>OX352270.1:10560544-11890813 GCA_947086405.1 Esperia sulphurella | reverse complement strand
AATCCAGATTTTCTATTGCAATTTCTATGATTTCTTTTTCTATTCAGTCAACACTTGCAGTGTTTTGAATTTCGTCTTCCCAACGTTCCTTAGGTATCTTCTTCTAATTTCTTTTATCTATGTTTATTGTAGTACAAGATGTCCATATTTGTTCCTTATGTTCCTCCTAGGAATAGTACATTCAAAATGACCTTGCTTAGATTAGAGCATTGTATTCCACTTACAGTTATTACTACAGGGCTACACGATTGCACGAGTAATATAGCTATTTATTTATGCAGTACCTTTGCCACAAGAAATGTATAGTTATTACACTTTTCATAATCAAAACCGTCATAATTTAATAACATTCTAAGTAAATTCTTAGTAAATTGACATGACTTTCGTCTAGTCTTATGTATGTATGTATGTATGGACATCCTAAGACCTATTCATGTTGTGATTATTTCCTAAATGTAAGATTGATTGCGGTGTAAAATTATATCAATAAAACAAACAAACAAACTGCCTCTCACCCCAAACGCAAACACCGTCTCCGTTCCGTCGTGGGTAAAAACAAAAGTATCAATAAAATATACATAATTTTTTATTTTCATTGATATCCTGTTAAATATTAAGAAATGTAATTTCGTTATTAATTTAAGGTTTCGTAATACTTTGTATAAGGAAGTTGAAGTTGGCCTTATCTTATCTTTTTAGGGGGCCAGGAAGATCTGATGACACTTCGACCCTTCAAGATCTTTTGTGCCAAACCCCTGACCACCAACGGTGCCCCAAGCCGATTTGGTGGACTTCACATACATACGCGTTACAATTTCTTCTTTGGCATAGGTTTCCTTACGATATTTTCCTCCACAGAAAAGCCCGTAATATTATAAATAAACCGTACTTAAATTTCGAAAAACTCATTGGTACGGGCGGGGTTTGTACTCATGACCTCATGAACGTGAGGCGAGTGCACAACCAACCAGGCTACCACGGAAAATTGGCCTTAAAGATGGAAGTTCTCTTTAAGACCATGGTAAATACATATGAGTGCTTATAGTCAAAATTTTGGATTTATCACGAGGTCATTTTACTCTTTAGGCATTATAGGTAGTTTCGATTACAGTTTTTTGATATGTATATCTCATATTTACGAAATAATCGCCTGGCGACACTTAATATTACACTCTGTATTACTCCTCTGGAAGATCAATGTCGTATTATACATCTTTGTGTTTCATCATCATCAGGTTATTTTTGTCTCCACCGCAGGAGCACAACCCTCTCTCATCTGACGGAGACAGACGGAGGATTTGGCCTACACTCCCCGCGCTGGCCAGACGGGTTGGGGAGGCCTGATTGATGTTTTATAATGTATTCCCTTAGTCGCCTTGTACGACATCCACGGGAAGAGTTGGAGTGGTCCTATGCTACTTTATCGGAAACCACACGGCTTTGTGTTTAACGCTAACTGATGTTATTAAATTTACTTGTTACCTTAGTTTATAATCTTGCGAAAGGACAATGTCCTTTTATCAATACCACGAAAACAATAGTGTATTATTAAATTGATTGGGTATGTTATTTATAGTACTGGTCTGTTTCATTGATTTTTAAAGCACATTATTAAACTGTAAATAGTATATAAAATAAATACAAATTAAATATAAATACATATTCTTACATACACTTGTCGAGTCTCAAACTTTGTTAGTTACAAAGGTTTTCTCATGTTCTATGGCAATTAGAGAAGGACAGGACAATACATAAATATAACACCTAGAGGACCGACTTGTACTTGTAGTTATCTGTTCCTAGTTGGAATCGAATCCACGACCTCTGGAGCTCAAGTTCAATGACCAAACCACTAGGAAACGAGGAGGTCAGACGTAAGGCTCATTGTTAAAAAAAATGTAGCCGACATATTATTATATACGAATAAGTAACTATTTTCTTATATAAAGGACTTGTAAATATTCCCGTGGGGACCTAGGCATTTTCCCGGAGTAAAACTAATATATATCCAAGATACACCACTCCAACAGTAAAGGTACGTTTGTTTTAAAAATAAACACATATAATAATTTCAATGAATGTAAACTGTCATAGATTAATGCCTATATAAAAAACTTAATCCTTACCGTAACCACTAACGTAAACAAATGAGAGTAAACTGAGGAGTACACCTGGCAACATTGTCACTGGCACAGTGACACGCGAGTACAGACGGAGGCGTGGCCGGGTCACCTCTCGTAGAAACGCGACTGCGAGATTATCATGTCTGAGGCGTTTTATACTTAATTGGTTTATCGTATACGGGCTGTTACATTTGTTCATCGCTGTCGTCTTACCACCTGGCGCTTCAGACATTTTGTTTTGAGTACGCGTTGACGTTTATAGAGTTATCAAGGAACAGAATGACGTATGATCAACAATAATCATTATCGTGTGTTGAGTAAAAAATAACTACATCAGATTATCATCACCAACAGCTCTACATAAGTACCTAAATTGAGAAGAGACCTGAACTGGTCGAGCATTATTGTCCAAACTATCTTCTTTGAGGCATTTTTACAGTTCTCGAATCGAGGTCTTGAATAGACTTGATAACGTACCCTTCGAAATAACAGGATTCTAATGAGGTGTAAGAAGGAACAAGAACATCAAGCGCTCTTAATACCAGCCTCACCAGCGGTATACCAGTGGTATCCATCTAGCTAACAGATAAGGCTCTCTCGACATCGATGTTTACAACATCAAAATCCAAATATCTGATATCCGTCATCGAAGCAAGCCAACAGACTAGCTAGACTGTATTAATAGGTACTCATTTGTTGACTAGCTTTTCATTAATAAGGTAGTCTGATTAAAAGAAAACTAAAAATAAGGCGTCAATCATCATTTGAGTCTTTATGTATTTTGCCGTGTGGTTTCTGGTAAAGTAGAATAGGACCACGCCAACTCTTCGACTTAGTCTAGAGTTCTCAATGTCCCAAAAGGCAGAAATAAATGAGTATGAGTATTGTCACTGACTCGGTTTCTGGTAGAGTAGAATAGGACCACTCCAACTCTTCCCGTGGATGTCGTACAAGGCGACTAAGGGAATAACAGTATAAAACATCAATCAGGCCTCCCCAACCCGTCTGGCCAGCGCGGGGAGTGTAGGCCAAATCCTCCGTCTGTCTGCGGCAGATGAGAGAGGGTTGTGCTCCTGCAGTGGAGATAAAAATAACCTGATGATGATGTATAGGTTATTAGAAATACTTGTAACGATATGTACAATTCTTGCCGTCAGAAGCATTTGGGCGTAAATCCAGTTTAGTTAAACAGGACTTACGGCCAAATGCTTCTGATGGGAAGAATTATTTGTATATCACAGTAAACGAGTATGATACCTGACCCCTAAACAAGTGTATGGAGAGTGTTCGTTTACAGGACGAGAAGTCGCATACAATAAAATACAGGAATATAGTACTGTGTATATCATCATAGGCCTTCCCGAAAGAACGCCACCAAACCCGGTCCAACGCTCTCCGCATCCAGCCGCTTCCGTCCACCTTATTTGTAATGCTTGGTAACAATCATATTGCGTGGTAGATGTGTGTTCTGAGTATATGGGTGGTAAACTTCTACAGTGTACGTGTGTTATGTGTGTGGGGCTGTGTGTATTGACTTGTTACCTAAGGCAATTAATATTTCAAGTAAAGTTTGAATCACTGTTACAAATATTAATTCTACGTCCTCCTGCTATTTGGGGGCTAGTAGATTACATCGAATAGAGGATCCTTTTAAAAAAATACAGTTTGCAGATAATTTAATTATTGTGGAGTATTGGATTGTTGGTTTGATTGTTCTATTATGTGGCTAAACATAGTATCGCTATAGGAATAATTGAATGGGATCTATCATGTGGGAAACTGGGAATGACTTAGAGGCCGACCCGCAACTATTTGGAGATGATCTGTTATGCAAGAGTGAGCTCCACGGTCTATGGTCTGCGTATGTCATGACAGGACGCCAGAGAGCGCTGGACTAGTCAGCCTGGCGGAAGTCTACCTGGGCGCTCTGTTTCTTACTGAATTCAAGGATATATCTACCTCATCGTCATGTATTGAGTCTTCATTTCAAATAAGAGCCCATAGCTCTTTCCTAGATGTCTTATAGTAGGATGTAAGATTTATTTCCGCATCAGCTTGTATAACCTCACCACGCTTGGGCCCCGTGTGGAACTCTCGTAACTTCAAACGGACTGACGCACGACAGCATCTTATCAAATTCTCTTTATATTTCACGTTTATCTAGGCAGCATTAAATATTTAATTATTTGTAGGGTTCCGTCGAAAATGATTATTGTGAGAATACGGAAATTTAAAACCGTAATTTGGAACTTTGTTGGAATGATAGACCAGTCTAAAACGATTTCGGCACTCATTTGCAGAAATAATAAACGAGAGAAATGAGAGATTTGCTGTTGATGTGAATCGTTGAGCGGCGGATCTTTTGCTGGATCGCACAGATCCTGTAAGTATCAAAATGCTCAGATATCATTTACCTATTTCGTGCATTTTCTATGTTGCATTAACTTTAAGTTCCTATTGTTTTTGTTATAATTAAGTGTGCGTACTCTATGTATATGAAGATGCCTTTGTTATACACTTCAGCTAACCGCCCGCGAAACATGGCATTACTTTCAAAGTAGCCCTTGGTGCAAAACCGTTGGACACCACTGCATTAGACTTTCATGCATGCATAACGTGCAGACCAATCGGTAAATTAGACTGTGATAGATGATATATTAGGCCAAATAATGCAAACTAAATTTGACGAACTGTATTCAATAATGCATCACTGGACTAGATTGATTAACGAACTGAAAAAGGTGACCTCGAAAGTAACTGGATGTGGAGAAGTAACTGGGCTGGAGAAGTCGCTCATTGGAGAAGGTCTTTATCCATTTGTGGGATAGGTTACATTAGAGAAACTCATCAAGTCCCCTGGTGAACCAGGCTTTTAAGATAATGCCCTACGCTGGAACAGGTGGTCTTGAGTTTATATACACACACTATGCTTGTACGTATCACCTGGATTAATCTTTTAGTTGCTACTTACGACATTTCTTTGAAGAATATGGTCCGTAATGAGGAGATCAGATGAGGAATGAAGGTCACTGACATAGCCGGATTAGTAAGCTGAAGTAGATTTATCGCAGAACCGACGGCCGTTGGGGCAAACGAGTTTTGCAGTGGGTAGCAGATCGGCAATTCCAGTGTGGGATGCTCCGCCCCCAGATAGACCGACGGATGGATTCGGAAGACGGGGGTCCTTGGTTTAGTGTCTCATTGGGGGAAAGTCGTATGTCCAGCAGTGGACGTCTGAGAGCTGATATGATGATGGTGATACGACATCCACATGAAGACTGCGAGTGGTACTGTTATGATCCCAGTATAGGATCGTGTGGCCAAAGTCTGACCGAACCAGATTATCTTATCATCGTGTAACAAATACTTTAACCTTTGTCTGGGGTGTGTTTTCCACTAGCAACAATAAGTTATTTAGTTAGTTATTAGTATGTTAGTTACGTGGACACTTGTTCAAATTCAGTTTTCCCATTCAAGTCATTGTTCTATTGGTCACGATAATCTTGTTTTTTACGAATCAAGTGTCTTCTTTATTATTTAAATATAGTCTTCGTCATACCATCGCTTACTTTGTATGGCTATGCTACGAACTATAGAGTCAATGATGAATTCTCATAGTGTCCTCAGGAAAGCAGTTGCAGCCTTTGAATTTTTGCACGCAGATACAAAGGTTGTAGCGCGACATTGATCTGTATCGGTTACTTTACAGCTCGTATTTATTTTAATAAAGACTTGTTACGCAGCGATTCTGCCATGATGACGATATCATCAGCAAAGCGTAAATGGAAGATGTACTCACCGTTTATATTTATGCCCTGTCCGTTCCAGTCCAGTGTCTTGATGTCCAGTCCAGTGTAATGACCTACGGCGCCGAAACGAGGACACTGACAGTAGTACTAGTCCGAAGACTCAAGGTCGCTTAGCGAGCTATGGAAAGACAGCATCTGAAATGAGGTGATCCGCCAGAGAACTCTAAAGCCTTCGACTAGCTCAAAAAGTTATCACGTTAAAGTGATTATGGGCTGGTCACATCTGTCGGAGATTCGATTACCGGTGGGGTAAACGGGTTCTCGAGTGGAGACCGCGACTGGACAAGCGTAGTGTGAGACGCCCTCTGGCTAGATGGAGCGACGATCTGCGTAAGGTGGCTGGCAATGACTGGATGAGGAGAACCGAGGATCGGGTTCAGTGGCGTACCTTGGGAGAGGCCAATGTCCAGCAGTGGACCCATTCGGGCTGATGATGATGATTAGACTTGTCTTATTTTTGGTATCCACGAATGAATGCTCGCTATTCTTGTATACGCTCTATATCATTATAGACTAGGTATGCATATTGTGTAGGCGCCATTCACGGTTTAAAGAGGATGTGGCCAATTTCGCCAAGATTCTTTAACGTATTGTGATTGCATTGCATCGATATAGGTACAGCATTATATATCTCATGCAGTACATACTATGTTACTGGTGAAAGAAATAAGTAAGTAACATATCAATTTGGTAATAATATTCTAGTTGGATAACAGTTCGCAATAGTAATAATGCTCAACCATTACGTCGTTATTGTTGGAATTTCGACATTCAAGTAGGCACATAACCCTTTATGTA
This sequence comes from Esperia sulphurella, assembly GCA_947086405.1. Lineage (NCBI taxonomy): Eukaryota > Metazoa > Arthropoda > Insecta > Lepidoptera > Oecophoridae > Esperia > Esperia sulphurella. The sequence goes on along the minus strand of OX352270.1, from coordinate 11,884,083 downwards.
GCAGTAGACGGTAATAGGCTGATGATTGATATGAAATCTTTTTAGAGTTCCATCAAAACTGATTAAGTAAAGTTTTTTGTCCGTTTTTTCTAGTTTGAACTGAAAATTGGAACATACAAATAAAATTAGCCGGCAATTATGGGAACATTATGGCAATTCCAGGGAATAAATTCTTTTCAGAGATACTTCAGGAAAATCCTAAAAAAACTACTGTAGCCTTTACATTGGGCCCTGACTTTTTTGATTTAGACCCTGACAATTTCATCGAGTTAAAGTCTAATTAATGCAGTCAGCAAAACAGTCAGAACAAACTGCAATCGCATCAAATAAATAAAAAATCGCATAATTATATTGGTCAAGTCTTTGACCTGACCGTGAATACTATGTGTCGGTACCAAACAATGCAATTTTATATTGACGTTGTATGACATCTCACTGTTGAATTGGCGATCGTGCGGCCTTCATATTAAACCTTGCTTATAAAATTTGACTTTGACCCAGCTGTGCGAATTCGCCCTTAAATTCTTGTTATACTTGTGTTGTATTGTAGCCCGCATTGGGAAGTATGCAAACAATGAGAACAGAATTTGTGTCATGTAAACTAATCAGTAAAAATTCCTATTGCGTAGGCTGATTTACAATTAAAAAATCTTTATTTAAAGGATCTCTATTAGGTACGCAAAATGATGAAGAAAGGGGTCAAGAAATTTAAATTTGAAAGGGTGAAGTTGCTTCACGATTTTGAAACTTCCAGAAATAGAAGAAAATCTTCGCCTACACGTCCCTACTCACTCCTCTAAATTCTACGATTAATCTTTTACACTTCACGCTATAGCTAAAAGATATAGTAAAGGATTGATGTGAACTCGTTGCTTGTGTCGATCAGACATGCGCAATCCTTAGACGCGGGAAAAGTATCCCCCCTACTAGAAAAGAGTGGAAAAAATTCCGTTCTTGCCTACTAGTAGGGACAGACCAGTAGGGATATGTGGAATAGGCCGTTCAAACGGCCAGTTAAGGAATGTTTTCTTGCTGACTGATCATTTCAATCGCCTATTTCCTTTTTTCCGTTTCTAGTGGTGAGATACAGTTAGATATAGCGCAATATGGCAATTTTGCAGACTTTTGTCGATGTTTATCCGACCTTGACTCGGCGCGAAACGAGTAAGCGTTTGGATAGTTTATGCAAATTGTTGGCACGCGCTTGCTTCACCATTCTATCTTGATAGGATTTCTATGATGTTTTTTACTTTAATTCTAAAGTCATTCACTTAAAGTTCTTCGTACTTATTCCGGATACTAAATACGTTAGATATTTAAACTCTATATTTTGATAAATATGAAAATATACTTATTTCAAACAATTCGTTACAGTTCTAGCTATTGTAAACTGTTATTTGTCACATTATGGCTGATGCAAGAATAACGAGCGTGAAAAAATGATTTCCTGAAGACAAGACAAATTATTCTATTGATGATTTCCATTATCTTAACTATTAAGTTATGTTTTTCTTTGTTTTCAAATTAGTACTCCTTTTCACTAAAATAGGAACTAGTAAAAATTTTATTATTTTGAAAATTTCTTTTTAAAAATTAGCATTACATTACTACGTTTAATTTATCAAGAAATAAAAAGTTTGCTTTCCATAATATTATGTACTTTACTGTATCTAATATTATCATGCCTGTCTGACTCTGCACTTTAAGTATAAAAATTTAACTACCTACAAGTCGCGGCCCCGATTGCCGGGGCACTAAGGCGAATCGCGTACAACTGTCAATGTGTGCGTGATTTAACGGTTCAGCGAAATATTAACTCTGTTCCATGCGCGTAGGATTAATTATGGCTTGTATTGAATACGTTTATGAGAAATTGAACAAAGTTTCTTAGGGAGTACGCCTTCTGTGTACTTGTATACTATTACTTATTATGTGGTATTGTCGGCGTCACGTGACTTCAGCGTTGATTTGTATAAGCGGGCATATAAATTCAGAACAAGCGAAATTGTCCTTTCCGTCTTTCGAGGCTTAAATAGTATTTTTCAATCGTCATGACACATATTAATATCGTGTTTTATTTACACGGACACTCGGACCACTCAATATGATGGGCCGCATCTTCTCCACTGTGCTTTCCCCCCATCGACGTTGGTATATTTTTTTGTTTTGCATTGTGTGTATGTTTAGTTTCTAAAGCATTTTCCAGCTTCCGCTTTACGGAGATAGGTGCATGAGCTAGCCTACTAGCACATATACTAACAACGATATACCCCACCGATGCACCTATTAAACTGTTGTTGTTGTTGGACCTATTAAGTTGTCTGTAATATTGTTTACTTTAATAACTTGTAACTATATTTGTTTGTACAATAAAGTGCATTGTATTATGTAAGCTATAAAATAGCTTCATATTTTGTCAGTTTGCTAGTTGGGTGTCGATTGTGGTCCTTACAATATTTTTTTATTTCCTAATAAATAATTTCGTTGTATATACGGGACGAAGGTTAAGTAATATTATCATCATCATCATGTCAGCCCCGAGAAGTCCACTGCTGGACATAGGCCTTCCCCAATGAACGCCACCACACCAGGTCCTCTGCCCTCCGCATCCAGCCGCTACCGGCCAGGTCGTCGGCCCACCTGGCGGCGGCGCGTCCCACCCTGCGAGTGCCGATCCGCGGTCTCCACTCCAAAACTCGTCTGTCCCAACGGCCGTCGGTTCTGCGGCATATGGGGTCCGCCCACTGCCATTTCACCTTGGTAATCCTTTCGGCTATGTCGGAGACTTTCGTTCTTCGTCGGATCTCCTCGTTACGAATCATATCCTTCAAAGAAACGCCGAGCATAGCCCTCTCCATAGCTCGCTGAGAGACTTGGAGAATATAAGTTCAAGTAATTAAATAATTTTTGTAACTTTAGTCTCTACTTCATTGCAAGCGGCTTACTCACTCATAAGTTAAGAGAAATTATAGTTTTCAAAAACTCTTACATTACATTAATATACAACAAAGAAGTATAATAATGCTCGGCGGAATTCATACTATGAGTTAGGACTACCTTTGAAGCGAGGGGTTTAAAAAAAATTGTGTGTGCACAAGCGGAGCCGCGGGCACAGCTAGTTAAATAAAAAAAAATTAAAATTACATAAATATGTGCAGAGCAATGAAAGTCTATGCAAAACTTATATAGTTTAATAAATCACATGAAACAGAAAGACATACATAAATATTTGCACGGAGTGTGTTTTGTCTCGGATGATGAGTAATTATCTGTTGTTTCCGTGTGTTCTCTTCGTGTTTAGGGCATGGTACACAATAACTAGTGTTTGACCGAAGATTCAGTTTCGGTTTCGGCCATAAAATCGAGGTTCGGCCTTAGTTTCGGTATCGGCTACAAATCAGCCGAATTTTCGGCCGCGCCAAACCAAAGTGTTCGTGAATTGTCGCGCTTTGTTAGAGTATGGTTAGCTTTTGTAGAGTTCACCTACAGTAAGAGTTCGTGTAGAGTAACATAGTATATTATACTTGTTCATGTTAAAGTTAATATTAGAATCAGAATCATTTATTGTTTACTATTAGGTACATTGTATAGCAGATGTTATTGCGGAAAGTTGCTCTTATCTAATAGTTTACCCATTACGGGCATACAATATTGCATATATATTAAATTACTTTAAAAATGACAGATTTACAATATCTAGTAAAGAATGTCAAACATTTTAAAATCAGAAAATAATCAAAAACATCATACATTAATTCTATTACAATTTAAAAAAAACCTATAATTTATGTCGTCTTGTCTTTAGTACGGAAGGGTATTGAATTTAATTAAAGGTAATCCTTATGAGAGTTTCGACAATTTCAATTACCCGTTTATTTAGTCTTTGTATAGAACTAATGCATGTCATAAAACACATTTTTATTACATAAAGTTAATGTTATATAAGCACCCATTTATCATTTAAAGTTTCTAATCAACGCAACCTACCTTTTTCTCTGGCATAATATTTTATACTCAAAGGTTGTGAGAAATAAATCGCTTAAAGAGATAAGACCGCCTAAATTGTACTGTTATAGTATACATTTAAAATTTGTAACTGTTATTGTTTGTGCAATTAAGTGTATTGTTTAAATAACTAGTTTATCCGCTTTTTTATTATTTAACACGAATTAATTAGGTACATAACATGTAAAAAACACTTGATTTCAGCATATAGTAGACATTTTAACATGTCTAAATAAACATCGGTTTCGTCCGAAACTGAGACCGAGGCCGAAGATTCGGTTTCGGCTGCAAATCCTATTTCGGTAGGAAACTAACAATAACTACTAGTTTTGTTAGTTTCTACTCCTCCTCCTTTCCTTCCTCGAGCACTTTATTTGTTTTATGATACATTAAGTTTGCGTAGAATATAATAATCTTTGAACATTCATTTCTTACAGTGTTTTCTTTACAGCTAAATAAATATTAAGGTAAGGTATATGCACAATTTTAATGTTTTAAAAAAAGACAGACGTGTACAAATATTTGTACAGAATACCTAACTCTTTTATTTTCATGTGACAAAAACAACTAGTTTTTCAAATGGTACGGTATAGTTGTCTATTAAGAGCTATGCTCCGGCTAGGGAACGTACCCATACTACGTGACCAATGGGTTTGGGGGTTGGGGGGGTTCAAAATAGCACGCTTGGTCACAGGGCCGGGACAGGACTTAGGTTTTTGTCACGTAGTCAATGTACCTTGGATGTTTATATATTTATAACACAGGTTCTGCCTAGTTTGGGACTAGATAATTGGTGGGAATGTCTGACATATTTGTTTATTTATTAATGTCCTCTAGGTAAATCTCGCGCTTTTTCGAGATATATTCAAATATGGCGAGCAGCGTTTAGTGCTTTTTAAACTCACAAGTGTAAGCAACACTGACGCACAAATCGGCAGCTGATTGAAAACTTAAAGTTTTTTCTTCTTTATAATATTTTTTCACTTGTAATTTAGGTATGCACGCACTCTAGGCGTCATGCGGCAAGCGACGTATTAATAAAGATAAATATGAGTCAAACTTTCTTTTAATCAACTTTCTGTTTGTAAAAAAATGGTTTAAAACCATATTTATGAATTACTACGTGAAACTAGAGGGGGAGGGGGGGTCGGGTACGGGTGGTCACCGAAGGGGTAGAGAGTAAAAAATTGTAAAAATGGGTCACGTAGTTTGGGTACGTTCGACATAGCTTAAAAAATTAGCACGCTAAATTGGAAATGGGCCGTTCACATTTGTTGTAGAAACGAATCCCACTGGGGTAAACGAGTTCTCGAGTGGAGACCGCGACTAGGCAAGCGTAGTGTGGGACGGTCCCTGGCTAGATGGAGCGGCGGTCTGCGTCAGACGGCTGGCAGTGACTTGATGAGAAGAACCGAGGATCTGGTTCAGTGGCGCACCTCGGGAGAGGCCTATGTCCTTCAGTGGACTCTTTCAGGCTGATGATGATGATATTGTCTATTTATCCTTCGCGAATTTTATATTTGCCGTGTAGTTCCCAGCTTAGAATAGAGCCACCCTCAATCTTCCCGTGGGTGTCGTCAAGGCGACTAAGGGTTTGCACAAGGGACTTGTATATATTAAGATACAGTAATGATCTTAATATACTAAGCTAAGCGTCGTGATTACGCTACTACAATTCTCCTTCTCCCACTCTCCTTCCGTACTAGCAGTACCCCTAACTAACCTATACTCCTTACCCATGCCCCATGCCCCATCTCCTGTCTCCCGCGCCCCGATCCCTGTCCCGTCCGCCAATCCAAAGTATGCCGTGCCGATGGAAGAATGACCGGGGGATAGCCTGGTCGTAAGCGTACATGACATCCCGGAGCTGGGCGAACTCTGGGCAGTATTAGCCTTACCGAGTCATGCGGAGCTCTGATGAGGTGGAAAAATACTTCTCTAGCTAACCGTGGTACCACAAATTATCTCAGTATGGAGGCAGCGATGTTGTTCACCATACATCACGCCAAGTTGTATCACGGAGGGAAAACTGGACGAAGGAAAGTCGCCTTGCTATTTTGGATCACGCAAAGAGGCAATGAATCGTCTCTGCCTACCACTCTGGGACCGGACCATGAGCATTATGTATGTATGTATCCTTAGAATGCTCTTTAATGCTTCTTTTTCCGATTAGAGTACGTAATAGTCCTTATAACGCAACCAAAACCGCATGCCTTCACTAGTAATGTACAGGAAGTTTTGTAAGATTACTTTCCAGTCAGTAGATAGACTTCCCTTACACATAGAATTGCCGTGAAAAAATAAACAGTTTGCGTAAGATAATGTCACATAATGTATTTTATATGCACAAGAGATAATTAATAACGGTTTATGTTTCATTTTGTTATAAAAAAATCGCTTTATTCTAGAGATAAGTAAATTTACTTACGTATTTATCAAGAATGAAATTATCAGCCGTGCCGTCGTTAACATTTTCTCAAAGCTAAATAGGTATAGAGTCGGCTTATTACATTTTTAACTAAAAAAAATAGTATAAGCAAATATTGAGCTCGACTCTGAAGCGCAACGTTAAAATTTCATCATAAGCCTATATACGTCCACTGCTGGACAGAGGCCTCCTCAATAGAATACCACATATGGTTAGATGTCCATTGCCATAATCACCACGCTTGGCAGGCAGATTGGTGATCGCAGTAATGATCTTAACATACATACACAGAAGAACTATGCTGCCCGTCCCTGGTGCAATCCCTTAGTCGCCTTGACGACACCCACGTGAAACATAGAGGTGGCCCTATTCTAAGCCGGGAACCACACGTTAAAATTTAATAGCACTAAAGTGTCGCTATTCCTGTCACAGAGTATTATGATGATAAAGATAAAACTAATTTTGAATTTAAATTAAATCGGTCCTTTTAGGTATATTGGGCCTGATTCTAAAGGCACACATTTAAAATCCGTTTCTCTTTTTATCTTCGTAATACTATGTTGTAGGTTAACAAATTTTAGTGCCGTAAATTTTAGCTTTGTGTCTTCAGAATACTCCAGCATAATAAAATGTATTTCCTGCAATTCATGACCACCTTCAACAATGAAAACTTCTGAAACTCTATACTATTGAAGTTGTAAAATGTACTGGTATTCACATATATGGTATCTAGTAAAATGCATACAACGTTGTATGCCAATAGGCAGTTCACAAAGCTCATTGTAATACTTTAACAACTTAACTAAGTTACTTGTAATATCACAATAAGAAATGTGAATCGAATTCATTCTACCCACCATTAGTGTCCATTGCTATTGTATGACAGATTTCCGCGTCTTACCTTACATCAGCGTTTGAAAGTTACTTGCTGCTAACTATATCATCAACACACCTAAATTGGCCTAAAATAATTAGATAAGATTAATATTTGTTGTACTCTATAGCAATTAAAATTCTGTTAAATATCAGAGTCCATCTCCATACTATTTTAGCGTGCCCCCACACCGCAGCCGCATGGCGCGTGACCGTAGTGGAGAGGTGACGCTATTATATAGCTGGCGGGCGTCAACACGGCACGTGCCAGTATGACGTCACTATGCATGTTTGCGTGTACATATTTAATTTTTTCTTTTAATAATATGCATGCATAATAAAATCCGTCTTTATTGAATTATTTTACTTATCTACCAGTTACTAATATAGTCGTTGTTACTGCAAAGGGTCAGATGTAAAAAGAAAACATTTTTTACAAGAAATATAACTTATTCAATCAATAATCTGAAACAGGAGGAGGACAAGGAGTACTTGATATAATACATATTTAGTAATGTCCGGAGAGTGAATTTTTTTTTAACTTCAATGTACAGATTCGCTTTTCTTTTGTTTTTCTAATGTTTTACTATAAGTATAGATAAGTATGTATTTATTTGAGTAAATGTATTCTAATTTTATGTATCGTAGAGGTATGTGTAGTTTATATGTTTATTTAGTATCATTTGTTATGTATGTACACACATGTCTGCCCTTTCACGAAGTTTTCTCTGTTATTTTTTTCCTTACTTATATTGTTTTGTATATTTTTTTCTTTTATGTGTGCAATATATTGTTAAATAAATAAATTATTTGTATTTTATTTTGCTTAGAGAGACAGAATAAGAATGTATAGATTATTAAATAAGAGATGCGGAATGTCCATGTTTATATAACTGTATGAGTTTATACATAAATGAATGACAAACAAATGATGAACAATTTTTTAAATATTGCTGTTGGGTTTGCTCTTGTCCTCAGTCTCCACTGATAGTAAATGACCATAAGGTCTACTATACGGTAGAGCGCGCTTACCCATCTTAAAAAAATCCAAATTGTACTTGTCAGTAAATCCCGAAGCTGGTTGGGAGTTTCATTCCTTAGCAGTTCGCAATATAAGAGGAAGCAAAATGCTTCCTTCGCATAACGTGGTATGTCTACTACATAAGGATGAAGTCCCTCACCACGCCTGATACTCGTAGTCTGGTGATGGAATGCAAATGGGGATGGGGACATCAAATCCGGGCATATCAAATGACACTACCTAATCCGATCCCTGTTGATAAGCCTTCAAGCCATGAGGTGCCCCTGTGAGAGTCACTATGTTGATAGACAACCTTCAATGTGATTATAGGATAACGCACTTCAAACTAAAACTACTGCCTGTTTGTTGAGATCCAGATTGTTGGTAACACCAACCTTATCTTACTTTCATATATTGCACTTATCTGATCTCATAAACAATGTTTAAGTAGGTGCTTCTCTATATAATGTAGGATTTAACTGCTACTTTGTTGTATTGCCAGTCAATGGAAAAGTCGATACCTACAGTTGAATCCAATCATTTAATTACATTGTGAAATCTTGTAGTCAAGCCGACTATTGAATATGAGAAGTGCACTATTGCTGGGTTTAACCATTGCATAAAGGCATATGCATATTAATGAATAAGTTAACTTTATTAACCTTTAATAACAGTTATTGTAAAAAGCCTAATTTTTTTATAGTTACCTATTTTGTACAACTGTAGTATAATAATGAGGGTCGTAGACTATGAAGGTGTTAAGCTTAAGATTCTTTGCATAAAACCCGAATCGAAAGAAGAAACATTAGACGCCGATTGGTTATCGAAACGGTGTGTTGTAATGAAATCATAGCACCGAAAAACGGTTTAACAATGAATTATTATAGCATCGTTTGGCGGTATTGACATACAATCTACGTCATTGTACAGCCGTTTTTGAAAACGTAATAAGCTGGGATCAAGCATTAAGTTATTAGCGTATTGTGTAACTATTAACTCATTTTTGGTATTGTAGTATAGGAGTATATATATAAAATAGTTTTCGTCTCTCTCTCCCGCGCTGCTCACTCTCACTCACGGCACACAGAATGGGACAACGCTTTGATTCGTAGTTTCTTTCCTAGTATTATCGTTTATTGGCTACATAACTCAATAAAAATGCTTGCCCATTCACATATCAATTTTATTAAAATCTCTTTGTTTTATACGAAGCTTGTATATTCATCTAATTACATCGAGTTGTCTAACTTGCATATACATATTATAACTTGACTTTTAAACATATAACATTATGTGCAATGGGGGTCCGAGTTAAAAGATCGTCGAGGCAATTTGCATATAGCAACACTGCAATTGGAAGTTGTCATTAGGTATTCTATGGTTTGACGTTCCCCCCTACCTCATCGCACCTCAGTCCCCGAATCCTTTTAACTCGCCCCCCTAACTGTAGGTATTACACATATAGAACTCATGTTTACCAACTAGTACTTGTGTAGTACCACAGAAGCAGAAGATAATTTGTGGCAATCGGGCAGTAAAGTACTTAATTCTCGGAGAAAAATTCCCAGTAGTTCCTTCAAAGGAACTGTTAAAGAGACTACTGGGAGTAATCCGTATTAACTGCTCTATATAGTTCCATTACGATAAACACAACTACACTCCGTGAGACTTTGCTTGTTACTGCAATGATAGAGTCCCAGATCTTACAGTCTGTTACTAGAATTTAACCGATTTTATCCGACACCTGGATGACATGCTAAAAGCTGACGGACAGTACAGTAGTAATTTCCTGTTATACATACTCAAATCTATTCTGGGATCAGACAACACTAGTTTAGTAGTAGCAAGGGTAGGAACGGATCACGACATGACACTGTTATTATCTACCTCCATACAGGTCATACCTTGTAGGAAAATATTGTTCGCTCCTAATAAGGGCGGAAGCGTCAACCAAAAAGATTTTACTTTCGTGATAGACACTAATTGGTTATTAAATTAGATAACAGATGACTAAATTAGATAACTATATATATATATAGATAACAGATAACTCATTTGTACAAAAATGAGTCATCTGCTATCTAATGGAATAACCAATTAGTGTCAATCATGAAGGTAAACACTTTTGGTTGAAACCTCCGCCCTTATGATGAGGGAACATTATTTTCCTTTCTGGTATGACCTGTAGGTTTGTAGAATAATTTATTTCATAGTTATTTGTCTCCACAAAGAATTCGTGAAATCAATGGTTTCACTCATTTCCTTACGATTGCCACAAATATGTCGCAAAATCTTTAGGGCTACTTACAAAATAATTACAATGCAAAAATAACTTATAATTTTGAACTTAAGACACTACTTACATATAAACATTTAACATTTCAATACAACACATAAACATTTTGTAGAAATTATACAATTACGTCTCATGACATTTTAAACACTTAACTTCGCCTATCACGGCACGCTTCGTTTTATACATAAATAATGCATTTGTTTAAATGAAAATATATTTAAATATTATTTCGATAACACTGAAATTTATAATTCTGTTATGATTCCCTAAAATAAATTCTATCTAATAAAACTCTACTACGAAATGTCAAACTATAATATAAACAATCTGCTTCGGCTTCCCAATTAAATAACCTAATATCTGTACTGCTTACTCTATTTTTAATTATAAATATTTGCAACCATTCCTTTGGTTGGTTTTATGCATCAGACTATATAGTATCTGATTTTTTTTTATAAAATTGAATTTTTAGCCAAATTCAAATTTATTAAAAAAAAACAGATACTAATTTATCAAATTGGACATTCAAGGGATCTGTAAACCTGATATTTTCAGTGAAACTATTTTTAAATAATAATAAAACTACTTTTCATTATAAAAGTTATGCATTAATGTACATATATTTATGGTTATATATTACACAAAATATTTTAATTAAAATATATTTAATAATATAACTTTGTGATAAACATTTTTCTGATACATCTATAAAATAAAATCTGTATTATATATTTTTGTTTAGTAGTTTGATTACTATCGTAAATATATTATTTATTTGAATAAATAAAAAATTATTGCTTTTGATATGCGAAGTTTTAACGTCTTATTCAGACAGATTTACAAATAAAAATATATTTCTTTAAATAATAAATAAAATTTTATTTTTAAATTGACATTAATAATAGTATTGTTTGTTTCCTATGTGTCATATATGCATGGTGGGAACAAAATTATAAAATAGGTATACTTTTCATTAAACTTAACATGTCTTACGTCGACTTTAATCGAAGATGCCAGAAGGAAGCCCAACTATTAATAAATTTGGAAAATATTTGCTAGGCTAAAGTCAAAGTGCATTCGCAATGTGCATTCGTGCCTGTGCAAGTAAGTAGACAATTTTGTTTTAAATTACTGCATTAAATAAATTCAAATTGTATATTAATCATAATCATATCATTAATTATTTTGTATTAAGCCAATAAATATTATGATTTTAAAATTTTATGAATCGTTCATAATGCCAATATAAAACTATAAGTAGGTATAAAATAATGTAGTAAAAAAATCTTTTACAATTAAAATGCCATGGTCACTTGCACCAATCTTTAAAACTTAAATATCATTTTTAGTACTGCGCGTATGCGTTTATAATAGTATTATTATATTATTTTTCTGATGCAAGTGGCCGTAATAGTATTTAAAAGAGCTTAGTAAAATGTCATTTTGTTACAATAAAAGTACCCTTTCCATGTGCCTATATAAATTTGTTAAAATTTCTCAATTTTCATCTGATTTCAGACCATTACGGATGCTCCATGCGGAATTGGCAGCATTTTCAACATCTGTCTATTATATCTGTCTAGCTGTCTGCGACCTCAGTAGTAAAATTGCTCTCAAGGATTATCCAAGAAATTGTGAGGGTTGAAATCACTGGTCCAACTTACACTCACATATATTCTAAACTAACTAAATACGAGTACCTACGTATTTTCTAAAGATTTACACAACTAGAAGTGCCTCAGAGCTTTATACGTTGTTGTAAAATACCAAGGAAATTTTGTAAGTAAAGCTATGTCAAACACTGTGAACGTGACATTTCAGCGGGTTTTAAATCATGGGCTTCTATAAAAAATCAAGATAATAAATAAAAACAATAAGTTAATCAAAATGACGTGTCTCTGCATTGATTAGGAAAATAAATGAATATAAGTACTATTTTATGACAAGTGGAGTCCAACAGAATCATGTTTACAATGTATGTTTGTCTGTCTGTACATGATTTCGTGAGTTTTGTATGTGTTAAATGTACTTTTTTTAGTGCGAACGAAGTCACTGGCAAAAGATAGAAAAGCAAAAAGCTTTCATAAAAAAGAAAACATTATTGCGTTACGTAATTATTTTCTCGTAAAAGAGACCCGCAGCCTAGCCGCCCCATCAGTACTACCGGCAAATAAATTAATTTTCTGCAAAAATACTGGTTTCTCATTATAATTAAATAAACAAAAGAAACCTATAAAAAAATCTTATTGTTAAATTTAATTGTATTTCTAAGTAAAAAATTGAATAAATATTAAACGAGTTTAATTTCTGATAAAAATGGAAATTACGAATTTCAAAATATATTTCCTTTTTTTATAAAATTTCCGTGGGATTTTAAATCAGGTTATAGTAATTATTGAAGGTCTTTGAAGAACAGCAAAGAGAGCTATAAGACCATTCGCATGAAACATCCGTATTCCTCTCACTGAAATCAGTCTTACTCGTAGAATAAATATTACCTTATATTTTTAGCTCCTCACTAGACTAAAAATATATATATTTTTCGATTCCACGTAACATTAATGAACTCTGGTAACATTTGGCTCATCGAATTGTTCAGTCAACCTTCACCAATTGGAAGACTAACGAAAACATTTTTTATTTAACATTTGCAAACACGTACACTTTTCTAAAACTACACAAATTCATGCATGCAAGGTGTATACGTACAGACTGCTAAAACTTTGGTAGGTTAATTTTTTTATTTTACTTTTTAGTCGACGCACACAACCAAATTTTGTTATAAACTATTTTATTTTATTGGTATTTTAGGTTAAGATACTAACTGAGGACCGACTTAATAAATTTCGTATATAAAATCTAAATGTAGAATCATATTAAATTATTCACGCATAAACGAATATACAAACATGTAATATATATTATAAACTATTAATATAAACTAATATACAACAAAATAATTAACATTAAAGTAACTTTTTAAAGTGGGATCTATTATTTTAAAATTTTATTTATACATCCCTTAAAATTTTCCCTCTGTGAAGTCGGCCCTCAGGTTAATAATATTTTTATTTTACTATCTAATAGGTATAATTAAATATTAGGCGATGGTTTATATTAAATTCCAAACGAAGTGGCATACAAAAACCAACGCAACATGCGTATCCGTAACCAAATTTTCATGGACATAAAGTACACTAGCAGCAAAAACAATAATTTGCAATACCATGTAAACTTTTCAGTCTACTTGGAACACTATTTATTATTTATTTTGTGTCCGAAACGCAAACAATATGTTTGTTATCATATGCCGTCTATGTTGGAACAGATGTTACTTTTACGTATCTATTCGCCATAATTCGTGTATATGCCAGAAATATATAATATGATAAATTCCCAGTAGTACAACTGGTAAGACTATCAGTAAGTCTATTGGGATGAAAATTCCCAGTATTATCGTACCAGTAGAGTAACATAATTTGTCTGAGTTAGCGTTATAATAAGCTGTTTAAGACTGTATTTTGTTTGAACATTTAATCAGATGTCAATGCCTTGTACACTTATAACGATTGTCATAGAAGTTGCAGATACGCCATCCGCGATTTACAATATGTCTACAATACAGAATGACGTATGGACCAACCATACTGAGCAGTATACTGCAACGGCCACTCTACGTTGGTTCTTACTACATTTATACATTTGATAGCTCTTATTTACATGATGACTTAAAGAGTGAAAAGTATCATGACTTTATGAATAAATAATCGCAGCTAACCCTGCTTGCCGTAAAGTTTAACATAAACTGTGGGTGATTTTTAACTTATATATGTGAGAATGTATTAAAACAAAATGTGACACTTGTGAGCATGCAAAAATGATAATTACTGTTCGAATGTGTAGATGAGATTAAGTATCATTACACTAAAATGCTGAAAGTTATGTTTTTTTTTTAATTCGAACGATGCAATAAAATCTACATAATAATGCGAGTTCTGGCTGATGTTTTGATACACTAATGAATCGTAATCAATAATTCTTATATATTCATTCCCTTTTGCATTTACACATTAGTAAAAAAACTCACTTTTTTTAAATACATTTAGTACGTATACACTACCACCAAGCGCGTTCTATGTAAATAACGGTTAAAACAATTAACGGTAACGCGTTAACGATCACGTTACTTAAAATGGCGTTAACACTTTCGGTTATATAATAGTAGAACTGTTTTGCATGCCGGCGTTACTATATAAGAGTTTCTTTCCCTCCGAACTTGTAAAATTCCTTTTGTTGACTAGGACACTTCCGGGGAGGAGGATCTCTCTTCTTCGGCTTCTGCTCTGCATACTAGTTTTTCGACGTCAGTATTGTCACGAACTCTGAAATTGAAAAGGTTTTTTTAAAGAGATTTAAGCAACAACAGTTTTTCGAAACTTAAATAGGTACTGTTTATTACCATATTTCAAACTGTACAGTGAAGGAAAAAATCTTAAGGAATCATATGCATACGCCAAAGAAGGAAATTTTAGGCGCATGTTAGGTTCACGCACTGGGCTAGCGTGGTGAACTATGGTCCGTATCATCATCAACAGCCTGAAAGAGTCCACTGCTGGACATAGGTCTCTCCCAAGGTGCGCCTCTGAACCCGATCCTTGGTTCTTCTCATCCAGTCACTGCCAGCCGCCTTACGCAGATCGTCGCTCCATCTAGCCAGGGGGTGTCCCACACTACGCTTGCCCAGTCGCGGTCTCCACTCGAGAACTTGTTTACCTCAGCGGTAATCGGTTCTCCGACAGATGTGACCCGTATACATCATTCACGATGGCACGCCCCCCTACTTTTCGCGAAGGGGAGCGCGGGACGCGGGGCGTTAATCCGAACCTAACCGAACGTCAGTATCCTAGTGTACGTATGCACACATTGATGATAAGTCTGTAACGACAGAACTAACACAGTAACAATATAACGCATAAAATGAAATATAAGCGATTTAGAGGAGTGCGCCGTCGTGAACTGTATGGTCTATATGCCCCAGTGAACGTTTTATTTGCGTTCACTGATATACGGGTAAGCTTATGCCCCAACAGTGGGGACATATTGATAGGCCTTTTTTTATTTAATTTAAATGCATACCCACCATCGTAGTTGACCATGCCGTCGCCATCAAGGTCTGCTTCGCGGATCATGTCGTCCACCTCCTCCTCGCTGAGCCGCTCGCCGAGGTTGGTCATCACGTGGCGGAGCTCCACCGACGATATCAGACCGTCGTTGTTCTTGTCAAATACCCTGGAATTATTAATTTGAAAGCGTTCATGAACCACCATTTACATTTTGTCATAACTAAACCCAGTTATGCTGAAATGGTCCAAAACCGCACTTAGCACATTTAAGCTTGATCTAAAACCGCTTAGTCTAAATATAATCACTCGTCCCATTTAGTAATTAATTCCATAACTGATTACAAAATGGGAAATAAATACCCATTCCGTAATCATCATGTCAGCCCCTAGAAGTCCACTGCTGGACATAGGCCTTCCCCAACGAACGCCACCACACCCGGTCCTCCGCCCTCCGCATCCAGCCGCTACTCCGTAATCGATTATAGAACATTACGTTCAAGTTTTGGACAAACTATATTATCCACTGGTAAGCGGGCAATGTGGCCCTTAAACATGCTGCCTAAAGACTATAAGAACCATAATTGTTGACACAAGTGCCTTTTACCACATGATGACTACTAGGCATTTTTAGAGACATATATTTGGAATTATTTTTAATACTCTAAACATTCACTTTAATGTTTTATTTTAACTCCAGTGTAGTGCTTTATTTTTGACATCCGGTGGAAAATGATGTAGTAAGTAGGGTAAATTAGAGTTATCTCTATTTTATTTCTATTTCGGTTTAAAGCCCTACAGTATGTTAAAATGCCTAGTATCCATATATCAAGGTCAAGCATGGTGTGATCAGAATTTAAATACGTGTCTTAGTTCAAAATATCCGATCTGGGGTGACGTCAACTACCCCTATTCAATACCCCATATCTTTTCTTTTCTATAATATAATACATATTGAGAACTAGATGCTACCTGGGTCAGAATACAGAAATTCGACTTTGTCCGAGCTGCAGCACAATAATTTAACGGGATTTCCTACTCTTCAAACTGGAACACAAAAATGCTTGATAGATTTCTGTTTGGGTGCAGAAATACATAGATAAGAGTGACCACCCAGACGAATCCTGCGCAACTTTCACCAGCTAACCTCACCTGAAAGCCTCTCTAAGCTCGTCTTCTCCATCAGCCCCCCGCATCTTCTTAGACATCATTTGGAGGAACTCATTGAACTCGATGGTGCCGTTGCCGTCCTGGTCCACTTCTTTCACCATGTCTCGAAGCTCAGTCTCTGTGATGTAGTTCAAACATGTTTATCATTGTATTATCATCAGCCGTGTGGTTCCAGGCTTAGAATAGGGCCACCCTCAACCTCCCCATGGGTGTCGTCAAGGCGACCACGGGATCGTTTTCCTGTGTATATTAAGATCATAACTGCTCATCACCAATCCGCCTGCTAAGCGTGATTAATGACAAATCCCCCAATTGACAGCCCACCAAAAGTGGAATTCTATGGAGGCTTATGTTCAGCAGTGGACCTATTTGAACTGATATTCAAACCAAAAGACCAGCTTTCCGGGAAAAGAAAACATATGGGGATGAAGTTATAAGACGTGCGTGGGTGAAGTCCACTTATCAGAAGCATATGTAAATAAATAAATTTTACTTAAGATATACATACACATACACTTGTCTAATCTCAAACTAGGATTTTCTCCTGTGTTATGGGAATTAAACATGGTTCGGACAATTCACAAATATAACATCCAGATCGGCATCAACTCGTACAACAGTGAGAACTACATACATACATAACGCTCTCTCGCCTTGGTCCCAGAGGGGTAGGCAGAGATAATGGATCGCCACTTTGCGCGATCCTGACACACCTTACTCATATTAATTTACCTTTTCATGCACCTTCTTTTATTCTTCTCACTGCGGACCTCAGCCTTTTTGAGGTCGTTACTAATTCGATCCTTGAACGTCGTCCTAGAACGACCTCTAGCTGTAGTTCCTTCCACATTCTCACTGTAAAATACTTTTGTCACTCTTATTTCACTCATACGCTCTAAATGTCCAAACCAACGCACCATACCCTTCTCTACCTTCGTTACTACATCTTCTTTCTAATCACACTTCTCACGGATCACTGTATTCATCACAGTCAGGAATACAGTGAGAAGTAGATGTCATTAATATGATCACGATATGTATTATACTTAAAAATAATAAAACAAATGGCTCAAGTTGACCATCAGCGTAATTTATGTTATACAGAAAACCGGGAAATTATTTTCATACGTAAAAATAAAAAAACACTTTCATAATGCCGTAAATTACCTCAAATGACGTGTACGTGGCCATTTCATTTCTACACGCTTACGTAGACAAATAAAATGATATAGAACGTTATTTTGGACAGTACCTCTAAAAAGCCGACCCTGTCCGGGCGCCAGACGAAAATAAACCATTATAAAAAGAGCCCTCTCATTTTATTGCTTCTGGCATCAGGAAACGATTTTCTTTACATATTTCTTACGAACTAGTTACGGACGTGTGATTTGTTTTATGTGAAACGTTGAGTAAATCTTCAATATATTATACAGATCCCTAGTTAATGGTAAATGAATTACATTAATAAATCTCTAAGTACATCTGCAAATTCTTATCACGATCCTGAACAACAAACTTTTCATCTTAAGTTTTTGGCCTATAGACAGATTTAGTACAAAAATTGATATAAGTCTACAAGTTTCAAGTAAGCTCTGGCACCTGAAGGGTAGTTCAAATAACACCGGACGGTGTTACTAGTAAAAATTCATGAAATCACATTCATCGTAGGCCGCAAATTGAAACGTCTACCCTGAGCGATGCAGTGTTGTATCTATTCATTTATTCATTGGTATTCAGACAAATATGTACACTCTCTCAAATTTTGATACATTATTCATTCTCCCTTACTGTTATTTATAACGTAAAGTAACTTTTATAGTAATAAAAATCAGATACTAAGTAATATATAATGCTCACGCTTGATCCCAAAGTGGTAGGCAGAGATGATGTATCACTACTTTGCGCGATCCTGACACACCTTACTAGCCTCCCTCCCATTCATGCATCTTCTTTTATTTTTTGTTATTACGGACCCCAGCCTTTTTTAGTAAGTATGTATGTAAGCAAAACATTTTAAAGTGCTGCTATGCTGTATATCCCAGAAACTTTTTTAACTTAACAATATTCTACATAATTCTCATTATGTGGAATACGAGGAGTCTCATTCTGTAACTGGTTTCGAACTGGGAAATTGCATTTCCCATTTCGAAGCCAATTACGAAATTTGGACGAAAGGTAACCGACATAGGTACATAGACTTTACCAATCAGTTTACTCAAACAACGAGCAACTAACTCGTATAATAAATTTGGCGATTTATTGTTTATTTAATTTATTATATTTGGGTTAAGTAAAACAAATATAGGACATATTTGTTAAGTACTATACTAAAAGATGGCATCTTAATTTTCAATGTTTCCTATACAAACGTAGTGCTCTCGATACTCATAACGTAAGTTGATTATCAGTTAATTCTCGTAGCTATCCTCCCGCCCGCCCGACTGGAATTTACTGGAACTGAATGCAAAGTTCGCCAGGTAGGTTGAGGGCGCTGAGGCTAAGTTGGTTAAAGCGCTTGTCTCGTAAACAGGAGATCGTGAGTTCGAATCTCGCCGGTGCCAATAACTTTTTATTAGATTTTTCTATTGCAATAAGTTGGAACCCTTCCTTTGATTACTTTCTTGTAAGATAATATTAAAAAATACCATTTAATGTGGAATTTGCTTAAGCTATCTACCATTTATCAGTGAACAACAACAAAAAAAAGCGGCTAAGTGCGAGTCGGACTCGCCCATGAAGGGTTCCGTACCAGCAAGTAACATAATATAAAAGTTATAGTAGTTCGTTGTAACTTTGATCAATGTTTTAATAATATTATGGTGGTTTACGATTTATGACGTATTAAAAAAAAACTACTTACTAGATCTTGTTCAAACCAATTTTAAGTGGAAGTTTGCATGGCAATGTACATCATATATTTTTTTTAGTTTTATCATTCCCTTATTTTAGAAGTTACAGGGGGGGGGCACACATTTTACAACTTTGGAAGATTCTCTCGCGCAAACTATTCAGTTTAGAAAAAAATGATATTAGAAACCTTAATATCATTTTTGAAGACCTATCCATAGATACCCCACACGTATGGGTTTGATGAAAAAATAATTTTTGAGTTTCAGTTCTAAGTATGGGGACCCCCAAAATTTTTGTTTTTTTTCTATTTTTGTATGAAAATCTTAATGCGGTTCACAGAATACATCTACTTACTAAGTTTCAACAATATAGTTCTTATAGTTTCGGAATACAGTGGCTGTGACATACGGACGGACAGACAGACAGACAGACAGACAGACAGACAGACAGACATGACGAATCCATAAGGGTTCCGTTTTTGCCATTTAGCTACGGAACCCTAAAAAGGGTTAGAAAGGATTAGTCACAATTTCGAATTGTCACTACTTTTTAAAGTCATACTTCGAGTTTCGTTTGGTCACAGGTCTTAATATATATTATTTTAAATAACGATTCGTCATACCTTCATTTTCATTATTTTTTAATGCACAGTCAGTGTGATAATAATAAGGTATATACCTATGTTATATTTAGTTATTATCTCAACTACAAAAACGTGCAACCGCACTACCAACTTAGCTATCCCGATTTATTACTATTAAGATAAATACCTACATAAATACAGTACATATGTATATTTATTCGCATATGACATTTTCAATTCTATGTCCAAATAACGAAGTTTTAGAATATCAGTAACGGTGTGGCGCCAGATCACGATGTGACTAAGCGCATCATGATCGGCCTGCGACATATACAACTAGATAGATAGGTCTATGAGCGCATATTGCGGTTTTATGCAGAGGATTATTTTCATATATAATATTTTATGTGGTTTGGAAATATATTATTAACAATAATATATAATATAATATTAGTAACATGTTTTGAGAATGTACTTTAAAGTAAATAAAAAAACCTGTGACCAATCGTTACTCTTTATCGATGTGTTTAGTGTGACTTATCGAAACTGTGACCAACTAAAATAACGGCGAGTTTATGTTCTAATCAGCAGACTGAGAGGATTGTCTGTCCATCATCTGGCATTATCTGTGAGTAGCCTTATATGAGAAGTGGTACTATTCTGTTCCGGTACCACACAAATATGTAGTTAAAACCTGACAGTCACATAGTTACTGTCAAACTATGCCTTAAAAGATGTTACATGAAAAAAACCTATAATTGCTACTGTTTGGCTTTCGAAACTACACAGACAATCTGACTGACTGACAAATCAACAGTCATTCGTGTCTGTTATTAATAGAAATGATTTCATTAGCTCGAGATATTTGGCAAGGATTCTGCTATTTACATGAGTACCATGTGCTATTGTACTAAATAGATAGTTACTTACAATTACCAACCTACGTGAAGAATGCTCTAGTGTGCCGCAGCCGGACTGAAGTGGATATGCCTAGCCACGTGTGTTGCATGCCAAATGACCTATGAGTCGAAAATTACCGCCGAATGGGTCCCAATTAATAAAAAAAATCGAACGTGTTCGGCGATGGACACAATGGCGGGATGACCTTCAAGGACGAGTGACCTATAATGGCCGGATGAGTGAATGAAGTGAGGGGAGACCTTTGTCGAGCAGTGAGATACCAAAATAATAAAAATAAATACATATTAGACATTCTCCGATAGCATACTAATAAAATTAGAACCTGAGAACAAAAGTTTATTAATACGAGTACCAATAAATCGATTTCAATAGAGATTTTAAGTAGAAGGAGATTTCAAAGCTGCAAACAGACTTCTCAACTAATATAAGCGACTAAACGGTCTAGGAACCTTTCCATTGCTGCGTGTAACAACCCAAAGGCTGCAAAAGCATTTCCTTGTTTTCTTATCGAACGCCGCATTGCAATGATATCTGGACTAATAAAGTAAGATGTAGTCTGTACCTGCGGCCCAGGCATACATTGTCCTTTAATCCTACTATCAGGAAATTATCTAATTATGTTAATTAAGTACTTCTTATTGAAACGCAATTGATTTATCAGCCCTAGTAGACGTAAAATGACATCGAACTTCATAAATGGAACCAGTGTTGTATCAAAACCGCACATATGTTATGGGTTATGGCTAGACTATTAATATATTGCGGTTTCTGTAGCTATATCATTTACACAAACACGCATAAAACGATTTTACAGCCCTATCGTATGTGGCCGACCACACAACATAGATACTATGGGGAAGAAACCTTTTTAGGTACTTTTCGACGTGACCTTTAGTCAATTTATACCCTAACTGTAAATATAGCGAAGCTTTTTGGCTTTCAACGGTAGCATTTTACATAACAAAACTTTTGTCGTCTAAATATTTATAAGAAACGTTGAAAACTTTATCCAAATCGATCCAGATGTTCCTACGAAAAAATTACAGTACTTTAAACATAGGAAAGTCATAGCCGACAAGGGTAGCGTCAAAGGCAGGATTATAATTCTGACAGCTACCTATGTATAATCGTCAAGTAACTCGTAAAGCCTTTATTCATAATAATAATGTCTATTTATAACTTACGTTTTAGGATATTTCAGTCATAAACAATGTACCAAGTTAAAATAAGATTTATGACATAATGTATCAAGAAAATATGATTAAACTCCAATGAATATGGATTACAATTAAATTGTGATAAAATAATAATAGATCATCTAGACAAGCCAGTTACCCAATTCTTTTTTTAAAGACAGGCTCGGATATGCATGTAATTTATTTGCGCTTGTAAACCTCGACAGGAAGCGTTGTATACAAATAAAAATGGAATCTTGGAATCTGTCTTGCTAATATACCTACCATTATGTAGGTACTTTTTGTAAGAGTAAGTGAATAACCAATCTGCCTGCGTACATAAGTTTAAAAAAAATCTTATAAAAAATACAGTAATATTATTTACAATTACTTAAACAAAAACTTCGATTCCTCGAAAGTCGATGGACTGCAGCGTTCAATCCCTAGGCCGTTTAGGTACTTTTCGCTATGAAAATTCCGGACTTTGTTAATAAGTGATCGAGGTCAAGACACAAATGATATCTAAACTTCCGCATACCTGAAGGCCGCTGTCCTAAGGATCGCATGACGACCCCGAGTTCAGCCATCGTGATGGTCCCATCTTCGTCTTTGTCGAACAGCATGAAGGCTTCTTTGAACTCTGCGCAAAAAGCAAGGTAAATGATAATGAGGCCCATAACCTTAAAGCCCTTTTTTGTAACAACATAGTAGTTTAAACGGTGGGTTCGATTCTCACTACGAGCTATGGATAAACAACTTTGTATA
This sequence comes from Esperia sulphurella, assembly GCA_947086405.1. Taxonomy (NCBI): domain Eukaryota; kingdom Metazoa; phylum Arthropoda; class Insecta; order Lepidoptera; family Oecophoridae; genus Esperia; species Esperia sulphurella. The sequence goes on along the minus strand of OX352270.1, from coordinate 11,860,876 downwards.
TATTAAGTTTTTCCTGGTAAGGGAGTTAGTTATATTTGTTGTTCTGTCCTAGGGAATCCTACTTTGGGATTAAGCAAGTGTTATGTATTGGAGTGGTATTTAAATTTACTGTCTTACACTTTGGATTTATTGTCTAAAATAAAATAAATTATAATTATGTATGTGTGTATTACTGACAATTTAATATGAAGTTACAATGAAGTATATTTTTTATATAAAAAAAATTGAAATGCAATGCAAAACGGCGTCATTTCGAAGCATGGTCTGCTAGGATTAGGGTGGAATCTAAATATTAGGCTGTCCAGAATATGGACGAGTAAAGCATCGTTGCTCATGTTACGAGTACGTGCAGCTAACGTGTAGTATTTTTCCTTTAAATTTAAATTGTGGTTGGTAAAACATTTTATACAGATGGGCAAAAATAACCTAATGTTTTTTATCGAAATAAGCCGTTAAAAGTACTTACTTTTTGTAACGGATACCTATTGAATTGTGAATCAACATATACTCATTCATTTCAATTATTAGGAATATAAAGGGCCTTTTATAACATCGTTCTCAGGTGGAAACGGAATTTGGAATAAATGGAAAAATGGAAATTACGGAAGAGTGGAGCGGAGGAAAAACGTAATGAAAAGACCGGCTTGATGGATCCATTCATTGTTACGTTTGCAGAGTTCTCTCATTGAAAACTTTGCACAATGAGAATTACTCGCATAGTTCCATTCATGGCATATTGATTATGAAGCGATTCACGATTCATGAAATATGACCAAATATTCTATGAGTTTATTATGAAGTGTAATATAAATTGTTGGAATATATTTTTAGAAAGTTTTCCTTTAAGATTTTAAGAATATTTGTCACTACGTATATGTCGTACTTATAGGTGAATATATAGTTCGGGTTATATTGCCGTGTGGTTTCCGGTAGAGTAGAATAGGACCACTCCAACTCTCCCCGTGAATGTCGTACAAGGCGACTGAGGGAATACATTATAAAACATCAATCAGGCCTCCCCAACCAGTCTGGCCAGCGCGGGGAGTGTAGGCCAAATCCTCCGTCTGTCTCCGGCAGATGAGAGAGGGTTGTGTTCCTGCAGTGGAGACAAAAATAACCTGATGATGATGATGATATAGTTCGGGTGTGAAGGGAGTATTAATTAAAAAGTTTATATGCAGTTAGGAAAGGAAAACTTCATCTTATTTGTATTTTATTTTAGTGGTATAAGCGAGAGACTGAAAAGATAAATAGATTATTAAATGGGAGATGTGAGACACTACCTATTTCTGATCCCTGGTTTATATTACAACCCATAGAGTGCGCTGAGGACAAATACCAGCAAAGAAATTTAGCAATATTGAAAAGAGTTGTGTTAGCTAATTGTAAGGTGTGTGGTATGTACGAAAATGAGCAACACTTGCCTTTGGAGTATGTAAGCCAGGCAAAAACGTGATTAGGATCTTAAAAACAAACCTAATTAATGTGGGCATATTACAGACATACTTAGATTCTGGTCGACCCCTGTTAGGGCCAGGCCAGAATGCTATATGAATAAGTTATAGTTAAGGCAATGATGGGGATGCACTAAAAGTACAGTATAAAATACCCTAATTAATTAAGATTTAAAAACAAAGATCACATACCTGCAACTTGCTCTTCCGTAAGGCCATATTCAGACTGCAAGCAAACAAACAATTAAGCAAATTCATTCGGACACACTATTTAAACATTTTTATTTTATTTGTAGTTTTGGAAAACTTAAGCGCTCGATCGTACCGAAACTTGTCGTATAGCTAAATCTTTTGTTAATCTCCTTAATCTTCTGTATTCCTTGTTGTAATTATCGTCCTTGCAAACAGCTTGAGTCATGATTAAAAGAAAATTAAAATCACTCGGAACTACAGAAAAATAACACAGAAAATTCACTGCACTATATACCGATAAAAGATTTCCCGGTTTACGCTGTGTTTTTAAAAAATTTCTGCGCTCTATAAAATACGATCTCTTTGGTTTTACAGACTGTGTAAAGGAAAGTTTCGTCACGCCTTTTGATAATTTGATTAAAAAATATCGAATGTTATCAAAACGGCGAGAATAACAAACGCGAAGCGACAATGTCAGTTGTCAAGTTCGAATGTGGAACTCTATATTAAAATTAGATTTTTGCGCGCTATAACGACTAGCCGCGTCTGTTCTACAATGATGACATAAAGTTGACTTATCTATTCAATAACATTATGAATTTCTACAAAGTTGCAATACTTTCATAATTATTTGATTTTACACATTGAGTGAAGACATATTTTCAACATTGACATATAATATTGAATAGATTTCTATATATAGTTTTTAGCAACTAAAATTTAAATAGGTATAAAGACCTAAAGTACCTTACTACAAAAATAAATATATATTTGAAAATTGGATAAGCCCAAGGTACTCGCACTGCTATATGCAAATATTTAAAACAACACGAATAAAATTATTCGGGCCACAAGATCTAGACATAGCATAAAGAAAATAAAACTGTTTAGAAATCTGAACATAAGCTGCTTGAAACAGTCATTTTCTAAAAAGAAATATTTTTTTATTTACGAAAGCATTTCGTTACTATCCATTTTTAATTTTATTTTCACACTACTGAAAATTGGTCATTGTAGAACATACAAATTTATGTTTCTCCGTCGTCGTCGTCTTGGCACGCGTATATCGTGCAACATTATTTACAGTTTAGGCGGGAAATTATAGTCTTGTGAACATAATGCGGAAAATTCAATTTTATCTTGCATTTATAATACGACACATCGGTGTTTTTTATCTGAAACCCAGTGTTGGTTTGTTATACCTAAAATATGTTGGCGCTAAAATAAACCTGAGAAAATTCTTATCAAAGACAATAAGATTTTATGTTGTATAAACTTTTTGTTAAGAGAGACATCTAGTGGTTACGGTTTGAACTAAAACGTTCATCTGAGAAACAAATAGAAGACGAGGCGTCATTGACGAGATAAGATTATTCCTTAGTTATGATAGATGGCATTCATATCCGTCCGTTCGTTATATGTATAAACTAAAAGACATAATGTAGACAAGTAATTGCTTCACTTTTCCCGCGACGTTACTCGAGTATCAGTCGGTTAAAATGCTTAACTTCATTCGTGATGGCCGTACAAACAAAAAGATAGACAAGCGAAAATGAAAAAAAGTTTAGTCCTAAATAAACAGAACAAAATAAATAACTGACATGCCTAAAGATTTCAGATACCTTTGCTACCACAGGGGACTGGCGGTCGTCAAACTGTATTTTTGGCTCTACATGGTTTCTACACCATTTTCGCGCTGAAGTCTAAGGCGACTAGCATACATTAGATCTATGCTGGTAGCAGATACACGTTGCTAGTCGCCTGGGTCGCTGAGGCGACTAGCAACGTGTATCCATGGCAATAAACTTTTAGGCGCTGAAGGCTTTTTCTGGAGTGTACGAAGGGAGGTGCACTTTAGCTACTCCACAGTAACATGGCCTTCAGCATCCGATTGTAGGGTCAAGAAGCATATGCAGAGATTTTTTTTATGTAAAAGAGAGCTACTCGTATTATCGTAATCTATAATTTGCGTTGTAGAATGTCATTAAGAGAAAAGTTAAAAGAAATTAACATATTAACCGCAGCTAGTAAATTTATTTTCCATACATAGATGTCTTACTGATATACTGTGACCAACTGTGACAATAACAGGTATGTTATAAGTTTTTTTTTACGATTAATAACTTAGCAAGTTCAGTAAATCGTTCATGAGGCTAATTATAACATGAGTCCATAACAAACTACCAGAGGAAATCCCGAAAGTTTACGAATCACATTAAATACTATAAAATACACGATAATTTGACCAAGGTTTTAAAGTTTTTTCATCATTGCACAGTCATTTTATATTTTTTCAAACTTGATTTTCAAATATATGTTTTAAAAGAAGACTGTAGTTTCTTCACGGCACTAACACCTAAGAAATCGGTCGTATAAAAATCTACTTATATAAATTATTTAATGTACTCATATGCAATAAAAGATTTTGCTTTGACTTAGCTTCAATTCCGTACATTAAATTAGCTGTTATTTATTAAATTGAAGTTTGAGCTGGCAGACAATTCAAACTTCAATTTAATAAAAATCTCAGTGCTTTCACTTTCTTACCTTTACTGTTTTATTAGTTTCGTCTGAATCATCTCTACTGAAGGCATGTAGGTGGTGAACTATAAAACTAAGTGATAAAGCAAATCGCGGAGCGGCAAATATCGCGCTCAGTCGGGGCCCGTCGTAAAATACAGAACCGTCACGCTCGCTTGCGCCTCGCGGGGTGGTGTATTCTAAAAGCTGTAATTGTGTTTTCGCAGAAGTACGAGGGTATTTAGAGTTGCTTTTGTATGATTTCGTTAGTCAAGTCACACTCAAAATTCGAGTTTAAGATGATCCCATTACAGTGAAAAAATGGCATCGCAAATGAGCTCGCAATACTAGAGGTGAGCTCTTTTTCGATCAGTCAGAAGACCACAGCCAAACACCCAAAGACCGACCACAGCCTGGAAATTATAAATTAAACGGACAAAGACTTATTAATGTGCGTAAAATTCTTACCCGTTATAACCTAAGGCGCCGAAACCTATATAGACACTGACAGTGGGACTAGTTCGAAAACTCAAAGTCACTCAGCGGGCTATGGAAATCGCTATGCTCGGAGTTTCTCTAAGGGACAGGATCCGAAATGAGGTGATCCGCCAGAAAACTAATGTCTTCGACATAACTCAAAAAGTTAGTACGTTAAAGTGGCAGTGGGCCGGTCACGTCTGTCAAAATGAGTGCTCGAGTGGAGACCGCGACTGGGCAGGCGTAGTGTGAGTCTGCCCCTGGCTAGATGGAGCAAGAACCTGCGTAAGGTGGCTGACGTAAGTTACTGGATAGGAAGAACCGAGGACGAGGTCCAGTGGCGCACTTTAGGAGACGCCTATGTCCACCAGTGAACTCATTCAGGCTGATAATGATGATAATGAAGTATTTATATTAGTTTTACGTGATTTGATTTCGCCACATATACGTATCTTTAATATATTCGATAGTAATTTGCCGCCCCACTGCCTGTACCGCCCACGTGCAGTCCATGATCCCCCTCCCTCCTCACGTTGGCCCTGTTTAGCATAACTGTTCTACCCAAACGGGTAAGGTTACACTAAAAACAGGACAAAAGCTAATACTTATTCAGTCATCACAGCTTTTCAGAATTACCCATTCTCTCATACCAGCTGTCTAATAAAACTATTTCCAGTAACCCTGGTCAGTTTTACATCATGTTTGTTGACAGAGGGCCACATTTACACCACATCTTTGTTATTTTTACGAGTAAAACTTGTGAATGGATCAGAAAACAGAGCAGTAAATTATTTTATTTTATATTTCCACCTTTGTGATGTTGTTGGAATTTCTAAAAATATTATTCTCAGCTCTGCTTTTCAATTGCAGGTTATTTTGGAGTAGTTGAATATACGGTACCTACTGACAAAATATTTCAATTCCACGCAGACGAAGTCACGGGAAACATCCAGTTGAAAAGTCAGGGTAATTACACATGTACATGAGGTTATAGGTTTTAGGGTGGCCACTCACCACTGGCTGTTGGACTTTTGTACATAATCTGCAGGTCCAGGTTATGAACCGACAGTGATCGCTTACTATTAGAGAGCTGACTATCCATTAACCATTTCAATAAAAAAAATATTGTAACACAAATTTGTTTGCAGTCTCTTCTTTACAGTAAATCTTTCAATAATACACTAAACTGCAGTATATGTGTAAAATCAAATACGTTATCATGTCTTATCATGAAATATTAAAACTAACTTGCGTATTAAGAGCCCTTTATACACGCGAAACAGCCCTCTTTATAGACCATTTTGAAATGGTAAGAAATGGTCATAAACGCTTCCCCCATTGTGGTATCGTTAAAATCCGATTTGGGCTCACATTTTCACGTTAGCGTTCGTATTTTACGATTTCAACATTTAAATGTAACAGATATACTTTTTGATTACCGTTCAATACTTTTTATCTTTGGTTCAATTTAGGATGTTACCTGGGGACTTTATTATCTGATTTAGCTAGCTAGCATTTGTACTTGCATTTACGAGAATACGCTCTTGACTTTAAAACTCGCCTGTGTAGGTTTTGGTATTCCCAATGCCGTTTCAGCTTACTGCCACTATCACTTGGAACTTATCAACAACGTCAGTTGTTCATTCGTTTCAAATATTTAGTAGCATTGCAAGCAACCTTTTGTGCTGTTCGAATTGTTAACGAATTTGTAAACGTCTATAAACTCCGTGCTGCCACACCATCAGAATAACATCATTAGCGCGCTGGCGAAGCACAATGTTGAGCTAAAATCTACAAGCTCGACAACGTCTGCCGGTAATTTGGACCTGACAGTTTGGCACCTAATCAAAATCGATTGTCAAAGCTATACAATCACGTTCATTAAGCTCTCGCTGAGGTTTAGTTGAGTTCCAATCAGAAATTAGGGGGTAGCTAATTTTAATTTCAAAATGTTAGCTATCTGTGATTGATTTAAGATTATTCTGTTTATCGTAAAGGGTTTATAATTCCATATACCTACACAGAAGTATTTATTTATGAATAATTTGTAATAATCCGTAAATAAATTCTTTTAATGCATAACCAATTTAATTATTTTCTTTTTACGATTTAGTATCACAAATAATTAATTTTCATGTGGTTTTATAATTTAATCATAATAATTTGGAAGGTGAAGTGGTCGAGGCGGACTAAGTTGTCCACACAACAGTTTATAAATATTTGTTTCAATCTCTTATTTTAGTTTTTTTTTTTGCTATAAAATGCTCAATTATTTACATAGTGAACATACGTGTGGTATTTTTTTTTTATTGATTAAGAAAAAACAATAACATAATCTTAAATTTCTAAGTCTTCTAACAAAACCAAAATTGAGTTTTATCTGTAGAAGACGAGTTCGCAACAATAAGTTATCTACTTTTAAAGATTATAGCATTTACATACAACTAAGGTACATTTCATATTTATAAGATGTAGTCATTATTCTGGCTAGCCAACAGATATTTTTTTAACTGTTTTTTGTATATATGTTGTGTTAAATAACTATTTTGTACATCATTTGGCAGACCATTTACAAGTTTAGGCAATATATATCTGTCATTTTTCATACCATACATATTATTAATGCACATATTATATATTATGTATAGAGCACATATTATTTTAGTTTATACTAGAGCCGAATCTTACTTGTTTCTTACTTGTTTGTATCTTACTTGTTTCCACTTTTAGTTAGGTTAAGGAATAATGTGTCATATTTCAAATGGCTATCGATTCGTCATGCGTCTGTATTCCGACGGTTATGCGTCAGTGGTCCTTCAGTTCCGTGAAATTTAAAAAACTTCTTTAAATATATTTTATGCCATTGCATCAGGAACTGAATTAGCATATACTCATTTTTAATATTTTCCTTTGACACATCTAATATATACTGAGACGGAACGAATCCTATACTGTGGCGGCGAATGAATCTTAACCATCACTTTTTTCGCTCAGACGATACCATGGATAAAATTTTAAGTTAGTATGTATATATACTGTATATACAGTCAAAAGAACTTACCAAATTAATAGTAACAATAAGTTCGTACTGCTGGTGCTTGTGGCCCTTCTTCTTCTTGCCCTGAGGAGTCTTGGCCCCGGCCGCCGCAGCCGCCTGCTTGGGCGGCGCTGTCTTCACCGACCCCTTCTGCGCCGACGGCTTGACTGGCGTCTTCGGGCCGCCTTTTGGTTGTGCACCTGTGGAGTTAGTATCTTTAATCTTTGGCGACAGATCTTAAGTTAGAACTACACGACAGTTCGAATCCGGTTCCAACTCGATCTGCATATATTTGTAAACGAGACAACGAAATTGAACAAATAGAATTGATAATTGTATGCAAATCGAGCCGGCCCTTCCGAGCCTTATAATAAAGGACTATTATTATATTACGTACAGCGCCATGATAAAATATACAACTGAATGTAGAATTTCAAAACAGAAATGCAACTATCACGGAAGATGAGAAACTGAACTGTTTTTGTACCTAATTGAAGTGCCGCCCGCGTGTGTTCGGGAAACTAATTTTTACCTATGGTATACAGAGGTCAACGCAAAAAGATTTCAAGGTTTCAAAAAGGTTTCCAGAGACACGTTACTGGCCATAGCCTTTATTGTCAAAATGGTAGAAATCAATTGTGCACAAAAATACACAGTCTGACCACACACCCGACTCTCCATACAAACGAACAGATTTAACCAACTAATAAATTACAGGCGCACCAGTCTGTCCGTACGTGTGTGTGTCTGTGCGCGTAAACTATCCAGAGAGGGACGACGTTATACATCAACACATAAGTGCTTCTCTTTGGCACTGGCGGGTGGAGAGAACTGTCGCTTATTTAAGTAGTCATATTTTTTATTCTTTGGTCTGACAGTAGCCAGAGGTTAGTGTTCTAGCAATTATATTTAGTGATTAATTACATTTAATAGGTATTGATTTGTCATATATTTAATAACGCTTCGTGCATCATTAAAAAAACTTATTGAAAAAATAAAGCTACTTAATTAAAAAGTCTTTATCAACCACTTCCAAAGCATTGGCTACAAGCCAAAACTGACCACAAAACCACGTTGTTACCCGCTCCAGCGTTTTGTGAAACTGTTTTTAGCCAAAACCGCTTACTCTGCCGCACCATGTTGCAAAACGCTCATGTGAACAGTCCCTTTTGCTGCAAAGCGGCGCTTATTATTCGCATTTACTAAAGCGCAAGTGCAGTAAATGAGGTGCACGTGCTACTAATGTTGCTTATTACAGTGAACACTGGCAACACCGAGGCAAACAATTTATACACGTCCACTGAACACTGTGATTATGAGAGAACGTGTTTGTTACTAATATTAATTATTACATTACCATGGTCCAACGATCTCTATGTACTACTAGATGAAGCGTTCCAAACAATCACTCTGTTCGACGCAAGTAGCCACAACTCTTTAACATTCACAATGAAACTTGTGCAGTTATTACTCAGAACATTTAATTATTTACTAAATATTGACATTGTTTAACCGTAGCGTCAATATTTAGTAATAATTAAATGTTCTGCGTAGTAACTGCACAAGTTTCATTGTGAATGTTAAAGAGTTGTGGCTACTTGCGTGGAACAGAGCGATTGTTTGGAACGCTTCATCTAGTAGTACATAGAGATCGTTGCCATGGTCGATGCAAAATGTTGTTCGTCATAAATAAAAAAAGTTTTCTCTGTCGCTGGTAGGCTGGCAGAAATATCTTAAAGAGATAAGCATTACCATTTGTACATGTTATTTTTTTCCTTACTTTTATTGTTTTGTATGTTTTTTTTCTTTTGTGTGTGCAATAAATTGTTAAATAACTTAAAATATACCTATACAGAGATTTTTTTTAATAAACAAAATATTATCTAAAGCGTGATGAAGTCGTCTTCAGTAAAGAACACACGTATTTACAGAAGGCGACCTCATCACGAATTAAACAATATTTTTTTCATTAAAAAAAAACATTTATTTGATTTTTTTTAAACAACTAATGAACAACTGAGATGATTTTGAAAGAAAACTTTCTGATATATTCCAGGAAAACGATGAAAAATAATTTAAAATTTAATTTAAACTGTGAGGAATAATTACAATAATTATTGCACATATAGTTGATAATAATTACCATGAAGATAAGACATTAATCAATCTAGGAATATTAGTTATTTCTTATATTTAGGGTAATTATTATCTACTACTAAGTATGTATATAGGATGATATTTTAAGATTTAAGCATAATTATTTTTATATAGCTTAGCTACTTATAAAAAGAAGGTGAAACATTCACACGCGAACAGAACGTTATCGTGGGTTTTGAACAGACCACGATAGATGTCGCTATACGTATGAGAATGAATTATTATTGGCCTCAATTGCTGAGTTGGTAGAGTACTGCCCAAGATAGGTCAATCGCAGGATCAAATCCTGACCGTGTGTGAATTTTTCTAACGATCTTTAAGATTTATTTGAGGTCACCTTTCTGGCTTGTCGGTGTGGCTTTCTGTCCCTGGGCATTCTTCTGGTTGACATGCCCACTGCCATCGGCTGGTTTGTTCCGAGCCTGCAATAAATTTGTTCTAGTTAGAAATGAAGTAAGTAATTTATACTGAAGTTGCTGCAGTAATATGATGAATTTTTAACAAATTAAGTAATAGAAAAGTAAAATTACAAGACTAAATTTTAATCGTTGATAACCAAAGCAAACCTTAAGTTGTACATGAAATACCATGATCTTTAAAAATCTTATCATGATCCTGAAATGGTACCAAGGAATACATAATATAAATGTTATATCATGAAGTCATTGGGCTAAACAGTATCTAAAATTGTAATTATTTTTTAGTTTAGCAGCTAGGATTTTAGCTTAGCTCCTACCAAGTCTTAATCAATAAATTTATAAAATAAAACAATAAATCGTAAAAAAAAAGTTTTCATATAATTAGTATTTGTTTGGAACAGAACCAACCAATTAGGTTTATTATTTTTATTGTCTATTCACTGTCAATACATTGCAACCGAAGCAAGACGTTTTATTCTTCACATTAGGGCATAAAATATACAGGCAACACATAACACGATCCCAACAGTACTTATTCTAATTAATTAATACCGCAATAGTCAAAATAATTTTTTATACTTCAAAACGCGTGATAACATTTTCCAAAAGAAAACTAAGCAAACCTACCAGTGCTACGCCGTAGCATTCGCATTCCAATGACGTGCTAAAAAATTATAAAAAATATGCATTTGTCTTACAATCAAAAGAAGGCCGTACGACACACATACTCGTAACACTTAGACTGTCACAGCTTCCGATAAAACTGTTGCAGGAAGCTCATGCGTCACTTAAGTTGCCAATATGTTGGCAACACCCGCCGAAATGTCGTCGGCTCGTGTTACGCTGTCGGCGGCAATTTCCGTGAGCACTTGTCGATTAATGCTATAACAGTATCCAGTTCTCCAAGTCTATACAATATGGTATATTTATATACATATACTCGTAGATGAGAGAATCGAGAACTACATACCGGTTTCTAGAATCGTAAGAAGGGTGAGAGATGCCTGTTTCAGTGTTACAATAGTATCAATTAACTGTCCTATAATCCCTTTAAAAAGAGAAAAAAAGACAGACCAGACAGAAATATACGAAATTTTAACGTATTTCGTTTTATCTCACAAATGATAAATCGTAATACATATATCGAAATCCGAATGACCGATCCCATTTCACAAATGCTTAAAATGATGATATTCGTCAAAGGCCTGTAGTAAATTTTATGAGTTTCAGAATTTTCACACCATTATTCAGCACAGAAAAAAGATATAAAAATATAGTAACACGCTGGTGCAACTCCGGGTTTGTAATGAGCACCGTTCGTTTGAGTTTTTCATCTCTCTTTAAAACTTTTAAAAAGCCATTATTTTAAATTAGATCTCTACGCTTATAAGAGAGTTTAGGTGTAAGGAATTTAATTTAAACCGTTATACCATTTTGTAGGCAAAGGCTTTAAAGAAAAAACACATTAAGTACCTTTTTTCTTGCTATATTCCCATTGTTTGTCCGACTCCAGAAATATACTGAACATAATGCAACTATTTAAGTATACGAGGCGTCCCACGTCTGTACAACATGGAGGAAAAATACCCGAATATTGAAGATAGAATACTATTTTATTTTTAAAGATAAGTTGAACTGCATATAAAGATATCTGAAAAATCACCAGCCTAAGCCGAGAATCGAACCGGAAAAATATGGAAAAAAACATGTATGATATTTACCTATCGAAAATTTCAATTTCTAAAGTAACAGCTTTCTTCATTTCCATAAAGATTACACATTTAATTCAGTTAAATTACTCTTTATTGCTAAAGTAGCTTTCATTAGTACATTTAGACGATATTATGGCTAAAAGGGATTTCTTCCAGACAGAATTTAGCCTGTGACCTCTAATGTTGGCTTTTAATAATACATAACATGTTTAAAGCACTGCCCGCTCCAATTTCCAGCGCTAATTGTGATGTTACAGTCTGTGTTACAGTGGTTAAAATGTCGCTACTAGAAGCAAAACCTACTGGAAACGAACTATAAAGTGCTGCAAAAATTACAGCGAAGCGGACGCAGTGACTTTGTTATAGCGTATTCGCTTATTTTTGCAGAGTTCTTTGTAACTTTGGACTCAGTGAAGGTCCACCGGGGCAACTAATCATTTCATATCTTCTGCTTGCTGATGGCCTGATTAAAAAGTAACTAACTGTGTGTAAGTAAGTAACCAGAGATCGGAATAAGGTAGAGTCATGTATGTATTTGCGATGAAATGTTAATATGGACATTCCAGGATTTTCTCCGAGTGGGGTGTACTTCGGGGGTGTAGTTTAAATATTTTAGAAAAGATGTAACACTTCACGCTGGTTGAGGTGGAGAAAAGGGGAGATTGAGGTTTTTTTTTATTACAGACTTGTGGTCTTTGATTTATCCTTAACGTTCCAGCTTCCAGTGGTCATATCGTGATGTTTTTGAAATTGCAGGGGATATTAATTACAAAGATAGTTATAGTGTGTATGTGTGTGTACGTGTTATTTATATTTCCACTAAATTCTATTACTAATTGATTATGTTTTTCCATTTTCCAAATGCAACTAAATATTTACATGCCAATACATATGACAGAATGCGTTAAACTGTTACTTAAGACTACCTAATATTAACCATATATTACTTACTAATTTCATTTCATTTCAAGAATTCCTGAGACATCTTCAATGTACCTACTGAGTACTCTTGAAAGACAAACACCAGCGACTATCATCTCGTCACGCTCCATCCAACTCCATGCATAAATTAAGTGAATTAAAGTTCGCAACCCTCCATCATTCAAATCGGTTGAACCCAGACGGGAACGAAGTTTGCTCGAGGTAACTTTTAATGTGGCAGTTTGAGAAGGCTTTATCTGAATTTACGAAAAAATTTAACTACCTATTGAGTAAAAAGTTAGCAAAGTATACGTCGTCGGTATATGCCGTGTGGTTTCCGGTAGAGTAGAATAGGACTACTCCAACTCTTCCCGTGGATGTCGTACAAGGCGACTAAGGGAATACATTATAAAGCATCAATCAGGCCTCCCCAACCCGTCTGGCCGGCGCGGGGAGTGTTGGCCAAATCCTCCGTCTGCCTCCGACTGATGAGAGAGGGCTGTGCTCCTGCAGTGGAGACAAAAATAACCTGATGATGATGATGATGATGATGATGACGTCGTCGGCTATGTTATTGAACTATTATAATCACTTTTCTCACTGAAACTTAATTTACGGTAGGCTTTTTCGTTACATCGTATAGCAAATAATAAATATAACATTATAGACATTACTCCTACATACACTTGTCTAATCCCAAACTAGAATTTACTCCTGTGCTATGGGAATTAAACAAGGATAGGACAATTCACAAACATAACATCCAGACCGGGACCAGCTTGTACAAATAATGTTATATTTGTGAATTATTCTATCATTGTCAAAATCCCTAGGAGAGGATCCTAGTTTGGGAATAGACAAGTGTATATGTATGTATATAAAAAAACACTGCGACAACAAAGATTAAAAAATCGAAAAATTACGGCAAAAAAATCTGACATACCCTTATGTATAAAGTTATTAACTGAAATAATAATGTTGTTTCATGACCGCTCGATGTTGTTGCAAGACATTATGTTTTCTATCGTATCCGGAAGTTCATCATCAACGTTATCATCAGCCTATCGAAGTTCACTCTCAGACAAAGGCTGTCCCTAACGCATGCCACACAAAACACTCGGTTTTCAGATAAGTACTTGTAATTCTATAAAACAAATATTACTTCATGGTATGAAAGGTTATATTTATTTTCTGGATTATTATATGTTCTAAAATGTATATCTTTATTTTTAAATTTGACAAATTCGTTGATGTTTAAACCTATTTCAAATCAAATTACAATTACACTATTTCATTTCAAGGACTTGTTAAAAACTAAGGTTTTGTTAAATAAATAGTATTGACGTAGTATAGAATCAAAGCATTATACATTATTGAGTTAAGTAGCCCTTAATTGGAATTAGGTACCTGCTGTAATTTTATTACGTAAAGCTTTCTCTCACGATTTAGTAAAACGAATGTTGTAGCTTCTAGGAAAAAGTATTCTTCTTATTTCTTACCGAGTTGTGAAGACAAGTCCCAACACAACATGTACTCTATAATCTCTTGCTGTAATCTGTAAGTACACAATTAGTACATCATCTGAAAAGATCCTATATTCGGCGTTAAACTTATTTTGAATTCTATTATTAAATCACAAGGGAACAGGACTTCGACCTAGGACTAACCTAATTGAAGAATTAATTGCAAGTGGCAGTTGACGGGATATGTTCATGGAGCCCATTATTATAGGTCGGTTGCAAGTTATGTATCACATATATTATCTTTGGTATCACTTATTTCCAAAAGGACACCTGCCAAAAAAATATTTTATCTGCCTAATGGGTCACAATTACATCATAAAATGTAAAAAAATCGGGAATAAACACTTTCTGCAATAAGTGATAGAAATATGTTGAAAACCAAACTATAGTGTGAATTTCATCCTGCAGATGATATTCTAGAATTAATACTAAGAGTTGTATTTACTCTTTCAATTGTATTTTTGTGTTAATTCGCTGCAGCTAGAAAATTACACCACTGAAATAGCTGTGACTTTGTGAGAGAGATATAAAAACTTTTTTTTTCTTCTTTGAAACGCAATACTATTTCCGCTCCGAGCTGTTTATCTTGCCTAAAAGATTGCATTCACTGCAATGGCGCATTTACTTTTTAAAGCCTTTTCAGTGAAAATGAAATATCAAACTTGGTACCTAAGTAGTAGGTATCTTTCGTTAATTTTATTTTAATCAGACAATAAATAAGCCGTGTGGTTTCCGGTAGAGTAGAATAGGACCACTCCAACTCTTCCCGTGGATGTCGTACAAGGCGACTAAGGGAATAATACATTATAAAACATCAATCAGGCCTCCCCAACCCGTCTGGCCAGCGCGGGGAGTGTAGGCCAAATCCTCCGTCTGTCTCCGGTAGATGAGAGAGGGTTGTGCTCCTGCAGTGGAGACAAAAATAACCTGATGATGAAATAGGCAACGTGATATTCACCCGTTATGCGTATGTACTAGTACCTGCTTCAGTGGTTTTACAATTCTGTATATAATTTATTAAAATGATAATATGAAAAACTCCATATTGTCAACGTTATTCGCTCTCTTAATTCTAGAAAATATACATCGTATTATATATTTATTGATAAAACAAATATTGATTCTAATAAAGGTGAAAAAGATAAAAAAGAAGATATTAAAGATGAAAAAGTCTACTTGTCTCTAGAAAATTACCTATTTCCTTACGTATTTCCGGCAATAAAACGTTTAAATGTAAAAGTCATAAACAACTTTAATGTGAGTTTTATGAAGAAATAAGCCGCTGCTGCAAGATCACGTCTACAAGAAACAATAATTTAACACATCACGTAAGAGTAGGCGCTGTAGGCGTTTATTGTGTTCTCGCTGTTGACTTTAACATTCCAGCACTCTAAGCTCCAGTTTTAAAATTCTAACGTGTTCGAAGGCCGCCAGTTCGCTAACGACCACGGTGCAAGTTCCTCAAGCACACTCTAACGCCCTGCACTAGACGCGTGTAATTACATTTTCTTACTTGAATATGGTGCGTTTGTACTTATATTTATTCTTTAAAAAATTAAGAGGATTATCCCGCTAGTACAGAAACAAAATCCTTAGATGAGAATAGCTAAAATAGTGAATAAATAGATAATTAAAACCGTAATTAATAAAATAACAGTGGCTTTCTGTCATTTACAGCAGACCAATCAAATTGATGATGAACAAATCGCAAGTAAGTATATTTTATAATTTTCGTAGCCATTAAATAAATAGGAAGCTTTTTCGCTTAATGGAGGTATAAAGTTAAAAAATAAAACGGAGAGGCAAATTGCTAGACCGCAGTATGCCGCGATTTCTATATTATTTATGCCGCATTTTCGTGGTGGACTAACGTTGAAGAGAGATATTGCCCTATTTTTGCGGTTTCGGCTACGAGTTCAAACCCCGCACTTTGTTAAAGGATTAGGTCAAATTACGTTTTATAAAAGAAAGATATGGGAGAGGCAAAATCAAATATTTTAATTTTGTTTATCTGCAATGTTCGTCAGAACTAGAAACTCAAATTTTTATGTTCATAATTGCAAACATATGACGACTTGATTGCAAATTCCGTGTCGGCCCCGTAGCCTAGTATGTAGTGAACCTGCCTGCGAAGTTCGGGGTTGCAGGTTCGAATCCCACCCAGGGCAAACATTCGTGTGATGAGCACTTGTGTTTGCCTTGTGACTGGATGTTATTTATATATTATATTATGTATCTATGTATGCATATCAGCTGTCTGATACCCATATTACAGGCTCTGCCTAGTTTGGGATCAGGTGGCCGTGTGTAAAATGTCCCCACATAGTTATTTATTTATTTGAAAGAAATTTACCGGACTTTCACAATCTAAGTGAACAACGAACTAGGTTACACAATAAATTTGTATATATACGAGTATATTCTATCTATCCATGGTTTGCCTGATCTTGAAAGGTCCAAACTTAGGGTGTGACAGTAAGTAATTACGGAAGCGCAGTTTAAAGGGGCTTAAAATGACCAACCGTACCCAGAACACGCTACTACATACGCTTCAGAAATACTACAGGATACTTTGGAATGTCAATAAAATTATAGGATAAAACTCAAAACGACTGAGTCACAAATAGCAAGAAAAAGCAATGTAACGCATTGATAACTATGGCACAATAAAGCAGGATGCCTTTAGTGAAAAATTCAGTAAATAATTATATTTTATCTGAATCTTTCTTAAAAGTTTTACTTGGCTCAACAGTAAGTTAGAAGACAACGTGCTTGTTGTTACCAATCCTTTAGTAGGTATAATACTATACAATACACAGGAAATATCCTCCGTTTTGTTTTAACAGAAATTAGCCTTGTATTCAAAGAAGAGAATATTTTTTTAAAACAAAACTAAGAATAAAAGAGATTTCACACCACGGCAAAAGTAGACAAGAATTTTAAAGTTCCATTTTGAATGACCGTGAAGCTACAAGAAAACTTACTTCTTCATGACTTAAAACTTAGTAACGGCGCCAGCCACTGCCAGCTTAGTTAATAGTTGGTAGGTACGCTGGCCTTTATATAGCTTCTTCAAATGTTGCGCAACCTGACCCATTCCTTGAGAACTAGTTTAAGAGAGATTAATTGAAATATACTTAAATAGTCCTCTGTTACACTTTCGGCAAACAGTTAATGTTTTCACATAATAAAATGACATTAATTAAATCAATCGGTCAGTTGAATAGGGGAACTCAAAGAACACTGTTCTGAGATAATTGACTTTTAAGTTTTTGACTCTCATAAAAATGAGTGTAGTTTTCTATGGTTATAGTATGTGTATGGTACGGTGATAGATATTCAAGTTTGTGTCTTATTGAAATGGTAAAGCCGGCTACCGAGAAGCGATGGCAATACCTACTCCAAAAAAAAACGGAGTTGTTCTATGCGACACAATGTTGTATGCCCACGTGGCGGGACATAGCTGAGCTCTAACTATGACATGTAATCCTTTATATACCTATGATCCACAATAAAGATATTTCATTTCATTTCTATTAAACTCACCTATCGAAATGTATGATATCAAAAAACTGCAATCAAAATCTATTATGAATAAGACCGAGTAACTATTTCAACCACGTGAATGGTTCCAACACCATAATTGCCTTCAAAACTGTGTCATAAAATAGCTATCCTGCAATATTACCGGATTTCAGACATGTTCTCGTTTCAATCCGAAATATCCCGGAATGCAGCTGAATTAAACTGTCCAGCTGTCGCCGAATCAAAGGCGTTGGGATGAAAAGGGAGTGCGGCCATTCGGCTCTTGTGACACTTTATTCCTCTCGCTCTAAAAGATTGTTACAAAAACGCAAATAAAAATGAAAACTATTTTGCAGACATTGCTTTTGTAATCTGTAGGCTCGCCTAACTCTATATGTAAGCGAAATCAAATTAGATCCACACGACATACAAACTTCAATCAACATAAGAAGTCAGTAGTGTTACACCAGTTTTTCACTTAGTGTACACATCTCATTGCAATGAACATTGAGAGGTTTATGGTCTAATCACCATACTGGGTAGACGAGTTGATGATCACAGTATAGGAAGTAATGTACAGACGAGGCGGCTGCACATCATCACCGATTATCATAAAATTATTATTTTCAATTAATAGACTTTATTGATAACATCCGTTACAAGTCAAATAAAAATTATACACAAGTTAAATGAAATCAAATTATAAAGGAAATTAAACACAATTAAATATAAAAATATCAATAATTAACATAAATATTATCATAAAATTATTATTTTCAATTAATAGACTTTATTGATAACATCCGTTACAAGTCAAATAAAAATTATACACAAGTTAAATGAAATCAAATTATAAAGGAAATTAAACACAATTAAATATAAAAACATCAATAATTAACATAAATATAATAATGTCAAATAAAATTCTTAAAACTAAATAAATTAAGTTAATGCGTTCTGCAAGAACTCTTCATAGCAATAAAATGCCTGCTCGACCTGCCAGGCGCACAGTCTCTTTTTAAAAATAGGTAGGCTCGGAGAATAGGTAGTTATTGTAAAAATTCTGAATAAAATGTCGCATATTTATGTACAGCATTGTCATATACAAGTAAAACTAAAATGCAATAACAACATATAGCCTTTAAAAACAATTATTACACCAGCAGACAAATGTTCTCACAACGTTTATATAATTGCCCGACGACGGGGCCATAATTTGTTTGCACCATTTGTACCGTTCGCATCGCACACTTGCGTTTCGTACGCTCATTTATTATTTGTACATTTACCAGGGCTGTATTAAGGTAGGGTGCAAGGACATGGGGCATCTTTACAAGCTAAAACATGGGGCATCTTTACAGACAGGGTCTTTGTTATAATAGGTAAGATATTAATCTTGAAACGATGAGAAGCGCCCAATTACCGATCATATCCATAATCAGTTGGACCCTTCTCAGTTTGACCCCTTCAATTGCATTACCAAATTAAGCTCTTTAAAAATGTCTGCTGATTATTATTATCTTACAGCATTATAATGACATACCTGAGATCAGTAGCTTCATCCAAATCTATATATACGGTGGGAGCCAGATCATAATTTGTATTTCCTCATTATTTTGAACAATAAAGTTTTTTTTTATTTCAGTCCAGTTGTTTAAATTAATAAACGCAAAAATCCAACAACTGCGGGAAGGGGTTCTACGCCTAGATACGCATCTGAACTACATACACTAATATTTTCCAAACCGTTTTATCCACAATTTGCATTTAATTAATGTATAAATTCACTACAATTACAGAAGTTAATGCATAGTAATAATAAGCTCAAATGCCTCATTAAGTGTTTAAATAAAATAGGTAGGTACATGACTGAGATCAATATTGTGGTTAGGTAATACGTAAACTAGAAGTTTAGCTTTAATTAAACCTTAGACGCGGGCAAGCTCCAAATCAAGGAACACTTTCTTGCTCGCTGATCATTTCACTCCGATCATTCCTTTATTTTACATCTTGGACGTTTTCAGTCACATGGTGCAATACGTTATTGTATGTAGATATTTATATAGGTACATATGTATGTATTTATTTGTTTGAGTATGTAGGGGTATGCACTTAATAGTATAAATTATACTCCTACCTTTCTCTGCTATTCTTATGTTCCACCCAAAGGTTGCCCGGAAGTGCTTTTAGCGGTAAGATCGCCTAAATGTACAAATGCAAGCTTCTTTATTATTGTATCTGTGTATTTTTTATCGTCCAATAATAATTGAACTGAATTAAATTAAAGTGAAATTATTGAAATTTAAACATAAACGTCGTCGTGAATCAGAACGCAACTGACATCTGTCACTTAGCTGTCAACGTCACTCTCAGCCGATTCACTCCTTGTTCGCGCTCTGTACATTACATCTAATTAATTAACACACTCGCTAATTACTCCGATTGTTTGTGTTAATTACATTACAAATCCATATCCTACCTACTCCATCATAGGAGAAATTTGTTTTAGGATTTGGTAAGAAATTAAAAAAATAAAGATGTGAACCCACCCTAAAGGAAGCTTTCTTATTCGTCTATTAAAATACTCGAATATAATTTTTAACGCCTCTTAAAGAAATCCATGATTTGTCGTACATTAGAAAAAACGTAGTCAACTAATTGTAATTTGGTCTTGGTAGCATATGTTAGCTAAAGTAATAATTTTTATGATTGTTTGAAAAAGATTGTGATCAAGTTAACAAGTTGAGTTATGGCAAAGGGGGCAAGAGTTACGTCACGGGAACCTCACGTCATGAGGTTGTGGGTACAAACCCCGCCCGTACCCATGAGTTTTTCGAAACTTAAGTACGGTTTATTTATAATACCACAGGGTTTTCAGTGAAGGAAAACATCGTAAGGAAACGTGCATATGACGAAGAAGAAATTCTGAGGCGTATGTGAAGTCCACTAAATCGGCTTGGGGCACCGTTGGTGGTCAGGGGTTTGGCACAAAAGATCCTGAAGGGTCGAAGTGTCGCCAGGTCTTCCTGGCCCCCTAAGAAGATAAGATAAGATAATATAAGATAAGATAAGATAAGATAAGATAAGATAAGATAAGATAAGATAATATAAGATAAGATAAGATAAGATAAGATACGTCACGGGAACAAGATCTTGATGCACTGTTCACGGTTAACAATATCATGTTCAAATGAACAATTGTCTTCTATCAGGGTATACTTGCCAAAGTTTAAAATTTCCATCTAAATAACTACCACAGTAAAATATCTCCAACGACAGCAATCAATTAGCAGACTGAACTACAATATTCAGCTTTATATCAGGCCAGCAGTGTAAAACTTGGAACAATATAGTCAGTTTAAATCGTTTTAGCTTACGCTGCGATACGAGAGCCGAAAGCGTGAAGTTACATTTTCGGAACTTTTTGAAACTGACAGAAACTGATTTGTTTTCGTATAAACTTTTTTTGGTAAGCCTCCGGATTGCGGATTCAATTCCCCAGCTCGCTAGGTAATAGCTCTAGTTGCCAACTAAACTCTGAAAAAATCAGACATTTCAGATGAAATACAGAAAGTTCATCGTTTCTCTTTACTGTACTGAATAATCTACTACTGCCTCTCTATAATCCCCTGTCTTCACTGCAGGTTAGCTGGAAGAAATTTCTTTAGAAATAAGTTCAACCTTTTATATAATTTTCTTTTCTTTGTGTTGTTCTTTGTAGGTACGTTTGTGTGTACAATAAAGTATTCAATAAATAAAACAAATTTCGGATCTCTCGATCTGCCGGATAAAATACTAAATATTTTGCCTGTAGCAAGAAGTCGATTGTGATACTTATCAATTGTCACACAAATGGATAATTGTCAGTCATTGATGATGACTGAGTTATTTATTATTTATTGATATTTATACGCATTTTTGTCCCGCAGTGCTCCGGCGAGCTTTCAGCATGTTTGACTCAAGTAAACAGGGCCGGATCGAGAAGGAAAAGGTGCGGACGATCCTCAACACGATGGTACACAGTTTCGACGACCGGGAACTCGACCAGATGCTGGACGGTGAAGATGCTGACGGTGGGTTTATAGATACTTTCCTATAGTACAGTCACGGACGCTAATTTGGAACTCATGACAGGTTTAATATTCTACAGTAAGCTTATAGCCGGATAAGAGCGAACGCATAAGATGACATCTGTGTTGTCTATGCTATGCACAATATTTATTTTTAATCCCCGACGCAAAAATAGGGGTGTTATAAATTTGACCGCATATGTGTGTGTCTGTCTGTGGCACCGTAGCTCTTAAACGGGTGAACCGATTTGAATACGGTTTTTATTTTATTTCAAAGCAGGTTTTCTAGCGATCGTTCTTCATCATCAGGTTATTTTTGTCTCCACTGCAGGAGCACAACCCTCTCTCATCTGCCGGAGACAGACGGAGGATTCGGCCTACGCTCCCCGCGCTGGCCAGACGGGTTGGGGAGGCCTGATTGATGTTTTATAATGTATTCCCGCAGTCGCCTTGTACGACATCCACGGGAAGAATTGGAGTGATCCTATTCTACTCTACCGGAAACCACACGGCAACGGATCGTTCTTAGACATGTTTTATCAAAATTTGTTCAGCCGTTTCAAGGTCATCAACTCTTCTTAGCTGCTTTTTATCTTTTTATAGTTTTTTTGTGTGTCAGGGGTATTAAAAAAATTTAATTGAATTTTTTGCAGTTAAGAATTCTAAACCAAGGAGTGTTGAAACTTCGTACCTTCCTTCTCTTTCTCACACTGGATGTGACGTCTCTTTGATAATCTTTTTGCAAGTAGGAAGTATCTTAATCGTATGTCAGTGTCACATAGGCTTCTAAATGACAAGACTGATGTCTTGCACGAAATGACAAATAGAAATAATAGTTTTCTCTTTTTCTAATACGAGTATATAAACGATGTTATCCATGTTGACGAAACTGGAACTTTATTTTGTTATCGTGTACCTATTCGATCTGCAAGTTATATTACCCGTCTCAATTAAATCTCTTTGGTAGAGCTGCAATTTGATTGAAAATTTTGACCTTATTGCAAGTGAGTGTTCTAACAACTTTTCTAGGAAATGGGTCCCAAATTAACGTCCGCGACTGTACATGCCCGCTATATCTGCAGGATATTGACCCCATCTGTACCAGGAAGTCTTACGAATAATAATATCGAATAAATAAATGAAACGCGCTACGTAGTAATTTCAGTGACTGACACTGACAGTTATATTATGACAAGCGATAAGTATCGCAAACTCGCCTACACACAGATGGGGGTCAATATACTTTAGTGCACATAAAGCTGGCACAGCGAGCTATGGAGAGGGCTATGCTCGGGGTTTCTTTGAAAGATATGATTCGTAATGAGGAGATCCGACGAAGAACGAATCTCACCGACATAGCCGAAAGGATTAGTAAGCTGAAGTGGCAGTGAGCGGGCCACATATGCCGCAGAACCGACGGCCGTTGGGGCAGACGAGTTCTGGAGTGGAGACCGCGGATCGGCACTCGCAGGGTGGGACGCCCCGCTGCCAGGTGGACCGACGACCTGAAAAAGGTGGCCGGTAGCGGCTGGATGCGGAGGGCGGAGGACCGGGTGTGGTGGCGTTCATTGGGAAAGGCCTATGTCCAGCAGTGAACTTCTAGGGGCTGACATGATGAAAGCTAGCACGTGCTGTATAATATATGCATTCAATATCTTGCATCGTCCATCTGCAGCTGCATCGTATGTGCCTGAAGCCTCATGTACTTTAATCATGAACGATTCTGCCTACCGTGATGATTAGAGCTTGTACCTCCCGTTATTTTGAAAGAAGAGAAATCTGGTCCAGCTTTAGATCTTATGGGTTGTCAATATATATGTCATATATATATGTCTCTTACAAACATTTAAGTCAAAATTAACTACCTACCTACTTCTGAATTCCAAGTGCGTACGTAAACCACCCTCTACGGACGTGAAGCGTGCAAATTCGACTGCACGACTGACTTGATCAATAGAAATTGCAAATTGCAGTTCTGGTAACTAAATGGAGTCATTTGGTAATAAATAGGATTGATAAATTCTATAGTAGATCTATTAGAGTGCTCTTTCAACTTACAATTAAGCATGAATGTAGTATATTATATTTGATCTAAAAAATATGTATTACAACTTTTAAATTAAGGTTATCGTATCACGTAACATATCATTATCATCTACAAGTTACAAACATGTGACAAGTGTCTCCAAGCCTTTGCTTGTGGCTTCGTGACGTCTAAACATCGTTTAGTTTGAAAAGTTCCACATCCATAATTCAGACAGCGTACGAAGTTCAAAGAAAATAATCCCGGCATAATCTCGCTTGTAAAACGTTAACTTTACAGCGCTGTCTTCGCGAGCGAACGTACGTAGTCGTGACACGGCCCCCTCTTTTCATGGAAAGACACAAACGTACACGGTGTCCTTGTAGTTACAACTAAATATCGTGAATGTGGAATGGGCATATGTGAGCCCATAGACGCAGACGCTGAGGGGCAGACTAACATGATCCTGAAGATGATCGACGAGAGGTTTGACGGTCCCATCGTCAGACATGGGTGGGGCTGTTGAAAACTAATTCTAGTTATTTAGTAACTTAGTTGATAAGTTTAGTAAGGCTTTACTAACACTAATGGGTGTATGTCCCAATCAAATAAATAATAATAATATGTGACAAGTATTTCCTAGTATGATGTATAGGTCTTTCATAGAGTACTCCCTGAGCAGACGCGATCGTGTATACTAATTTCTACCAATAGATTTGCCTGGTAGGAAATGGCAATCAAATTTGAATTCCCCACTGGGGGGAATTAGCACTGAATTCTTCCCATTTGCCACCACTGGGGGAACCAGGACAACATTCCTTTCGTTCTCCCCTACAATTACAAAACTTAATTTGTATTAATTTGATAGTATACCAAGCTGCTAACATATCTATCATATTATATTGTGATCTAACGAGAGTCCAATATGGAAGGAATTATAGAAAAGTCATCTTCGTGCACATAAGTATGTACAAGGACTTGATTAATAAATCATTCTGATAATGTATTTCTTCTCAACATTACATTTAGGTACTATCGCTACATTATTTTCTTGTTGACGCTAGGAAATTTAACATCAATTTTGTCCTATATTTTAATTTTCAATATCGGTTACGGAAAATCTCTCGTTACTTTGTTTCGGATATTTATTACAAAGGCAGTACCTACCCCAATGAAGTGAGTTTTTCATAGCACACCAAACTGTGTTCGCAAGTGGAACACGGCTGCCAGATATTTCAGTGCGCGTCGCTCTGGCATGTCTCCGCTCTAATTGAAGGATGCCCGCGTCTCGACTCAAATTACCGTGACTTTGTAATTTATATGATCACAAAATTGACTCTCAGAAGTGTCTACACTTGAACACGTGGCAAATTATATTGAATAAGAGCGCTTCCTGGTTTTCGGAAATTTCTGGTTTTCCATTTTTTCAACTTCGTGACTTTATTATATTACGTTACATGAATATATTACACAACATGCCGTGGATGTCTTCAAGGCGACTAAGGGATTGCACCAGGGAGTAGCAGCAACGTTCTCCTGTGTATATTAAAATCATTAATGCGATCACCAATCCGCCTGCCAAGCGTGGCGGTTATGGCAAATCCCCCAGTGGACAGCCCACCAGCAGTGGCGTTCTGCTGGGGATGCTTATGTTCAGCAGTGGACGTATTACGGGTGATGATGATAGGTCTTGTAGGCCACGTATATCCAATCCCAACAAACTTTGTTTTTGAAGCGGTGGATGGATTCAGTAAAGATTCAAATTCCGTATAATCAGTAAAGTTTAATACACACTAAATGAGTAACTGCATTTTAAATTGAGGCCCATGCAAACTATTGGTGACGTAAATATTATACGCCCCCCAAGTGGAAAAATTAAACTGAGAATAAGATGACGTTTGAGTATTGACAAGGGTGACGTTTTTGCGCTTATTTCACTTTTATAGTTTTCTGCTACGCACTGTCAAATTAGTACTATAAAAGTTTCCATTTTCCACCACTTGGAGCACTGGGATAAAACTTTGCGGCACCAGTAGCTACAGACATTCATAAAGCTACATTTATAGTGCAAACTGAGCGGAAAACTTCTAAAATAAGACAAGCTTGTTTGCACCGGGTGCGACTGAAAATCAGCGCCTAGTATCTTACTTGGTCTAGGCATATGCTGAGTCGTTTGCCCTTTTGCTGCCACGGCACACGCATACTATTGTAACTATGTTAAAAAATTTAAATTGTTTTCTCTAGTTCTTATAATTATTTTTTTTCCTTTTTCTTGCTTTGTTGGTTTTTTCTTTGAGTGTGCCAATTATGGTAGTAAATAAATGTTTTTTCTTTCTCTTTCTAAAAAATGCTGGCCGAATTAGCAAATACGACAACGTAGCTATGAGTAGCACGATGAAAACAGCTTTATCCGAGTAAACTATAACAGCAATATTGTACCAAAAAAGGCAATTAACGCATCATGACAGCAATAACAGCTCAAGTTTCTGACACGAACAGCAGTTACGAAAGTCATTTCATTAGTATTGCCTCCATCTCTCCAGATGTTCCTACACAGCTTTGCGTTGCATCTGAGTGCAAACTTAAAGCAAACTTATTACTACAGAAATAAATTTCGGATTCCTTTGTATGACCTGAATGTTTATTCTTATGTAACTAATAAGTAGGAATAATTACTGCCTCTTCAGTGACGCTGATAGTTCAGATGGCTAGTGAAATAGATTTGGAACTCAAAATGTTGGCAGTAAGTTTCAATGCCATTTACAGCAGAATAATTCATTAGCATCATATATACGAGTACATATAGGAAATAGTTTCAAAGAAAATTAGTCCTTCCTCCTATAAAGAGAGCTGCTATGAAGGTAATAATGTAAGATTATAGACATTTGCTCAATACCTCTATCGTAGTACACGAATTGATTAAATTCGCAGCCCTTTACTGAAGGATCAACAGTTTTATGATAATTGATTCCGAACCGATGATTACCGATCTTACAATGAGAGCATTTATGTTACGGCAAGTTTCGATGGCAGCAGATTAGCTAATCCTCGATGGTTCTCTTATACATTATTTGTATTTTATAGTCACTAGATATAGTTTTCTATCTTTTTCTTTCGTGAATTTCCGTTCATAAGACAAAACTGTTTAAATTCGCCGCCCTTTACACAAGAATCAATTAAACTCAGTTTCGATCAATGATCCCATGTAATCTTTAACCGATGACAACCCAACAATGAGAGCGTTTACGTTACGGCAGGTTACGACGCGACGGCGGCAGATTAGCTGATACTAGAGGGTCGCCTCGGGATTAACTGCATCTTAAAACGCTGATTTCGACAGCACGCTGCCACTTTATTGCTTTTGTACCGTCGGGAAAATCAAGCGCAGCTGATATTATAATATTTCTCTTTTATAAGACTATTTTCCAATTTAACTCCGTAGGGAGCATTGGGTCCCAACACACAGACCTCCTCCTGATCGTCCGCTCTCTCTTTGCCTTCCTGCCTTTATACACCCACATTTTAATCCGCCATGATGGATTATCTTGAGTCGGCAATTAGGTTTATCATCATATCAGCCCTTAGACGTCCTCTGCTGGACATAGACTTTCCCCAATGAACGCTTCCGACCTCCGCATCTAGTCGCTTCCGGCCACCTTCTTCAGGTCGTCGGTCGTCTATCTCTGCAGTTTCCACTCCAGAACTCGTCTGTCCCAATAGCTGTCGGTTCTGCGATAGATGTGGCCCGCCCACTGCCACTTCAACTTGCTAATTCTTTGGGCTATCTTGGTGAGATGACCTTCGTTCTTCGTCGGATCTCCTCTTTACGATTCATATCCTTCAAAGAAACCCCAAGCATGGCACTCTAAGCTACTTGAAACTTGAAGATCAGGTCCACCATCAGTGACCACATTTCTGCCCCCTAGTGTTTAGGACGTCATGAGTTTACTTAGTAATTATACAGGAAATAATAATAACTTTTGATTAAGAACCCTGAATTATGAATTTAAACTCAAGTCATGGTATAAAATAATATAAAATAATATGTCAGACATTCACACCAATTATCCAGTCCCTAATTAGGCGGAGCCTGTGTTATGGTTACTAAATAACGAATAAACATACTTAAATAAATACATAAACATCCAAAACTTGGGTACAAACATTCATATCCATCATACGAACATTTGCCCCTAGCGGGATTCGAACCCGCAACCTCCGGCGTGGCAGTCCCAGAACTACCCGTTCCGCCACGGAGGTGTCATATAATATATAAGTATGCATATAACAGTTAGTATTCTTCGACATTGCCTTATGATTTATTAGTTTGCAGTCTCTTTACACAATCGCGCGGAACGCCATCTGTTTTATCCGTATTGCGTCTAAGTGACAAATTAGCCAAATCAACTCAAATAAAGGCTCTATTCGGAGTCTCTATTTATGTAACGTCTTTGAAATAAAATATGTCATTTCTGAATAATGGATGGCAATACGTCTTCGACGGTATTGTAGCTTGTTTTGCGAACCGTACTTGATTTAGAGCGGTGACACATTTACATCGGCCGATGGCGATAAATCCCAGATTCGCATCTGAACACCGTCTCTGATCAATTTAGTGAGAATCTGGGAAGTACCTTTTTAAATTTAAATAGCTTGTGTTTAAAATGAATAGGCCATTAACTTTCTGTTTCTCCGCCGTATTCACCTTTAAAAATTCAAACAAAATGCTCAAGATTTACTTTGCCAAAGGCCAGCAATTTGGGTTGATAGTTATTGTAGGTAAGTAAGTTATTCCTAATTAAAATTAAAAATAATCTTGAGACTTTTTAACTAGAATATTTATTTCTACTTCGTACCGTCTCGTCAAGGCGAGTAAGGAATCAGCGTTCCCCATGTATATTAAGACAATTACTGCGATTGCAAATCCGCCTTCCAAGCGTAGTGATTATGGCAAATCCCAAAAAAAAATCGGTAAGAAAAACACACTACCCCTTCTTTGTGTTCCAAAATCGGTCAAAACGTTGTTCTTAATCAAAACAAACCGTTTCTAAACAAAGATTAATCGATCCGATTTTACCCTCGAGACGCGTTAACCCAAAATGCAAAGTGGCCGGCACTAATAAGATACGACATATCTTGATAGGAAGGGTCTGAGTTGGGAGCATAGAGATAAGAACATTGACGTAGGAGGTGCTGTAGTCTTATGATTTTAATGTGAGTAAGTGCAATCTATAGGGCAGACGAGTTCTGGAGTAGAGGCCGTGGATCGGCACGCGCAGTGTGCTGAGATGCCACGCCGCCAGATGGACCGGCGACCCAGATAAGGTCGTCAGAAGCGGCTGAATGCGGAGGACCGGATATTGTAGCGTTCATTGGGGAAGGCCTATGTCCAGCAGTGAATGTATAAGGGCTGACATGATGATGATATTGAGGTGCAATCTCAATAATGATTTCAAGTAACTTTGTCGGTTTTAACAGCTTCAGAACAGAGTCGTCAGCACATGAATAAGTTACGTCAGGACGTATTACTGACTTGAAATTGATTTTACACCAGTATTTTATGAAATGACTGCATGCACAAAGTTTCGGGTCACGCCGACCGAATAAGTTCAACATTTCCATGATGGAAAATAAGGCAGTAGAAATACATATAAAAAAAATGTGCTCGAACTGTCGAAAATACCATATACCGGACCTTACATAACAAATATGTAGGTTAGTAATTATAACATTACTCAAACATTATATTTTTTATCCCATCTATTTGAAAAGGACGACTTTGTTCGCATTTAAGTGCACCCAAAGGTGGTGGTTTCTATATGAAACATTTAGTAATGAGTTTTTATTTCTCTTTATAAGTGCGCCGCAATTATCTTTGCCGCGCACTTTTTGAATTTGGAACATCTTAGTGTTGAGCGCCAAAGAAATCGAACGCAAATATTGTTTGAATAAAGAGACTGGCTGGTACGACGGCCCATAGTCGCGCCGCCGGCTGAATAAAAAAAAACGCGCGAACTACAGCCCGCGTTTTCGTCAGTTTTCACGGATTGTTAGAAATTTATTTTCTCATAGAGGGTGATGAAAAGTAGAGTGTATCACTCGGACGCAAAATATATTTTTGACTCGGGCGACGTACTTTGAATCCCTCGCTACGTTCAGGATTCTACTAAAGAATCCCACGCTACGCTCGGGATTCTACTCTAAAATCCCTCACTTAGGCAGTTTTCACAGTTATCTTGCTGGAGGTCTAACTTAAAACTTGGTGCATGTTTCATCTTGAAACGCCACTTAGAACCTGAGATATTAATAAAGTAAATTTTTCTAGAAGCCATTATAACAAAGAAGTATTATTGGTGAGTGGGAGTGGGATAGGGAGCGAGAGTGGGAACGGGAGCGGAGCTGCGGGCACAGATAAAGGTAACAACATCTTATACCGTCCTCCTATCTCCATGTTTAGCGACAAGTTGGTACCCCTAAATGCCTCTCGTTAAGATAATCCCTACATCCTAGTTAAACCTCCAGTAGTTAAGGTCTTAATGTGAACGTTAAACTAGTGTTAAGAAGAGTAGTTACTTCGCCTGGGATTACTTTGTGTAGTTAAAGAATTTATAATGAATAGTTGGATTAAGTCGAAAGCAGGTTTTGTAGTGGTCGTATTGGTACTAGAGAACATGCACACACTATTTAAAATAATATCTTTTAAGCTCGAAACACATAGAAAGCAAACGCGTTGCGGAGGCGTGCTCCGGTTTTTGTATTGTTTGATTTATTATGAGACACTTCACACAAAGTACCGCCACGGGAAGCGAGATTTTGTATAGTGTACTGCTACCGCCACGCGTCCGCTTCGCCTCCGCCACGCCTCCGTCACGCCTTCGCGACGTCTTCGCCTTCTGTGTGTTTCGGGTACTACATTTTATACAGAGTCGAAATAAGA
The DNA here is from genome assembly GCA_947086405.1 of Esperia sulphurella. Classification (NCBI taxonomy): domain Eukaryota; kingdom Metazoa; phylum Arthropoda; class Insecta; order Lepidoptera; family Oecophoridae; genus Esperia; species Esperia sulphurella. The sequence goes on along the minus strand of OX352270.1, from coordinate 11,829,909 downwards.
AAACTATTCCTTTCACCCACAAAGATGAAGTTTTATCGCCAATTAATTTTCTATGCATATTATTTTCAACATTGAAGAAACATTTTATAGCGGAAATTAAAATATTGATTTATTAAAAGCGTATTTAATAAAGCTTAATTACTATAACTAAAAAAATCATACCATAATAGTTAAAAAATGGTTTACTATTTAGTACTACAAATAATCACAAATCTTATTAAACTTCTGTTTATTTCAGAAATACTGTATTTAACAAGTTATTAAAAGACAAGTGTTGTTTCTATAGATGTCTCACTTCAAATTACACATCGTTTTTTAATTACAGCAATCATTTTTGATTTTCGTCAAGCGTTATAAATTTAATACAGTAATTACTGATTTTTAGAAGCAAGTATACCGCATGATGTGTACTCGGCGCCCGGCGGTCGGTCAGTTGCTTACGATTCTTACCGGCGAGAAGTCGGTCTTATTAATATTATTTAGTAATTGCTATTTATTTATGGAATCTAGAAGCCCTTATAGTAATTAAATGTTTTTGTTTTGTTCAGTATTTAGAGCGTAACATTTTTTTTACAGAATTTGTTGGCCATGATGCCATCTATCCAACATACCTACATACATAATGCTCCCGGCTAGGTCCCATAAGGGTAGGCAGAGACGATGAATTGCCACTTTTGCGAAATCCTGACACACCTCACTAACCTCACTCACACTCATCAACCTTTTCATGCATCTCCTTTTATTCTTCTCACAGAACCCCAGCCTTTTTGAGGACGTTACTAATTTGATCCTTGAACGTCCTTCTAATGTGGAAGGAACTACAGCTAAAGTTCGTCCACCTCTAGCTTTAGTTCCTTCCATATTCGCATCTTTTGTCACTCTTCTTTCACTCATAAGCTCTAAATGTCCAAACCAACGCAACACGTCAAAATAGTAAGGTATTAGGTATAATGACATCACTCGCGGCAAAACTTTCAAGAATATAGAAAAGGAAATTTACCCGGCAGTTTTCAAACCTAATCTCGAACTATAGTCTCATAAGTATCTTTCATCATCAGGTTATTTTTGTCTCCACTGCAGGAGCACAACCCTCTCTCATCTGCCGGAGACAGATGGAGGATTTGGCCTACACTCCCCACGCTGACCAGACGGGTTGGGGAGGCCTGATTAATGTTTTGTAATGTATTCCCTCAGTCGCCTTGTACGACACCCACGGGAAGAGTTGGAGTAGTCCTATTCTACTCTACCGGAAACCACACGGCATGAGTATCTTTGCTTGCTTTATATTCTACTAGCCGTTGCCCGCGACGTTTTTTAGGATAAAAACTATCCTATGTCCTATTCCAGGACCTGGTATATGTGTGCCAAGTTTGATTACGATCCGTGCAGTGGTTGAAGCGTGATTGAGTAACAAACATCCAAATATCTAAACATCCAAATATCCAAACATCCAAACTTTCGCATTTATAATGTTAGTGAGATTTTTCGTTACCTTTCATCCAAACTCACTAGCGTAATGCAAAGCATCTCATTCAGGAGACAAATTAAGGCAGCCATCCCAGTTGTTTGGATAAAGTATTCGTCGCTACAACAGTGCCAGCGATGTATGCCATGTGCATTGGAGCGAATTCGGGATACATGTTACGTTTATTTCGTGTCGGGTGTACCGTAATTAATTCTGTGGTTATGAGCAGCCCTAGAATGGATACATAGATGGAACGATATCATGCGTCTGCGACATTTTTATTCAGATGCTTTGAGGAACTTTGACGACCTCCGTGGCGGAACGGGGTAGCTCTCGGATTGCCACGCCGGAGGTTGCGGGTTCGAATCCCGCTAGGAGCAAATGTTCGTGTGATGAATATGAATGTTTGTACCCAAGTCTTGGATGTTTATATATTTATTTATGTGTATCCGTTATCTAGTAACCATAGCACAGGCTCTGCCTAGTTTCGGACTGGATAATTGGCGTGAATGTCTGACATATTTATAAAATTATAAAAAATGTTTAGAAATTTCATCTTTTCTCACTCTCTGTATTATGCAAAAACTGCTGTCTGGATTTGAATGCGACTCATTATAGTGATATCTTATGCCCTGATTAAGATATTGGATACTTTTAATTTGATCTGATTACATGTGACTAAGGTTTTATTTTCATTTGTAACTCTAATATACTCGACGTGTTTCATTCAACGGTAAGTAACTTTAGGCTCTACGACCGCTATGCGTGGAGGCACCGTTTACACGGTCGCGATCCTCAGCAGTTAGGGAACGACAGAGAAGAAGGTGATTTTTAAAATGTATTCAGCACCATTATTCAAAGCAAATGTTTTCGCGGGCACATCTAGTCATTTCTAAAAATACAATGTGTCTTCCCCTATGTCCATTTAACTGCAATGTATGAAGAAACAGTAATCATTCTTTAAATGTTTTGGTGCATGTTTGTAGAGAACTAGGTCTCTCACTTTGATGATCCTAATATCCATCATCGATCGGTACATAAAATAGTGAGATTCTTCTTCTTCATGGTTCACAGTCAGCTCCTCAAACTTGGCTGTGCCTGTCCACTCCCAGGAGTTACCATATACCAGGAACACGCTGCGTTAACTATCCTCATTAGAGGAAAATCAGCAAAATCTGCTGAAATTATAAAAAAAACTCAAGTCACTAGTCAAAGAGTAAAAATATTGATTATATCATCATCAGGTTATTTTTGTCACCACTGCAGGAGCACAACCCTCTCTCATCTGCCGGGGACAGACGGGGGATTGGTCTACACTCCCCGCGCTGGCCAGACGGGTTGGGGAGGCCTGATTGATGTTTTATAATGTATTTATTCCCTTAGTCGCCTTGTACGACATCCACGGGAAGAGTTTGAGTGGTCCTATTCTACTCTACCGGAAACCACACGGCTTATTATATTGATTATATACGAGTCTAATAAATTTTTTTTATGATTTCAGATAGCGGCAAGCTGAACTTCGACTCTTTTGTGCGCGTCGCCACCCACTTCTTGGATGAGGATGACGAGGCCCTGCAGAAAGAACTCAAAGAAGCCTTTAGGCTCTATGACAAGGAAGGTTCGTGCGAGATCTTCTGCTGTAGCCAAAACATTTGCTTAACAATACCAAAGGTGGTACAATTACATTTATAGCGTCGTAGTCCAGCGGAAAAGATATACGGCTTATTACTGATACTATATTATGTCAAGCAAGGAAGAAGAAATACAAATTCGATCCTCGGTTATGCCATATGTCAATGAATTTTTAAACCCTATCTATTATAATTGTGTTATACTAACGCCACTAAAATCATATAAGTACTACATCTGTGAGATCACTTAACCTGGTGCTGATAGAATACCAGCGCCGCAGTTCGCGTAGCGTGCTACAGCATTATGCTTAGTCAGCGCGTTTTGTTGTAGCCACACAACCAACATTATCTTTAAATTATAGTATGTAAACCTAATTCGTATAGGTATGCGTCGTGACTAGGAATTAGTGACATTCTATTCTATCATCGTAAGGATAACCATACATCTAAGAAGTATGTAAAATTGTGCGACCTATTTTACTTCATGCACGTATTAGACAGGCCGTATTTTCAGTTAAAAATTCACGAGAATAGACCAATATCTAGGAAGTTAACAGACTAATACTGAAAGTATCCAATATAACCGGAACATAGATAGCTATGAACACGGTACCTACCACACTCGTAACACAAATCTGGGGGCATATAAAGTATCCCAATTTCCATGAATGAATTCCTTCAGTATAAAAGCGAAAAAGTTATCGCTTGGAGCTCAGAACAATGTTTTGTAATAAATAAAATAAAGAAATATTGCAGTCCTTTTTATTACAGGGTTGCCACTTAGTAGGCAGCATGAAATATGGACTTTTGTATGTAGCAAAAAGCAGGCCGTAAAAAGATAAAGTAAGTTTGGTCTAAGGATGCGCATACACGTATATTCGTTCTACTAAATTACCATTCTTTCTACCACATGGTGTTTGCGAAAATTCCATAATGGAACCAGACAATGGAAGTAGTAGGGACAGAGAACCCAGAGGTTCTGGGTTCATTTCTTACTGGAGACAGACAAAATTTTACAATTTGGTCCTAGTATATTTGTGAATTCATTCCCACATAAGAGCAGACTTGTGTGTTGTTATGGCATTATTGAAAGACATACTAACTTGTTTTATGTAGGCAGAATACGAACGTATCCAAGTAGGTTAACACGACAAATAATTATTAGAAACTGACTCTTATTTACTTACGTGATACGAAACACACATTCAAAAATTCTAATTGCGTTTATTCTAGATATATTGAGCCGAAATTCCCAGAAAGTATCTAAGATATTACTGACCTCGATATACGTCATTTTGGAGCTGAGTAGTTTAGCCTATAAATAATTAAGTAATTACTCGAGAAAATCACAGAATAAACAACATGCTCTTCCTGAAGGCAGCTAATATTCAACGAAGACAACCCTAACTCATAATTCCGGACATTTTTCCCAGACCTCTAGTTTATGGGTTGTTACGATAAGAATAACATGTTTCTCGGCACTTGGCTTCTTTGACAGTGTTGTTTGTTTGTTCCTCCTTATACAGACGTCTGTTCTCCCAAACCTTTGAACCGTTCGGAGATTCGGAGTGTTTGGACGTTTGAAGTATAAATTGAACGTCACAAATAGTTTTGAAATACCGAAACGAAATTCATGTTGTGACGTTTTGGTAAAGGATAGTTTTTTTTTGGATGAAATATTAGTCACCTGTAAATACATTAATTGTTTATAGATAAAGGTTATATTTGTAACTTAGTTTACTCATAGATTTACATAGATTCGTAGTTATCAAACTGATCAATCACCAATCAAATATTCTTTGTTGTCACCAAAAAATATTAAAACAATAATAATTTAATATAGAAGACTGAATCTAATGTACAATGGATACGTTAACCCTTTCAGCGATTTCTTCCAGGCGATCTTTGGTCACCTTCAATTCCAAATATATAAATATCTGTTAAATACTCTAGACTCTGTCTCTCCAAACCGGAGACGACGGAAATTGATCGGTGACATTTGCCTGCAGATATCACTTTTTATTATATTTTACCCCTTTACCGGGGACGAGGCACCGTTCGGGGCAAATTAACTAAATAGTTCTTGTTCGCAGTACTGTAGTACTGTTGCCTTGCAATCCGCCTCGTTAGCCTAGTCGCTTGGTCATTGGGCTCGAAAGCTAAGAGGTTGTGGGTTCGATTCCACCAGGGACAGTCAACCTTGTACAATTTGTACAAGTTAGTCCCGTCTGGATATTATATTTGTGAATTGTCTCTACTTATATCTAACAAATAATAGAAATACAACAATTGATAGTATTACAAATTAATTCAGTTGGGCCGAAACAATCTTTCAACCGGAAAGAACTACCGAAAGTCGAAACTGAGACCGAAATTGGACACTACTGCTTTTCTTTGGATACTCGATCAATTGAGTATTGAATATTAAAGAAAACACATTATCCAAAGGATAAAATAAAACATTTCTGATCTTGAAAACGGAAAAAGCAATGAGAATTATATATTTTTATGAAATTGTTTTCACGATACCGTAGAGCATACAAAATGTATTCAGTTTGCGATTTATGAAGGAGAAAACAATGAATTTTCGCGATAATTGTTTGCAATAAACGCGCGCGATCGATTCGTTGGAACGGTGCCAAGTGACACCCTTACCATTAGTTTCTGGAATTTCAGGAACTACTCGAACGATTTTTTTTACAAGTAATAAAATAATAAACTTATATCAACAGAACAAGACAATAAAAAATGACTACGTAAAGAAGCGACACTCAGCTTCCTTCACCTGTTTATCGTCGCCCGCAAAACAGAGCGAGAGCAAGAGAGGCCCCGAGCGATCGATACTTTCAGTTAAAAAGAGAAACACTTATGTTGTTGACATACAGCGTTCTCTCTCTCGATGGAGCTGGGTGCAGCAGCCTACCCTACTATTATTTACGCGCATACATAAACGTATACCTATTATACGTATACGTATTCATCTTGCAATGAAGTCATTACAAATTATTCATTTTAAACAAACCCCTGGAGCACTTACTCTTTCGCCATTTCGCTCTCGCAAATTTGTCTTTAACCATATAATCTTTGCTTTAACTGTGATAATTCTTTAGTGGAACTTCAAAGAAAGTGCATTAATTGGTTTAATAACTGAGATCAATGAGAACTGTAGAGAGATTTCAACAATCACTAAAGTTAAGAGTTTTCTATGGCTACGAAAACAAGACATCTAAAACCCGTAGCATTAAATGTTATTAAAATGTTTTCAGGTAATGGATACATACCTACATCGAGTCTCCGGGAGATCCTGGCGGCTCTGGACGACCAGCTGACTCCTGACCAGTTGAACGAAATGATCGCCGAGATCGACACAGACGACTCCGGCACCGTGGACTTTGATGGTACCTATACCTCGTGGTTCCCGGCTTAGAATAGGGCCACTCCCATTTACATTTTTTTTCTACTCAGCGACCTACACGCCACTACTAAATCTCTTAAATTTTAACGGAGGTGATTTGAACATAAATATTTTTCGAGATATACTTTAAGCCTATGATTATATATCGCTATCGAACTGTTGGACCCAGCACTGTGTTTTAGCACAAAAACGATCATTTACAAGACGATGCCCCCACATGGTAAGGGCAACGAGTTTTCAAGTGGAAATCAGATTAGGTACTCGAGTGAGTTAGGCCCGCTGGCTTGATAGAGAAACTACCAGCGAAAATTATTGTTATAGAAAATTATACCCACATTTTAGGACAAATTAAAAACTATTTTTCGACTACTAGCGCCATTCAATGTTACGATTGCGACTGGAAATGACTGAATGCGAAGAACGGGTTCAGTGATGTGTCTTGAGAGAAACTCACGCCTAGCAGTGCACCGATAGAGTCTGATGGATGAAGAGTCAACCGAGATACTAGAAAGATACTAGAATTAGGTAACATGCAAATAATCACCTATATAGCAAAGTAAAAGATTTATAAGTTCTTGTGCTACTTTGTCTTGCTTAAATTTAATTTATACACAGATCTTTCCAAGCTCACAATCATGAATTTAATTCAAATTACTGTCCTCGCAAAGTGCTATCGTAGCCCGAACAAACAGCCTGTTATTGTTGTAAAATGAAACAAGTCCTTAAACATAAACCTTCTGCTTTCAGAATTCATGGCGATGATGACGGGCGATTAAGGGACAAAGAGATGGATTGGCCCAAATGTAAGAAATTCTAGTCAATGTAATAAACAAGCCTCTTGTTGCAATTGTGGTTTCATTACTGTGCACATTACGAGTCCCAGGTTCAATCCCTCGGCTTGCAAATTATTGTATATTTTTATTTGTCATTTTTTGCATTTCAAGGGATTACAAAAACGAAAATAAGGCATATTAAGAACAAATTTACTTGAAAAAGAATAATTTAAATAAGTTTTGCAGACAGGTAAAGCCTAGTTCAAATATTGGTGAATTCACTTAACCTTCCTTGTACCTACTTCCCTGCTAAAGGCCGCTGCTGTAGTCCCTTTTCAATGGGGTCCAACGAAGAAAGGAAACGTAGAAGAGGTAAGGCAGTTTCAGCGAGATAAGGATCAAAGGAATAAAGTCTTTCTATTCTATTCTATTCAAACGGAGTTCAGCAGTTGTATTTGGAATGAGATCTAGACAAGTTAGTTTCCGAGAGGGAGTTAAGCCCAGATGGTTCCCGTTTTTCTTACACTTCTATTTCCTACTGGAGGTTGCCGTCTCAACCTTTGGAGAGTAACAAAGAGCGAAAGTTCTTTAGTTAGAACAAGTTTTTATCGAAATTCTAGTCTCTAACTTAACCAAAAGGATCTAATGAAATAACTTTTAAAGTAAATTAAACCATTCTCCTTGCAAAATAAACGGATTTTACATACATACTACATACATGACGTGGTAAAACCTCAATTTAAGTTCTCGAATTCATTGTAACTCAAGTTTCGGGTCTCAAACGCAAACAGCAACGTTACAAAGACAAAGTAAAGCCCCCTTAATTAAGCAAGCAAAGAGATCTAGCTCTGCGCGGTTTGCATACGTACAAAGTAACACAAACATCTTTATAAAGTAGCTCTCAGACTGTGAATTAAGGAAAGTAGGTGAAATGCTGCGGGGTAAACGCATTTTGCATTTTTTTTCGTCGCATCGTGGTCTTTATTTATTAAAAGAATACGATATATAGTTATTATATTTATTGTGTAGGAACATAGAAACTGGATCATAAAATCCGTAAGTCCACTTGACTTTATTTTGCAGTCTTGATAGTACAACCCAGGCTCTTACAGATAAGATTCTTAGTGAGACTTTCTGGGCAAAAAGGCGAAATCTGCATAAATAATACATTTATATACATACACTTGTCTAATGCCAAACTAGGATTTCTTATGTGCTATGGGAATTAAACAAGAATAGGACAATTCACAAATAAACGATTCAGACCGAGACCAACTTGTAGGTACAAATTGTACAAAGTTGTCTTTCCCGAGTGGGAACAGAAACCATGATAGCAAATAATAGAGATTTTTTTAAATATCAAGGCAGCTTTATTATGTAGGTACCAGCTGTTGCCCGCGACTTCATCCACATGGACAACATAACATCACAAATTATTATGTATTTCCCGTAGGAATGAGATGTTTTTTCGGGATAAAAACTATCCTATGTCATATTCCAGGACCTAACCTATGTGTGTGCCAAGTTTCATTCCGATCCGTCCAGTGGTTGAAGCGTGATTGAGTAAAAAACATCTCAACATCCAAATATCTAAACTTTCGCATTTATACTATTAGTAGGAAGTAGGATTCTAAATAAAAATCAAAATTGAATATTTATAAGATGATACAATACCCAACTAGCACACTGGCCAATTATGCAGCCATAAACTACAAAAATGGTCCAAAGTGGGGATATATCTGTGTTAGTGCTTCTAACACTGATATACGTCCTCTATAGACTCATTAAGCCGTAAAATAGCTGCATATCACGCCAGTGCTCTGTGATCTGTCAGTTAGCATACAAAATTACTATAAAAAGCGTAGGTCAGAATTGAACTCAGACTAAAAACCAAATATATGGACATCTATGGAACTGAATAATCTCCGGTCTTTTATCTTTGTCTAAGAGGTTGACACAAAAGATCCCACAGGGTCGACTGGCCCCCTATCATAAGATAAGATAAGATCTTTGTCTATGGGTCCAAATCTTGTGTATGCGTAACAGAATTTATTGGACTTTTTCGAACATAATTGTTATTGTAATATTATAAAAAAATTATACGACTATACGCTTATACCTACTTTTAAGTCATAATAACCTCATAACAAAAGATTAAAAAGTAAGTAGGTTTGTAGGTCAAAGGACATTTACATACTATTTCACTCACTTTGACCAAACTAACTGAACCGCGAAATCAAAGCAACCTTACCCTTGGGGGTTCTTCGAAACTTTTGGCGAAGGGGGGCGGGGATATCTTTGAGGTTCGTGGGCGACGTTAGTCTCGTACGACTGTTGATCTGTCGATAGTTTTGAAAATTTGTGACGATCACAATCTATACGTAGAATCTAGTTATAGTTTGCAAAGACTTTAAACATCAGATACTCATATAGAAACACAGAGGCAGGTTTCCAAATTCTTAGTAAAAAAAAGTACCTGGATTTGTGGTTCACGAATAACGAATTCTTCTGAGGTTGAAACTCTGTTGGAACGTCACGAAGCTGCCAATCCAAGTGCTTGATGGAGGCGTGACGCACGTCATCTCACTGACAGTCAATATTTGACGAATACACTACCGTTTGACTTTAGTGCAGTGAGATAACACCCTCGTGAAATCATAAAGAATCCAGTTAGGCTGCACAGCATTCGGAAAACTGCGTCAAGTCTTCAAGATTCCACAATTCCACAATGTTTAAAGACAAAAGTGACCTACGGCGCGGAAACGTGGACACTGACGTTGGGCCTGGTCCACAAGTTCAAGTCGCTCAGCGAGCTATGAAGAGGGCTATGCTAGGGGTTTCTTTAAAGGATATGATTCGTAATGAAGAAATCCGACGAAGAACGACATAGTAAAAAAAAATTGTAAGCTGAAGTGGCAGTGTTCGAGTCACAACCGACGACCGTTGGGGCAGACGAGTTCCGAAGTGGAGATCGCGGATCGGCACGCGCAGGGTGGGACGCCACACTGCCAGGCACACCGACGAAATGAAGAAGGTGGTCAGAAGCGGCTGGATGCGGAGGGCAGAGGACCGGGTGTTCATTGGGGAAGGCCTATGTCCAGCAGTGGACGTATAAGAGCTGAAATGATGATAAAAGTCATGTACTTAAGCGACAATTTGCGGTAACAAAAATCCTAATACGTGAACGCTGAGGATTCAATTGGAATGCTATGATAGATACACACTCTCATACTGCAAACTTCTATCGATAGTGCCTCTCGATAATCGAACAACACAGGCGACAATAGAGGGAATATTAGAATCCACTGGAGTTATTGACTGCGTAGAGATTACATACGCTCAGAATATGAAATGAGTTTGTCAGGGTCGTTCGGGGACTCGAGATCCGAGATAACAATACTTGGAATGCGACTACATAAATTTTGTATACCTTAGCTGAAAAAAGTCGACCCTCTGCATTGCTCGCCGGTGCTACGAAAACTTAATATTTTCCTTGGGTAAAAGTCAAGTAGGAAAAACAAAACTCATAATTTAGGAGATTCAATCATCATCATCATCAGCCTGCAAGAGCCCACTGCTGGACATAGGCCTCTCCCAAAGCGCGCCACTGAACCCGATCTTCGGTTTTTCTCATCCAGTCTCAGCTAGCCGCATTACCACCTTCATCATTGACAATCTATAATATGTTCACTTACCGTGTGGTTCCCGGCTTAGAATAGGACTACCTCCAATAATCTTTCCGTGGTGGGTGTCGTCAAGGGATTACACCAGGGACGGACAGCAGCGATCTCCTCTATATATTACGATTATTACTGCGATCACTAATCCGCCTGCCAAGGAAATTATGGCATCCCCCAAACCCCAATGGACAGCCGACCAAAAGTGGCATTCTAATGAGGAGGCTTGTGTTCAACGTGGACGTATTTCGGCTGATGATGATGACTAGTTATATGAAATCAAATTACCAATTTATTTACATCGGCTGAGCAGCTTGTAAGTTATGCCACGGACAAGCAAACAGATAAAAGAAACTTGCTAACTGTAAACAGCTTCATCCGACATTCCGGGACTTTACGGTTGCGATTAAAGACTTTATACTTAAAATGTACCCGAAACCGCGCCTGAATGAATGAAAAAGAATTGCTTGGTGGTTTTCTCCCTAAAAAATGAACGTATTTATCTCCTTGCCCGATTAAGGGCACGGGAAATGAGAAAACTTGGCTTTTAAAGTGCTAATAGGGTTCCGGTTGTGGCAAACCTGAAAACATACAATGGGTATACGAACTCTTAGCTTAGAAGTCTCAAGACGAAATCAGTCGCTTTACTGAAGTCCTTAGGCTTTACTAATCGGCTTACTGCTGCCATAGAAATTCTGGTTATTTCTCTAAACAATATAGGTCTTGAGTGGCACGGGCGAACACAATAGGACCCTCGATACGGTGAGCTCAGGTAATGAAGTCCAGGTGTGTTTATTGCGGGACGCTGAACGAATATGACCCGCGATAATTTGATTTGTGGAACTGAAACTTTCCTCACAGAAAAGTTTCCATGTTGATAGTAATAAATTGTTTTACATTTGTCATCCTTTATGCATAACCAGTGTTAGACATGGACCGTCCTAATACGCGACCATACTTGGATCTTATCTTATCTTCTTAGGGGGCCAGGAAGACCTGGCGACACTTCGACCCTTCAGGATCTTTTGTGCCAAACCTCTGACCACCAACGGTGCCCCAAGCCGATTTGGTGGACTTCACATACGCCTCAGAATTTCTTATTCGGCATATGCAGGTTTCCTTACGATGTTTTCCTTCACCGAAAAGCCTGTGGTATTATAAATAAACCGTACTTGAGTTTCGTAAAACTCATTGGTACGGGCGGGGTTTGAACCCACGACCTCATGAACGTGAGGCGAGTGCACAACCAACCGGCTACCACGGCTCTGACCATACTTGGATACTCCGTCTTCATTACCAGTTTCAAGTCGCCAGTCTATCTAGCAGACGAACATCCTGAACTCACCTGTATTTTACATGGATATAAACAAAGTGCACCTAACATACGCAGTCCAGGTGTCCCCAATGATGAGTCACGCAACTACTTGCCAGGAGTCCATGCTCCCACTATAGAGGCACTAGTATATACACACTGGGTGCACAGTTGGACTTGTAATATAGATAGACTATACAAATTGTATGGTAATGGATGTCACATCACTGATGTTATTCCCTCTATAAATAATCTTTAAAATATGATGCACTGGTTGATAACATTTTCCAACTAACTGTAATTCGAGCACAGTGGTTTAAAAAAATTTAATACTTAAACAGCTATTCTGTGTCAGAAGTAAAGTAAGTAAACCTCGAAATCTAATTTCTATACAATGTCTTCAAAGTAAAATGTTCTCTAAATGTATTAATACTAGAGAAAATTTTAAAAATCTACGATGATGTCATGTGTTATTGATGTGTGTTATGTTGTCACTTACCCAAACCGTCGTCTGAATCTACGGCTGATGATGGTGATGAGCTACTGCTAAAACAAACTACAAGGGTAACGCGAATGACACATGACAATAATACTTTGGCAATGGTTTTCATGTTTCTACCCCAAAATTGACATGAGTTGAAAATATGTTTTTTTTTAATTCAAATTCGTCACACCAGGCTTTATTCAAATTCAAGTTGAGGAGGATTATTTTTATTTCAAAACATTGCAGATCTTTACATATGATGTTAGGTGTTGTCTACCTAGTCAGGTTAGTAAACAAACCATGAATGACTTTTTTTAAATCATGATTTTAAAAAAGTCAACTGGCCTCTTTTGACCTAACCTCCATAAATCCCTCAAAATAACCCAACTAAATTGTTAAGGGCACTTCGATTATTAAATTAAGGTCAATAAAAACCATTGCCGACCAAAACAACCAATCAAATCAAAGAGTCGATGGAATGGACAGGCGTGATCAAGCATCATTACATGTTGTCATTACCTGACTTACACTCCTAAAGCTACTGGTGCTAGCGCTCCGAGCCTGCAAGAAGAAACATTTGTTCCTATACACTAGCACACACAGCTTTGTACAGAACGACCAAGAAGATTGACATGCGAACTTTAGCAGATCCCATTAACTTAGATTGAGGTGATCTCATTGTGGGCTAATGCAAGATTGATCCAATTGGCCTAATCTCATCATTCATTCACACTACTAATTCAAAAAACTAGTTACTTATACCTTAAGTCTAAAGATTTAACTATAAATTTAATTATAAAACCAAACTCTCACAGTCACTATATTTATATAGTGAGTTTGGTTTAAAAATTAGGTTGTGTTTACGACATAACTAAATAAGCAAACAGTCAAAACAATATTATATGCTTTGTTCAACGAAACTTAATATATTTTAATGACCCATTTATCAAAATATGCTAGCGAATTTGATCATTTCAACATAAAGTAATAAGAGTATTTACCAAATAATAAAAAAAAATTAACAGCGATTATGTCTTTGGTGTTTTATTTTGCATTTATTATTTGTTTCGTAAATACAATATAAATTAAAACCGAATTAGCAGTCACTAAATTAAAGTTCAAAGTATGTCTAGTTTAATTTTATTTTGGCCAGTAGTGTGAAAGAATTGTAAGATTAGACAATTTATAACAATCTTATACAGCAGCCGCTCAGAAGATTCCCTAATGTTACACTACACTTAGATTCGTCCTATGAAACCTTAAGACTCGCAGTCGTGGATAAGAGGAGAAGGTAATAGACCTTTATTTTCCTAGCTCCGGATAACAAAATCTATTGGCCAGTTACATCATCTACACTTAGCACCAAACGAAAATTTTAAACGATTCTATCGCAGTATGTCGCTATTTACTATACATTGCATTCCCAACGCGTTGAGAAAAGGTGAAATACAATCATTTGCGCGTAACATTCAAGCAAAAGGTATCCGTATGCATAAAGTCTTACTCCCAAATTAAGTTTAATTTCATTTATAATTCCACCCGCTCTTTATCATGCTAATCACGTTTTTCTGGATTGTCCGTGGAATAAAAATGGAAGAGGACGTTTTTAAGTATAGGTTGTAGTATCCAAGACAACGGGTCTATTAATCTATTTTGAAGGTAAAACGGTCTCTATTTAATATTGTATTGTTCCTTCTATTTCTTAATAAAAATGTATAGTGCCAGTAAAAGTCTTTTAAACACATCATGATAATAAATCTTGATAAATAATTTAATATTGGTCTTCACAACGGTACTAATCGTTTTATTCGAACTTCGCTCGTCAATAGCCCCATTTTACATGGTCACTCGATGTTGACAGCCAGACAAAGTTAAAATTATATTACAAAACTTAAAAAGCCAATTTTAGTCTCGTTTCTACAGTTCACTAAAAAATTTGATATGTAGAATGTCACAAACAAACAGGTCACGGTTTTTTTTATTCAATTAGATGTGTTTACTAAATCTTGATCTAATAAAGATGGGACACGCTTACCCAAAAGATTTATGTATGTGTCAGGAAACACAAAAGCCGGAAAAGAATTCCATTACTTAGGAGTTTATAAGTTTCGTGTGTTCCCTTAAATAGAGCCGTTTGTGTATCACAAACATTAAGCACACGTACATAATTTTATGACAAACAAACAGACAAAAGGCTACCACATCTTTTTATGTTGTAGACTATTAAATAATATATTCAGTTTTAGTGTCGCTATCCACAGGGTTGCTAGCGCGAACGATAGCGAAAAAAATTATACAATCATTTAAATAGTAAGTACAAGTGGAGACTGTCTTTGAGTCTTTGTCATTGCCTTTACCTTTTGTCATTCTGTCCTGTCATTCTGTCATTCATGTCCACGTACCAATGGTATTTTTTTTAATAAATATTATGTTACAGTTATTGTTTATGATTGGAAGAATCAGAAAGGGAAACATTGTGAGGTAATAGAAATATAACATAGCCAGATCTAATATAAAAATCTACCATTAGTACATTACGCTATGGGAATGATAAAGACTCCAAGAGAGACTGAGGTGAATAGAGTCTCCATTTGTACTTAGTATTTAAGTGACTGTAATAATATTAAGATGCCTACCTACGGTGACAAATGATCCCCGGATATCCTATGCGTGACCTGCGAGTGATGCTAAAATTTTAATTAATTTACACATAATACTTGCCTGTCCTTCTTCAGAAGGATTTCTGCCTTAATTCTGAGCTCCATTTCATGGATCAAAAATTATTCGCTGTACGTAAATACGAAACAAAATGACAAGGGATTTTATTTCTCTTTCTCACTACTATTGCAATATACCTACTAAATAAATATGTACCTACCCAGTGGAAGGTTACCCTAAAAGGCGTCCAAATCGACCGTTGTACCGACTAAATAGAAGTCTGTGCATAGTAACGTGCTATAGTTAGGAAGAAGGAGACAGTACGTGCAGCATGTCTTATCTTTTTGGTCGGGTACACATAGAACAATTACACAAATGTATGTATGCATAGATGTATGGAGCTACATTTGAGACAGTTGAAAGATTTTTAACTCTGCAATATTATCATTCTCTTAGAAATATTTTTTTTCCGAAAAACAATGTTGGTGTGAAAACAAAACAGCACTGACATACTCTTATTTACACGTTTTTTTTACTGAAGTTCGTAACTTGATCATTTTAGATTTTAATAAACAAATTAAAAAAGTTAAAAATACTGAAAATTTTGTTTAAATTTAAAGATCGCTTCATTCCCCTTTATAATTCTCAGTTTTCGTTTTGTTAGAAGACTTTAGATATATATTTCATTCCAGATTAATAGTCCTATGAAAACCAACGCTATTTACGTCTCGGTAACATATACATGAAAGGGTCACCAGCAGCAAAAATAGGTTTGTATTACCAAGTAAACTTTGCGGTCCACTTAGGAACACCATCTATTGTGTATTTTGTTTTCGAGACGCAAATGCGTTTGTTTTCATAGGACTATTAATCTGGAATGAAATATAGAACAATGTATCTTTATAATTTTGATCAATTAAAAAAGGCTTCTAATTAAGCTGTCGAATAATCGTACCATTTAATGTAAATTCGATTAAATCCACTTCGATTAACGTGGTCATAACAAGTCAGACATAAAAAAAAAAATATTTTATTTGTATTTGCACTATACATATAAACCAATGCACGTGAGCAAATTTCATTAATTTCTTGATTAATAAAATCTCACGTAAGTTATCAAAAAAACCATCAAATGTAACTCCAAACACATAGAACAAATAATTCAATAATGCAAGCACTTTGTCGCCGTGTAAGTTATTTATATAGAAGTAAGAAAACAGTGAGTTAGGTACGGATAAGTTTCCACACAAATCGCCAGAAGTAAGCGAAGATATAAGTTTGCAATCAACATCTTAAGTGACTCTTTACAATACAATACAGGGTCAAAAATGATCAAAAATACTTTTAGAATAAACGTAACAAAATTCATGATAAAAATGTCGACTTCACAAAATATATTATTTAACTACTAAGTTTTTTATATTACTAAGCAGCTATTAACTCAACGATCATAGGTATTGCAATTATAAAGAGCACTTTCATTAAACATTCAAAGCATTTGCGAAGACAATCAGCGACATCAAATATATACAACAAACATATCAAGTCATCAGCCATTTTTGGTATGATTTTTGTATTAAAACAGACACAGAGACGGTAAGAGCTGATGTCAGTGTGCAAATGTATTGTTAGTTTGTTGTTCGGCCTTTGTAAGTACCCCGACAGTTCCATTATGTTGAATCTGGAAATTTTGTTAAACTTTTAGTGTTATTCAGGATTCAGATACATTTCGCAAGTACAGGATTAGTTTGAACTACAGTTTATTCTACGTTCATGTTAAGAGACGTTATTTCAAACTAATCATATGTTAACGAAACGTCTCCAAATCTTCTAAACTGAAATCGTGTTTTTGAACTTAGCTACCATTCTGTAGTTCTTGGTTCCAAAATCCACCAATGTGATCGATAAATTCTTTGATAAAACGATAAATATTAATATTATTTTCTACACTTAATTCATTCCTTTTAATGTACACGACTTCAATTTTATCCTGTATATAAAAAAACCTGCTTTTTCGTTAATGGGATTAAAATACACAAATTCCTCGAAGAAACCTGAAAAATAAAGACATTTTCAATTCGTTAATATAAGTTTAGTAATTGACGTTAGAATAGAGGTAATTATAAATACCTACCAAGCCTTAATATGAATAAGTAAAATTTTCATTCTTCTTTAAGTCACGTTCCGAAGGTAAATCTACTCATATCCGTCTGAAACCGGTTTAAATCTCCAATCTTTGAAGATTTTCCTCATAATACGAAGTCTTTCGTAATATTTCCGGAGAGTACTTTATTATACAGGCGCTTTATTTATTCATATTTTATTAAGGACAATGTCCCTTTTTGTAATAATGTTATTTGAAGTAAGAGAATTTTGGTCAAAACAGTTTATATAACCAACCGTTAAGTACCTAATGTAGTTTTTATTGGTTGGTTACTAATAGAAATTGTACAACATAAATTCTGTACAAAATAAATATATTATAATAATTGTTATAACTTACCTATATTTCATTCCAGATTAATAGTCCTATGAAAACCAACGCTATTTACGTCTCGGTAACATATACATGAAAGGGTCACCAGCAGCAAAAACAGGTTTGTATTACCATGTAAACTTTGCAGTCCACTTAGGAACACCATCTATTGTGTATTTTGTTTTCGAGACGCAAATGCGTTTGTTTTCATAGGACTATTAATCTGGAATGAAATATATATACCTACCTCGTCATTTGTAAGCGATTGATAATTTATAGTCAAACTACACTTCTAATCCATCATCATCATCAGCCTGTAAGAGCCCACTACTGGACATAGGCCTCTCCCAAGGCGCGCCACTGAACCCGATCTTCGGTTATCCATAATCCATATAAATAATAAATAATTTCTTTAAAAGAATTAAGCTTCGTCTAATCGCATTTTACGCTATAAATTATACTATCAAACGGTCCACTACTCAATATATTATGTTATCTTTTCTTTTTTTAGTTGGTGAGACTTATAAATAAGTAATGATGCCTAAACATTCTGTAAACCTCATCAAACTTCGTAAGAATTTGTTCGATTACTGATTGTTTACACTTGTCTATATATATACTTAGTAATTCATCGTACCTACGAGTTTATGAACTCTATTGTCGATGACGGCCTTCAGCATATATCAGCTGTCGTTTCATCCGGGGTTTAGCGCCATTTTTGCCATCAACGGAAAAACTCGATGTCACTTCAGCTTTTAAAGGAGTGATTGAAATCGTGTACAAAAGCTTTTAAGAGTAACCGTTAGTATTTTCCGTCACTGTAAACATTGACGACGATTTTTCCAAATTCGAAAGGAATTGTTTTGTCATAAATATTAAAATTTTGCAAGTATTTATGAATCCCAGCCTGGTTAAGTTTTTGTCCCACAATATAACTTTTTTTTAAGAAAAGTCTTTTTATTAAATACTTTTACACACTTTACAGTTTACACCCCACAAAACTGATTTGTCAGTTTGACTGAGGAAAAAAACAACCATATTTAGTACTATACTATAGCAGTTATATAAATAAATAAATTTATGTTATCTATATGGCTTGAGCTGAGGGTAAGTCACAGTTCCTGAGTTTCTCAGGAACTTTGACTTACCCTGATCGGTCGATAACTTACGTTTATTTTCCAGGCTTTTCATTGTAGAGTATAGGGATTCCTCGCCCAAGTTCTGATCTGCCCCCGAGTAGTTTACGTGCCGGATTCAAACTTAATTAAACTCGGTTCATGAATATACCGCATTAATAACCTATTTAATAACTATAGACTGGCAACAATGCCACTTTGGATCACTACTGGACAACGCGGCATAAGTTACATATTTCCACGTATTCATTAGTGTTTTACTCCAGCCTTCACAAAGTCGAATTTCAGTAATCTAACTCAGGCAAGATTTAGTACCTACCCAATATTACTACTATTTAAATTTCAGATTTTGTACTTAAATAGATCAAAAGATACATTTAAAAATCGAGATGGTGTGACGTCACCCCAGCTCACGTTACGAAATAAGGCACGTACTTAAATTCTGATCACATTTGTATTTCAGTTTCATTCAGCACAGTGTGTTTTTGATAAAAACGCGGATACAAATCAGACACAGTACATTGCATCGATTCGTTCGGAAACACGCTGCGTTCCAAGCGTGACACGTAAAGATCAATGGAGTGAAAACGTGAAACATGGATGGCAATTCGCTGCAGCAACTCTCAACCTATACTTTTACTGTAATGTACAGTACCTACTCTATTTTTGTTCGTACGACTTTGGTCAAGTATTTCTAATAATAATTGACGATTGACGGTTTAGGATAGCACGCGTTTACTAAATAATATCTATTCAGTATCCAAAAGAGATCTAAGTTGTATGCGGTCAAAATATTATTAGTTTGAAGTGATAATTCGACTAAGTATATAATTTTCAGTGGAAAACTTACTACATTAGCTTCTTACCAATAAGCAGTAAGAGCTAAATATAAGTTTTACAAAAAAAACTAGAGTTCTTCTCCACAATTACAATTTCTATCCAAATGTACAGTCAAGGGCAAAAAAAGTAAATACAACAAACTCTCATAAAATGTATACCTCATGGAAATACTAGTGTACCTAGGTATGTTTACAATAAGTACAATAATAAATATCTCAATAATATATAGCATAATGTCACAAATATTTATTAATAATTTTTTTAAGGGTTGCATACTTTAGTAAACGTTTGATGTATACAAATTAATACACAATCATTGTACGTACATATTTAGGTATGTATCTAAAAATGTGTAAATATTTATGAGGATCTGGATGAGTACAAGTTAGCGCTCCTTTTGAGGTATACAAACTTTTATTACGAGTATCAATAAGCGTACATATAATTTTGCCTTCATCAACAGGTTATTTTAGTCTCCACTGCAGGAGCACAACCCTCTCTCATCTGCCAGAGACAGACGGAGGATCTGGCCTACACTCCCCGCGCTGGCCAGACGGGTTGGGGAGGCCTGGTTGATGTTTTATAATGTATTCCCTTAGTCGCCTTGTACGACATCCACGGGAAGAATTGGAGTGGCCCTATTCTACTCTACCGGAAACCACACGGCACACAATTTTGCCTTAACTGTACCTAATCGATAAATAGCAATATTCCCCTGACAACAGGCCGGCTTTCATCCGTCTAGCGCAGGCGGAGACGGGAGTTTCATCTGTCAGGTCCCACGGGAGTCGGTTGTGTCGGTGAGTGGATTGTGTTGTGGCAGTGAGGCGGTTGTGTTGATTGTTCCAATATCTTGCCGACTCGTGGGACTCCTAACTTGGATTTAGTTTAGTCGCGTTAAGTTTATCTTTATAATAAAACTAAGTTTCTTTCCCACGGGATTTGGTGAACGCTTGTCCACCATTCTCGTGGGAACCTAGTATTTTCCAGGTTAAAAAAAATCAGTGTTGAACATGAATACATTATTATTATTTTATTTTAAATGGTAGCTGGTGCTAGCATATCAGAAGCCTTTTTTAAGATGTTATCTATATGTTTACTGATATGCCAGAGATTATGGCAAATTGTTCCATTAGGATACATACCCTGTTACTTAAAAAAAAATTGTGTTCAGGTGAGCATTGGATTTTTGTAATCTCATATTAATGTCATCTGAGTCGTTCAATGGGGTAAATGAGTTAAATATATTATTTAAGTTGAATGAATTGTAGTAATTGTTTTAAATCGTGAAGATCTCATTATACGAGTACCTCATCTTTCTCTCTGCATTTCGAAAGTAATAAATAATAAATATTTTATTTAAAGTAAAAGATTATTAGAAATAGGTTTGGTTGTTCAAGTGAGTACTTCGTGCAAACACAAACTTTACTTTTAGTTAACGTCCAATGTTAGTAATAGATCACACTCTATGGGTGCTTTTTCAGATCGTCAAACCATCTAACAGTAGAACTACTACCGATACCGGAAAAAAATTCATTTTTTTATTTATTATAGCAGAAGATGTTACCTATATCATACTTACTATAACTTATTTAAAGACATATATACCGACGCACTCTGCCCCAGTATACCTCCTCTCAGTAAGAGCCTTATAAAGTTTCTCGTAGTTTGTCTTTCCCAGAATATAAGGGGGAGGGAAATGAGAGACGGAAACTATGAGTGGGAGGAGCATTAGCGTTACTCATAAATTATACAACTCAGCGTGGCAGATAATTGTATAGCGGAGTCAACACAAGTCTACTATGTGGTACTTAATTAGATTCTATCAGAAACAGTAGGTATAATTATATTGGATTATACCTCAGTGTTTTTGGTATAAGAAACTGTTATGTTGGAGAAGGCCATCCATAATTTCCAGAGAAGTTAGAGGCATACTCAAAAAATAATAAGAGAATTTAATCCTAGGTTTATAGTCTGCCCAACAGTAGGTCACATAATGAGGTTGATGATTTAATTCAGAAAAAGGTATGTATAAACACTATAATGAAAATAAACCCTCAAACCGCGAACATTTGTCAATGAGGATAGGATGTAAATTTACGGACTTCTAAAAATATTATTAGTTTAAGAACATATTTTTAATGACAAGAAGATTTCTGTTTAGGGCTGTGGCATTATAGTTAGTACCTACAGAAGATCAATCAGGTTCATAATTTTACTTCCACTTTGGTCTAGCTATTTTTTATGTCT
This sequence comes from Esperia sulphurella, assembly GCA_947086405.1. NCBI lineage: Eukaryota > Metazoa > Arthropoda > Insecta > Lepidoptera > Oecophoridae > Esperia > Esperia sulphurella. The sequence continues at coordinate 11,807,792 of OX352270.1, read as the reverse complement.
ATTTTTTATATTATATTTGATACGATTAAACATGGAATACCTACTGTTTTTATCCCTAGCGCTATCTTTAGCAACACCAAAGAGCACAATTTTCTACAAGGCGTTGGCCGCACATGTTTTAGGGCAGCGAAGTTTAGGCGGTTGACTTTTAACACTCTGTGTTTTGAAAGGCAAAGAGAAAAAACTTTTGAAGGTCTTTTCTTCCATCCTTTTTTTTATTTCTTTCACTTTTAAAAGTTATCTCATATCTATACACCATTCTATCCAAAAACAAAGGAATTTCTTTATGTAAAGCTCAGAGAATAGTCAACAAATATATAAAATCTGGTATTTTCCCAGTAACTTACTTCACTATGTAGATTTACGCGTAACACTTATGAATAGACTGTATTGATTGTGCGGAGGCGGCTGACCAATTTCCGGCAAGTGGGAGGCTTGCTTCCGGCAACTGGAGGCGTGCTTCCGGCGACGGAGGCCGACAATGGTGCGTGTACGGCGGGGAATTACATGTGTTTACACGGATATCTCCACTTGGTAGTGTCCTAGTTGAAAAGTGTATTAATTTAGATGATTTTAATAAGATAAGAAAATTTTGGTAGTTTAAGAAAGTATTTTTTCACAGAGAGAGATGGAATATAATAAATACGAATAGAAATATTAAATAAGCATTTGTTAAAAAAACATAGCCATCAGTTATTTTAACCTATAGCTATAGTATATAGCTATATATTATCCAGATCATTTTAAAATAAAAAAAGGCAGCAAAGTGTACGTCGTATACACAGTATGTTGAAAGTTTTTGACGCATCCTTCAAAATGAGAAACTAGGAAATTATAGGTACCCAAAGTATATAAGAAACGACCTACTAAAGTCCAGGATAAATAAGTAGTAGCGGGGCGTGACGTCGTGAACTGTATAATCTATACAAAAACTATCATTCTTCATGTCGTAATCAATTTAAGTAATTTTCAGTCTAGCAACCCACACATCAGCATAACACCCATTAGGAACACAGAATTACAAAGTGAACTATTACACCCCTAGCGGTAAATTGTAATAATGTTGTCATTACAGGCCATTGCGCTGGTCCCCTCATGCATATTCATGTTTTAACCCGTCTTCACCGATTTAGGCTGTAAGCGGTGGTGTAATTATGGTCTTGTAGAGTCGTCGGTGCTGCGAACTCTACTACGAGAGCCATATAATTATAGACTTTTTGGTATGGGCTGTCGTATAAACTTATCACCATTGACCTGGTATTAAAACTACTAAACTACACTGTGAATTTTAAACAAAGTCTTCCTTAGGAAATATCCAAAGTTCTGCATGTGTAAATAGAAAAGTAATCATGTTCACGGACATGACTTATGTCATTGCCTGTTTAATTTCCAATTTCTTAGGTCATATCGTAGTAATCTCCCAACTGATCGCAAATGAGCTTACCTCTAGTATTGCGGGTTCATTTCCGTTTCCGTTTTTAACTGATTAGAAATCTAGTTACTTATAGAAGGCATAACGATAAAAAATGTAGGTCAACAAAATTATTATAAGTCTCAAAGAGCGTTATATTTCTAAAAAAATATGTGTGAATTATGCATAAATACATACCTAAGGAAGGTTTGAGTTTGCTAGAGAACGAAACGGATTTGTTGAAAATGGACAAAGAATACTACATGTTTGGGATTCGTTTGGAGTGTAGCTACGTGTTACTGCCTTACATGTGCAATGCTTTCAATGTGTGCGTGTATTTCCTCTCGTCCCCTCCCCCGCTTTGTTTCTAGACTTTCATTGTTCCGTAGTGTCTGTCTTCTGTGAACTTTATAAACTGTGTACTAGAGTGTCGAACAATCCTTCTTAAACCTAACCAGATGACTGGAATACCAGTCCCTCAGCAGGAGCATCCAGCCTATCCTGGATTGCCAGGTAAGGTTGTGCACTGCCTACACTATCTAAGTTTCCCCAACACTACATTTCTGTAACAATATATTTGAAAGAATCGGCTTAAAGTGATAAGTAAAATTCAAAAACATACATTCCGAAAATAGAACTAAGATCGCCTAAAACTTTAAACTTCTGATCTATATATACATTTTTAATTTTTTTAAAGCAATCGATTTTTACTAACCTAATTTAATAAGTGTGTTTGTTACTTATACGAATCATTTCATAATTTAAGTTTCGCTCGCTTATTATAACTTGCACCAAAACTCTAAATCTATTTAATTTTAATATATTGAGATCCACCAAATGCCTATATGTTACTGAACTGACATCCAATTGTTTGGAATTGCTGATTTATTCCTGCTACCCTTAACAGCGCTACCACCCTTTACGGTCCTCCCTCCCTCCCCTTACGATATCCGCAAATCCTACCCGGATTCTACAGCTTCCACCCCCACCCTCTAGAAGGTCAAACTCCTTTAAATTATATCACCATACTGAAATCAAGACATTGATCCCGAGTAGTTGTAATATGTAGAATAGGTATTGTTAGTCTACACAGTGTAAAAATAAGTAGACCAACTTTAATAAGTGGTTATTTTCCATTGTAAGCTTAATAAAATCACAACATAAATTTAAAGAAATACAGATTTTTAAACATTTAAAACGTTAAGCACTACACATCATGTGGTTTTATTTAATCGGCGTTACCATACAGAAGGCGCACTCTATAAGAAAGCTTGTTCTATTTATCAAAAACGTACCTACAACATTCAATGCAAGCCGAATTGAGTTCTACGCTCAGGGAAGAAAGTCCATATTACGCTGAACCGCTAAATCACGCACACATTGACAGTTGTACGCTATTCGCCTAGGGCTAGTGCCTACGCTTTCGGGTTGTGGAGCGGCGCGGGACTTCACTCAAATGCGTCACATTGCTCTCGCGATCCTGACTGATTGGCCCTGGCAAACGGGGCCGCGCCGCGTGGGTATATTTTTATACCTAAAGTGCGGAGTGAGACTTTAACTTGAACATTTTTAAACAATTATTATAGTTCTTCTGTCATTTAAGCAAACGATCTAATTAATTGTCGTGACGTAGCAGATGAATTATTCGTATATGGTGTTGGCTCGGTCGTCGGACTCGAGATAAACAAGTAATGATTATGTTACATGAAATAAACACCAACTGATCCATTCTATTAGATTAAAGCTCTTGGTCTAAACCAATAATACTAATAATAATGTACGTACATAATACTTTTTTAGGCTTTCCATAGGACGGGGAACACATCCTAGTTTCGGAACCAGGCTACTGCTTGTATATATCTAGTATAAGAACCCACATATGACGACCTCTGTGGCGGAACGGGAAGCTCTCGAACTGCCAAGCCGGAGGTTGCGGGTTCGAATCCCGCTAGGGGCAAATGTTCGTATGATGAATATGAATGTTTGTACCCAAGTCTTGGATGTTAATATAATTTTATTTAATTATGTCTATCCGTTATCTAGTAACCATACCCACAGGCTCTGCCTAGTTTGGGACTGGATAATTGGTGTGCATGTCTGAGATATTTAAAAAAAAAAAAAAAAAAAACATGTTCTTGAACCAATAAAGTAATTTTTTGATTTTAAAGATTCTGCTATGAGGACTCACCACCTGTCAACTGTGTTTGTGTTGTAATAGGTAACCCTGCGGCTTGGCCGATGCGCCATTGCGCATAATGTAGTTATTTTAGGACGGGGCTTGATATAACTTAGTATTTTTAATTTACTGTTGATAATGTTTCTTTTCCGCTGAGATTTTTCTTCGACTAGAAACGGTCATCTCCATCTCCCAAGGCTGCAATCCCAATGTATGAACAATTTCATGGAGATCGATTGAAATGTCGCGCCCGTGAAAGCGTAAAAAACGGACTATCGGATTTATAATATTAGTTAGGGGATTTGGTCTATAACCAATATTTAAATAAATCTTAATATGCCGTGTAAGAAACTCGTTTTATCTCATTATATGTTATTTTCAATGAAAGATGGGTTGCTAAACGTAGGTAAGTACCACTTTACTACACTTCTGTCTAACTTTGATAAAATCAATAAATTCAAGTCTAAACTTTTAATACAATAGTGAAATCTAATAGCTCAAGCTGGCTTTAAACTCCACGCAAAAGCTATTAAAGGCAAAACTCGTTAAAGTTTATAATGATTTCACAGTCCGCGGCGGGAACAACTGAGTTAACGTGAGATGGGCGCTTATCACACCGCAGCGTCATAAGCACCATGGTGCTTAAAATGTATTAAGTTCAGTTCAGTGGACCTCTCTCAAAATAATGTAAAGTTATTCTCACTCATCACGAATGCAAATTTACAAGACACAGATTTATTAATCAACAAGGCGGCGATGTTGTTCACAACACATCACGTCAAGAGGTGGTATCACGGGGCGAAAAGCGGACGAACGAAAGCCACTTTCCGACATTAGATTGCGCAAAGTGGCGATACATCGTCTCTGCCTACCCCTCTGGGCCCAAGGTATGTATGCATTATGTATGTATGGAGATTTATCATCATCATCATCAGGTTATTTTTGTCTCCACTGCAGGAGCACAACCCTCTCTCATCTGCCGGAGACAGACGGAGGATTTATGTAGATTTATTAATTTAGAATTATAAGCTAATTGATTCAAAAACAATAAATAAATAAATATTAAAAAATAAAAAGAATTGACGGTATTTAGGTATTTTAGAACCTTTTTGAGATTACCAGTTTTTATTATGTAAATAAGTCTATTAATTATTTTGTGCAAGTTTTTGCATTTCTATGTAAAAATAATTTTGCACAAATAATCAAATTATAGATGTATCAGCACGTGGGTACTGGTACATTTTTCAAGGTATTTTTATTTATATATAAATTTTTTGGTAGTATTATCATAGCTGTAATTGGCTTTTTGGCACTATATACTCGTATGTAATTTACTTAGATTTAAATAGCTGTAAGTTTTCCTAAAATAAATAAATAGCTGAAATATGATGTCGCAGTCTTAGTAAGCATTCTCTATGGCCACAATGTAACCACAATGTATTTTAATGTGATAGACGGAAAGTTAATGACTTCATTATATTCAATAACAATGATGGTGTGGACAGCGGGCTCTTTATTCAGCCTGTGCGAGTGAAGTGTGCCTGGTTCGAAGCGTCCTAATGAGCAATTTCCGAACGAACCGTACTAATGAACTGTTTTGACCGCCTTTAGCTAAATAATATATTAAAAAGAATAATTGAGTTTTGAACTTTTAGAATAGTTGTCTTACCTAACTAAATATTTAAGTAGGTACGTAGTTGTGTTACCTACTTAATAAGTACGTGGGGAACCGAGAAGGACCGTCGGAGGAACGTAAAAATTACATTATTTATAGCCAGGTCTGCAATTGGTAGTTTATCGTTTAACGCTCCTCTTACCTCACGTCGTCTCATTTACTGAAGCCCTCGGAAACTCGGTCCTCCACTGTAATTTTTTTTTATTTCATTTTTTAATCATTACTTGTAATGTAAATTAAAATAAATTTACCAGTCTGTCGGTATTTTACAACTAAAATCAACGCGTTCGCTATCTTGTTTAAAAGTCTACGATGTACATCTTTTGTAAATTGATATAACCAACACTGCTGTACCGACAAACATACTGCTGTACCGACCTATACGTTACATCGTCATACATTGACTCTGAGCTTAGGATACTTGATCCTAGACTCTGAGCATTGACTCAATCCAAATTAAAAACCGAACCATGAAAGTTGTCTTTTTAATTTCTTACTGCAAACATGCATTCGTAGACTGAATATTCAGTATGAAAACTGCAAATGCCTTTCTTTCTACTTTTACTATTCGAGATCTATCGCCGACTCAGTTTGGTTTTATCCTGTTGAGATTTAAAAGAATATTTAAAAAATTCTAATATACCTTGCTTCTGTTCCGGGGGTCTCTGAAGTCTTCCTTCGAAGCCTTCCTCCTCTTGTCCTTCAGGATCATACGAGCTGCTGCGAACGCCATCTTGAGGTTTATTAACGGTTTTATTTAGTCTCCCTAACGTTATTTAAGCGAAACGTAGTTTAATTCACTTTAGGCTTCACAGTTTCACTTTAGGTATTAATCACAGACTTGAAAATTTCAAAATTGACTAATTTAATTGCTTTATTTAGGTTTAAGCTTCGATTTTGATCAAATTTATCACTAATTTCACTAACAAATATTCTTGACACTTCTTCGGTAACACTCTAATTATTATTTTAAAACTTAACAACTTATTGTCTACTTCGATGTCGCAATATCAATATTTCACAACAAATAATTGGATTTAACAGACAAATTATATCACTTTTATCTAATTGAACAAATTTGCGTAATCACTATTAGTTATCTGAAAATGCAATGTTGGTGGTTCCTCGTTTTAATATTATGACAATTTATTATATTTAAATTTACGCCTGCACACTTGGACAGACCGAAATAAAATATCTTGGTTTTAACTATGATTTTCTATTCTCTATTACCCATTTTGGTTTGGTACTCGTATACTTAAAAATAAAGTAATTAGACGTCAGTAGTTATAGTAATGTATGTAGTTTTGGTCCATCCAGGCAGGTGATGGCAAATGCTACTGAAAACTGAGAAGTGGATAACACAATGGGCGATCTTTAGGCATTCATTCATACTTCGACGGCAACTAAGTAGGTAATGAAAATCACTATACAAAGTTACTATTTGTATAGTAATTTTTTTTTGTTATTGTATTATTGTGCTTAGAATTATGTATTACTTGTCATGAAATGAGTAAAAAAATTGAATTTTCCTATTTACCATATTTTTTAAATTTTTTTATTCTGCTCAAAATAGATAATTCTGAGCACAATAATAAAAAATACAGTTTGTAAATAAACTTTAATTAATTGTAGAAAGTATATACTTAGAAAAATCGCAATGATAACACATTGAGCGATCTTGAAGCATTGATTCGTACTTGTAGAATTTATATTTGCATATACTTAAGAAGAAACTCAATCTTTTCGAAAAAAGGACTAAAGGTAGATTGACGGGAGGAATCCATCCGTCACGCAGGTAATGTGATTTCGTCACAAATCTCGTTTCAGTGAGGACACATGAGATTACGAAGGATCCTTGGACCTTGGGATGTGACGCACGGCTGAATTTTATGCCGCATTTACACTGTCAGCCAACCTTAACGAATTGTGTGTATTTTCTATGTTCTAAAAACATTCGTCACTACTTCGTACCTATGGAAAATATAACACAGTCTGGGTCACTTTGCACATGTCTGACGAAAAGTCAGCGAACTATATGTCGTATACGGAGTGCGGATTCTATCATTAAAATATTATTATAAAAATTTCACTGTTTCCAATATTACTTAACGGGCATGTATGTTTCAAAGTTTAGCTCAAACAGTCGAGTACTTGTAGAGTAATCCGGGGACAATCACTCTTACTTATAGATCGTACAATTCACGACAGCACGCCTCCATACATTTCGCGAGGGGTAAGCGCGGTACTCTGGCACCGAATCCGAACCTCAGTATCTTAGTGTATGCACACATTGATGATTAGTGCGTAACGATAGAACTAGCGCAGTAACAATATAACGCATATAATGAAATGTAAGCGATTTAGACAAACAGTTTTAGTTTCTCTAATAACTTAGAAAAAATCTGAAGATTTCCTGATTCTCGCATCAGTTCCGTGCATGTAAATATGTAAAATCTCCAGCTCAATCTGTCCAGTAGTTTCTGAGATATGCGGGGGACAGGCAGACACCGATCCCTAAAAACGTTCACCTCTCCTACTCATTTATACAAAATATGTAATACGGTCGTTTAGCTGGAGTGCCGTCAGTCCAACTCGGACAAAGTAGAATTTCAGTAATCTGACTCAGACAGGATTGTACCTTAACGTACTACTTTGTTCTCAAATTTCAGATTTTGTATTTAAATAGATCAAAAATACAAGGGGTTATTGAAATCGAGTTGGAATGACGTCACCCCAGCTTGACATTTTGAACTAAGTCACGTACTTAAATTGAAAGTTGCCTTCACATAAAAATCAAATAACTCGAAGAAATTATTAATGCCGCCACTTTTCTCTTTTTTTGTGAATGTGTGTTTTAAGATACCCTCCATAGTGGGAAAAACCTGAAATTCGTGCTTTCCTACACGAGTATTTTCAATCTATTCAGAGTGTTTTGTTTTATTAAGACGTTATTATAATGGTAATGTGGAATTGTTTCATTTAACTACCTTCACAAAGTCCTTATAAATTAATTAAGTTCGTCTTTGTCGTTCCTCTTAAGAGCCTAATTGTGTCATCCAAAGAAAAATTAAACGATCTAAAAAGCGTAGTGTTTTTTCGCTCGTCCGTCCGGAATATAAATAGAATATCGGTTATTTTGAATTTTTAACTGATCCTATTGTGATAGGACTTTTACTAATAAAAAGATAAGAACTTTACTAATAAATTAGAACGTTTTAAAGTATTTCGGTTGCAAGTTACATGAGGGTAAGAAAACTTCATTCAGTTATTCATTACATGCGTCTGATGAGGCTTCGGATCATAATTTTTATTAATTAGTTATTGATGTTAAATTTGATTGGTATTTAATTTGTGTAAAATTTGATTTGAACTGTAACGGAAGTTATTAATAAATTATGTATATGTCTATGACTATGACCACTTCCCAAAATGACCATTTCTCGACCACTTTTTGGGAAATGGTCATCTTTAGTGGTCATTCTGGGAAATGGTGATGGGGAAAATAATGAAACGTAATAGTATAATCGTTTAAGTGAAGCTTCACAAATATCCTTCTTCTGCTTATATTGGTTAATATTAGGAGTTTCGACTACATTCAGTATGTATTCAATTAGATCTTCGCCTAGCAATTCAGATTCTAGAACCGACACATGTTCTGAAACGAATCGCTGTGCTGCAGTTGTTGCGAACTTCCAGTGTTGCCACTTTGCGGATAGAAATTATTACCAAGTATAACAAAGCATCGATTTTCTATAGATCTGATCTATATCGGAAACCCTAGTTAGTACTAATAGTACGACTGGGACTACAACGGGCAGCAAAGAGAAAATTGCTTTTCTACTTATACTAACCTGGTACGACTTTAATAGGGTATATTTTTATTTTCCGTTTGTGAAAAGTAACCTTTGCTATTCCAGGCTCATACAATGTCATATGTCTACCTAGATTTAACGAAACTATTAATCAATTCGCTCATAGTGATATACCGTTTTATTTGTACACCGTACTCTAACTCTTGTATATTTTGTTCGTGTAATAAGTATTGCCAATTCGACTTCTTGCTAAGAACGGGTTCAATTATAAATTACCAAGTTCATTCTAATTGTAACTTTAACATCAAAGGATAAGTAACTTAATACGGAATTTAGGTACTATACAAATGTGTGCAATAATGCAAATATAACTGACACGTGCTATAGCAGAAATTGATATAAGAATATCTTAACGCCTACCCCAGATACAAACTCAAGTATCCTTCAAAATGAAACTCCAGCACAAAATGTTAGTCAAGCGTGGATTGTAACAAACTGTGTAAGAGTCTACACGCTCAAGCGCCCTCAGTCAAGTCAAAACCCACTTGAATTTACTACGGTTTCTCGATTCTGTCACAACTCACGTGAATGTCACCTAATTCATATCATGGAAAATTAAATACATTAACTCCGCAGAATTGATATCGACGAGGAAGAATTAAACTCCTATATCTCTGATTTTTTACGATATTAAATATTTGTTGTACTTCCAAAATTAAATTTTATACTTTCTGCCAGGCCGAACACATATGTACATAGTATTATTCATTAACGCTGGAAATAGAATAGGTATTTCGTTTATTCGTCTTCTATAAAATTTACTTTGTGTCAGAGGAGAATTTAGTAAGTAGTTTACGGAAATACTATTATTTGCAATATATTGCATACTCCTGCTTGCCTCCCCAACCCGTCTGGCCAGCGCGGGGAGTGTAGGCCAAATCCTCCGTCTATCTCCGGCAGATGAGAGAGAGTGGTGCTCCTGCAGTGGAGACAAAAATAACCTGATGATGATGATTGCATACTAACCTTACCTACTATGGTATTTGAAAACTAAAAATGTCTATAACTTTTGATTGAGTTAGCCGATTGCGATGAAATAAAGACTAAATATTATGTTAAGTTAAGCCCCACGTTTTTGTAAAAAGTCTATTAAAATCCGTTCAGTAGTTTTTAAGTGATGCGTGCACTAACTCACAGACAAACAGACAAAAATTCCAAAAATGATTGAAATGTGTTCTGTTACTTATCTTTAGACCCCTCAATTTATTTTTTTGCAAATATCTTCAATGTACAGACACGCGATGTTTACGATTTTATTTATTAGACTATAAAATAAAACATATTTTATAATAAATAATATTAAATAACAATTTCCACTATGACACGTTATCGTAATTTAATTTATGCTTACAGTGATTTTACATAAACTTTTTGTTTATTCCAAAAATATTGCACCTGTTGTAAGGTGTAATATTTTTGGAATAAACAAAAAGTTCTAAATTTAAAATAAAACGACTTCTCAACTACTGGAAGCATTTGGGAAAATATGTTTTAATTTTCAGTATTATATGTTGATAGGTATAATACTGAAAATTAAAACATATTTTCCCAAATGCTTCCAGTAGTTGAGAAGTCGTTTTTTTTAAATAAAAATGACTTAATGCGTTGTCAAAGGCATCGTGCTTACTATATCAAGAATCATTACTGCGATCACCGACCAGCCTGCCAAGCGTGGTAATTATGGAAAATCCCCCAATGGACAGCCCATTAAAAGTGGCATTCTATTGGGGAGGCTTATGTTCAGCAGTGGACGTATTTCGGCTGATAATATCAAGAAACCAACATAACGTATACCTATACTAAGTAACTATGTTGTACCTAGTATGTTTACTATACATAGTATAATAGATAAAGCGAGCGGCCTACCGATCGATACCACTTAATTGCAATGCACGATGAATCGATAATTTTAATCTGTTTATGCAGTACGGAAGCAATCTCAATCATAAGTGGTTGCCTAAGAGGTTATTAGGAGTCGGTCTGGTTCAAATAGTTTGGAGTGCCAATGTATTAAGTGGGAACAATTTTAATACTAGATGTCGCACGCCGTGCGATCCTGCCACATAATGCACCAACGCCGATTAACCGATCAAAAACCGGTAGTCGTTTTTTTTGGAAAGTGGTTTTTTTTTACTAACACCAGGACGCCGGAGGTGACGTAAAAAATTTATTATCTTCATGCCTAATACACACCGATATATCTATCTTTCTTATTATGATAACATAACATTAAATGTATTGTCCGATGGAACAAATTAAAAATTGAAATTAACTTGTCTGTAATGTACCTATGACACTTCGACAAGAAAAAGCCAAAAAAGAGACCGTATACAATGTGTGGGTAAAGTCGATGTTTGTATAGTTTCCCGTATGTTATAAAAAAGTTTCGCCCGAAATTTTCATAATTTTTCTATCATTGCGTTATAGTTATTATAAGTCCTTTGAAAATTAACTACACAAACTTTTGGAAACCTACACAATTACATAGAGTTTTATAATATAAATCCTAATATATTCCATTAAACACACATTTTTTTTCTTATATTATTACAATTTTGTAGAATTACATTGAAGAACAATTTCATCCATACTCACTGTAATTACGTAGTTTTTTATTTTTTGCGTCTACGTTGAATAAGTAGAATTTTAAATTTAATTTAGACTTCTGTTTTATTGCTTTCCTCAAAAACTAAATAGTTAAATTTGATTGTATACTTATTAAACTGCTGAAGTCTGTGTAGTTAGTTTAAAAGACCCCGTATATTCCATATCCTAAATATTTCCAGTGGAAATTCAGTTACCCGGTGAACAGACAGACAAACGGTCAAAAATCTTCGTTTTAATGGAACCCTTTAAATACACGTTAGAAATTTATTTTATTTTATACTGAGTACCATCTATCCAATTTTGATTCTTTTTTCACCATAGCTAAAAAGGTTTATCAAAAAGAGTCTTAAACTATATAACTTCACCTATAACTTCAAAACAACTTAATTCAACGCCCACAATGTAGATAATATTAAGACTCAAAAAAGCCGTACCCACATCCAGTTACACTAAATTACAAGTTAAAATGCGTGTTTTCTCAGTTCAATTCAAAACTTTTAAGCAAAGTTCTCTATTAGAGGATAACATCGTCCACGTCCGAGCTGAACTGCACAGTTAGCCCGCACTGGCGATGGCGAGTAAACTTTGTTAATAATCACTCCGAATCAAATCGATTTCGCCACTGTTATTGCGCTATTAAAATGATATCTAGCCTTTGCAGGCGCCTTTGGTATTGAAGACCGATTTTAACTACTGCTAACTAGCCAAATGTTATTACCTATTTCGTTTAATACGAATCATAATTAAATGTGTTTGCAGCTTTACTTCATTAGCTTTCGGACCGTGCCTTTTTTAGGGTTCCTTCAAAACTGATACACTTATTGCGAAGTAAATTATGTCTGTATATCTGTCGAAAACTACTGGACCAGATGAGCTGAAATTGGAATATATAAATATACATATTATTATGTAAAATGGCCAGGTATATAACTCATATAACGCGGTAGTTGGTAAAAATGGACGGTATAAATGCACCAAGCGTGTTCATGTGCATTAATTTTGACGGTTAATTTAGCAACAATCAATCGAAAGTCACAGAAGAATGTTGTCTAGTAAATGTATTCTTTGGTCTCCAGTATTAGTGCGTACCTATCTGGTAAGAGGCAAGATGTGGGTAATATCGGTGTTAGATGAACTGACACTGATATGCCCCCACTATGGACCTATTTTATACCTTAAGGTTGCATATTTGAGTCGTTATTGGCCAGTATGCTAGTTGTGAAATATTAGCTAATACTGCGCATGCATGCAATAGTCCGCATTAGTATCTGTCAATAAGTAGTCCGTCAGCATGCTCGAACTAAGTTTTTGGAGTCCTATGTCTATAGACTAAGGGTCCCTAAAGTTATCCAATTAGGCCTCATATGCGGCAAAGGCCATACTCGTTTAGCTACATTTGGCCAATAACAATCTGAAATCAAATTAATTATTTTTACCTTCAATGTCTTCACGACTAAGTCCACAAAATGGAAGAAAAAAGAAAAGATGTCTACTGTAGAAGCAGCATAAACTTTATTATCTTCATAGACAAAGCCATGAGCACACAATCCACTGTCTCCAAGTTAATGAGACCTTGAAAAGATTTCCCTGACCTTGAGCATATACCCTATAAAACCTGACGCCAGGAAGTCTACGGTCGACAGTTATAAAGCGGGATTCTTTCCGCGAACACGTCCGCACTGACTACAGGTATGTAACCAGGGGTTTATTCCCGAAATTCCCATCGAATAATCTCGCTTATATGGTGGGGATAAATAGCTCCCGCCTATTCGTTCTAGTTTCAAAGTGTTTCTGCTTTAATGTAATGTTACGTTGTGCGTGTTTCGTTGCAACCAATAAATGAGTATTCTATTCTACTTTGATCGCTTCTGATCAGGCTTTTGAGTCAAATTTATCAAAAGCTATTTATTTCTACTGACAGTGTGAATAACCCAAAAAGTCAGGAAAGTGCACGTCGGAAACATAAAGCGGGTTCTGTAAACCTTTTTTTTTCTTATAATACCTACCTATGTCGTTAAACAAACGGAATAACAATTTTACATTAGTTAGATTACTTTCGACTTAATGTGCGTAAGGGTACAAATCGCTATTTTGAACATTTGGACTTGAAGGGTATTGATTGATCTTTAATAGTTGTAATCATAATATAAATTGATATCATTTAGGCCAACAATTATATTTATTAGTTTTGAGGGGGAACATGAGCAATGGAGGAGTAAATCCAAATCAAATATTCTTCATTGAGTATCAAAATCTATTGAAAAGTTATAATAATGAACATGTTCATGTGAACATAATTAAATTCCACTCAACATCTCAGGATGGCAATGCTTATAAGTTTTGCTCGTTAGGGCTGTTTGTCTACCTCTTTAACGCAAAATAACGATGTCTCCTAGTATCGGACCCCGAGGCATTTGATGACCTTTCTGAAACCCTGGCTACGCCCCTGACTGAGACATCAACACAGTTGGACAACTGCCAGTTGATACATTATTAACTGCATTTTCCCGAGGGAAAGTAACATTGACTACAATTGGTGATAGGTTTCGTCTACGACATAATGTTACAGCGCTGATGTTTGTTTCATTGAGCGTGACAGATTTGCGTTCTTTTTACGTTTGTGGCGGACTTTGAACCATGAAAACAGAAACCATTATAGCGAATGTTTTCTTTCCATCTATTTGTCTGACGGACCGGAATAGACCTGTAAAAAACTGCAAAAAAATTACATAATTTTTTTTTAGGAAAACATAAAAAATATCCTAACCTTGCGTTGTGTGCGACGTAGGTACACTTTTCTGCCTTTTTGTGTGTCAGTCAGGAGGGGACTATTATTGTTTATTTGAAAATATTTATTATTAAAAAATTAACAACGTTGTATGCAACGCTGCTACTACGACATAAGGACTGGACATCATCAGCGTTACTACCAGTAACCACACTAACCACAATAACCGCTCTCCTTACGTCTCAGCTCAGGGAACGTACCCAAACTACGTGACCCGTATAGGGGGAGGGGGGTCTTCAATATACCGCGCTTGGTCATAGGGTTGGGGGGCTAGGTTTTCGTCACGTAGTCAATATCCTCTAGGGAAATCGCGCGCTTTTTCGAGCTATATTCAAAAAGGACGCGCAGTTTTTAGCGCTTATTAAACTCACAGGTGGCAACACGGACGTCATCTGATTGAAAACTGACAGTTTTTCTTCTTGATGACATTTTTGTCACTTGTAATTATAGGAATGCACGCACTCTTGGCGTCACGCGGCAAACATCGTATTAATAAAGACAAATATGAATTTAAAAAAAATCTTTTTATTTTCTGTTTGCAAAAATTGGTTTGAAACTATATTTATGCATTATTACGTGAAAACTAGAGGAGGATTGGCATATACTACGGGTGGTCACCGAGGGGGGGGAAGGGGGTAATTTTTTTTTAAATGGGTTCACGTAGTTTGGGTAAGTTCCCTTAATGTAGTTAATTTCTGTGGAATTACACAGACGTATCCGTGAAAAATAAAAAAGATAAAAATAAATTCTCAATACAAATTTCCACACAAATAATTTAGTATTAAGTGCTCATATTTCTGAACAATGTTCAAAAGTCGAAGAACATAATCTGTTATATACAGTACATAAGTATATACAGTACTGAGTATTTAAAGTCTCAAAGCGAGATCACCGGCTATGATGGTACACACACGTACTACACATACTTTACTGTGAAAATCATAACCTAAGCCCGGATTCAGGGTAACACTTGCGTTTTACATGAGATACGTTTAAGATTATTCTTATTAATGCGTAGCGGTTGCGCTACAACTATGGATACTAACGAGCAATCTTGCATGTGCACTTTTCGGAAATAATTGGATATGGCCATTATAAGGACTCCCTAGTCCGAATCCGAAAACGGCACGACCGAAATCGGTCGAAATCTTCCCTGAAAGTCTATGTAACTAGTCCTTATAGCTATTTTGTTATACCTTGCGTTTACAGAGTGTTAATCAGATGGTTTGCCAAACGGGATGAGTTGATAAGTCGGGTAATTTATAAGTCATTATGATCCTCATGACCTCTAAACCAAAAACGCTCAAGATCTTCAAATACCTTTAAAAACTTATCTAGTTTTCCCCATTCAATCCCATTTGGCAAACCATCTGCCTAACAACAGATGGCCGATGGAGTGAGAAAATCCTACATTGGTATCCCCGCGGCGCGGAGCGACCACGAGGCAGACCGAGACGACGTTGGTGCGATGACATTGTGAACATCGCCGGCGCTACCTGGACGAGGCTTGCGAGAACAAGAGATGACTGGCGTGAAATGGAGGAGGCCTATGCCCAACATTGGGTTTCTCGAATGAATAAATTAATAATATGAATAAATAGGAATGTACTTAGTTTTAATTTTACATTATTATGAATTGCATAATTAATTAATTAATATTTTATGTTGAATTTTATTTTACTTTACGTTGAATGATATTATTGTTGTGTAAAAATCAAATTACTTTTAAAGTGTATTTTCAATGTATGCATGCAAATTGGGAAATAAAGGCTTATCTTATGATCCTCATGACCTCTAAACCAAAAACGCTCAAGATCTTCAAATACCTTTAAAAACTTATCTAGTTTTCCCCATTCAATCCCATTTGGCAAACCATCTGCCTAACAGCCAGTATAAAATAGATACTTGGTTGACCCAGTAGGAGCATTTTTCATATACAACACGCAGACCTAGAAATCGAATACGAACTTTAAATTGAATAGAAGAATAAACTGAACCAAGGCCAAAATAACATTCGAGTCTACGTTATCGCAGTATTAGTAAAAACAATCCAAACGTATCTCAGGTAAAACGCAAACGCTACCTTTAATCCGGGATTAGATTATGATTTTCTCGGTAAAGTACGTGTAACAATATCCCCGCTTAACTGAAACCTGGACAGTGTCCGGAGCAGATAAAAACGCTGTACAGTGACGGTCATATTACAGTATATGCCTAAGCTATTTATTTAAAACTATTACCTTATTTTGTCGTTGAACGTCTTTCTACTTGCTCTCAAGCTCGATAGTTAGATATCTATGATTTGTAAGTCAAAAACTTACGTAGACATAGCAGATAAAAAGTACCTTAATAAAAAAAATTAAGACAAACGCTGTGTGTCTGTTACCGTCTAACTACTTGACGGATCGCATCACAAGTGGTGTCTTACTGAAGTTTAGACCCGGGCAACTAAACAATATTGCATTTGAACTAAAGCGATCGGTATTATTGTGAAATAAAAAAAACAGTTGCAGTATATGCGAATATACGACCGTGTCTCGACACAGCCCGAAAAAGTTTTTTCCCATTATCTTAAATATACGGCAGCTTATACAGCTAGTCTCCTTGTTTTCAAAATATAACAAGTTTGCATTGTGTTATCCATCACTTAGAATAATAAGTAATTCAAAGTATAAACCGTCAAGCTATGTGTGGATCCGATCAGGAAGCATTTCAAGTTGAAGAAAAGCAGGCGAAGCCGTGGGCAATCGTATTATGTATTTTATTTCATTTTTCATATCGAATACTGAAATGTATTTTTAATGTTGATGATAATTTAATTTATGTATGTATGTAAACGCTTTATTGTACCAAAAATAACAACAACAACAATAATAAAATAGGAATTAAACTGTGTACAAAGGCTTTGCTGTGTACTTTATTATTTATTAATAAAAGATCAATTGAGAACCACTGTGAAATTTCTTCATAACCAGTATAAATTTGCAAATCTTTCTTTTAAAAATAATTCTGATACATTAATCTTAAGACTTACTAACACACTATGGATCAAAATCTGAATCAAAGAAATAAATTAAATTAAAAATTTTTCCAGTGATACCATTTTCCTTGGCCGCCATAGCCCAACCGTACGAGTAAAATGTCGGTCAGCGGAACAAAAAGAGTTTTCCACTTCGCTCCAACTCCAATCTCGTATCGTATATCGGATCTTACGAGTGGCTGCGACAGTTTTGAAATGGATAAAGTCTTTCCAAGGATGACGTGTAACATTTTCAGAGGTTCAGTAACATGAAAAAAAATGTTTTTACAGTCTGAGACATAAGGGGTCAGACATCTTACCTGACAGTAATTGTCGCTCATTAAGACCTGGGGATAAATATGCTAAAGCAATTTTGCAGAACCCAACTAAACTGCAGCTGAAATGCAAGTTTAACGCCAACGTCGTCTTCTGGCGTAGCTAACATCTAAACGAACTCCACACGACGTTGACTGAAATTAAATTGCACCATTTTTTATTCTACTAATGGTATTTTCTACAGTTTTAATCTTGATGCACTGCTTCATATGTAAGAATCCGCCAGACACCCCCTTCACAGGGTCTGACCGTCGTCGGAGCTAGTCCTCTGATACGCCTGCCAGATAACGACCTGAAGAAGCCTGTCATCCTGGGGCAAGTGAAGTCTTGTCCCAGGATGACAAGCTTTTTCAGGTCGTGCAGCTGGCCAACGACTGCAATGCGTGGAAGCGTGTTTTATGCGGCCGCGATCCTCATCTATGAGGAATCGATGGAGAAGATGCACACAGAAATGTCGTACTTAAAGCTAAAAGTATTCTCTATCAGTTGACCTTTGGGCAAATTACATAATATTAGTGCAAATAATAAATAACTCAAAATACAAAAGTATTAAATGCATAATTAGTACATAATCAAAAATGAATAAAAAAAATATTTGTATGTAATACAAATAATATTTATATGAGGATATATAATATTTAGTAAATATAAATAAATATACGACGAAAAACTAAAAGTTTATGAAAACGGCTTCATTTTGACGAAAACAACATATAAAGCAATAAAACTGAAGGTGTGTTTTCAAACGAAGGTCATATTAAACAATTTGTATTTATCCTACAAATGGCCAAAACAAACATAACAAATTATGCTCGCTAAGTGGGGACGGGCCATATTTCAGCCCGACGACTCAGTTGGGGCCCGGCGTGTGATGGGCCATCATTGTCAAACTTTCCGTTAACACAATTTTGTTTACTAACTTATGTAATATTGCATTCAATCAACTAGATTAAAAATTGGAGACCGCGGGTCGGCAGGCGCAGGGAAGGACACCCCGTCGGGCCGCCAGATGGACCGACGACCTGAAGAATTTAGCCGGAAGCGGCTGGATGCGGAGGGCGAAGGACCGGGTGTAGTGGCATTTATTGGGGAAGAAATACGACTCGACGACGTGACACCCAACAGTAGACGTCTGAGGGCTGATATGATGATGACATACGCCTTTTAGAATTTTGATCTATGGCTTATGCAGATTTCCTCACACTCTTTATTTATTGAAAAGGCTACGAAATGATAGAAGGCAAGTTTACTTAATTTTTGAAAAACTGGTACAGGCCTGAATTTAACTTTTTACTTATTTTGAGCCATACTTAATTTTACCTAACCAAATATTTGTACCTATGAACTGTGAAAACAATAATTTCCTAAGTAACTTAACTACGTATAACGCATGGCGTGACTACTAGAGTCACGCTATGGAAGCATGAGAACTTAATCTGTACACGCCCTTGCGAAATAGCAGCTAATTTATATGGTGCCTCCTATATTTCAATACAATACATCTCATTCACTTCCCGAGCCGCGAGACGTAACATCTAAGCAGGATTGTAGTCAGGGTTTGGCTGTAAGGGCGCACGCATCTCAGAAGAGACACAGTTAACGAAGAAATATGATTTATAATAGAACATTTTATTTAACGAAAATTAACAACAACAATTACAAATAAGAACAACATTGTGTACAAAAGCGGGGATCTCTAATTTATAATAGTGTACGCATTTTTTATGGTTGCGTTTGTTTTTGTATAAACACTGTACAATACCGAAACCAATGTTATTGCTTTCTAGTCTGAGTCTGTTTGTTAGTATATGCACCTATTATTCAAAAATACCTACTAATAGTATGTATTGTATTGTATGAAATTTTTACACACGAAAACGTCGTGGGTCATCATTTTGTGAACAGATGGCCAGAAACATAATGTAAGAATTTACTTTGTTAATCAATATTGTCAGTGTTCTAATACAGATAATAATCTACGGTATACTTACATCATACCGTTATGTAAAAACCCCGAGACAAGGCATAGACATTTTTCTAAATATAGTTACTTAAGCGCTTCAAAACCACCTAGATGTGAATATTTAACTCTAAATTGTAACTCTCTATTTCTTTTATTTGTGCAATACAGTTTCTTCTGTTATAACATACGAGATTTGATTGAACATCAATTATAGAGGGCAAAAGACAGATTCTTGCCCCGGGGCGCCAATTATCTACGACCCTGCATTATGAATGAAACCCGGACGGGACGGCCTGCCAATTACGGAAATGGCTGGATCTCTGCGTTGAGATATTTTTAGTGCCCACGCATAATCCGCCGAGCTGCCGGAATTACGTTTCGTATATCCCGGATTACCGGATCCGTACTTTTCATAATCAGCGTTATTATAAAAGCGGGGATAAGAATTACATATTTCGTTGCTGGCTTTTTGGTATTTTTTATTACATATTTATGTATATAAAGGTTCCCTGTTTAATGAAAATGCTTTACATTTTGAGATATTATAACAACACTCGTAGGATAAGGATTCGTAAGGCGTCTGGCATTGACTATCCGCGTTCAGTGGCCCGCAATGAGAAATCTCTTTGGCCCGAAGCTCCACATGAGTGGAGTAATGTAGCTTGATAATGATGATAAAGATATAGAATACTTTATAGGTCAATCTCTTACATAAACATGCAAAACAGAACATATTAATCTGCTTAATTTGTCCAGCAATGATAGGAATATCATTTGAATGTCAAAAAACAAATATTTTCAGAGATATTGAAGAAACTAAAAAACATTCTATGCGACATACCCTTTGCTGATTTAAAAGAAATATATTTCATACATAAAACCTAGGATCAAGCATAAATATACTTGATCCTAGCATAAAACACTCAGAACACATGAGTGGGGTATTTACAAGCACAAATAGTGAAACGTATGTATCTAAGAGTGTATCGTTGTAACCGTAGGATTGTATTCTCTTTGGTTGTAACCTAACCATTATTAAAATGTCCCTATCACAACCACACATAAATTGTCTGTCACAGTTTAACTGTAAGTTTGTGAGTTAAGTGCATAGCTGAATTCATTTGGGGTTAATTTAATTCGGTCCAGTTCACTTAACTGCAGCGAGTTTGGGTTAACTTAGGCAAGTTCAGAGCTACAAACTTTGCGATTAGAACTTTAGTTCCCTGTTTAGGATTAGAGATGTTGCCGCATATCCGTAAACTATCGGATTTTCATCTCTCTTGGTAGGTACGAATCTTGCCTTACACCTACTGGATTAAAACGTTCATCCATGGATATCCAACGAATAACTTATACTTAAGATACATATCATATTATTATTAACTACAGCTGTGCCCGCGTCTTCGAATGCGTAGATCATTGAAAAACGAAATTATGACTTATCCTTAAACATACATAAAACAAAATGCAAAAAACAAATTAAAAGTATAGTAAAGGGTAAGTATTAATCAGAGTTACAAGTACAGATGTGTAAGTTAATATCTCCCTCCCTCTCCTCACCTCCCTCCTTGGTATATCTTCTGATTGAGTAAGCCGATGACGATAAAATAAAGACCAATTGTTGACTCCAAGTTAAGCCTTTTACGTTTTTCTGAAAACTCCGTCTCAGTTTAATTAGTAGTTTTTTTTTAATGCGTGGTCAAACAACACACAACAATCAAATTATCTTAATGGATTATGTAATTTTTTGTCACTTATCCTTTATTGCCCAAAAATTTTTGTAGCTGGTTTTGAAGTACGGAACAAAATATAAAAAATTGAATAAAATATATATAATCTTTGTCCATAAATGTTAAATATATCTAACCATGAACTAAATATTTAAAAAGCAAATGACAATACATTTTGACCAAAGAAACACTAATAAAGCCGCCTTTGTACACTTTCCAAATCTGTACCTATTTTTATTGTTATTCTTAATTTGTGTACAATAAAGAGTTTATCTATCTATCTATAAAGTATATTAGGCAATAATTTAATGAAATATATCTTATTTATTTACTGCCCTCGTATCCGTTACCAGTTTAAGGAATATCCGTAACTATTATCTCTTTAGGTACTCTATATAGGATCTAATATCGAAGTTACTTAAGCGTTTAAAGTTTACCCGGATATTGTAGAAGCTGGCATTTTGCCGAACAGTTTATATTTTTATAATTACATTTCCTTAAGGCCTTGATCATTCTGATGAGAAATCTGATCAATATTAAGATCGTGTAAACTTCTTTGCTAACTGCTAGAACAATATTAAATTCTGTGCCTCCAGTAAAAAAGGGTCTAATAAAAAATGTTACGAGAATGTTCATGAGACCAAATAAATGAGATTTAATAATGTTCTGTATTTTTTTTTTCATCTTGAAAACGGTATAATATTTTTTTATGGATTTTGACATGAATATGAATCTGGACATGAAATACAGAATTAGATCTACTTGAAACGCGAATTTTAGGGTTATATTAAGCTTTATAACAACAAATACTTTAGTTAAAGCAAAGATGTAACAAGGTAGATTAAGCACTATCTGCCGTTTTAGGTTGAATACTAACCTTCCAAACCGAGTTTTGGAAGGATTCTGTGTTCCTATTAGTATGTATAATTGTATACTACTTTTACTGTATAAATATCGCAACATGAGATTCACCTACCGTCTTCTCCTTTATTGCACATGAGAACACTTGATAGGTATATTTGTTTACAAAAACTTACAGCAAATACTCTTTTGAAATCAAGTTTTTTATATATTATTAAAAAGATTGTGCGAATCTGAAGCAATATTAGTATACCAGGAAGCTAATCGTATGTTTCATAATAACGTATAAATCTATTTTTAACCGTGATTTTTAAACTTTCTATCTGTCATACTTAAGATTTCCTCTGGTAGTTTGTCTTAGAAGCGCAAACAGACAAAAATTCCAAAAATGATCTTTATATGTTCTATTACTTATTTTTCTTTCCCATGTTTTTGCAAAAGTATTCAATATACATTATAAAACATCAATCAAGCCTCCCCAACCCGTCTGGCCAGCGCGGGAAGTGTAGGCCAAATCCTCCGTCTGTCTCCGGCAGATGAGAGAGGGTTGTGCTCCTGCAGTGGAGACAAAAATAACCTGATGATGAGATGATTCAATATACAGACTCGCTTTTTATTTATAAGATTGTAATGATCCTAATACCTTACCACCGCCATACTTGTTCACCAATTCAGTATACCTACCTGGTACAAGAAACATGAGTTGCATAATTTAGTTTGCATGTAAGTTAAGATTATGTAGATGTTGTGCTTTATTCAAGTTATCTTGTGAAAGCCCGGCGTGTAAACAAAGACTAGTCGGATCTGTCGCCAAGTCCGCTCGCCTTGCTGACGTAACCTCTTTGCAGAAAATAAAGCCTAGACTAGAAGACCTAAAGATATGTTTGTCGTTGTCGATTGCAAGTGGCCCATCGGGTTTAATGTTTATCAGACTGACATCGACATTGGGTTACAGGAAATCGTAACGAATATTTCCAGATTCTTATACAACAGTAGGTATTTTAAAATGTCAAAGTTTTAATAAAATTTAGTATTTTGTATTATTTGTAATCAATGCGTCAAACAAAAATGCTTATCTAATATTTTTGATATCTTTAATCCAAAACATTTGTACATATATTAACGGTTTTGAGTTATTATTTTGGTTCCCGATATGTTGGTTTACACATAACTTTTTTTTGGTTTTTCAATAATTAATGTTATGCAATGACAATATATACATTGTCCAACATCAAAATTATCTATTCCCAAAATAATCATATACTTGACGTATTGATCTCTCCTAACTGTAACTACTAGCTACGTCTTTTACAATGTAGTCTCAGCCTAAGATGCCCTCTACTCGACGATCAACTGCAAGTAAATGGGCTGCGAGTCAGTGATGTATTGCAACTTGGATGGCAAGTTATAGGTGTATGTAAATAGGTAACTAGCCACCTAAATAAATGGCTAATAGAGTCAAATATCTAAAACCGCACAAAATTGGAGAACTGTGGACTTTGATGTTCTAAGACTTAAATTAAAATTAAAAAAAATATATTTCAGACATTTTTCCATATTTTTGTTGACAAAAGTAAAACTATGTTAAGGTATAAATAAGAACATTTCTTATATTCATTATAGATACTCGAATTTTCTGACATCGTTTACATAAAATTTAAAAGCAAGAAAGAAAGTATATTGACAATCAACAAGAACGTGTCGAGTGACACTAGATAGCGATGATAAACGATTTTTTTTTTTATATTTTTTCTTAATTTATTTGACCCCAATTTTTCTGAATAAAAATAATAACTGCACTCTGAAAGTTCATTCTAAACGTTAAATCGTGTCATAAATGTATTTATACTTTAAGTGGTAAGTCAGCATAATCGTTTTTATCGAATATTTATTATCTTTCGTCAAATGCATAACCCGTCGCATAAAATTCGCATATTCCGTGGTGGTTAGGCCGCACGTCTATCAAACCGGAGGGGAGGGAAGACGAGCGGTGAGCAAAGAATATATATGTAGTGGAGAGGCGTTTGCAACCTACATTAATGAAGCTATAGTCCTTACCTGCAATCTATCTGCATTAAAGTACATTGACCCCATCAGTAATAAGTAGTCAAATTTACGATACTTTTTCCTCATACAGAAGTGTCACTCTCAGTCAATGGCACTGTAAAAAATTATGGTCAAAGACTTAAAAAAAATGTGTGGGGACATTTCACACACGGCCACCTGATCCCAAACTAGGCAGAGCCTATAATATGGGTATCAGACAGCTGATATACATACATAAATACGTAATATATAAATAACATCCAGTCACAAGGCAAACACAAGTGCTCAGCACACGAATGTTTGCCCTGGGCGGGGTTAGAACCCGCGAAATTATAAGAAAGAACTTATATGGAATTTTGTCTTGATTGCTGTAAGTTAAAGTAAAGATCATTTGAAACAAGATCGTGATCAAATTAACAAGTTGAGTTAGTACAAGGGGACCAGAGTTATTTCAAGGTAACAATATCTTCATCCTCATCATCAGCCTAAGTACGTCCACTGCTGGATAGGTCTCTCCAATAATACCACTTTTGGTTAGATGTCCATTGGGGGATTTGCCATAATCACCACGTTTGGCAGGCGGATTGGTGATCGCAGTAATGATCTTAACATACACACACAGGAGAACGCTGCTGCCCGTCCAATATCTTGGTACGCTCGTATGGAGTCAGATGGCTGTTCCCCGTTGACAAGAACTTGTTCAAATCAACAACAACAAAATCAGTGTGACTTAACTACGCACAGCGTCTAATAATATCAAGATATATCGTATGTTATTTGAATTCATGGTACAGATGGGGTTAAGGCACGTACTCTTAGCTCTGCTCTTAGCTCAGCTCTTAGCTTAGCTTAGCTTAGCAGTATTGTTTATGGAAATTGGACCTGTTTAGAATATTAGGCGTCCGCAACAGAACAGTGACATTCCTAATATTTTTGTAAATGTCCTAACAGACAACTATAGGATACATTCAGTTGATAGGTTAATCATCCTTAAATTAAACAACAATCCTTTCACCAGCGTGATGATTAAACCTACCAATACTTTGGAAGAGGTCCAGAGTTGACTTCTTATAGGCTGTTCATGAAAAGCCTATATTACCTGTGTCAAACGTTGAATAAATATTATAGATGTTTAAATACACTTCGTTTATTATTTTCCTTTTATTATATCTTTTCTTATATGATTGTATCAAAAAAATCTCTGTGAGCGTATAACTCGAGAACTACTCATTCTATTTAATTATTTTTTTATTCACTGATATATTCTCTGGCCAGGTTTTAGCATATATTCTGTTACGTTAAGTAACATAATAAGAAATAAGGAGTATCATAGTTATTTAGTCCACGCGAGCCGAACCGCGGGCATATCTACAGTTCTACAAAGACTGTAAGTTTCCTGAAAATAAATAAAATTTAAAATAAAATTACATATTTCTTATTTAAACGATTACACTTTCCACACACACACACACATACATAATGCTCACGCCCTAGTCCCAGAGGGGTAGGCAGAGACGATGGATCACCACTTTGCGCGATCCTGACACACCTCACTAGCCTCCCTCACATTCATCAACCTTTTCATGCACCTCCTTTTATTCTTCTCACTGCGCTACACTTTCCATAGATATGTACGAATACCATACTAGTTATTCTTAATCTGTGTGCAATAAAGAGCTTACCTATCTCCTCTTCTTTGCCTATCTTCGCCTTGGTGGACGTCGATCCCTAGAAACAGGCTGGGCCCATCTAACCCTTCCGCCCTTCGGCTCGCATAAAACCGATTTTATGTAATGCTCATTGATTTCAGAAAAGGGATCGGACAGTTGATAGGTCAACGAATTTCTTACAAGGAGTGGTCGGATTTGCTGAATTCATTCATTTTTGGTAGCAATAAGAAATAAGAAAGTTTTTCACTGTGACCTCACATGACCCGAGCGCGACAGTGTGATATTTCTTTTATTAGATAGTAAAGTTGGAAGTAAAAGTGAAGTAAAGGAATTCTGCTGATCAGCGGCGGGTTCAGAGGAGGCCAGGGGGGTATTTTTAGCAGGAATGTATTTTCCTATTAATGCCTTTTACTCTTATTACTAAATTTATTGCAGATTAAACTGAGGCGGTGTCTGCTGAGATCAGGAGACAACGAAAACGAAACGAAATTCTGGACCCACCCTTGCTGCCAAGTAATTTGTGGATTTCCCTTAATCGCGAATACCTAGTAACAAGGGTGGGATCGAGGATTCCGTTGTATCCAGAAATTTCACCAAGAGGTGATATCCAAAGCATATTCTGTTCCATTATCATTAAATTATTTCGCCATCACGATACTGTCCAAGACAGGTAAAGTAAAACACTAAACGCTATTCAATATTATGAATTTCGATCTAAGTTTCTATTTATTTATTAATATACGGGCATAAGCCGTGTGGTTTCCGTGGTAGAGTAGAATAGGACCACTCCAACTATTCCCGTGGATGTCGTACAAGGCGACTGAGAGAATACATTATAAAACTTCAATCAGGCCTCCCCAACCCGTCTGGCCAGCGCGGGGAGTGTAGGCCAAATCCTCCGTCTGTCTCCGGCAGATAAGAGAGGGTTGCGCACCTGCAGTGGAGAAAAAAATAACCTGATGATGATCATGATGATCTATCTCCAGCAGTTGACATTGACTGGCTGATGCTAATAAAGGTTTCCATCATTTGTAAAATGACAAGAAGACATCAGAAACTTTCTTGTACCTACTTGACTTAAAGTAAGGTTCATTTCACGAAAGTTTACACTGCCAAGTTATACACAATCATTGTAAGAGACAGTCCACAAAACGGCGGACAAGTCCCAAGACTACAACTTTGATGTAAATTACACTTGCATGTGGTTACCACACGTTTTGTACGGGGCAAGTTATCCCATAAGATTTCTCAGTTTAAATGCGCTAGTTCCAACTACTTCCAACCTTAGCTAGTGAAAAAAACACACGCACACAAATAAAATACCCCTGAACAGTATGCACAAAGTGACATCGAGTAGGTAAGTTTTAATGAAAGATTTCTTTTACGAATTGTGTAAGCACGAATATTTACATTTCCACTCTTCGCTATTGGAATGATGCAGTTTATTCCATACACTCCTTTACCCCTCTCCGAAAAAAAATTGCTAAATATGATTAGAACAAGGGTATTATTCCCGACAAATTTAAATAATAAAAATTTACAAAGCTCCCTTTTGTCATATTATAAAGGTTTATATGGCATATACATTTCTCAAGAGATCGTCTAAGTACAAGAAACGTTAAATATTATCTCTCTATCTAAGCTTTTTGGAGTTGTACGCAAACATCCAGAAATACAAAAACGGCGTTTTACATAACTCTTATTTGGTCTACTATTTTATATAAGTGTCTCGTAATATAAAAAAACCGTAGTCACCCCACTTGGCCGTCAAGAGAAGTGGTAGCTGGAATCACAAGTGGGAGCGAGTTTATTATGAAACATCAAGTTCCCGGGAAGTTTTAATGTATGCTAAGTTCTTTTTAATGAATCATTTTTAAATTTTATTTACTTTGGCGCTTAGCATTTTATTTTCTTTACCGTGACTTTACTAGACATTATGCTTGGATTTTTGATGTAGAATCAAATGTGTGTATTACTTGGCTTAGAGACTTTGAGGGTTCCATTCCCAATAAAGACAGACAACTTTGTACAACTTGTAAATTGTCTTTGTCCAGTTTCCATAGTACCTACAGGGGAATTCCTCTAACAATAGAGAGGCTTAAATCCAACGGCAGATGTGTTAACAAACTTACAGACGGTGTAAAGGTAAAACCATGACGCTAAAAAGTTATTTGTAGGCGAGAATTTCTTATGGGACTAAAACTTTTTCCTTCGTGGGAATCGTAAAAGGATAACGGATAACCGTTAAAGTATCACTTGGTCGAAGGTCTCGCAAAATTGAAGTATTGTGTGATTCTTTGTTTCAAAAGAATTCTAACGGGTTTTCTTCGAGTGCTTTTAAAATATTCCTCATGTAAAATGATATTATTTTTTGTTTAGTGGTTTACATTTGCACAACACTTTTGTTAATCTAATAGTATAGAATATAATAAAACAGTTTATTGCTATTTAAATGTACACAGCTTACAATCCCACTTATATTATAAACTAGCTGTGCCCGCGGCTTCGCTCGCGTGGACTACAGGATCCGCTCCCATTGCCACTTTCGCTCCCTATTCCACTTCCTCTCAGACTATAAATCCAGGTCCAAGTCCAGGTCCAGGTCCAGGTCCAATCAAAAGTTATGCGAATTTATAGTTTTCAAAATCTCACATTACATTGGTACGATACCCGCTCCCGCTACAGCTCACAAATTCAATCGAGCATTTACACCCTACACTCCGTTTTCGGAAACTATAAATTCGCATAACTTTTGAATGACTGCACCGATTGCAATGAAATAAAGCCTATATGTTACACCAAATTAAGCCCCATGTTTCTGTGAAAAGTCCATCAAAGTCCGATCAGTAGTTTTTAAGTGATGCGTGCACAAACTCACAGACAAACAGACAAACAGATAAACAGACAAACAGACAAAAATTTAAAAAATGATCGAAATGTGTTCTGTTGCTTATCCTTAGACCCCCCAATTTTTTTTTTGCAAATATCTTCAATGTACAGACACGCGATGTTTACGATTTTATTTATAAGATGCGAAAGTTTAGATGTTTGGATGTTTGTTACTCAATCACGCTTCAACCCTGGACGGATCGGGATCAAACTTGGCACACATATAGGTGAGGTCCTAGAATACGACATAGGATAGTTTTTATCTCGAAAAAATATCTCGTTACTACGGGAAACCAAATTAATCGTTAAAAGCAGTGAATTTGCTCACAACGTAGCACCACTTTGTATGGAGATTTATACCCAATAATAATTTGTAATGTTAAGTTGTCCACGCGGACGAAGTCGCGGGCAACAGCTAGTTGTAATATAAGTAGTATAAAAGTCAATGGGCTAAGAACTCAGTTTCTGTTGGCAGGGTACATAATCCAATTCCCAGTAGTGGTTTCCATCCTTTGATAACATTATTAAATACATCATATTGAACAATAATTACAGAAATATTGGAAAAGAATATCACTAAATCATAACAAATAAACGGTACGCAACCACACAACTTTTTCACTTACTGATTTACCCAAAAAACGTTTTATATATTATTTCAAAATCAGATTTGCAAAACTTACTTATTATACTTCATATCCATGGATGTATTTATAAAAAAAATCTAACAGAATGATATAGCGTTGTTTTGTTTTTAATGTGATTCTATGTAAAAGAACATAAACATTCTACTATGACGATAAATTCAATCGCTTCAACAGTTTCTGATTGAATCGCGTATAAATTTTTAATTTATATGGGCTGGATGGTTTTCCGACATTCTCCAGCCAACGGAATTGTATAGATGACAGACATGACTCTTTTTACCACATGCGAATTTTCAAGCAAATCGTTGGCACATTATTTTTCAAATTTTCAGTGCAAAAAAAGTCGCAAATTTCGAATACGAAATGTTATTCATATCGTTCCACTGTTTTAGGTTCTAGAGTCTAGACTCTGCAACAGAGAGCCGCCTAATGTAAGTGTAATACAATCGTTTTCCACAAATCTCTAATACGAATTTGGGCACGATTACAATACCTCCTTCATTCCTATCGCCATTCGAAAGTAAATAAGAATAATTAAAATAAACATTACGATATAGCTCAAATAGACAATCGCAATATAGCTCAAAAAGTTAATACGTTGAAGCGGCCGTGGTCTGGTCACAATGGGACGCCCGCTGCTTAGATGGAGCGGCTGGCAGTGACTGGTTCAGAAGAACCGAGGATCGGATTCAGTGGCGCACCTTGGGAGAGGCCTATGTCCAACAGTGGATTCAGGGTGATGATGATGATATATTTGTGGGCGTGTGTGATAACTATGCAGTTTCCTTGGAATTCTGCTATTTTCCGAATAATCAAATGCTCTTCGCTTGTCCGCCGGACACGGTCTGTGGCTTCATTACCGGTCTGCCAGATCGCTGTCAAGCTGTCCCTGTTCGACCATCTGACCTAAAACTATCAGGTCACGAACCGTTAAACTACTAGTAAAGTTGGCGGTACGTACCTTGTGCCAGTTTTAAAATCTAAACTTGACGGGCAGCAGTGTTCTCATGTGTATATATTAAGATCATTACTGCGATCACCAATCCGTCTGCAAAGAGTGGTGGTAATTAGAAATCCCCCATAGGATAGCCCATCCCCAGTGCCTTTCTATTGGGCAGACATATGTTCAACAGTATATGTATTTCAGCTGATTATAGCTCGCGTTTATTATGTGCCGTCGGTGGTACCGAATTATAGCAATTTTTACAAGAAAACGGCGCGGTTATTGTAGCTAATATTATCATCTAGTTGAGTTGTCAGTATACTTCAAAAGTACATAATATTGAGGAGTTTTAGGTATTCGTATTGTTGGTGTTAACATATTTTATTGCATTTATAAAGATTATACTTTTAATTCGATCTAAATACATCCAACAAATAATTGTCGTTATTAAAATATATCTTCATATACAAATGTCCTCTAGAGTAGTGTTTTATCGCGTCTAAATTTGAACCGACTCTCAGCTTAGTCGCTATGTTAGATGGTCGGTTCGCGTCTGTTGTCTTACATTAATTTAATGTGATGACTTGCAAATAATGAGGTATATGTTAACAAATTAACTGTTACTGTTAAATCAACCAAATTCTTGACAATCCTTTCATGAGTTCCCCAAAAATAGTTCTCATAAAATTATTAGCATAATTTAATAATGAAAGTTTAAATTAATAATAACTAGTATAAACAACAAGTTTGGGGTTGACGCTTCATTAACGCAAACTCTTCAACTTTTAATTAATAAATCGTGAGGTCAAGCCTAAACAACAGGGCTTAGCTAAATGAAATATTGTCTCGTTCCACTTAATTAACTTAAGCTTTTCATCCTTTACGTAATTAAAATCGAAACATATTTTAACGACAATTTTAGAAATCGCCATCATTTTTTTTATTATATACCATATACCCCTAACTAAAACCATCGCAGTATTTGATGTCATTCTTATCTATACGAAAAAAAATTGAGATTCGTCGATATAGTCCATTATGTCTACAAGCGAGTAGAACAGTTAACTTGAACATTGGTAAAGGTTTTTGAATCGGAAAACGTAACGCAATTTCCAATTATATTGTCCTGAAATTCAGGTTTTGAGCTCCTCTTTCATCATTAGCCGAAATACGTCCACTGCTGAACATACACCGATTCCTAAACCTTTACCAATGTTCAACTTAACTGTCCTATTCGCTTGTAGAGATAATGGACTATGTCGACCAATCTTTAATTTTTTTCTTGGTCATAGGACTCGAGTGCCGTAGGTCGTGACTTCGATTTCCAAAGCCTGCTGAACACAAGCCTCCCCAATAGAATGGCACTTTTGGTGGGCTGTCCATTGGGGGATTTGCTATAATCACTACGCTTGGCAGGCGGATTGATGATCTCAGTACTGATCTTAATATACACAGGAGAACGCTGCTGCCGGTCCCTGGTACAATCCCTTAGTCGCCTTGATACCCACGGGAAGATTTGAGGTGGCCCTTTTCTAAGCCGGGAACCACACGGCACTCCGTTTAACACTATGGATAAATACCATAATTCCTGTGATAATTATATATTGAATCTAAATTTACTCTTCACTTTATAGACAACACACTGTACTCTGTAGGTACTTAAATATACACACAGCAAAAACAATATTAGTACTTGAATATTGAAATACGAGTATATCATAACAAAGGAATCATTTGCATCAAATATCCGAAACAATCTCATTGTGAAGATTTTTAATCCACTCTGTAATCGCATGTTTTCGGAAAATGAAAAATGCAGTAAATTCCGTTATCGGCCGCTTGCAGCGCCCCGGGCGGCGGCAGAACATTTTACGCCGAACCAATGTGATTTGTTCGCACCATTTCTCATTTTTTTGCCTTTTCCGGGAAAAAAGCGTTTGTAGCCGACAAAGTGAGTGTTATTTTTCAAAAAGTGTTACGAAGGGTGCGTTAGTGTTTCTAACTTGGGCGCCTGGCCCGCCTGACCCCCAAATTAAACACTTTGTTACTGACTGGAGTTATTCTTTGACTTAATAAATAAATCTTTTAACGAGTAAGGATTGAGCTAACAAAAAGAGGCCTCCGTGCGACCGCTATCCAAAACACGCGATTTGTAGGCAAAGTACGGCGCGCCCTAGTGGAGTTCTACCCTAACCTGCATATATTATGTCACACTGTTGGGCTCATTCCTTCCCTGAAGGTGGGTGTATGTTTGTATGTAAACGCCTTATTGTACCAAAATTAACAACAACAAAAATAAATTAAACAAGAATGTTGTGTACAAAGGCGGACTTATCCCACTTAGGGATCTCTTCCAGTCAACCTTAAAGTAACTGAAAGGACTAATATAATGCGTTTAGTACCAAAATTATAAAAGAAACGGGTGTACTCGTATGTGCGGTTCATAATAAGGGTCGAGCTACATAATACTTATCTTAGAGGGCCAGGAATACCTGGCGACACTTCGACCCTTCAGGATCTTTTGTGCCGAACCCCTGAGCACCAACGGTGGCCCAAGCCGATTTGGTGGACTTCACATACGCCTCAGAATTTCTTCTTTGGCATATGCAGGTTTCCTTACGATGTTTTCCTTCACCGAAAAGCCTGTGGTATTATAAATAAAATGTACTTAAGTTTCGTAAAACTCATTGGTACGGGCGGGGTTTGAACCCACGAACTTATGAAAGTGAGGCGAGTGCACAACCAACCAGCTACCACGGCTCTTCACGGAGCTACATACACAAACGCTCATTCGCATTACGGCGGTTGACAGACAGCGCGCTCTCTCCACGCCACGAACAAACCCTTTCGTCCCATTTCGTAACCAGATTTCGTAACCGATACGATCGCACGCGGTAGTTCCATACTCGCCGCCGCATACAACACTCATGCGTGCGCGTGTGTGCGGTAGAACCTCTCATAAAGTTCTACAACCACTCTAAATAGGTCCCATGGTTCCGACCATGGTCCTATGGTGGGAGTAATACAAGGACGCCTTAGAATTTCTTATTCTATTGTATAAAGTAGCTAAATATAATTGGAATAGAATTTGGTTTGTGTCCAACGCACCGAACGATCTGGAGAAGATGATCTGGCTTGATTGGGAATGCAGAGGGCCGCGTGTGTCGGCGCTTATTAGGAAAGGCCGTATCCAACAAATGGTGGGAGAGTTTCTGGCTATCGCTATGACTACGAATATTTTAAATTGATTCCCCAATTACTCCCTCAATACTGTATCGTATCCGAGTGATATCCAGCAGTGCACAGTGTTTCGCTGCGTTGCGGCTGTGCAGAGTAATTGGCAATTAAACTACGCAAATTGGTGCCAACCCGTAGTCTGCATATGACTTTCTATTAAAATTTTATTGTTCTGAATTTGTTTCAGTCTTCTATGGTAACTGATAAACATCTTTCAAATTGATTTATGAATCACAATGTTATGTTGCATTACGTTATTTTTTTATATTTTTAATATCTTTATTACAACTGAGATAGCTGGGTTAATACCTACCCATATCAAATTATAAAATACACCATTGAAAAAATCATCACACTGAGCTGCAAAATGTTGTACCGTAATTTACAGTCCATTTTAAATTTCTTAGTCTACTCAGTATGTAATTAATTAATTATTTAATATCATTATTGAACTACGTGATATTCACATTTCATCAAGGAAATTGCTGTTTCAAAGTAAAACTGAGAATAACGTATCCAACCCTTCCGTTCACTCACCATAATTATAATTACTTGATCAAAGCTACTTTGAACCTATCTTCCCCTAGTACTTATAAAGCAAGTAGTGTAAGTGAACTAGTCCAGTTCATATTAGCGGAACATCGCGAAAATCGCTAAAGTGACTCAGCGATATCGCTAACGATGATGAACGAGCTTCGGAGATATTAACTCGAGAATGAACCCGTTCGAACGTTCCAGTGATCACTAGTGATGTGCTTAGTATTAGGAACAGTTCAATAACATTCATAGATACCAACATAACGTGATCAAACAGAAACTTGTTAAGTAGATAAATAGATATATCAAGTATTTAACAAACAATTAATTATAAGATTTTAGATAATGCAATTCTGAACTGGGATTTTTACAGTTATTATTTGCCTTATATTGTCTGTGTTTTCGGCGTCGTTTAATTTATTATTATGACGACCTCCTTGGCGGAATGGGATAGCTCTGGGACTGCCACGCCGGAGGTTGCGGGTCGAATCCCGCTAGGGGCAAATGTTCGTATGATGAATATGAAGTATGTCAATCCGTTATCTAGTAACCATACCACAGGCTCTGCCTAGTTTGGGATTGGATAATTGGTGTGAATGTCTGACTTATTAAAAAATATATATTATTAATTTATACCTATAATTTTATTTCAACGCCAAGAAGTAAACATACGAGTTGCCAGTTGTAGGATTGGTAATGCTACGTGTTACAAAGTGTGTCTACTAGTAGGAGGCTATGTCGGGCTACGCTGCCGTAAATTTTATATGAGTATGGACAAACAACTTATAACAATATAAACGAGTATGTTTTGATCTCGGTGTTAATTTATGTATGGTCTTGTTATACATGAGTTTATCTGATATAAGATTTCGGGGAATCTAATTTGGCATTAGACAAATATACAAGAAACGTAAAATGAAATACCTGGTATAAGTATTTGTGAAATATATAATAGTTTCGTCCCATCACTAAAAGTTCATCTGAACGTTGAACGCTGTTAATGATTGATTGTTTTGTTGAGGGCAGTTGTTCTTAACATTAAAAAGTAGATAGTTGATTGTCAATACCTAATCTAGCTAAGTCATAGATGGTAGGTCACTCGTTTAGATCCGGGCCCGTTTATAAAAAAACTTTATAACTGTCTAATATCACAAATCTTTCACGCTAACGCGATATACTATATATACCATGTACAGTCACAGATTACTTAATACTACTACTTAAGTACAGTCGCGAATGTTAATATGGGACCCATTTCCTAGAAATATATTTGAACACTCTTTACAATAAGGTCGAGATTTTTCTATCAAATTGCCGCTGCAGCAAAGAGATTTAGTAATTACATTATAAGAGTAAACCGGTGCCACAATAATAGGGGCCATTAATAGGCAAACGGTTTGATTTAATTCAAACTACGACCTGATTACTGGCTTGAAAATGTATGTCTGCTTTAAGCTGCATAACTTGATACGAGACAAGCTCTACAAGAAATTTAAAAGCCATTTCTCTAGTAAATCTCAAAGTCTTATCCCAGGAGACTAATCTAGGACGGAAATACCCCACAAAGAGCCTCGGAGCGTGGAACTTCTGAGTAAAAAAAATATTAAAAGGTTTTTAATGCAGAATGAAGGCAAAGAGTATCATTTATATATATACTCACTATCTCTCACAAACATAAGTAGACGTCTTTACAACCGAGTAATAAATAATAATGACGTACATATAGTACATTTCCATTTGAAGAGTACACACATGTACAAAAAATACAAACAACAAAAATATGTTTTTTTTTCTATACTTTTGTTTACAATTTTGTGGCATGACGTCAAGTTCTTTCATTGTATACCCTGCATTTTATTTAATAACTGTATATTCTTTTGTTTCAGCAGTATGTCCACACTTTCAGACAGTCGCATATTATATAACAGTGTATGTTGTATGAGATAAAGTTCCCTCAGAGTAAAATAAAAGCACCAAGCGTCCTGCAAAGCTTTCAGTTCGAGCTTTGACGCAAACCGCGAGCTTTGGGCGAGATCTCGTTTCGTTCAAAACGCTTACCGACTGCATTCGTGAATGTTTGTTTGCGTTAAAATGTATGTCGTACAGAAACTTAAGCGATTTATCGTCCAAGAAAAGGTTAGAGAGGAAATTCAGCAATGACAACATGGACGAGTAAGGAAACGCATCACTTTAGTTTTAGAACTTGAGACTACCATGTCAAATGTAGTTACAGGAAAAATATATAAGTATTTATTTTTGTATTGGATGTTTGTTATAATAAAATAATTATAAACATAATGCTCACGTTATGGCCCCAGAGGGGTAGTCAGAGACGGTGTATCGACACATTGCACGATCCTGACAAACGTCACAAGTCGACTTTCCTTCGCCTGTTTTTGATGTAAATAACAGAAACAAACGGAGTAATTAGCAAGTATTTTACTTATAAATGTACACAGAGCAAGAACAAAGAACCACAGAATGTAGGTAGACATTTACAGCAGTGACAGTTCTTAGTTGCGTTCCGATACACGACGTTTACGTTTATACTACAACATCCTCTCTTAAACGTAGACCCATTTTGGAGGAGCAGTACATCAGTTTTGGCTGTGGGGTCCCCTTCGTCAAGATGTCGGCAACCATCTCACTTGTCTGGACATAGCAGACATCAATCTTCTTCATTTTGACTTTATCTCGCACAAAATGATGTCTGACATCTATATGCTTGGTCCTGGAATGATAGCAGTCATTACCTGAAAGTTTAATTGCGCTTTGATTATCGCAATATATTTTTGTAGGTTCATTCCTCAGCTGTGGCCAAAAGTCTTCCTCTAACTGTTTAAGCCACAGTGCCTCCTGAGTGCAAGTAGAGAGAGCCATGTACTCCGCTTCAGTCGTGGATAGTGCAACAGTTGGTTGGCGGCGTGAGTTCCACGTGATTGCACCACCCTGAAAAATAAATACATATCCAGTGCAGGACCTTCTAT
This sequence comes from Esperia sulphurella, assembly GCA_947086405.1. Classification (NCBI taxonomy): domain Eukaryota; kingdom Metazoa; phylum Arthropoda; class Insecta; order Lepidoptera; family Oecophoridae; genus Esperia; species Esperia sulphurella. The sequence goes on along the minus strand of OX352270.1, from coordinate 11,770,395 downwards.
CATCCTCTGAACTGGCCCAATCAGCATCACAATAGCCATGTACATATTTTTCTTCAAAATCACGTTTATAAGATAACTTATAATCTTCAGTAGCTTTTAGATACCTCATGACTCTTTTTATAGCTAGCCAATGTAGCATTTCAGGTTTTGTATTATATTTACTGAGTGTATTTACCACATAGCTTATATCAGGGCGTGTACCTTGAGATAAATACAGCAAACATCCTATAAGTTTTTGATAAGGAATATCTTTCAAAACTGTATCTTCATTTTCACTCGTACATAATTTGGTGTTGGGATCAATTGGTGTTTTGACTCCTTTACAATTTGACATTCCATATTTATTCAGTATCTCCTGTATGTACTTCTTTTGATCAATATGTAACATATTTTTCTGTCTGTCTCTTGTAACATGCAAACCCAAACAATATCTCAGCTCTCCTAAATCTTTCATTTCAAAATTATTATGTAATTTACTTTTTAAGTAATTTTTAATCTGTGGACAGCTTGTAAACAGAATTATGTCATCAACATAAACTGCCAAAAATAACATATTATTATTTTCAATTTTGTAGTAAATGCAAGGATCCAGCTTTGACTGAGTAAGGCCAATTTCCTTCAAAAAAAAATCTAACTTTTTGTTCCATTGCCTACTTGCTTGTTTTAATCCATATAAAGATTTTTTTAACAGACAGACTTCTGTACCTTCTTCATAATGAGGCGGTTGAACCATATAGATTTCCTCTTCTATATCACCCTGAAGAAAAGCGGAAACGGCATCCATTTGATCAATGTCTAGATTATATTTTGCCGCTATAGCAAATAAATAACGCAAAGAAGAATATCTGATCACAGGGGAATATACTTCATCATATTCTAAGCCTTTCTTTTGAGCACAGCCTTTTATAACTAATCGTGCCTTATATTTTGTTACGTTAAATTTCTCGTCTGTTTTAGTTTTAAATACCCACTTACAAGGTATTGCATTCTTTCTTTTAGGTAAATCAGACAAAACCCAAGTATTATTTTTGACTAAAGATTTATACTCCTCATCCATGGCCTTCTGCCAATGATTTGCTTCTGCACTCGAAAGAGCTTCTTCAATAGTAGATGGATCATGAAACTGTGCAAAATATGCATAATTCGGAGTTTCATCCAAATCATCATCCTGATCTCTGTTCATTGCACGCTGTGGCTTTCTCAGAGTAATAAATTTTTCTGGTGTTGTAAATGGACTATCTTCTGTACTTGGTTGGTAGGTTTCATCAGTTTCATTTAGTACTGTATCGTAGCTTTCCTCAGAAGAGCTTGTCTGCTGAGTATCATTTACTTCTTGAAATGTTTCATTCATACTGTTACTCGGTTCTTCGATTAATGGAGACATATTTTCTCCCGCTAAATTCTGTAATGATGTGTCATTGTCATTATCATTATTATCCAGCGCTAAAGTTATTGGTGTTGTCTGTGGCAAGTTATTACATTTATGTACTCTATTGTCGCATAAATCTTCCAAAAATACAACATCTCTACTTTTAGTAATACTCATTGTTGTCGTATTTAGAAGCCTGTAGCCTTTTGTATTTTCACAATATCCAAGAAAAATCATTTCTGTTGACTTTGAGTCCCATTTCAGTCTTTTTTGTTTTGGTACATGAACCATGGCTTTACAACCAAAAATCTTTAAATGAGAAATATTTGGTTTTATACCTGTCCATCTCTCTTCTGGTGTCATGTCACCAAGGACTCTACTCGGGGAACGGTTTGTGATGTAGGCTGCTGTTGCCACTGCTTCGGCCCAATATTCCTTTTTTAACTTCGCATCAAACAGCATGCATTTGGCACGCTCCACCAGTGTTCGGTTCATCCTTTCACTCAACCCGTTCTGCTCAGGTGTGTATGGAGTGCTGGTCTGATGCTTAATGCCGGAATCTGACAATAATTTTAAAAATGCATTATTTACATATTCTTTACCATTATCTGATCGAAGAATTTTAATTTTTCTATCCAACTGATTTTCTACTTCAGCTTTAAATTGTTCAAAAACTGATTTTATGTCCATTTTGTTCTTTAAAAAATAAACAAATACTTTTCGAGAATAATCATCAATAAATGTTATGAAGTACTTGGCGCCTCCTACAGATGGTGTTTCCATAGGGCCACACATGTCTGTATGAATCAGCTCCAACAATGAGTTCACCCTGGAGCCAACATTATTGAACGGATTTCTCGTCTGTTTCCCTTCTATACAGGAAATACATTTTTGGTTTCCTTCTGTTTTTGATATTTTAGCCCCTTCTGTACAAGACTGTAATTTATTTACATCTGTATAATTCAAATGCGCCATTCTACGGTGCCATACATCCAGAGTTTGAGTGTTTTCAGTGGCAGTAATAAATGCATTTCCTTGCACAGTATTCAACTTGTACATATTATTGGTCAGCTTCGCGGTTGCTACTAATTGTTTTTGTTTATTGAGAATATCACAGCCAGAATCATTAAAAGTCACTTGACAGCCTCGCTTTATCAATTGACTGACCGATAATAAGTTGGTTGTCAGTTCAGGAATATATAATATATCTCTCACCTGGATGTGATTTACTGTACCGTCTTTACAGAAGAGATCAAGGTCTACATTACCCATCTTCTGTATGGAGACTGTAGTGTTGTTAGCTACCATTATTTTCTTCATCGGAGGTGCTCGAACATCATACATCCAATCTGAGTTTCTGGTCATGTGCATTGATGCACCGGAATCCACATACCAGTCCATATTATTCATTGAATCATTCGCTGAAAAAACAGCTGTAAAAACATTATAATTAGGCTTCTTATTTCCACAATTTTTACTAAAATGCCCATATAAGTTACATTTGTAGCACCGAGGACCTTTAGTTTTATTTTGCTGATTATTCTGAGGGCTATACTGATTATAATGAGGGTAGTTTTGTTTAGGTTTAGTATTTTTGTGCTTTGTATAAAAAACGGAGGACGGAGACTCTTTCACTTCTTGCAAAAGCTTAGTTTTAATTGAGTCTGAACATATTTTTATACCCGAGCTCTCAATACCCATGATCATAGGCTTATAAAGTTCCGGTAAGCCAGCTAACATCAAAGTGCCCAACCATTCATCATCTACATTAAATCCGATGTTTCTTAACTTATGAGCAGTTGTTATAATTTTGTTCACATATTCTTCAACATTAGAACAACTATCTAGTGTTGTATTGATCAAGTCACGGAGTAATCCTACTTTTCTTGATAAACCCGAGTCTTCAAAAGCATTTTGTAAATTTTGCCATACCTCTTTTGAAGTTTTAGCATCCTGTACATGAATGTAGTTTACCGGGTCCACAAGCAGGATAATTTTTGACTTGGTCTTCAGGTCTTTCTTGGGATCTGGTTTTTCACATATAACACATTCCCATAATTCTTCATGTTCTAAATATGTCTGAACTGCAAACTTCCATGTATTGTAGTTTTCTCTTCCCAATAGTTTGTCGATTTGTACATTAGACAAAGACATTTTTCCAAACTTACAGTTGGTAATCGCCAGAAAAATTATTCAGTAGGTATGCTGAAAAAAAAATATCGCGATTTTCTCGGAACTCGCGACGGAATTACTTTTATATTTCTGCTATGGAACGGCCCATAACCTGATGTAAATAACAGAAACAAACGGAGTAATTAGCAAGTATTTTACTTATAAATGTACACAGAGCAAGAACAAAGAACCACAGAATGTAGGTAGACATTTACAGCAGTGACAGTTCTTAGTTGCGTTCCGATACACGACGTTTACGTTTATACTACAACAGTTTTTCGCCCCACTCGGCTTGATTGTTCTGCTGTACTTAGTATAACTTATTCTGTGTCTAGATTTGTCATTCGGTCACAGCATAGTATTAAGAGGAAGGCTGTAAGTAGTATAATTGTATTCCAGACTCACACATAGTTAATATCAATGTTACTGCAATTACATTTATCTCAGGAAAACCATTCCGAACGTATGCGACCAACAATGCCATGAAGAACTTCACTTCATTTTCGGCAGCATAGAAATCCTATCAAGATATAATGGTTTAGTAAGCACGACATGAGTGCCAACAATGTGCAATATATTTCACAAACTATCAAACGCTTAAACGGTTCACGCCGAGGCAAGATCGGGTAAACATCAACAAAATATTTACATTTGCATAGTTTCTATCTGCATGACTGTATATCCTCGCTAGAAACGCGACTGCGAGGCATAATAGAGCGCGCTGTGTCCGAAAATCGGCACGCGCGAGACTGAAGTAAACAAATGTCTACAACCGTTCTATCTTGACAGGATTTCTGTGGTCGATAGTCATTATTTTAATGACTGCAGACAATTTGACGGCATTTTCACGAACCTTCCTGTCCGTAACATCAGACGGTGTTCAGTGTTTTACTTTAAAAGCTCTTGGTCGCTCTAAAAGATAATTATCGTAACATTATACTGTTGCGAATGTTTTAAATAAATTAAAACATGTTATGAAGGCTTTGAAATTTTGTTTCTTTACATACCTTCTCTCGTGTTCCTTCGAGTCTACAAAGTGAACGTCATACACTACGTTCAGGTTCCTTAAAATACTTTCATAAGGAATTTAACACAAGTAAATGGCAAAAAGTAGTTTTTGAGTCATCCGGCGCACATAAGCATATCGTCGGTTAAATGTGTAAACCTGCTAACTCCATTTTGGCTTCAAGATAATAATATATATTCTACTGTTTTCAAAATAGCATTCGTATCATTCGAGATTGTACTTATGGCACATATTTTAAAACTAAACTAAAAGAGCACTATTCTCTCACTCATTATAATATGTTATGCGTGTATTAATGTATGTTTATTATAGTTATGTTCACATCACATGTCTGGCCTTAGACGTCCACTGCTGGACATAGGCCTTCCCCAATGAACGGCACCACACCCGGTTCTCCGCCCTCCGCATACAGAAGCTTCCTGCCCCCTTTTTAGGTCATCGGTCCATCTAGCGGCGTGGCATCCCACCCTGCGCGTTATAACATATAACATGTAAATATTATGTTATTTTATATATAAATAGTTTAGGTATTTAGTAATTATGCAGTTCATTATGCACTTATTTTTCCCCAATCGCTCTTAATGCTTAATCTCACACCTTTGTATAGATCAGCTAGCCTTTGTACAGATAATATAATATTTTTTTATATTTTCGTCCTCGGCAAAAACTCACGTGTTCTTTAATTTACCTAGGCATGGTGCAACCAACTTTTGGGAACCGCTATAATAAACCATTTTGATGTAGTAAAGGAACCGGAAATGGCCTAAAAATCGATCAGGATTTGCCCACAACACGTCCTTTTCCCTGACCTTACAGTGGTAGAGCACATTATATTATACTAGCTATTTCCCGCGACTTCGTCCGCGTGGAAAACTTTACATTACAAATTAATAAATATTTCCCGTAGGAATAAGATGTTTTTTCGAGATAAAAACTATATCTTATATCGTATTCCAAGTCCTAACCCATATGTGTGCCAAGTTTCATTCCGGTTCGTCCAGTGGTTAAATCGTGATTGAGTAACAAACATCCAAATATCCAAATTTTCGCATTTACAATACTAGTAGGATTCAAAGTAGCGCATTCCAAAATTGATGAAGAAGTAGCCTTTATCACTCTCTCATTTATGAACTACGTGCATACTAAATGTATGTGATGATAACTAAGGCACAATAACTAACAATAGGCACTATCAATCGACAGAATATGAAAACGTATCGATTTTGCAATGACATTGAGTCACTATATTGAATGATACACACTATATTGATTTATGGTGCCATATGCAAGATTATAAGCCATTGTAAATACAAATTGGTGTACCGTGTGGTTCCCGGCTTAGAATATCCCCCCCCCCCCCCCCCCCATCTTCCCGCGAGTGTCGTCAAGGCGACTAAGGGATTACACCAGGGACGGGCAGCAACGTTCTCCCGTGTGTACTGCGATGATCAATCCGTCAGCCAAGCGTGGTGATTATCAGCGCACCAAGAGTGGAATTTTAATGGGGAGGCTTATGTTCAGCAGTGGACGTACAGCTGATATAACGAAAAAATAAAAAACAAATTCGACAGGGTACGTTTGATTTAATCATCATCACCAGCTTAAATGCGTCCAATGCGTTCAGATCATCAGTGATGATCAAGAATATACAGTAAAAACATTATTAAATTGTATGAATGCCAGAAACGACTTTTTGTAGCAAAATGTTAAAAAGGTACCTGCAAACTCTCCCGGAATGAAAACTTAGATGGGATGACTTTAAGCGAAAAATTCCAACCAAATTGAGAGGGAATAACCACTAGTTCTTCTTCATTTACAGGGCCTTTCAACGTTCACATCACAGATATGTATAGGCTAGATACCGCAAGCCGTCCGTTCAAGCGTGCCATAAAAATGGAAAAATGCACCAATTTTTCGCGCATCTCCTTCACTACATTCGAGTAACGAGTCGTGTTATACATTAAGGTATTGTAAACATAAAAATTACAAATTATGCCATTGTTGACTCATTGTGATTAAAGCGAAATTAAATTTTAATGGATAGCAAAATATATTTTTTACAACATACGTATGTATATAATGATCACGCCTTGGTCCCATACGGGTAGGCAGAGACGATGTTATATGACGACGTGATATTACCTCTTTGCGCAATCTAATGTCGCCAAGCGACTTTCCTTCGCCCGGTTTTCGCTCCGTGATACCCCGTGTTTTTTAAAAAGGCAAGGAAATTGTGCACAATACGTCGCCGTCGCATCAGCGAGCATCCCGATATCGTCGCAAGCTATTATTTAACCGACAGTACGCTTTAAAAAGCGTTCAACTAATCGCACGAACATAAATTTGCTTTCGCTCCCCCAAGAGTGTTATAAATCGGGATTCCGGGCAGGCGCGGCGGCCATATTCGGGAACTTAAGTCCAGTAGATGAGTTCTTTTATTGCCGAGTTTCATTGTAACGTTTTTAAAAACAATTGAAGGTTGTTTTTTCAGAAACAACACTTGTTTAAAGTACTTATTTTTAAACGAGAAACCGATTTTATCGTCATATTATATTTGAAGTTCCCTTAGCTATTGTAGTGTGACACAATGAATGTGCAATTATTATACATAAATAGAAACCATGTTAAGTATTGTAGATGATTTTCAATATTTTAGATAGCATTCAAACGTGAAATTCGTCAGTATTGACCCTTTTTGTACAAATTTACCACTATTTTTCGTTTCGAATTTGAAGAAAATTCGGAAGTCAAGTTTTCGGTGTTTAGAATTTTTTGTGTTTATTTTGTAAGCAGTATCTTGATATAAGTACTTACTACGAGAAACTGAACTATCGTATTAAACAGTGAAAAAACTCACATTTCATCATTTTTATCAAGTGGAATATTATAACAGTAAACGAAATTCAGTCAATTCATCATTTATGACATCATTCAACCAGAATAAGTCCGCAGGGGTACGCTGACTCTGCGTCTACGATATCTCTATATTGAGCTCTTTTTTGCTTTTCGCTGTTAGTAATTTAAGAGCTTATTAGCAATTTAAGAGGCCGTTAGCAATCACCGTTTAAAGGCAGAAAATTGTTTAACTTGTCTAATTAAATTGTTCGTATAACTCATGTTTAAACACTACGTAAAACTAAAACTGTTGAAACTCTATTAAAGTTTAAGTTTGGTCTATAATTCAATAGTATTGTCAGTCTCGGCGAATTTTAACTTAAAGTTTGGTAGTTAGTATAAGTTAACATACATACGGCGAATACCATACTTTCACTAAACTGCCTACCCTGCGTGCTAATAAACCTCCCACTAATTTCGTGAAGGTGACCGACATAGCCGAAAGGATTAGCAAGCTGAAGTGGCAGTCGGCGGGCCACATCTGTCGCAGAACCGACGGCCGTTGGGGCCGACGAGTTCTGGAGTGGAGACCATGGATTGGCACGCGCAGGGTGGGACGCCCCGCCGCCAAATGGACCGGCGACCTAAAGAAGGTGGCCGGAAGTGGCTGGATGCGGAGGGCGGAGGAGCGGGTGTGGTGGCGTTCATTGGGGAAGGCCTATGTCCAGCAGAGGACGTCTAAGGGCTGACATGATGACATGATGAATTTCGTGGAAGCATCGTTCAGCAACTGACTTTATTATGGGTGATGTTGTAACTCACGAATACAAAAAAAAAACTTTCACTTATAGTCCCAATTTCCTATTCTATACGAGCTCGAAAAATCAATGTAAAAGACCTGACACCGCATAAAATCCCTGACTCATGTCAGGGAACAATAACGTGCGGAACATATAAAATATACTTTTTTTTTTATTATTTTAAAAAAATCCACAGCACTTAAAAACAATATTGTTCTAATTTATAGTTCTTATTGGCAATAACGGATTTACAATATATATTTTATATGATTCGTAACCAAGTTTGAACCCTCGACCTTACAAACGTAAGGGCATACGCCACATAGCCTACCGTGACCCTAATTTACCCATGCATAAATTATCAATACACTTCACTGAGCAGTGATAGACCCTCGTCCGTTCGTCCGTCCGTGAGTTCGTCAGATTTGATTCATTAACTGTGATTAATTAAGTCTGAGGGTCACATTAGGGTTGGACTTCACTATAGCGCACCGCGCCGCACTCTGCCGAAATAAATCGTGTGTTTTATATGTGATAGCCCCCCCATATCGAGCAGCACCGGCGTCATCAACAATGATCGGAGTAGCTAGAGCTATTTTTGGTACTTAGATTAGATTAGATTTTTATTATTTCAGTCTACATATGAAATATAACTATATACATTCCATGTACAGTGCTATACAATAAACGTTTAAAGTGATAGTCATATTTTTAACAAATTGTCAATAAAAAATAATTTATTAAATTAACACATTAAAAATAAAATACATTATGAAACATCAATCAGGCCTCCCCAACCCGTCTGTCCAGGCCAAATACTCCGTCTGTCTTCGGCAGATGAGAGAGGGTTGTGCTCCTGCAGTGGAGACAAAAATAACCTGATGATGATGATGATGAAAAATAAAATGTCAAAATGTTACAATTTGTTTACATACGGATGTCAAAAATTAAATTTCAATATATTATTATGAGATATAACGAATTTCACAAATTACAGGTGTCAGCTGTAAAGAGGTCTTCGTCAAATATTAATTTAACATTATAAATTGTAGTTGTTATTTAAAAATTCCTTAATCCTACTATAATATTATAAATGTGAACATTTGGATATTTGGATGTTTGTTATTCAATCACGCTTCAACCACTGGACGGATCGTGATGAAACTTGGCACACGTATAGGTTAGATCCTGGAATAGGACATAGGATAGTTTTTATCCCGAAAAAGCATGTCATTCCTACGGGAAACCAAATTAATCGTTAAAAGCAGTAAAGATGTGTAAAATCCCTACGCGGTGTCGCGGGCAAAAGACAGTTGTACGATCTATTCCTACTAAGAAATTAAAGAATGAACGATGATTGTGTATGAAATGGTTTTTTCCAAGTCTTACATATAACAAGTTTCATTAAATTCTACATTTGCAGTATATACAAAAATTATTATTCATAGCAAAATATGAAAAAATGAAAGTTTCTCTAAGAAATGCCCATCCCTGTGTACTATATGTACATTATGTGTCTCTATCACGCCCTACGCGCTAACGTTATTAGACTATTATTTATTACTATCGTACTCTCTCGTGCTAGCTATAGAATTGTAATTGTAATAAAAAAAACTGCCTTTTTTGCCGCACTGCACAAAATGTTAATTGTGCGTCAGCACGCGATCGAAACCTACACAACACTGTTAGAGATAATAAATAAATATGAAAACTGTTTTTGTGGTTAATTATACGTTTGTTGTTACTTGTACGAGTAAGTCTTGCCTCACCCAGTTTAATTTTTTCTTGTATTTAACACTAAGCAAATTTGGATTCCATAGGAGTCTTATCACTAAAAGCTAGTTTTGCATACATCTCTAAGTTTGTTCTTTAGCACAGGGGCACATTTAGGCTCAAATCAAATCATCATGCTTCGTGTCAGCACCTAAACGTCCACTGCTGGACATAGGTCTTCTTCAATGAACGCCATACCCGGTCCTCCGCTCTCCGAATCTAGCCGCTACCGGTCACCTTCTTCAGGTGATTTTTGAAAGCCTTCATCAGAATTGGTTCAGTAATGTTTACGTTATGCGTGCACAAACTGGCAGAAGACTGGCAAAAATTTCCTCATTCGTCGTCCTTCGTCCCATATTTCTTTTTTGCAAATATGTGTTGGTAAGAAGACATACATACATATATACTCGTATATACGTATACAATACACTTGTCTAATCCCAAACTAGGATGTTCTCCTGTACTATAGGAATTAAAAAAGGATAGGACCAATTCACAAACATAACAACATCCAGACCGGTATGGACAACTTGTACAAATTGTACAAAGTTGTCTGTCACCAGTGGGAATCAAGGCAATTTTTCAATGAATGCTGCTAAAGCCATATCAAAGCCAACAATGTTATTTATTTATTCTACACTAGCTGTTGCCCGCGACTTCGTCCGCGTGGACAACTTAACATTACACATTCTTATGTATTACGTGTTACTAAATCTTAAAAGAAATCTATTAATCTGCATAACCATGCATTAAAAATATTAATATACATAAAAAAACATACTATCCAATTGAGAACCTCCTTTTTTGAAGTCGGGTAAAAATTAGCGTTCCGGCGGCGATTTCGCCCGTTGGACCACAGTTTTTTAGGTTTCCGTAGCCAAATGGCAAAAAACGGAACCCTTATGGATTCGTCATGTCTGTTTGTCTGTCTGTCTGTCTATCCGTCCGTATGTCACAGCCACTTTATTCCGAAACTATAAGAACTTACTATTGAAACTTGGTAACTGGATGTATTCTGTGAACCGCATTAAGATTTTCACACAAAAATAGAAAAAAAAAACATTAAATTTTGGGGGTTCCCCATACATAGAACTGAAACTTAAAATTTAGTTTTTTTCATCAACCCCATACGTGTGGATAGGTCTTCAAAAATGATATTAATATTGTCCTTTCCATACCCTTTCTTTCTTTCCTTCTCCATCCCCTTCCCACAACGTTGAAAACCCTTTCCCCCACCCCTTCCCTCTCCCTACTCCTACCTCTCCCCCTTCCCTTAACCCACCCCTTCCTACACCCTTTATTTAACACTGCCCCCTCATCTTTCCTCTCTTACCCTAATCCCTCTATTCTTTTCCATCCGACTTCCTTCCCCTCCTATTCCCTTCCTATGTTGCATATCCAATTAACTGTACAACAAAATGTCTGTCAAACTGCTGGACATGCCTTCCCCAATGAATGCCACAACGCCCTACAGATCCAGCCGCTTCCGGCCACCATCTTCAGGTCGTCCATCCACCTGGCGGCAGGGCGTCCCACCCTGCGCGTGGGACGTCGCGTCCCACTCTAGAACCCGTCTGCCCCAACGGCCGTTCGGTACTACGACAGATGTGACCTGCCATTTCAGCTTACTAATTCTTTCGGCTATGTCGGCACCTTCGTTATTCATAGGATCTCCTCATTACGAATCATATCCCTCATAGAGACCCCGAGCATTGCCCTCTCTATAGCTCGCAGAGCCACTTGAATCTTATGGATCAGGCCCACCATCAGTGTCCACGTCTCCGCGCTGTAATCATGACAGGCAGGACGCACTGATTAAAGATTTTTGTCTTTAAACATTGTGGAATTGGTGACGTAAAGACTTGGCGCAGTTTTCCGAATACTGCCCATCACCCTAACTGGATTCTTCTGTCAGCTTTTGAAATTGATCCTACCCAACTATATTGTCTGTCCTAGGCAGACGTACTGCTGAACAGCTTCGATATTGACATTGTCGACGATCACCGGTCTAATACAGGGCCATTAATTATCGAATAGCGAACTTTTTGTATAGAGACTTGTGGAAATACCTGAAATACATCAGCTAAAATAAATCTATAAATGAGCTTTAAAACATCTCTGTCACTTTCTGTCAAGTTCTTGCCACGACCAGTAATGTTGAACTACACTTTCATATAAATGATATGAAATGAGAGGTCAACTTGTATATCAGCATCCGGACATTTTATTGAGATATGACTTATACCAGTATGAGGCCCGACCTCAAAGCTAAAAAACAGTGAAAACGCCGTCAAATTCTGTTCAGCAGTTTTCAAGATTAGCCCGTACATACATACATACATACATACAGACAGATAAGAAATTTTTTAATTATATTTTTGGACTCTACTGGTCTTCAGTAATGTCCGGGCAGTGAAATTTTTTTTTTAACTTTAATGTACAGATTCGCTTTTCTTTTGTTTTTTCTACTCTTTTATTATATGTATATAGATATATAGATATAGATGTATAGATTACTCTATCCAAAACATTGAAGATAAAAAATATAACAAAGAAATAAAGCCATTATATTTTTTTAGCCTTTAGGGACCTAAAAAAGCAGTAAAATAAAGGAAAACCCTTCTTACATTTACTGTGTCAAGGCGTAAGATTAATAGCTCATTAACTCTAACTGTATTCCTGTGGGACAATTTACACCTGACGTCTCATAGTTTACATTAAATTAGAGGTGACTTTCTATACTGGGTGATTGTACCACGATAAATTTCAACATCTTGAAGAAAGTTAAAGTTTTTTTATTGCATGTTATGTTTGAAATAACTTGGTAAGTAATCCTTAGAGAAAGCTGTAACTTCTAATATTAATTTCAACATTAAATAATGACAGTTTTAATATTTCTAAAACATTAATGTCTCTACTGAACAGGATATGTATAATAACTGTACGCCTATAGAAATAGAGTTTTTATAACCACAAGAAAATAATTTTCCCCTGAAAACTTGATAGGTAAATCTTTTTTAAAGTTAGTGGAAATATATACATGAATATGAAAAGTTTCTTTTTTAATAATGTACTTGTTATTAAAACTTTCTTGAGATTGAAAAAGGCCGAAGCTGGGGCGGAAACAAGTTGCATAGGTACAATCCGACGAGGCAACTTTCGTCATCAGCATGCAAGAATCCACTGCTGGACATAGGGCTCTTCCAAGGAGCGCCACTGAACCCGATCCTCTGTTCGTCCCATCCAGTCATTGCCAGCCATTTAGCCAGGGGGCGTCCCACACTACGCCTGCCGAGTCAAAGCGGCAACATTATAGGAAATGAATTTAAATACTTGGTTACCTCCTTACAAAACATCTCGAATCAGTATTTGTGTGACGTAAAAATAACCCCTGACCCAATCTACCTGTGTGACCGATATCCGTCCCTCAAGCCTCCACATCACGTGTTACAATAAATCACGGTTCAGAAACGGGCGCGGTGACCAATGAGAAACAACATGGCCCCCATTGCGTCACGGCCATTTTTCATTCCCGCCCGTCGACGCCCAACGCCTCGGTTTGAGTTATGATTATTCGCAAATCGTAAGATTTGCCGGATTTCCGAACGATCCGGAATAAATCTCAGCGATAGCAATTTTAAATTGGACAACTTCGGCAAGTTTCTGGAAAGTTTCGGTACCAACTTAAAAATGTGTAAAATTTTTCATGTAAGTTCGTTTGCTTCCATAAATAAGATGCGATTTTGCATATAAATACCCTCAACTCGGGAATGGAATAAATGTGTAAGTCGAGAAATTTATACGCAAACGGTTGAGAAATTCTTTTGGGAACTGAGCGATAGCTCATTTGTCTTGACTAAGAAATGTCAAAGATATGAGATCAATATAATTATTCCTTGAATCTTTCTAGCGCTATCTTTTGGCGTCACCAAAGAACGATAGTCTTTACAAGATGTTGACCCCACATGATTTAGCAACAGAAATAAATAGGTATAATACTTAGTAGTTACCCAGCCCAATAGTAATTTGGACTAATCCTTTCACCACTTTGGTAACATTAAAAGTAATAGAATGTTACATCCGAATGCAGATTTCCCTAATTACTATTTAAGAAAACCGCAATGTAAGGTCGTTAAAATGGACAAGTTCTATAAAAAAGGGGGCAATTAAAACCACCAACTAATGAGCCAGCCACCTAAAGATTCTGGTGCGATAGAGGTAGAAAAATGCTGTTGGTAATAGTAATTAATCACGCGAACAGTTTGGTACCTTTACCCTTAAACAAACATCGCCGCCAGGAGGCGAGATGCAAAACATTCTAGCATTTTTCGTGGGGAAATCTAAGCAAGCACACACGCACAATTTAAAGGTTTAGCCACGAAACACAATGGTACCAAATCAAAGAATACATCCCGTGTATCCACATACAACCTTTTGTACTCATTGATACCGCACATGACGAGGTGACTTGTACCTTCGTAACGATTTAAGCTTGTACTCTTTTCTCAATTTAACTACTTTATATCGACGATTTAATTGTCGTATTTATAAGATAAATTCGTATTTTTATAGTATTTATTGCAATTAATATTAAATTATTATACTGTCTATCCGAGTACATACATACATAATGATCACGTCTTGGTCCCAGAGGGGTAGGCAGAGACGATGTATCGTCACTTTGCGCAATCTAATGTCGCAAAGTGGCTTTCCTTCGCCCGCTTTTCGCCCCGCGATACCCCTTGACGTGATGTGTTGCGAACAACATCGCCGCCTTCTCTTGTCTATCCGAGTACTTAGTAGTTTATATAATTCCAGATACTGTTCTATTCTTATTCTAGTGTGAGTGAGCAAGTTCATCTTACATTCACAATAAGATACAATGACGGCTGCAAGATTATCGCAAGCGAGATATGATGACTCGATCAGATTATCGGAAGTAAGCTTCACCGGATATGATTGTCCGTATCTGATAATATTGCGACAGCTTGCGCAGAAATTAATAGTGACGACGATACCGTTATGGGGAATATGGAAGAAATGTAGGTACAATTCCCAACATTTTATTGTATACTAGCTGTAGGCCCCAGATTTGATTATATTATAACCTTTTTTGGGAAGCGGCTATATTTGTATCACTTGCAGGAAAGCTATTTGTCCATCTATTCGTCTGTCCGGCAATAATTTGAAAACTACTTGACCATTCAGCTGAAATTAGAAACAGACCTACATATAAAATTACCGCCAATGATGATAGAAAAATAATGGAAAGTTATGTAAAATTCCGGAAAAAGTAATAATTTTTATATCATCTTTTCTTGCGCCTAGATGTACAAATGTAAGCTACTTTATTATTGTATCTGTGTATTTTTATGCAATAAAGAGTATTTGAATTGAATCTTCATGATCATCATCAACCTATTATTATCAGTCCAGTTCAAAAGTATGAAAACAAGTATTTTAAAAAAATCTGGTGACATTGCAGCATGCAAGAATGTTTTTAGAGAATTTGTAATAGCTACATGAGTCCTCTGAGAACTACAACTCCCAAGCAAAGTCGCAGAGCAAAAGCTGTTCAAATATAATCATTAGTGAAAATGTTAATACATTATCAAATTAAAACGGAATGAGCACATTACACGCCGATGGCCCTCGGACGCAATGTCCTAGCATTTTAACCATCCTAATTAGGGTAAATTACCCTTTTATAATGTAACACAATATTTTGTAAGGCCGAACATCAAAATAATTAGGATTCTTACTTATCAGCTTTTCCGGTTTCATGAAATTTTAATGGAGAATGTAATATTTAGTTTACCGTATTTTAATTGAGGTTGAGAGAGTATTATTGCGGCGCGGGGTGAGGAAGCTGTGATTGGCGGGGGGAAGGGAGTGTCCATTCTATACGTAGTATTATTAAGTATTCTATGGTATTATGTAGGTTCTTTGATGCCATATTGGTACAATGTGTCAGAGTAATTAAGCCTATTCTACTATTATAAACGTTTATCGTTTGTACCTCTTTGGAGCCGTCTACCAGTTGTATGCAGATAGATAAGATGTTTTAGCTCGATACACTATTACACAGATAGTAAATGCAGAGATGGTGTTAGTTTGGTCAATATCAAAAACCAATTTTTTTTTTCTTCTAGGATTCTAAAATTCCATAAATCTCTGATCAAACATTCAGTTCAATTCAATTACTGTTTACTGCACGATAAAAAATAACCAAATATAATAATAAAGTAGCATACATTAGAACATTTAGGGTCTTAAACCTTTAATAACACTAAAGAAAATAACCGGTGGTAAACTACATAACCGAGGTTCAACCAAATTCCAATCTGATTTCAAATGTGGACTTCAGAACTGGACATAAGCACTATTGTAAGATATTCTCAATATGCATAAAATCTTTTCCACTACAAAATAAACTTAAAAAGAACTATACTTTATCTCCTGAACAATCAGGCACATCCTTTCCCCCAAATTTATGGGAAAACTATTCCCTGGGACGTTTGCTTACCCACGCTTGAATTTAGATGCACTTGGAATCAGTCCAACGAGGTAAAGAAACCAGTATCACAGACCTCTTACTCCGGTCCCTGCTTTTTCTAAATACGATCACAAAAGAGTCATATAGCTGCATTTAGAGGGGTCTCTTTTAAGTGGATGGTATAACTATGTCGTCTTGTAGAAGCAAAATGCTTGCTTTTATCACTGCGGTTTTGTTTGAGAAGGTTGTCTCAAAACACTGTTTCGAATATTGGTCAGGTTTAGAACTTTGCCAAGTGAGGTAAAAGTTTGCAAGTAGTTTTATTATGATACAATGTCAGTTTTCATCTCGATTTATAAAAAGTGACATTGTTACGGTATGCATATACCAAATCTTATTGAGGTTACAATAGAATTGGTGTCCTCTTTTAAACATAAAAATATATAAGCCAGAGTACTACTTATTATTCTATGCAAGAGAGCCTCGCTCTTCCATACTTATAGTTATATCGTATATATATGCATAGAAATATAAAAATAAAATTACTTTTGCATATTTATTTCGGAAATCAACTTTTTCCTCTAATTTCCAAAAGTTGTAAAATATAAGCTGAATAAACTTCAGACCACACTAAAACTTTCATAATACAGCTATGTATGTATTTTCATCGAAATAAATAAAAGCAAACTTTCTTTATTTAACAAAAATATATGTTTTCAATTTAATCAGATTATTTTTGACACGGAACGGAGAGTTGCCTTTGAAACTTTTGATCAATTTATAACTTGGCTTTAATCTAAGAAAATTTATCAAAACTTCTGATAACGTGCCAATGCACCGTCAACAAAACACTTAGCATAAAATTCTAAACAAAACCGTAACTTATTAGCTTTTTACACGTTCTCTATTGAGTCAGAGGTCGATTCTGATACTTAGAACCAGTGGTCATTGGCACCTATTTCAGACTTATTACTATTGTTGTATTTGTTACTTATATACTAAAACCACGCATAATTCATTGCTTGCAGAATAATTTTACAAAGTTAAAGAAAATATAAAGTCCTCTTTCATTGGACTTCACCGCAGTCGGGTATAATATGAAAAGTCTAAATTATATTTATGCTATTTGAATCACCTATTGCAACAATTTAATTTGTCTATAAACATAATTATTCCATTACCTGCTCTAATATGTTACGAATACGTCATAAAATATATTTTATAAACTGTCCTTTTTGCAAAAGTGATTTATTTATTTTACATGTATTTACTCGTAAACCATAGGTCGCTGGTTCAAATCCGGCTCGAAGGACCATTATGTTGGGTGAAGGTCTTATAGAAAGAAATCGTGGACTGTATTTACTGGTATTTATTCTTCACCAACATACAATTTAGTTTTTCTTAGCTATAGCACTATAAACAATGAAGATTATTAATTTTATTAGCGACAATTGCCCGCTAATCCGAAATATATTTGGAACACACTTTTCATCCCAAGATGGCGAACCGAATGATGCGGAAACGGAAGTTAGTCGCTTCTTATTTTATATTATATGTTGCCAGCATACAAATATTCTGTGTTCAGATGTGTTCCGAACACCAATACAATTTCGGGAAATTATAGATCTAAACCATTAAAGTAAAGACATTTACTTGTCACATTAAACATTTTAAGACACGGTTTGCAGTTGCAGCACATGCTACGACAAATGCTACGCATCGTAGCAAATACGTAGCACTTAGAAATTGAACTTTCGAAACTAGATTGTGCAATTTACACAAGTGGGATTGGTGTTAAGCTACTGCTGCAGGTAGCAACAAGAAACCTTTGGATTGCTACTTGCAACAGGAGCCACTTGCAACAGTCAAAGAACAATTGCCACCCTGAAACTTCGTTTCGTATAGAAAATGGACGAATGGATGCCACGAAAGCGAATTGTAATTAATCTATTGAGTGTTTAAGCTATATAAATAAGATAGTAGATCTTAATTAAAAATAAAATATGTCCTCCAACACGCCTCACAGGGGCACTACAAAACACTGGCCGCGTATTTGTTAACAACCACCATTTTATTAAGTGATTGGACTATTATAATATATTATAGTTGTTAAAAAACACTTACACGAATGAAACGCTATAACTACGTTTACTATAATTATCCCCCACTTGTCGGAGTTCTTTTGTTTTAATGTCCGTCCGGTTGTCCGAAACATGACATGAATCTGATGGATTTATTGAGTCGAAATACAAAATATACTGTCTCATTCCTGGAAAATGATGAGTCAGTTCGTTGAATCATTTGGGTGAGAATAATATAATAGCCTATTGTGGAATGGCTTTCACATAACAGTCACTAAATGTGGAGAACCGAAGCTCAGTTTCCTCCGTGCGGCCATAGCCAGAAGTTGACTAGAACATGTGTTTTTATAATTGATTTTACGGCCCTGAAAACAAAATCATTTTAGGCCTATTTTTTAGGTTTTTAATATTCATACACGAAAATCGGCAGTTACGACACGGCTTCCACAAAAATAGAGCATGACTAGTGATAGTCGTTTTAATGGAGATTTACCTAGGTTGGACCAAATTGAAACATGATAAGCAAGTTGCGGTCTAAGAAAATTAATACAATTTCTAACTTTTCAATCGAGTTTCAACTCAGCTTATCGCCGTCCACTGCTGGACGTAGGCCTTACCCCAATGAATACTACCTTAGTCCTACGCACTCTAGATCCAGCTGCTTTCGGACACCTTCCAACTAAGCTGAAGTTTATTCCACTAATATTATAAATGCGAAAGTTTGGATGTTTGTTACTCGATCACGCTTCGACGACTAGACGGAGTGTGATGAAACTTGGCACACATATAGGGTAGGTCCTGGAATAGGATATAGTATAGTTTTTATCCCGAAAAAACATTTTATTCCTACGGAAAACCAAATTAATCGTTAAAAGCAGTGAAGATGTATAAATATCGAAACCTACGCGGATGAAGTCGCGGGCAAAGTATCATATAATATATATTAAGGTATCTTCCGCGGTCGTAATTGCTATTTTGGTGTATCAGTTCACTGAATTTTTATGCTACATTATTTATAACATAAAAAATTCAGTCCACTGATTCACCAAAACAGAAACAATTGAAAACGTCAAGTTTCCAAAGTTCCCAAAACTCATGAATAAATACCGTCACAGTTACGACTTTACGGCCGTTGATGATTCCCTACCTTAATATTCAATCAGGATTGAAGAACAAAGGACGTGAAAAGACGTGAATAAACGGACTTTTTAAAATGGCCGAAATTGATCCAAACCTTTTTTTTTCTTCTATTTTATGAGTAGTATCCGAACGTTTATTAATACATTCGGGTATCCGTTGTTATTATATATTCTTTATTGCACAAATTTTAAAAGTAAATACAGTTACAAATTTTGTGTACAAAGGCGAGCTTATCTCTAAAAGAGATCTCTTCCAGCCAACCTTACAGGGTGTGAGACAGGGCACTAAGAGCGAGGGGGCAAAAAGTGCATAATATACTACATAATAACTAAATACCGAAACTGCTTAGTGTTACGAGTACTTGATGTTTAGCCCGCGATTTTTTCACTGTGGTAAAAAATTATTTATATTCATTCATTACTTGCTGTTGAAAGAGAAATATTTAAACGCACATCAAATTAACACTGAATTTAAACAAAATACACTGATGGCACATCAAAGTGCGCATTTGGCGTGCAAATCAGTATTATTTGATGTGAGTTAGTTTAAGTTAGAAGTTTATTTAAATATATGTCCTATTTTATCATCACATGTGTGCAAAATTTCATAGTGATCGATTGAATTGTTGTTCTATGAAAATGTAGTCCCACTATTAGACTAGTTAAGATTAGAAATCGAGTTTCATTTCATTTCTTTAACTATTAAACTTGGTTAGTGCTACGATACAATTGAGTGGTCCTGCAAAAATATGAAATCTGTCCAGAGCACAAAAAAAACTATTTGCGTCTCGTAAACCAAATAAACAATAAATAATAAATAATAAAAAACATACGAGTTCGTATCCTTTTAATTCCGAGAATCAAATAGCTTTGTCTGTTGGAATTAAATATAACTATACTATTCAGACAAGCAATTTTATTCAAAACGACGAGATATGGATGGCGGAGTACCGAGTGACGTTCATTGGTTAAGGCTATATCAAGCAGTGCACGTAAACATACTAATATGATTATGGCAGAGCCACAAACAAACAGACACACAAACAAAGACGTCAAAGTAATTAAATAAAAATAAATAATAAATATGTCAGACATTCACACCAATTATCCAGTCCCAAACTAGGCAGAGCCTGTAGTATGGTTACTAGATAACGGATAGACATACTTAAATAAATATATAACCATCCAAGACTTGGGTACAAACATTCATATTCATCATACGAACATTTGCCCCTGGCGGGTTTGAACCCGCAACCTCTGGCGTGGCAGTCCGAGAGCTACCCGTTCCGCCACGGAGGTCGTCGAATTGGTGTAATAAAGAATAAAAATATCAGCAAAATTTCAGATACACAATAAAATACACTTTATTGTATAAACAAATACAGTTACAAGTTTTAAAAGTAACATATATTATAATTTAGGCGTTCTTATCGCTCCAAGCAATTTCTTCCAGACAACCTTGGCGTAGAAAATATATCTAATATGTCTAACCTGTACGTACAGTATCGTAGTTAAACGCCAAACAGAATAAACTGACACATAGAGAGTACAACATGTCTGTATCGACGGATTTTATCCGAAATGCTTACGGAGTAGCCCACTAATTTCCAACACACAAGAATCTTACAAGTTACTCTTAGCGTTTCAATATTTCCACCACTCAACTAAATTAAAATGTACCCCGAAATTGTACAGTTTCATAGAAGTACTTGTGAGCTGGCATATTTCCAAATCACTCTATCAAGTCTACGTACATACACGTTGATGAATTAATTCTAAATGAGGGCAGTTAGCTCGGATTACTGGCCCCATTTGGAGACTGTCAGAGTAGACAGCTTCCTAACTAGTCTAATTTAGTTTGACTATCAAGGCTAAATGCCCGTGGCTTTATCATTCTCTTTTGTTAGTTAATAGTAGGGTTTCTGCTCGAGAATTCTCGAGGCGAGAATTCTCGAGAAATTTGTCTTTAGTCGAGACGGGAAAAAAACTCAACGCCTCGAGAACTCGAAAAATCAATTCCGTGCGCTAGATAACTAAAAGAAACACGCATATAACACGTGAAGAGTCTAGAGTATCGCATCGCTGTCACCCCGCCGCCCGCGCGAACTTCGTCTGTCATGCACACGTCGCTCCGTCCTTTGATATGTCAGTCAGTCAGTCAGTCAGTTTATTCTTTTATAAGTATAAATAGTATGTATGTATGTATGTAAACGCTTTATTGTACCAAAAATAACAACAACAACAATAATAAAATAGGAATTAAACTGTGTACAAAGGCGGACATATCCCACACAAAAAAGAAATGTGTTGAAAAGATTGTGTACTGTCGCTTGTGGGTTGTTGTGTCGTCATAGTGAAAGTAAGTACCTATTATTAACTAATTATTAACTACCTACATAGGTTTTATCAGTTGTAGTTCACGATCAACAAATGATTTTAAGTCAATTGAATTGCATAGTTAATTTGCATTTGAGAAGTAAGACTGTGATGTTATTAACATAATAGTTTATGAATAAAAAAGTATTTTTTAGTTTAAGTTGGTAGCAAATTATTTGTTTTATTAAACATGTATTTATAGTTATCTAAATATGTAATAGTAATTTTGTTGATTTAATTTGACTAATTATTTTTTATTCAATTAAAGACTGTTGTACATTTGGGAACTGGTAGGGACCCAATAATTATAAAAAAGTTAAGTACTATAGGGCTCTTTATTTTTATATAGACCAGCCGAGTATAGTTTGTTTAATTTATTGTTGTTGTAGATTTGTTAATTATTAAGTGCAATTTATGGTAACTAAAAAAATACCAATTGATTTAATTGATCTCATTTATCGGTCTAATTTGTAATAAAGAAAAAAATTCAAAATAACTGCGTGTTATATTGAAAATTTCAAAATTTCCCGAGATACTCGAGAAATCCTGGTCGAGAATTCTCGTGCCTCGAGAAATAAAAATGGTCGAGAATCCCTAGTTAGTAGTTATATTTAGAAGAAACCTCCAAAAGAACAATGTTCTATAAAACCTTGAGTGAATTTTCTTTTAAAGCCATTTTTCGAGTACGTTTTGTACGATAGTAAGTTGGAGAGTAGTCTGCATAAATCGAAGCAGGTGCATTTGCATCTGTGCAGTGTTATGGTGCAAAAACATAAATTATGGAACGGGTAGGGTTCGCATGTAAGATGGGACGGGTTTCAGCGCGCCAGTTGAGTTCGTGGGCGTTCGCATACTCGATGCAGCCTCTGGAAATACCGTCAGCACACAAAGGAATTATTCATGAGCATTAGTAGACTACTTTTTCTACTTTCTATGCAATGAGAACCACATTTTTCCCAACTATTGTAGTACTATACATTGCTCGTGGACATACGGTTGTATAAAAATCAATGCAACTCGACTACCTATATGTATTAGCTTTTCATGCTAATTAGATTACCACTAAAATTCTCTGAGTAATAGAGAAAACTACATCAAAATTTTCGTTTTTTGGCCGCTCCCAACTTTCGATTGTTTTTCTTTATTTAATGATCAGAATCGCTAAACAAATTGACTAGAAATATTGTAGTTGTGTTCAAAATAAAGTGCTGTATATTCCTTCCTTTCGTCAATTTTGGAAGCTCCCGAGGAGATTTATCCGAGACAGATAGACATTCGTCAGATATAAAATAGGTATGTGGTTGTATTCAGTATAACCCACAAAATTTCATTCATTTTGGTGAGTTCGAGTGAAGAAACTTCCTTTGTAAGTTATTAATAAACTACTTTATTATTTCTCGTATCATCTTCATCTGTGGATTAAACATGTTTCATTGCTGTATCATCGAAGTGGTTACCATCGTCCAATAACTTTAAGGCCACAAGTTCTTTGGCACCCTGAGAACTAGGTTGGAATGTCCGTAGGCTGGAATTACAGTTATCCTTAAACCAGACCTCGGCAATACATGCATTGCTGTTTGAAGGCAGATATAGGTAAGATAGTGGTACCCATCCAGACGGATCCGTGTACTAGAATCCTACCACCTAATTATTATCATCAACAGGTTATTTTTGTCTCCACTGCAGGAGCACAACCCTCTCTCATCTGCCGAAGACAGACCGAGGATTTGGCCTACACTCCCCGCGCTGGCCAGACGGGTTGGGGAGGCCTGATTAATATTTTATAATGTATGCACCTAATTATTATAATTAATTCAATTTTATAATTCTGATGGGTTTACACTTGAGCTCAATCTCACCTGATGGTAAGTGACGATGAGGCCTAAGGAGGAGCGCGCTTACCTAGAAGATGCTTATTTATTTTTTCTTTAAAAAGATCCAAATTGTACTTGTCAGGTAATACCGAAGCCGGCAGTTCCATTCCATGAAAGAGGAAGAAAACGTTTCATACGAGAGCGTTGTACGTCTACTACATAAGGTCCCTCCTTACACCCGGTAGTCCAGTGACGGAAGTGAAGGAAAGGAGGAATAAATAATGAAAGAAGTTAATATAATTATAATAACTTCTTACAAACGGTACACTAGTGCCGACCTGGCTCCAGGAAACGATGCGATGGCGTCGCGAAACTCACGTTGTGACAAACGAGTTTCATCCTCGAGTTGAGTCTTCGCGGTTTTCGACAACATAATTTGTTGCGACAATGTTACGTCACCGCTACTACTGGGGCTGCTCCGAAATTCTTACAAGGCGTTTCCGCATCCGCAGTGACAGGAAACGTATTATGCAATTTGACGTCTCTAACAGGGCATCCCAGCGTATGGTACAGCGGTCCTATTTAAATTTGTTTTTTACTTGATATATAGAAATATATTTTAGTAGTTTGTGGCGTGTGTGCAGCTTATAGAAAAAGTACTTAGTGGTCGGTGGTAGGACTACACGGTGGAAAAAACAAACGGAGGATGATCAAATCTCTCTTATATACATTACATGTTAAAATTAAGGAAGTTCGTGAATTTCATTAGTAATTAAATCGACATTCGATTTTGAGATTCAGACATTACAAAAGGTGTACAGGTGTGTGTTAGAGGAATTAGAAATGTCATCAGAATTATAACAAGTATTGAGAGTTATAAAAATCCGCCCAAATAATAACTTTAATATCTTACTCGTATTAATCGGAAGTAGTCTAACCGACGATCCTGCGTCACATAATATTTAGTATTCCTCTAATTCCGATACCATCTTCGATTCTTACACAGTCGCGCTACAAAACTGTAGAACGATCTTCCTGCACAAATTCGTGACATGTCCTAGTTCAAACTGAGATGCAAAGAGCACTTTCTGTCTAACTTGTCGTGATATAGTATATATTTACATTTAGTTATGTATATAATATGTATAAATATAATACTATGTATGCACATATGTTTATTCTATGATATAGTACAATATTTTATTATAAAATGTCTATATATATGAGCATTTTCTGATCTTCCGCCATTCTTAGTTTCCGACAGTGAAGGTTGCCTGGAAGAGATCTCTTATAGACTTAAGTCCACCTTTGTACACCTTTTTTATTTATGCCTTTTGTGTATTTTTTATGTGCAATTATAATTTATTATATTAACAAATTTAGTTACATTACAGTTCCGCATAGTCTAACAAAGACAACAGCTGACTTTTTCCACATTGTACAGGAAGAAATAAGGATAAACTTTGCCCCAAAACTTGTCAGAGTTCCCCACTTTTGACCTAATTTACCCCAATATTGTCCTCGTCGGGTTTTTCATTCAAGTTACAAGGCTAAGGAGTACGCAGTCTAACCACAAAATCAATTTTTATGGCGAAAGTGGCAATGGCAGTCGCCAGTCGGAAGTAGGGTGAGTTATAATATAACTCGAGATAAGAAAAGAAATAAGAAAATTACCAAATTATTCCTTTCAGATTCTCAGCGCCCACTGTACGATGTAATTTTTTTTAATATATATATTTTATTCTAGACGGAATTACACTTGATTTTCATTTCACCTGATGATATGTGTAGGAGGGCAAAGATCGAGCGTGCTCGCCGATAGAAGATCGCATTTTAATTAGACGTCATCATGAACTGCGTAACTACTTAGATGCTAACGCTTATAAGAATATTTATTTATTTATAAAATTCTTGCAGCACTATCACAGTTAACCGATTCGGCACTGCAAACAACAAATTACATTCACAAGAAATAAACACACTTAAGCAGTTTTACAAACATCATACTTTTTATTCACCTCCTATCTCCTATGACTCAAAGTGCGGCTCCTGTGAATTCCGTCAGGGAACAGTTGAATATATCCAACCCTTTTCGAGACAGAGTATTCAGTTCCCTGGGCGCGCACGTCACAGGCGCGCACGTCACAGGCGCGCACGTCACAGGCGCGCACGCGACACGCGGGCACGCGCAGCAAGTGCACGCGCCTGAGGCCAGGTACCGGTCCGGCACAGACAAACTCAGAGACTCCAGGACATATAACGTAACCCGTTTCCCGTGTGGGATCCGGTAGAGTAGAATAGGACCACTCCAACTCTTCCCGTGGATGTCGTACAAGGCGACTGAGGGAATACATTATAAAACATAAATCAGGCCTTCCCAACCAGTCTGGCCAGCGCGGGGAGTGTAGGCCAAATCCTCCGTCTGTCTCCGGCAGATGAGAAAGGGTTGTGCTCCTGCAGTGGAGACAAAAAAATAACCTGATGATGAATAATGAATATCCGAAATGCTTATGGAGTAGGTCCATGGTACTTGGTCCTGGATTTATTATATGCAGCTCATGACGAACGACAGGAACGTCTACAATAGTTAGACGGCAAATATTTATCCGAATATGTCACATGACCCGTTAAGGAGTACAACATGGCGTTGCAGTTCGACGGATTTGATCCGAAATACGGATTAGGCTTTCAGGTCTTGGGGCCTACCTCCTTGCCTTGCCCCTAGGGCTCTTTCAAAATAATATTAAATTATGCCCTAATCAACACACCTGGGCAGGAGGTTTATTGAAATCAATATGTGAAGTATAATCAATTACACAGGCGTTGTAATTGATTAAACTTCCTACGTCGCCTTATACGACACTCTCAGAAAGACTAGAAGAAGACAGTTCTACTACTGTGCTGCTGCCATTCGCCGCCCGCCGGCACAAAGTTACGGCGGCGCCCAAAGAACGACGCTATAAGTTAGAAAAAGAAGAACTTATGATATTGACGGATAACGTTGTCATAGGCAATAGTAAGTTAAGAATTTGGAAAAACAGTAGTTGTATTTTTTTTAATCGTGAAGAGTTTGTAAGTAACTACTTATAATAACAATTATTTTAACATAATTGACCAAATAGATAATTATGTCGTCATCACTCGGTCGCTAGACAATATTGTCTTTTAAGTATTAGCTGCATCTTGTTTAACTTCATAGGTACTAATACTATATTATGTACTAAAGTAAAAGTATATTTATTGTCCCCCTTTTTATTTCAAACGCTGTAAAAGTGTATTAAAAATGTATCTGGCTAAAAATAAAACACTGTCCCATTGTATGTATGCAGTTTACTATTCTTGTAACTTATCTAAAATTAACTTGATTGAGAGCGAAAGTGGGGTCAGCGGAGGTAAACAGCGAAAGTGGTTTAAAAATAAATTATGTTGACATAGACCGGAATACTATGAGCTAAGTTTATTGTAGTTGAAACTAAGTTTCACCTGTAACTTTAGTCAAACGTTTTAATTCACCAAGTAGACTTTTAATGAATCAATTACATGATTCTTCTTATCTTAACCAATTAAAAAACGTTGAATAATCAGCTGTAGCCGGAAGCGGCTGGGGGACGTGGGACCGGGTGTGGTGACGTTCATTGGGGAAGGAATATGTCCAGTAGTGGACGTCTAAGGGCTGATATAATGATGAACTGCTTGCCCGAGACATTGCCCGCTGTACTGTGGTTCTCACGGCTTACCGTGTTAAAGTTTGTCTTTGTGATAATGAAATGAGTTTGTATTGCTTGGTATTTTATTTGCGCAATAAAGAATATAAATTTTAATTGAACTTTCACTTATTTAGAATTATTTTAGATGTGTGACATGTATTTGTTACAATAAAAGATTAAATAAATAAATTTAAGTTCTAAATTCTGCGACAGAAGGTGGCCGGAAGCGGCTAGATGCGGAGGACCGGGTGTGATGGCATTCATTGGGGATGTCCTATGTCCGGCAGTGGACATCTAAGAACCGACATGATGATCATGATGGGTTTTAGATTTAATAATACCTTTAGAAATTTATTAAAAACTACACATTTATGAAATGAATTGTAAATTGTTATAATTGGTAGTATATCATTTTAATGTTACAATATAACTGAACAAAAATTAAATAAAAGGATTTTTTGTCACAACACGTAGTAGGTATGCGAGTTTTAATTTACACGACTTCTTCCCTCGGGTGTACTGAGGACGGTCACGGTCACAAATTCATACAAAGTTAAGCATCCCCAGTGAAGTCATGATAGCCCAGTTAGGGTGTGTGCTCTCCTTTATATTTGTGAGCTCGAAGGTTCGAACCTGCTTTGGTACCAATTGACTTTAATAAAAATATATAAGTTTCAATGCAGTTATCACAAGACTGCATTTTTAAGTTCGACGGAATACTACGAGTAGTTTAATTCAAATCTAGGATTTTCTCCTGCTCCAAGGGAATTGATAAAGACAGGACAATTCACAAATTTAATACCCAGACCAGGCCCAACTTGTACAAAGTTCTCTGTCGTCCAGTGGGAATCGAAACTAATACCCTTGCGCTCCAGGCCAATGTTAACCGAGGCACTAAGTCAATTGAGGCACTAAGGCGGTATATTAAGAGCTCTTTGCTCTCCTTGAAATACCATCTACTTGCATAATTCAATTACAGTTATAATCTCCTTGTAACCGCGTTGTTTTTACGACTATATAAAAACACAAAGGCAAAAGAAATTTTCAATAAACCCAGCGCTTGCTTCCCGAGGAATTTTAATAATTCCTCCCTCGAGACTAAACTCAATATTAAATTCGTTTTCGAGTTTCACTTCCAATTATTTCGTTTTGTTCGAACACAGTTTTTATTATCTGTCGTCTTTCGACCGGGTTCCGTAGGAAATGGAAACCCTATTAGCGAAGTTTGCTTTTGTCTGTATGTTGATTGGTAGAGCTCTTCAATAATCTCGGTTCTTTAGAAACATTCTTGCTAATTTAAAAACATTCTTAAAAAAAAATCTTTTTCGGTCTACCCTGCATTATTCCTACTTTAGGAAAGCACTACTTCCCAGTCTGATGAAAACAACCAGTCAAGAACTTTAATCGGATTCACAATCTTTAACATCAAAGGATCGACTGCGGAGGAGAGAAGCCTTTATGTTTAATAGTGGATGTCGACAAGGTGGTAACAGGATGACAGGAAATATTCCTAAAGAACAATGATACTGAATGTAACAATGATACTGAATTTAAGAGTATGCTAGCGAAACTGAGGATACAACTAAGATAATCAAAGTAAATAACTGGTCAGCTTCTCTTCATATCATAAAGAAGAAACACTTAGTAGGTATGCGACCTCATTTACCCCAGAAAAAAGGTGAATAAGGGAAAATAATAATTAAGTTAGTTGCTCTAAATATTGGGGTAATAGGTTCTAACGAGGCTAGTATAATTATTGTTCAAGGTGCACAAAGAAATGGATTTCACTGACCCATCGATGACCTAATTGCGGCACACAATGCATGGGTAAAAACACTTAACTGGTTAATGTATCCGTTCGTACTTAATAGCAAAATAGAAAGGTAGGTGTGCCTGTATACTTATCTCTGAAATAATACATGCGATTCTGTTTTGTTTGTTAGTTGAAGACTCAACAATCTGAGACAAATATTTAATACAATTTAGTTTTAACAAAAGCTGGTGCATTGTCTGTAATACCTTATAATTTGTAAGTAAATTCAGGGTTGCTACGAAACATTCGATAATTAGTGGAAAAAGTGTAATGTAATTTTTATATTATTAAGTATTTGATTTTAAGTAAATGAATGACAATTATGAAATTATTACTGTAAAGTTCTATTTTACTCGAATGGTTCAACTTGAACCATTCGAGTAAAATAAATATTTGTGATATTTCAATCCACAATTGAGGTAGTTTTGTTTCAATTAGCTTCAGAGATTTGGCGCCACCACAAAAGCATTTAAAGTTATTGTTGCTAATTGTAAAGTACCTACAATAAATCCACAAATACCATTTTAGCATAGAAAACACGATGGAGCCATTTATCATCTGATAAACATGAATTCGAGAACACGGTAACCTTCATAAAAATTTACAAAAAACATTGTTCTTGACAGATGTCAGACGTCAATTTTATCTATATGTATAACTACCGGAGTCTTGGGTATAACAGAGTTTGAATAGAGTAGCCAAAATATGAAGATTTCTATAATGAAATAGTTATTGAAATTAACAGACATGCTCGTTATTAATTATTGTACAGTGGTTTGATACATAAAGAGATGTATGTATATTACCTAAATAGGACATAATTTTCTGGACCATCCGTTAAACCTATCATAGCAACTATTTGGATTCACAATATCTCAAGAAGTTTAGCAAACAAACTGATCACACTACAAATAACCCGTTTAAGAAAAATAAGAACATAAATCTTTTTAGCGATATCCCGCGAGATCGCTTTCGGCAAAACTACTTCCCTCCACGATTGGCTTTAGCCGCATACCTTACGTAAGCTCCAGCTACTCTTATCTTAACTGCTTTTTTATCTACATACTCACACAAACTCGACTTTTGTCATGGTCATGACATGAATTCAAACAAATCTGTAATATTACAACGTGGAACCACCCTTACCTTATCAGCGACTTATCACCGTTAATTTTAAAAACTAATAACACGTATTATTGCTTCACGATTCAATTCCTTTTTGAATTGCACTCAAGATTGACAGAAGACAGTTCGGAAATTTGAAATAGGCGCGAAAGCAAGCTTTAGTGACGTCCCGCGTGAAAGTTTTACTTTTTATCGGTTTCTCGGTTTGCATTCAGCCAGGGCGGTCGTGTTTTGTTTTGAGGGGGGAACTGCAATGTTTACTTGAAGAAGAGAAGGCGTGCAGCCCGGCTGGCGACTGCCGGCGGAGTAATGGGTCCATGCTTGGGGGTTGCGCGCGCAGTAAGGGTTTCCAATAGGTACCTATCTACAGAAACCTGCGTCGATTTTATTACGTAGGTGTAAGGTTGAGTGGCGCTTAAGCATTTGCGGTGGTGGGTGCGTTGACTTTAATTAATCGGTAATCGTGGATGGACTGCCGATGAGGGCCACATCGGGGCCACATTTGGGACCACACGCACGCACAGCTCTAATTGTTTGCGGTTGATTTTATTTATGACAGCAATTGGAGTTTTGTTTAAAATTCAGTTATGGTTTAGTGGTTATAACTTATATTAAATTATACTAAGGAATTATCTAGTATTTGCCTTTTTTTAAATATAGGATACACAATCAAGAATAATAAGTAACTGTACTCGATTTGTAATGCTTATTTAGAGAAAATATTAGAGTTTCTTTACAGAAATCTCATTACAAAGGTATTTAAAATCCTCGTTTAAGTTTACAGGAGTGAAACTTTTATTATATGATGTGATAATAATATAAGAAAACTTAACAACTTAAACCCGGTTAAGTATACCTCATGAATGCAATCTGATCGTTTCTCTCAAGGCTTGACTATCAAAACTACGAACTACTGCTTTATTATAATAGAAGCGAATTGTCGTACCTAGTTCGTCGTTTTAGTTTTTAATTTTGAAAGAAGATGTAGTAAGGATGGTAGAGAAGGCTATGTTGCGTTGAGAATATGAATAAAAAAAGTTAAGAAATATATTTACAGCGCGAATGTGGAAGGAATTACAGCTACAGGTCGTCCTAGAAGGACGTTCAAGGTACAAATTGGTGTGTCCTCAAAAAGGCTCGGGTCCGCAGTGAGACGAAAAAAATGCCATGCATAAAGAGGTGATGGATGTAAGTGAGGCTTGCGAGGTGTTTATATCGTCTTTATCCCTGGAACCAGAGCGTGAGCATTATGTAATTTAATGTTGTTTTTAATGCAATGACGTGGCACTTAAAAATATATTTCTTAAATAAATAAATACTTAAATATAATTTTTTTTAAAAATTATATTTAAGTATTTATTATAATTAAAATAATAAAACAGTAGCATCTACAGAGTTCTTAAAATGTAAAAATGTGTAGTTTTTCCATTTATATTTATCTGATTACCATATTTTTCTGCCTACTCTATAATATTTCCACTCGCAGCTTGGGCTAATGGTTAGGTAGCCAGATGTCGAGACCCTAAGTCAATAACGTTTTATTTATTCCAGTTTAAGTTTAAAATAAGATTGGTACCTTATTTTTAATACATCAGGTAATCCGATATTATTTGTTTTCTCTGGTTGCATTATTTATTAGGTAAAATGCAAATGTATAAATAAATGGTATACTAAAATTAATCATTTATTTCAGTATTCGCTTAATCATTTCTATTCAGACTGAATATAATATCTTTAGATGTATTTATTAAGAGAAACAGAGGTAATAGAAAAAATATACAATTTGACATAAACTAATACTAAAGAAATGGGGGAGGGAGGGGCCGCGACGAATATCTCCTCCAGCTCTGCAGAGTTTTTAACAGTGCCGAGAATAGTATACATAGTATATCACTAACTCTCGACGCATAAGAAAATCAACGAAGCCAATGAAACTAAAGAGTTAAAGACTAATCCAAACCAATGCGAGGCGTGAGAAGTCGACCAAACCATAACCTCGCAAACCATTGCGTCTGAATAGTCGCATTTTGTTCCATTATACGTTCTTATTGTATAAGTGGACGGTAATGTCTTACTTATTAGCAAGAACGGAATTAGGTAGTGTCTTTATGTAATTGCGTCAAATTTTTATTTATTATGGATATATTCCTATTTTTCTTCCGAGATTTATTTAAACGTTTGTTCATTATTTGGTTGTCATTCATTTATGCACTAAACTCATACAGTAATATAAATATAGACATTCCTTATCACTCATTTAATCCCATTAATATTAAAACTGCGAAAGTTTGGATGTTTGCTACTCAATCACGTTTCTACCACTGGACGTATACGGGATGAAACTTGGCACACATATAGGTTAGGTCCTGGAATAGAACATAGGATAGTTTTTACCTCGAAAAACATTTCATTCCTACGGGAAACCAAATAATCTTTAAAAGCAGTGAAGATGTGTAAATATCGAAACCTATGCAGACGAAGTCCCGGGCAAAAGCTAGTAATCTATAATTCTACTTCTGCCTCCCGCTTACCAGTAAAATGAACAAATAATATGAAATTATCTTTTTTTAGTTGTATATTACTTACTTTTAATTATTTATATTAAGAGACCCAGGATTTTCATTACAATAGTTAATAAAATCCCGTGAGAATGAATGAATGAAATGAACCAACAAATAATAAAGAAGTAGAGTTGGTATAATGAAATATACCATTTTTATAAAATCTGCTGCAAAAACAATGACAATTGACATTCATAGATTGTTGACGTCTGAATCCGTCTGAATTCGGACGCCCCTGAAACCCTAGTCAAATAAGTCACAGCAGATAAATCTATGCACAGCAGTTTCTTCTTCGATATGCACTGATGCGAGAAAATTCATGCGAATTCATACATATAAACTCCTTTTGCAGAGTTCATCTGTTCAAATCATCTTGCTATCCCATTGGTTTGAATAAACCTTAGATATGTCACCCTATTACTTATAACAACGCCACCAATACATACCTACGTTCTTGCGTCATGCTACCTTCACATCTCAGAAAGCTCGTTGGCTAAAGTGCTGAATTAGATACCTAACTACAAGTATTAGTGGTGCAAAATATAAACCCCACTTTCATATTGCTCCAATATATTGTGCTAGGTCGCTGCTACGACACGTAGCTCGCGTAGCTATATCGTAGCCTTATATGCTGCTGCACAACCCAGTAAAATGTTAACGTCGCAGAGATTTTCTCAATATTTCCCCGGTTAGCTGACGATAAATAAAAAATGTATTGCCGTGTGGTTTCCGGTAGAGTAGAATAGGACGACTCCAACTCTTCCCGTGGATGTCGTACAAGGCGACTAAGGGAATACATTATAAAACATGAATCAGGCCTCCCCAACCCGTCTGGCCAGCGCGGGGAGTGTAGGCCAAATCCTCCGTCTGTCTCCGGCAGATGAGAGAGGGTTGTGCTCCTGCAGTGGAGACAAAAATAACCAGATGATGAAATAAAAAATAATAATTATAAATATATAATTATACGCTAGTCTATCCCCGAATTAAAATAATCTCTTGTACAATGGGAGTCTAAATAAATATCTAATATTTAAATCCCGCATAGATATTATTTAAATTGAAGGATACAACAATTCACAAATATAACACAGACCGGGACCAACTTGTATAATTGTACAAAGTTGTCTGTATCTGGTGGGAATTGAACCCACGATCTCTGACGCTCGAGTCTAACAACCAAGACTCTAGGCACAAGCCACAGAGGAGGTCGTCTAAATCTGTGTATTTCTTTTAATTTTTTTGTGCGAAATAACATTATTTTTAATTAAAGTCATTCATTCATTCATAATGCTTACGCCTTATTCCCACAGGGGTAGGCAGAGACGATGTATCGCCACTTTGCGCAATCTACTGTCGCAAAGCGGCTTTCCTTCGCCCGCTTTTCGCTCCGTGATACCTCTTGATGTGATGTGTTGCGAACAACATCGGATAGTTAAACTGACGTAGATTAACAATATTCAGTAGATACAAGTATAGTTAAGGAGACTTCTAACTAGATAATAACACATTACAAGTCATATACTTGTCTAATCCCATGCCATGGAAATTAATGTTATATTTGTACAGTGGGCATCGATTCCACGACCTCAGGAGGTCAAATTCAATGAGCAGGCCACTAAGCCAACGAGGCGGCCCTAGGTTTTACAGAATCTTTTAAGTTCTACAAACACATTAAAGCAATCAAATGGTCAAAATAAAAACCAATATCGATGTTATGAAAGTCATATCCCTATATTTATTGCCTAAAAATCATCTCCCGAAATACATTTAGACTTAAATCCCGAATAGACATTATTTAAATGGAGAGAGCAAAAGGGTTCAGAAGCCCTTTCATATAGGAAATAGGAACCCAAGAAATTACGTATAAGGAAATACTTAAGGCCCCATTCATGGGTCAGTAATATAACGACGGACCGACATCATATGAGAATATTTCATATAAAGGAATTGAGGCGGTGGAATATCACCCTTTTGATTGATCACATATATGTTGGGAATATTGCATTCAATGAATGGTTGGTAATATTATTTCATGTAAAGAGTTATTTCCATGATATTTAGTCTCAATAGATTTCAATGTTTTTACTAATCTATTTATCATCATCATCAACATGTCAGCCCCTAGAAGTCCACTGCTGGACATAGGCCAATTCCCCAATGAACGTCACCACACCCGGTTCTCCGCCCTCCGCATCCAGCCGCTACCGGCCACCTTCTTTAGGTCGTCGGTCCACCTGGCGGCGGGGCGTCCCACCCTGTGAGTGCCGATCAGCGGTCTCCACTCCAGATCTCGTCTGCCCCAACGACCGTCGGTAAAATAAGTCGACCTGTTACTAGGGTTTATGAAATAATTTATATCCATACACAATCCTTGTCCAATCCAAGACTAGGATTTTCTCCTGTACTGTTAGAAGTAGACAAGGATTGAACAATTTACAAATTATATGCAGAACAAGACCAAATTGAATGTTGTCTGTACCTAGTTGGAATAATCGATTACAATATGGAAAATCATTTCCTATTTTGTAGCCATTTACGATACTTAGTTACAAAATACGGCGAATGGCATTATACCCACAACTTCTGGCACTAAACTCTGACGACCAAAGCACTAGACCAATGAGGCGATCAGGAAAAGACTAAACGTCCTAAAATGACTATGCAGGTACGTACAAAACATAAGTTACAAGTCTATAGCTATTTACATACTATGTGTAAATATTATTATGTTCTTTGTAACTTAATCATACAACTTTAAAAGAAATTAGATTTGATAATGAACATTCTTTTTACTAAAATGGGCTTCATTAGAATTTTTCCAATGTCAATATACCTACATACAAACATGGAGATCACGCTTTAATAAAGCTGTAGGTTGTGCTAGAGCACCGAGGGAGTGTTTCTCCGATCAAAAGATATCACCGTAATCTTTGGTCTGCACACGTGGGTTCCCGTAGAGAAGCCCTACAGCAGCAGAAGCGCAAAGTACATTGCAGTTGCACGAAGTTGTTTGAAATGTCGATCAATTAGTGCTATTCACAAACAATAATGAGTACGTGTAAATCATTAATCAGGCAGTAATGACATGCCTACCAAATATCGCTAAAATTGAATAAACCCAAAAGACAAATTACTATCACTACTTACATAATAGCCGCCACCACGGCAATTCAATATGGACATAAACATTTAGTGCTAAAATAGTAGGTATATTTATAAGGTTCTACTATATAGCGGATTTGATAATATATTCGTTCAGTAATGATAAATAATTCAAGTCACTCTGTAATTATGACATCACAGACTTTTGAACTTACAACTACAATGTCCTGGAGAGCTCATCGATGCTTACCTGAAATCAAATAAATTATATTAGTGATTTATCATGTTAGTGTTGACTGAATGATGGAGCCAGGTTATTATGATGACTAAGTATTATACATATTCTTGGACATGTATTTTTTAATTTATTTATTAGCCTTGTTGCCCAGTGCCTTGTTCTGTAGACTCGAGCAGCGGAGATCAAGGGTTCGATTTCCACCAGGACAGACAATTTTGTACAAGTTGGTCCTCGTCTGGATGTTATATTTGTGGATAGTCCTTTCCTTGTTTAATTTCCATAGTTATGGAGAAAATCCTAGTTTGGGCTTAGACAAGTGTACGTATATGTGTAATATTTATTAATTTATTTATAACTAACTGTGGCCGCGGCGCCGCTCGCCTGAACTACAAAATCCGCTCCCATTCCCGCTCCCGAACCCGCTCTCGCTCCCGCACCCTCTCCCGCTCCCGCTCCCGCTCCCGCTCCCGCTCCCGCTCCTGCTCCCGCTCCCGCTCCCGCTCCCGCTCCCGCTCCCGCTCCCACTCCCACTCCAACTTCCACTTCCACTTATTTGAAGACTAAAAATGTTCATAAGTTTTGATTGAGTTAGCCGATTGCGATGAAATAAAGGCCAAATGTTAAGTTAAGCCCCATGTTTTTGTGAAAAGTACATCAAAATCCGTTCAGTAGTTTTTAAGTGATGCGTGCACAAACTCACAGACCAACAGATAAAATTTTCAAAAATGATTGAAATGTGTTCTGTTGCTTATCCTTAGACGCCAAATTTTTTTTTTTTGCAAATATCTTTAATGTACAGACACGTGATGTTTACGATTTTATTTATTAGACTATGTAACATTTGCTCACAGTCTGAATGTGATATTTGTGAGTTGATCTATCATTTTTTAATTCTCATAGTTATTCCACGTCGACAACTTAATAGTTCGAAGTGTTGGCAGGTATACCCGGATCTTTGGTGTCATGCAGGTAGTTACGTTTGTAGGTGTTTTTGTGTTTGTATTTTCCACACCTAGCGTCATCTATAAGGCCGTAAGTAAACCTCGTTACGTAGCAACGCTACGCAACTACACGAACTGCAAACAGACGAAGTTCCCGGCGTCAGTTCATAGCGTTGGTACTAGATGGCGCTGACATTCAATCCACGCAAAGTAAATTTACACATTTATTTTCCACCCGTTCCATACCAACAGCAATAGGAATTTTCCTCGGAATCTGTAATTTAGCCCGTAAACCATAATTAAGTATTTAGCAGTGGGTATATCTAAGAAGGCTTTCCATCTAGGTTTATCTATGAGTCTTCTAGTGTTCTGATGAAAACGAAAATTTTACAATTAAATATTTTATTAGTTATGAAAAAATATGTGTACGATAGCCCTGTGGTTCCCGGCTTAGAAATCCGTGTGGTTTCCGGCCAGGTCAATATAGCCATTTCCAATATTCCAGTGGATATCGTCAAAGCGATTGCACCAAGAACGAGCAGCAGCGTTCTCCTGTGTATATTAAGATAATTACTGCGACCACCAATCCGCTTGCCAGCCAAGCGTGGTGATAATGACAAAACCCCAATGGACAGCCCACCAAAAGTGGTATTCGATTGGGGAGGCTTATGTTCAGCAGTGGACGTATCTCGGCCTATGACTGTACGACGTACACTTTACTAACTTATCTTACTTCACACTGTTAATATTCTTAAAGTAAGAGAGATTGCTTATAGCAATAAATTTGTTTTCTGTGGAAAATTCCAACTCGACTCCGTTGGGAATTGACG
Organism: Esperia sulphurella; assembly: GCA_947086405.1. NCBI lineage: Eukaryota > Metazoa > Arthropoda > Insecta > Lepidoptera > Oecophoridae > Esperia > Esperia sulphurella. Next base: position 11,732,196 of record OX352270.1, on the reverse strand, counting down.
GGAGTAGAAAATTCTCCTGCGGGTAGTTTTATCTATTTCAGAGCGAGGCGAACCAATTGGGAAAGCGTTCGGTATTCGGGACTCAATTCTACTGAGTACAATAAAATTAATGATTGGTTGCTAAAGAATATTATGTATAATACAAATTATCATAATACAGTCATTTTCCAACGAACTATTTAGGTACTGAGTATTGAATGTTGAATAACTTCAGAATATATGAAAATAAAATTGGGCCACTGCAGGTGTTATATTATATACACTTCATAAAATATTATGTATAAGAAATTGTCCGCCAGTTCGTATCATTATCGCCCTGACTCTTTGGGTCGATTCACCCCCTCGCAACTTTTCACCTTTTTCCCCTGGAGTTGCCATAGTTTTTCCACTATTACTGGGCAATTTTACATGATGTTACAAATTTCAGCACAATTGGTCCAGTAGTATTCAAATTATCCACCGGACAGATAGACAAAAAAGTTACGCTATAAATGATTATGATGGTTAAATTCATAAATTCCAGTATTTTATGTATATTAAGGCAAAAGGCATGTTACTGTAATATCATTAAAGATTTTAAATATTCCTTTCCCTACCTAAGAAAAAGACTAAATTACCAAGACAAAACATTTTTATTTTTATTTTATTTATTTACACAATACTTAACAGCACAAAACACTTAAATATAAAACAAACATCACAATAAAATAAGGCCAATAACTAAGTAAAACAGATCACAAAATAAGACAAAATAAAAAGAGGAAAACGAATAAACTAAGAAAGTTAATAATGATTCAAAAATTAAAGAAATAACAAAAATAATAATAATAATAATAATAATAATCACATCATCAATGGTATTTAAGGTAGTCGCTCACAGGTTGCGTAATGGCAAAAATGATGAATTTCATCAAAAATGCGGTCAAATGATTTCAGGAGAAATTAAAAGCGATTTTCTTGGACTGCTAGAGCCTTCTAGTGTTACTCAATCGTGGGCGACCCCTTACAGGGGGTAAGTAGACGCCTATGTAAATAAACAATCAAATACAACAAACCCACTTCATTTCTAATTGAACGAACATCGTAGGGTTACGAGAGCTTTCTAAATATTAAGTTTGAATTACCTGGCTGAAGTGAAATTTATATAATGGCCTTTACTCATTCAGCCTCCAGCGACAGCCAAGGCGTTAGTCTGGCAGAATGAATTTATGAAGATTGAAAAAAAACGAGAGTTGCGAAGTTACTTTCAATTCTACTAACACATACATGATGTACTACATAATGAAAAAACATTACGAAATGAACTCCGGAAAGTTATCCGCCATATTAATTTCTCCTTTTCACTATTGTATCACTTATGTGGATAATAATTTATTAAGAGAATCAGTGGTGATAAAAAAAATATACAATTTGGCATATACTAATACTAAAGAAAAGGGGGATGGGAGGGGCTGCTCTACAGATAGAATATCTCCTCCAGCTCTGCAGAATTTTCAGCAGTGCCGAGGATGCTCGCTGCGTTACCCCTTTGAATGTCCAGGCTGATGCGGCTGATAAAAAAGGACTGTTACTTATTGTTATTGCTATTACTAAAAGTCCCATAACGCGTTTCATAATAAAACGCCACCATTTCCTTCCTTTGATATTTTATACTGTTATATTTATTTTGTCAATGCAGCAAATTTTACAATTTTAATGATATTTACTTTGTATGACAACGCTGTGTTGTGTCCTTTGACAATTTGAGTCAATTTGCGGCTTTGTGCGATGTGCGGTGTGTGCTCCATTTTTTTACATAATATGACATACTAATAAATATATAAATAATGCTTTATTTTTTTTTCCAAAATAAAATTCAGTGCAGTTTTTTATTATTATATTTTGTTTATTCCTCATTGGGATATATTTTTTATGTTCCAAGCGTATGTTTGCACGGGCACTAATCTCACGTACGAGTATGTACTTAATCTAATCCCGATCGAGCAGCGGAATTAATATCCAGAATTTCAGCGGAGCTCGTCTGAATATAAAACTAATTAGTGCTAATGGTGTTTGAATGTGGTTGTTTGTTACAAGCTCGGTGTCTATCATGTATGCGAATGTCTATTATTTACTCATCATAATTAATTTGTGTTCACAAACCCCACTATTGAGCAGCTCGTATACGCCTTACTTTGCTTATCATCGGTTCGAACACCGAAATCCTATCAAGATAGAATGGTGAAGTAGGCGCGACACGCGTGCCAACAATATGCAATATATTTCAGGATCAAAAATCTGCATAAATGCCATATTGCGCGGTTTGTAACTGCATAACTGTATCTTATCACTAGAACCGTGACCGCGAGGCATAAAGGGTGCGCAAGAGGGGCGCGCTGTGTCGAAAATCGGCTATAACCTTTCTATCTTGATAGGATTTCTATGGTTACGAACGTGTCGGTCAAACGTGTTAACCTGCCAACTCCATTTTTGGTGCTATTATGCACCAGTGGCGACGGATGGGCATGCGTACACGTGCATAAAGCTATATCCACATTAATCCTTGTCCACGTATGTATCATTTGCCCGATCCGATCACCGTATCCGTTTCGCCATATCATTCATCGTATCGTGTCAAGCTCCATATCTAGTTGTGGATGCGTAGGTTTTCTCCGTATCAATTCACAATTCACGTGGACAAGGCTTTAGGACGGGCCGTGTGACTCTGAATTTGTAAAATGACATTTTCTTTCCTTGTTTCTTTCTAACTTTTTATTTTATGTAATCAGGAGCTAAGAGCCGAGAGTGGTCTTGAAAAACGGTTGGTTGCCGATCGCCATTGCAGTCGATAGTAATTACATTCCGGCATGATACCTATAGTATCTAAAAATAACTACTTCACAGGATACGATTTAAACGTTTAAAAGACTATGTAGGAAACATTAGGTATAATTTGTTTTTGTTTTTAACTGAGGGGTGTTTAACAATAAAGAATAACATAACATCTTATAATATCTGACGTTCTTAGGACACAGGCAGCGTAACAATAATGAACGGAATATCATAATTTTCAAGATACGAAAATGCGAAGGTAACATGACGATTTACTGAGGTGTTTTAGAATCGTTAAATGATGATAAATAAGTAAATGGGACGAGATATAGAAGATACTACTTGTCTAGTTATCCGTATATATACAGTTTGTTTACTTACCGCTTTAGTCATAAGGAAATTAAAAAGTCTAATTTAATTTCATTGTTTATTATTTAATTGTCGTGTGGTTTCCGGTAGAGTAGAATAGGACCATTCCAACTCTTCCCGTGGATGTCGTACAAGGTGACTAAGGGAATACATTATAAAACATCAATCAGGCGTTCCCAACCCGTCTGGCCAGCGCGGGGAGTGTAGGCCAAATCCTCCGTCTGTCTCCGACAGATGAGAGAGGGTTGTGCTCCTGCAGTGGAGATAAAAATAACGTGATGATGATGATGTTTATAATTTGCAATAGGATATAGTAACTAATAAGATACTATAACTTATATCCCCTTGCAAATTATAAACACTGATATTTTATTGGACATGTCATTTTCCACGTGACTAAAGCGATGAGGAGAGTCCAAAAGTTATTACATGACTTTCTCCTTCACATATAAACTTTTCTCATAAACAGTAAGGGACGAACAAATCCCAAAGTCCAGTGATGCTTACAATAAAACTCACACACACTAGTCCTCAGAAATTTAATGACTTGTTCGATCTTAATTGGGTGGAGGACCGATTCTGGTGGTGTTTATAGGGCTATGTCCAGCAGTGGACGTCGAAAGACTGATATAATTTTATATAATATATACATACACTGGTCTTATCTCAAACTAGGATTTCCTTCTATGCTATGGAAATTAGGACCATTCACAGATATAACTTGGAGATCGGGACTAACTTGTACAAATTGTATAAAGTTGTCTGTCCCCAGTGGGAATCGAACCAACGACCTCTGGCGATCGAGTCCAATTGTCTTCTAACTAGTATTAGAAATCTATGAATGAATGTTTGTTACTTAATCACGGCATAACAGGTAAACCAATTATTGTGAAACTTGATATAGTAAGTTTGTTGGTTAAAATACAAATATAATTGTCGATTAATTTTTTTTTATTTGCTCTGAAATTTTGCAAGGAAGACATTTCCGTAGACCAAACGAAGATTTTAAACGGTATTGCTAGCTAATTTATGCAGAACGCTTGTATCCTGAACCTATATTATCTTTGCCTGAACTAAAACACACAAAAAGGTTTTTTTTACTACAAAAAAATAATATCCCCTACACAATTAATTTAGAACTCCATCATGAATATCACTACACACGTATCAATATACACGTATTATAGATAACTGAAGTCAGTTCCTATCCAATCTTCTGACTTTTCCACTATACGTCCCTTGCCGAGGAACTTATTTTGTACCTTTAAATTCAGTACGTAGGGTATATTTTCTGCTGTGATTCATCTTGTAGTGTCGTCTTCAAGACTCAATTTTGTTACAACGCTCAGTAGAGAACCAGACGTTCACAAGATTATATCGATGAGCGCGACGTCTAAAACGCAAAATGCCTAAGTAGCGCAATTCCTGAAGCACATAATGCCTGGAACGTATGTCTAAAACCCAAAATGCCTAAAAAGCCAAAGGACTAGGATCGAAAACGACTAAAACTCGTATCGTCTATAATACCTAAAATGAAAAATGGCTACCACAAAATTGTCTGTTGTAGAATGGGTCTATGAGGTACAACAAGTAAAGCGAAACTCAAGCATCACGGTGTACCAACAATTTTACAGGGCCGTGTTTCTTTCTCCAAAAGTAGAAGGATTTCACCAGGGACCGGTTGCAGCGTTCTCCTGATCATTACTGTGATCACCAGTCAGCCTGCCAAGCGTGGTGATTATAGCAAATCCCACAATGGACAGCCCACCAAAAGTATCATTCTACTGGGGGGGGCTGTGTTCAGCAGTGGACGTATTTCAGCTGATGATGAAATCCGTAGAGTGTCATTGAAACCCTTCACCATATCCTTTTATCATGGATTACTTTTCAATAAATATACTTATAGTTATTAAACAGTCACGTTCATAATAATACAGTACGCATAGCTAAATCGCTTATGCCTTGCGTTTGCATACGTGTGTAAAAATAGATGATGGATGACTGCAATTGACATTAAACATATGACATGATATGTATAAACATAAAAAAATAATAATTAATCATTAATCTGACACGTATTGTCACGACATTAACAAACATATTTGACTATACTGTGACTTTTTGTTGACTTTACTACCCAAAGACCACAACCCTCAAGTGTTTTCCCTTATTTAATGTTTATAATCCAAACTCCATATCAAATCAAACTTAGGAGCGCACAAAATCGAATCAGTGAGTTAGGTTAGCTTAGAATTTAGACTTCCTATGGGACAGAGCTCGGCGCAGTATAAGGGAGGATCCGATGTGTGTGTTCCGTTAGGAGAGATCGGAGTCTCACTATACACCGAAGGTGGTCACCGAGGGGGTTTTAGAACGTAAAAATCTCACGTAACCCGATTTTCCTCCCTCCAGGAGGTCGGGTATCTTAAGAAGATTTCCCCCGTCACAGAGTGAGAATTTCTCAAAACTTACCTACAAGATTCAATGCAAGCCAAATTGAATTTAATGCACATGGAAAAAAGTCAATGTTACGCTGGACTGTCATTTCACGCACACATTAACAGTCGTACGCGATATGCTTAGGGCTGGTACCTACGCTTTCGTATTCGGCATGTCTCACGCGTCGCAGCCCCGATTTCCGGGGCCAATCGGTCAGGCGCGAGAGCGATGTGAGGCATTTGAGTAAAGGCGAGGCGCGGGACTTTACTCAAATGCCTCACATCGCTCTCGCGCCTGACCGATTGGCCCCGGAAATCGGGGCTGCGACGCGTGAGACATGCCTGCCCCCGTCAACAAAAAAAACGTTAAGCTGCAAACACATTATCGGACGCGTCCGTCAGCCGTGGCTTAAAAAAACGCGGCTTAACTTTATCTGGATAATGCATTATACACTACACTATCGGACGTAAGTCGCGGACGTGACCTTGAGCGCTCGGACGTCCGAGTGAAATCTTTCCGACCGGATACTGAACACGCTCGCTATGGTCTACGCGGCATCAGCTTCGCGCCTCGCAACATATTTCGACCTTTGCCGGCGATCCTAAGTAGACTTTGACTACAACATCAATCCAAACTAGAGTCAGTGGTATTTCTAATCTAGAACAACCGTGTCCCTTTCATTAGTCCACGTTTTTTGACCGTATCGTACGCATCCCGATAAATTTTTAGACTTATGTTTTCAATCTTTAATATAAAACCTCTTACCTACTTTCAAAACCTCTTTATCTGTCATAGGCAATGTATTCATTATGTATATCCTGTACAAATAACCAGCATAAGAACCTAAATTATACTTTATTCCATTTCGCTACTGATAGGGAAATTTATGGAGAATTCTCCAATAAAAATTGTATCTTTTTTTCGGTTGAGAAGGCGTAGGGAGGAATATGAGATTATAAGCAGATTATTTCAGTGCGTCACGCATTTTACGCACCACGTACGCGTTTTATGAGTAAGAAAATTAAATTTGTTGACGCGTGAAACTTAGTGGTCCTTACAACTGCTGAATATTTAGATGCCCCTTATCTTATTTGATACATCTACTCGTAATGTATATGTATAATGCACTTTACTAAAGAACACCATATTCATTAATACACTACCAATAAACACTGTATTCAACCCGACATAGTTTCGGCTTACCTAACGTTCCTCAACGACATTTGACTTTCGAATGAGCTCCCGACTATTTCTAACTCAAAGGCTTACTTCACTCCCACGATTATTTTTCCCCATCATCCACACTGCTACCAACCGAACATGGTTGTCGTTGCAGTTACAGTGCTACCAACTAACAAATAGGGCGGAAATACTCGCAGTCACCGGAAGTTATGTTACCGCAGCGCTGCCATCCCGTAAAAACGACAACATCATTCACTCTCGGATTTTATAATTAATCGTTGTACAGAATATTTAGCCGATTTATAAAACAGAACTGTTTTGTATTACGGCCTATTGTCGTTGCCTATTACGTTCAACAATACTGCGACCCGAGTTTAACCGGATTTAGGAGAATCCAATATATCAGGAGCAAGCAAAGCATGCTCGCAATTAACGAGATAATGATTTATCCAATGAGAATGGTACAACTAGCGGAAATACTGGCTCTACCTAAATGTTGTGTGTGAGTTGCTCTTTATTTAACTGCTTTGCTTTATAGGCCCTTGAATGACATATGTTTATTTATTCAACATGTCACCCTCACGACTTGACAATGTTTATCGAGACGCAAAAATAATAAATCTGGAAGTGACATGGGTATTGCCACGGATTGCTCCGTGGGACCCGAAATCCATAATCCGATGACATTGGAATTATTCAGCTAACTGGAATTATGATAATTTTGTCCACACCACTTTAATCCAGGGTCGTTTTATATGTATGGATGCAATAAACGAGGCCCAAAGATTGAACAAATAAAATATATGTGTCTTCAAGTCAGTTCAATTACTCTTTATAGCACGATAAAAATACAGTAATAAAGTAGCTTACACATGTACATCTAGGCGGTCTTATTGCTAAAAGCGATGACGTTCAGACAACCTTTGGGTAGAGGATAAAAATAATAGAAAGAGGTCGGTTGTGCAGTTAAATAAAAGTAGGAGTATAGTGTACACCAGTGTGTTCTGCAATAAAAAAATTATAGCAAAAACTAAATAGGTATTTTAAATTGATTTTACATATGTTTAATCGTCACCAAGCCCTCGAAAAAGCCTTCAGGAATGATTTCGGAAATCAGAAAAATTTGAGTATTTTGGTCTGACTGGATTTCTGTAGGTTATACATGCCTCTATATTTCTTTCTTTCCTATATTTTTTTACATTATGTTTTATTTTGTACTGGCTGGCGTTAACGCATTTTTTTTAAATATATGGCAATAGCGAACAGTTTCTAATTTTAAAAAAGTAAGCTGAGATAATGTGGCGGGCTCGATTCTGAAGACACAACGTTAAAATTTGACAGCACTAAAGCTGTTGCTATCTTTGTTACGCAGTATTATGAAGATAAAGACGAAACCAATTTTAGCGCTGTTAAATTTTAAATGTGTGCCTTCAGAATCTGGCCCATTGTTAACATAAAATTAAAATACAAAATACAAAATAAAATAATTATAATTATGTCGGTTTCTTAACTTCCAAAAATCGTTGTTCAATTACATGCTGTTACAAAAGACCGACATCGCCGCTAGCGTCTGAGTAGCGACCGGCGTCGCTACTCAGACGACTAACATACATTGACATTTTGCTAATGAAACGTTAAAGAAAATATAAACCGTTAAATAAAATCTCTTTCTGATTTGGCTAGCGTGAAACTGTGAATATTTATTTGTTTGAAACTTAGTACAGTGATAGCTTATATCCCGTGGTATAATAAGAATAACATATAGGGTACTCTTAATTGCGGACGAAAAAGTTAGTGTTAACATAAAGCCATTCCAATACAGAAGCTTTGCGTTCGAGTGACCTTTTCCTCTCATGGCCCCATTGACCTTTTAAGTCTTAAACAGCAACAATCCCGTCTTAGTTCGTCCCTGACTCGATCCGATATTGTTCCAAGAATACTAAGTTTCTTCTAAAGAATGCGTAAGATTCCTATTAGAATTTTAAATTTTTCTTCAGTTTATTTATGATAATTGATAATGTCAGAATAATGTTCATAAATTTGTTGAGTTTTAAAATAGATTCAACTTTTTCAGTTTTGATTGTGTTAGTATACTACCAACTTTTTCCTGTTTTGTTTGAATAAGTTAATAAAATAGACCTCCTTACCCATACTTATCTTCTCCTGTACGATGGCTCAGAAACAAGGATACAAATTTAAAAATTTTATATTTTTAACAGTTGAATCACTTAGGTAGGTATTTCAGAAACAACATGTCTACCAGTTATATTATCGATGGAGTCTGGTTAATTTTTAACAGGCCTATTATAAATTACCGCTCAGCTTAATCGGTAGAACATCTCCGTGCAATGCGTCCCAGGTTTGATTCCTGGCCATGTAAGTAGTCCTTGCATTTTTTAGGCCTGTGTTCATTGTTGTTTTGTTAAATACATTCACATACATAATTATGTAAGTATGTATTTATGTAAACGCCTTATTGTACCAAAATTAATAAATAGAAGTAAAATTGTGCTCAAAGGCTACTAAGGCTAATATACTCGTACATATGCGGTGAATGTAAATCAGCAATTTCATAACTAAAATCTACCTCTCCTTTTGAGGATATCTCGCAAAAATACAACCAAACAAAATGAAACCAAATCGCGTTACAACTGGACAGACAGACATAATTTAGCATTATGATAATTCGGAGCATCTTCATTCATATAAAGCTTTCCATTTTCCTTAGGGACTTGTTTACCAAATATTTTCTGCATGGCAAAATAAGGGCAGCGGGCTTCTTAATTTTTAAAATAATAAATGGGTTTACGGTTGATCTGAGCTTCATCAGCCGAAATACGTCCACTGCTGAACTTAAGCCTCCCCAATAGAAAGGCACTTTTGCTGAGGGATTTGCCATATTCACCACGCTTGGCAGGCGGATTGTGGATCGCAGTAATAACTAATAATCTTAAAATAACAGAAAACGCTGCTGTCTGGTGCAATCCTTTAGTCGCCATGAAGACACCTGCGAGTAGATTGGGGGTGGCATATTCTAAGCCGGAAATCGCACAGAAATAGTACACGTGCAAATGTAAACGTTGTCAAACGATAAACACTCTTACAGTCCGTCGTCAAGTTTCTTTCGTTCCGTTTTGAAGTAACCTGTGAAACATCGAGCGAAATTGGTTTGTGAGTTACGCAAACACTGGCTATATCGAATGCTAACAAACTCGGATGTCGTTCGATCTCGCAGACACATTTGCAAGTCAAAATTACACAGTGTTGCCAGTTTTGTAGACTTTATTTAAGTTTTTTTAGATATAATTTTTTTAACAACATATTTTACTATTTAGGGTTCCCTAAAAATGGAATTATTTTTTATTATTTTATTTCAGAAATATACATTCCATATATGAAACTAAGTTAAGTAAGTCTTAAACTAAGTTAGTAGGAATTACTCATATTAATTTTTTTAATATTAATAGTACAATAAAAATATCAACGAAATGAAAATAACAATTGAGTACAAATTTAATTAAAATAACACAAAAAAACATTAAATTGAAACGTTGATGCAACTTTCCGGAAAAATAATATTTTCACAGATATTGCAGAATTGACGGAATCCGCATATTGTGGATGACGCCGACGTACGCTTTGGTGACTTTTTACATGTATTTTCAGCAGGTACCTACTTAATGTTAGTATCTAATGTTGGCAATAGATGTCGTTATCTTGATCTAAACTGTCTATCAATCGAGACTCGAAAATTTCAAGCAATCGTATTCGAAGAGGCAGATAAATAAATAAGAATAAGAATTTTTACAGTTTTATGGTCTTTTGCCTTATTCCTTTCAACTTTTACAAACATTATCGCCTAATTTGACATTTTGGTAGGATTGAGGTATACGAATATATAAGTTTCTTTTAATACTTTTCTGAAAAATTGTTTATTGAAGCAATAGTGCTTATACTTTCGAAATGATTTTAGATACACTAATTTGGTAGCTTCTAGTTTGGTCGATGGCAAAATTTTGCTAAAACGCAAATTATTTCTTACAAAAACATATTTTCCACCTAAGAAATATATGTATATTTCGACCGCTTAGAGCCTTCGTCCTATAGACTCGAGCGCCAGAAGTCATGGGTTTGATTCCCAAGGTAAACAGACAACTTTATTCAATTTCTGCAAATAGGTCCCGGTCTGTATGTTAATTTTTTTGTGATTTGTCCTATCCTTGTTTAATTCCCATAGCACATGAGAAAATCCTGGTTTAGGATTAGACAAGTGTATGTATATGTAAATAAGTAAGATTCATTTATTTTGATCACAAGACAGACAACAAAGACAGAAAAGCTGTATGGCTACACTGGAGTATGATTATTGATTACCATAACATTTGCATTCCCACCAACTTCGCCGTCCGTCGACAGATCGGATTATTGAAGTTGCAGACTTATCTAGAATGCCATCGTCTGTCCCAGAGTTCAGAAACCGAACAGTTCGTCTAACCTAGTATTTAAAACAATTTCTGTGCTTATACTAGATTCCATATAACCTTCATTGAATCACTAATTGCAAAATAGGCACTCGTCCATAAATATAATTATTATATTACCTGCTCTAATGGGTTACGAATACAACATAAAATAATTTTAGTAAAACCCAGCGGTTGTGCTTTTTTGCAGTTAGTGGTACAATTTGGTAAGTATTCTTATTTCGAAAAGTCAGCCACACTGAAATCTCGCATGAAATGCCTCGGATACCCGTTTTATTTTACAAAGTTTAATACATTGCTTTTTGGGGGCAGAAATAGGGCAAGAATTGTGGAGATACCCTAGCTACTATTAAAATGTGTATTCGAAATACGTTAAAATTAACTAAGTACCTTATTACATCATTATTATCTTATCTTGTGCCAACCATATTCAGTGAAATTAAATCATTTCCTAATAAAAAGAAATGAAAATAAATAAAAAGTAATTAAGTTTGTCACTAATGTAATAAATACTTTTCCGTATATTGCCCAAGTTCCTAAGTTACTGTATACACGAGCATGTACGGACATACAAGTTATCCAGTGCCTCAGTCGCTGTCGCTTAGAATTCCAATGTGATGCACATAGCGTGGCGAACTTTGTCAAAGTTACTGGCTAAGTTATCGGACTTGACCCGAACTTAGCAAAGTCAAGTTAGACTGCAAGGTGATGTGTGTTACGGTTGGCACAGTTACAAAGTTACACTGAGACTAAATAACCAAAGAATATGGAGGTGTGGATAACACGGTTACAAAAGCTTCTAATTATTGCATGTATGATGAGCCACTTTATCTATTGAGTCGGTTTGGTTAATGATTTGGTATATCATTCAAGATATTAATTTATAATCATATAATAATTATATTTTAAGTTTTGTTACATAGTTACATGATATAAATATTTTCTTAAGAAAATAATAATTCATTTTCTATTTTTTTTTTTTCATTGTATCATTTCTATTACTATTTATTTATAAACTATACTGTAAAAATAATATTGCACAAAGTTAAAGCAATTTAAAAAAATATATATTAACAGAAGTCTCCACACTAGGCAAGCGGGTACTGTGGGACAAAAATTAAAAATAAAATAAGTATACATCTACGAATGAATTGATATGAACAGTTAATTATAAACAAATTAATATCAAAAGTTAAGTATAGCTCTTATTATTTAAAATTCTGTATTTATTTAACTATATTATTTGTTTATAACGTTCATTACTTTTTTTAAAGCTAAAATGTAAGGAAGAACGAAGATATTGCTCTAAATAACTGAGTTGTATATCCAGGAAGATAACTCTAATAAAGGAACACTATGTTAAAGTAGAAATATTGAATGTTTGTATAACTCTAATTGACACATTGCATGTTACTTCAGTTAGTCTGTGTTCTGGATACGCCGTTCACAATGGTTTTGTATTATCTCAATCTCTAAGACCTTGTAACAAAGTCGATTTTATGCTATAAAAAATTTATCATAATATAACAAACTTTTTTATGTATTAACTCGATTTTGAACTTTATGTCCTCTGAATAATAAAATTTTATCCGGAGTCTCTTACTAATATTAAAACTGTGCAAAAACACGTATTATGTACGAGTATGTAAGTATTGTTTTGCACATTCCTTTACTCTTTGGAGTGTCGCTGAAAGAAAACGAATTAAAAGTACTACGTTTTCCAACATATTCTTATCCGTTCACATAAAGCCAGAGAATTTATTGTAACACAAATTGAATAGCACGTAATAATATTTTTACAGAGTGTTATTAGGAGAAGGTACGAGAAAGAACCCTTAATCCAATTTGCTGAGGAAAAAAGACCTTGCGGTCGCCCGAAGCTTCGCATTTGAGGAAAAGAAAGTGAACGTCAGTACATAATACATATTGCAATATAACGAATACACAGAATGTGAACCGAAATGGATCCGCGCGTAGTTCTCGGGGACTACGAATATATAAATGTCTACGCCAGGAGCTCGTAGCATTATGCTACGGGCAACGGCGTAGCACGTCAGGAGTTGTTACGCTCACGTTATCACGAATCGGTTCTTTCTTACCGTGAAACCACATATGGTTCCCGGCTTAGAATAGGACCACCTGCAATCTTCCAGTCTACAAGGCGACTAAGGGATTGCACCAGTGACGGGCAGCAGTGTTCTCCTGTGTATTTAAAATATCATTATAGCATTACTGCGATCACTAATTGGTGAAAGTTCTCAATGTAAATATACACAATAATAAGTTTTGTTTGCATTAGCTTTATACGCATCAGAGTGCCAACAAAAAGTAGATGTAGAATATTTTATTCTTAACTAGCTGTGCCCGCGGCTCCACTCGCGTGAACTACAGAATCCGCTCCCATTCCCACTCCCGCTTTCGACCTCACCTCCGCCTCCGCACTACTACACTACCACACGCACTCCCCTTTTCCCACGCCCACGCCCACTCCCGCGCCCACTCCCGCGCCCACTCCCACGCCCACTCCCACGACCACTCCCACTCCCACTCAAATTCCCAGCTCCAAATGTAGTCCAAACTCATCGCAATCTGAATTGTAAGGACATATTATTATTTGCAATATATTACATACTAACCTTACCTACTAATGTATTTGAAAACTAAAAATGTCCATAACTTTTGATTGAGTAAACCGATTGCGATGAAGTAAAGACTAAATGTTAAGTTACGTTAAGCCCCATGTTTCTGTAAAAAGTCCATCAAAATCCGTTTAGTAGTTTTTAACTTATGCGTGCACAAACTCACAGACAAACTGATAAACAGACAAACAGACAAAAATGATCGAAATGTGATCTATTACTTATCCTTAGACCCCCAATTTTTTTACAAATATTTCAATGTACAGACACGCGAAGTTTACGATTTTATTTATTAGATTACGTGTATTATTGCTATTACATCATTTTATTAATTTTAGTATTTATAATTTTATTTTTATAATTTATTTTTTGTATTTCGTATTTTATTGGACCTATGTTTCCCGAAATAATGACATTATTATTATATTATAATCCCCCTACCACAGCGTGGTGATTATGGCAAATCCACCAGTGGAAATCCCGCATTCAATGCCAAAAGTGGATTGTGTTCGGCAGTGGACTTATTTCGGCTGACTAAGTAGATGTTGGCGTTTTTTTCTGTACACAAATTTCTTTTATCAGACCTGCTGGCGCGACGCTTATTCTATTACCCATAAACATGATGCCTTTGGATTCCTACGTGCAAGAATCCATAGACTAGAAGTGCGTCGTCGCCCTTAAAATTACTTGATTGACATGGACATCTATATAATTTAGTAAGTGTGAATCCTTACTCTGAGTTACAAACTGTGAGATACTTGGCCCTGCCTATAACGCTTCCTCAGAATGTCCTTAGAGATTTTCAAACAGGCTTTAAGTGCACCTATGGAAAACATGGCGGAAATTAATATATATATACTAGCTATTGCCCGCAACTTCGTCTGCGTGGACAACTTAACTTCACAAATTATTATGTATTTCCCGTAGGAATGGGATGTTTTTTTCGGGATAAAAACTATCTTAACCTATATGTGTGTATATTTTGGTTGATAAGTTTAATATTATCAGAGAAAGTTGTCACACAATGCGCCGATAATAAGAGATACTTCACGAGAAAGACTATGTTTTATTCGAGTAGTTATTTAGATTTTAAACTTTCTATCAATACGTTTTTTGTGATACATTGTGTAAAATATTCGAATAAATAGATACAAATAACTATAGATATATGTGAGCACAGATTACCTAACCATTACTACGTAACAGATACATCACCACCTAGTAAAATGAAAACAAAGACACTATACGCAATGAAATTGTTTCAGGGCCTCGGCTTGGCGTTGTTATTAATCCGTACAGGCGGCGCGAAAAAGTAGGTACTTATCGCAGTAGGTACGATCGAGTGACAGAGGCCTGGTGTGAGTACATACCCGTCATCCCAAAACTACAGCTTTATTTTCATAATTCGTATCCTCGCAGTAAAAATAAATTACATCTTAATAGTTCACTCATTTAAGTGTCATGCTCATGCATGAAATTCAATAAAGGACTGCAAATTTACAAAATCAGGCAAAAAGTACAGTCAGCTTTATATTACGTCCGGAGGTCCCATAAAAACACAATAGTGTAGTAGGGTTGCCCCGTCTCGGGAATAATGTCGGCAAAGTATGCGTCGTGATGCACTTAGAGAGTACTAATTCCTCAAAGGTCGTTCCCAAAGTAGGGTCACTTCGCCTGTTTACAACCACTTAACGGGATTCTCTAATTTAAAGTTCAATATCTCCTAAGACTTTAATACTTTTTAATCTAGGTTTTTTTATAATCCATATAATATATTCGCTTTTGATTTTCTTATGTTCTTTTCGAATTTAATCAATGATAATAAGGTCAAAACCAGAAAAGAGGCTATTTTACTGGTTTTGACCGTAGCCTAGTTTACGGCCCTGTAATTGCCAGTTTACGGCCATTATGTGTGTAATTGGAGTATAAACCTTATTGTGTAAGAAAGAAAGTCTTTTTTAATGAGTAATATAACAAGTCATTAAATTATTCATGTTTATTTTATATTAAAGAAAACATTTATACAACTTTCTATTAAATAGAGAAGCTAATTGCCGGCCGTCTAATTTGACTGGCAGTCGCAATCTAGAATAATAAAATTCCATTTAAGGTCATCTAAACAGTAGTGGCCGTCAAATGGCCATCGAAAGTCTAGTTTCCGGCCGCCTAAATATATATACGTACATTAAATTTTGCTATATTTTTATAATATCAACAATTTGGTGGCCGTATTTTGTTTGGTCACTTGACGTTAATATCTTGACATTTTTAGAAGACAAAGTTCCATAAATGTTACTGTATAAATGAACAAACAAATCACGTTATTATTTATTGCAAAATTAACTAGATTGCGACCATGTGGCCTGGTTTTAGGTAATGTTAAAAATCGTGAGCCACTTTGCCGACCACATAATTTAAAGTAGAAAAGCATAAATATTTTATGTTTTCCACGTAGAAAACTATTAAACATACATATATCTTACATGTATAATTAGTTACTTCAATCAATAGCAAGTAGAAAAACATACCAAATGTGTACTCTCACTAATTTTTTTTATACATTTTGTAACGCATTGTGAATTTAGAAATCGTGACTAACGTCAATCTAGCCATCACATCCATCACCATAGATTATAGATGCCATGAGATATTTTAGTGTTACTATTTCTATTACTTGTAAAAAATTTGGAAATGGTCGGAAACTGGTAGTGGCCGACTAACCGGCGAAATGACCCTATGTGTTCCGTAATTTTTTGGAAGTGTGGTTTCCGGCTTAGAATCCTCCCCCACCCCCAAAATATAGTCGATTGAGAGAGGGACAACGTTATACGCCAACAACGTAAGTGCTTCTGTTTCTAACTGAAAGTGTTGACCTGTCATCTCCTGTCTAGCGAGCGGGCGGCGCGAAGTGGGCGACATAGTAATATTGCCGGATGCCCAGCGACTTCGTCCGTATTGGCCATCTTTTGGCAGTTGGATATCCGTATAATGTGTCGATTTTAGCTGTGCATTGATAGATTAATCGACTCAGTCAAGGTTTTTTATAACGGCGGACTTATCCCACTTCGGTATATCTTCTAGTCAACCTTTACCTATTATTTACCGCTTCAGATAGACAAAAAAATTGAAGCAACATAAAACAGTTTTTCGCCGTTTGCCGTGTGGTTTCCGGTAGAGTAGAATAGGACCACTCCAACTCTTCCCTTAGATATCGTACAAGGCGACTAAGAGAATAAAAAAAAACGTCTGGCCAGCGCGGGGAGTGTAGGCCAAATCCTCCGTCTGTCTCCGGCAGATAAGAGAGGGTTGTGCTCCTGCAGTAGAGACAAAAATAATTTGATGAAAACATTTTTGCCAGTTAGCAACCCTATGGTGAAGACGGTCCAATATTTTTCCTAGTGTACCAAATCGTGTCGTCGCTAGGCGAATCGGGGTCGAGCGGACATGACCAAGGACATACGGAAATGTGATCGCATTAGGTTATAACTAAGACGCGGATTTTCCTCTTGGGCCATTCCTGTAAAAGGAAATCGGCTCTTTTTGCTGCGGTTCGCTATTTTAAAAACTTTTGCAAAAATATTTAGAGGCATCAGTGCGCAGGCTGAGTGGGTGAGTGAGGCTAGTGAGGTGTACCAGGATCGCGCAAAATGGCGATCAATCGTCTCTGCCTACCCCTCTGGGACCAAGGCGTGAGCATTATGTATGTATATATCAGTGCTCGGGTCAGAGGTTAATTGGTTCTTATAACTCTGTGCAATTGGTACAAGCTAGTCCTAGTCCCCGTATTAGTATATTGTTATATATTAGTTCCATCTCATAGCAAGGAATATTTTTAGTAAAATATGAGGTATGTGTTGTTTGTAATATTGCCTACTAATTTTACATGTGAATGTTGTTATTGCTACTCGTACTAGGATTATTTAAATATAATAGTGTCCCATTCGGCTAAACATGTAAACTTACCAAGTCCATTTTACAATAATTGTCATATGAACGCTATTTTGTAAAAGTTAAGATATATAATCGCTTAGCATAAAAATGAAGTTGGCAGGTTAACACTATTAGCCGACGAAATTATGCTCCTATTTTGCCTATTATCCTCCTAAGGCTCTATAATACATTAATGGGACTGCTTTTTTCCACACTAGTTGGACATAAACCTCAACTTATGCAGGATTAATGCCCACCGTTGACAATTAATGTTTCTTCGTTACGAGCTTTATTAAATAAAACAGACAAAAACACACTTTTACCTTCAACAGGTCAAATTAACTCTTTTGGGGAAGGAAATGAGAAAATTTCAGAGATATTGCTCGTTATATCCGGAGATGGCTGTCTTAGTCTTCTAATTTTACTTTATCACAAAAAAAAAAGGAAAAATATTTTTTATTCTTGAACTTTATAACTAACGGCACGGGCACACCGCACTGCTTTCTCACTTATAGACTTACTAAGATTTATTATAAATTAAGCAAAGGTTAGTTTTCCAAGATACTAGATGTAGAAAATTAAAAAATGTGTGTAATTGCGATTTCACACTACATCAAATTTAGCACAATTTTTTTTTAAAAAAGATGATCATCATGCCAAGTAAATGAATATTTAATATATTTATAGAACTGTTTATAAAGGTTGTCCCAAAATTAAGGCAAGATTGCAATTAGCCGCCATTAGTGCGGTAAAGTATTGGCAACCTTGAAAAAAAAAAAACAATGTGACAGCTGAGAGTTTGTTTATCCACTTGTTTATGACGCCGAATTGATGTTCTGGGATTTTTACCAACACTCTCACGCACTGCTTCGATATTGATATTTGAACGGCTTGTTTTTGGACGACCAGTGTGTTTAGCGACTCCGACTGATCCAGTCTCCCTGAATTTTTCAATTAATCTCTTCACGGTTGACGAAGTGAAAACACTATTCCATTCTGTATGAAATTTTCGAACTGTGGCCGCCAAAGTTATATATATTATTTTCGAGATATTGTTCAATAATGCAAACGCGTTTTTGTATCGTGTAACGCTCGATTTTTACTAACCCTAAACTCTCAGCTGTCAAATAGTTTTTTTTTTCAGGGTTGCCTACAATTTTCAGCACAAATGGCTGCAAATTCAAATGTTGATTTAATTTTGAGACACCCAATTTGTTACACTTCTGATCTAGTCGCCTTTGCGTGTCAGTACATTGAAAATATTTGCACAAAACCTGATTTGTGGGATAAAGCATAGAATAATGTCCGTGTGAAGTGAATAGTAGTAGAGAATAATGGCTTAGAATAGGGCCAGCCCCAAATCTTCTCATGGGTGTCGTCAAGACGACTAAGGTATTGCACCAGTTTTTTTTTTTGTCTATTGTTTGTATGTGCATACATCACGTAACAAGTACTGAATCAACTCTGATGGAGTTATACAAGAAGTTATTTAGTATTCGACACTGAGTGACCGTGTAACTGGTCACTACAAGTGTTTTACACCCTGTATGTATGTAAATGACTGCGAACTGTACTGTCCTCTAGAAACTTTAAAACTAGTAAAAAAAGTAATAAAAGTTCCTCGAGGTGTTTAAGAAATATAAAATTTCATTCAAATCGCTTTAGTGGTCTGAGCCTGAGTGTTTTTAGGTTTCGTTTTTCATCAAAAACCCGAAGTCGAGTTATCTCATGATTAAAATACTTTTTTCACTCCTATTGTCGTTCGGAAGTAAAAAGGTTAAAAGTATTTCCCATTCAAAGGATCGTTTAAAATTGTCGAAATATTACGCTAATAAATTCGAACCTTAAATATGAATAAAAACCACATTTTACACTCCAATGATTTGCATAACAAACATCAAAATAATAATCGTTTTCCTCTCAGCTGTGGTACAGATATGTTAGGTACTTATATAACGTACTGACAGTTTCCTACGACAAGTTCAAATCATTTCTATTTACATCACAAGGTGTTAGGAATGTATACCTGATTCAATCTCTGACTGGTACCTCTAAAAGGAAAGAACCTCTCGCTACCCGCCCTTTCCTTCAATTTAAAAACTGTTGACAAAACGTCAATTCCAAATCCCGTATCCAGCAAGTAGGCGAGTCAATATACAAGCTTCAACATTTAACACGCTCAATAAAGTAAAGAGGAAACGTAATCTCATGTTAGATTAGGGCCGACGTGATCATGAGTCGACTCATTTGATTCCTATCCGGGGCTATAGGGCCAGAAAGTCCTTAGTCCTTTAGTATTTACGTATACAGACTTCAGGCCGTGGGACCACATACTATTAACGCTAATGTGGGTTAAGGGTGGAATAATAATAAATAAATTATACATACACTTGTCTGATACAGAACTAGGTTCCCTGTAGCTACTATGGATACTAGAGACAGGTATAGGACGATTCATAAATATAATAAGACCTAGATAAGGACCAACTTGTACAAGCCATACAAAATTGTCTGCCAGTTGAACCCGTAATCTTTGGCAATCGAACCTTACCCGTGCCGGGTGGTTTCCGGTAGAGTAGAATAGGACCACTCCAACTCTTCCCGTGGATGTCGTACAAGGCTACTAAGGGAATACATTATAATACATCAATCAGGCCTCCCCAACTCGTCTGGCCAGCGCGGGGAGTGTAGGCCAAATCCTCCGTCTGTCTCCGGCAGATGAGAGAGGGTTGTGCTCCTGCAGTGGAGACCAAAATAACCTGATGATGAACCTTACCCAAGCCAGCAAGCTTTTTCTTTTTTGATTGCAGTTACAGCTATTTTATATAGAACACAAACAATTAATCTTTGATTTTGAACATTTATTTTCAACGTTAGGGCACAGAATACTAAATAGTAGGACAGAAGTCTCTCTTCCGAATAAAGCGGCGTTTAGGTACCAAAAATATACCTAAACTACGCTTTCCTTTCTATTGTATAACTCTATCTCGTTCAGACGCGGCACGTGTAACGTTAGGGTTGTCATCTTATAAACCCATAATTTAATCTAAGTATTTATGGATAGTACAAAAGTACCTATTACTCTTTTTAAACAATGACTTTTGAAATATAGTTTTAGACCCGAAAACTATTTGTTTTACAAATTCCCGCATACTTACATAAGTAAGTAAGCAACTTTGGTGTATCTATTTTATTTTTAGTATTGTAGCTGAAAGTTCTGAGGGAATTGAATTCTGAGTTTGTACTGAATGACTGAATGATCGCAAGACGAGGCTTGCGGCTTATAGTCTCCGGAAGGTGGAAGATGGTGGGGGTAGAACCGATCAGAGTGGAGGACTCTTCGAACTTTCATCAAAATCCATCACCTTCTAGAACCTTCCATCACCTTCCATGACCTTCTAGAACATTCTCGACCCTTCCATATGATGTACCTAAAAAGTTCTAGAACATTCGAGACACTTTCAGACTTTTCTCGAACTTTCCATAGCACACCAACATGATATATTTCTAGAACTTTCTACAATTTTCTAATTTTCATCAAAGTCCATCACCTTCTAGAGTTTTCCATACCTTCCAGAACATTCTCGACCTTTTCATATGATGTACCTAAAGAGTTGTAGAACATTCGGACACTTTCAGACTTTTCTCGAACTTTCCATACCTTTCCATAGCACACCAAACTGATATTTCTAGAACTTTCTACAATGTTCTACCGTTACTAATATTTTCGAGAATATTCTGTAGGCACATCCATAGTTCGGGAACTTTCCATCACTATTAATAAATACATAGCTTTTCTAGATTAAAACAGAAAATGCCCTTTTACATGGAATTAATCCGACTTTTTATTAGTGTTTTAACAACCGAAAGTGATACAATATCGCCTGTAATAATTTCTGTAATGTATCACCACTCGCGCGTGCGTCACATCGAGCGGGCGGCAACCGACTGATTTTGTCCGGTCGACCCTGCACCGCGATTTTTGTAAACAAAGTCCGGAGTGACACAGGCCTGGTTAGGGTTGAC
This sequence comes from Esperia sulphurella, assembly GCA_947086405.1. NCBI lineage: Eukaryota > Metazoa > Arthropoda > Insecta > Lepidoptera > Oecophoridae > Esperia > Esperia sulphurella. The sequence continues at coordinate 11,710,319 of OX352270.1, read as the reverse complement.
ATTAATTATATAATTGTTAGGTTTAATTTTAGTGATACACCTAAATAAACATCGACCGACCCTTCTTCATTTGCCATCAGGACCACTTATTCATTAAACCTCCCAAAAATAGCAGTCAACGAAAGGTGTATTAGCATCGTATAAAATATTGTATATTAGGTTTTCGCTATACGGATTTGCCCATAGTTATTCAGCTTCCTTCAGTAGCTTATAATATAAGAGTTAGTGTGTTCATAGAAGACAGTATAGTTGCTGTTTGTCAGTCGATATCTGAAGCTCTACAAACATTTGAACAATTAACATCTACCAATTTGAAGCCAAACCAATCAATTCTAAAAACACAGCTGTTATCATCTTACTTTGGCAATTATTATGGTTAAAAATCTATTTCAAACTGGATCTGCGCGCTATCGGCTAAAAGTATGTTTTGCTTTCAAATCTAAGATTTAGCTGTTTTATAGGCTATTAACTTTTAAAACTATTCAAACTAAAGCACTTGCTGCAAAAATATTTCTACTTACGTTGACTTCACCATACTCAGTGACATCAAGGTTTCTTGGTTATCTGTAGCTGTAACTCCATTGAGTTGAGTGAGAAATAATTAATTAGACCCCCTCGTTGGCTTAGTGGCTTGGTTGTTAGACTCGAGCGTCAGGGGTTAGGTGGTGGGTTCCCACCAGGGACAGACAACTTTGTACAAATTGTACAAGTTGGTGCCGGTCTGGATGTTGTATTTGTGAATATTCTATTTTATAATAGTCTATTCTTGGCTGATTCCCATTGCATAGGAGAAACCCCTAAATTGGGACTAGACATGTTGATATATGTATACACGAAAATATTTATTAAAATATAAACAAACTTTTGAATTTATAAGTGATTTTGTATAAAAAAAATTGGTCTGTCTGTCGTCCTCGTTTGTCACATTAGCGAACTTTTGCGAACTATGTAACAAAGGCATTCAACACCCTCTTGACTGGATTTTAAATTAGAAGCACCTTTTTCCTCTTACGTGACCTGTTTATTACTTGACCTTTCCTTTTACAAAACGCTTTTTGAATCTTAATTATTTCATGCGACTATGCAAAAATAATTGTAGGTTATGAATTATGCAACATTAATTCTTCTTATTCAAAAGAAAGTATATAATTTTTGTCTTAAGTGAAATTTTTCTTGGTTTTTAATCGAAAAAAGTCTCCTTTGCTTGACTCTTCGATAAGAGACTTTGCTTCACTTAGTTAAGAGTTAAGATTCTATAATATATTATTTTGTAGGTATTATAAATAGAACAAGATTATTATGGCACTAAGGTCTACATATGAGTAATAAGATACCTGTAGACAGAAAAATTACATCACTCAATTACTCTTTGCGATTAAGTTTCTCACATTTTCCAGTCCTGTTATAAAATCGTAACATGTTAATTAACTTTAATGTAAAATATCAAATACACTTTAAATATCACTGTCATGCTCATCACTGAAAGACGCGAGAATAATTTTTCGCGTTTGTAGGTGGTCCATAGCACGGTTCCATTAACTCTGACTTGACTCCGTCTCTTTAGCGAACATCCCTCCCCACATTGGATCACGTGGTTCCTGAAGCCATAACCCGTCTTTCGGACTTAAACTAGATCGGTTTATACAAAACCATTGCTATGAACACACTACCGATCAGCATAAAAGTAAACTAAACTAATTTAGATAGAATTTAAATAGGACCAATTCGATGATTTAGTCTATTCACTCTCCTGATTTACTTCCATTCGTATACAGACCGACAAGTTTCGTGTTATAAATTTTAGTTTCAGAACTTTGACCAACGAAACTTTTTATAATAAAAGACACGGTCAGTTTGCTAGTTTGACGGAGAAAATTCTCGCTTCATCCGATAAGTTCTGAACTAACATTGTAACTTTAGACAAGATAAACTTCGAGTATGTATGTATGTAGAAGTACCAACAGAACCGAAGTTAAATAGTTGCGTTTTGTACGTTGATATAGAGAGATTGGATATTGTAGGTTGGGGCTATGTAGTATATGATCAATTTGTATTTGTTTTGAAACAATACCGATTAAAATGGAAAATGAGAGAGATCTCGTATGCACTGAATTAAAACATGTATTTTATTTCCAGATCTTTGGCACACGTTAGAACCGATTTAATAACCTATTACAAGCGCACTCGCCTGTACATACACATCTGTGTGTACGCGTTAACTATCGAGAGAGGGACAACGTTATACGTCAACACATACGTGCTTCTCTTTCTAACCGGCAGCCTTACTACAGCAGTACTACTTATTATTCTGTGCTACCCGCCGTGCTTTATTTTGCGGGCGACGTTAAACTGGCGGGGAGGCGAGTGTCGTTTCTTTACTTAGTAATATTTAGTATTCTCTGCATTTGGTGAACAAAAGTAAATTTACTTGGTAAATTCTAGCAGTAAACCTACGACATACCTACTAAATTACTGATTTTACAAATGTCAGCTCTGAATCATTCAATGCTTTCACATCAGAAGAGCGATGAATACATATCGAGTTATTTCCGGCCGCGAACGGGAACTTCGTATAATGTACGGAAGTTTATGAGGCAAGTGGTGACAAACATACTACACTTACGTACGACACACATCTACATACAGCTTTGAAGAGCTAAAGGTGCGATTTTTGTTAATTACTGACGTTATAATATAATCGGAACTCAGTCCATCCTGCTTTCAAAGTTTTCCAAATACAATAAACATTGGCTTAAAAAACATCAATTAAACTCCGAAGAGATACGTACATTGAAATCTTTAGGATGATAAATAAATGACTACATTGACCTATTCGTGGCTCGTCTGCTGTTATAACTTGATTGAAATTGAATATTTCATACTCTCGGCAATGTAAAATTTTCGAGGAGACGTAAAAATAAAAAAAAACATTTTGAGATGTGGGAGCGGGAACGGGAACGGGGGCGGGAGCGGGAAAGGGGGCGGGAGCGGGTTGGGATTGAGACAAAGATTAAAAATAATTGTGTAGTCCACGCGAGCGGAGCCGCGGGCACAGCTAGTCTAAAAAATAAATACGTAAACTTCGCGTGTCTGTACATTGAAAATATTTGCAAAATTAAAGGACGATAAAAGAGAAATAATAAATAGGAGTGGAATAGAAGAGGTTGAAGGAAGGAAACATTATAAAACATCAATCAGGCCTCCCCAACACGTCTGGCCAGCGCGGAGAGTGTAGGCCAAATCTTCCGTCTGTCTCTGGCAGATAAGAGAGGGTTGTGCTCCTACAGTGGAGACAACAATAACCTGATGATGATGAAGGAAGGAAACGAAAGGAGAAGAGTGGGAGAGAGGGCAGAGAGAGGTGGGGGGAGCTGGGGGAGCCATGTATTTCAGTGGTCTGCGCGTACAAAGTCGCGGGCACAACTAGTGTATACTATGAGGGTAATGTATAATGTATGGTTTAGTGAATAAATATTTATTCTTTCTCTCATCTTTCATTATTTTATGCAAATTAAACTTCACGACCCAAACTGGGATTATCCCGAACATACTACTTAACATACAAACATCAAAGGCCCGAAACAAATAATCTGTCCTTTCTACAAATATTTAACTTACTCAAATAAATAGTACCTAATCGAACTCGTGATCCGTCACAGGAGCAAGTAGGGTTCAACATTCACAAACGAAGCCTTTCATGTTAATGCGAAAATCGGTTTAGATGTTTGTTCTACATTTACGCCTCTTATTTTAAACAGGCTATTGAGATAACATAGGCTTCTTTTTATCATGGGAAAACAAATTGAATTTTTGAATAAACCTCTAACCTTGAAAGTTTGACCTCTAGATTAAACTATAAAAACGCTGACTTGTATAAGTTTTCATTATATCAGATAAGGAGAACCGGGTCTGGTGGCGTTCATTGGAGAAGGCCTATGTCCAACAGTGGACGTCTAAGGGTTAACATGATGATGATGATGATGTCAGCAAAATTTTAAAAATCAGCAATTCGTACTTTGTTTTCGAATTCCGCCATTATATTTTATATCTCGATTTTCCTGAAATTTCCCTAAAAATCGATTCTACATGTATACGCTAAGAAGTTATCTACCAGACAGATAAACAACAAAGTTTGGGTGTACGTTTTTTGACAGCTTCCTAATTATTTTTTCTCGCTTAACTATTGATATCCACAGCCCGACTGCATAGCTAAAGTAAATTGGTTCGATGATTTTTCAACCATATCTCCTATCCTACTTTCAAACGGAAAGGAGACAGCAAAGTAAACGTCTTACACAATGTGCAGTTCCCGTTAATTAATTTTTTTTTAGTTTTCCTTTACCTCCAAAACGAAATCTCATCCTAAAATTTCCATAATTTAACCAAAAGCATCCTGATAATGATCGCAAACAGGCTGGACTGCTCATAGGTTGGTACGTGAATCATTACTACGCCATATCGGTTTTTTTGTGTGTTAATGGGCTCGATTCTGAAGGCACAATGTTAAAATTTGACAGCACTAAAACTGTTGCTATCCTTGTCACACAGTATTATGAAGATAGAGATGAAACCAATTTTAGTGCTGTCAAATTTTAAATGTGTGCCTTCAGAATCAGGCCCAATATTTAGTTTAATTTAAAATGTAACTAAATATTATTATTTTTACTAAGTGAGCCCTGGGTACCTAAATAAACATTTTATCCAGTCTATTTTTAAAATATTGGTATTTAAAAATAGCCACCCTAAAGTCATTGATCTCTTTTTTACGGTACTTTTTGCTCGAAGCTCAGTGGGTCGAACATGCTGTCCCTATGTAACAGGTACCGGGCAGTTACTTTCAGTGGAAGCCTGGCATGACTCCAAATACTGTCAGAAAATATCCTCTAAGCCCTTCGTAAAGAGGGTCGATAACAGAAATCGACACAAGCTAAACCCCTAGAATACACGACACAAAGACAGCTATTACAGCTACTAATTCTAAATTAAACTGACTGACTTCACACATCTTCACTGTAAAGCGTGTTTTGTGTATACATAATGTTCTAATGCCAATCTAGACTTACAGCTTAATTTATTACTTGCTTTCCATCTATCAGCGTTATGCACGATAAAATAACCACAGCATTCCATCATTGTTTTCGTTTCATCAGTCCTGATGGTTACTTCACAAAAACTCACAAACTTAAAAGTAATCAATAACATAGCCTACTTACCATTTACTATGCGAAAAAATTACCGCGGTAAACTTGAACAATCTCATTCAAAGCCATGCAAGAACTAATAAAGGTCGGCTTATAAATAAAATCTTTAACTAATAATATCAAACAAGGTCGGGATTGAGTAAAATATCAAATTTCAAGTTTCTAAATTAATTAAGATCTATTTCAAGCTTTGCACAGACCAATAATGGTCGATCATTTCTATCAAGTTACCATCAAGTTATCCGACCAGAGTATATACTTTGGTAGTTTGATTAATTTATACGAGATACGTAGATATAATGTATTGGTATAGTTATGTACGTCCATCTAGTTTTACTAGTACTTATTTAACAGAGTTATATGCATAACAGACGTACCAATTTTTTGTCCACTAAAGTGATTTGTGTATTTCTGTGTTAGAAGCATAGGATAGTGTAATAACAGGCACGAAAGAGGCATGTCAACAAAGTCTACAGGTTCACCTGCACGCGATTTAGACACACATGCTACACTACTTTAGATACAACTTGCAATAGTCAATATTATTTACTATCACACTAGAGTACAGTCCTACTAAGTCTACACGCTTCTACACCTCATACCACGAAGCAAACCCACTATTTAGGCTACCCACTATTTTTGACACTATTTTTCATAGTTTCTGACATTATTTCTAGTTTAATTCAATTAATTAATGAATTATTAAATCAACTAACCATTTTAATATTAATATCAACTGAACATCTAAAAGGTAGAACCATGAAGAACTAACGTTATTTTAGGCCCATTTCATTACTGATAGTTATGCAATAAATACATTTGAATTTGAAACCTTTATCAGGTCGTCGGCCCAACCTTTCTATATGATTTAAAATAGATAATGCGGTGGGGGGCGGCAAATATCAAATAGCCCGGGGCGGCAATGGCCTGGATATGCCACTGATGGCAGGCCACGGAGCTCAGCGTACGGTTCACGTATTTGACCTACTCACCCCTAACTCGACCTCTGGTCCTGCTAATGACATATTGGCAAGCTGATATAAGGTGCTAAGAGATTGTATTTTATATACAGGTTGTAACGAAACACTTGTTGACCCGAGAGGCTTTCAGTATTTGTCCACCTCGTTGGCCTATTGGCTTGCATGGTCATCGGACTCGAGCGCCAGAGGTCGTGTCAGCGTTTGATTCCCACTGAGGGCAGACAACTTTGTACAATTTGTACAAGTTGGTCCTGATCTGAATGTCATATTTGTGAATTGTCCTATCCTTGTTTAAGAATTTTAATATGGATTGTGTTTTGTATACATATGTTTTTTTTCAGCTAAGCAGATCAAATAATTTTTTATGTGCAAGTGGTTTTATCTGCCGAAAAGTAACACAGGCTCATTTTTACTACGGCCATATACATTTTACCATAAAAATGTATTTTATTGCAAGTACCATAAAACTGTAAGTAGCGATAGAAATTTTTATTTTAAGAAAATAATTATTATTCTGTAGTAGGACATTTGAATTTTGGTCATTTCACCTAATAAACCTACTTAATATTAATGTATGTAAACGTTTTATTGCACCACATAAAATTGAGTACCTATGTCATGTCTTGTAGAATAAAAATTCCATTTTTTTCCCTTCATTCCTTCTTTCATCCATACAGAAAACATTACATAGGCCACACCTGGACATTGGCACCCCAGGACACTCATGAATATTTACCTTTTGAAAGTTATATTTTTAATAAACAGATTTTCATTTATGGACTACAATATATATATATATTCTTTATTGCACACATAAATATTGTCAATACATTACACAAAGAAAAAGATGTACAAAAGTGGACTTATCTCTAAAAGAGATCTCTTCCAGCCAACCTCTACTGTGGGAGAATCTAAAAAATAAACTTAAAATGGATTTAATGCTTAAGTATTTTAAAAAGTTCCCTTTCTCCGGACGAATGAATTACTTTCAAAATGCTTTTGTGCTTCAGGCACCACATTTGAGCTCTGCGAGGTTTTGGTACGATGAATTTAGTCGTGTTCGCGTTTCTCTCCAAGGTGATATTCGTGAACTACGTTTGTCAACTGATCATTGAAGAAAACTGACGAATCACCTATAATGACATTCGAGGACATTTAGTGATCGGTTAAGTTTTACTTAACCCCTAGGAAAAGTTTTTTTTATTAAGTACTTTGTACTTAATAAAAACCTATTATGTAGTAATATTTAGCTCTCAATATACATACATTATAGGATAAAAGACATCAAAATAAAACCCACGCCATTTTACTGTATAGTAAATAGGTAAGTACCTCATAATAAACGCCTCTTTCATTCCGTAGGTGTTGATAGGATCTGTTATATGAATAGGTGTAGATAAGGTTTTGGGTAAATGATGACATTTTGTGTGGGGGCGGCCCGGATCTAGAACACGAATGGGGGCCGATCCAATTAATTTAATTTCTAGATTTTGTCCGCGTCTCGTTCTCCTTCCTCTTATCTAAAAAGTAATAAGCTTCTTTTAGCAAGTAGTAATCCATTTGATGATGGTAAGCTTTAAAAATATTTGTCAAAATGTGTACTGTCAAATTCGTAATATATTAGGTATGTAATTTAATAAAAAATTTACCAAAATTAACAACAACAATAACAAATAGGAATAATATTGTGTACAAAGGCGGATCACACTTACGGATCTCTTCCAGTCAACCTTAGAGTAACTGAAAGGACTAGTATAATGCTTTTACTCCCAAATATTGATTAAACGTATACTAAATATATGTATACCTACTTGTATTTGAACTAAAGTGTGCATATATTACATGAACATAAACGATCAATACAATATATATGTACATAGATCATACAGGAATAAATTAAATTATAATTTATTTTTGATAACTTATTGACCCGAAGCTCCTCGGTAGGCTATAGAATTGAGATTTTGTGTGTCCCCCATTAAACATCCCAGATCCGTGTCTGGCAAGGTAAGCCTTTTTGTGCGAACATCAGCTACTTTGAAATGAAGTAAGGTGTCTTGAGTTACATAATAATATATGTACTATATCTTACCTTAATATATTACAAGTCATTCTAACTAATATTAATATTCTTCATCCGAAAGTGAGTTTGTTATTTGGTTTGTTACGAATGAGGAATAAATTTGAGAAATGCCACACGTGTACACATTTTGTACCTACTAATCTGATATGACCCTTTCTACAACAAAACAATATGTTCAACTTAACCCCCATTACCCATCTGACCAAGGTTATCGTTCTTTAGACTCCCAACTATTTATCGCCGTAAGTTTTGTGTCTCGTCACGATGAAAGCAACCTTGGTGCTTACAACTAAAGTTTGATCTTTACTTGTGTAAAACTTGCGAAGTGGAGTGGACGAAAGAATAGGTGCAAGAAAGACACCGGATACAGAGACAGTTCAACGTCTATGATAAGGTGTACAACAACATCAAGTACTCCAAATACCATACCATTAAGATGAGCAATCAATGGCGATAACTATTTCACACTAACTTTATCTATGGTCATACATACATTCATTCATACATTATTTTGAGCCGGCTAAATTAGGTAAAAGAATTGTACAATCGAGCTCAACGTTTAAAAATCAAGTTTATTCTAATTTAAACTTTATTGCTTTTATGTTAGTTTGCTTTCGGTTTGGTTTCTGACTGTACCTACTCTTACCATCACCAGTGAATAAAGAAGTTACTTTAGACGTTTGTAATAAAAATAAATAAAAGGTACAATCCTTCAGTCTATCTAAAATAGGCTGACAAAGCTTCCTCCTTTAGCAAAAGTGATGCAGCTCTTTAGTCTTGATCTTACGAAGGCAAATACAAGTTATATATAAACTCAGCTGCTGGAGTTGAGTGAAATCAACGTCTTGGAACTTTGAAGATTGAAGGATCAACAGAGGCTCTGAAAAATATGGACAAGTTTTGAAGTTCTGAGTGTCAAGATACGAAATTGACGTCTATTTAACAAGTCTTAAGTGATATACTTTCTCACTGAGAGTTCCGTATCGTAATATAGAATACCAAAAAAAATCTCGAAAAATTTTGTAAAACCCCACTCGGTATTACATACTGAACAACTTTCGTAGAACTTACTTTGGAAATTCAAACTCAGATACCTCCCCTTCTAATGTACTAACCCTTTTCTAGTATTGTGGTAACTGCAATTACCTAATTAACTTTGGTCATTTACCACAACAAGTGCCCACAGTATCCTCTTTTCAACCGACTTCAAAAAAGGAGGAGGTTCTCAATTCGACGGTATGTTTTTTTTTTTGTATGTTTGTTACGCGATTACTCCGCCAATTCTGAATGGATTTTGATGGTTCATATTTTGTATGGTAGGTCATACTTCAGAGGTGGTCCCATATAAATTTTATCAAAATTCATTCAGCGCTTTTTGAAAAATCAACAAAGACACAAATATAGGCTTAGTATATACCTACATAGACGCATGCTAGTTTGATGTTCCTTCAGCCAAGGATGAAGCATTAAAACCATGGATCCATCATATTAAGTTGAAAGTAAAAAGTGTAATCGACTCCTTCACACATTAAATAATGGTCATTGTACAAAAGAGATAGGTATATTGAATCTATATTGTTTAAATAGAAGAATGTCTCCACTTTTCCACGATTCCACGTTACGCTTCATTTTCAGTGCATTAAATAACTTTCTAGTATTTACTGGAACAAATTATAATTAAGTAATGTAATCAACAAAAACACTTTCAGAAATAAATATAAGAAATATCTAGTAAACTCATTACCGTAACCTCAATCTTTTTGTGCTAATATCATAATTAAAAACTTTGTAACTTTGCTTTGCTATTCACCATTGCGTAGTGATATTTAGTATTCTCTGCCATAGATGTGTATAAAGTAAGAGAGCTATTTCTGCCAACAAACTGTATTATACAGTTTGGCGGAGTTATTGTATGTACATTTTATAAGAGATGAATAAATGATTTTATTATTATTATTATTATTATTATGGTCATATTTGTTTAAATCAACTTACCGATGAAAAGATAATTTGTAATTGTTTTCCGTTCGGCTTCGACAGCCCACAGCAGTACATGCCATAGTTATTATAAAAGCAGGTTACACAGAACACAATAAATAACAAATTAATCACGAAATTTACGAAAAACTAACGCAACCAAATGGTATTCAGCTGTATACCAAAAGCTTTCAGACGTCAAAACTGGTGGCCCGCCGGCTTTCAAGATGACGCGCGTGCCAATTCCTATCTATTTTTTTCTCAGTAAATGCTGCCATAGTATGACAAGTATGAAGTATTTATTTCAGGTTTCAACTTATAATGAGTCATCCATGGTTTTAATGCTTGATCCTTGCCTTCAGCAAAAGTTGTGATGAGGAATGTCAATATTTTTTAAACTGTCATTAGCTAAGAACAAAGAAGATTGTATGTATTTGTAAGGAGCCTTCATAATAATTATACATTAATATCTGTTCTTAAAGAAAACGACCTATTTGTTGAAAAGATTACACAAGCGTGTCATTTTTGTTAAAGCTTTCTCATCGTGGGGTCGATATAAAAGCTTGCCGCATAGCAACTAACCGAGTCGATCTGGATTCATTTGATAAATGCTCGTGTTGCAAGCCAAGACGATGAAAACATTGCTTTTCGGTTGCGATTGATAAACGTTGTGAATCAAACTGAGTCGTTGAGCATGACTTTCTGGACTTTCATTAAGCCTTAATAAGTTCGTGTATCTGAGAAAGTCTATAGGCCCGCTGCTCATAACTCTCATTTGAAACATTTATAGCATTTCTTTCCCTACTTTTCTCTAAACAATCTTTCTTCTCGTCACTACTGTCTTCCTAACGGCGCTGTCTCATTTGAGCAGCGCGTTTTAAATAAACAAAATACACTTACTACCCACTAAAAAGTAAAAAATATTATGGTATATTGCATTGAGTTAGAAACTTAAATTTTATAAAGAACTATATTAGGACTACTTTTGTATGAATTAATTTCAACTCGATAACCTCTAGTAGTTCCTGAAAAAAGGGTCTTGACAGACAGACAAATGGACAACAAAGTGATTATATAAGCGCTCCGCCTTTTTTTATTTCGAGGTACGAAACCCTAAAAATAACGAAAAGTAATGGGAAAGTGAAAGAGATGTGTCAGGCAGGATCACAATACTTTGCTCTCTATTTTTTTTAGTTTGCCTGTAACACATGGAAATCTCATCGAACTTTCGATGTTGTTCGTTCCGATTCCGTTTCGACGATGTCTAAAAATTACAAAGGCATAAGACACACATACATACGCCTTAGAACACAAAGAGGTGTGTTATCATATCATCCATTCACCTACCCTAAGAATCATGTTGTTATCTCGTGTGCCTATAAAAGCACTAGCTTTCTTACGAAGACGGCAGAAAAAGTTATGATTGGTGAGACTGCCCAGAGAGACGTTGAGCTACAAGCAGGAGCGGTCCTAACAAGATTTTTAGGTGATGCGAGATCTCATTAATCCTCCTCCCTAACAGATAGATAGGCATTTATAGTTAGATAAAAATTTATTCACTGACACAACACAAATTCACAAACAAGTAGACAATATAAATTTCTTGAACAAAACATAACATAACGCTTCGCAGGCACCCAACCAGACACAATAGAACTTTACACGTCTACGTTGGGAGCCCACGAAAGCGCAGCCTCGAGGCGTGTGTATGCCCGTGTGTCGTGCTATAGAAATACCCTGACTCAGCATGTGTCGCCGCTAGCATGTGGCGCTAATATGCAATTGCTTAGTCATTAAGCTGTGCGTATGTACATATAGACTTAAATTCATACTTAAATAATTAGTCCAGTAAGTACTTTGATTTTATTTCATCCAAAAAAGGCGATCTATCGTTGCATTTCAGTGGAACCGTAAGCACCGCCTAGGGATCCGCAAAAAGTATCGATACCTGATTAGCATCGATACTATCGTTGCGATACCAAGTATTTTCGTACTCGATACTTTTGTTACGATACTTTACTAGGTATCGATACTTCGTCACATACTCGATACTTTTTGTTTTACCGATACCAGACCTACTTTGTTTTGCGAAACGCCCAGCGCCAGGGATGAGCATACGGTAGCGCTAGCTCCGTACGCATGTGTAAATGCGCAAACCACATTGTATACTCATAGAGTGTCCTCTCATTACCGTTCTCTTCATTCTTGCTTTGCTGATGCATAATGACCCTCTCGGTCGGGATAAGTGAATTTAGGGGAAATCCCTATCTTATTAAAATATCTGATTTTGGTCTGACTGAAGATTAGGGGTTTAAAAAATAATCATATTTACATCTATTAGGTCAATGTTTATCGTAATAAATAAATAGAGACGGAATATTATTATTGGTATTATACTTTATTTAATATTAATTTTGAGACACGGTTTCTAAGGTGATGAAAAAAGTACTCGATACTGAGTAGTATCGATACTTTTGATCGTCTGCATCGATACTTTTTATGCGATACTGTATCGATACTTTTATTTTTTGCGTATCCCTAGCACCGCCCTAGGGCCGCCACTGGCTTAAGAATTCCAGTCTTACCATGACTATGAATATTAATATGAAGAAGAATATCTTCTAGTTACGTCTCAAGAATTTCCGCATTGTTATAAGTTCTCAAGTAGTTTACTCCATAAAATGAACGATGTGTTTTACTTTACTGCCTGGAGAGATGCAACCAGATACGTACTAAATGTAGTCAGAAGGGGGAAGGACGTTTGAGGAGCCAATCCTGTCCAGAACAGTTTAATTAAAACAGATTAAGAACCCATACAGTTGGCAGCATGCTTGAATTTCATTTATTCAAATTATTTCGCTAAAAATGCGCAGCGTGATCTATATAGAAACTAACCGATGAGACTACATACCTATTAATACTTTTATTTACCGTTACGTACACGTGACACTAACTCTATTACTGCCCAGCGTTTTATAGGTCCTTTACACTTCTTAACCATCTGTCTGATACATAACTATAAACTAGCTGACCCAATTAAGTTGAAGAACATACCATGATTGAGTTTTTATTGCACAATAAAATACAAATAGTAGGTAGTTTACGTTACTACATCTATTAAAAGCAAAATGCAGTGCAGTACCTACAGTTCGTACGTATATTTCGTTCCAAATCAAGAGACATATGAAAACAAACGCATTTGCGTCTCGAAAACCAAATATATAATAGATGGTGTCCCAAAGTGCAATACAAACCGCATGGTAATACAAACTTGATTATGCTGCTGTTCACCCTTTCATGTAAATGTTATCGTGACGCAAATAGCGTTGGTTTTCCAATGACTATTGGTTTGGAACGAAATATATACTTTATTTAAACGATGTGTCAAAAGTATACAACAAAAATAGTGGCCGGTCCGGCCAGTGCAACCTCTTTTATAACGAGCGATTGAAAGTAGATGGCGCTGCTTGCCGCGCGGTTGGTACTCCTGGCAGTCGCTGGTGGGTGTCGCCAACACATCTGGGAGGTGTTATCGCTAAAAGCAACTTTTCCAAAGTACACTATACCCATAAGTTATCTGTGACTGTACTGACTATTTTAGTTTTTTTTTAGTATAGCCCGTCCGGGAGGCCCCCGAAACCACATCTTCAATCAACCTAACACAGCGCCATCTGTGTTAGCTTCGCGATTCGACCTATAAATAGCCCCCTGCTGGCTAAGCCCCCTACTCCCCCACCCATACAGAATCCTGGCTACCGTTTGCGACAGTGAGCATTATGACTGTAGGTACAATTACCAAGTAAAGTCATCAAACAAAGTTAATAGGTGCTTGAGTTAAATTGCTGAGACTTAATTAACGACGCCTAACTTGATATTCGGGTTAATGTCTGTGAACGAGGGTTCTCGATAATAGTAAATATGTATTCACTATAGCACTCGCCCACGGGTTCGCCCACGTCTTCGTAGCAGCCTGTTGACTATAAACTCTAAGTTCGCCTTCCTAGGAGCCGAATTAAGAAAATCCCTTCGAAATGGAATCTGACGTCATTAAAAGGAATTTATAATAATAGGGTCTAGGGAGCATCCATAAACCACGTACCCCAATATTGTTGACTTTTTGAAGTCTATCCCCCAATGTAGGCTTAATATAGCTTTAGTCTTGATATTTTTATGGTTCCGTACCGAAATAGTAAAAACGGAACCCTTTGTCCGCCCGTCCGTCGATCACAGCTGCTTATTTCAGTAACTACTAACGCTATCGACTTGATATGTGGAATAGTTTTAAATTATGCTTGTGCAACTTTAATGCAAATGAAAAAATCTGAAATAATTAGAGTGGATAGAGGATTATATCAATATTACAGGAACAATAAAACGATATATTTAACCAGCACATTTTTTAGAAAGCCTCAAAAACTCCTTTACAAACAAACTTAGTCACGCGGTCCTAAATATGAACTGTATTGCTTGCTAAAATTCCTACTTAGCATACATTTTATACGTTTCCTTTCAAGGAAAGGAACCCTCGCTGCGCCAGTCCGACTCGCACTTGACCGGTTTTTATACTGCACGCGAACTTACGTTTACCTTCAATTTTATCTGATGGTAAGCAATGAGGTCGAAGATGGAACACGCCAAAAGCGATGTGCAACAACAATCAGAAGTACCTATTCATTCTTACACACAAAGACGCGCAAATAATTCCCTTGGGTATCAAGAAAATCTTGCGACTGCGGAAAGCCAGTATCCTATAAATAAAGATCGCAAATAAGATTAATTAAATTAATTATTTAAATAAATAACAATTTGCTAACTCCTGGGGCGCTTTAATTGAATTTGGATCCGAGGCAATTATATAGCGTCTATAACTTTGTTCGTCGTATTAATTAACAAGATTATCAATTCTTTTTAATGACAATTATTTATTTGTACCCTGGTTCTACTTTGGTATTTAGACAATACTAGCTTTTGGCCGCGACCTCGTCCGCGTAGGTTTCGATATTTACATATCTTGAATGTCAAAATAGATATCATTATTGATTTCCTATAGGAATGAGATGTGTTTTCCGGATCTAAACTATCTATCCCGATCCGTCTGGTGGTTGAAGCGTGATTGAATAACAAACATCCAAACTTTCGCATTTATAATATTAGTGGGATAACGAAACGGCTCTCCACTATCTGTAATGAAAGACTCTAAGCTTCTTCGGTCACAGTGTGCGCTCTCCCAAGCACGACCTGGAGAAGCTCATCATCCTGCGACAAGTGGAGGGCAGGCGTGACAGAGGACGAGCTTCTACGAGATGGCCAGACCCGATGAGAAGGATGGCTGGCGGATCCCTCTGGCCAATGACCGCTATGCGTAGAGGCGCATTTTATACGGTCGCGATCCTCAGAACGACACAGAAGAAGAGAACTTTAGTGCGGGACCGTCTAATTGGAGAACACCGTCTACCTATTTCTGCTGTCCTACATTTCATTGCTATTTCCAGTTTAAAGGGTAAAGTGAGCGTGAGTAATTACTACCTAGGTTGGAATGAATCGTCTGTCTGTAATTAGTAATTAGAGTGTTGTTATAAAACATAAATAAAAGGATATTTCGTTAGTTTCACGTATATTTTAATTTAAACTATAATTGACGTGCGTCCCACACGAATGATGTTGTAAGAAGGGATTGAATGAATGAACCGTTAATACAATACAGATTATAAAATCTTCAACTTTAGTTCGTTCCGAACAAGAGTAAAGTGACGTGTGTATTATCAACCGAAGTAGGTCCATTGCTGAACATAAGCCTTCCCAATAGAATGCCACTGTTGGTGGGCTGTTCATGGGGGGTGGGGCAATCCCTTAGTCGCCTTGACAACACCCACGGGAGCCCTATTATAAGCCGGCCTTAGGTAGCAGCGTTCTCCTGTATATATTAAGATCATTACTACGATCACCAATCCCCCTGCGCTATGATCACCAATCTCCCTGCGAAGCGCGGTAATTATGGCCAATCCCCCAATAGACCACTAAAAGTGGCATTCTATTGGGGGAGTTTATTCTTGGTTTCTAAAATCGAAAATTCGAACAATTAGGCTTCTGATCAGCAATGGACGTATTTCGGCCTACTTTTTAAGAGTTTGTAGATTCAATACCCCCTAAATAAATATACAAGTCGTCCCTTTTTTAAACCTCTACAAAATATCCTATAAGGAATCAAGTCGGAGTACACCTTTGGTACCTATTTACCATC
Source organism: Esperia sulphurella (assembly GCA_947086405.1). NCBI lineage: Eukaryota > Metazoa > Arthropoda > Insecta > Lepidoptera > Oecophoridae > Esperia > Esperia sulphurella. The sequence goes on along the minus strand of OX352270.1, from coordinate 11,693,837 downwards.
ATCATCAGGTTATTTATGTCTCCAATACAGGAGCACAACCCTCTCTCATCTGCCGGAGACAGACAGAGGATTTGGCCTACACTCCCCGCGCTGGCCAGACGGGTTGGGGAGGCCTAATTGATGTTTTGTAATGTATTATGATGAATGATTTCACAGCGAGACGTGTTGCTCTAGCTGAGCTCAGTTGGTGAAGCATGACCTCGGATAGTCAGTCGCCGGTTCAGATACTGTTCCCTTGTGATTTTTTTTCTTTTAAGTTTCAAATATCGTTCAGCATAGTGCATGTACTAAAACCCAAAACAAATTAATGAGCCTATTGTCACTATCGATTTACCAAACACCGATTCGAATTCCAAATACATATTGGAAGCAATATTGGAAAGCTGATTACATTCCAAAGCAATTTTCCACTAATAACCTAATCTCAAAAGCAATAACAATAATCTAGTAATAAAACAATAATAAACAGGAGCAGTGAAACGGTAACACTGCCGAAATTACATCCGAACAAAGTACCTCCAACTTTGATTAAGTTATACTGTGTCCCGCTGTTGCTTCGCAAAAACAATAAATTCGCAGTGTTTCTTATCCAATTCCTTTTTTATTTGCCATTGTAAACAATATTAGCAATATAAAGACAGTATTGGATAGGCAAATGATTCAAGAGATGTCGTATTGCTTGGGTTTGTAGGTGCTCCGCGAAAAGGAATTTCTATCTTAGGTATAATAAAGTTAAATGAACGCAACAGAAGGGAATTCGATTAAGACTAGGTATTCAGATGAAGGTGATAAATTATGAGGTTCTTAATGAGGCTGCTAATGCCTTAGGAGGATGTAGACAGAAATATCTTTCTAGTTTATACACTACTAAAGTTGTGATAGCACATTTATGAGACCGAGGGATCAAACCCATGCAGGGTCGGGCCAATGAATATTTTATAATTAAAGTACAAATTAGATCATTTTGTATTTTTTATTAAACCAGAGTTGCGTATTAGTTAAGTTATTCAAGTTAAATAAAAGTGATTAAGTACCTATGTGATAGTTATTCCGTCTCTTTGTATCGGGTCTTCACAGATACATTGAAAAATAAAAAACGGTCTAGTGCGAGGGTCTCGTACCTTGAAAGGAAACGTAGAAAAAGTTATTTAAGTAGGTGTTATTACCACGCAATAAAGTTCATTTTAGGACCGCATAACAAAGTTTGTTTGTGAAAGATTTTTGGTGATTTCTAAAAAACTGTCCTAGTTAGTCATAGTTTTATTTTCCCTGTAACATAAACCACAATCAACTCTAATTGTTTTAGATTTTTCGCTTGGCAAACTTCGGAGATGAATGGAATATTTTTTAGATATTTTGCATTATAAGACGAAACCTAAGCGTCATAAAAGAAAACGAAAACCTATTTATACCAATGTACCAATGATGCCCTTTCATACGATACCTCACTTGACCTAGTAACCACACTTGGAAACTTTAGACCCCCGCCCGTTTCGGCTTCTTTTTCAATTTAAATAAAAAAAAACTATAATTCGCAATAAAGTTGGGTGGGCATTATTTGAAACTATTCTTAATTTCACGTCGATAGCATTAGTAGTTCTTGAGTTAAGCAGCTGTGACAGACGGACGAACGGACACAGTCGCTCCATAAGAGGTTCCGTTTTTACCATTTTGGTACAGAACCCTAAAAACCAACTGTTACTTATGTGTCGGGTTCGTGGAATAAAAGCGAACAATTTACCAAAAGGTAGGGTTTATTGAAAATACACGTGTATTACAATGAGTAGTCGCGCGATTGGGCTGGCGGTTAGCTGCGGACTGCGGGTCGCAAAAATCCGCGCAGGGAGGTCGACACATATAAAATATAGAAATACCCTCTTACAAACAACAAAATTATATAATAATAAAATTAGGTACGTTTTTCTTAATTAACATTTAGATGTTGAGCACGTCGCTAACACTCCCCACCCTAGTGCTAACACAGCACTCATTAACCAGAGAAACAGTAGCGACGCGTGCCGCAGAGCGCCGCCGCCAAGTATCGTCAAAGTGTTGACGGGCATAACTCTGCACTTGCTCGCTATAAAAGAAACCAATATTTTACCATTGATATTTATCCAACACCAATAGGCCACGGCACACATCACTTTAGAAGAAGCGTTGCAAAATATTAAATGCAAGTTGTTACCTTGCCCTTTCGTAGCACTAGTAGCTGCCGCTACAGCATCGTAACCGCTCGTAGCAGCTTGCGTAGACGCATGTGACCCAGGTGTGAGCGGTGCGGGCGGTGAGGGGGGCGGGCGAGCCGCAGCTGACGTACAGACGGGCGCGTCGTCGTCCGTCTCGCTTGCGCAAGAACTCACCTTATCTGTCTCGCTCGGGCTCGTAGTCGCTACATAGCAACTAGGAGACATAATTACCCGAAACATAATTGGCCGCTCCTTGCCATGAACAATATTTTCAGGTATCCGTTGTAATGATAATTTCACACTCTGACGCAACACCAGACCATCTTCTCCGGGATGCCAAGTAAGTCCGAGTGTCCGCTCATCTTCACACTGCTGATCTTCTGGGCGGATTTTTACCCTAAGGAACATATCTTTAATGTCACCAGTTACTGCTATGACGTTCTCCATAAAGCGCAGCATTATACCAAACAGTGATGACAGTAGATCTGGACCTGTAAGTAAGTAGCCATTAAGACACAAACCGTTTACTTTGGCCGCCGCATCGAAGACCAGACGTAATTTCCCTTTATTAGGGTTGTCAACACCGAAATGTGGCAAGAGCCATGTTTTCGGTGTGACCTCGGTGTCCTTCAGCTCCCTAGCAAAATCATTTTTTAATAAATGATTTACACGTTCCTCATACCTTTCAGCAAAACCTAAATCTTTATCCATTTTCCTTTTTATACATTTTAACCTTTTCAGTGCATTAGGATAGGAGTCCGGCAGCTGGCAGTTTTCGTCCTTCCAGGGTAGACCTACGTGCCAACGACCATCGATGAGGACAGAAGATCGTTCCAGCTGGGCGATGGCTCGGGCGTCATCTGCATTCTGACGAGGCTTACCTGACACACCTAACGAGTCCAAGGCGAATGAGCACCTAACCTCCTCGTGGATGTCCCGCAGCAGGCTTTCCTCACTCGAAATAAGCAAGGTCGTGTCGACTGGCGGGCGGCCGGGGCGGCCGGGGCGCGCGCCCTGCGGCACGCGTACACTACCGTGTACGCACCAACCTAGTGGGGTAAGTGTAGCGGACGGCTCATTCAGTTTTCCTAACTTAATTTCTAAAGGTAATAGTAATTCGTAATTATCTTGACCAATTAACATTTCAGGTTTTGAATCAGAAGTACACAAGTTATTTTTTATATCCATTAAATGACAATAGTTATCACAATTTACAACAGACAAATTTTGTATAGGTAAATTCAATTCACTGACGCTCCGCGCTTTAATAGAATGCACCTTATTGTCCATACCAGTAAGTTTTATATTCATAACTGTAGTATCACAAACCAGTTCGTTATCAGTCCACGCGCCGCGCATACGCAGTGTCTCTGGGCGGCCGCGCAGGCCGGCGCGGGCCGCTAGCCCGGCGCTTATGAGCGACACTGTCGATCCGTCATCGAGCAACGCGGTGGAGTTGACTATACCACTAGGGCCGTGTATACGTATAGGAACTACTTTTAATAACACGTTACGATCACTCGAGTTGATATGCGTCACTGTGTCTGCCTTAACCATAGCAACCGTCGTGTGTACAGTAGGCTCCGGCTCCCGACGATCTTCGTTTGACATTGATTGCTCGTCGTGATTAACGGAATAATGCAGCCAGCTGTGATGAGCTTGGCCGCAGCTGTCCTTGTCACACGCAGGGGCTGGGCAGGTGTCTCGATCGTGTCGAGATAATAAACATTTGTAGCAAAGTCCGTATCGTTTCACATGTTGCCATTTTACTTTGCGCAGCGCCTTTTTAAATTGTTTACATTCAGTTAGCTTATGCTTCGAAGCGCGGCAAAACTGGCATTTTAAATCACTTTCTGTGTGTACCATTAAAGTATGTGATCGAGTAACAGTAACATTATCGGTGGACTTGTTTTTTGGATAATCGTAACGAGTAAAAATATTTGCAGTAGTGGAAATCTTTAGGGCTTCTTCGTTTAGAAAGTCACATAAAATAATTAATCGTGGCTTCTTGCCTTCGGTAATCAACTTGTAACTATAGTCAGACCATTTTGAGATAAGGATAGTGGGCAGTTTAGCCAGTAGAATAGAAATAATATTAATACCTTGTAAGTATTCCTCTCGTCCGACGGCTTTCACTGCTTCCACATAATTTTGCACTTTCACTGAGAACGTTACGATTTCCCTCTGGTAGTCCTGGGGCAGCGGTTGAAGTTTCTTCAGGTCTTGTAAAATTTTAAACATTATGCAGTCAGGATTTCCAAAACGTAGTGCCAGTGTCGACATCACTATGTCGGGAGAAGTGGCACTAATAAACAAAGCGGTGACTGATTCTTTAGCAGGACCTCGTAGACATTTTCTAAGTCTCCATAAGTTCTCCTTTGCACTAAATTTACACACTTCTGTAGATTCTTCGAACGCCTGTTTAAATTGCAACCACTCCAGCGGGTCCCCAGAGAATTCGGGTAAGTCCTTCGGCGTGCTGATGCGACTGAGTAAGTTGGCGTCCGACGAGCGAGTAGCAGTAGCAGAGGAGATGTCTCGTAGTGCACTGGATAACGCTTGCACTGCCTGGTTTAGGGTATTTACAGTGCCGGCGGCTGCCGCTGATTCCATAAGGGCCGGCGCCGGGACGGGCGCCGACGGTGCGAGGGCCGGGGCAGGCGCGTACGCTGCGGGAGGTGCGTACGCTGCAGTGGGCGCGTATGCTGCAGTGGGTGCGTACGCAGCCAGGTGTTGGTGGGCTGGCGAAGGCCTGGGCGCTAAGGCTGGCCCGGGCACGGTTGCCGACGATGCCGCCGCTTGCTGGCACAGCTCGCCCGATTGGATACCATACTCGGGGGCTAGCTGGCCTATCTTCGGATCGTTGAAGCTCATCTGGTGCTCCACCCACCTGTCTAGGTCGCCACATTGACGGGGGTCAACGGGCTTTCCGTTTTGTGGACTGTATTCTTCTTCTTCTCCATCATCGTTGAGTTCCGCAATTTCCGCTTCTAGCTCCATGTCGATAAGCTGCATCTCAATAGCTGCTTTTCTTTTGGCGGCTTCAACTTGCAGTCGCTTTTTCCGTCCCTCTTTAGACGCTGACGATCTAGACGATGACTTGCTAGACTTGCCAGCGGACGGTGGCCGGGAGTGAGCGTAGGGTACCTCTTCAGGTTTTATGCTGCTACCCGGCAAACAAAATGTGCGACTAAGAGTTGCTGCAGCCGTATCCTGTGTAGCAGTCTCTCCTGCTGGCAGAGGATCTCCATGCTGTTGCGGCGCACGTGCTTCTTCGGTCTCCCTTTGTTCGCGTTCGCTTTGTTCCTGTTCCTGACGCGCCGCTGCACTCCGTGTGCTGACCATTTTCGTGGGCGTATGGAACATGAATCCGCTCGATGGACCACTTGTTACTTATGTGTCGGGTTCGTGGAATAAAAGCGAACAATTTACCAAAAGGTAGGGTTTATTGAAAATACACGTGTATTACAATGAGTAGTCGCGCGATTGGGCTGGCGGTTAGCTGCGGACTGCGGGTCGCAAAAATCCGCGCAGGGAGGTCGACACATATAAAATATAGAAATACCCTCTTACAAACAACAAAATTATATAATAATAAAATTAGGTACGTTTTTCTTAATTAACATTTAGATGTTGAGCACGTCGCTAACACCAACTGTTAATTGAATAAGAGCTCCGTGACGGCCATTTTAACTCCATACGAGATCTTGTTCCCTTAAACTACTCTTGTCCCTTGCACTAAATCAACTTGTTAACTTGATCACGATCTTGTTTCAAATGATGATTAAAATGATAACTTTAGCTAACATATACAGACAAAATGCCACTTAGTTGACAACAATTTATATCAGTGTATTTTGTAACATTCCGCACCTTTTTTTTAGGAAATACAAAAAAACACTATTTTTGATTTTCAATCCATTGATCCAGTTTAGGTAGTTATTGACGAATTCCTTCTTAGCCAGTGTTGTAACCACGAGTGCATGTCAGGAATCCATTCCCCGTACCCCCAAACAATCCTAAGTGTTTAACCTAGTACCGTTCGTTATAAACACGCACTGCCTATATGAACATGTATACATATTCTAAAATGTCACCACCATAACCACTTATAGCCTTGTGAGCATGACAGCCTTACCCTAGATTAAATAAGTTTGCACTCTCACTGGTGGGTAGTTAATCTTATTACACCGCCATGCTGTGACGATCCTACCATGAATTTGCGACAGCTGTCAAACTTCCACGGTCATACACATCGTCATTTCTGTATGATATACTGATAAATTAAAAGCCCACCACTCTTCCATTTGCTATGAAATTGAGTTATTTGAGATATTACAAAAAAAAGTCGTGTGTGAGACGTTGACATTAGTTTTTTTTATGTTTGAAGCTGAACACAAGGCAAAGGTACTGCAACTATATACAGTTGAAATGAATAAACTAAAAAAATCATGTTAATTTAATTAACAATTTCTGTATCAATGACACCACCAAAACTTTAAAAGTTCGCAGATTTAACTTGCGTTACGAAGTTATGTTAAAAAATAAAACCTGCAATACAATATCTCACGATAATAGACAAAGATGAATCGTCTAGATAATCTATGTATTAAACTTTAAATTTCTACTGTTGTTATCGATGTAATAAATTACGTGTTGAAAATTTTAAGATGTAGCAGTGAATAAGGACTTGAATTAAAGATTTCCAACCGGATGTTAAGTAAATTGACCGCCTTCGCTCATAAACTTTATAATTGGATACCTACTTAGTATATGCTACTTAACCACTGTTTAACTAGTCTTACTTTAATGATAAACATTTAGTACTAAAGCTAGTCTTTTTGCGATGTTTTTTATAATAGCCAGAAATACAAACATTAGTAATCCAAACTTAAATTTCAACCATGCCTGTGTATTATCCGGAAATTAATCTCTGTGTCAAATCTTGTGAGATAACAGCTAAATCTAAGTAATAGTTTAAGGAAAGTGACGAATTCCCAATTATATGATAGTTTCTCAATGGAACCCTTAAATTTTTTACTCCAAAAACAAATTCACTTGCATCTGGAAGTGCCACTCGCGCCGCCGCGACGACGTCTTTTAAAGCGTTTTGAAATGTCAAGTAAACCCCTTTTTACAGCGACTACCCTGCGCGAGTGGAGGCATCCATTCTAGAGTGCTCTATAAACGTTTTAAACTCTGAAAAATGAGAAGAGAATACAGTAGGTTTATTAGAATATAGTTTTATTTTACAGGTTTCACCAATTCTTTTTAATATGACACATCTTTAATTTTGCTTGAGTACTCAAGTCATTCACATACGAGTACGGAAAAGAAAACTCTCAATCGCTCACCATTTCTTAACTATATTTCCCAGACCAAAATAGTTCATATACACTATACCTCATACCATGAAGCAAAATAATTTTTCGTAGCTCGTAGTTCACCTCAAAGTGTTTTCCTTCATGATTGACACAATTGGTTATTAAATTAGATAACAGATGATTTTAAAATATGCATCTGTTATCTAATTTAATAACTAATTAGTGTCAATCATGAAGGAAAACACTTTGAGGTGAAACTATGAGCTACGAAAAATTATTTTGCTTCATGGTATAAGGCTTGTCCAAAGTACGGTCCGCTAACGTTTTGGTATAAAAGCCCACAAGTGTTTAAATTGATTGTCGATTTGTTACGAGTCATAAATACATGGACTGTCTCTTTGGTTGACATCACAATACAAACCTTACAAAACTAGCTCTTCAACAAGTATCGCTTATCTCCGTAGACATAAGTAACGTTTCATATTTTGTCTATTTTATTTATTTTTAAAGTGGCCCTTGTCAACAGTTTTTTTGGCAGTCATATTTGGCATAGAACGAGGCAAAAGACTTGCGGCCGTAGATCTGAGAAAGACCTAATTTTCTATATTCAAATGTAAGAACGAAGAGATGTGTTCGCGCAGAACTGCACATACGAGTATGTATATATCTACTCACGTACCTACCTAAAGGACTTTTATAGACGCGCGGATTGTTTTTTTTTTCTTCAGGTGGTTCGACTAATCGAACTAACAAAACTCTAACTTATAAAACGGAACAGACGAGCACTGGTAGAATCAAAACAGTTGTAGATTAACAAATGCATGTTTTGACAGTGCAAACGCCGCCGCGTCGTCTCTGTGTAAAAAAAATCATTAAAACTTACTCTAACTGATTTTATAAAGTATTTATGTTTATTTGAAAAGTAGTTAAAGAATACCGTATCTGTATAGGGTCATGAATTTTAGTTTATAATTTATTGATATAAGGTGGAAGAGTAATGTGTGTATTGTTTAAATAATGTAAGATCTGTAACATTACAGCTAATATATAATTGGAGTGTAGCTAGTAAAAATCGGAGTGTAGGACAGCGCGAAAGTTCCAAAATGGATTCACTATTATAAGTTTCAAACATAAAGGCAAACTCAGATCTAACACAACATTTAATTAAAATGTCTGCTCTAATGTTAACAGAGTCACTTTCCACTCACAGAAACTTTCGTTCTAGTGTAATTAAGTAAAATACATTTTAATTTTAACCGGGTGGAATTCTCATACAACTAAACAACCCTTTTAAAGCTAAAAATACCTATAGTCACATTTAAGTCGTGTTTCGTACTAATTACATTAATTCTGCTCGTATTCTCTTATATCCGTCTAGGTTTAGGTCAGTACTTACGTATTATTTGATGTTATGTCACATCTTATTATTAACTTTATCGATCCTCAGCCATCTACCACCAACAGCATCCACTGGGTGCATTTCAAAACAAATAATTTGTATACTGACGTAGAATAAGTGTGCGTTACTATATGGATCAATGGTCTGAAATAAAATAGTTTTTTTTATTATTATTACAAGTACCATTAACATCCGTCCCAACCAGTAAGTACAGAATAGGTACCTATTTGTTTTTATTTTTTCGAAATGTCCCAATAAACCGATCGATGAGAATTTTCCGTCAAAAACTTAGAAATCGTTACTACCGTCCATTTTAGTAACATTTTGATGATTTCTGACATTTTAAAACTTTTTGACACAAAATACAAATCTCCAACTTGTCAAGACATATTCTCAAGTATTTTTAAACAGCATTTTCTAGTAATATCCAAATATAGAAAATATTATCGATAGTGGAAAGGTAAAATCGTTAAAGCGCCATTTTGGGAACTTGCAGAAAAAAGTTTAGAAGCTCTTTTGAAAAAAATCATATTACATGAAGAGTATTTTCTACCTCTCTATTAATTCAAAATTCAAAATTTTTATTTCAGACATTAGTCCATATTTTTGTTAGTACAGTCTTGTTAAACTATGTTAGTTGATTTTAAAAATATATTAAAAAATAAAAAAAAATACAAAAATATCACAAAATTTAAAATTATAAATTCCAAGTATAAAAATTATCAAAAAATTACGACATACATTCATTCACTTATTTATGTGTAATCGAATCGAGTGACCCAATATGGGACAGTCGACTCGGCTTGCTATAACGCGTAGGATGCCGTTAGTGCTGCTGCGGACACGGCTTAGCATCGAGGCGGCTCTCTTTCTCAAGATGGCATGAAAGCCATCGATGCGAGCTTCTGCAAACATGCCTGAAGCGCTGCAGTGCCTTGGCAGCCCCAACAACATCCTGAGCGCGTTATTATATTGAACGGGCAGGGCGTTGACTGTCTTCTGCGTGTAGTTGACCCACAGACTGCACGTATAAAATGATTGGCAAAAAGATTTAAAAAGCACTACCTTCACTGCTTTAGTACATCGTGCAAATCTACAAGCCAACATATTACATCTTACAGCCAAAGCCCGGCGCTCCCTCTCAATCCTCCTCATTGTCCGTGGACATGGACATGGAGGACCCTCCGAGACCCAGTGGCCCAGGTACTTGAAACGCGAAACCCTATTTAAAGCGACGCCGTATAGAAAGAGGGGTGGCACTGTGGTGATTTTATGAGTACGTGATTGAAACACTAAGAGTTCACTTTTCTTTACATTGTACCTAAGGCCATGGGCCTCCGCGTATTCCTCACATTTCTTGAGGAGCTTCCTTACGGCACTTATGGAGGGACCCATCAGCACCATATCATCGGCTTAACTAATGTTGTTAATAAATTTTCCATCTGTGGAGCAGCCGACTCCGGTGCTGCTGAGTTCCTCGATAAGTCCGTTTTTAAAATCTTTTTTAGCATGATGTGAGGCAAGAATATTCATCTTTATTTGCTCGGCATTGGTCTGACACCATTTAAGTTTTGATTTAAAAACTCGTCGCGACTCCGACATTTTGTCATAAATGGGTCCTCTCGACGGTCTACCATGCAGCAGCCAGACTCGAAAATTGAGCCGGGCAGCTTCGTGAGCAGTGCGGACATGTTTATTCCAGCCTACTACACCGTGGTGCTTTCGCTTCTTCATAGTATTTGCAATACCTGAGCTAATCACAGCCGCTTCACACATTATACTGACAATACTTTTATACATATCATCTATTACCCGCCTATGATCTAAGCTATGGCATATATTGTCACAACATTTAGAAAATTCTGATGGAAAGTCTACCAACTTTAATTTGTCATTACAAATTTTGTGGTAATTTTCTATTTGATGGCAATCCCTTTCACCCCACAATATTTTATTCGTACTATTTTCACCTAACACAAACTGGGGCTTTAATACAGATATATTACAACTTAACTCTAGTGGCAAATGATCGGACCAGGTACAGTCATAATGCACCTTAGTATCTACTACTGAGTGCCACGCAGATTCCGTAACCAAACAGTGATAGAGCCAACTCGTGGATCACAATGTCGTCATGTTTTTCGAAATTGGTGTCGATTTTCGACCAAGTGGTGCTTTAGCAACTTAATCTTTCCATTGTAGATATTTAGGCCTCATTTTTATTTCAATGAGTCATAGTTCCACCATGTCATTCAGGAACTCTTTTTCATTTGCCTCAAGACATCGTTGTTTATTTAGAAAGAAACGAAATGAAATGACATTTAATTTATTTGTTGGAATATGGTAAGATGAAAATATAGCTAATTGGCCAACATATTCTGCCATATTTAGGCAAACATTTTTCAGGATTGTAATTAATTTATGATAAGTATATTTATTTAGCCGTGTGGTTCCCGGTAGAGTAGAATAGACTCCAACTCTTCCCGTGGATGTCGTACAAGGCGACTAAGGGAATACATTATAAAACATCAATCAGGCCTCCCCAACCCGTCTGGCCAGCGCGGGGAGTGTAGGCCAAATCCTCCGTCTGTCTCCGGCAGATGATGAAGTATATAAAACAAGAAATAAATAAAAATAAAAAATATATCCCTAATACCTGAAAAAATCCTATGTCACTTCCCCGGTTCCTCCCGCAATGAGATGATCTGTTTACATTACATCTTGCCCCACTTATTCCCCTAAATGAGATTTCTTAAGTCGAGATTAAATCACTTTCTCGCATCAAAAACCACATTTCGCCCCACCTCACTCCATTTTATTAAAATCCTTGGGCTCTTTTTGAAGATGAAATTTATGTCGTATATATATAGTGCTTGTCAAATTGTACATTTTGCCAAATGCCTTTACAGGTTGTTATGAAAGCTTTAACTTTATCGAGACTTAAAGCAAATATAGCTTAAGCTCTAAACGCGTGACAGGAAAATTAAATTAACAAGTAGAGAAACGACTAAGACATCTCGTGCTACCATCATTGGACGTCTCTTCACTGAAACAAAAACATTTGTTGATTTGAACAAAATCTTGTCTACCGTGAATAGTCTTAACTTCATATGAGCGCACCAAGAACTTGTTTCCTTCAACTGACTCTTGTCCTCTTGCAGTAACTTGTTAACTTGATCACGATCTTATTTCCAACGTCATAAAAATGATTACTTTCGGTTAACCAAGTGGAATTGTGGCTTGGTTGAAGAATTTTGTTTTGGTTACAGCAACCAAGCCAAAATCCCACTAACTCGACCAATACATTTTTCAGTGTTGTGTTGATGTAGTTTCAATTTCTGCTACTCTGATGACCCTGTCAATTCCGAGGAATGTTCCGATGACTCGACCAGCTGAATGGTGGGACGTTATCTTGAATTAGTACGACGTATCCAATTTGAAGTTTAGTTTGGTACGATTAGCGCATTTATATTCCTTTTGCAATCGACTCCATAACTGTTTACGAATCTTCTCCATCATTGAGACTGCTGGCGCTGTGTTCTCCAGGGCTGGTTATAGCAGCTACGAAAACGAGTTAGTTTTATGGTGACATTTAAAAGCGAGTTAAAGTACTTCAAAAGTAGCAGATCTGTTTCATAAAATATTTTTTTTATACCACAAATATTTTTATATAATACGATTGCGTTAAGTATTTTACAATAAAGCTAACTTGAACATATTTTGCCATCCAGCGACATAAACATTTAATAACCGAGTTGCTTGCTTTAATTTTTGGTGTAGGGTAAGATATACTGAGTAATTAATGTTTGCAACGATGGACAATTAATTAGTCTTATAATTAATCATAGAACGGTTTTTGTTAAACTGCCTTAAACATAATAGGCTCTTAATGAATCCCTGTACGAAACTTGCGCTTACGAAATTATTTTGGAAACTTTGTTGGGATATTTCTTTTCAACGTAGGGCTATGTATTTTATTTCAGGCTAATCACTAAAATCTAAGCGAACGACAAGAGCGTCAGCACAAGTTCTAAAAAAATCGGGCGAACGGACACCGTCCACTATTAACATGATTTCGAACTTTGCTTGGGTATTTCCGGACAAGTAGAATTTGGATCTTTTTAAAGGAAGAGTGAATAAACATCTTCTGGGTAAGTGCGCTCCACCTTAGGCCTCATCATCACTTACCATCAGGTGAGATTGAGGTCAAGCGCAAACCCATTAACAATAAAAAAACTTGCATTGCGGTTTCACAAGGCTTCATTGTCCTGGCTATAGACTTTAATATTAAAATTTAACCTCTAGCCGTTCCTGAAAAAGGTCTTGACAGACATTCGTACAAAAATTGATGCTATAAGGATTCCGTTTTTTTTTATTTCGAGGTACCCTAGTGGTAACCCTAATTATTAAAATTAATTAGGGAAATTGCACCAAAATATTGCTGTTAAAAAGGGGCTAAGTTGTCATTAGATAATTGTTGAGCTGACAAAAGTTTTATAATCAAAGAAGGACATTGCAGACTAAATGTAAATATTTATATATTTTTTTTATTGTTGATGGGTTTGCGTTATATATTTATAATGAAAGCTAGGCTGACATACCCAGACATTATCAATTATCATATTTTTATGCAAATTCTACGTAGTTTGACCTAAGTATCTTGTAAAAAAAACTTATAATAAGGCAACCTAAGTAAGTTCTTTATAACTTTCTTAATAATAAATATTTCATCATTTACATTACCAAGTTTAGGTTATTATTTGCATAAACTATATTAATCTTCGTAGCCGAATAATATTCGGCTACGAAGATATTCGTACTTTGGGTCATTGCTCAGGTTATGATAAGCTGTTAGCATATCACAATCTCTGCCACTGTGTTCGTCGTAGGGTATTTTACGTCCGTAGTACTCGTATATTCGTAAGCTGACCAGATCGTATACAAATTGTCTATAAGTATGTACTAATATTGTAACATAAATTATAATTGTCTTTTACTTGATTCTCTTAGTAATATAGTAGATTTCTCTAGACGCCATGTTGTCGTTATGGCCTTCTGCCAATACTCAACTGAAAATGACATGAGGGACATATATATTTTCGATAATGGACAAAAAAATCACCGATAAAATTAACAAAAACAATAACAAATGGAAAAAATTGTGTGCAGAGGCGGATTTATCCCACTGGGGACCAATTAGGGATCTCTTCCAGTCAACTTAGAGTACCTAGTAATATATTATCTTTGCTTAGAGTAGCTGAAAGGACTAGTATATAGAAATGTACCTACTAAATATACTACTATAGTCTGGTTAGTGATTGAAGTATACACATAAACCTCACATTCTTGTGGATGAAGTAGACCTTTTCGCCTTAGTAATGGCTGCTATGAAGCAGTAAAGCTGCTTAGAGCAGAGTAAATGCCAAAATATTCGGTAAGTATCTCCTTTAAAACTAAAAAAAGTTTTTAAAGAGACGAGAGAGAGAAAATAAATTTGGCATTTTTATCGCTGCTTTTTTAGTAAACTTTGCTCACTCATACACGTACATACACACTATTGTAATCATAAGTACACTAATTCTCAAACACAATAGGTATATTTCGTTCGGTTCGGTTTCAACGAGATTTGTGGCGTGTAATTGGTCAGGTAAATTGGACGCGGGGCCACCGCAAGGTTCGCCTAGTTTGGGGATTCCAACGATATTTCCATTGTAAGCCTTCGTTCCACGTGTAAAAATAGGTAGTCGGAAGTGGAACGCAACAATGCCTGTATTTTATTGTACTGCATCTGCTTAGATGAAGATTTGATTGTTAAAGTGTTTAACTTAAATAGCTGTTGAATTGCTTTGAGCGTAACTGCGCAGTAAACTCGGTTCATGTTATTTCTATTGGGAATGGACCTGGATGGACCTCAAGTAACCTTGAGTTACCTATAAGCCTCCTGCACGAAACCTAGGGAGATTGTTTCATACCTAATAGTAGTAAACAAAAATTAAACGTTACAGCAGAAAACATTTTTTTTTTAATAAAACACTATTATTATTATTAGCGTTCGATTGACCTGAGGTCCTGCTTAATGAAAAGTGAATATTTGATCGAAGATGGAACCCAGAATCATTTACTCTTTCTTTAAAGAGATCCAAGTTATATACATACATACATAATGCTCACGCCTTGGTCCCAGAGGGGTAGGCAGAGACGATGGATCGCCACTTTGCGCGATCCTGACACACCTCACTAGCCTCACTCACATTAATCAACCTTTTCATGCATCTCCTTTTATTCTTCTCACTACGGACCCCAGCCTTTTTGAGGACGTTACTAATTTGATACTTGATCGTCCTCCTAGGATGACCTCTAGCTTTAGTTCCTTCCACATTCGCACTGTATATTACTTTTGTCAATCTTCTTTCACTCATACGCTCTAAATGTCCAAACTAATGCAGCATACCCTTCTCTACCTTCATTACTACATCTTCTTTTAAACCACACTGAATTCCTCACTCCGTCACATAACTTCACTCCACATATTTTTCTTAAAGACTGCATCTCAACCGCATCTATCCTGCTTTCATGATTCTTCTGCCATACGCAACATCCAAGTTATATGTATACGTAAAAACAGAATCTGGCGAAGATTCCATTCCATAGCAGTTCGCATGATGAATTATGAAGCTAATTTGGTGTGGTCTGTATTGGTAGAGTGTAATTTGTAATGAAGAAATCCGACGAAGAAGAAGGTAACCAACAAAGCTGAAGTGGCAGTGGGTGGGCCACCTCTGTTTCAGAACCGACGGCCGTTGGAGCAGACGAGGTCTGTAGTAGAGACCGCGAATCGGCACGCACAGGGCGGGACGCTCCGCCGACAGATGGACCGACGACCTGAAGAAGGTGGCCGGGAGTGGCTGGATACAGATTGCGAAGAACCGGTTGTGGTGGCGTTCATTGGGGAAGACCTATATCCAGCAGTGGACGTCTACTGGCTGATATATAATAATGAAAATATACACTTGCGTTGTTTTACAATCACATGATTCAATTACGGAGCAGACGTTCAATTTCTTCTGAAGATTTCTAAGAATTCGAACCATTTCACATTTAATAAACTGTAGAATGCGTCGCGATAAGAATTTATATCTAAAATGCGAATTGAGTTTCCCGAACGCTCTCTTTTTTTAATCGAGCTCTTTGTCGGTTTAATTAGATTAATTTGGATTTTTTTATAAGAACGCTTGGAATTTCAGTAACATCTGAAAGTTCAGACTAGGTATAATTATTATAGTTAAATCGCAGTGTCATTATTGAAATCATATTATTATAGGAAGGAATTTATCTACGTGTATCTGGATCCACGCACCCTGTCTGTCTGTCATCCCCCTCCCGCTCGCCCCTCCATCACAGCTCCCTACCCTACCCCCGTCGCCCTCCCCCCTCCCAACTCACATTTACTTTCTCAATGTAACGTCTAGTGAACCTTGTTACCTATGTTATAATTATCTATAACGTAATACATGATCTTTGGTATAACTTAGAATTATTTATCTTGTTTATACATCATCACAATGGACAAGTTTGGTTTTTGTTGAACAGGAATGATTAGATCACTGCTAATATAAACAAGTACTATTATAGTCCTGATTTAATTGGCAAACTCGCGAGCAAAGTCGCAGGAAGAAACTAGTATCCTAACAAAACCTGGTACAGTATTCGAGATGGTATAACTATATTTGCAATAAATAAACATTCCATGTAAATAATTCTTCGAATACCTATTAGTTTACCTCTTATCTCCATTTCGAATATGCCAACAGCCTAAATGAACTTCGCATTTGAAATCGAATAACCCTGCGATCCGTTGTTATCTCACCCTGTATACAGGTAGCAAACTGGGGTAATAAATTTGGGTCCCCTGTATAATATTTGGGGGCGTCATCATACGCTCATTTGTAAGGAAGCGTGGCGAGTAACGGGTGAGGTAGATTACATGCAAGATATGGGAAGTAAAGGTAGGTCAAGCTATATCACACACAAGTTTTGGCTTCGGCTCTTCTCGCGTGGACTACAGAATTATTGTTTCTCCCTCCCATTCCACCACCCCCCTCACCCCCCCCCCCCCCCTTCCTTCTCCCGTTCCCCCTCCCTTCCCCCTTCCCCTTTCCCATACACTACCATGCCCCCCCTACGCTAATATGAGTTTTACAAAACAAAAAATTCGCTTAACTTTTGATTGACTAATACAATTGCGATGAAATAAAGAATAAATGTTACTCCGAGTTACGCCTTATGTTTCTGTGAAAACTTCATCAGAATTGATTTAGTAGTTTTTACGTGATGCGTGCACCAACAGATAAACAGACTCATCCTAAAATCATCTTAATCTATTACTAATTATCCTAAATTTATTCAGTGTACAGACACGCGAAGTTTACATTTTTATTTATTAACTTCATTACCCGACAACTTAAAGCAACACGTATATACGCCCGCTTCCCAGGAGGCGAGACGTCTGAGCGTCAATGTTCAATTTGTTATTTTCCCGCGGTTAATTCTGTTTCTTAAGATTCACATTAAAAAACAACTTTGTAAGAAAGCCTATTATAAAATAAACGATTATTTGAATGACAAAGATGCCTGGTACTAATGTTAATTCAATTTCGCAAAATCTTTATTAATTGTATGCAAACTTGATTTTTAAAAGATGTGTTGCGTGAAGTTTGTTGCGCCGTTTCTTCTTCACAGCGCTAACACCTAGGAAGCGGTAGTCGATAAAAAAAAAGACGTGTACAAATGTACCAAGTGTACTCATATGCAATAAATGATTTTGACTTTGACTTTATAGTAATAAGCTATCACTGTGCCAAGTTTATTCGAAACGGTTCAACCAAGTATATCGACGGAAAAGGCGGAAACGCTGTAACCCACACCGATTTTATTACAAATTCGGAATCCTCCTCCGAATCCAGCCGCTTCCGGCTACCTTCTTCAGGTCCATCCATTCTGTCCATTAAATTATTGATGTAATTTAATCACATAAATTTTCCTTTTTCAAGCTTTGATACAGTAGGTAACCGACATAGCCGAAACGATTAGCAAGCTGAAGTGGCAGTGGGCGGGTCACATCTGTCGCAGAACCGACGGCCGTTGGGGCAGACGAGTTCTGGAGTAGAGACCGCGGATCGACACGCGCAGTGTGGGACGCCTCGCCGCCAGATCGACCGATGACGACCTGAAGCAGGAAGCGGCTGGATGCGGAGGGCGGAGCACCGGGTGTGGGTTCATTGGGGAAGGCCTATGTCCAACAGTGGACGTCTAAGGGCTGATATAATGATGATATGATGAAGCTTTGATAGATCTTTAATTATTGAACAAGGTTAAAAAATGCAAAGGATTATTTTATTATATTGTTTGAAGAATCTACAAGTATATTTTAGTTCTGAGTCTGTGGGTTTTTTGTTCGCGTATGCTATTCTGAGTCACGTCATGGTAATCTCATGTAGTGAAGCACCTACGTGATTCTTTTATCTAATTTGACCTAAAACATACAATATGTTATATTTCTGGCAATACAATTCTACTCTAAAGATTTATGATGACTAATAAAAAATCTGGAGAGTGCGAATCGATCTGTTCCTTTAGTGTTCCGCACCAAAATAAAAAAGCTACTATTTTCTACATAGTCTTTTGGAACAATGTTCCTACTACATACGTTTCTTTTCTTATGCGAATCAGCTGAAATACGTTTTCTGCTGAACATAAGCCTCCCCGATAGAATGCCACTTTTGGAGGGCTGTCCATTGGGGGATTTTCCGTAATTGCCACACTTGACAGGCGGATTGGTGATCGCAGTAATGATCTTCATATACACAGAAGAACGCTCTTGCCCGTCCATGTTGCAATCTCTTAATCGCCTTGACGACACTCACAGGACGATTGGGGGTGGCCCTGTTCTAAGCCGGGAACCACACGTACTTATACAAGTACATTATATATAAATACACACATTCACATACAACTCACAAACACCTACACATATCCTTTTCACATTTCACACACCACATGCACACACAAACTTTTATATAAATGATGATTTCGTTGGAGACTGATATATTATTGGATATATTTTTAAGATAAAATTATTGACACTGTGGGGGTTGGCTCTTATAGAGATAACTCCACCTTTGTACACTTTTATACAATGCCTTTATAATAAAGAATATATAACTCCTAAGCAACTCCGAAGGGTGAAGACTGTGGTGATCTGAAGCATAGGTTTTCAGTTATTTGCTGAAACATAATGTAATGCTGTATTATGGAGGATCAAATAAAGATTTATATACCACTATTTATTATTATTAATACTGTGCCACTTCATACCGTAAAAATACGTTAGGTTAGGAAAGGTTGCTTTGCAATTTGAATGGAAAGGATTATCGACCTATTCAATTCAATACTATGAGTACCTACACTTTCCCTTAAGTATCCGTGTGTAGGATTTCATTAATAAAGTTATCGACAAATTTACAAAAACCCGAGAAGACTGTTTTACTTAATTTTCTTTAAACTTCTGTAATTTTGTATAAACTTTTCTTGTATTAAACATTTTTCTTTAAAAATATAAACCATTGTTATACATTTTTCTCACTCCCCCCCCCCCCCCCCGTACAAGGCGATTAAAGGATAAATACAGATAACAAGCAACAGTTCCTACCCGTACAGTGCTACGTTCGCTACGCCGTAGCATTCGTAGCATTCGTCCTAAAAAAATCTAAAGAACACCAGAATATACCTACTCTTTTGTGATGGAGCGCAGTGAAGGGGGCGTTTTATGTGAGCAATATAAGGTTTATAACCTTACAATATTTGGAGAGTTTTGGTTTGACACAATATTTTCATGGCTAATAAAAATGTAATAAATTTGTGAAGCTTTGCTCCCCGCCCGCCTCTGCAATGAGGTTAAACGCAAAATATAACAAGACACGTGGAGACAGAATTTTCATCAGTCTGTCTGTTCGCTTAATAACTCGAGAACCACTAAAATAGCATTTGTTATAATTTAAGTGTCTGAACTATCAAGCTGCTGAGCTTGGCTGCTGGGCTTGGCTTATTTTTGTTAGTTCTGCTGCAAGCAGCTGAATTAACAGAAATAAGCCAAGCAGTAACATTCAAATTAAGCTAAAGGTTAACCCTGTATTTTTATTCTTAAACATTAAACTAAACTGAACAAAATTTTCCTTAGATTGAACGTACATGTGTAAATATAAGAGTGATTATATTCATGCACAATGCTTTTGTTTATTTAATTTCTAATTTCTTAGGTCACTTGGAAGAATACTTTAGCTTTTTAAAGGCGTCGCACGCCCGGAGTGCTCTCCCGACTAATCAACTCACCTCTAGTATTGTGAGCTCATTTACGTTGCCATTATTTCACTGCAGATAAGAAATCTAGTTTATAGAACGTCACTGGTTGTAAAGAAATATAAAATGAAATGAAATATTTGCATCTCGGGACTTAGTGTAAATAAGTACTTTTTCGAGTATTTTTAAGATAATACTTTGTGTTTTTACGAATGTTGATAAAAATCACTTCAAAGAGTAATCACGTCTCTAAAGCTGGAAAACCACTTCTTCCATATCAACTTACTCGATGTAATACTGCACCTGCGACATAGTGATTCCAACAATGTTGTGCATATTTTATGAGGATTTTACCTCAAACACTCCAAGCCGAATAGCTGTCGCAGGTGCAAAGTGTAAATGAAGACTTTGCTTTGTTAAAATTTAAAAGTCTAAAATAATGAGAGAATATTTTAGAATAATGGAAAGGGTCGAGGGAAGATGGAGAATAAAAATAAAAATGGAAATGCAATTTCATAATATATGTCGTCGCTGTTTTTCCGTGTGGTTTCCGGTAGAGTAGAATAGGACCACTCCAAATCCTCCCGTGGATGTCGTACAAGGCGACTAAGGGAATACATTATAAAACATCAATCAGGCCTCCCCAACCCGTCTGGTCAGCGCGGGGAGTGTAGGCCAAATCCTCCGTCTGTCTCCGGCGGATCACCTTTTCAAATTCTTCCCAAGCGTTGAGGAGAGATTGGAGAAACGGTGGCTAGAGGTGGACCACTGCGTCGCGCAGTTCCTCACCGGTCACGGCAACTTCCAGGCGAAGCTTCACTCTATGAAGCTGGTCGCATCTCCCGACTGCGAATGTGGCGAGTTGGATCAAACCGCTCATCACATTCTGTGGGAGTGCACACGGTGGGATCGGGAACGTGAACTCATGTTATCGGATCTAAATTGCGTGAACCGTCCGGTATACTATGGAGATCTGGTCGCGAACCGTCACAATTTCCGAGCTTTTAAGCGTTTTTGCCATGCCTATTATTGGCACTACTATACGAAGTAGCCTTCTGCTACTCCGTCACAGCTCACTGCGTCACATAGGCGCCAAAACGTCCGTGGTGTTCAACTAGGTGGCCAGGCTTAACTTGGCCACACCAAACCCCCCAACCCCCCAACCTTGACCACTTTGGTCACCGTTTCATTGCTACACTCCCATTTGCTAGAGGGGAAGTGGGAACTCTCTTCCTACTTTAACTCTTTACTTCTTTAATTTAGTTTGTCTGGGGCCCAAGGTAGCGTAAATTCATGACCTGGGACTTGCCCTACCTTCACTGGTAGGTGTCTTTGCAGTTACCTCCGTTGATCCTCGCTTAGAGGAGTTGCGGGGGGAGAATGGTGAGGAGGCGGGAATGTCTCCGGCGGATGAGAGAGGTATGTGCTCCTACAGTGGAGACAAAAATAACTTAATGATGATGAATATATGTCGTAACACAGCAACTCATGAGTGGCAACACACTTGTATTTATCCAAAGGCTACAAGTGTATTGCCAAAGCAATTCAAAGGTTGAGAGCATTCCCAAGTGGCATTCGGGGTTCTATATAAGATGTATAGTGGTTCACATGTACTCCACAAGCTGTGTAAGTCAGCTGTATAAGAGCTGTATAGCAAGCTATAACAAGCCAAACTGGTTCTATAAGAGCTGTATAGCAAGCTATACAGCTCTTATAGAACCAGTTTGGGCACAAATTAGACAGCCTTAAGTTCACTATGGCTGTACATTAGCGTTATATTAGCAGTTTAAGTAGTAACATCGGGCTTAAATGCTGACTTACGGCGCTATATGGGACACATGTGAACCATACAACGTCCATGAGCGTAATAAAGAGTAACAAGTGGCTAAATACACAGCCTTCACAGTTATAAAATTCCACAAAAGTACTCCAGTGCTACCTAAAGTTCACGTGTGTCCTAAATTATTTCTTTTATTTATTAATTTTCCTCATTTAGTTTGGTTTTGTGTGTACGCCCGGCCATCAGAAACATTAACTCCGGCGGATATCAATTGGATAAAAATTTATGATAACACGCGGTAAGTATACCTGTTTTAAATACTTAATAATGTTAAATGCCATGGGAATGCAACTTTATCGTGAAATGTATACATATTTACAGCTAAAATATTCACGCGCCTCTGTAAAAACGCGATATTCATTTTAAAATATTTAAAACTGGCTGAGAGGAAATCTACAATTTTCAGTTTTTGATATTATATTGGCATTATAATTATACTACGGTAATTAATTAAAACATGAAACCAAAACTCGTTCGCTCTATCTGCGTATTTTGTGATAAATCTGCATGATAATTTTGGAGATTTATATGGTAAATATTTTAGGTTACGTGAACAAAATGGTGGAAATGAAATACGGCTAGAGCGTATATAGGTTCACATGTGTTCTGTTAGAATGCTGTTGGCTATATAAAGTCCCACATTTGTACCACTACAGAACCAATGTCTATAAATGTATTCTAATGTGAACTTATGTACAGCTTTAAGATGTAATTCAGGTCAATTGTGATCATCGTTTTATTCTTTCATATACTGAAATTTTAGAGATCCGCAATAATAATTATTGTCCGTTAAATCGCCTAGCCCAGGTACTAAGTCAAGTATGAATACCTAAAGTACAAATTTTGTAACAAACTAACAAAAAACACTTTTTGTTTTCGTGTGAGCCACACAGTTTGGTGTCAGAGTATTTACACTTACAAAGACACTACGTTGTTCAAGGAGGTATTTAAAAGAATGTAAACAAACTAGATAAAGAGGGACGAATTTGCGAATATTATTTTGCAATTTTTCTTCTTATTCCACCGGTTCTCGCTCTTATTTTCCAAGATTTTTTATTCATTTTCACAAATTTCTGCACGCGACGTAATAAACACAATACACGTCAACTTGACCGACCACAAACAACTCCTACTACAGCTACTAGCTGTATAACAGTCTAAAACAAGTAAACATAACAGCCTTTGGCTGTATAAATGACCACGTGTGTTCTATTAATATGCTAGCTGTATAACATCGTACAAGTAGACCGTTAAACAGCGATTGCCGTATCTCTACCCTCCTATACGGCTCTTAGTCAGACGGCTGACTAAAGGACAGTTGTTAGAGTATTATAACACCAACAACCGTATAAAAGTATAACTCTACACTCCTATAAGTCCCTTAGACAGGTATAGGTGGTGTTAATCGCAATAATGCAGCTTATACATCACGAGTGAACTGTAATAATGCTTTAAGTTCACATTGGAACTAAATGTGTACTCTTAAATGGAGTAAAATGCTACTTGGGTTCATAGTCATCAGTGGCCGCTTATCATTTGGGCTACATGTTATTTTACTGCATCATAAAGATTACATGTTTATAATAGAACAGTTAAGCCACCCTCACGCTGGTGCGGTGGCTGCCAGTTGCGATATATGGGTTTGTACAGAAGACTGATTACTACACTGAGACGCGAGAAAGGCGCAGTCTAAGGCCTGCGAGGCCAACACTGTCTACGCACCATGGTAGTGGATTTAAAACGTTAGACTGAGATAAAGGTCACCACTCGTTTTTTCATTATCCATGACAGTTAACAGCCTCGGTAAGTATACATATTATTTTTAGGCAATGTTAATACAATACGTAACTCAATAGCCTATTTTGGCGAGTATTAAATTTTTTATGCCTAAAAGATGCCATATTGTACGATTAAGGAATATCGGAAAACATTTTGAGATTACATAAAACGTGTTGTCGACCTGTACCAGCATTGTTCACATAACGGAACTTGACTTTTTCATTTCAAGCAGACTACAGTGCAGCTATTTCATGACCGCGATTCTTGTCATGACTTCAAACAAATCATTACAGGTGTCGAATTGAAAACACTTAAAAGAAGTTTTAATAGCTACCCGCGTTACCTCGCAGTGATAACGCCGTCATAGCGTAGTATTATGAAATTAGCAAGGCTCGGATATGTTATCCAACGTATTTAACCCATTTGTCATCGAATCTAAACGTTCTACAACAATACATACTTACATATCGAGGTCAGATGAAACATTGTTGCATAAAGCCGACCATCCGAATGCGCTGTTTGTGCAGCGGAACGATCGACTGAGTTGCTTTTCAATCGTTTAATACCGACCTATAAGGGTATTGGGGTGATATCAGATAACTCATAGTTAGTACATTTAATGTTTATATGTTTACACGGCATAATACAAGTAAGTACTTGGCTCTTTTAAAAATCTTAAATTATATTTCCTTCAAGTTATAAAGAGTTCTCGAGTGTAGACCGCGACTGGGCAAGCGTAGTGTGGGACGCCCCCTGGCTAGATGGAGCGACGATCTGCGCAAGGCGGCTGGCAGTGACTGGATGAGAAGAACCGAAGAGATATAAAGTCTATATCTTTTAAACGGTAGAAGCATATATTCTGATTTTTGGATATGTGAAGCACAAATTCAGGTACAAGTTTTGTACGTTTACAGAATTCTGATATCTTTTGTAGTTATCGAGATATAGCCGTGGCTCTGCTGTAGTGACGTCATTTTGGCAGAGCCACAAACAAAACCGAATATCTCGAAAACGGTAAGGGTTAAAGATCTGAATATTGGATATGTGTAGCACAAATTCGAGTACCAATTTCGTACTATTACAGAATTTTGATATCTTTTGTAGTTTCCGAGATATGGCATGACCCTGCTGTAGTGACTTCATTTTGACAGAGCCACCAATATACCCCTATAACTTTTAAACGGCTGAAGTAATAATTCTAATTTTCGAGTACAAAATAGTACATTTGCAGTACATATTTTCTGCATAGTCAAATTTCAAATCAGAGACTGTGGCTCTGCCAAAATGAAGCAAGCGAAACGGAGGTCATGTCAGGTCAGGTCATGCCATATCTCGGAAACTACAAAAGATATCAAAATTCTGTAATAGTACGAAATTTGTACTCGAATTTGTGCTACACATATCCAAAATTCAGATCTCTAACCCTTACCGTTTTCGAGATATTCGGTTTTGTTTGTGGCTCTGCCAAAAAGACGTCTCCACGCGCAAATTCTCCGCAATGTCGAACAGTGGAAGACGGCCATGATGAAACGCTCGAAGTAAATGTCAAGCCTCATTATAACTGTAAGCCACGTGGCTGTTGTTAGTCTGCGATTCACTTACTATATGTGGTCAGTCACTTACTTTAGCGACTGTAGCTACTAGGTTACGTCGTTATTGTAGGTACTTAACTTTTACTGCCACCAGACAGCGGCGGCGATAAGTGTCTTTGACCGTAATCGTCTATCTTCCGGTAGAAAAAAGCAGATGGCTGCGGAATGTACTCGTACATCGTTGTTATAGGAGATCTGCGAAGTGTGCAGATTCTATCAATAATAATACTTGACTTCCAAAAGGAGATTCCGTTCTATCCGCTGAATAGAATGGAATGGATGTCATTCGAAGCGACTGAGAAACAAAATCCATATATACACATACATAATTGTCTAATCCCAAACTAGGATGTTCTTATGTGCTATAGGAATTAAACAAGGATAGGACAATAACAAATATGTATAACATCCGGACCGGGATCAACTTGTACAAAGTTGTATGTCCCCAGTGGGAATCGAACCCACGACCTCTGGCACTCGAGTCCAATGACCAAGCTACTAGACGCACAGGGCTGTTAAAAATAAATATAAAAAAAATTACTTAATAAACATGTACATACACTTGTATAATCCCAAATTAATATTGTGCTATGGTAATTAAACAGGGATAGGACAATTCACAAATATATAACATCCAGACCGGATAGTATAGTAACGAGTACGGATTCCGCTTCCGCCACACATAGGTTTCCGATTGGTTACCGGAGGCACGGAGCGCTAGAGACATGCCCTAGTCCTCGTTTGTGTAGGCAGTTAACCATATATTTAAGCGCAGTTGTTGTATGATAAAAAATAGCGCTAAGTCTAAAGGGAATAGAGCAGGAGATATTTAAAAATGCCATAATTTTTTAGAATTTAGTATAAAATATAGCATAATCTAAAAAAAATTTGGGAGTGACTTGGTCCAGCGGTGGACTCATTATAAACTGTCAAGTTACGTATGAATTTAAGTTTTCTCATAAACTACGGATTTTGTGAAAACTACTGCTTGATTTAGAGGGCAGACTATAACACCAGAAGATAAGAGAAAAGAAGAATACTTGACGTTTCATTTTCATATTTTATGAGGAATATTATAATACTCAAAGAAAATCAATTTCTAATTTCGCCTACTCAATAATTCATCAAGTAGCGATCCATCCGTCTATGAGAACCTTTTTCACACGAGGGAATGTTCGCAGGCTTTGATAAATTGTGCTAAATAAGGCGCGTTGTCCACTGGGGCGTCCTGTCATCGTCGCATGGTCCTGTCCTGACATTTTATTACTTTACGCTTATAAGATATAGATTCTCATCCTTTACAAATATATGTTAAGTTAAAAGTTTTAGTTCGTTTTAAGTTTAGTCTTAAGTTTAAGTTATTTTGGTGTTAATGACACAGAATCATCTGTCACAAAGAACAGTGTCACCTCACAATACCGATGAAGCTTGCCACCTTAGAGCAACACGGGTAGTCCACTGCTGGACATTGGCCTCTCCCAAGGCGCACCACTGAACCCGATCCTCGACACATTCATAACCTCTCGTACACATTTATACTGTGCATGACCGGTGGTCTTTGTATCTTTAGTAGAGGGAACTCCTGACTATTAAAGCGTTGGCCCCACACACCATAGCCAACAGAGACCATACACCTTCAACTTTAATGATTTATATCGAAGAAAAAAAAACTAAACAACGCAGCATGAGGTATTAAAGGTCTCTGGTCTTTGAGAAAAAAAAAACAAAGCTCCAATAACGTCATTGTATTATTTATAGGTTGTAGGTTCCCTTTGACCCTTGCGAGCTTAGCTCTTTACTATTTCATGCTACTTTGGTAATTTTTCTAGCAATTTCGCAAATAATACAAATTTCTTCTTCATTTTACAGGTCTGCAACTCGAAATGAAACAACGTAACCTTTAGAATAATTTTGTTTTCCGTCTGTCTGTCCGTCAAGACTCTTCTATACAACAACTATACTGACACTAGGTGTTGTCCACGACTCTGGGTACAATTTCAACTCCTTAGGAGTGGAATTGCAAGTAAATTCTTCTTAGACTACACTCTAAAATTTCAGTATCAGCTGTCCGTTGGTAATATATCAGTCAGTAAATGCATCAGTTCATATAGGTAACATAAGACATAACATAACAAGCTGTTGCCCGCGAGAAGTCGTGGTCCACAGATCCGCGAATAAATGGAAGGAAATTCAACTCAGATTCAAGTTTCAAGTTTATTTATTCTATTACAATGTTTTGTGTACGAATATCTCAACTTATTCTAACAATTCTATAAAACTCGATGCTTACAATTATTAATGTCAATACAATATTTTCAATTAAAAAATTAGATATTTACAAATCATAACAATTAAAATTTAAATACTTACAATAATGCAAATGATGTCATATTTATGTACATAAAATCAACTACGAGTGGCATCTAAGTCTAAAAATCATCCACATAGTAACAACACTTTTCCAGAAGTAATGCTTTTAATTTAATCTTAAAGATACTTAGTCGTTTTATACATTTTAATTCGTTGGGCATCCTGTTAAAAAAACGGCCTGTTTTCGCGTACAGTGTTCCAGTACTTTTAATTTTGGTACTATATTGCTTTTTTATATCCATTCTTCTAGTTCTCTCTCTCAGTAGCAAATCCTGTTCAGTTTCATAAATATGCCGATTTTTAAAGAGATCATTGAGAAGAACTAGAATGTAGAGACTAGGTACTGGGAGGATCTTAAACTTTCTGAAGTGTTCCTCGTATGACTTCCATAGACGAATACGTGCTATTGTACGTACTGCCCTTTTTTGGGAAATGAATGCCCTATTAATATTATATTTATAGCTATTTCCCCCAGAATTTAATACTGTACCATAGCCTTGATTCTACAAGAGCATAATAAACAATTTTCATTTGTTTTATGGGCATAGCAGGTAGAGCTAATTGATTTCTCAATAGCACTTAGTTCGTCCTTCCAACTGAGTAATGCATCGATATGTATTCCCAGGAATTTTACAGCAGTTACAACTTCAATTATATCATCCTTTAATTGTATATTTAATGTATCCCTATTATTTGTAGTTGTTTTGAACAGAATGGCACTTGTTTTACTAATATTAAGTTTTAGATTATTAACTGAGAACCAGCTATAGAATGCTGATATAACTTCATTTACTTTCAAGTTAAGATCTTTTACTTTTTTGCTTGACAGAATAGCATTTGTGTTATCTGCAAATACAACTAATTGTGTATTAGGTACACTGCTGTAGATATAGGCGATCAAGTCATTAATGAAAATTAAGAAGAATATTGGTCCCAGTATGAAACCCTGTGGTACGCCTCTAGTAATTTTAACCATATTTGATCTCTGAATTTTCTCCACCTTATCTTCAGCATATCTTTAACTTCCACAAATTGTTTTCTGTTTGATAAATAAGATTTGAGCAGACTAAGAACTTTTCCCCGTACCCCATTGTGTTCCAGTTTATTAATCAAAATGTTATGGTTTACAGTGTCAAAGGCAGGTCTAGAAAAATTCCCTCAACTTTTTCCTTATTATTGATTTTTGAAACTATGTCGTCAATTATTGTGTCAATAGCATCCGAGGTTCCTACGCCTTTTTGATAATCAGACTGTCGTTTATTTAACACCTGTGTAGTATTCAGATGTGAAATCAACCTTGTTTTGATAACTTTTCGAAGATCTTCGACAATATGGGCAGTAGGGAAATGGGTCTGTAATTTTTAGGATCCGTTTTTGAGTTCTTTTTATGCACCGGTAAAATCTTTGCAACCTTCAATTGTTCAGGAAAAATACCTTGGTCAAAACATAAATTATAAAAGTGTGTCAAAGGCCCAGCTAGCGACACTAAGTTATCCTTTATGTATTTCATAGTAACCAATAACCAATAGATTACGCTACTAGCGTATGTATTTAAACATTGTAGTGTGTTCCCTACAAGGAAGCAAAGATCGAATATCAAGGATTCTTTGACAGGAACCGAAATGTTTAGCAAGAGATTAGGAAGTTAATTTATAGTTACTAGCTGTTGCTCGCGGCTTCGCCCCCGTAGACAACTTAACATCACAAATTATTATTTATGTATTTCCCGTAGAAATCAGGGATAAAAACTATTCTATGTACTATTCCAGGACCTAACTTATATGTGTGCCAAGTTTCATTCCGATTCGTCCAGTGGTTCAAGCGTGATTGAGTAACAAACATCAAAATATCCAAACATCCAAACTTTTGCATCTATAATATTAGTAGGATGATAGTTTATTATACAATACATGCATATGGATGTGTATTTTGTGCAGGAAACCGTGTTACATACTCTTCCAGTGCGTTCCAAAATGGACCGATGTAAAGATCCATTAAACCTGCTATCCTTTTAGTGAAGATATAAAAGTTAGTGCAAATCGCCGACTTGCCCTAGTTGCGCGCTATTTTTGAGGAATGCCAAGCTGTAATAAATAAGCTGTTAATAAATAACGCTCACGAAGTACTGGCTGTACGGTAAGAGCTTTTACAAACGTGTGCGGCGTGTGTGGTGTATGACATTGTGCACTTAGAACAAAGTCTTTCTTTAAGGTTTAGTAACACAGACTTAAAAAAATCGAACTGAAAGTATAAAATGTTAATCAGTGTTGAAGGTCGAACCAATAGAGTGCAATTTTTTGAAACTTTACAGAAGTAAAGTTTAGGGCTTCATTTTGATTAAAAAAATATAGTTCATTTTATATGAGTACTCGTGGTACACGGAAAACCCGTTAGGGTAATTTTCTGTAAAATAATGAAGGAGAGAACGTAATAAGTAATTACTGTATGTATACTTTATAATACTGAAATATCAATCAAGTATAGTATATTTAATCTGATTACTTCAGTAAATAATAATACTATAATAATACCCTTCAGGGTATTATTGCTTTTCTATGATTGAATCCCGTACGATACAGTACACAAACATCGTATTTTATACCGTACACAAATACAAAAAACATCAAAGATAAGACCACTAAAATGATTCGATAACGACAAAATCTGTCTACCTACCTTGCAAAATAGAAGCATGGTATAATATGCCATCAAATCGTCTAAATTACATCTTTCTATTTTGCAAGATACCTGATTGCTTGTTTTCAACCAAGTGTCGCTTTAGCGGCCTTCTTTGATTTTTTTTATTTTACAAAATTGTCCATAGATTCATAGGATACTTACGTCAATATCAACATTTAGTAGGTCACAGTTAGTACCTATTAAACTAACGAGAAGCAAAGCCACAATAAACGTTTTCATTCATTTAGTCAATGTCAAAATTAATAAATAATTCAATTTTAAAACTAATAATTTATAATCATGAATGTATTTGTATGTAAAACGTATTTCAAGTCTAATTTTGTCTAAATCAAAATCAAATAAAAATATAAGTGTCGTGCTAATATTTTTGGTGTAAAAATGATCAAAATGACAAAAAAATTACTACAAAATTTGTACGAGTACGTCTTTGGTACAAAATTCAAAATAAACTGTGTAAAATATGATTTAAAGTGTCATGTCTTGTTAGAAAATAACATCCAATTAGTAAAGCTTATTTTTAGTCAGAATTGTTTAAGCCTTATTATTGCATTCTCCCAGTACACCATTTTCTAAAACTTAACACTATTCTTTATAAAACTTGATTTGATTTTTTTGGTGATCTGCATTGGATCTGTGCAAGTTGGTTCTTATTTCTAGTATCAATCTGATGTACATCCGAGTTCTTCGATGTATTGGCCAAATATCATAATCACAACGAATAAATAAATAAAGAAATAGCATATAATAGGTTATTAAATACAAAGGCGGAGTAAAATGTGAGTATGTTAGCCTCGGTGAATTTACCTCGACATGAAGTTAACGGGGTGAGCATATAAAGTGTTCGCGCTGCCCTTTTTGCAGTATAAATATCTTATTAACAGTTGATGATTTTTGTATTTGAGTACGGTATATGAAGCTAAATAATACATATCTCTCATTACTAATAAGTATACTTACAATAATTGTGTACCCTTTTATTATTTTAGTTTTAAGTTGAAAATTTTGTCTTTTTCTCTAAAAAAAAGCAAATCTATTAAGTAAATACATATTTGTATTGACTACACGCACCCACAAGCAGACACATCGCTGCTCAGGTTCAGGAAACCAGCCTAACAGACACATAACAATGTATCCCCAAACTTTTGTTAAGGACGGGATAACATCGTTACATGTCAATTAGAGTTGACGTGGGCGTGAAATTTAGTTTTGAACAATACTTGGATATCCCGCAGCTGTCCTTGGTGCACAAGGTTATTAAATCATCTTCATTGGCCTGTTCACTGCCACTGCTGACATAAGCCTTGTCTTTTACAAAAATGACACGCAGAGCAAACGTGCTGACGATCGCAGTACAACTTGGTTCTTGAACCGTGTAGAATTAATTTAAATTATTTGAATTGTAATAGAGCTGTGTGATAGGACCACCTCAAATCTTCCCGCGGGTATCGTGAAGGCGACTAAGGGATTGCACCATAGGGTCGGGCAGAAGCGTTCGCATGTTAAAGTCGTTACTGCGATCACCAATATGCCTGCCAGGCGTTGTGATTATGGCAAATGAACAGCTCACCAAAAGTAACGTTCTATGGGGAGGCTTATGTTCAGTAGTGGACAAGTTTAGGCTGATGATGATGAGGTATTAATGTTTGTATACTAGCTACTGTGAAACTTGTATTTCGAAATAAATTACATATATAGCTTATAATAAAACAGATATCAAAAAAATCATAAGAAAAAGACAGAATATGGCGACCGAATGGGAGTGTCGTCAATGTCATCATTAAGATGAAATAGGGCATGCGTCGTTGGTTCGGACATGTTGAGCGAATGAGTGCTGAAGGCGGAAGTAACAGATATATTGAGCAAATGTGTGTGATAGTCTTAAAAGCCGGAGATGACATACACTGTCACTGAAGACTCTGATAGAACGAGTGCTCTCAGACGGAAACTTGTCAAAATCTCGAAGCTTTTGTGCCTGCTGAAATTAATATGAAAATACATATTTCATATTAGTCTTCAAGCGACCGTACGATGCCTTCAAGGTACACTACGCCAACTAAAACTTTGGTCAATTTATGTTTTTTTTTTTCAAAATCGAGTCGTTGTATACTAATTATTATGCTCTTTTTTTTAATAATTATTACTTTTGAGTTTTGATATTTGATGACTCGATTTTGATAAAAATAGAAATTGAGCAAAATTTTAGTTGGCATAGTGTATAATGTTATTTTCTGTTTCTTGGACTGTCACACACAAACTTTTCGGGGCAGAGACTAGTGATTACTATTCGCTAAATACCTACTCATTGTTATATAAGATGCAAAACTATATTATAATGAAAAATTAACATAATCATTAGATAGATAAAATCTTTATTGCACATAAATTAAGGATAACAATAAAATAGGTACAGATTTTTGGAAAGTGTACAAAGGCGGCCTTATCGCTTAAAGCGATCTCTTCCAGGCAACCTTTCTGAAGGAAAATAAGAAAGACATAGCGACAGAGTATTGCAGGTGAAAGTAGAGCGATTTATAATTTTAGAACATGGTAAATACTTAGTAATAATATTACACAATTGAATTTACATACAAATATACTTAAATACATACCTATGCATACATATATAG
Organism: Esperia sulphurella; assembly: GCA_947086405.1. Taxonomy (NCBI): domain Eukaryota; kingdom Metazoa; phylum Arthropoda; class Insecta; order Lepidoptera; family Oecophoridae; genus Esperia; species Esperia sulphurella. The sequence goes on along the minus strand of OX352270.1, from coordinate 11,660,662 downwards.
TTTATAATACAATAAATATACCGTACGTAATATACTATATGAAATCATTATTTTTTATTTATTTGTATTATATTTATATGTAACAACAATGTGCAATTGCAAGACAATATGACTACTAACCGTAAAACACGCTGAAAGTTCATTTGCAGCCATCAGTGCAGTCACAGTATCAGATCAGTTCCGTCTCAGTGTTTTTTTGATGCGCTCATGGAAAATATGGCATATGAATACGTGCTAATTTAGTTCCTGAAGGTATATTTTAAGTAATTTTCTTAAATTTCACGGAACCGAACGTACATTGCTTTAAAGGACCACTGATGCATAACTGTCGGAATACGGATGCATGACGGATCGATAGCCTTTACTGCATTTGAAATATGACACATTATTCCCTAACCTAAAAAAGACTGACTCAGGACTGAGGCCGGCTGATAAGTCCGATCAACATGAATGATTCACTTGAATTATTTTGACTTACTGACAACGATAAGAAAGTGTTTTGTTTCTATTGCAACCTTTTTTTATTGTTGATGGGTTTGCGCTCTAACCAAACTATGTGATCTTCAATTACTCTAAAATACAATAAAGTACAACTTTCCATCACTATGACATTAATATTCTTGCTACAGACGGAGTCAATGTACTTTTATGCAGATATAGCTAGCATTACTTACATACCTACTACGCTTATAACTTCTTATGCGTAAAAACCAGTAATAAACCACCTTAACTTTGAAATATTTATTTGTACGGACTCGGATTTCAACCCTCGAACTTAAGCTGGCGCTACTAAGCTCGAGTGGCTCAGACACAATTTACTCCCCCTGGGATTTCTAAACTTACATTAGATCTAATTTCTATTAATATGCTAGTTTACTAATTGAATAACGACGCTGTACTCTCATACTAAGACCCATTAGTAAAGAGAACTGACACAACGTGCGGGAGCTTCCATATACCACGTGACTCGATGGTAAGGGGTTCGATAAAAAGACACTCTGGGCGTTGTCGGGGGATCCGAGCAAATTTAATTTACAGGATACAGAACATACAGCATATGAATATTTACTTCCATTTCTGAGCATATGAGAGTGTTCCGAGGCGGATAACTCGAAAACTCTTTAATTTGTACCATATATTGAATTTCCCGGCAATGAGGAGAAAAATTATAAAAAATTCCAGAAAAAAATTCTTTTCCGACATATTTCAGGAAAACAAATACCAAAACATCCACGGAACCCAAACGTTATATACGACGTACACCTTGCTGTCTTTTTTATTGTACATTCCGAATTAAGTGACAATGGTAGCACCTTATCCAATGACGATAAAGTTAAAATTAGAATGAACTTGGTCATTTATCGTAACGCACTGACTGTACGCCGATTATATCAAGATTCGGCAAACGTGGAGCACTTTGATAAAAAAAATCGTTCTCTACATTGATTTTATAATTATATGTTGTTACATGCATTACATTTAGAGCAATAAACCTATTTAACTTACTTATTTGTGTTATTTCTCATTGTCTCCTTTAGTAAGTTTATATTTGATCTAATAAAAAAAATAAAAAAAATAAAATATCACAGACATTCACACCAATGTATCTATATTTTCAATATTTGAATTTTTGATTGTATGCTTACTTATTTCACTCTGTACCATAATGGATTATTACTGTTAGATTGCAAATAATGACGATAAATAAAAATTAAACATTTTGGCACTCATATTTTAGCATAGCTAATCTAATTTTCCTCTTGATATCGGCAGGATTTTAGATAAAATTGTTTTGAAGTATTTAGTATTACCGTTGCCGTGTGGTTTCCGGTAGAGTAGAATAGGACCACTTCAACTCTTCCCGTGGATGTCGTACAAGGCGACTAAGGGAATACATTATAAAACATCAATCAGGCCTCCCCAACCCGTCTGGCCAGCGCGGGGAGTGTAGGCCAAATCCTCCGTCTGTCTCCGGCAGATGAGAGAGGGTTGCGATCCTGCAGTGGAGACAAAAATAACCTGATGATGATGATGATTACAATGTTTAGAGCGAAAACTAGGATATCAGTTTGTTAATGCCACTGATTTGAAAAATACAATAAACTGATTTTTGTAATTTATATTGCATTGAAACGAAACCTTACAAAAACCCACATTCAGAGCGGTACCATGAACAGAGTTGCACCAAACATCGCTATACTGGAGGCGTATTTGCAAACTCTCAATAAAGCAAATCGATATTCAGTTTTGACGACCTCCGTGGCGGAACGGGGTAGCTCTCGGACTGCCACGCCGGAGGCTGCGGGTTCCAATCCCGCTAGGGGCAAATGTTCCTATGATGAATATGAATGTTTGTACCCAAGTCTTGGATGTTTATATATTTATTTAACTATGTCTATCCGTTATCTAGTAACCATAGTACAGGTTCTGCCTAGTTTGGGACTGGATAATTGGTGTGAATGTCTGACATATTTATAAAAAAATAGATATTATTGAACATACATTTCATTAACAATTCAATTTCATTAACATTCGTTTAACAAATTATATACTCGCAGTCAGCTAGTAATTTTCGCAGTACCCACGACTGTATTTAAACTCTACTCTCCATTGTGATACGTTGAAACTAGGTCACACTTCATATGAGTCATAACAATAAAGTACGACTTCAGACTTTATGTAATACCTTATAATTTAAATAAACGATTCGATTTATGTCAGGGATGGGCAGCGGCGTTCCCCTGTTACTGCGATCATCAACCCGCCTGCCTAGCGTGCTGGTTATGGAAAATCCCCCAATGGACAGCCCATAAAAAGTGGAATTCTATTGGAGATGCTTCAGTGGGAGGCTTATTTTCAGCAGTGGACGTATTTCGGCTGATGATGATCTAAATATATATAAAGACTTTATACTAAATAAATACATGCAATGAAACATAACTGATCGTAATTGAATTAAATTAATTATTCTATTTTCATTTAGTTTTCATGAATACAAAGATATTGTAAATCAACACTAGCATATTTACTTAACTCATATCGGACATTAAAAATATTTTCGTAGCTTTACCAAAGGTTGCTATTGTGTAACTACACACGAACTCGTCACTCTATCTTCATTCATGAAACCAATCATATTTGTATTTCTACGAAACTACGCTTCTTCGAAATCTGATTAGAGGTAGATTTTCGAACAAATTGTAGGTATGCTACATGCGTGCAAAATCTGATCTATTTCATGACTGTGTCAATATTTCTTAAATATGCATTTACCGGAAACCCGCAAACACTTCCTTATTGGAAAAAATATTCAATGGAAAATTCAAGGGAAAATTTACCAAGGACGAAACGTTCGCTAACAATAAATGAATAAATATCAATTTATCGATTCTGTCGGCGAGATAAAATCAGAAAACGTCAAAAGTTTAATGAGTTGCGCATATTTGATGACATTACAACTACCAACATGATCACTCAGTGACAAATGGATAGACGACATACCAGTTTAAAGTAAATACATTTCATCATCAGCCGAAATACTTCCACCGCTGAACATAAGCCTCCCTAATAGAAGGCCACTTTTTGTGGGTTGTCCATTTTGGAGGATTTGCCATAATCACCACGCTTGGCAAGCGGATTGATGATCACAGTAATGATCTTAAACGCTGCTGCCCGTCCCTGGTGCAATTCCTTAGTGGCCTTGACAACCCCATGGGACGACTGGGGGTGGCCCTATACTAACCCGGGAACCACACTCCTAATGCACTTAAGTTAGTTGAAAATCTTTTAAAATATCGAAATTGATAACATTTTAAACGAAACTAAAATTTCCTTCCTAACTTTAATTAGTCCACTGTACTAAGAATGGCTGGATAGTAAAATCACAAATGTCATTAAAACTTAATTCTGCAAAAAAAATACAGACAGGGTGTGGTCGGAAAATGGAAGCATCAATACGCAAGATAATTCCGGCCTGCCAACCTGTGGAGCGAGCTGCCTGCGTGGGTGGCCACCAACCTGTTACGCGCCAGCATCACAAAATTCACAACACTCATATTAATATTACAATATTCACCTCACCTTTTATTAAATGTACAAAATTAAAACTGAAACTTACCCTTCGCATAACCCGGAGCGAGAACGAAGACGTCTTCATGTTTATTTTTCTAGATTTAAACACTCACTTTAAAAATAAATTAGCTTTTTTTTTGGAAGCGTTTCGTTTGTTTTTTTTTCTCTCGTAAAACAAGATATTTGATTTTATGAGACTAAACTACAAATCGGCAATCACTCGCGATTTTCAAGGACATATGTTTTTTTATCGTTCTATCTAAATATAAATTACAGCAAATATAGTGCACGGTTTTAAAATATTTATTGATAAATATATTTTACAAAATATATAATCAGGTGTTTACAGGTGTTTTGTGTATATTTTGTTAGTAAGTCGGTTTCAAGCGACTGACCTCCAGGACGGTATATTCGCGACTGACTGATATCACCCCGTGGCAGAAACAGGGTGGAAAGGACACGTACTCTCATAAAGCCATAACATCCTACACGAAAAGACATTTACAGCAAACTCAACTCAAAATCTACTCTTAAAGATACCAAATTCGATTGCGTTCGAATATAAACTTTTAAAGGATCTCTATCTACCTCTCGCTCTAGCATTCATCTGGTTGGACGAAACACAGATACAGGATGACTCGAATTTATGCTTGTACTGACACATCGTCTAGAGAAAACGATTTTTCAGTGAATTTTCTTCGATTCTGCGTACACTGCCTTCCTATATAAGAATGTCATTTGGAAATTTGATGTGATTGATGCATTGGATGATGAGATTTTCAGTTTTAACAAATAATCACTTCAAAAAGGAAGCAAAGAAAACTGTTTCTCGTATACGGAATATCCCATATTATTTTGCTTTTAGCGGATTTGTCCAATTATTCGAGGAAAAAGGTTTTTTCGTGGAATAAGTTGTCCGTAACGGTTAGAGGCTAAAACTTCTTAATGCTCACGCAGTTGTGGGATTACGTTGTAGAGGTCCGTTGTGGTTCGCTTTTTAAACTTCACATGAAGTTAAGGTACCTACTACCAACATTTTATTAAACAAATATAATAAAACTGTGTAGGTCACTTTATTTAAAGATTAAATGGTCATGTAGCAGGTTGTTTCATTAGTGGCTCTCCACTAATTTTCTCAGTCGTTCTGTTTTTTCTGTGTTCAGATCACGAGTTAAAGAGCACTCACTACCTTACTCTCTGTCAATAATATATCGTATATTTTTATTATATACTAGCTGTGCCCGCGGCTCCGCTCGCGTGAACTACAGAATTTGCTCCCATTCCCACTCCCGCTTCCGTTCCCACACCCACTCCCCTTTTCCCACTCCTACGCCCACGCCCACGCCCAGGCCCACGACCACGCCCACTCCCACTCCCACTCCCACTCCCACTCCCACTCCCACTCCCACTCCCACTCCCACTCCCACTCCCACTCCCACTCCCACTCCCACTCCCACTCCCACTCCCACTCCCACTCTCACTTCCACTCCAGTTCCTACTCGCAGCTCCAAATGTAATCCAAACTCATCGCAATCTGAATAGTACAGAAATAATATTATAAAATATTAAATATATTGCTTATACTAACCTTACCTACGTATTTGAAAACTAAAAATGTCTATAACTTTTGATAGAGTTAGCCGATTGCAATGAAATAAAAACTAAATGTTAAGTTAAGCCCCATGTTTCTGTGAAAAGTCCATCAAAGTCAGATCAGTAGTTTTTAAGTGATGCGTGCACAAACTCACAGACAAACAGATAAACAGACAAAAGTTGTAAGTTGTTGCAGTTGTATTCAACAGCAAGCCTTTATTACTACTCAAATCTTAAGTACCTAAAATCGTGTGACCGACACATATTGTGTTTCCAATTCAAAATAATGACGAATTTTTTTTTTACACCAATGTATGTAAAGTGTATATAATTACGATGACTTTAGTATATATAACATACAAATACACTGAAATTTGGTAAAGATGTAACCAAATGTTTTACTGCAACGGGAAGTGTGACACGATGAGAATACGAAAAATGGCCCCGTTTTTGATCGTTCATGTTAATTATTTATATTATTTTTGCTTCTATTAAATGGTCATGTAGCAGGTTGTTTCATTAGTGGCTCTCCACTAATTTTCTCAGTCGTTCTGTTTTTTCTGCGTTCAGATCACGAGTTAAAGAGCACTCACTACCTTACTCTCTGTCAATAATATATCGTATATTTTTATTATATACTAGCTGTGCCCGCGGCTCCGCTCGCGTGAACTACAGAATTTGCTCCCATTTCCACTCCCGCTTCCGCTTCCGCATCCGCTCCCGCTTCCGCTCCCGCTGGCGCTTCCGCTCCCGCTTCCGCTTCCGCTCCCGCTTCCGTTCCCACACCCACTCCCCTTTTCCCACGCCTACGCCCACGCCCACGCCCACGACCACGCCCACTCCCACTCCCACTCCCACTCCCACTCCCACTCTCACTTCCACTCCAGTTCCTACTCGCAGCTCCAAATGTAATCCAAACTCATCGCAATCTGAATAGTACAGAAATAATATTATAAAATATTAAATATATTGCTTATACTAACCTTACCTACGTATTTGAAAACTAAAAATGTCTATAACTTTTGATAGAGTTAGCCGATTGCAATGAAATAAAAACTAAATGTTAAGTTAAGCCCCATGTTTCTGTGAAAAGTCCATCAAAGTCAGATCAGTAGTTTTTAAGTGATGCGTGCACAAACTCACAGACAAACAGATAAACAGACAAACAGACAAAAATTTCAAAAATGATCGAAATGTGTTCTGTTGCTTATTCTTAGACCCCTCAATTTTTTTTTGGAAATATCTTCAATGTACAGACACGCGATGTTTACGATTTTATTTATTAGATATACATATATATATATATTCTAATATATATACATGTAGATTTATGTACCTGTATTAGTTTTTATAGTTTATATGTATTGTATTTATATTATAGTAGGTACACGCGACTACGGCCTCTCCATAATCCCTTGTCTTCACCTCAGGTTAGCTGGAAGCAATTTCTTTAGAAATAAGCTTAACCTTTTTTAAATTAAATTTCAAAATGTTATCAGTATCAGCATAACCCTAAGGTTTACTATACGACAACCTCGTTGGCCTCGTGTTTGGTCGTTTGGTTTGAGGCTAATTCTCATCGCCACGATTCTCATCGTCACCTTCGTGGTAAATTCTATTTTTTACTTATATAATCTATTTTTATAAAAAATCTAGTAGCGCTTGATAATACTAGTAAATTTATAAGTCAATTAATCAAATCGTGAGTCTCGGTTAGAAGTAATAATGTTTTGAAGTTCTAGATGCCACGAAAGTGACGCGATGATCCATGAAAGTGCCTCAGTAACTTTACAGCCATTATTTTCTCAGAATGGACTACTGGTTATGAGACTAAATGTTCATGAAATAACAACTTAATCTTATTTTCATAATTAAACAAGCCAATACATGATATTCAATACCCAAGCAAAGAGAGAATTACCAGTTCGGTCCTAGGTTCGGTCATCCTACGAAGTAGGTTCTTAATATAACTGACATGCTATGTCAATTAAAACTACATTATTTTAGTGAAAAGTTCTTATTATAGAACATTATTAACGTAGGAAACAAATAGAAACTTTACTGTGGATTTATTAATCAGGTACTTATATTTCGGAGGATAGTTTTACTCTAAAATACCCACTTTATATATGTGATAACATAATAACATATTAACATAGTAACAAAAAACTGAAATAATGTATCTAAACTTATAACAATTGTGTATAATTTGAGTATACTTTAAATGTAATATCACTGGTAATTTGTGACATTCACAAATAATCAGTCTCCGGTGATAAAAAATAATCAAAAACTTAACCTAATTGGTTGTAATATAAACTTTTCCTAATGATGAATCGCCTATTCCACAATGTTTAAAGACAAAATTCTTTAATCAGTGCGACCTGCCTGTCATGACCTACGCTGCAGAAACGTGGACACTGATAGTGGGCCTGATCCACAGGTTCCAAGTCGCTCAGCGAGCTATGGAGAGGGCTATGCTCGGGGTTTCTTTGAAGGATATGATTCGTAACGAGGAGAAAGTCACCGACATAGCCGAAAGGATTAGCAAGCTGAAGTGGCTAGTAAATAAAATATATTGTAACTCGAATCTGGATCATCATCAGACAAGAAGCTACGTTGGTGTTGAAGGTTCATTTTTACCATCTTGGTTCGAAACCCTAAAAACAACGTTAATATACTTACTTACTTACTTTAATTAGTATCTACCCATACTTCATGTTTAATTAGTTATCTATTAATAGTGTACTTGTTAATGTATCATGTAAATATACTTACTTATACTTATGTATTCAAAACTCTATTTACCACATCAAACTAGTTGATTTTGTAAATACGTACCTATACACCAGTCGCTATATTTCGAAATAAAACAATGCAAAAAATCACTTTCGTGGCAAAAACTCACCTTCGTGGATAAAACGCCACGAAGGTGATGCCACAAAGGTGACGAAAATATCCCTTTTTTATAAATTCCTGCAAAGTTTAGGTGTATCGTTTTGAATCAAATACTACATAAATATCTCGAACATTTTGGAGTTTCGATGAGCTAACTTTAATTTCAATTACAAAAATACAATGCACAAATATGTTGTCCACGCAAGTGATCGGTACACTTACGAATAAATATAAACTTACCAATATTTTTTACTCAAGGAACGATGAGTCGCTCGTCCCACTTCTGCGATGCAGGAACACGACTGACGATGACCGAATCGAACTCTGTGATTAGTTGCTGCTGTTGTATTCAACAGCAAGCCTTTATTACTACTCAAATCTTAAGTACCTAAAATCGTGTGACCGACACATATTGTGTTTCCAATTCAAAATAATGACGAATTTTTTTTTACACCAATGTATGTAAAGTGTATATAATTACGATGACTTTAGTATATATAACATACAAATACACTGAAATTTGGTAAAGATGTAACCAAATGTTTTACTGCAACGGGAAGTGTGACACGATGAGAACACGAAAAATGGCCCCGTTTTTGATCGTTCATGTTAATTATTTATATTATTTTTGCTTCTATTACGGCAAGTTTTATTTATTTTGTGACCTAATAGATGTTTTATCCTCCGACCCACAAGTTATGTTTTTAACTTATACTGTTTAGGAAATATAACTGTGTGACCATGAAAATTGAGTGTCAATGAGAATTACCCTTGAACGTCGGCTGTCGTGGCGTGAGTTTGTTTCAATATTGAATGGTTATTCTTTCAATAAATTTCTTGTTATTATCAGCTTGCAATGTTCTTTGTCAGCAAGCACAAAAGTTAGTTATTCAGGAACTGTATTAAGTCCGCTTTAAATACCGCTAAATATGACATCTGCATTACCGTTTTTAGTTTAAATTTCTAAATTCTTCTACCATCATACGATGTTAGTAACTTATTACCAATATTGTTCCGATAATAGGTCAATCATACTCGTATTTAAAACTGCATGCGTTAGTTGATAACTACTTTACTTTATTACACCTAGGTAGTTTTTAATAACAGAAAATCATTTTTAACATGTCATCATCATCATCAGGTTATTTTTGTCTCCACTGCAGGAGCACAACCCTCTCTCATCTACCGGAGACAGACGGAGGATTTGGCCTACACTCCCCGCGCTGGCCAGACGGTTGGGGAGGCCTGATTGATGTTTTATAATGTATTATTCCCTTAGTCGCCTTGTACGACATCCACGGGAAGAGTTGGAGTGGTCCTATTCTACTCTACCGGAAACCACACGGCTTGTTCAACATTTACGGTGAAGGAATTACCACCTAAAATAGAAAACATTATAAGTATATATAGCTAATACTTTTATAACCGCTATTAATGTTATAGTGTCAGATAACAGAATGTATTTGAGATGTATTAGACCTGTCGGGTGTCTAGATCAAGTCCGAGGAGCACAAGTAAAACACGTATTTTCACTTCACTGTATAATTGCGAGAGATAGAGAAATGAATCCATCCACATATTGATTCATCTATACTAATAATTAATATTATAAAGAGGTAAAGTTTCTGAGATGGTAGCGGGTAATATCTGGATCTACTGAACCGATTTTGTAAATTCTTTTACCAATAGAAAGCCACGTTATTTATGAGTGTCATAGGCTATATATTAACCCGAAAAATGAAGACTTTTTCGTGGTAGTCGGAAAATGTTTACCGCCCAACGAAGTGGGCACGGGTCAGCTAGTAAAATATAATCGCATACATCACAGTATTATCTAATAATTTTAATACTGGTTAAAACAATCCCTGGTTTACAATTTGTGTGTTGTACAAACGGATCTACAGATAAAAGTTGGAGTTAATCCCTTGCGGTGATTATTCAATAGACCGTTTCTAATGGAAGCTTTGTTAGTGCACGCTGCAGTATGTATATCCGCTTAATGCTGCTTAGTATTACGCCATAACGGTTTATCAGTCGCAGAATCTAGTCCTGTTTTAACTCAAAATAATGTGTATACTATAATAAAAATAATAAATAGCCGTTTTATTATTCCTTCCATCATTTACGAGACATTCATTGTATGTAGGTACTTAATACTAATAATGTAATTTTTAATTATAATATTTATATTAATTTTTGATGTATACTAAGCTTTCTACTAAGAATTACTTAATTAATTAATTACTAAGAATTCTACTCAAAAACCTCTTATAATACTAAAACGATTTCCTGCATAATTCAATAAATTATTATACTATACTTAACAGGATATGTAGATAATACAACACTACTGGTAATTCTAGAAATACATTAAATAACAATACATTAAAGTCTCAGAGGTGTTAATCAAGAAACGGCTTTGAACGGAAGCATTTGTCAAAGCTCGTTGTGCTGAGGTCCAATTTGCACTGTGAACTTGTTTCTTTGAACGAATTGACCTATTTCTGTAACCTATGGACCTTGCTCTACAATACACAGGGACTAAGAAACAATCTACTAGCTAGGGCAACGAGGGGTTCTTCTCTCGTACCAATAAGATTTTTCTTAAATTCTGTACCGAACATAAATACTAATAACAGTATTTCTGATGTTAATAAGAATCAATACCCACGATACTGTATCGTTGACCCCTCGTTTCCGCAAGGTCGAGGTTACAAACAGGCATCAGCTTTTTTACGAACTTGTGGACCATTATGCAAAATTTCGGTACGATATTTTGTCACGAAAAAAGAGGGATATATTGTTCGCTTACTTCAAGAACTTACACACAGGGTTCAAAGAAATATTTTATGGCGTGACTTAGTAGGCTGTGTGATGTGACTGTAGAGTGATGTAGCATGCATGATAAGGCTTCTCTACAAGGAGCTACGAAGCGCTACAAAGATCAAAATCATTTATTGCACACGGGTACACTGACACAGTGAAAGTGACAAACTCTAGCACCTTATCCAATGACGATAAAGTTAAAATTAGAATGAACTCGGTCGTTTATCAATTTTAACATACTTGTCCATAGCACTGACTGTACTCTTACAACTATACCTTTTTTCTTTTATTTTTATATTAGACTACCGCTACCTAGCTGTTAGCTTTTGTGAAGAAGAAACGGTACATAAAACTTCCACCAACACATATATACCACAACCACCTCTTCAACAAGGCTGGGCTAGGATATCAAGATAAACTTGAAGATAAACTTTTTAAACAGCTCCATTCTGTTCTACCGTAGAACTAACTGTATAAACTAGTTGGACTAACCCGACTTTGTGAGGTAGTTATCAAAACTAGAGGTGGAGACTTTGATAATTAAAAAATAATTTTTAAAGACACACACACGTTTTAATTGCGTTTACTGTTTATGCAGCTTCTAAAATACTTCTATTTTGACACAAACACCTATAAAACAGAACCAGCCCTCTTTCTGGTGCGTCCTAATTCCATTATCGAACCTACTGGCCAGCACCAGAAAACGTTGAAAGTGTATCTTCGAAAGAGAAAGTATACAATACCAATGCGAACAAATCGCCACACATACATACCACATATCTTGAGATCAGATATGTAACTAGGGTACCCGAAAAGTAATAAATATGGAAGGTATATCAAACCGTTTGTCTGACTCACACATGATATCTAGCATCACAGATTCTACCCTCCTAACGCCACTGCCACCTGACAATGTGCTGTCCAGCAGTTTAAGCTTAGAATATGAAGTAGAACCCTCGTCTAGTGTGACAGGCGTTGCCTCACCTATGTGCTAAAAGGTGCCTCTAGCTTTTCCTACGGATTCATTCGTGTGGGGTTTTACTAATATTTAAAATGCTCTTTTTAAGCGACTTCAAAAAAGGAGGAGACTCTCAATTCGACAGTAAGTATGTTTTTTTTTCTTTTTGTCATTTTACAATACTAATTACAATGAATTTCATCATTGCCAAAATACGTTCACTGCTCTACATAAGCCTCCCCACTAGAATGCTACTTTTAGTGGGATGTCTATTGAGGGATTTGCCATATCCAAATGCCAACCTCACCTGCAAGTGGTGCACCCTGCTGGTTGACCAACGAGGCTCTGGAGACTTATAATGGCGGTATAACCATGCAAAATTTCACTAGGCCATAAATACCACAGATCGGTGGCGGGCAGCAGCGTCACCAGTGCGAGGCCTAGTACTGCGATGGCCAACACGTCTGCCCAACGAGGCCATTATGGGCAAAACTCCCCCATGAATAGACAACAGAAGCCGCGGCCCCCAGTTCGCTGCATATTATATCCGCGAAACTGTTTACCAGCGCACTGGAGGATGTCTTTAAAACACTGAACTGGAGAGAACGGGGCATAAGTATAAACGGCGAGCACATCTCACACCTTCGATTTGCAGACGACATAGTTGTGATGGCAGAGTCGCTGCAGGATCTTGAGGATATGCTGACCAACCTCAACTGCTCTTCCAGACGAGTAGGTCTTACGATGAACGTAGACAAGACGAAAGTCATGTCCAACTCACACGTTGACCTAAGACCGGTGATCATCGAAAATTTCAATATTTAAGGTGTTCAGGAGTACGTCTACCTAGGACAGATAATACAGTTGGGTAGGAACAATTTCGATAGAGAAGCTGACAGAAGAATCCAGTTGGGCTGAGCAGCATTTGGAACACTGCGTCAAGTCTTCACGTCGCCTATTCCACAATGTTTAAAGACAAAAGTCTTTAATCAGTGCGTCCTGCCTGTCATTGGTGATCGCAGTAATTAACTTTATATACTATACTATACTATACTTTACTATACATACTCAGGAGAATGCTGCTGCCTCTCCCTGGTGCATCCACTTAGTCGCCTTTACGACACCCACGGAAAGATTGGGGGTGACCTTATTCTAAGCCGGGAACCACACAGCACACAATAAATTTAGGAAATAAATTTTATTTTAAATTAAATATTATGACAAATCAACAGTGACAATGTACAGCCCACCAAAATTGGCATTCTGTTGGAGAGGCGTATGTTCAGCAGTGGACGTACTTAGGGATGATGAAATATTATTTTGCTGAAGTAGGTAACCTTTGTTCCTGCTTGTTTGACAATCAATTATTCAATAGCAAAAACCCCATGCTAATCCAGTACGAACAGACAGACCAATAATTAAATATAGAGTTTCAAGACAAACTCGACTTTATTGTCTAAGTGATTGAAACGTACCACTGGGTAGTAATCTAGAAAAGCTTGATATCCATTGATTACGTCACCCAGAAGCTTCTCGTAACTTAACTTACATTTCTCATAAATTACATTTACTTAGTTACTGTCTTGTGCTACTCAAAGTGCTACGAGCGTAGCTTACCGTAGCGACTCTTAGCACAATTAGACCCATTCATACGTAACCATTAAAATTGGAAATCGGATAATTACACAAAAAAATATCTTCATTCTTGTAACGTCATCCAAAAATTACTCGTATGACCGCCACAATAATTCGTATCAGTCCTTAGACGTCCACTGCTGGAGATATACCTTCCACAGTGAACGCCACCACACACGATCCACCGCCCTCCGCATCCAGCCGCTTCCGGCCACCTTCCTCACGTCGTCATTCTATCTGGTGGCGAGGAGTCCCACCGATCCGCGGTCTTCACTCAACTCGTCTTCCCCAACGGCCGACGGTTCTGCGACAGATGTAGCCCACACACTGCTACTTCAGCTTCAGCTTCAAGTTTCGGCTATGTCGGTCACCTTAGTTCTTCGTCGGATGACCACCACATTGTGACACAATTTTCTCTGAGCCTTGAAACTTATCAAACAAAAGCCAAACTTATTCATAGATTATTTAATTCTGATGAAATTTGGGGATTCACACCTTCTGTATGAATTACATTTTAAAATTAGTGATGTAATGATAATGAATTAAAGTGTATTGTCTAGTGCTTGACGTAATCACCGGTTTGCGCGCAAACTGGTCATAATGTTCAAGGTTGTTATTTTATACCTATTAAGGCCTTTGTTCGTACTTTGTTATATTGAATCTACAGACTGCTGCAAAACTTATAGCAAATAGGTTTAAAATTCATAAATTCATAACCAATAACTATCTCGAAACAATTTCCTTAATGGTAATTAGACTGTCAGTGCAGTAGTTATACATTTCAATTTAATTGTAGGTAAAACTATAATGTTACATGTAAAATTTTACAAATTATTTTATCGGTACAAGTTACAATTCAATAAAATATAATTACCTATTTATTTAGTTAAATATTTATTTATCTAGATAGGTATCCTCGTACCTGTCTTGCAAACGAAATTGCTGTTTAAACACTCATCAACGCGTTCGTCGCAGAAGTATGTTGGTTGTCGCATAAGTTCAACGTTTCGAATAATATTTTCGATAAATTGTTCTTTCGAATAAGAATTAATCGCTTATCTGATTGCCGAACATAGGTTACGAAAAATACACAATTCGAGTATTTCAAATCCTTGTTCTCTTATACTAACGTCTGTCGATCATCTGACCATCGAAATTACATTTAACCATTAAATGCCAAGAGCATGAAGCTTTCCATCTTCAGCATGTGCTGTTACCAAACAATTCCCCTGGACTTTTATTTTTACCTATTTTTTTTCCTATCCTAAATATCTGTAGATGCGATACTTGTAGCTTCTCATCAAAGATTTTAACTTATTTATTTATTTATTTTATTTTATATGGAAAGGCAGCTTATAGCTGGTGCTTCCATATCATTAGTCGACTTGACTATTTTCTTTTAAGAAATTGTCCAGTCTGTTCTTAAACATGTTGTTTATTGATGAGGCAGTTACGTTACGATAGATTCTGGCAATTTATACCGAGTAAAAAGCATCAGCATTTACACGTTGCTGCGCGTTACACGTGACTCATCACGTTTATATCGGTTATGGGCGTTGCCCATTTAAGTACTTTAGTAATTAAGTAGGTATCTATTTTTTTTATTAAAACTGACTTCGCAGTATGGAAGCTTCGAGCAATTATTTAGGTAGGTAGTTCATGGAAGCTAGTTCTCTAGGGAAATATTAGCATATGTAAAACTTATATGCCAATTATACAAATCTAACTAATATTACTAAAGTGTGACTATTTTCACAAAACTCGGTATAGCTGACATCCTGGATTAATACGCATTTATAAAGAACATTTCTTGTTATGGGAAAACAAAGTTTATCACAAGAAGCTTATTAAACAGCGGCAGATGCGTATGTTTGTAGATTTCGAAGTTCTGATGTTTGCATATATAAACGAATAAAGTTTCCTCTCCGATTTTATTCGAATTCTTTTTGTTTCAATAGCGTCAACCTTTTCCAAGTATTTGGGTATTCGAATATACATATTAAATACCTTAAGGCCATACATTTTCATTTGTTCACAATATGTCGATAGATTGGCTATACATCATCTGTTAGTTTGTTGCTGAACAATGCTCATACATCACATGGAGTTAGGACGTCCGTCCGGTAACAATATGGTGTAGATTGTTTTTCTGAATATTCGAACACAATACTTTCTAAACTAGCAATAAAACCTTAAAATACCTATCAAGCAACTTGTATATATATGTAAATTCAAAATGCATGGTTCGTTAGACCTCAATTCAACCTCTATTCATCATCATATTAGCCTTTCGACATCTACTTCTGGATATAGGCCCCAATGAACTCCCACCATATCAGGTCCTCCGCCGTAAATGTTATCATCATCAGGTTCTTTTTTTGTCTCCACTGCAGGAGCATAACCCTCTCTCATCTGCGGAAGACAGACGGAGGATTTGACCTACACGCCTGATTGATATTTTATAATGTATTGCCTTAGTCGCCTTGTACCACATCCACGGGAAGAGTTGGAGTGGTCCTATTCTACTCTACCGGAAACCACACGGCAAAAATATTATAATATATATATATATAAATATACCTAATCTATACCTAGTGGTATGTACTTTTGTATGTATGATTATTTTGTATAGTAGGTATGTAATTATAGTATTATCTTTGTATATTTATGTAGCAGTTATACGTAATGATATCTATATTAACGTTAGATAATTTATAAGAAATAACCGGTTACGATTTGCCGAAAACATCCGCATGAAACATACGAATAGTTTTCGAACAAAAGATAGAAAGTAACAGAAAAAATATACCAACGCAGTAATTTTATATATTTATGACAATGCCCGTCGCGTCGGGTTAAGATGTCTCTGCGAAGCTCGTTCCACATCGGCAAGGCCAAGGTCGCATATAATAATAAGGCACATCTGTATTCCAGAATCGGTCGCCGCGCGTGACTCGCCCTTTATTCACTTACATTTGTCCTCTCGTGCCGAGTCCCTGCTAGAGTCTTACTCGATCCGAATAAGCACTTACGGACGAATTACGCTTTATGCCGATGGTTCTAAGTATTAGGTTAAACTGCAATAAACGCTATTTGTTCCTGTGCGCACTGACCTCATCTCTATTTCACAGGTCAGCAATATAAGGTCACTCAAACCAGTGCCTTTTTGGATCATATTTCTATCACATTAAGACACTCGTTTATTTGGAACCTACTATTTGCCACCCCTTACTACCCCTTCGTACTTCAAGGTTAGGACATGCTTAATTTTTTTTATGCTTTTACGTCGAAGAATTTTGGGATTTTAGATTAATCTGAAAATAATGATTATAGATCTGCTCAGTGTTATTTTAACTTATGGCCGAAAGGTGCTAATAGTCAAAGTTTCAGATTCTGCCGAAATAAGAAACCAACTTTCGTTCGAACTCTACCCCAAGCACTCCGTTTGCAAATTCATAAGTTACCTCATAAAAAGTAACCCTATTGGGACCTACCTACGGAATATTATTATGTAGGTTAGAGGTTCATACTTTTTCTTTACAGAAGATAGATTTCTGTGGTAGTTAACGTTTTTACAAATCACAGTTTTCGACAGGAACTTTTATTTATTCCCATGAAACGAAACCTAAATGAAAAGACAAGATATTTTTTTAATATCGCAGAAAGTTTAAAAATACACTATTTTATTTATTAAAATATACTATATTCTTAAACTTTCTGAAATGAAAATAAACTAGATAAATTTACCATCACATATTTGTAAGCAATCGAGGAACCAGTGAACGCAAATAATACACGCTCATTAATCCTTCTATCCTAATATTATAAATGCGAAAGTTTGGATATTTGGATATTTGTTACTCAATCACGCTTCAACCACTGGACGGATTGTGATGAAACTTGCTACACATATAGGTTAGGTCCTGAAATAGGACATAGGATAGTTTTTATCCCGAAAAACCATCCCATTTCTACCGGAAAAACATAATAATTTGTAATGTAAAGTTGTCCACGCGGACGAAATCGCGGGCAACAGCTAGTATTATATATATTTATTGGATACTTGTCTCTTTATGTATTTTTAATGTCGAAAGAACGACAGATGAATTAGATAAGATAGCAAAGATTGCGTGTCAGCAGACTTAGCGAGGTCTGCCCCCAAGTAGACACAGCTGCCAGACAAGCTGAGAAGACATAGCATAGAAAGGTCGGATAAGAAAGGCGGATTTTATCATCTAAAAATAAACGTGGCCTGTAGAGCAAAATTTTTACTTACGGACAGTTTTTATCTTCGAAAAGTTATTCCAAAGTAATTATTACGATACTCATTTTAACGATATTTCACTAAACCCCATTGAGATACGGTGTTAAGTGAACAATTTACGAGGTACGTGCCGCGGGCACGGAAGTGGGGGAAGCGATAAATCTTCAATTTGGCCGCGCTGCCTGGGTATGGACAGCCTTTTATTTTATGGCCGTTTTCGCGAGTTAACCGTTAGAATGTTGTCAGTTCGTAAAATTATGGGTCAGGTCAGGTGGGATACTTCAAATTCGATAGAGGCACGTGCGATCCATAATTGTTAGGATTCACGAAAATGGGTTGCAATCTTCTACTTACCTATTGAATTTCCTTAGAACTTCTAATCTTCTTCAATTCTTCACTACACGGACAGTTCGTGACAGTCCCACAGTAAGATCATTTAAACTGAGACGCAAAGAGCATTTCCTCTTTAACTTGTGATGTAGTATGTGTGACTTGTATGTATGGTATATTTTATACATATCATATTATAGTGTATATAATAATAATGTATATTAGTATTACACATATAGTACAATTTTTTAATATATAATTTCAAAACGTACATGCACTTGATCTTCCATTTTTTTTAGTTTCTCCCACAATGAAGGTTGAGTAGAAAAGATCTCTTATAGAGATAAATCAACCTTTGCACACCTTTTTTTCTTTATTTTTGTATTGCACATAAAGTGCAACAAAGAATATTTGAATGTTTAAATGCCCTAATATATCGCGCACTATGTTCTTGCACTAGTAGTTAAAATTTACTTACTTTAAATAATGTGTTTCTTCATGTATTATAATATTCAAATAAACAATTTCAATAAATTCTACAAACGGTAGATAGGTCCGTAGCGCAAATATAATCTCCATCTGGGCTACTGACACACTTTGCAGACCTCAGTATTACCCATATTACCTATTTCTATAGCTTAACAACTATTCTGTATTTCGGTTCGTAAAGTAGACAACCAATTTTGTGTTTACTATTACTACCTATATATCACACGAGTTACAATATAGGCAACGCGTTTAATCATCATCATCAGGTTATTTTTATCTACCCTCTCTCTTCTGCCGGAGACAGACGGAGGATTTGGCCAGACGGGTTGGGGAGGCCTGATTGATGTTTTATAATGTTTAACGCGTTTAATGAATAATAATAATAAAATCATTTATTCATCTCTCCAAATATATATACAATAACTCCGTCAAACTGTTATACATACAGTTTGTTGGCAGAAATTTCTCTCTTACTTTATGCACATCTATGGCAGAGAATACTAAATATCACTTCGCACGTGAATAGCAAAGCAAATTACAAAGTATCACGCAGCAATTCAAAGGTTACAACTATCACCCAAAAATATACCCAGGTGTTTTACAATTAAAGTTTTAATTATGAATGAGCAAGCCAGGCAGCGAATGGCACTGCCTTTGTGAATGGGGCAGAATATCGGAAAATTATCTGGCACGGTAAATCCGTTTATCTCACTAATTGCATGCACTTCCAGCGTCATTTAATTATGAGTGAATTATGTAAGCATGCATTTTGCTGAAAACTAAAAGGCAAAGTGTCGATATCATGAAATTTAAGTTTTTTTTAACGTTTTGATGTTTGCTTCTCAATCACATCACGCTTAAACAAAGTTAATGGAATTTACAAATATATACCAGATATATCTATGTAGATATATTATTACAAAAAGTAGCCTGGCTCCCAAATTGTTCTGTGGGTAATGGTAGGTAGTGGTAAGCTCACCTTTGTACACACCATTTATTACTGTATTTAGTTTTAAGTTGTGCAATAAAGAATATATATTCAATGATAGCTTATATTCTAATAAGATACATACTTTTTATTCCGAGGGCAACGCAGCAAAACGAAAAACTCGTTGAAAATAGGTGATGTACTCGCACTTAGGTCTTAAATGTCAAATATAATTAAAATAAACGTCTATTTTTAAATCGATTTAAAATAAATATCTATTTCAGCTAAGTACTAAAAATAATTCAGGTAAAATTTGTAATACAGGATGTAGTAATTAGTGACATACATTACAATTTGTGTAAGACCGAAAATGCAGTGCTTACTTTTGAATAAACAGAGAAAAAAGTTATCTATGATAGACCGAGAGGGTATGATAATTGTCCTTGGTCTGGTTACAAGACCAAGCACAGTTATCGTTTCCGTAGCCCTTCACTCTGCAACGATTGAAGACGAAGATAAAAGGCGCAAGACCGCGATTATTCGCCTATAAAAAGCTCGTATTGTTTTGCCACACGCCGCAGAATGACGGCGCCAGAAAATTCAATTCCTTAGCCACACTTCAAAGAAGGATAAAAATCTAGTTTCGTCATCAATTCAGTACCTGGTACATCCTTTATATAGGTTCTGCATGCCATGCCCAGCCTGGCCCCAGGAAAGGGAAAATGTCAGGTCTCGCCCGAGTCCCGACATGCCGAGAGTGTCCGTGTATTTTACATACTTGCATGAGAACGAGTGGACGGGTAAAGGTAGAGTATATTTAGAAACAAGAGATCTATTAACTTTGTAACAGTACCTTGGCTTCTCCCACATCGGGGAAAGCGAAGGCAGTTTAAAAGATGGTATTGGCTTCGATTAAACGTAGAAATTAAGTAAATTCTGTGAGCCCTATGAGGCATGAGATCTCCTTTATTGGAAATAGACCATCTTTAAATTAATAAATTATAAAAAAATACTAACTTTATACCATGATTCAATTGAATTACACTGATTACATCTAATGAATAAAAATGTAAACTTCGCGTGTCTGTACATTAAAAATATTTGCAACAAAAAAATTTATCTAAGGATAGGATCTAAGGAGGATATAGGAAACATTTAAATCATTTATGGATTTTTTTCTGTTTATCTGTTTGTGATAGCATCACTTAAAAACTACTGAACCGATTTTAATGGACTTTTAACAGAAACATAGTGCTTAATTTAGTGTAACATATAAGCTTTATTTCATTGCAATCGGCCCAGTCAATCAAAAGTTATGCGAATTTATAGTTTTCTAAAACTCGCATACACTGCATTAGAATACAACAAAGAAGTGTAGGGTGTAAATGCTCGAAGGAATTCGTATTGCAATCGAGCGTGGGAGTGGTGTTGGAGGTGGGGGTGGTAGTGGTAGTTGTAGGGGGAGTGGTAGTGGAGATGGGAGTCGACGTGGACGTCGGGTTCTGGGTCGGGATCGGAGTCGTAGTCGAAGTCGTATTGAGAGTGAGTAGTCCACGAAAGCGGAGCACAGCTAATGTATAATATAAATGATGGAACAATAGAATGTTGTGCTACAATGTGCCTACACTATGGAATTCGTACGTCTGACATGTCTAATATTGCAATTAGTGTTATTTTCCTGTAGCAATTTTCCGATTCGTTTAATATACATAAATTTCTTAAACGCATTTTCTTAATTTAGCGATTTTCAGAGTCGCAGTTTTCCTCAGTAGTCTTTTCCTTAATAGCATTCCCTATTAGGAATTTGTCTCATTCCGTACCTCGATCGTTTATAATTAGCATTTTTTTATAAATATAACCATAAAATATTCCTGCAGATTATCGTGTTTTTTTTGTTCGTCTTTTTTTGTTATTAATGGTTTGCGCTTGACCTCAATCTCACCTGATGGTAAGTGATGATGAGACCTAAGGTCTTAAAACATTGGCAATAATGCCATCAGACTGATGGCATCTTTTCACGATATCTTTTTATTTTCTGTTTACTATCAGTATCAGAGTCCCTCAAACGCTGGTCCTGATATAGTCACAGACTTTCCTTACTAACATCGATAGTAAGCTTTAGTAAGGTTTGAGGTTTGGAAGTTCACTGCTTTAAGAAGATCAGCTTAGTCACGTTTATTTATGTTTCCTTTATAGTGTACACACGCACAGACATTTGTTGCATAATATACTATCACTACTAAACACCAAAGCCCGAAGAATACATTATTTCCGAAAAAAAATACAAAAAAAGAAAGAAAAAAAAATTGTTCTCCAAAAAACGCGGGAACAACAGCCTTTTTTTGTTGCTTTGACATCTGGCTATGTCCGTTATTTGTCAGAAGAGATTGTAGATATAAATATAATTCATATAAGGACCAAAGAAAAACGATAATTGTCGATATCTATTAGAAGTGTCTGGGATTTCTTTAGAGAAAGGTTAAATAAGGACATATTTTCCTAGATCCTTCAAACGCAAAGGAAGTCTTAAATCTTTGTATCCCTTCTTTGAAGTTAAACCGCCAGATAACGTTGAAATAATTGAACTGTAGGCCAAGGAACGGCATTCAGACAACTTCAATTTGAGGCAAAGGCTTAGTTGGTACTCAGCGGATGAAGTAGACATTTCGAGCTCAACCATACGTATCTGAATGTAGGATGATGTAGGTTCAAAAGGTGTAGGTAACATAGACATATCCTTTGTTTAAGATAGGTATGCATAGAATACTTAATACTTATACTTAACTAGCTGTTGCCTGCGACTTCGTTCGCGCGCTAATATTAACAATGCACCTGTGTTATAAACATTTTTTGTAGTCATAGTGCACCTTTACGCACATCACATCGAAATTGTTGGGCTTGATAAAAAATAAGGTTGTATTTTCGTAAAGAAACCGCTATTTGCTATGATGCGTAAAATTGCACTACGACTACGAAATGTTTATTAACATAACTGAATTGTTAATATTACCGCGCGGACGAAGTCGGAGGAGACAGCTAGTGCTTAATAATATTACGTATAGATGCGTAGAAACACTAATTATTTTCAACTCTATCTTACGACTTTGTTATCATCAATCACTCTTTATTAAATTCGTTTTCTTCAGTCTTCTCTCTTCAATCACGCGTTTTAATAACTGTACTGTTTTCCAGATTGGGCTGTGAGTATCAAACATCTATAGGCCTAATCAATTTAGACTTTAAAAACACTTTGCTTTATTAGAATGTAATCCTACTCATATTATAAATGCGAAAGTTTGGATGTTTGTTACTCAATCCGCTTTAACCACTGGACGGATCAGGATGAAACGTGGCACACATATAGGTTAGGTCCTGGAATAGGACATAGGAGTTTTTATACCGAAAAAACATCTCATTCCTACGGGAAATACGATGTTAAATTGGCCACGCGGACGAAGTCGCGGGCAACAGCTAGTATTTCATAAACTCAACGTAAGTAAGGCTTTGGCGATCGATCAATGTAAAGATTAAACATTATGAGGAAACGCACTGAGATATGAGATGATCAATATTTTAAAAGTTACTCCAACCTCTCTACACGTGAGCCCCGGCAGTCGTGGCCACACCCCCGGCACTCAATACAAGCGAACAGATTTAATTCCCTACTTCTACTACAGGCGCACCAGCCTGACTGTACGAGTTAGTGTGTTAGTAAACAATTGGTACTAGAGACAGGCCTGGCAGATCGCGGAATCTCATAGCAAAACAACTGAAAAGCCATAAAGGGTCTTTGTTTTTTTTTATTAAGTTTTCAAATTATCCAAATTTTCGAATTTAAAACTTCAATGTTTAACTAGCAGATACTAGGTACTAATATTATAATTTCGAAAGTTACGTTGTCACAGATGAACCGCTGAACCGATTTTGATGAAATTTGGTAACTGTGAAGATAGCTTGAACTCTGCAGAATTATATGGGGTACTATTAGCATCTAGTAATATATTATCTTTGCTTTTAGTAATTTGACAATAATTTTGGGCATTTCCTGAGTAATTAACCGTGTCGGCCTCAGACGAATGATTATTCATTTGTCTAAGGTGTCGGCCCACTGTGCTACTGGCCTAGAAACCACGTGACTTGATAATGGCTTTATAAATCTATACTTTTTCTTTTATTTATTTCAAAAATATCGACAGCTAGAAAACTCGCGTCCCTATGACACTTCAATCGTTTTGCTATGAGATTCCGCGCCCCGGTGCTAGCGATAAAACAATCTAGTCTTTTGTTTTTATAAGGCGCACGACTCGACCCACAAAAAGGCAGGCGTGCTCGTAAAGCGGCGGTAA
Source organism: Esperia sulphurella (assembly GCA_947086405.1). Lineage (NCBI taxonomy): Eukaryota > Metazoa > Arthropoda > Insecta > Lepidoptera > Oecophoridae > Esperia > Esperia sulphurella. The sequence goes on along the minus strand of OX352270.1, from coordinate 11,636,324 downwards.
TGGACCCGTAATGAAAACTGAAAGACATTTATTTTATTACTCACAGAATTGGGGTAGCGGAGAAAATGGCTTTGAAAAATAAGAGGTTTACTTGATGTGATATTTTTGAGCCGTGGCAGCCTAGCATGAGGTCGTAGGTTTAAACCTCGCATTTACCAATGAGTTTTTCGAAACTTACATACATAATTCTCACGCCCTGGTCCCCGAGCGTAGGCAGAGACGATGTATCGCCACTTTGCCCAATCCAATGTCCTTCGCCCGTTTTTCACTCCGTACAACGATAAGTATTGCTCCGTAATACCCCTTGACGTGATGTTGCGAACAACATCGCTGAAACTTAAATACGGTTTATTTATAATAACATAGGCTTTCGGTGAAGGAAACCGGCATACGCCAAATAAAAAGGGCGTATGTGAAGCCAACTAAATCATCTTGGGGTACCGTTGGTGGGCGGGGGTTTGGCACAAAAGATCCAGAAGGGTCGAAGTGTCGCCTGTTTTCCTGCCCCTCAAAAATTATGTGATATTTCAAACAGCTTCAATACTTAACTTTCACGATTATAAAACAAATAATTATAAACATTACCGTACCTTTGGGCTTCGCTCTGTCGGCTTCACCGCGGTCGAGTAAAAAGTTGTCAGCTTGCTTGTTACATACCTACTTGTCTATTCCTAAACTAGGATATTGTCCTGTACTATAGAAATTAGAGAAGAATAGAATAATCTACAAATATAACATCCAGACGGGGACCAACTGGTACATTGCACAAAGCCGTCTGTCCCTGATCCTCTAGCGCTCGAGTCGAACGACCAATCCACTAGGCCAACGAGGCAGTCATCGTACAGAGCTGATTAAAAAAATATTCCACAGCCGAGATGCTGATTTGTTCCAAAATGACAGAGGCTTTAAAACCTGGGGAAAGGTTCGCACAGCTAACCCGGAAACGTAAATGTCATATTAACGTATATTTAAAAAAGAAGGGATTTACAGAAAAATCGAATTTATTTATAAACATTTAAAAAACTTAACAAACTGTCATAATAAATTCTTAACAACTGGATAAATAATCATGTAATATTACGATTTATTTATATGTATTATTTACTTACAATATCGTGTAAAAAATTAAACTATAATAAACAAATGTTTCATTCATAGGGTATTATCCTAAACCTGTATAGGTATGGAATTGTACATATGTTAGATAATTACTAGCAAAAACTTTTAGCTTAAATCCCATAGATAGGATTTGAATGTTATTTATTACATTCCTAAGGTTTTAGGATTCTATAATTTGTGGGATGCCAATTTTATTGCTACAATTTGTAACTTAATATGCTGTTTGTGTAGATATCTAATAAATAAAACGTTGATATATTTAATAAATATATACTCAAATCATAAAAATATACTGATAAAAGCAATTTTTGTGTCTTAATAAAATGAATAGAACGGGGAAAATTATTGTAAAGTTTAAATATTAAGTATACATATTCTGTATTTATTGCAACTGTTCTTATTTTATTAAATTATTCTATTACAGTTATAAGAATTGCATTTATAAATATAAAATGTACTATTGTGTGAGAAAATTCATCGATCGTCTCATATGTCATATGATAGCGTTGAACATAAGGAATGTGACAGTCCAATCTCTTTACTCAATAAGTCTAACTTTTCCCAATCAAAACTCATGAATGCATTTGATATAAAATCATCATAAACTCACAATAATTTCCAACCTATTTACATCAACAGGTTACACTGAGGCCTGATATAAAAGTGTCATATATCATATCAAGCCCCTCAGGTACATAACGATAATGTTATAATGGTTGAGCTACACCTCATACCATGAAGCAAAATAATTTTTCGCAGCTCATAAGTCACCTCAAAGTTTTTACCTTCATGATTGACACTAATTGGTTATTAAATTAGATAACAGATGCACATTTTAAAATCATCTGTTATCTAATTTAATAACTAATTAGTGTCAGTCATGAAGGAAAAACTTTGAGGTGACTTATGAGGTGCAAAAAATCATTTTGCTTCATGGTATGAGGTGTACATACAAACTTGCGCATTCGAATTACGGCGGTTGACTACCGGGCAGCGCGCTCCACTCCACACCACGAAGAAACCGACACGAAAGTAAAGAGTAAAGAGCCCTAAGCACGCAGACGCGTCGAATCGCGCGCGACCAGCCGTCCACCGCACAGGTGGTACTCAGTGCGGGCGCTACCCCCTACTGTTATAGGCGAAGTGCGGCGCAACACACTAAAGTGGAGTTCAACGCTAAAACGACAAATTCTTTAAATAACTTCCTAAAATTTACTAAGTTACGAGGTCTGCAGCAATGAAGAGGCGAAGATCTGCTGCATGATGTGCGGCAACGTGGCCACGTCCAAACACACGTGCGCGTGCCCCGCCGGCAGGCGACGCAGCAGCCTGCGGAAAGAGAAATACCACTAATAAGGTGAAATTTACATGAGAGACAGTATTTTTAAATAAAACGTGAAGAGTACTCGTGTCTCATGACAAGCGTGTATGGCTGACTAACGATCGATGTACCCGCTCACTCGACACCAGCTTCTACCCTATCGGTTTTACACCCGGTTTTCGCACAACATTACATTTCCCCTTTTTAAGTATTCTGTATGTCAATCCAAGATCAAGGAAAAAGCCCACAATGCCGAAAATACAGCTAACTGGGATTAGCCGCCGTTCATTGGTGTATCATTTATTGTAATTGGTTGCTATTAGTAGGTGGGTACTGAAAGCCTCGTAACGTCGAAAATACAGTTTACTGGGATTTGCCGCCATAGTAACTACTGTTCTACTTAATAAGACCTTTTCATTATCGTATCACTTATTGTTATGTATTGCCACCCGCAGGGCCTAAAACGCCCATGATTGTAGTGTTGCAAGTGTATATTATTAAATGGTACTTACGAATTCGCCTCGTCCCCCAGGCTACCTATGAATATGACATGCGCTTGAACTCTGTGGTCAGAAGTCAGTATTGTGCCCAGCGACTCGGGTTGAATTCCATATCTAAACAAATAATTCATATTAAACTTACTCATAACCGATCAAAATAGATTTATAATTATAATTTCGAAATATGCGAGTAGGTACCCTAAGTGTGAGGTATTTGTAAAATGTTATATTATGCTATGTACATGACCTTTTGAAGATTTCTTCTCTTTCTTTCATGAAGAGAGAGTGCGACAGCATCTCAAAAGCAGTAACTTACCGTCTGAGGTTAGCGTCGGAGAGTATGAGCACTATAGCTTCGTCCGCGTCTTCGGTCGCGAGAGTGGAGATAGCGTGCTTCGCGGCCGGGATGGTGTTGTCACCCGACCAGCAGAACTGCGCGTGCGCATGCATCGTGCGCACTATCTGAATACACATATATATACATAATAAAGATAGCACAGTTCACTTTTAAGGTTCATTCGGACCTGTCAGTGCCGCCTCAGTTCTGAGTCAGTCTTTTTTAGTTAGGTTAAGGAATAATGTGTCACATTTCAAATGAAGTAAAGGCAATCGATCCGTCATGCGTCCGTATAACTGTCGGAATACGGTACACGAGTAGAATTGCTGTTGGCGGCTATAACGATATAAACCTATAAACTATATAGGCTATAAAAATATAAACTCTATGGGAGCCATGCACTAGACACTTGTAGTTAACCATCAAAACGGATACTTTTACAACGAACCTTGTTTGTCTATCCGACTAAAATTTGAAACACACTTATAAAATTGCCTAGCAAGATGGGTAGATTATATTATTAAACCGAAAGGCAGCTTATAGCTGGTGCTTCCATATCATTAGTCGACTTGGTTATTTTCTTGTAAGAAATTGTCTAGTCTGTTCTTAAACCTGTTTATTAATGTAGCAGATACAACAGATTCTGGCAAATTGTTCCATAAGGGTGCCTAAAAAAATTATTTGAGGGTTCAGGTGAGCATTAGATCTTTGTAATATTATATTATGTCCTCCGAGTCATTCAATGGGATATTTTAAAAATATATTTGAAGGAGATTGTGGACGAGGCATTTTCTTACAGACTTGTAATATGTGGTTACAGCTCACCTGTAACCGCTGCTTCTCGTTCTCCGGCGGCCTGTCGACGCGGACCAGCTCGAGCGCGTGGTCCTCCCCCGAGTGCGCGTACATGTCGTACCGGATGCGCGCCTCGTAGCCCCGCAGCGCCTCCGTCAACAGCACCACCGCCTCCATGGACCGCTCCAGGCGACCGTCGTATGAATTGAACCTGATGAACAAAGGTATTGTAATTTTTTTTTAATATGTCGTATCTCTCTTCTGATGTCGTGGGTTCCTATCTCACTTCTGATGTCGTACTCTCTTGGGGATGGTTTCCACAGGGGAAATCCTGCGCTAGCTAGCTCTTGGGAGTAAGACTCATCGGTGTACGAGAACCTAGTACCTACATAGCTAGATAGTCGGGGCGGGCTATAAAATTGAGTTTAACACCGTTTGAACGTTTTCTGGCTTCAATGACACTACATGAAATTACACTACATCATCAAGAACAATTTTAAAAGGCAGACGATCCGTCGGAGTAATGCCAGCGCAACGCACTCATATCCCACGAAGACCCTGTCTCCTATTTGCCTGCGCCTGTCCTACCCGACGTTCCGTCAGCGCGTGTTCCCGACGATCGCCGAACCAAGCCGAACGGCGTGACGAACACGCACTGTGCCTCCAAATCAGCTCCTCTTTTATCATTACGCCGACATATGTATTTCCAAAACAGAGTCATTCATTTCATTACAGATAAGTTTAATTAGATACTGTAAGCAATAATAACATCGAGTATCACGGGGCGAAAAGCAGATGAAGGAAGGTCGCTTTGCGACGTTGGATAACGTAAAGCGGCGATACATCGTCTTTATCTACCCCTCTGGGACCAGGGCGTGAGCATTATGTATGTATGTAAAACAATCATGACAAAAATATATATACTTCTTTTCATGTTCCCAGTGAAGACACATATTAAAATGGACTAAAGGTAAAGCTAATTCGATAGAAAGATTTAATCCTTCCATATGATGATTGGCTCAATCGATTGGTGGCATAAAAGTACAGTGTTATTTTTTCGCATTTGTGTCCGATCGATTCCCGGCTGAGGCCGGATTTCAATAAATGACTATAATTTTACTCACTCTAAAAAAAAAATAAAGAAATAATGAAATGATGAAAGAATGTTTCCTTTGAGTAACATGTGGTATATTTAAATTACTTTTCCTCCAGGGTACACTTATCTTATCAGAAACTATGATTTATGAGAATTAAACCAGGGTAGGACAATTCATAAATAACGTTAATTGTCCCCAGTGGGAATCGAACACATTACCTCTGGCGCTCGAGTCCGATGACGGTGGTCTATCGAATGTGTACCGGAAACCTACGACCACTGGATCTGCAGTAGTAGAGTAACTAGAACTCATTTTTACCACGGAAAAACGTATTACCTACGGAGTATGTGGGGGCCTGATCCACAACTTCCAGGTCGCTCAGCGAGCTATTGAGAGGGCTATGCTCGGGGTTTCTTTGAAGGATATAATTTGTAATGAAGAGATCCGACGAAGAACGAGGGTAACCGACATAGCCGAAAGGATTAGCAAGCTGAAGTGGCAGAGGGCGGGCCACATTTGTCGCAGAACCGACGGCTTTAGGACAGATGAGTTCTGGAGTGGAGACTGCGGTTCGGCACGCGCAGGGTGGGATGCCCCGCCGACAGATGGACCGACGACCTGAAGGTGGCCGGAAGCGTCTGGATGCGGAGGGCTGAGGTTCGGGTGTGGTGGCGTTCATTGGGGAAGGCCTATGTCCAACAGTGGACGTCTAAGAGCTGATATGATGATGTGGGGACGCTGTGTGCAAAACCGCACATAGTGCAAAGCTGCACTGGGTCGCACAGCCCCCCTTCAGTCGTCTCCCCACCGTCAAGTAGAGTGCATGTGCCTATACGCACCTTAGTTTGTGTGACGTAATAAATAGTTGTGACAATTCAACACGTGGTTTACTGTTATCTCCCAACATTTAGACATTTATTTATTTATTTAAAATATTGAAACATTACAGATTATTATTCCATTGCGTTACAATAACTTTTATGGTATAGACTAAACAGGCATTCCTCTCTCTAGCGTTGCCTTACATTCCGTCATCAGCCGTCCTACGCCGTCCACGAACACGTCACAGTGTGGTGCCTCGGCGAGCAGACGACATAGACGCACCTAGACTATACATAATAACCTATAGAGAAAACCTCCAAAGAGTGCATAATGTGATTTACCTATACATGCTTCCAGAGACATCCAAGACTAAGCGCAGCCGCTTGGGTTTGTCCGGGGGCGAGCCTGGTGGAGGCTCCTGCTCCGTCCGACGCCGGTATATCGACCGCTCTCCTGTTAATCCTGATAAAAACATTATTATAAGTGCGTTGAAGAAAGTGCGTTGTGCTAACGCGGCCGTATAAGCCAGGCTGTGCTCGACGGGTTTAACGTACGATCGTCGAATTTAAATAACGCATATGAAAATATGCGAGTATACCTGAGGGGCCGAACGAACGGTTTAAACTGAGCGTGTCTAATGCAATTGCATGCGCAGACATGTTTGACAGTGTTCGCAAAGTGTGTCCGCCACATGGCCCCATAGAGCACTGAGACGAACTGTATGTGAGTGAGCTCTAGAGAACTAGGGTATACCTGGGTTTAGCAGTGCATTTATAACTGACGGGCACACCCAGGTCGCTCAGCGGGCTATGGAAAGAGCTATGCTCGGAGTTTCTCTAATGTAAGGGACTGGATCAAAAATAAAGTGTTCCGCCAGAGAACTAAAGCCTTCGACATAGCTCAAAAAGTTAGTACACTGAAGTGGCAGGGGGCTGGTCACATCTGTCGGAGAACCGATTACCGCTGGGTTAAACGAGTTCTCGAGTAGAGACCGCGACTGGGCAAGCGTAGAGTGGGACGCCCCCTGGCCAGATGAAGCGACGATCTGCATAAGGCGGCTGGCAGTGACTGGATGAGAAGAACCGAGGATCTGGTTCAGTGGAGCACCTTGGGAGAGGCCTATGTCCAACAATGAAATCTTTCAGGTTGATTATGACGATGATGATGACACCCTAGCGTGTATGGCCACCTGTGGTTCTTAAAAAAATCTAAAATTACCTTCAATGATCTTGCCGTCGTCCAATTCGCCGCTAGTCTGGTGCCGGCTCCATTGCCTTTCCTTCTTCTTGGCCTGCAGTTCAGCTAATACGCCTCGAAGAGCTCCTATCTAAGAGACAAACAAACATTCGTTCAATATTCTTATTTAGCAAAATGCTCATTTTCTTCATCCAAACATTTATTTGTTACTACTGTGCGCGACTTCGTGCACACCCTCCCTCCCTTCCTCATTGAACGTTTGACTCTAACGCCATAGCTCATGGGTTCGATTCCCACTGAAGACAGTTATATTTATACAAGTTGATCCTGGTCTTAGATCGGGTATTATCCTGTCCTTGTCTAATTTCCATAACACCGAAGAAAGTCCTAGTTTGGGATTGTATTTATATCGATAGATCAGTTAAATAGGGGAACAACTCACAAAAATATTGTTTTGAGTAAGTAATGCCATCGCTTCGCCTTAGCCGGCCTTTACCAGTTCCATAAGATACAATCTTAAATATCTATTACCATACCATAAAACACTAAAACCGTAAAAAAACTACATTTTTATGAGAGTCACACACTATAAAATTAATTATCTCAGAACAGTATTTTTAAAGATGTTCCCTTATTGAACCCATTGATATCTATTTACAAAATATGTACTTATGTCATCTACTGTACAGGACGCATTACCTGCGGCTGCACCGCTCGTAGAAACTGCTCGTATAACTTGGCGTCGTACTCGCTCATGTTAATCTCCTTTAACCGCTCCTCGAACGCCTTGCGATTCATCTCACGCGCAGCTTTCTTCACGTGTTCTGGCACGTCATTCTTCTCCGCCTCTGAAAGCTGAAAAAATATAGTGTTTCGTATACCTTCACGAGCGAAACGAACACACTGCGTGTACACAATACACGAGTCGACTGCTGGACATAGACCTCTCCCAAGACTCGCAACAGAACGCGACGAGCATTTATCATAAAATCTACCTTAAATTATATGCTTATCCTATCCTTATCCTTCTCCTCCCCGTCATAGATATTAACTCTCTAGTTGCATTTGCCTAATAGCTGCAATGCAACTGCCCAAATCCACCTTATTTATCATGTCACGTAATTTCATAATTATGTCATATAAATTTATACAGAAAACCATGTCAAATAAAATATATTGACCTCAATGACTTTCCATACCTTTTGGTATAGAAGGTTATCGACTAACCTGATGAACATCGTGTCCCTTGTCAAGACGATATGGGCCGCCTTTGCCGCCCAGACCGGCAGTGTCCCGCCCACCCGTGCCGCCCGCCCACGTATTGCCGCCCACGTGCGGCTTGTTGTTCGGGTCATCCTTGCCGTACTTAGGTGACGACACGTCTTTACTAAAAGTGTTAAAGTATAGTTACTTCGCCAATTTTAGCAGTAACTGGGGAAAACTTCCAATTTTATGACATTAATTTCAAAAACAAAATTATACTCCATATCAAATAGCCTCAAATGGAACACAGGTTTTAAAAATTGGGCTTTACGGCTCAGTTCTTTTGAGCCAGACTTTTATGGTTAGGACTTCACAACAAATTTTATTTACAAATATTATACATGAGGACTTCCGCCTGTACATCCACCATTCGTAATTAGGCCTTGTCGACAGTTGTCAACTCCGTCACATCCTAGTAGGAACTACATATAAGTAACTGGTGAAAACTACAAATACGTATAAGCAAACGGCATGTAAAATAATAAATAAATAAATAAATATCACAGACATTCACACCAATTATCCAGTCCCAAACTAGGCAGAGCCTGTGGTATGGTTACTAGATAACGGATACACATACTTAAATAAATATATAAACATCCAAGACTTGGGTACAGACATTCAAATTCATCATACGAACATTTGCCCCTAGCGGGATTCGAACCCGCAACCTCCGGCGTGGCAGTCCGAGAGCTCCCCGTTCCGCCACGGAGGTCGTCAGGCAGTAAAGGGGGAAATGTTTTGGAGTTACCTTAGTTCACGTGTAGTACCGAGGTCACGTGTAGGGACACGTGACCTCAGGATGTTCCATTTAAAGACAGTAATGCTTCTAGATTGTAGACTTTAAAATGAATGCCATAAGTAACATAAATAAATGTAAAAATTGATGTCAAATATTAAATCTCCGGCAGCAGTCATCTACAAATTGTAATTTCTTTTTTATTGTATTGGGCTCAGAATTATCTATCCTATCCTACTTCCTTCCTACTAATATTATAAATGCGAAAGTTTGGATATTTGGATGTTTGTTACTCAATCACTCTTCAACCACTGGACAGATCGGGATGAAACTTGGCACACATATAGGTTAGGTCCTGAAATAGGATATAGCATAGTTTTTATCCCGATAAAACATCTTATTCCTACGGGAAATATTTAATAATTTATAATGTTAAGTTATCCACGCGGACGAAGTCGCGGGCAGCAGCTAGTAGGAAAATATACGGCATTAACCAATTTGGCTAGTGGCTCAACCAACAATCAGCTCCTTTGCTATTTTGCCTGTTTTCTTAATTTTACTTCACGACATTTCACCTCAGTCGTGCCAGTAGTTTCAAGTTATCCACTGGACAGACAGGCAGACGGACAAAAAACTGCTTTGGGCATCCGTTTGACGGATCTCTAAAAAACTTCCAATCTCTATGATGCTTAAAACAACTCACCCACTATGCCTCTCGATAGTCATCTGTATTTTCTTGAGCGCCTCTTTAGAGCGGCCTTCGAGCACGCCCTCAGTGGGCAGCCCGCTGGCATGTAGCACCTCCAGCAGTGCGTCGGCCATGTCTTTGCTGTAGCGGTCAAAGTCGAACACATTGCCGATCGCGGTCGCCAGGTCTTCGGTCGGGTATTTCTGCAATTACGAAGATCTTTTCTATATTTAATGGTATAAAGTAGAGCGGACACTTTCATTGTAGGCTTTGTTTTAAAAGCGCGGTAATTTTGAATTTGGTTTGTAAATAATATAAGGTTGTTGATGAAAAACTTAAGTGTGGACGCACTGCTCGTCTTAAAGGGGCTTTTAACCTCCAGACTTGTGTTAAAACTGCTCTATATTATACTTTTGTACGTGTAATTAGGTTTTATTTATTATAATCTCTATGACCGATACTGCTGGCATAGGCTTAAGATTAATTTAAAGATTAATTATAAAATTTAGAAAATCAAGCAAAGGGTCTAGTTTCGCATATATATTCCTTAAGTGATGTAAACCACGGCTAAAGCCGGCTTTTGAGAATATTAACGGGATAGTCGACTTTAAACGCGAACGAGATGCGGGGCATCCGGTAGTAAAAAACAGTCATAAAACCGCGCATAACACAAGCTTACGACGCAATCAGATCAATCAGCCTATAAATACGTCCCACTGTTTTCACATTATAAGATAAATTGAAACTTGTGTTCAATTTATCTTATAATCTTATAAATAAAAACGTTAACTTCGCGTGTCTGTACATTGGACAGATTTCCAACAAAAACAAGTTGAAGGTCTAAGGATAAGCAATAGAAAACATTATGATCATTTCGGGAGTGTGAGTGAGTTACAGAAATAACTTCTTGCCAAAAAATTAAAATGTATAAAATATAAATAATTATTGATAATCTTTTATTTCATGAATACATAGCACTTTATTAAATTTCAGTGTTATTTTAAAAAATGAAACAATATTTCTGTAGTCCACGCGAGCGGAGTACTAAATAAATTCTAAGTTTTTTTTTGCTAAACATGTTTTAAATGCATGCTATATGCCCATATGGCGGGACATAGCTGAGCTCTACCGACGACATGTTATCCTTTTTTTCCTATCATCATTACCAGCCTGAGAGAGTCTACTGTTGGACACAGGGACACAGTCTTCGGCTTACGACATAAAGGGCACATTTTCATGGCATTACTTCTACCGCTTTTTAGTGTCCAATTTTTTGTACGTTTGTCTGGAACTGAAAACTACTGAACCTATTAAGCTAAAATTTGAAAGATATACGTAAAATTATGGAAATTTCAGGAAAATACCTTTTTTCAGATAGTTCAGGAAACCCAAAACGAAATTTAATTAACCCGCGCATGACTTATACTGTGCTGACTTTTTCACATAAGGAAGTAATTTTCAACTATTTTCATTATCTGTAACTAGATTTCTAGTCTGCAGTGAAAAAAGAAACAGACAAATATACACTAATAATGTGCATGCATGTGATTATATTTATATTTTAAAGGTGCATGCAGAACTTTGGACATTTCCTGAGGAAGATTCTGTTCAGAATTCATTGTCAAGTTTAAATAGTAGATCAATTAATATTTAGAACAGCCACGCAACCAGCAAATATAGTTTTCACCTCTCCAGCTCGAAAAGGGCGCTTTTTTGTGCGTAAAAACTCGCAGCAAAATCGTGAGTAAAAGTGATTCGAATTTCGAACACTACCCTTTGGCGATAAACTGGGCGATGGTTCGTACAGAAACGCATTTTGGCCTAGCTATTTAACACATAGGCTAAAAAAAATTTATGTTATTTATGGAAATTTAGGTTTATAAACAGTACTATTGCCTTTTTAAGGACGGAATATTTAAAATATTTATAAATTATCTAGTATTTAATAATAAATATTAATATCGCTTACTTAAAAATATCATGTTTACTTGGTTGTATAAAAATATCAAGCAGTGCAGTTTCAGAACATTAAATTAAAAAATAGACATTTTTCTTTTCTCGCTGGTAGAGGTGAAAAGTTGTATTTTTCACACGAGAGCGATTTTTTTATGTGTTGTGCATTTAAATCACTTACTGTGATCAGTATACTATAATTAGAATTTTGAGACTACTTCGCTAGATCGTGATTTAAAGTCAGCACACGCAGCAAAACATAACTTTGCTCACTTGTTAAACAAATAACTATTAAAAGTACCTGCAAATGCTTGACAATGTTCACCAGCTCACGTGTAGAGTAAGGATATGTGAGCTGCCCCTGGTCGGCCATGGTCCTCAGGGTTGCGAACGCCTGGACCAGCTTACTCATCACGTCATGAGGCACGTCAGGCCCGTACGAGCGGAGTAACTCCATCTCAGAGTCGATAGACGGATTGTCGACAGCGTGGCAGGAGAATAGGTCGCCTGGGAAGTGAAAGAGTTTTGTAAACTGATTATAAACAACCCTACGCTAGATGAAAATTTAAAAAGAGGAAAAAGTTGAAAAATGTATACGCTAGGATTTGCTGAAACTTGGCAATTCGACTTCAAAATTTGTGAATAAATAAATCAAGTGTAAAACTCTTTCAGCCGAAATAAGTCCACTAAAGCCTCTCCAATAGAATTACACTTTTGGTGGGCTGTCCGTTGGGGGATTTGACATAATCAACACGCTTGGAAGGGGAATTGGTGATATCAGTAATGATCTTAATATACACAGGAGAACGTTGCCTCATTCAGTGCTGGCAACATTATAGCAACTCTTTTGGTGTTGCCAATGATATGGGCAGCCCTATACATATGGACTTGCTGGTTTGTATGCCTTAATTATAAAAAAAACTAACGCGATCAGCCCGTGTTTTTCTTAGCTATAAACTATTAGTGTATCAAGGAGGCTTTTATCTTGGAAAAATTATTGGAAACAAAAACTTAATCAACGCGGGCAGCAACAAGTCAGTCATAAATCATGCTACATCGCTTACTTCTCCCCCATCGGTACTAGAATATAAATTGCCTGTATTTGCCTTCATTTCGGATCACAGCTAAACATAAACAGTAGGCGATAAAAAAAAACTTCGTACCTAAAGAAGCAAAGAAATCGTTGCCCAGGAACGGAAAACCAGGTCTATTAGCTAACACTATCATCCTAAAATCATCATGTACAGGTATGAAGCTCGCCACATCTCCTCCAGAACTTTCCAGCATATGTTTCGGCACTATCCTTCTACCATCACTTAGTATCATCTCTCCGTTCTCAACCAACGTCTTCAATATACAAGTCACGTGCGTTGGTGCTTTATCTGCTTCGTCTACGACCAATACGTGACCGTGTTTGACTGCTTTTACTAAAGGTGAATCCTCATATATGACAATACCGTCTCGTACGGTCGGTTGTACTGTTAAAGACTGAACTGTTGTGTCTCTATGCAATTGAATATACTCTCTAGGTCGATTTAGAAGTTGGAGCAGTCTGTCAGCTATCTTATTCTTTCCAACGCCTTGATTACCGACTAGAAGCAAGTGGTTTCCAAGTAAGAAGTCCTGTAATAACCACTCTAGCAGTCTCACGTGCTGTGGTACATCGTAGAATAGAATGTCAGGTACTTTTGTTAGGGCTTCAGTTTTGAATATCTCTGTACTCGTATTTCCAATAGTTAAGACGTCGTTTTGTACGGTAATGCTGACTTTTTCTTCAGTTTTTTCGCGACCGAAAATACCGAATCTAGCTGGGGGTTCGATGCCCAGTTTTTGACTCGCCCCATCCAATGCTCGTCTAGCTAAATTAGGTAGGAATTTAGCCAAAAAGGTTCTCTGAACGGTTTCGTAGGCGGAATCTGTGGGGTATTTAGCCATTCTGCTTGCGATACGTAAGAGTTGTCGCGTAGATAATGATGAAGATAGGTTCTTCAGAGTGTTGTCTTCAGATTTTCTTAATTCATCCGCTAAGTTTATTATGGAATGCAAGGGATTTGATATATCGCCGAACTGAAACAATATAGAAAACGGTGTCATAAATTTCACCAGCCTTCAGCATCCACTGTTGGTCATAGATATATAGGATCTGATAATAATGATATCAGATCCTTCGTAATGGCGACTTACTAACGTATAGCGACTTTGTATGCTAGTTTTCGCTATTTTATATCAATGGAATAAACTAAGGTCTTCCCCAATGCCACACCCGATCCTCCGCCTTCCGCATCTAGCCCCTTCCGTGCACCTAACTCAAGTCGTCGGTCCATCTGGTCACTGCGCGTGCCGAGCCCCGGGTCTCCATGCCAGAACACGTGGTGGCGTTCATTGGGGAAGCCCTATGTCCAGCAGTGGACGTCTAAGGGCTGATATGATGAAACTAAACATAACTAAAACCTTTTTGTTACAAGCTGACATATTTTGTAACTTATTTCCAAAGGCTGAAATCAAATAAACTCTGAAGGAGTTACTGTTACCTACTATGGACTTGTAAAGGTAATTAAACTTACTATTTACATTAATTTTGTAATTGTTCACTTAATTATATAGGACAAAAGGATCGAATATTACTCACCAAACTATTGATTATGAATATCTCTTCGTTTTTGCTCAGGTTTCTCATCTCGTGGAATATAAATAAGCTGAGTATCTCGGGCGAAAGCCACTGTTGCCCGCGTCCGATTGTAGGCGGCTCAGCTAGTGCCACTATCCTAAAAGAAACGTTTTATAACATAACAGTCACTTACAAAAATTCCATTAAGTATAAGTGGACAAAATATCTACAGGGTGTCACGTATATGATGGATAATCCTGCCAATGCAGGTGAGAGACATTTGGGGCAACCAGAAAATGCCATGTCATGTTTAGTAAAAGTTTCATAGCTTTCGAGATATTTAGACATTTTAAATTATTTTTAAAATTTCTACCTTAACTCCGTCTTTTAACTACTATTTTCACAAATGATGGAATTTTTTAAGTCCTTGTTTTGCATAACCCTTAAACTTAAAATGTATTTTCACATGACTTCTTCTAAGTTTGAGCTCATTGTGTCGCAAAAAAATGTATAAATACATAAGTGGCTAATTAGATTAAAACATGTCCATGTATTAAACTTTCTAAAATGGTAAATAGCCTTAATTTTATTAAGAACAAAAGATATTGCTAATACCTGATATATCGATAACAAGATAGGCGGGCAATAATTTGTACTTTAAAAGTAACTCGTTTTTATAGCTCACGTGAGCGCTGATAGTTCACATACAAATGGGCTTCCATTTCTGTGGACTTTACTGTTAATGGTATGTTATAAAAAATCTACCTGAACGCCGGGTGTATCCTCTTCACGCCGCTGTCTACAAGTTGCTGCTCCGTAAGACCTGACGCTAGCAAATCGTCGTATCTGTCGTGCCGCAGTAACCTTGTACCGTCGTGGAGCTGTAACTCTCTGTCGTGGACTAATCTGCAATGCAAATATTATCAAATCAATGGTACGGCCACACTGCACAACTTTCTCACTAATCGACTTAGAAATATTGCCCGTAAAATTATAACATAAACAAAGATTAGGTTTCCAATATATTAAATGTAGAAAACTTAAATAAAAACATTCACACTATTTAAAGTTCAGTGCAATTTGAAGTCGGCCCGCTACGCTCTGTTATACCCATAGATATGTAAGGGATGACGCTAACAAAAGTGCTGCAGCCCCCTCAAACGGTAGCCCGAGCCCTAGGAGCGCGGCCTCCCGTCAGTCCATCATAATCCAAGCTTCCGAACACTCGTCCTTTTTCAATTCATGGATTCACTTAATATTAATTATATTTTCTAATGTTTAATTAAAGTTCCCAGTGTCTTAATTAAATCTTTTTTTAAAAACGCGAATCCCGAGTTCCCGTATACCAGCTCGGTTACGCTAAATAACGAAAGGTTTTAAAAGTAATTTAAAATCCTGTACTTGTGTTACTTTAGTTAATTTTGTGTATATTCAATAACACTAGGGTCGGGCAGCAGCGTGTTCCTGTGTATATTAAGATGATTACTGCGATCACAGCTCACCAAAAGTGGCAATCTATTAGGGAGGCTTATTTATGTTCAGCAGTGGGCGCATTTCAGCTGATAATGAAGCAGCAGGTCTAGATAGATAGATAGCTAGACATTTATTCACTGACACAACACAAATTCACAAACAAGTATAAAACATAAATTTCTTCGACAAAACATAACGCTTCGCGGACATCCAACGAGACATAATAGAACTTCTACTGATTTTCACGTCTATACGTCACGGGAGCCCGTGAGAGCGCAGCCTGGAGGCGTGTGTTTGCCCGTGTGTAACGCTAGTGGAATCTACGTTATTGATAGATAGATAATTCATTTATTCTTAGACACAGTACAAATACAATGTAACAAATAGGTCACATATTGATACAGAAGTACAGCAAATAAACATAACAATGAAACAGTTACAGTGTGTGTTGTGGATCTTGATTATCAATGAAAACGTCCGGTTAGTATTAGAAAAACAGTGGGCCCGATTCTGAAGTCACAAGGTTAAAATTTGACAGCATTAAAACAGTTGCTATCCTTGTCACACAGTATTATGAAGATAAAGACGAAACTAATTTTAGTGCTGTCAAATTTTAAATGTGTGCCTTTGGAATTGGGTCCAGTAAGTTATTATCTCTTAAACAATGAACACAGCTTGCTTGCCTGCGACACTTTTTACACAAGAGAGTTGCATATGAAAAAAAAAGTGTTGCCAACTTAAATTAATACGAATGTCCATTGCCCTTTTACAGTGTGGCCAGTGCTGTGCTGCAGAAAGGGCCCTGACTCAGCACAGTGTCGCAGCCCAGCGGCGCGACGCTGATATTCTGCCAGGACCGTTACATTAGAAGGTACGTGATGCGTTATGATGGTCACAGTTCTTTTTTCTTATTACATGTGCAAACCGGTTCAATTTATATTGTTAAATAAATGTTATTGTACTCACCTGTGCAACACAGCACCAGTACTGGCATGGACCCGATGCAGTCCATCCAACACCGCCAGATGCCCTTTCAGCGCGGCTTCCACCAGCGCCGAGTTCCTCCACACAGTATCCCCGTTGTCCAGGGTCGTGCGCTGCTGCAACAGGTCCCTTGCTGTCATGTCCTGGTATAACACTATGGGTTCGATGGTGTAGCCCAGTAGAGAGGCTAGCTGAGAGACCAGTAGACTCTTTCCACAGCCTTTTGGACCTGGAAAAGAAAAAAATATGTTATGAGAAGTAGGAATAAGAAATTAGTAATCATGCCATCATGAAAAATAGTGCCTCGATGCAAAGCCGAATCTGCGGCGGCAGTTACAGCATCCTATACGTTAAAGAGAGCTAAGTCGACTGGCCCATATTGTGGCACTCGAAAGTAAAAAGTCAAAATGGTACACTTGGTACATTTATACACGATTCTCACGACACGAAATCTCGATTCGGTTACATATAAATAAATAGTGCAAACTATCTCGAGACTCTGGAATACGTCAAGTTATAGATATGACTACAATCTACCTAATTTTCTTGAGCATTTCCAAGGCTTAAGTTAAGGCTTATTTAAGTGATTTGCTATGATCGCGGGCACAACTAATCATAGGCATCTTCTGGGTAAGCGCGCTTCACCTCATCGTCTCTTACCATCACGTGAGATTGAGGTCAAGCGTAAACCTATCAAGAATAAAAATAGAGAGTACTTATATTTAAAAACTTACCAACAACGCAAAAATCTCCAACGCTATGACTCAACAGCAACTCACTCAGCAGCTCACTCTGGTACACCGTTTCAACAACCCCCTTCTTTCCCCTCCCCCCCTTCCCCCTCCCACCGCACGGCACGCCAAACTGTGACACCGCTCCATTTATTTCGATAGACAATAGAGCCTGGTTTTCTGTGAATTCTGTGCCTCGAAGAAAAATGTTCCATTTTGGTCCAGTGTTTATTTTAAGATTATGTAACACCGTTTCTACGTTTTTTACATGGTCTTTTGAAAGGAACGTGTTATACGGGTAAAGTAAATAGATAAGTTTATGAATTGGTATGTTCGGGTTTCTCTCCTGAAAAAGAAAAATATATAAGAAATACACTTAAGTAAAATCCACTGACTGCTGAAATACTGAAACGTGAAATACTTCACTCCACAATCGCCTTTGCCTCGCCCCTGTTCTCACTTAGTATTAATATCTATTACCGAGCTCGTAATGCTAAACCCTTCTCCTTACATGTCTATTTGAACAATACTTCCTTCTATAATCCCATAACCCGCATGTGTCGTGAATATAACGAGTTAAGTCTAGATAACAATCAACTTGATGTATTTAACCTTAAACCAACTACTTTCAAAAGATCAGTTCAGGCAATCCTACATTCTTTTATTAATCATAATAGTTAGAATACCTTCAGTTTATCCTATGTTCTTTTTATATTTATTCTAGTAGCAGTACTTATATCTGTACCTGTATAATATTTTTTTTGCATATATGTTTAAATTGACGACACCCACGTAAAGATTGGGGGTGGCCCTATTCTAAGCCGGGAACCACACGGCGTCTGGGAACCACAAGGCGTTACCAAAGTACAGTTCATTTTATTTCGACTTTATCACAACTAAGGTTAACTAGGGCTTAAAGCTGGGTATATCATATCTAATCGCTCTGTTCCCGCAACTGCGGGCCCGGGAGCCGCAACTCGTTTCAATTATTATTTACTATATAGCTTCAATATTTAGTAAATAATTAAAACGAGTTGCGGTTCCCGGGCCCGCAGTTGCGGGAACAGAGCGATTATTTGGAACGCTCCAACTAGTAGTACATAAGGTTAACTAGGGCATGTCATATCTGACTTTGAACGTGAGTAAGACATTATACTCCTCCTTTGTGACTGACTTGCAAATTACGATGACGTAACCATACCGGATGTAAATTAAAGAAATGAATGTCACTATGTCTACACAACTTTCGCAAGATTACACCGAACCTTCCCCAAACCGCAACTATTGTGTTTTATGTTCGAGAACGCAAACAAAATGGCACGCCTTGACCTCGACAAGTTCATAGCTCATACCTGACGACAGATTCGCGTGCCACCTGCCACATTATCACATGCCTGCTGCATAGATATTGCGAATTTGTTGTTTTGTTTTCAGCGCACGCATTGGGGATTTATTTTCGATTTTTTTTAATATATCTTCTTTTATATAAAATTCAATTACAGTGCCATTACAGGTAACCTAATTTGGCACTGTAAGCAATCACTTTTAAATATTTAGATTTTATATCTAGGTAAGTACTTAGTATTTATGCACATTATATAGGTATTTGCACTTCTTTACACTTAACACTCGAAATGCGGCTCCTGTGAATTCCGTCAGAGAGCAGTTGAATATATCTAACCCCTCCCGAGACAGAGCATTCAGATCCCTGACTGCGCGCGTCACCGGCGCGCACGCGACGACAATCTTACATATATACATACATTTGTGTAATCCCAAACTAGGACTAGGACTTTCTCGTATACTATGGAAATTATACAAGGATAGACAATTCACTTGCAGAAATTGTACAACGTTGTCTGTCCCCAATGGGAATCGAACCCAGTTTGGAACGAATCCACGACCTCTGGCGTTCGAGTCCAATGACCAAGCCACTAGGCCAACGAGGCGGTCGACATTTTTTTTTAATTATTAGTAGCAACCGTTTTTTTTTAATTATTAGTAGAATATGTGGAACACCCCCAATGTTCTCGTGGTGTCAAAGTGACTAGCAAATGCTGAGGCATTTGCTATAATCACCACGCTTGTAAGGCGGATCCATTGAGATGGACAACCCACCAAAAGTGGCATTCTAGAAGAGGATTATGTTGAGCAGTAAACGTATTTCGGCTGGCGACGAAATAATTAGTTATGGTAGCCCAGTTCCACTGGGTTCTGGTAACCATATCCTCGCAACCAAGGGTTTAACATAAGTAACTAACAGTTGTGTCTGAAAATACTTCATGGAATGTAGAAATTCATAATTATAACAAGCTTACCAATATTAGAGCAGCAGTCGTCAAACTATCAACAGGGAAGTCCGGGAGGCTGACTTGCTGCAACTCTGGGCTAATCAGCGCGTACGCAGCTGATAGGAGCTGCTCCAACTTTACCGGGTCCGCGTTAGGGGCTTTGTCTTTCAAAACGTTTAAATGCTCCTGGAAAAGATGGTATATTTATTTATCAGATACGTCTGTTGTGGTGTAAGAGACACTAAAACATCAAGTATTTCAAATGCCAACCTCATTAAAACTAATGCACAAACAACTGCAACAGCTTATAATAAACTACTGAACCAGGCGTCTATCAAAATAATCACTATCCTGCTACCTATTTCTGACGTCAAATAGCAATTCATGCATTATATGAAAGATAAATGAGACACTATAATTACAGGTACCAGTTTGGAATGCCTCATTCCAAGCTAATCCTTAGTGTGGCAACGAACTTCTGACCTTTAGGCTTCAGGTTAATGGGCGACAGTAGACACGAGTACCATCAGGTGGGTAACTGTCTGTTTGCCACTTCAAACATTAAACACTACTACTTCCTCGAGTATAAAGCCTAAAAGCCTGAAAAATACCTTAACAAATTACTATAAATTTTGTAAGAACTGCGCAACCGCGCAAAATGTTATTTATTTACAAAAACAAAATAAATGATCCCTGAGTTCCCTAAAGTTACATTTCGGGTTAAATTTACGTAGATTTATCGTTGGGGAATTAATTTTGCGACTCTGACATGGCAATTATGAATAGAGTCGAGTCCGTCAGTCACGCGATGTTGGAAATGTTGATTTAGATGGAATTTATTCATGGAAAAGACAAATGGCGCTTTAACATTAAAACAAAGTAAACCAAAACAGGGAATAGCAATGGACAGTCGAGAAAAGTGGCATGCTATTGGCTTATGTTCACGCAGTAGACGTATTTCGGCTGATGATGATGGTGATAGTTACAATTAATAAATCTACTCTAAACACAATTCAAAAATAGAAAAGGAAAATGAAATGAAGATATCGTGCAGTGTCATATCGGAATATAAATTTTGGTGTATAGCAATGACAACTGCGCACAGCTTTAAAACGAAAACAGTTTATATCTTACCAGTACTGTGTTTAAACACGCGAAAATTGTTTAGCAAAAGTGTACAAATAAAATACTACATATATACATAACATGCACTTCTGGAATCGCAAACTAAGATTTTCTCTTGTGCTATGGAAATTAAACAAGTATAGGATAACTCACAAATATAACATCCAGACCGGGAACAACTGGTACAAATTGTACAAAGTTGTCTTATCAGTAGTCTTTGAAGACCACACAGATTTTTTGGACTTTGTATTAAGCAAAAAACCTACTGTTTGTTGCGATGTTTTATTTCTTTTTTAAATTAAAGTTCACAAACTTCTGATTGAGTTTTAAATTACGTGTTGCGACCCTATTCAAGACTTCACGAAGTTTTAATTGTCAAAGTTCGTAGCAGCTTTAAGGACTTTCAGTCTCTTGCGCACGTACCATATATTAGAACCAAATGCATTATTTAATTAATTTTAAAATAAAAGTTTTTACCAAGTGCAATATGAATCGGATAAATATGATTATTAGAGATGGGCTGAGTTCGGTTTCACATTCGGTATTGTCCACCAGTGGACGTCTAAGGACTGATGATGATGATGGCCTAGTTCGACTACTTATTGTGTAGCACTAAGTAAAAGAATATTTTTATAGTATAAGGAAATACGTGCAATGTAGATAATTAAATATATTTTTTAATAACCACAGCATGAAAAATGTAGGTATGTAATCTGACTATTAAATAAATTAAATTAAAAAAACGTGTTTAACAACGGCGGGAGGGAAACGAAATGGGTCGCGCGGCCAAATGCCGAACTTCGACAAAAGTCACATTTTGATTTATTTATCAAACAATTTATTGCACACATACAAAAAATCATAAAAACAACAAATTTGTGCAAAGTTGTATGTCCCGCAGTTGGAACCCACAACCTTTGTCGCTTGAATTTAACACTAAACCCCCTTGGCCAAAAATAAGAAAAATTAGTACAAAAATTACACGTACAATGAATCCTGACACAAGACTGTATACTATCGTCAGGTACACATAGCTACGGCACACCTATGACTATGTTGCGGTAATGTAGCATGCCAGCGGCCCATTAGTTTGTCCGTACAACGGGACACGGAAACAATTTGTCCGCAATTAATTTCAACCGAGCATTAATTCTGACAACCTATTAGCGGCAAATGAACTTAGTAAGGGTTTTGACATGCTCGTCAAAGATGGAAAGGCAAACAAGAGAAGTTTCACACTTTTTAGGGTTCCGTAGCCAAATGGCAAAAAACGGAACCCTTATGGATTCGTCATGTCTGTCTGTCCGTCCGTATGTCACAGCCACTTTATTCCGAAACTATAAGAACTATACTGTTGAAACTTGGTAAGTAGATTTATTCTGTGAACCGCATTAAGATTTTCACACAAAAATAGAAAAAAAAAACAATAAATTTTGGAGGTTCCCCATACTTAGAACTGAACTTCAAAAATGATATTGAGGTTTCTAATTTAATACGTCATAAATCGTAAACCACAATACTATTATTAAAACATCGTTCAAAGTTACAACGAACTACAATAACTTTTATATTATGTTACTTGCTGCTACGGAACCCTTCATGGGCGAGTCCGACTCGCACTTAGCCGTTTTTTTTTTTAATTTTAATTTCATTTATCATCTCCTATATTTTTAGCGCTATGCGTGGAGGCGCATTTTATACGGTCGCGATACTCAGCAGTGAGGGAACGACAGAGAAGATCCTGCGTTACTCCTGCGTTACTGTAAAATGATACCGTATTTGTATTGATAATATCTTTATGTACACTAAAGAATTAATAAAATGTTATATAATCTGCTACTGACTACTACTTTACGGTCTCTGGGTCATTGCAGTAGCTCATGGCTTACTGTATTGCAGTGTTACACCTGTCTTTATACTTGTAAACTATGTATAAATGTAATGTTCAGTATATTATTAGCTTTAAAGGTTTTAAATTAATTAATTTTAATTTCTGACTTGTTATTCTTAGCATTGGTAATTATTACTTTTAACGTAAGCCTCCGCAATGGAATGCCACTTGTCGTGGGCTGTCCTTTATGTACACAGGAAAATAATTTATATACACAGGAAAACGCTGCTGCTAGTCCGAAAATAGCGGCGAAAATTAAGCCCAAATGTATTAAAATAGACGTTTACGACCCCCTCAATGTTGGATGTCCAAGTATTTAAAAAGCTTTCGGGTCCAAAAATAACTTAATATGACACGAACTTCATAAAAACAGAGTGTAGGCAATAAATTGGTAGTTACGTGATATAAAATGGAAGTGTTGAAGGCAATAAAGGCTGTAATGTGAGACGTCGGAGCCACGAAAACAATTTCCACAACATAAATTGGTGTCGACTACTGGAGTAATAAATTGCTGGTGCTATTAGCGAGCCAAAAACGTGAAACGACTATTTTAGGCAAATAGAGTAAACTGAAAATCTTACAGTAATTTATGCAGTCGCGATATATCCAGTGTACAAAAACAAACAACAATTTATTTATTAGTAAAATATAATTCTAAACGGCAATTATTATTTATTAAAGTTATATAAATTTTCATTCATATTCAACAAGGTACAATTCAATAAATTAAATGTTTGTAACACTGGCAACACCACCCTTTCCTTTCTCTCTTCATCTTACATACTTGTCTATCAATCTATCTCACTTCTTTTCAATCACGGATGTACAATTCATTCACACATCACATTCGTTCGTACGCTTTGCTGCCATGATGACCCGACACGACCAGTTCACTCCGAAAGACCATACTACTGACAAGTAAGTATTGAACTTCTGCGCCGCGACGGTTAATCCACCTAACCCGAGGCCGTGCCTGTTACATGTTTTTATAAACATCGCTATTTATTTAATTAAATTTGCTTGTCATCTTAAAATGTCCACTGACTTATAATATAAGAGCCTCCTGAACGTAAGCAAACGCAATCTCAACCAGCCTATCACGACTTCACGTGCAACGAACGAGGACACGCCAGAAACACATAACAACTTCAGAAATACGAGGCGACATATCTAGACTGCGACCTGCCATATCAGACTGCGCGATCTCATTTGAATATGCTTCAGTTAGTGAACTATTTCACTACGGTATACGAGTACTATGTATTTACTGTGTATATTCCAATGTAAGTCATAGAATACTTAATAATACTAGTAAAGTCTTCATATCGGCCTTTCGACGTCCACTGCTGGACTGCCTTCCTTAATAACCGATCGCCACCCTTTGGGTTGTCGGTTCACCTGGCGGCGGGGCGTCCCACGCTGCGAGTACCGGTCCGTGATCTCCACTCTAGAACTCGTCTGCCCCACAGATCATTAAAAGAGGTTCGTAAGGGCATCAAGCGCAATTTGTAAGGAAACCGTTGTCACCACTACATCCCCTCCATTTTGTACTACGCACTCGCTATACAAGGAAACAGATTTAATCACCTACTACTATTACAGGCGCACCCGCCTTTTCGTACACGTGCGTTTCTGCGCGTAAACTATCGAGAGAGAGAGACAACGTTATACGTCAATATATAAGTGATTCTCTTTCTAACCGGCTGCGTACTACACGCCGTGCCTAATTTTGCGGTCGACGTTAAACAGGCGGGAAAGAGCCGTGGTAGCCGGTTGGTTGTGCACTCGCCACATCACGTCACGTTCATGAGGTCGTGGGTTCAAACCCCGCCCGTACCAATGAGTTTTACGAAACTTAAATACGGTTTATTTATAATACCACAGGCTTTTCGGTGAAGAAAAACATCGTAAGGAAACCTGCATATGCCAAAGAAGAAATTCTGAGGCGTATGTGAAGTCCTCCAAATCGAGTTCGGGCACCGTTGGTGGTCAGGGGTTTGGCACAAAAGATCCTGAAGGATCGAAGTGCCGCCAGGTCTTCCTGGCCCCCTGAGAAGATAAGATAAACAGGCGGGAAGAGATGAGTGTCAATTCTTTACGTAGTTATATTTAGTATTCTCAGTTATGACGTTTGAATATAGTTATGTGGCGCACGTCACCTGCCCACATGACATTTCTAACCTCTTTTAAGGTTCTGTTCAGCAGCGGTCGCTAAACGTACGACATATGTGGCCCGCCCACTAAGAATATCACTAATACTAAAAATTTAAGGGAACAGACGATACTTTCTAAATAAGTCGGAAAAACAACAGAGGCCGGAGTGCTTTCTTAGCTTACGCTTTTTAGCAATAAAAAGTTAGCCTGTTATACATATAACATAGCTCACAGTTACAGCCCCGCTTAATCGTATCCATACGAAGACGGGTGAGAAGCCAGTTAATATAATCATTGTTTTTAAATTATTTCTCTGAAGCATAAAAAAGATTACAAAAGAAAAACTGTAAACTGCGTGTCTGTTCATATTTTTTTTTTTATTGGAAGATAGATGCAGTTTTGAGAAAGATATAGGGTTTAATTTAAAGTAACATTCAGCCTTTATTTAATCGCAATTGGCTCAAGTAGTCAGAAGACATTATGTGAATTTAAAGTTTTCAGAAGTTTACTTACATTGGCATTAGTACAAGTGCTCGGCGAAGTTCGGATTGCGATGAGTGAGGACTACTTTGGAGGGATGGATAGAGGGAGAGGGGAACAGAGAGAGGGAGGGAAACATAGAGGGGAAAAAGGAGCAAGGGGGAAGTATTCTCTTACACTTCTGCGGTTGCATGTCTTTTTACCAACCTACCCCATTTTTTTTTTCCTTTTCTTTACTTCGTTCTGAACATGTCCAAGCTTAGGAGTATATTTATAAAAATGGCTTCAGCACGTATTTTCGTGTTCTACGCGTACGTACTACGCTAGTTTCATTTATAAATTACTAGCTGTGCCCGCGGTTCCGCTCGCGTGAACTACAGAATCCGCTCCCATTCCCACTCCCACTTCTTCTTCTGCTCCCGCTTCCGCTTCCGCTCCCGCTATCACACCCACTCCCCTTTTCCCACGCCCACGCCCACTCCCACTCCCATTCCCACTCCAGTTCCTACTCGCAGCTCCAAATGTAATCCAAACTCATCACAATCTGAATAGTACGGAAATACTATTATTTGCAATATATTGCTTACTAACCTTACCTACTAATGTATTTGAAAACTAAAAATGTTTATAACTTTTGATTGAGTTAGCCGATTGCGATGAAATAAAGACTAAATGTTAAGTTAAGTTAAGCCCCATGTTTTTGTGAAAAGTCCATTAAAATCCGTTCAGTAGTTTTTAAGTGATGCGTGCACAAACTCACAGACCAACAGATAAACAGACAAAAAATCCAAAAATGATTGAAATGTGTTCTATTACTTATCCTTAGACCCCTCAATTTTTTTTTGCAAATATCTTCAGTGTACAGACACGCGATGTTTAAGATTTTATTTATTAGATAATCTATTTAAAGTCTATTCTACTGAAATTATCCGTAACAAGAAACCACTGTCTACTAACTTACCAAAAGATACCATCGCGCTCAAAAGCTATTAGTGGAACAAACTTAACCATTCGGAAACTACTTATTTGCAGACATTAAACTTTGCGCTTCGTGCAAGGTAACAGTTTGAAACCCGCACCCGATTCCCGAAAATTATGCAAAAGCACACGGTTTATAGTCAACTGCGATTATAAATTTAAATTTCGGGGACAGAAACAGGCTTCATTTGTATGCAAATTATAAAGATTTAAAAATCAATAATCCGAGGCAATATTAGTTTTATCATACCACAAGCTTAGTAAAAGCTTGGTAAAGGAAAACATCGTAACGAAATCTGAAAACATCATTATGAGCCGAAATATTATGTCCACTGCTGAACATAAGCTTCCCCAATAGAATGCTACTTTTGGTGGGCTAGCTGTCCATTAGGGGATTTGTCAAAATCACCACGCTTGGCAGGCGGATTGCTGATCGCAGTAATGATCCTAATATACACAGGAGATTGCTGCTTCCCGTCCTTAGTGCAATACCTTAGTTGGCCCACCCTGGGCATGCCGGTCCGCGGTCTCCACTTCAAATGACCAAAATTCAATCTAATTTTATAATACGGAAAAGTTATTTTTCCCGTTGACCAAGTCCCAGTTGTACAATTCAATTCTAGTACTTGACCAAGCTGTAAGGAATTTTACGCATTACGTCGCTATATACGCAAAATATTTGAAAGTAAGAATCGTAATATATCTACAATACACGTAGTATAGTGGTCGTCACGTAAATTGAGCTCTGAATTGTACCGGCGCTCATACAAATATTGAGCTCTGATGTGTATCGGCGCTCACACAATTCAGAGTCCAAGTTGCGTGCCGCCAACTGTAACACTCAATTTCTCAAAATTGTGTCAAATCGCGTGTGACGCAGCCCTTAGGTCGCAATAAAACAGGTTGCGACCGGGGGTGACGGCCAGTCACAGACAATACACAAATCCGGCTCCACGTCGCTGGAAACACGGAACAAACGGACCAAAACAAACCGGGAAAAAATTCCACCGAAAAAGTTATAAACATAATTGACGCAAAAGAGTTTCTTTGCAGACAAGTTGTGTTCGTAGCACTTCGTAGACGTTAGCTACGAAATTTCTACGAGTTTGTAGTAAACCAGTGTAGGAATTTAATTCAATGTTTATACAAAGTAAGTGTACATTTTAGTGGTTTTGAAACAGTAATTTAATAAGTGAATTTATTATTAAATTTATAATTTATTAAATTAATGTCCTGAGGCTCTGTTAAAATGGCGAGAGGCTAGAAGCGTATAAACTAAGAAGAACTCTAATCTAACGGTGTGGCAAGTCGCTACTGCGATCAATCTTTCCGCACTTTAAAACTTAAATTTTATACTCTGGAGTAAGTCAAATATTTTTATGATTTCTAGTCAGCACAGACACATGTGGAATAGCTCCTGACGATCAAGGTCGCATAAAGCCTCTATATAGGCTGTTGCACGTACTAACCCAAAGGTTCTAGGTGTTAATTGGTGACAGTGGTCGGTTAACATGCTAAAAAAATACTTTTCTAAATTATCAGCGAAAACGAATAACTAAAAAACTACAAAAACAAACCACATAGACTCTTAACTAGAGAACTGCATTGTAAGTGCTCAAATAGCAAAAAAAAATCTTGTACATATATTACAATTAAATAAATTCTCGTTTCAATTTAACTTGTTCATAAAAGAGATATAGTAATTATTGATTACGTTGGCACAACAGTGCTGAGTCACGGGTTTCACTATTTCAATCAATCACCATGAACAGGGCGTTGAAACGTTGAGGGGAACGAATTATCGAGCAACAGGCGGTACTGGTAACAAGCCGACAATGAATCCATTTCATAGTTAGTTGATTATTTTTCGTTAAAGGAAAATTTATGAGTGGTGGAAGCTAAAGCTCGTAGTACATAGAAAATAACCTCTATTCGTACTAATTTAAATCTCCAGTTGAGTTGACTGAACTAATGGGATAACCGTTATTCTTATTATGCTGGATTAATTCACTCCAGAACAAAGCCAGATCGATTTGTCGCCTGTAACAACCTCTGTTCTGTAAATGTTATCAATATCTTTAGAATAAGTAAAACCTACTCGACCGATTTCAATGGATTTAACTGTTGAGATAGATCGTGTGATGCTTCATGGCGAACTTGAATTTTTCTTTACGGTACAAATTCCTCACTTTAAATGTACTTAATTGTACTGTGACTTTGGAAAATTGTACTCTTGGTTTTCTCGAGTTATAGCGTATTCAAATTGGTCATGCCAAGAGCGATGCTTCCTGGCACACACTAATTTATCATTATTCCGAAACAATAGAACAATAATTAGTATCTGAATAAAATTACTATAATTGTACTCTCATACCACATTAACTATTCTTACTAAATCCATACCTTTCAGTCATAATCTTTACCAATTTGATGTGATTATTGGCAAGTAGAAAATTCAATTTGTTTCCATTTGTAAAAATAAGCTCTAAATTTTCACAATAAAATAATGAAATACGACGTGACGCTAATTACGAGCAAATACTTCCAAGTAAATACAATTACTAGTCTT
The DNA here is from genome assembly GCA_947086405.1 of Esperia sulphurella. Classification (NCBI taxonomy): domain Eukaryota; kingdom Metazoa; phylum Arthropoda; class Insecta; order Lepidoptera; family Oecophoridae; genus Esperia; species Esperia sulphurella. Next base: position 11,607,209 of record OX352270.1, on the reverse strand, counting down.
CACTCGTACTTGGAAACTAGTAATGTTTACAATAAAAGTATTTAAATTCTTGAATGGCAATTAAATAAATCACAGAAAATAGAGCAATAACAAAACTTTTACACACTTTTCGTTTGTTTTCAGAACCACCATCAAAAACCACGTCACGAACGAGTATTCAATTATGAAAGCAAGGGAAACTTCAGCACACATTAATGGAAACGATCGCGTGACCGCAAGCGTTAACATTTAGCCGAGTGGTGTGTAATATGCCCGTACTCTGGCAGTCATCCCAGCGACCTATGTACGTTCGAACGGTGTGGGTGGACGGGTTCCGACACGCAATCCTATCGCATGACGATCCATACTTTTTGAAGCTAAACGCCACAAAACGACGGCCGAATTCCTCAGCCACTTGCACGTCGAATGCTAAATCGACAGCGCGTACACGTAGTTCGCGGCTCAGTCATACCACTGACATAGAAAACTGTGTTAGGAAATTCAACTTCGTTGTCAGGAACGAGAAACCATTCACAAATAAACGTTTGGACAGTTCGCAGGAACCTGATATTGAGAAATTAAATCTTACTGATGTGGATCAAGAATCAGAGGACGAATTTATGGTAAAAGCTAATGCCCAGCCTTTATGCCAATACGACAGTTGCAGATCCAAATTCGACAGTGTTTACATTAATATGAGGACATTGAAAAGTAATAGGACGGCGAGATCTGATGTTAAAGAGAATACCGATCTATCGGAAAGGGTATTGCAATGGCTCGATCTTGCAGGGAAAGTAGATTTATTACCAACAGATAATGGAGAGAGAATGTCGCAGCCCAGACACAGTTGGCCGGAAATACAGAGACGTAATCAATTAATGAAATCCAAGACTGCAATCGATGTAAGGGCGAAAGAAAGTGGCAAAACCACGTCGCCAAAAGTTGGAGACAGGCAGCAAAGCGGGACTATTGATCGCCACGATTTGTACGTACCGACGTCCGCCAACACGATCGAGAACTACGCCCGACAGTCACGGAACGTCAAGAGCACGCCACGGAACGAGACCGCGGTGAAAACAAAAGACAATCACAACAAAACAAAACCCAAAGATCCGCGAAGCAACATTCACGAGACGCGGCAAAAAGTTGCGTCTGAAAGAAACGCAGTCGAGAAGCAATACGCTGAGTTAATAAGTAAGAAATTAATACCAGATTTAAAAGCGAATAAGAGGCAAGTTCATATCTTTATGCCGGAGTTGCCGAAAAAAGTTGCGTCGAATACGACAAGCAGAACGGGAAGTATTTTGTCTCAAATTTCTCAACTTACTCCTTTGAGTAGATCTTTATCTAAGCAATAAAAGTTTTCCAGTAACTTAGTTTTTTTTTTTGAGGTAAGAGTCTTTGTCTTGCGTCTAGAACGTAGCAACCGTATTCGAGTAATACTGGGCATTTTATCAAGCCTGCTACTGGTAAGGACATTGTATGTACGTGTTACTTAGCAACTAATAAATATTCGGCGACATTATTGTGAACATATAAATATTCTGTAATAATGCCAAAAAAATTATGTTTTTTTAAATGACTTTAGTAAAAGAATCTTCTATCAGCGTAAAAAATTAGGTAGGCCTTCATTCAGAACTGTTGTATACGGATTGTTAAACTACATTGCGTTTGACGCTATTAGAGAACCTAAAATCGATTATTCTTTGTATTATTTATTAGGTTAGGACACGAAGAATCGGCTCCGTAGCTTGAGGTGTATTTATTGGTAAAAAAAATATTTCCGTTACAAATTAAATATTCAATGCATTATCAAATTCTACAAAACCTTCTATTTGGCCGATCGAGCTGAAAATAACCGACCCATCGAGGTTAATTTATGAAATAATACAACGCGCATCGTCTGGGACATATTAAACGCATTCCCTTCTTACATATTTACTTGGGTAACTTTATATGGTCTCTACTTCGATAAAATAAGTTAGTCCCACACGAGTCGCACGAAAACTCCGCGCAATTCACAAATTCCGCGCATTGCCCACCTCGCCTTCTTGCGTAATTAAAAGTTGCAAAAGTAAGTTAGAAAACATACGAATGCGCCTGACTCCACTCTTTCTGTGATCGAAGAGTCTGTCACAACCCCATTTCAGTCCCTATATTGCAGTGTTGCTACCTAAAAAAACAGGCTCACTTATAATTAGGACTCTCAATTGCAGTCTTTTGATGATGCAAAGATAACGCGCGCTCCCCAAGCGTCAAAATTTAAAAGCTGCCTAAGAAGAGACGACGCTTGAGATGTGACGTTCTTGTAATAATTTCACTTTTGAATTTGTGAAGTTCTTCAGGCGCTATGGGTGCTGGTGAGAATCTTCGCGTCGCCAAAAAGCCTCAACGTAGGGTACTTACTCCGAATCCAATAGTAGCGACATCTCTAGCCTGAAACCTAGAACGCAGCGGCGGGTCGAGCGGCTGCCCACTGTACCGCGGCACGGGCAGCCCGAGCGCAATAACGCGGAAATTCTCATCCACTCGCACCAGTCGCCATTTTGAAACTTCATCTGGCCCATGTTCCTGTAAAAATTGTGTTGTGACGAAACTGCATCGAAATCGGGCTAGAGACTACTTCTAATGAAAATTATATGGAGGTGAGGAGATTTAACTATTGAGTAGACAACATTCTAATAGTTGGTTGTTTTTGGCTGCTGAACATTTTACTTACAAATGCTCCTTAATAAGCATTTAGTGGGTAGCGCCGGGTTTGTAAATAGATATTCATAATTGTTATTGTTAATTATGTAGCCTGCACATTGTATACATAGTGGTGTCATAAAAAATAGCAGCTTTTGAAAGATACCAACGAAATCGGATCTTCTCTGTTCAAGATATCATAATTATTTAAAGGACACATTGAAGTGCAGGAATAATAATTCTCGTATGGCTCACATATTCAACCTACTGTCACAGTAAAGATTTACTTTATCTAAATCATGTTTACAAAAACCACGACACACAAAAATTATTCGCATATATGTTACAGTTTCTAAGAGTTATACATACCTGCAATAATTTATCATATCTGGTTGCGGGTATTAAAAACCTGCCGTCTTCAAGGTGCATCTCCCGGTTCTCCAGCAGATTATTGAGCACTGGCAACACATTGCGCTCTGCCTTCTCTATGCCTTCGAGAACTAGCACCCTGCCTTCTATAGCCGCCCGGACTGCGCTCTGAGAACAGAAAATGGAAAATGGATAATGGAACAAAAACTGTTGGTGAATAAATAAATAAAATAAAAAAATAAAAATTAGAAATTATTATTAGCGTTATTATTAACCCTTTTAGTTGAATTAGCTAGCTAGATGCACAATTAGTAAATTGCAAATTAAGTTTAGGTAATGTCACAGAAACCAGGAAAATTATAGGTAGTATGCTTAATAGGTGAGTGACAGAGTTAATGTCTAATAAATTTCGTTTGACATGTTAAAAAAAAATAGAATAGAAATAATTATTTGCAATTTAAATTTACAAGGCTTACACAGTGTAACTGCTTAAATGACAATAAATATTTTTTCTTTCTTTCAACTAGGCTTGGTGCACTACTACATGCAAACAGACTCGCACAGCTGATATCCAAGTTGAGTTTGTACAGTCAACCATAGACAAAGATAGTGTGAGGGGCTGGAAGTCTTGAGTGTGAGACAGCAGTAGCGTGCCTGTTTCGACGCTCACCCAAAATGGTGTAGCGAAAATGTATTTACAAGTATGATAAATTAATACTTTTTGATGTACTTAGGAAAGAAAAATAATCTCATGTATTGTTTGTCTTGCTCGAGTGATTAAAATACATTAAATGCACAAACATTCTGATATTCATTTTCTACTAAAAACAGTAGTAATAAGCGAATGCAGGTGACATGAATTCAAGCCTTCTTTCATGCTGGACTAAGCAAACAAGGTCAATAGAAGATAGTTTTGTAGGACCATGTGAAATAAATTAACTACTTATTTCCATTTTGATTATATCAAAGTACTATACGAAGGCAATGGGCTAAGGAAGGGCTTGTCTCTTCTGGCAGGGCGCAAAATTCATTGCACAACCCTTATTTGGAGCCATCTCATACTATTCTAACAGAGAATTGTGACATTGCCATATTGACATTTATAAGACATAGCCCAGAGTTCTCAATGGCCCAAATGATTGAAATGAAATAAGCATGAGTATGAGTAGAATAAGAATACCTGATCAAAATACTTTGCAGTAGAGCTTTGGATTTCTCTCCTTTGCTTAAGGTCTGCCTCTGTAGTGTCTCGTGAGAGAGCTACATACTCCAACTCTTGCTGCGTTAATTCCAAATATTGGAGTGCTACATTTCTCCTACAAATAAAAATAGAAAAAATACTTGCAAAACAATTAATTAGGAGCATATTATTTTAACTTTTTATATTAAAAATATTCTTTACAATATGATTCAGATATGTTATCAATACAAATATCCAGTAATAAATGTAGATAGAAGTTAAGTAATTGATCTAATCACAATCATATTTATTGGTAACAAAAATTACAAGTCAAAAATGTTTTTAACAATTAATGTCACATAGGTAACAGATAATAATTAATAAATAATGTCATAAATTCACAAATGTCAAGTAACATACTTTGAAACATCTTTCAGGAATTCGTCAACTGAGTAATATGCCTAAAGTATTTAAAGTGAACATTACTTAAGAAATTGATATAAAGTCTAAGATTAAATAGATCTTAGTCACTGATAAACTTGTAGGGACCAACTTAATTGTTTTTAACTGAGTTCAAAAAAGGAGGAGGTTATCAGTCTGACAGGTTTTTTTTACAGCATATACTTAGTGCCTTGTTACCATGACTGAATAATATCGTAAACAATATTGTGGAGATGCGAAGTTGCATTTTTTATTTATAATAAATTATATTGGTCTATTTAAACTTCTTTTTACCATGAGAATGAGAATTGACTAAAAAGACAATTTGTACTCCCTTATGGATCATGTAATATATGGAGTACAAAATGGATATTTAGTTCGACGGACATTATCCAAAATTCTTACCGAGTTACAAATTGATATTGTATTACATACCTACTAGGTCCTGGCCTGCCAAGTAAAAACATGTCCTGACCAAGTGAGTCCTTTTGCATCATCCATCTCAAATTTCTGAGTGTGCTTTGTGATAAATATTTTACTTCCGAATTCACTACTGTCACTGTAAATAAAATACATTATATTGTCCTGAATTGCATCATTTGATAGAGTGCTGAGTTAGAATTACAAAACAAATGAATAGTCACACAAATGGCAGAAAACAGGGGCGTATTAATAATTTTTTATGATTTAGCAAGGAAAAAGTTAAAAAAAACTTCATTATTTACAAAATATTTAGGTTAGAAAAAAGTTTTTCGAAGTATAAACTTACAATACTTTCTAGGTACATATTCACCCTTTTTCGGGGTATTTAGCTCCTTGGTCACATCTCCTATGGTCACTTTACCCTCGTTGGAGTATGCTCGTACAAAATTTGCGCCTAAAATTGTTTTTCTGCCGCTCAAAATACGAATCAAAACATCGATTCTTCGAACGGTTACAGCTGGCTTGAACATGGTTACATTCACTTAAAAATAGCACGATATCTTAGAAATTAGTTATTTTTACTGATTTAACTCCATAACGATGACTGGATAGGTCTTAAAACTAATAAAATTGATAAAAATCGTAAACGAGTTCAAAGTCTAATGTCCAACACTAACGTCAACATGACAGCTTGATGACAGCTGATTTTATGGTTGCGTTCAATCCTCAGAAGAACGAATATATCCAATAGAAGGATTTATAAGGGTCCAAGAACGTGAAGGAAACCAACCCTTTTCACTCTTATGGTAATTTTGCTGTTGCTAAAGTGAGAGAATGCTACTTTTAACAGGACGTCAGATACCATGTCCGTACACTGTTTCAGAAATCTAGAGATGAGGCGGACGTGCAAAACATGGATATCGATAATTATCGGATATCGATAATCAATAAAAATATATTACGTAGTCTAAAAATTATCATTATATTATTTAGTAAAAATTTGAAATTATGTTAACATGAAAATTTAATTTAATTCTGAAGGCACGCACTTAATTTGACAGCACTAAACTAGCTAATATTGTCATCTTATAGTGAAATAATTTTATTTCATTTTAGAGCTGTCAAATTTAAATCTGTGGCAACTAATTGCGTTATTATATCTAACAGTTGCCAGTGGAAAGTGAAACAGTATTCTATGTAAAAAATTAATCAGTTTATTTACATTTACAACTATTTTTAAAAATTAATTTTTTTTAAATAAAATTTAAATTTACTTAGTGTTAATCAATCAATAAATATAATCATAAAAGATTATAAAACAATAAAAAATTTAAATTTCATATTTTTATCATTAGTCATTGCCTGATGTCGATGATATATGTATCGGTCGATTAGAAATCGATATCCAAGGATATGTGTAAGTCTGGAGATGATAACGTTTGCATTCCAAAAGCTGCAGGGCCTGATAATGACGTGGTACGCGATGTTACTGACGGATCCAAAGCTGCAGAGCCTAATGATTACATTGGGTACGAGAACGTCTGAGGCCCCAAAATTTAAAGACCTGAGACGGAGAACACTACCGTGCCCGAAGTTAATGGAGCTGAAGTTGTAGAAATGCACTGAAAAGAAAATTAATATTTATTGGTCAAGAATAACAAAAAGAGTGGAAAATGAATCTGGCATTAAACATTTTTAAATTACGATTAATTATATATAAAAAAATTGGGTGTCAGTAATCCCAGCTAAGAACTATTTTATGTACTAATAAGTTTTTATTATTGTATATTTACTTTTCGCTCACGACGGTGAAGAAAATCAAGATAAAACCTGCTAGCCTGAGGAGAATTGACAAATTCGAAGACAACTGAATAGGCTTGCCCCTATTAAAAACGTTTACTTTTAAAAACTACTTACTCTTCCTCGCGACATAAATAATGTAGGCACAGCATTATCCTTCAGTATTCGATATTTATCATCGGTAATAATAAAACACGATAATTTAAAATGTCTGGAGCACACTCTATGGTGTTTTTTTGCCGTCCAATCAGCTTCGGTGGACACCGCATTAATCCACTTTTCACATTAAATTTTTTTTCATTAGGAAATCTAAATTGAAAAAATACGTGTGTGCACGTAAAAAATACGTGTATACTCATGTGCACAACACATCCAAAACACAAAAAACACTTTTTATACTGTTATCGATAAATTTTTGTCCAGCTCTATTAAAACATTTCTGTAAAATTACAAAACTAACAAAATATATGAAAGTATTATACATGCTCAATTAATATAAATATAATAAAAAGAAATTAATTTCTCTTACTTTTAAGCATAAATTTATCTCTTTAACATGGAAAATTGATAGGTAAACACAAAAAGAATGTTTACCTGTGAAAGTTTATAGTTTCGGATTGATTTTCTTTTCTCCCCATGCGAAATCTGCAGCGCCTTATCACACATACCATAGCTTACACCTTCACTAAATATTATCCTGCACTCTTATCACAAATCTGAAAGGGTTTTTAAATTAAAATAGTATTTCAAACTCGACTAGCACGCAAACCGTTGCATCAATCATTAATGCAACTAAATTCAAGATGCATTTGTCACTTGACAGCAGCGACCAAAGAGAATACAACAGCGACTATATTACGGAACATTTTAATCAGCAGGGTAAAGTGGATACAAGGGCTACAGTTTTGACAAGTGGCTATGTACGCTTGATTAGTATTATGGCGGTTTCTATTGGATATATTCGTTCTTCTGAGGTTCAATCAATAAAATTAGAGCTTTGATGTGTTTGTATTATTTATGAACTGATTAATGTAAACATATCTATATGAAGCTTTTAGAAATATGAGTAACTTTGAGTAAATTTATTTATTACTTGTCCAAAAACACGGAACAATTATAAATAAAAAATGTCTTCCAACGCACCGCACCGGGGCAGGGTTCCCAATATACTGGCAGCGTTCCCCCTCTGAATCGCCAAGCTGATTCTTAGGGCGAAGAAGCTGCCAGCTCTACGGTCTCCCGAAGCTTCGATGAGGCGCGTTGAAAGGCCTTTAGCTAGTAAAAGAGCCTCTAGCCCCCAGGGGCCAATAAAATGGTAAAATTTTTTTTTTTTTCAAAAAATTCATATGTGCCTATGGGTAAGCGCAAACCATACGGAGAAGAGAAGCGCATACCTGGAGTCTGGAGAAGAGCAGCGCGACAATTATCGTCTCTAATTGTGTGTTTATAAAATTTTAAAGCGTCAGCGTATGCCGCATATACCGCTGGATACTTTTATTCCTACATGCAATTTTAAACTTAAGTTAAACCGGATGAGTTTATTGACATCGAAAAATCAACCTCGCTGCTTTCCGTACCTTAGACGAATGAATAACAAATAATCTAAGTTCTGCACGTAGTATTATTAAGTATTCTATGCGTTAGTTCCGCACGGTCTGCACTGACCTAAGGAAGGATGCATTCACTTTTCAAATCATTCGATTCTAGAGTTTATTAATTTTGTTTGTAGTGTCCGCCGATGTTCTCGCCGACAGCCGAAGGAGTGCCTTGTTTGTTACCATTGCAATCTAAATCATCTTTAATCATAATCTATATCATTTGGAAACTTTAGGAAATTCGTTAATGTTATTACAGTCAGCCTTCAAAGGTCCACTGATAGACAAAGCTTTTTTCTCTTACGGTAGAAATGCCCATCAAAATGATACCATAAGCACTGGAAAACATGTTGTCCATGGTAGGTAGGGGTTATACCGTCATTGTATGATCTTAGAGCATTACAAATTAATACAAATTATTAATAATAGTTGTAATCCTTTTATTTCTCCTTATTATCTAGTCTACCGGAACATACTTAACCTAATATAAAAATTAAATAAAGTAGGCAAATTTATTCTGATATTTATAGTCCACAATAGCCAAAACACATAAAAGATTTAGTAATTCTATCACATAATATATAAGAATTCATACACAAGGTAACTTAAGCGTGAAGGAAAAATATTCGTGGCGAAGCTCGGAGGCGCCCCCTAAAAAGGTTTTACCATCATGTTTTATAGTGTCATATACTCATACAAAAACATAACATAGATCATACATAATGTATTTTTGTACTACTCTATTTTCCTCCCAATGTCATTGGTATCCGCTCTATAAATAATTACAAATATTTAGATCCGTTTAATAAAATATCAAGTAACGGTAACAGGCAATAATGTATTTTATGGACTAAATAAGACAGTGGCTTTGAATTTGTCACGAAATTAATTGAAATCCAATTAACTAATCAAATGCCGTGCACAATTGCTACATGAAAAGTGCTATCCTACTTAGTAGCTATGTATGCCTCATCATTGCAACATCAAGCAAAGAAAGACACGAAAACTGTCTAATTTGATAGATTTTGTCAGAAAATCATTTAGGTGGTGTGCCAGCTAGCTATATCTGAATAGAATAGAATAGGTCATTTATTCATAGCTACGACACACACATACATGAGAAATAAACAGAACAGAAATTAATAAATTACAATTTAAAAATAATTAAGGTACCTATGTGTCACAGCAATAAAATCTGAAACCATGGATATCGATAAGAATAAAATTCTGACATACAATCGTCCTCCCTTTTCAGATCTAAAACAAATCTTACTTGGTTACATCTTCAAATATTCCTTGGGAAACAAAAAAAATTATAACAAGAGGCGAAGCCAACGATAGAGCAGAAAATTAGTACACAAACATAGTTTCAACCAGATAACTGACAATCTCATCAAGCTTAGCGACAATTTTATACTTCGAATATGTTTATTATTCCAATGTGTTTGATGGACTTGCAGCTTTAGAGTCCGGCACACTGTCTTTATATTTCATTCCAGATTAATAGTCCTATGAAAACAAACGCATTTGCGTCTCGAAAACAAAATACACAATAGATGGTGTTCCTAAGTGGACCGCAAAGTTTACTTGGTAATACAAACCTATTTTTGCTGCTGGTGACCCTTTCATGTATATGTTACCGAGACGTAAATAGCGTTGGTTTTCATAGGACTATTAATCTGGAATGAAATATAGTTTACTGACCGCCTCGTTGACCTAGTGAAATAGTCATTGGACTCGCGCGCTAGAGGTCTTGGGTTCGATTCCCACTGGGGACAGACAACTTTGTAGAATTTGTACAAGTTGGTCCCGGTCTGGATGTTATATTTGTGAATTGTTCAATCCTTGTTTAATTCCCATAGCACAGGAGAAACTTCCAGTTTGGGATTAGACAAGTGTAGTATATGTAATATTTATTTATTTTATTCTATTCCAATGTCATCTTCGTCCATATGTTCAATTTTAATGCTAACAAAGTCAGTAGGTTCCAACTCCTCTCCACCACTGTGATCATGATCTTGCCGTTCAACCTTCACCTTGAGACCACTCTCCTCGTCACTCTCCTTACTGCTCTCCTTTGACTTGTCATTCTCATCATTGTCATCATCATCGTTGTCATCATTGTCCTCGTTTTCATCAGAATCGTCATCGTCATCTATTTGCTTCGCGTTTTCGGCAAATTCTAAAGATTTTTTGAGCGTAACGAAATCACCGATGATTAAGTCGGCCGCTTTGGTTTTCTTCGGTGGTCCGAAGATGCTTGTCATGGTTTCCTCGTCGAGGTCGAGTTGGCATTCCCTGGGTTCCAGCTTGTGGTAGTGATCCTGCACGTCTTGGCCTTTTATACTGTGCCGTTTGCGCAGATGTTTCAGGATTGTTCTTTTTACTGCGTACGATTTCGGGCAGGATTTGCACTGAAAAATTTGAATTTTTATTAAATGCATTTAGTAGTATGACTTCAAGTTTAATACATACATACATACATAATGCTCACGCCTTGGTCCCAGAGGGGTAGGCAGAGACGATGTATCGCCACTTCGCGCAAAAAAGTTTAATGTAAAATTACAGAAACGTCACCTGAGATCATTATCTGAGCTTTAATACATCCCACTGCTGGGCTTAGGCTTTGTTAACGAGTATGTATGATTCATAATAATGGCCTAGTACAAAATGATTACTTCATTTAAAATTTATTTTTTATATACACCACTGCCCAAGACAAGTTGTTGGCCTTGTCGAGAGCCAAGTGTCCCTGCTGAGGGATAACAGGAAGCAGGAATAAAAACATATTTTGAGGATTTTCTGGCAAGCAGGAACGTGAAGCGGGTGGGTGCTACATAGTCACGAGGATATTGAGCGTCTATAAGTTATGACGTGACAGTTGTTACATACTAAGCTGTTCGATGTCCGTAGATGACGTAACACGTAGTAACACATATACTCTATATGGAGCGGGATGCGAGTTATCACGTGACTCCGCAGTCCAGCGTGGTTTATGAGGCTGATCTTGTCACGGACTAAGCAGCTCGACGCCCGTAAATGACGTACCATGTAAGTATTACTACATAAATACTCACTCGGAAGATATTGAGCGGGCTGTGAGTTATGACGTGACTCCGCAGTCCAGCGGGGTTCATGAGGCCCTTCTTGCACAGCGGGCAGTTGTAACGGACTAAGCTGTGCGACGTCCGGAGATGACGTAGCATGTACCGCTCGTCTTGGTATTTCTTGTCTGTTGAGAAACAGTAACACGTCTCGTAAACTAGGGAAATTTCGAAACAAACATTATTTTCCGATTGTTATTCTAATAGAGCCTAGTAACTACAAGGTCAGGTGACCTGATGGATTAATATGAAATAGTCCATATACTCGTATGTTCCTAACAACTCACCACATAGGGGACATTTGACGGAGTCCTTGGTCTTTGCGTCATGGACCTTCATGTGTTCCCGCAGCGCGCACGGACTTGTGAACAGTTTCGAACAGACAGAGCACGTCTCCAAGTCTGCAACAAATTCTCAATTTTGAAACTTTAATGCTCTATGAACGTTTGCACGCAAAAATATAGCATAATATGTTAGTTAGACACTTGGCTTTAAAAGCATGTTTTTATGACCTTAATTCAGCGAATATACTAAATTTCTTTTAAAATATTTTATAGTGGTAGTGGTGTTATGGGTCGAGGTAGCAGATAGATCCCATAGTTGTGTAAAATATTTTACCCAACCAGCAAGTTTTAATCTTGTAATAGATTGGATGGATGGTCCTTGGTAGAACATAATACAGTCATTTATTTGATTTTGAGTTCAGACTTAAAAATTGCACTTAATTTGAAATGACATGAAATACAAACTATATACGATTTAAACAATCTATACATTTAGTATTTTGGAAACCTAATTATTGTTTATGATAAAATAAAAGTCAAGTCGGTCAGTTGCGCGGCGTGGCCGTACCGTTCATTTCTGTTTAGTCTCTAAGTTGTTGCATATTTTTTAGTTATGCATATAGCATGTCTTATAGTTTATGTTTCTGTGCATATTTCTTATGTTATCAAACCTAATAAACTAGACATAGACATACTTTATTGATAACTTCCGTTACAGGTCAAATAAAAATTATAAACAAGTTAAATGAAATCAAATTATAAATCAAATTAAACACAAGTAAATATAAAAACATAACATAAATATAAAAATGTCAAATAAAATTCTTAAAACTAAATAAACTAAGTTAATGCGTTCTGCAAGAACTCGTCATAACAATAAAATGCCTGCTCGACAAGCCAGGCGCACAGTCTCTTTTTAAAAATAGGTAGGCTCGGAGAGCTGGTGACCTTAGTGGGAAGTCGGTTGTACACCGCGGGACCCATTACTTGTACCGTTTTCGCGCACTTCGCTAGGGTGTGGGTGATGGGGCGAAGCCTTTTCGCGTGCCGGGTGGAGTATGCGTGACAGTCACTAAATACATAGAATGGAAAAATGTTGCTTAAAACTTACTTTCTCCAGTGTGTTTTCGAATATGATAGGTTAGTTTTGACTTCTGAACGAATGTCTGCCCGCAGTACAAGCAAGCATATGACGTTTCCTTGGAATGTGACCTGTAACAGATAAAAGTAATATGCGTTCCATAAAATTTAAAGTTATATTACTTGTAGAAGACAGTTCTAGACCTTCACAGATCACCTAATTAAATATAAATATAAATTTCTTCTCCATTGCAGGTAGCATCTTGATGTTTTCCTTTAGCGAAAACCTGTCTGTGGTATGGAAAATAAATCGTACTTACATTTAAAAAATGTCATTCATAGAGGGCAGGTTTAAATTATCGATGTTATAGCAGCATTGGGAGCAGCAGCCTCATGGATTCGCATCTGACGTGCGAGATGCATACCATACAAGCGAACAGATTTCATTATCTACCACTACAGGCGGACCAGACGGGTGTGTGTGTCTGTGTGTGTGTAGAAGGTGTGTGAAGGTACGCTGGCGTAGTAACTTTGTCTACTTAGTAGTAACGTTATCTAAAATATCTAAAATATCCGAAAACAACATTTTCTTAACAGACCCTACAAAAATAGCTGACGCGTTCAATAATTATTTTATAAACCAAGTAAAAGCTGATCCAACCAACCGAAACAATGAAATTGACATAAAAGTCTGCAATGCTCATTCCATTTTTATGGCACCAACTGTACCTCAGGACTTAATTAAAGTAATTAAATCACTTAAAAATAAAAACAGCGTTGGACTGGACGGAATATGCACTAAAGTAATAAAACATGTGTCCCATTCCATTGTAGTACCGCTCAGTCACATCTTTAATATGAGTATCAGCGAAGGTATTTTTCCCCAAAATCTAAAACCGGCAGTAGTAACCCCGCTGTATAAAAAAGGAAGTAAAGAATGTATGAACAACTACAGACCTGTAGCTTTACTATCAATTTTGTCAAAAATTTTTGAACGGCTCATATATTCTGCGCTTTACTGCTTTCTAGAAAAATATAATATATTAGCTGATGAGCAAAAAGGCTTTCGGAAACACAAGACCATTAATATGGCAATATATGATTTAGTGTACCCGGTACTTAGCAATATGGATACACGATCGCGTACCTGTGCTATTTATATGGATATGACAAAGGCCTTCGATTATGTAGATCACAACATCTTACTCAGAAAGCTCTATTCGTATGGTATACGTGGAAATGCATATAACCTAATGAAATCATATCTTAGTAACAGGGAACAGTACACCGAATTAACACAGATATGTCAAAACACGGCACGAGAAAGGAAATACAGGTCGAAAAGTGGAATTATAAGGTATGGAGTGCCCCAAGGCAGTGTACTGGGACCATTATTGTTCCTACTCTATATAAACGATCTACCAAAGTGTATAAATTATCCAATGGTACTCTTTGCTGACGACTGCACTGTAATAATTAAGAGTGACAATTTAAATAATTTTGAAAGTGACATAAATAATACAATTAAACATATAATAGACTGGTTAAATCGCAATAACCTAGTAATTAATCTAGATAAGACAAACATTATGTATTTTTCGCAAAGATTACCTAACTTAAATTTGAATATTAAATATGATCGAAAAACCATAAATGCTGTGGATTCAACCAAATTCCTAGGCATAGTAATAGACAGAAATATGAGCTGGAAATCTCACTCTGAACATGTTTGTAACAAGCTCTATCAGTTTGCCTACGCCCTATACAAACTTGAAAAAGTTGTAAGTTTAAATGCAGTCTTAACGGCATACCATGGCTTCGTAGCTTCGACAATACGATACGGCATAATTTTTTGGGGTAACTCTAGCTCAAGAGAAATGATCTTTAAAGCACAAAAGAGGTGCGTTAGAGCTATCTGTAGACTAAAAGTTACTGACGGATGTAGACCTTACTTTAGATCACTGAAATTGCTGACTTTGCCTTGTCTCTATATTTATGAGGTAGCTATTTTTGTCAAAACTAATATAGATCTATTTTTAAATGTATCACAAGTTCACAATAGGAATTTAAGAAACAGACAGAGGCTTTGCATTGTGCCATCTAAAACTGCCATGCTACATGGCAGTATAGTGTGCCTGGCACCTAAAATATTTAATAAATTGCCCAAACAAATTGCATCATTACGACTACCTAGCTTTAAGCAAAAATTATTTGACATTCTCGTGGACAAGTGCTATTATACTATATCAGACTTTTTAAATGATGCAAATTTAAATTGACATTTCTATATTTAATAAATCGCTTTTGACATGTATATATTCCGTTATTGACATCTGTATATTGTACTTAATTATTTGCTTTAATTTTAATATGTAATGAAATTTTTTTTTTAATTTGTAAAACGTTTAACATTAAATGTCGTACGCCTGTGGGCAAAACATAGAGTACCTAAATGTATTCGACCAGCTTAAAATTACCTGTGTTTACGATTAAATGATTTGAATTTGAATTTGAATTTGAATTTGTACTGGCGGGTGGTGCGATGTGAGCCAAACGGCAGAGGTAATGCACAGTGCAGCCGTACTCTATTTTGCGAGCGACGTTTAACTAGCGGGGGGGGGTAAGTGTCATTACATTACTGCACAAACAGCATCGGGCAGTAGGAACACCCACGTCGATTCGTACCTGATGTGCGAGGTGCACGCGCCCTTGTCGGCGAACGTACGGTCGCACTGGGGGCACGCGTAGGGCCGCTCGCCGGTGTGGCGGCGCTCGTGGCGCAGCATGTTGGAGCGCTGCACGAAGCGCATGGGGCAGTACGAGCACGCGTGCCGCGGGCCCTCGTGGATCTGCACGTGCTCGCGGAACGAGTCCTTCTTCTGCACACATTAAATAAATCACCTGTCAATATCTTTCTACATTTGAAACCAGATATCGTCTTGCAGCAGAATCCTTTATTTGTGTTTGACTGATTATAATTACCTATGTCTGTTCTGAACCACCTACAAAAAGCGTGTTATTTTATTGTAATTAAGCAGACCTCATTTCAATGTTTCTTTATTACAAATGAGGCATTTTGTACTTCTATGATGTTTTAGTTTAGAAAAACAATTTGTTAACAAAAATACAATACAATTAGCATGTTCCCAATATTCAAAAGCGCGACTGTGAATTCGCCCTGGTTCACTAAAAACGCAGACTGTCGCTATAGAAATTGAAAGGTTCAAGAAACAGCACGCAAATCGCCTTGCTTCACCCACCCAAACCCACTGCAGACTGAAAAGGGTTCAAGTTATATCAACGTAGAGACACTGGCTACTCCGTAAGCATTTTGGATAATATCCGTTATTTAAAAAAAAACATATTGTACTATTGATGAGTGTTTAGTGTCTAGTTGGACCCCAAACGCCTCCGACATTTTTATAGAGAAACCTCCTCGTCTACCAACAACGCCCTTCCAACTCCATCAATAAATTCCATTAAAGTCTGTTGACTGCTTAATTTAAAGGACCTTGTAGCTGATGTGCTGATTGGCGAGAAAGTAAATCAATAAAAGAAGAAACTCCAATTTTAAACGAAAATAGCGAGGGCGTATGGAAGTAAAAAGTATCGTGCTGATAGCGGAGGTAGCTAGCGGCAGACTGGCGATGCCGGCCCGTGCGCTTGGTGTTGTGCGCCCCGCGCCCGCTCATTTACCATACACCCTCGCTATACATCATTTATTTATAAATAATATAATATCAGGCGCAGTGCATCCGTCATCAACAGACCTTAAATGGTTGTATGACTCACCGCAAACACCTTCTGGCAGTAGGGGCAGGTGAAGCTCTGCTTATTAGGCCGGTGCTCGTGTTTGTGCATGTACAGCGAGGACTTGTACTGGAACGACTTTCCACACTGGTTGCACTCGAACGGGTGGTGCCCGGGGTGCCGAATCAGGTAGTGGAGCTTTCTACAAGCATAAATAATATTATTTATTTATTTAACAATTTATTCTTCTTCTTTCTTTCTTTATTTAACATAAATTACAACATATAATTTACAGTACAGTCCACTGAAATGGAAGCCCATTTTTATGTGAACATAGCGCTCACGTGATCAATACATTAGTCTACACCTACCGACAAGAAATGCTTGTGCAGTTCTATTCTATTGCACACACAAAAGAAAAAACATACAAAACAATTAAAGTAAGGAAAAAAATAACCATATACAAATGGTAATGCTTACCTCTTTAAGAAATTTCTGCCAGCCCACTAGCGACAGAGAAAACTCGTGTGTGTACATACATAACAAACGATACTAAATAAATATATAAACTACACATACTTCTATGATACATAAACTTAGATAGAATACATATACATGCACTTTATTTATTATATAATAGCACAGAAGAAAAATCAGGAATGTTTCAGTTCCACTTTAATTTATATCTGGTTAATTATTTCCACTCAGCGAGCAAGACGAAATAACCGATCAATTCTATACCAGTTTAACTCTAAAACATGGTATGTATTCATGCTTACATTAAAACTACATTGCTATTCAAAATACAGCGGAACTGTTAGCCCTAGTGCTATCTTTTAGCGACACATTTATGTTACAAGGCGTTCGCCCCACATGGTACAAGCATAGGTACAAATTAATCTTTAAAGTCGCAACCTCTGGAGGTTTCTTTGAAGAATGTGATCAGAAACAATGTAAGATTAAAAAGCATACCTACTTTAAAAAATCTGATGTATACTATATTTTTTTATGTATAACTTTACCTACTTGTAACGTATGTAAAAGTGTAAAAAAAGGGTCATGGGGTTTTGGTCCGAGAGACAAAACAATAAGAAATTCGCCAATGAAAAGGTCTTATTAAGCAGAACAATAGCAACTATGGCGGCTAATCTCAAAGTGTTAAATCTAGTCTGTTGGTGTGTAGTTTATAAGGATTACCTCTCATCCAAAGAGTGCAGTGTCTCCTTGCATATCTTGCACTTGTACTTGCCGGGCCCGTGCACCTGCGCCGAGTGCGCGTGCAGCGCGCGCGCGCTGGGGAACTC
This sequence comes from Esperia sulphurella, assembly GCA_947086405.1. NCBI lineage: Eukaryota > Metazoa > Arthropoda > Insecta > Lepidoptera > Oecophoridae > Esperia > Esperia sulphurella. The sequence goes on along the minus strand of OX352270.1, from coordinate 11,589,212 downwards.
GCGCGTGCACACCGAGCACGTCACCGGAACGTCCTTGCGTTGCTGCGTGCTGTGCTGAGCCTGGAGATCGTATGATAACAATGTTATGGTGGTCGACTCTCAGGCCGCATGGCTTTTAAACAAGCTGCAATCCTTTGACGATTGTACAGGGTCAATAGCAGAGGTCTGCTAGGACGTGAAGAAATGGTTTGGCTTTTAGGTCGAGCTCGGGGAGTGGGTTGGCACTAGGTATTAAAATCACGCGCACGGTTGTAGATCGTGCAGTCCATGACGGCATGCCCCACTCTTTCTCTATATCGCTTATATTTCATTGTATGCGTTATATTGTTACTGTGTATTTCTAAAGTTACGCACCAATCATCAATGTGTACATACGTACAGTAAGATACTGACGTTCGGATTAAAGCCCCGCATCCCGCTCTCACACGTAGCGGTGCGTGCCGTCGTGAACTGCACGATTTATAGCTTAAGTAGCGTAATCTTACTTATATTTGCTTTAAAACAGGAATGCTTATTCAGGTGGACACCTAAGAAAGTAAAAAACCCCAACCAACAAAACTAGGATTTCCAGCCATCATGTCTAATCAAATGCAAAAAAATTACGAGTAGCTCTTGCGCATTTATACGTTCGGAGTCAACAGATGATATAACAATAGATTTGTATTGTTATCATGTCTATAGACATATTATGCCGCCAAACATTTAGCGCTGTGGGTAGCTGTTAGTCTACATGTGATTTACAACTGAAAGGTTATTAGTTCATTAAAAAATAAACATACCCTCAAATGTAATTGAAAAGATTTCTTATGACTCAGGGGCCTATATTGGCATGAGTCCAACGAACAGAACACCTTCCTTGCCTCAGGGTGTTCACTGCTGAAGTGATCCCTCATCTTCTCTATGCTGGGCAACATTAAGCAACAAATACTGCACTTGAAAAGGTATAAGTCTGATTCTTCTCTATTATGCTTTTCTAAGTAGTGGTGGATGAACCATATCTAAAAAGGAAATATTTTATGTTAATCAAGCCTACTTAGGCTTAAAATTAATTTGACATTAATACTATTTAACTATAGGAAACAAGTTCAGATATGTTTAAATTAACAAAATATAATTTTAAGTTTAAATGTTTTAAGATAACAATTTAATTTTTTCTGCAGGGCCAGCCTATACCCCGCTGGCACATGCTGGCATGTGGTGTGGTTTTAATCTACTGCCACTATTGCCCAAAACTCCGACTTTCGTACAGTAGGTGCAGAGACTGACAATCACTCCATCAAAGAATCCACTTCTGAAACCTAAGATGAAACGCCACAAAAAAATTAAATACACCTAATTACAATACATTAAATAATCTAGAAATGTACCTTGTCACTGAACAGTTCCAAGCAAATTTGGCATCTGTAAAAATGTTCTTTGTACTTAATACAATGTACTCGGACTTGATGAGTCTCTCTATCTGTTTCATTCCAAAACAATGTCGGACAATATGTGCACTTGAAACCCAAGTGTGGACTAAAGCAGTTGTCATATTCCATGACCTCCCAATGCTCTGTCAGATGACGCCTTGCCTTTTCTCTATTGTTAAACTCTTTGTCACAAAATTGACAGAGCCATAAATTTTCAAAATCACCCATTTCCTCAGCAGTGTGACTGTCCAGCTCGTTTTGAGTGTCGAAAGTTGTAGCACATACCCTGCATGAGAATATTGGCTCCGATTTAATGCTATGTGCTTTGTACATGTGTGTCACAAAAGTATGTATACTCTCATGTTTTGTTTTACATAAAGAACAATTTATTTCAGCTAAAATATCAGATTTTGCTTTTTCATAATCAATATTAGAGTTCTCTGGCACAAGGCTTGAGGTGATATCATTCAATGTTCCATTTAAATAATCAAAATAACATCTTTGAAGTACAACCAACTCCATTAATGTTACATCAAAATCTTCATCGCCTCTGTAAGATCTGACGAGCTCACTTAAATTCCTATTCAGTGTTTGATTTTCGCTGTCTTTTGTATCTTCCATATCACTAAATGCCTCTTCCTTTATTTCAGGCATAAGTTCATTTAGCAAAGCGTAAGAATCACTCTTACTTTCCTCAACTTCTTGGCCTTCGAATTGTTTACGGTCCAATTCCACATAACCATACTTTTTGTCTTTCAAAGTCTCAATAAATGCAGCGCTAACATCAGCACCGTAAATAGAAAACGGTGTATCTTTGCCTGAAATTGTATTTGTAAAACATTTAAGAGTAAAATGATGGAAACTTATGAAGTGTTTGAAGAATGCTGATGTTAAATTGTTTGACTTAGCACATAGCAGGCAAAGGAATGACAAGCTGCCTTCAAATTCCAATTCCCAATAAACATCCTCATCTTTACTGGATACATTTGTGACATTATGTTTTTGGAACAAATGTGTGTTGTACTGATCATTGTCAGGCATACGGAAGTGACAGAGACGGCAGTGGACAAGTTTATGAATAGCACTCATGTGATGTCGTAGAACAGTTTCATTAGGAAAGCTCTCAACACATTGTGAACATGGCCATGGACTATGAAACTTGAGGTGGGCTTGCCAAGCATCTCTGTCTGGTACAAAATACCTGAAATAGTAAACATAGTTAAACATGTAAACATTGTTATGCCTCATCATCACTTACCATCAAGTGAGACTGAGGTCAAGCACAAACCCATTAACAATAAACAAACAATTGAAAGTTGACTTCTTCGTCCACCAAACCGCATTGGGTCAGCGTGGTGAACTGTGGCATATACGCCCGTATTATGTTTCTGCCCAACAGTGGATTTATTATCAAACTCTTAGTCTTACTCTAAGAAATTAAGGATTGCTAGCAGTCTAAGCTACTCACCTGCAAATACCACAAAAATCTTTCTTATGATTCAATATATAGTGGATTATGAGCTTGATCCTATTTGTGAACCATTCAGAGCAGAGCAAGCAGCTGTAAGGTCCTGTGGGATTCAGGTCTTTCTGATACAACCACACATCAGCAGGCCGTTGGACAACCGGACTCTTTAATTTACTAAACTTGAACGTTAAAGGTAGTCTCTTGTATGGCGATACAGACGTTGGTTTAACTTTTCTCTTCTTTGCTTTGGGCTCGTAAACAAATTTAGTTTCTGACACTGTTTCCGTGAATTTGTCCGGATTCAGTCGTTTCGACTTCGCCAAAACAGACAGCGGTTCGTCGTCAGACTCGTCTGAAGACATATCGCTGAATAATTACGAAAAGGTGTAAAAATTCACAATTATAAAACTGTTAAGACCAGAAATATTGATGTAAAATTGTAATGGACAAACTCAGCAGAACTGGGTAAACAGGGTTACTAGACGATTTTCCACAGTTCCGTCAAAATTACTCTTGATTAAGAGACCGCAGAATTTGAGATGTCCTCATAATTTTTTTTGTAAAGTGAATTAGGTTTTATTTTATTTATATACTTTATTTTATTTTTATTCTGAGATCTACAACTAGTTTGCAATATTGTCAAAATCTACATAAGTAATTTGAACATTAGTCAATGACAGATTTATAAACTGAAAAATTATAGTGAGAGTACAAAAGATATAGGTAGTAAGTAGATACAGAAAAAAGGAAACTGATAAAAACAGTTGGGTCGACGACTGAAAACCTTTTGTTGGAAAATGAATATTATTCCATTAATAGTTTCTCTAACAATGAAATTGGTGGACCTCTAACAATTTAATTTGTGATTGTTTAATACCAAGTGTATTTTGTCATTTATTTTAATATTATACATATTGACAACAAATATTATGTTATCTACTTTAACATTATTTTAAATTTTGACATTTATATTTTGTATAAGTACTAATATATTTTATGATGTTATTAGAATGACATGTAAAATTGATTTTTAAGTTAAAGACAAATAAATTAATCTAGTTTATAGAACCTGTGTATTAGCAAACAAAAGTAACATAGCTTTATTATGTTTTACGTGTCCAACTAAATGATGCTAGACAGATGGAGGTGGAAGGAATTCATATTCGTATGATGAATATGAATATTTGTAACAAAGTCTTGGATGTTTATATATTTATTTAAGTATATATATCTGTTATCCAATAACCATAGCGCAGGCGCTGCCTAGTTTGGGACTGGATAATTGGTGTGAATGTTTGTAATATTTATATGTATTTAATAAAAATAAAAAATAAAATGTAGCATATTTTATTAGTGTAATCAATCAACAGCTGTAACAACCCATAATTCTGCTCAATTTGCAGTTTCTTTCGAAATCTAGTAACACTTGTAGAACAGGATTACCAATCGAATGAAATGTCAAAAACTAGTGACGGCATGTTAAAATATGAAATATCGATATTGCTTGCTCTTGTATATACCATGCTATAGACAAAGATGGATGATAAATATCACAGAGGCGTAGACTAGACTCTAGAATCGAAAAGATTTGGCATAACTTCGTTTCGTTTTACAATATTACAGAATTGTTACACAACTGCTATTTTTATATGATAGGTACTAAAAGTATGTTTTATTCGAGAATATGAAATAAATAATTTTCATACTTAAAATATGTCTAATTTAGTTATTGTGATTTAAAAACATGACTATCCATTATTATTGTTCAGACCTCTGTTCGGTAATCTGTGTGTAACGAAATGTTACTAGAAAATCCTTTCGTGGCAGCCATTTTATAGAAATGTGTTTGTTTATGGTGCGATCCAAAGAAAGGCGAAGCTAAACAAAAGGAATAACATTGTACCTAACATTTACTAAAATATTAGTAAAATATGCGTAAATATTGACTCAATAAACATTTGTTTGTGGTGTGATACAGTTTACTTTTAAGTTATATTGCGTGTGTATCGTTTAACTACATAAAGTGAAGCACAATGCATCGTGTAATGGTCGCCATTAGGGGTAATAATTATGTATATTGGCATACTTACTGCTTCACGGACCATCAAATATACATCTAAAACCAGACTTTGGCATGCTTACTTGTAATTTTATCTGAACAGTATGTAAACGGAGGACATTTTGTGATACATGAGTGAGACAAGGTTGCCCAGTGTAAATAGCTTATTTCGTATGAACCATGGCCCAGAACCAAGGGGAGGTTCAAGTGGGAACACCGAACCAACCCGTGAAAGATAAGGATATATACGCGTGTCTGCCTGATATGCGAGTGAACGGACCGCTTGCAGTAAACGAATCGTGTTCGGGAGGCGAGGAACTTCGCTGGTTGCCTGCACAATCCACAGACCGCGATCTGGTGATGTACTTGAGGGCTGCGCGCTCAATGGCAGCGTTCGCAGGTATGTGTGACGGGGGCTCCCCTGACGACGGCTGTGTAGCCGCCAGTCGCGATGACACCACTATTAACGCACTGGATGTGCTTCACGACTCTGGCTACGATCCCGGTCGCGCGCTGCAGGCCTTAGTCAAGTGTCCTGTCCCTAAAGGAATTGAGAAAAAATGGTCAGAGGATGAAACAAAACGGTTTGTGAAAGGCATACGTCAATTTGGTAAAAATTTCTTTAAAATCAGAAAAGACCTACTGCCTCATAAAGACACTGCCGAGTTAGTAGAATTCTACTATTTGTGGAAAAAGACACCTGGTGCTAGTAGTAACAGACCTCATAGGAGAAGACGGCAAGCATCATTGAGGCGTGTGCGTAATACAAGAAATTCTCGTGCAGGCACTCCTAAAGAACAGACACCAGAGGCTATACCTACTGTTCCAGAGACAAATGGTTCTCGACCATCACCTATCCCCAAAGAAGCTGGAGAAATGAGCTCAGTCACAGAGGACGAAAATTCTGAGGAAGATAGTGATTCCAGAGAGACAGGTGATTTAGCTAAAGTTGACAATGGTAGAACATGTGACAACCCTGAAGATTCACCAAGTAGAATGAGAACCAGGAATAAGTCTAAAGAACAAACCACTCCAAATGGCAAGAAAGGTCAAGATGAAAGTGACAATGATACAAAATCAAAACCAAAACCTATCAAACCAATTGCACAAAGTACAAATAACAATATTCCAGAAAAAGTTATATCATCACCTGTCATTAAGGATAATAAAAAGAAAGTTCCCAATGGGAAAGTGGATGTATCGAAGGTAAAGAAGCGCCTTCCAGATGATTTGAAACCAGGAGGAATCATGGATGGTGACATACAAATGAAGAAGAAAAAGTCTGAGGAACCACCTGAAAGTCCTTCAGAAAGTCTTACAAATGATAGTTTTCCAGCAATGGATGAATCTGAAAATGTTGAGCCAGAAGCTTGCGACTTCAGTTTTAATAAGACTGATAAAGAGAACACAGAACAAAACAAACAACCTGAAACTGATCAGCCTTTTAAGCCTCCAGAAATACAAGTTAAAATGGAAGTCAACCCTGAACCTGTTATTAAATCTGAGAAGGATCCTTTACCTCCTCTATTTAAGGTGGCTCCTGAAAAAGATGAAAGAAATGTACTGGATCTCAAAACAGATTCAAATGCACCTAAAAATACAGATAATGTTGATTCTAGACCTCTTGCAATGCAGAACACAATATACTCCAAAACTGAACTTATTATTCCAAAAGTGACACCTATGTCCACAGATACTATAGAGAAGATCAAAATAAAAGAAGAAATAGATGTTGAGGATCAAACACTTAACTTACAAAAGGAAGAATTTCAAAAAGATCCTCTTTCACACAACTTCCCTGGACACCCCCCTAATAATTCATTAAACAAGCCACTCAATTTGGAAAACACAAACTTCTTTGTCAAGGATAGCCATATTTACAATCCTAAACTAAGCCACAACATTAAAGTTGAAGGAGTTCCTAGTAACATTTTCAGTCCAGTTAACATTACAAAAGATAATTCAATAATAAGGAACACAAAAGATTTTACACCTGGCATGCCAACATTTTCATATCCTCCAAATATGAACTTTGATCCTAATAAACATAATCCACTTATAAATCCTTTAAAGACAGTTATAAAGTTGGAACCCAGGGATGAAACCAGTGAAATGAAAAACCAGAATACACCAGAAATTTTCACAGCAACCATTTCTACAGGCAATAAAGTGGATTCTCCAAATGCTCCTCGACTAGACACATTGCAAAGAATTAGTCCATCGCCGACAAATACACGTGGATCATCACCACCACCAATGGAACATCCTACTACAACAAACTCTGAGCCTATTTCACCTGCTAACTCACAAGAGAATAAAGAAACTGATGTTGATGATAAACAACAACCAACTGATCTGAAGACTCAATCTATGCCGAAATTGGATAGTCACAGTAATACAAACTTGAGACCACCAATCTTCCCACCTCCTGTGAGACCAGAAAGTCTTGGAGTCAGATCCACAGAAGCTCCGACTATCCCTGTATCTGGTCAGAATATGCTACCTCCACCACCTCTGAGCCAGCCTTCTATTGCTGGTCTTATGCCTCCAGGTTTGATATCAGTAGGAAGTGGTTCAAATATTGGACCTTATGGATTTTTGCCATCAGCATTATATGGTCACCCTGGCCATCCTGGATTGGAAAAGCCTGGTTCAATAACTTCCTTGATGCAACAAGTGCCTCCTTCCCATGGCCTTGTTGGAAGTAACTTAATTCCTCCTCCGTCTAATCAGAATGATTCATCTATGCCACAAGATCTGAAGATTAAACAAGAAGCTCCAGACAGCATGCCAGCTAATTTGTCCACACAAGGTATGTCGTCGGATCCTTTGCAGTCATTGAAAGAAGTCAAAGTACCTGGCTATCCAATTGGTAGTGCCATAGCACAGCATTTAACCACAGAGAGAGACAGAGAATCAATATCAAGTGTTGAAAACAATAGCAGGCCTCCAAGTCAACCTACAAATGAAAATACTAACATGCAAAGTTCTTTCCTTGGACCAAGAATAGACAGTATAAAGAAAGAACCTGATTTTATGCATCAACCTCACCTTCCTCCTGTCTCTACAATTCAAAATAGTGGATCAGATTCAGCAAATACTGCTCTACCTGTGAAGAGTCCACATACACCCACTCCGATTAAAAGCCAGCCAAGTCATAATGGGACTTCTGGACATGGACCACATCCGTCTGCCACAACGTCGCCTTTCAGGCATTTAACGAGCCCGTCGCAACCTAGGCAAATATCCGCGTCACCGATTCAACCAAACACGCCAGTATCACATTCAGCGCTAAATCTAATGAACCCCACGCCACTTTCAATACCTTCGACAATGCCTGGCCCTATTATGCATTCTGGACAACAAGGTCCACCACATCCACATCATTTTGCGTCACCTCTACATCACCCTCATCATCCCCTACTCCATCCTTCAATCTTCCAACTCTCAGCGGCGGCGGCGGCACATGCTATGCATCCATATTATGGGCACCCTCATCCAGGTTATTCAATGCCTTATCCGTATCCCTATGGACCATTGCCGCAACCCCATCCAATACCGCCAATGCACCCAGCAGCCAGCACGCCAGGAAGGCATGACCCAGTGAAATCGGCAATTGAATCTGCGACAATGCTTAGTTCTCATCACAGCACCAGTTCATCAGTTACTACAAGATCTTTAAGAGAAATATCTGAGAGCACAGAGGATCCAAGAAATCCGAATACAACTACTGAAAGACATCAACTTCATGAAACTACAATGACCCACCACCATTCAACCAGTCACCATAGCGCTGTTCATACCAGTACAGAAAAACAGCCCAGTCATGCAGGTGGTGGTACTAATCACACACTTTCGATATCTCATTCGACGTCGAGCAGTTCGTCGCAATCAATCCAACACAAAATTAATACCCAGCAAAAGAGCAGTTCACATTCAAGTTCACCTCATCATCTATCAGCCAGTCTGTCTCAAAGTACCAGTTCGTCATCAAGTGTTAACGTAAGTAACAACCACAACCACACACATCACCACTCACATCACCTTGCTCATCACCCAGAGAGGCTATCGCCGGCGGATTCGATGCTTCTTCGGCATCACCCGAAAATGCTACCAGGAAATCCAAGTCATCTTATGATCCAGCCCCCTTCAATGGGTCATCCAATGGGCTTAGGTTTGCCTCCTGGATCTAATTCTATTGAAAGTTTACGATTGCACGCACAAGCTGCAGCAGGGTTACAAGCGACGCATCCTAGGTCTGGATCTCCCCTTCAAATCCCTCATGGTCATCCCCATTTACGCGGACCTCAGAGATCTATGCAGGATGACAACCCTGAACTAAAACTTGAAACGCAATCTCAACCTGAAGAGGAAGAGATTCCAAGTCCTGCACACATACCTCATGGGCCCAGCCCCGAACCAAAAATCGAGGACACCGAGTGTCACAGATCCCAATCAGCTATATTCTTGAGACACTGGAATCGCGGCGATTATAACTCATGTACGCGCACGGATCTCATATTCAAACCAGTGCCTGAATCAAAACTCGCGCGGAAGCGAGAAGAACGGTTGCGAAAGCAGGCTGAGCGAGACAGAGAAGAGAGAGAAAAGATAGCTCAACAGGCGCACAGAAAGATCGCAACGCCTGAGAAGCCTGAAACAAAGCCACCATCAAGAGGTGCCATTGAAACAATAACATCCCCATATGATCGGTTCCAACGACCGCCCGGCTATCCCGAAACTCCTGCTCTGCGGCAATTGTCAGAATATGCTAGACCTCATGCCGGGTTCAGTCCAGGCAACTTGCAGCGACATTGCATGGATCCAATGCTGCAGTACCAACTCAGCTCGATGTACGGTGCCGCAGGAGCGAGAGAGCGTCTCGAGCTTGAGCATCTTGAAAGGGAGAAACGAGACAGAGAGATTAGAGAGTTGCGGGAGCGCGAGTTAAATGACAGACTTAAGGAAGAGTTGCTCAAGAACAACGTCGGGCCACGCGGACTTGACCCACACTGGTTAGAAATGCACAGAAGGTATGGAATGCCTCCACCTCCTCAAGGGGCAATTCCTGTTCAGTTTGGCCTGTACCCGCCCGGACATGGCCCGGCGTCGTTATCACAACTCGAGCGTGAGCGCCTTGAGAGGCTCGGCATTCCGCCAGCTGGTGCGCCAGGCGCTCCACAATCGGTGCCTGTGTCGGGCGCGCCAACTCATCATCCGCACCATCCGCACCCAGGCGTTGCGGCCGCACAGCTCGAGGCGGCCGAACGACTGGCGCTCGCAGCTGACCCTATGGTACGGCTGCAGATGGCTGGCATCAACCCCGAATACCACGCGCATACACATGCGCACACTCATGCGCACTCGCACACGCATTTACACCTACACCCGGGGCAACAGGCTGCGGCTCAGGCGCAGCAGGAGGCTCTTAATGGGCTGGGGCTCGGTGCAGGCGGGCCGTACCGACCGCTGCCGCATCCGGACCTGCTGGGCAGGCCTTACGCGGAACAACTGGCGCATCAGGCGGCCGCGCACGAGCAACTACAACGGCAACTGTTAATGGAGCGCGAGCGAGGCTTCCTACACCCAGCGCACCACGAGGACTTTCTGCGGCAACAGCGGGAGCGCGAGCTGAAGGTCAGGGCACTGGAGGAGGCGGCGCGCGCGTCTCGCCCGTAGTTGTCCGCCGCCGCTGCCCCGCGGCCTCCGCCCGACGATTCTGTCGTGCTCGTCGAGTGAATATTCTGTAAAGTGTGTCTTGTAGGTGGTGCCGCGTATTTTCCAGAATTCTGATTGTACAACGCCGTTGTAAAATATAATATTATTGAGAAGTGTTCACGTGCAAGTGTTTCGAATTTTGAGAAACTTGACCCAAACAATTATTTTGATAATATGTGTGACGATATGTGTAATTTATATTTATAACTTATATATTTAAGTTTTATAATATTTTTATAGTTGCATGGTCATGTAGTACGCTTATTTTCCATGCTCAAATTTATTTCTTAACTACTAGTCATAATTAAAAATTTATTCATGGAGTATTGAGATAAAAGAGTCACATGTTTTTACAATTCTTGTAGGTAGCTGATTGTTTTATAACATTTTATAATAATACAGTTGACAGGTGCTGTTTGGCATTTATGAGAATGGACCGCATAACTACAGACCTTACGTAAACAATGGTTTTATGTTCATGACATAATAATATAATATAGTATTGTATTTATACTATAAGACAGAGTAGTGACTGTGACTTGCCTTTCTAATCTACTTGCCTTTATGTAATGACCTGTAGTAAAGTTATCTTTCTTACTCTGTGTAGTCCTAAGAATAGAAAGAGCCTCTAAATTATTGATAATATTTAAGCATAGTAACTTATTGTTTCAAAATGTAAAGCTCTCATTCATGTGCTAAGTAAATAATAAGTCTTGGGTAAGTACCGCATTCAACCAGAAACAGTACACCATTTGTGAAACTAATTACACTCACATATCAATTATGAGATTGATATCTTTTGCATGAGATATTGTTAATTGGTGTGCTGCCTTCATGTTATTGTTGCCAGAATGCAATAATCTTTAACAAATAACTACTTACTTGTTTGTTTTTTAGAATGGTATTATTGGCATTAGAATTATGAGAAATGTAAGGTTGTTGCTGAAGTTCTATACGTTTTCGTATTCACAGACATTTTGATATATTATTTTTTCATTAAAATAATAAATTGCGATTCTGACATACTTTATTATATATATACAATATATACTAACACATTCGGCTCGTGATGCACTAGACAACTAATCAATACGAAATTCGACGTCCATAGACGTACTGCTACTAATCGTACATCTATTGAGGTACTGTCCACGAACGTGTTAAGTATGAATTATGATATGTATAATTGCTAAACACTGCTTAGAAATGTTCAGTTTAAAGTTGTATGAGGGTTTTATGAATGTTTTATATCAAGTTATTAATGTAACAGAAAATGGACGACTAAGTTTGACCAAGTGCTGATTAGGAAAGGACCAACATATTTACCTTTCCATGTATGTAAGAGAACCTAACGAATTGTAAGCAAAATTATTGATTGATATGTAACATGCTATGTAAAGTTTACACACTCAAGAATGTTGTTATATTGGAATTTTATGATTTTGAATCAGTTTTATTCCAGTTTTATTTTATAAACGTTTCCGTTGTATTGGTTCTCGGACACCCTAGGTGAGGTTTCTCTGAGAATTTATGGAGATACAAATCTCTATTCTTTATATTGTATTACAATTTGTCCATTGTCATTTTACATTGAAATTCGCAAAATACCAATGGTTTAAATTTTGATTTTTGTTGTCGACTAGATTAGATCGCTGCCATTCTTGAGTGTAATACCACACATTATTTACCGTGCATAATGTTGCATTACATAACCAGTACATTATTAATGTATAAGATGCAGTTATATTTAAAAAGGTTTGTCTAAAATATAAGTAGCTTAAGTACAGATGAAATACCTAGGTACTTAAAATTAATATCGAGATTCTAGGATCGATTCCGAGGCATACACTTAAAGGTTAACAGCACTAAAACCTTTTGTTTATCAAACAATATGAAGAACGTAAAGACTAATTTTAGTGCTGTCACTGTGCCCTTCTGGAATAAGGCCCTCTTTTGTAATATAAAAGTAAAAAATGCATGAGGCAATGATTATAGCGAACATGCCCAATGAACGTGGACTCGGCTCATCAAAATAATTTTCATAATGACCAAATAGCAATCTAAAGTTACGAACATCAACAAAACTTAATACGTTTTTAAATATAGACTTTGTGCCGCCCCTCCCTTTACCTAACTTAATCCGCCGCAGCCACCCTACGTCGCTGCGCCGCCCGAGTAACTAACTTGGGATAGAATATTACTAAGTGTCAATGCGGACTTACAATCTCTACCCAAATGAGAGTTAAACTCTACCCACAAGTGACTTGCTTGAGTATTACGTAAATTTTTCTTGTAATATTCTTTTGCGCTCTCAGAAACCCGCCGCCCCCTGCTAAGCCTACCGCTCTATACAGCGTATTGGCAAGTCCAGGACTAGAGTGAATGGAAAAATGTATTCAGTCAAACTAGTGAAATTTTAGTAAGAACTTGTAGATTTCTGTCTCCAGTTCGAAAGTCTATTGGCACGATCTTCTGACATTAATTATTTCCTAAATTATTACCCTTCGGTGGTTCTGGACCTAAAGGATATTTTATTTTCTATATACTGAAGTCTTTTTAGTTGCGAACCTTGTTTGTTATTTCCGGTCCTGGTTCAGAATATGTCTTAAGTTGGGGTCGTGCTTTGTTTAATTATTATTTACCATACTGTACTTCTTATCAAATAGTTATGTATGGTGCGTGAAACTCATTCTTCGTCACACGCGACTTCTAGTTGCAATATTTTAAATATTAATTTTACAATTGCTGAATTGGTACTGATTAAGTACTACCAAATAAAATGTACTCGTAATACATGTAGTATGAATAGGCTAATAAACAAACCATTCATATTGAATGGGAAACAAGTTTGTTGTTGCTTGTTCCAAATTCTTATTAATAAGGTCGAGTCTATAATTCAAGGTGTGCATTTCTTTGGTCACTTAAAAGTATAATAATTAATAACAAATTATACTCTTAAGACCGACCACTTATTGGATCATATATCGGTGAAATTCCAATACAAATTCGTTATTTAAATTATATGGAATGATATGATTAATAATTGTCATAAGAGTGTGGTTAAATAAAACAAATGTAAATGTAAGAGTTATATTTCTCCCAATGTACACATTCAGTAAATCTATTGCACCATAATAATGTAATATAAACTCCCTACGTTATAAATAGACCCTGTAAAATTGAAATAAAAGTAATAGAAATATTGTAGAATTAAAAAAACTTTCACATTGTCGCTTGGTAGGGTGTTATGTTGGTAATGCCATGGTTTCTGATATTTAAATCGAAGATAAATGAGTATTATTTTTAGAGACAAAATTATATCTTAAATAAGAGGTTGCGTGTCGGTTTAAAATTCATTTATTTAGACAATAAGGTTAAATGGATGTCTTAGTGCTTTTGTGTAAATTTTTTTGAATAATATATGTGAAAAAAATTCAACTTCATGGTTTTCTTTGTTACAAATTTGAGTTATTCTCTTGAGCGGAAGATTAAACGACTGACGAAAGATGTACATATGGAACGAATGCGTATGATATAGCACGACTTCGTTACCGTAGTCCTCTATGAAGACGTTTGAAGACTAGATAGAACGAGTTTTCGTCGAGAACTACCGAGTAACCTATCAGAAGAAAAGCACCTGCAGAGCACACATCTAAGGGGAAGGCAAGTGTGAAGAGAATGACGTGATAGAGCTCTTCAAATAGAATACGATGGTATTTGGCCACTGGACTCGAGCGCCAGAGGTTATGGGTTCGATTCCCACTGGGGACAGTCAACTTTGTACAAGTTGGTCCCGGTCTGCATGTTATGTTTAAGTGATTTTTTTTAATTTGGAGCCTCGCAAAGTAGCGATATTTTTTGTTTGTTTTGGCAGTATTTTGGAAAATGACAAGTTTGTGTCCATTTAAATAGCATTTTTGATTGGCTTGGAAGGAACTCTGCATGCGCGAGCCCGACTTGTAGTTATTATGTAGCACGACGTGTTACTGCGCGCCTCCCGTATAGTCGTGACGTAAAAACTCATCAAATATTCATGACTTTGAAAGTAAGCGAATCTTTTTCGAACCGAAAGTACGTGCGTACAAATTTTTTTTATGACAATTATCAAGAAGATTCAGAACCTGCCAAACTAACTTCTAACTTCATCCATCAGCAATGCATCAGCATCATTCCACTGGTGCGACTCGCGTTGTTTACAACGCGCGTTACTATGTTCAGACGCTGCGCACATAGTGATAGTTTGATCAATATGTTTGTGAAGTCAACACGTTTTCAATCTGGAATGAAGAAAATAATTAAGTGATGGGTTTAACAAGCAACACCGGGTTACTGGCTAGTGTGCCGCAGAAACAGACGCCAGGGAAGATGAAAATTGAGTCGGCGGTATGTTATTTTTAATTATTTTTTATTGATGTTGATACACTTCCACATGTCTATTTCCAAATAAGGATTAGGAAATAGAAAAGGACAAATAATAACATACAGACTAGTACCAAATTGTACACAGTTGTCTTTCCTCTCCTCAGTGGCCTGTGTTATGAGATTAAACAAGGATCTCAATTATAACACCGAGACCGGGACCAAATTGTACACAGTGGTCTGTCCCCAGTGGGAATCGAACCCACGGCCTCTGGCGCTCGAGTCCAATGACTAAATCCACTAGGCCAACGAGACGGTCATTCCTGTAGAAGGATACTCGTGTAGGATCGATACGATCGATCGTGCGATACAAAGTGTCTAACCTACTTTTTTGTCTTTAGTTGTATTGCCTGTAGATTTTAACGGCAGCTTTATTACTTCAGCCGAACCTAGAGCTACGATGCGAAGTGACGCCAGCGCCGTTCATGCTGCGTCCCTACGCGGGGCTGTACAACCCCTTTCCCCACTCTTGTTCCGTGCTCTGCAACCACCCCGCTGACAACGAGGCCAAAGAGGTCGTAAAACGGGCTAAGGATGCTTGGGTAAGCCCTGATATATGATATTTGTCTAGATTCCACCCAGCGATATTTGACGCTGTTCAATCATTTTCCTGCGGTTAATGTTTTCTTGTACTAAAAAGTATCCTATATGTTAATCCTAAAATTGAAATAGGTATAAACTGAAAAAAAAATCGGATCAGACGTAAGGTTGCAAAATAACGGCTCAAACCTGTGGTTCAAACAAGTACGGTTCTAATTCCACATTCTATGTTAACTTGGCATTGCTCTCGCTACACATTATTGTACTTAGATTGTTTTCAGGTCGTAGATGGCAAAGGTCACATTTTCGGAGAGGATCTGGCGAGGTTTCAAGATATAAGTGATAAGGAGAAAATGAGGACACCTCATGATATCGTCACTGAAGACATGTTTAGAAGGTAACGATCGCGTCACAACGTTGAAAAATGGTTTTTATAAGTGCTTACTTAAATCTAGGGTAGGGTATCTGATAAAGTCACCGAAAATCATATTTCCGGGCAGCAACGATATTTTATCTCTTCAAGAGCATTGTTAGAAGGGTCCTTCAGAGTCGATAACGGTTAGGAAAGTTATCGGTAAACCTTGCCAAACGACCTAATTCTGAAAGTGGGTCCATATATTTGTTACAATTCTTTTTCTAAGTTTTTAGAAAAGTTCTACTTAGGCTGAACACATTATTGGTTTTAATTTTTATTACTTTATATTTACTATCATATTCTGTACAATAAACATTATTCTATTCTAATGGACCAAAGACAGACGACCGAAGCTTGAGGACCAGTATGGTGGCGCGTATTTACCAAGACATGTCCAGCAGTGAACCAGTGAACAAATGTACAACCAGTATACACAAAATGGTGGCTGTAAATCCGCGCGAATAGTTCAAACTTTTATTAATTAAAAAAAACTTTTTACGTAGACTCTCTTTACGCCAAGTCTCTTATCATACTGAGCCAACGAAATCTCTTAATAATTTAAATCTCTTTGCCTCTTGCTGTTTTATGGCCTTACTTTCCAGATACACAGAGACCGATTCCCGGCCTCTCACGCCGGCTCCAACCCTCGCAAGTGGCAAGTCAAGGGGCTCGAGGCGATGCCTTACCCCCGACCAGCCCCACGCGAGAACCACCATCGTGCTTGACTTGAGGAGGAGTCATAGTCAGGTGGGAGAGCGTAACGTCTTTTGAAGATAATTATGGTACCAAGCTTAAATGGCATTAAATGCCTTATTTATTGGTTTATCGTATATTATTTCGATTCATACATCCACGTCGGTTCAGTGGCGCACCTATGTCCAGTGCAGTGGGCTCTTTCAGGCTGATGATGAAGTATATAATTTACAAGTCTTGAATTCTAGGATAATTACGGGTGCCAAACTCGTTGCATTGGTAGGGACGCTAGGGACACGAGTAGCGACTTCTAAGGACATAGTGCAACATCGGCCCTGCGATTAAGCACGCTATCTCAGATCTGTCGGTTTCCTCATGATGTTTTCTATAGTTTAGTGCAGTCAGTAAATGTACGAGTACGTAGGTTTCGAAAAAAATCAATGGCAGACCACTCACTGGAGATCGAACTTGGACCACTCGACGTCGTAAATCACTCTTCCCCACTGCGCCACCGACGGCGGCAGCGCTCAATTAAAGGCCTGTGGTGGCCTACACTTGGAAAAGCTAATATAATTATAGTTCTCTACTTCCCTGTCACTCACATTTATTACGTAGAAAAGATAAGGCTTGTAAGTTACTTGAGGTGGTGGTGGAACTTGTTTACGGATCGAGTAACACTAGATGACGCCAGCTATGCAAACTTCTCTTTCCATCTCACGCCATTTTTTGACAAAAAAATTGACTCGCAGGAAACTCTCTACTACCACGGTTATGCGACTTCCGAAATGACAATCGGGCAAACAACCACGGCCACCAACGAGCGCTCGACCCTGCCCTCCCTGAACCTCTCGGAGGGGACCCACAACCGCCTCCTCAAGGGTCAGTGTGAGCAGCTACCTCCGCTGGCGTCACCACTCGTGCTGTCGAAAAGAGTTGTGCCTGTCAAGGAGTCTGTCAGTGTCAGGACTATTAAGAAGGTAAATTTCTCTATCTTCCAATTTCAAGTGGTTTTAGCTCCGTTAGGTGTCAGCAACTAACTTAAGGTAAATTTTCATCATCATCATCATCAGGTTATTTTTGTCTCCACTGCAGGAGCACAACCCTCTCTCATCTGCCGGAGACAGACGGAGGATTTGGCCTACACTCCCCGCGCTGGCCAGACGGGTTGGGGAGGCCTGATTGATGTTTTATAATGTATTCTCTTAGTCGCCTTGTACGACATCCACGGGAAGAGTTGGAGTGGTCCTATTCTACTCTACCGGAAACCACACGGCATGGTAAATTTTACTATCATTCATTTCAAAACGTGACAGATAGTCCACGTATGAGTCATTAAGAGCTGGCTGCGTTCGCTGGTATTGCTAATCGTGCTAGTGAAAAAAACTCTCCTTGCCAAAGAGTTTGTCAGTGTCAGTACAGGACGATTAGGATAATAAATGTCTTTATTTTGCTTTCATCAAACTTCAAATTGAGATAGAACTGTTGGAAGTTACCTACTTTCACTGTTGTCGCCGCTCGTGCTACGAAAGCGGTGCCTGCTAAGGAGTATATCAGTGTCAGAACTATCTGCTTTCAAATCCTGATGACATACTTGGGAGCGGGTTGGTAATCGGCTTTTCGGTAATGGACCAAAGCGTAAGGATATATACATACGTCGTCGGTCGTACAAGAAATTCACTGTAAAAGTAGTTATAACATAGGAATAACAATATTTTGTATAAAAATAAAGGGTAATTTTATGGCGCATAGTAGGCGGCATGAATAATGATGTATAGAATTAATCCACGTGCTCCAAATGTTACGGTACCTACTATCGGCGCGACCTTTGTTATCAAAGTTATCGTGGAGTTTTTCCACAAATGCCTACTCAAACAGACATTAGAGCGTGACATGTCAACAAAATGTACGCGTACATATGAGATACTGTCTCTACCGTTGCTCACATATCGAAAACCGAAACCTGATGTCGTTACGATGCTGGTGATTGGAGCAGCTAATACAACCTTTTAACTTTTTTTTAGGTTATTTTTATTGAAATCGCCTATTACGCTCTTCATACTTCCTTCCTACCTACTTACAAAAGTTCAAGCGATCCCTTAAGCTTTGGAGATGTGGTAGAGACCCAAACATACAGACAGATTTTTACATAATATTTGTTAGGATTATACCTTAGCAGCCGTTTAGTACTAACACCGTGATAACTTCTAATCAATAGCTTACATTGACGTCATTCCGATATCATATGATATATATATATTGGATTTTGATGCATAGCTTCAGAAAAGCTGTCGCGTTAACACCTACGTTTCACCCTAAAAGTGCAACAACAAAATTTAAAAACATGTTACCGTTTCTGATATCCAAAACAAAACTACTACCATTTAAAAAGGAAAAGAAACAAAAGGAAAAACCTAAAGATAAAAGCTTCTTCGTTACCGGAGATAACTTGACAGCTCTAAAACCTTTGCGCGTGCGACGCAGGACTTTGAAATTACCTCCTATCTCCGCCTCGTCTTCTTGTGACTGCAACTTGATGCACCTCACGAGGATCGTGATAAATTATGCGCCAAAAAGTAGGAAACGAGGTGCATCGAACATAGTTCTGTCGATGACTGCGTGGGGGACCACAGGGCAGGTCAAGAGAATGAAATTGCCGAGCATTCAACTGCCAAGAAAGTTGAATAAAAAGGAGAAACAATTCACATACAATTCCGATGATTTTTTTAAGAAACTTGAGGTAATACTTCTAAGATCTCTTTTATGGGTCTATGACTCAGTTGTGATTTTGTATTCAAACCACCCCTACCTATACCCCTACGCCAGCACCGCTCGGAAGTGAAGTATCCTTTGAAATTCAGTTATATGCAATTTGCAGTCCAAACGGTCTCCATATAAGACAAGTATTCAATTACATGCGACGAACTAAACCCTAATAGGTGTTTTTTGTACATTCAGAATCAGCTTAAAGCGCTTAATTTGGGGAAGTCTAGCAAAGGCAAGAATAAGGGCGAGGGTCCAGCGTCTCAGAGGTCTAAAGGAGACAAGGATGCTAATGGCAGCGACGTTGATCTTGCTAACATGGAGGATGGAGGTAAATGTTTCCTAAATCGGTGGTCGACGTACCCTATGTATGCAATTAATTATCAAAACGAAGCCTAATGTTTTACTCGACTTAATGTTTTTTCATACTTTCCTATTTAGCACCTCAAGGTACTAAAATTAAACAAGTTACCTTTGACATCTAGTATACCCTTGACATCTACACACATGCGTGATGGACTATACCGCGGACGCTATTGTAGTGGTTAGACCTTTCCCAACAGTGGGAAGTATACCGATGATAGCCCTTGATTCACCTAAGGGTATGTAAAAAATGTTTTAGCATAAATTATATTAATAACTAAACTGTCGATGTAAGGTGAGGTGCGCAGGAGAGGCAAACGACGACGCAAAGGCAGGCAGGTCGGCAGCGATCGGCTGACGTCGGCGGGGCTCGCGGCGCAGGCGCAGCAGGACCCGGAGACACAGGTGAGGCGATTGTAGATCGGGCTTGCTTTGAACACCGGAGATCGAGGGTACGTGTTCTAGACAGATAACGTATCAATTTGTCGCTACTATACATTTTCTTCGAATTGTCTATGATCTGCCTCCTGACACAGAAAGTTATTTTTCGTTTAGGAGCCAAGGTAGCACAATGTTTTCTTTACAAATGTATAGGCTTTCCAGCCTAGTTCTCTCAACGCACTTGTGGTCTTGGTTTTGATTGTCGCTCACAGCAATCCAAAGGCTGTAAGCATGGACTTATTGTTCATGGCTGCAAGCTAATGGGCGACAGTAGCCAGGCGTCAGGTGGGCTGCACTTCATTACATAAAAAGAAAATGTATTTTCTTAATAATTCTCTTACTTTCCCCCTATAAGGCTGGCTGGATGAGATCTCTTTCAGAGATAAGCTCGCCTCTGTTAAAAAAATTTATAACTGTATTTAGTTTTAAAATTCGCAAAAAAATATTGAGCGAATATTGAGCCGTCTCTAAAATCTGCCAACCAAGACGAAAGCATGAAAACCCCGGATTTTGGAGCTTACAACCCTCACATGTTAACAGAGTTATATTTCAGTTATTCAGTAAAATAAAAAATAGTTTTAATTGTTTTAAATCAACTTTAAAACCCGGACTACAAATGAAACCCCGCCCGGACGCTCCCCGGACGCCCGACTTAAGACTAAGTAAGGTCAGCAAATCGTTCACGGGGCAATGTATACGCTTCTACAACAAACTACCAGAAAAAATCTTAAATATGACGGACAGAAAGTTTAAGATTCACATTAAAAAACAACTTTGTAAGAAAGCCTATTATAAAGTAAACGATTATTTTAATGACAAAGATGCCTGGTACTAATGTTAACCAGCTTCGCAAAATCTTTATTAATTGTATGCAAACTTGATTTTTAAAAGATGTGTTGCGTGAAGTTTGTTGCGCCGTTTCTTCTTCACAGCGCTAACACCTAGGAAGCGGTAGTCGATAAAAAAATGACGTGTATAAATGTACCAAGTGTACTCATATGCAATAAATGATTTTGACTTTGACTTTGACTTTGCCCCGTAAACTAGGACAAATCCGGGAAACCCCGGACAGATGGCAACCCAAGAGAAGGTAATGTTCAATAGTTGCCGCTGTCAGTGCAATCTTATTCTCGTAGACAGATTCGCACTGCGGTGCTTCATATCGACATCAGTCAGCTCTAATGTGACCTTCATTCCATCTAGATTGCAGGCATCGGCACGGACTCACAGAACCCGAGCTCGCGCGCCTCGATAGCTCCCACCGCAGACGATGATGTCATCGTGCTGCCCGTCATCAAAGCCGGCGCCGCCCGCAAGACAGACTCGTTCCTAGACGACGACATACTCAAGTATCTGCATAGGGAAGTGGATGAGGAAGCTATTGAAACGGAGTTTGACATCAAGGTTTGCTAGCCGCCATATTTTATATATGAGATAAATAACACGTAATCCAAAAAAATCTTCTCAATCCACTCATGTAATAGAGTATTTGTGAAGCGACAGTGCTATTGAATTGATCAACATGACTTCCAATATATTTTGTAGTGCTGCGGGCTATAGGAGCACCGGGTGTGGTGGCATTCACTGGGTTAGTCCAGTCATCATCATCATGACAGCCCTTAGACGTCCACTGCTGGACATAGGCCTTCCCCGATGAACGCCACCACACCCGGTCATAGGCCCTCCACACCCAGCCGCTTCCGGCCACCTTCTTCAGGTCGTTGGTTCATCTGTCGGCGGGGCGTCCTACCCTGCGCGTGTCGATCGACTCCAGAACTCGTCTGCCCCAACGGTCGTCGGTTCTGCGACAGATATAGCCCACCCACTCCCACAGGCTTGCTAATCCTTTCGGCTATGTCTGTCTCCTTCGTTCTTCATCGGATCTCCTCATTACGAATCATATCCTTCAAAGAAACCCCGAGCATAGCCCTCTCCATAGCTCGCTGAGCGACTCGAAGCTTGTGTATCAGACCCACCGTCAGTGTCCACGTTTCTGCGTCATGACAGACGACGCACTGATTAAAGGCTTTTGTCCAGTAGCGGACGTCTAAGGGCTGATAGATGATGATGAATAGCTAAAAACTAAAGCCAAAAACTAAAGCCTCCGGAGACGCCCACCATGAGGTTTTTAGCTTCGTGGCCGCAAGCAAGTTTAAATATAAGTTGCACCACATCCCTAATATAGAGAAAGTACGTGCTGGAAGAGGCGTTACGGACCCGGCCCGAGCGCCCGTACGGGCTGGAGATGCAGACCCTGCTCAGAGAGCTGAAGGTGCCGGCCGTCAGCCTGGGAGACTGGCTGCACGTGCCCCGTGTCTTCTCCCGCCAGAACGCGCAGTTCACGCTGCCCATCGATTCAAATGTACTTAAATGTAAGTAAATAGATTTTCTTCTGCTTCATTCTTGATCCCTATGCTCTTCCGCAATTCCTCTTGGGTCCGTTTTGCGCGATGCGGCCGGTTACTTACGAACCCAGCAGATTCTTCACGTCCCGGTAGGTCTCTGGAAGCACTCCAGGAGCTCCAAGATCACATGCGCAGCTGATTCATCTGCCATCATGTAGCCTCTGTATAGGCACCTGTCGGTTAACCCTATAATAAAAAGGTGTTGATTAAAGTGACAATGTCCCAAATTACTCCTACCTCTATATGTGCGTAAGTAATAAGTTCTCTCAAACTGAGTAACCTGTTATGTAATGCCTATAGCTAGCTTAGCCTTACGTCATAGAATACTTAATAATACTACGTACTTACGTTGTCGTATCCATTTACGAATTTGGTTATAGTTATAGTGAAGGGATTATTAACAGTACCGGAGCGGGCGTGTTCCGGGGCGGTACTCTGTGGGGCGTGTCTCGTACTAAATCCAACAGTACAAAAAACAGGAACACCCCTCCGTCACGCATTCGCCTTCTGTGTGTTTCGCGGGTTATACCTTAACTTTTCGCGGAAACCATTCGTGACAATTGGGGAATAAATTATGCAAATTCACTTTTGTGTTAATTGCTTTTTTTTTCATTTCTCTAAAATGAATAATTAAAGTTCTTCAACTACCTACTTAATATTTTTTTCTTTCTCCAATAAAGCCATGTCCAGCAGTATACGCTGACGAGACGATACTCCCATTAGGCAATCGCAATCAATGACTTTGTAGATATAGACTCTACTCCACAATCTAATCCTAACATTTCCCTTGCAGCCTTATCGCCAATGCATTACTCGGCAAGATTCGTAACACTGAAGAAGTCTAAACAGCTTCTCTACCTCACTGTGCTAAGGAAGTTCAACCCAGAAGGGTACAGAATGCCCATTAAGGTAATATGATTGGGTTTATCAACTTTGTCTTATGATTCTTTATCTAAAAGGCCACACTACACAAACAATAGTTAATCGAAACGTACTGTCATAAATGAAAATTTAAATTTAGTTGAATGTGTAATAAAGACAAGTTTCAAAAAATTATGTAAAATATTTTAGATAAATCGTGGTGACATAGGTGATCAATTTTGAGGTGACAATATTACTTTCGTCCTCATTTTTTTTTTATTGGATGCATATTAATGCATTGGAGTATATTGTCCAAAATATTTGTTAATTATTCGTTTTATCTATTAGGTACCTAATATATTATAAGTGGCTCCCGATCAGACTCATCCGCTACTCTCATATCCTCGCCCTTCTATTTAGCATTCTCTGTAACCCTACCTCTCCCCCCTACCTATTTCTTTTTCAAATATTTGGGAAATTACCAAAATTGTACACTTTCCAAAAATCTGTACCTATTTTTATTGTTATTCTGTGTGCAATAAAGAGTTTATCTCATCATCATCATGTCAGCCCCTAGACGTCCACTGCTGGACATAGGTCTTCCCCAATGATCGCCACCACACCCGATCCTCCGACCTCCGCATCCAGCCGCTACCGGCCACCTTCTTCAGGTCGTCGGTCCACCTGGCGGCGGGGCCGGGGAGTAAAGATTTTATCTATATATCTAATATGTTAAATATTAATTTAATATATTAATCCCACCAAAGACAATACTGTCAAAATGGGCCAAATGCTTATTGGATAATTTTTTAACTGTCAAAAGTATTGAAATCTCATCTTAACTCTATGGCAAGAATATTCCATATACTCCATTCACTCATCTCCACTCAGCAGTTCCCAAATGATGATCATGACCTACCTATCGAGACTAGTGTTAATACCTACTACATATCACAGAATAAGTAATTTTACTACGAGTATGTAAGATTTCGGCCGGAATATAAAGAAGTGTTCCAAAGATTATTCTAACAGTTCATTTCATTTGCAGGACATAGAAGATGGCCTTGTTCTTATGATGGGTGGCATCCTCACTCCGGATCAGGTGGCGCATTTCAAGACCATAATGGACTGGGAGTCGTACGTAGAGCAGGAGAATATCCCTGATGAGATTAAACTGACACTACTAGATACTGGCTATAGGAAGAACGGAACTAGAGGGGGCGGGGGAGAGGTAAGATCTCCAAGATGAGTACCAAGTTGTTGGTCCCAATAACTACTTCTATTGAACCAGTTTTTTTTACAGTTTTGTTTTTGCTATTCTCTAACAAATCCCTTTTTACTCTTAGATACATCTTCTCATATCAGTAGTGCTATTCTCTAGAATACAAACTCACGTACAAGTCTCACTCAAGTAACTTCACTCACTTTGACTGCAAGTCACATATAAATATTGTAGGTACATTTTATAATTTTGCACTTATACTACGTTCATTATGCTCAAGTACCTTATCTTTTTTAATTGTGCGTAAACTAATATATCACTTATATTTAAATGTTTTTTATAGGCCTTGTAGTCTGTAAAAAAACCACCAACACTACGTAATGTTATTTAAGTTAAATGACATGTATACTATTTATTATTTAAATGAAGAACTTTTTAAAATCACTCACTTTGAAGCCTAATCCATTGGCCTTCGGTAAACATTCTAGAGCGCTATAGACGTGAAGTGAGTTCTTTGTTCACTTCACTTCGATAGTGCTCTGGAATGTTTACAGAATTACCAAAGGATTAAGTTTCAAAGTAAGTGACTTGAACAGACTTGCACGTGAATTTGTATTTTAGAGTTTAGGCTGCCCCCTACCAATTGCAACTTATTTTGTGTATCGATTTGAAGCTTACTTCCAGGGACACTCGTTGCTAGTTAAATCTATACAAATATAGGTCTTTAGCGTCTCATTAACGTAGTTAGACGCCAAATGCTTATGAGAATATGTCACGTGGTCCGTTTGAGAGTACAAAGTTACTTTGTCTGTACTGATATTATCCGAAATGATTATTACGGAGTAGGGCCCCAGTACAGTTACCGTAACAGTGACCCCAGTAAAGCTACCCCCACTCCCGGGCTGTGGCTAGTTGTGTTATACGGGGTTGTATGACGGACCCTACACAGACGCACGCAAGGCTGCTGCATATTGCCCGCTATCGCCCCATTGTGAGGTGGTTTAAAGGTTGAAGGTCAGTGATGGAATCCACTCTATCAAAATATATTTTTTTTGTTTTTTAGCCTGATGTGAATACAATAAAGTATCGAACTTGGTGCGGCATGTGTGCGATTTGTGAAAGAACCTACGGACGTTTCCCGCCAAGAGAGAAAGATCCACCGGATGGGGTAATTATTTTAATTACTTTGGTCAGCACCTAGCCTGATTTTGTGATTACCCGACTTTCCTATGGCGACGCAAAGATACGCGCGCGCCTCTGGCAGCAAAATTTAAAAACTTTCTATGCGTCAAGGATCCCTAAGTGTTTGTCCACAGAACTGCCGAACTGAACGTAATTAAAAATTTATCTAAAAGACAACGATGCGAAGATTCAGCCCAGCGCTCCAAGCGGCCGAAAATCGAAACTTTTTAGTTCTATTCTATTTACTCGTAATTTGACAGTTCGTATCACATGTATTTGTTCTTGATTTTTAGACCTACCTCTACATTTCTTTACTTCCCGTCCGCAAATTTGTATACTTGATATTGGCTAAATTGCCTAGCTGCAAAAGCCATAAACAAAAAGGAGAAGAAGAAGTTAGCGTAAGAAACGTAGACAGAGAACTTCCCTCAAGATATTCATCAGCGCCTCTGGTGGCTGAAAATCTAAACTTCTCGTAATAATCAGTTCCTACATACATTCAAAAGTGAAGTTACCGCAAGAACGTCACGCTTGCCAATTTTCAAGCTTTAGCACATAATTATCACTTATTAGACAGTTTCTAAACCACCACACCTCACCTTACCACGGGTAACCTGAAGGAATTAGGAGCAATGATTGTGAACGTTGTGAATGCTTTATTATATCGATAATGTGATGTAAAATGACCTGATTTTATTGTTTCAGATGGAGTTAAGCGACTTTTCAATGATAGAATCCAAACTAGCTATATTGAAGGTTCACAATGGACTAGCAGAAGTTCTGAATACAATTAGAATGCGATAATTTTGATAAGATTATTGTATAAATATTTTATGAATTAATAGTATATTTTGTGGTACCATAATTATTAATTATTTTGTTAAACATTGAAATAAATGAAGATATTTTTTTATTACAAAGTTGTTTAACGGCAACATTACATTAGGTAACTTGTTACATACCTAGGATCAAGCATAGTATAATGCTTGATCCTAGTTACATACAGCTTAGTTATTTTTATTTTTTTTAAATTTTATTTTTAAACTTTGTTGAGAAACCTTTACACTGTTTATTGGCATAATTTCTTCTCAATGTTTTATATATATTTTCTATTTGTCTGCCACTTGAAGTTAATATCTTCTCGGGGCCAGCGCAATTAATCTCTTACGAACCATCAGAATGACATTGGCTGTAGTACCTCTATCGCAGGGCAGGGTCCATCTAAGTACTATATTAATGCGAATAATAAAGGAAACTTCTATCGTAATATTACACTTAATATTTTAAAGAGGAAAGATTTTTATGTTTGTAACGAATAAACTCGAAAACTAATGGACTGATTTCAAAAATTCCTTCACCATTAGAATGCTACATTATCCCTGAGTAACAAGCTATATTTTTAATACTTGGGAGTGGGACTGGGGGTGGTGTTGGGATTGGGAGTAGGATGGAGCGGATTCTGTAGTCCATGCGAGCGGAGTCACGGTCACAGCTAGTAAGTAATAAAATTAAAGAGCGGACATGAAGCACAAACCGCACCAGGGACGCACTCAATATGGCAGAAGAATTGTCAAGGCTGTGTAGATTCACAGTCTGTCCTAAGAATCTGATTCACACCTCCGAAAGTGCGGCTGTACTGCGTGGTGCACTTACAATTAAGGGGCACCAAAGATAATAATATTATTGAGGGGCATCAGCACCTCAGATACATTTATTGTGTGCTGCAACACATGCAGCACACATTAAATGTACGCCAGTATACGCTGCGTTCTCTCTCTCTCTCGCCTCCCTTAGATTATTCTAAGCCCCCTCCCATACAAATATAGGTATAATGCATACGGTGAATGGTCATATAGCATTTAATACGTTTTGAGTTGACTCAATTCGCGTCGGGTGACGTTTTTGTCTTAAAGATGTTTGAGAACTACTCGTAGGCAGAGATTGAACTATTTAGAACAAACGACGGAAACGGAAAAGAGAGCGGTTGACTACGCTGATGTTTTTAAAAAGCAGAGAACGTCCTCCCCAAAGAGGATATAAATGTCCTACCCTCAAGCCTTGGTTTCGGTCTACTGTAGACAAGGCTGTATGGTCTATACGTTTGCCTTCAACATGCATGGAGATGAACGTCTGCCAATCTGTCAAGTCAAAATGTCTATTTTTGTTTTTTTTTGTAATAAATAACGGACGGATTTATCTTCATGAAAAATAAATATTTGTGACCGACCGTTACGTACATGTCAAATGTAAAATTAACGTTTATTGATAATTGTAGTAGTAGATTTTTGTTTAATATCGTAAAATATTTGACTGATAAAATGAATTTAGACCGGGACGCACCAAGCACGGATGGTGAGTGATCGTAAATGATATTACCTGTTTATTACTGTGCCGTTGCGTTGGTATTGGAACTAAATATAGGCATTTATTTACACTTCAGAGTATTTCGTTACGGCGGTCCAGATATTTGACTATTGTAGCGGCGAGAACAGCGGGACGCTACGGGTCGATGCACTCATGGATAAGTTTGCGCCTTTCGTGAAAACTAGCAAGTAAGTTAGATATTGAATTTATTACGTGGATTATCTGTGACGGGCAGGAGTCTACCTATAAACATACAAGCATCACTATTTCAACCTAACCTATCCAGATTTTAATTTATATAAAAGTTTGTAGAAAAGGGAGCACTGTGAAAAAAGACCAATAAAATTTCGATGAAAATTTGACCAGTGAACATATATAGGTTCCCAGGAGCGTAGCGTCGAGCATAAGTAGTGGGCTATTTTCTTAATTTTTTTCTGTTTCTGCGGCTGTCTCTGTTCTGTTCTTCTGTCAGATCCACATATTTCCTTAAATACATTTTCTGTCTTCCCTTCTTTCCATTTCTTGGTAGAAATTCAGTCACTTTGTCCATTCATGGTTCTCCATCTGCATACAGGGCCCTGCCCATTTCACTTATTTTCGTTTTCTAATTTCAATTAGATGACTTTTTTCTAACCTTTTCAGATAATATTAGGCCTAGCATGCTCCATCTTCCTTTGTTGTATTGCTAGTTAATTAATGTTAGATGGACATCATCTTTGATGCCATACTTGGACTCTTCGTAATCTAATAAATAAAATCATATACTTCACGTGTCTGTACATTTAAGATATTTGCAAAAAAAAAATTGGGGCATCTAAGGATAAGCAACAGAACACATTTCGATCATTTTTGAAATTTTTGTCTGTTTGTTTGTTTGTCTGTGAGTTTGTGCATGCATCACTTAAAAACTACTGAACGGATTTGATGGACTTTTCACAGAAACATGGGGCTTAACATTTAGTTATTATTTCATCGCAATCGGCATATAATAGTACTTCCATACTATTCAGATTGCGATGAGTTTGGACTGAATTTGGAGCTGGGAGTGGGAGTGGGAGTGGACTGGCTGTGGGAGCGAGAGCGGGATATTGAGAGTTTGAGTGGGAGTGGAAGTGGAAGATAATTGCAAAAAAACAGTGGGAGTGGGCGTGGGAGTGGCGGTGGCGGTGCTAGTGGGAGCAGGAGCTTGGGAAAATGGGAGAGGATTCTGTAGTTCACTCGAGTAGAGCCGTGGGCACAGCTAGTTAATAATAAAATCAATAATTTTCAGGCATCTTGCCCCATAGATTTAGCCAAAAAATACACATAATATCCTGAATTAACATATTAATCCCACAGTTACATATCATGTATGTATTATTGAGTTGTTATTACACTGCATAAATTTCCTGCTAAGTTGAATAGTGTTATGACTTTTTAATATGACCTACTGGCACAGGTCTTGGAATAATAAATTTGGATAAAATATCATACCTCATTAGAGAACTTATTTGCACACCCTTAGTAAATTAAATTTTGTGACACTTTGAAAAATAATACAAAATTTCATGGTGTGATTAAAATACATATTCTTTGTTGCACAATTAAAAGTACTAACTTATGTAACTGATAAAGTATGAAGGCCTGAAGAAAATGAGTGTTTTAATCTGTAAAATGAAACTGGTTACTGTTACTAGTTGTACATTTACCGACCTTACCAAACAATAGCAGTGTTTGGTAGCAATCACTTTAAATGTTAAAATTTGTTGTAGGACTGAGTTCAACTATTTGAAATCCTTATTGGACCCGGACCAGAGCAACCCTGAGATAAATGTGACGAAGCTCGCAAGTGCCTTGCATAAGTACAGTGAGAGCCAGAAGACTAAAGTTGACCTCGATGAAAGGTATGTTGTGTTATTTGCTTTTGAGACATACTCCCTAACCAAGGTAGTACTTGCTGTAAAATGTGAATTTCTATGTAATTTTTTTGTCTATTGTACTAAGCTAGCACAATTGTAAAACATCTAAAACCAAGTAAACAAAAATTTGCCATTGGTGATTCAAATAACAGAGATGCCTAATGCAGAGATGCAGTTGGTCTCTAAGCTAAACTAGATATTTTAGCTATTAATTACCTTGCTGAGCATGATCACGAACAAAATGTTGGTTCCACTTTCGTGTTACTATTTGGCTGGCTATTTTTTTCCATTCAGAGAAGATGTCATTACTAAATCTTTAAACAATGTAAATGAAGTTTATTATAATATAATGTTGGCTTATTACATGCAAAAGTCACTAGCTGCTGGAGAATAATCATAGCAATTAGTGATTTCTCGTAATAAAATAAGTCTCTAATTGCTACATTACCATTATAACATGGATTATGGTCATGAACGAATTAACCAAGTTATGGTTTTATTCACTATTTTAGATGCCTACTGCGAAATTGTCAGCTAGTTAGTCCTATCTTATAGTGAACCCAAAGGATTTTTTTTTACACATTTTGAAACGAACAAATAACAACAACCACCAAGGCTGTTGATTGTGTATGTCAAAAGCTTAATTAACATATTAAGAGATAGTAATTAATTATCACATATATTTACAGCTTCAATTTGAAGAATGCACAGACTCCCCAAGATTCAGATTCAGGCATATCATCAGATGGTAAGTTTAAGTAAATTAATGCAATGTTTGAGTATCCTCTTTTGAATAAAGTTATTTTTAATTTTCTTTGTGATTTTGTTGCAGGATTCCAGCTGCTGGAAGAGCTGCAATGCGAGCTGCGTGAGAAAACGCACCTGGCTCACCAACTGCGCAGCCAGCTTGAATTCACCGACCGGCAGCACGAGGAGGCGCTCGCCACGCTCACCGCCGAGCGGGACTCGCTGCGAGCGCACCTCAACATGTATGAATTTTAATTACTATATATATTTTTTTGTTATGTTGGTAGCTTAACTAAGTGTTTTGTATATCCATTGATTGTAATGTTTTTGACAATGTACGATTAGTACCAATAAATAATATGAATATGTAATATTACATTGTGCAGCATTTAAATCAGGGATTGAATAACCCGGAAATAATGGTAGTTTTATAAATCAGTATGCGTTATACCGTATATTTCGATATTGATACCGGTACAGTTATATTCCGATAGCGTTATATCTGTATAGTTACTTGTGGTATTCGAGGTCTTTATTTTAACCGATATAAGGTTTCCTTTTATGTGCTACCTTCTGGAGTCCCCCGCCTCATGCCACGGGTAAGATCCGCAATGAAGAGTTTCTAGGAAGAACTAATAACCCTGTCATAGCTGCAAGCAACAAACTCTGCTAAGTTACCAAATTATAATATTGTACTCGTAGGTTGAGAGAAGAGAACATGACACTGACGCACGTGCGACGCGACTACGAGGAGGCTTGCGACCGACTGAGCGGCAGCGAGCAGGCTCTGAGCGACGCGCGACGCGAGCTCGAGTCCTACAGAAAGAGAGACAGGACGATGCAGGAGGAAGTGGTCACTCTAGAGACAGAGGTGAGTTAATGTATAGTAGCCGAGATGTGACATACTGAGGTGTATGTTAGACAAGTGTAGCAGTAAGCAGACGGGTGTATCGCGGTGCGAGCTCAAGCCGTACAAGAGGAGGGGCAGGAGCAAATCACTACCTAGAAAAGGTGAATATCTATGTGAATATCATAAAGTCTATTAATACCCTTTGTTGGATATATGGCTTTTCTAGCAATTCTCTAACATTCAAGTTGGGTGCACGTGCTGGCTTTCGCAGGCCCCGCTACGGTAGCTCAGATGTCTGTCGCGGTCAGTAGTATTTTAACCCAGCTAAAAGCTTACGTTTGCGCCTATGAAATTCTTAGATTTTGAGTGTTGTGTACATTGAATATATTTACTGATGGAAGAAATCTCTTATCTTCCCTAATTCTGCCGTCAAACAGCAATTATAGAGTTGTTGTGTTTTAGTTTAAAGGTAGGACAGCCAGTGTAATAACAGGCATAGTTATATCCTCAGACAGACCGTTTACTGTGACTGTCGCCCATACACCTGTAATATTGTTTACAGAGACTAACCCTACAAGAGCTCCTGACAAAGTCCAAAGACGAGTGCCACCGCATCAACGAAATGTATGCGGCCCGCCAGTCCGCGCTGCTCGAGGAGAACGAGACCCTGAAGACGGAGCACGCTGACCTGGGGGCCAGACTGCAAGACCAGGATGAGTTCATGCAGCAGATGATTAAGGAGAAGGTATGGTCGTCAAGTAGTGGAAGATATATATGTTTACGAGATACTGACCGATTTTTATCGCGGCGATTGCTACCGATTTCAAATTGACGACTTTTTTCATGAGCATTCATATAACCAGATACTAACGCCATTACAGTTGATCAAGGCGTAAAACTCCGATGATAGATATGAAGAGAGGCATGAATCATATTAGTCGTGTTCAAAACCCGTTGTCCGAGGCCTTGTGGTGAGGAGATAATAACGAAATCAGACAATGTGATCCATAACTGCCTCATTGACTTAATGGTTTGATGTATGGACTCCAGCGGCAGACATATTGTACATGTTATGATCTATTTTCTACAGTAGAAGGGAGAATCCTAGTTCATAACTAGAAGTTTATATATATATATTTATTGGTAAATCTCTTGCTACCAACATTTTCATGACGGTATATTGTATCCAGGACCTTGCGCTAGGGACAGACAGATAATGATCTGTGTTGGCAATGGCCAAATAAGGTTAAGTGGAGTAGTCGAACCATCCCGGCTTTGACAATCAAAATGTTTAAATTTCCAGGTGCTCCTAGAGATGGAGCTGAAGGATATGTTGAACAAGTCCAACCAGACGCACCTGCGCTTCGACCGTTCCATCGACGTGAGCTACACCGATGACCAGATGCTCACAGCACTTGACAGCCTCAACGCTGACAGTCGTTTTGCACAAGGTAT
This sequence comes from Esperia sulphurella, assembly GCA_947086405.1. NCBI lineage: Eukaryota > Metazoa > Arthropoda > Insecta > Lepidoptera > Oecophoridae > Esperia > Esperia sulphurella. Next base: position 11,555,943 of record OX352270.1, on the reverse strand, counting down.
GTTTCTTTGGGCAGAGTAGTGTGGGTAACGCCCAGATCGAAAGTGGAAAGAAAATAATACAGTTTATTGTCGCTGTTACACAATAAACTAAAAATTTAAAACAAAACCATGCAGTGTAATACAAGCAACAACGTCAATGCACCGCTGCCTCAGTTTTATACTGCGGAAAAACCACAACGCTGGTTTTTAGGCATAAGTACTACATAACAATACTAGAGTCGTAAAGTCCAGCAGTATGTTAAGTCTATTCTGTTATGTTTCCAGACAGCAGCAGAAAATTAAAGAGTTTTTGTTGTTGTTGTGCCTACCATGATTGTACCAACCTATAAGACTATCTTACGTCCACACTCTTTAGGGATCCGTGAAAACAGTCTTGTTTTTGAACCCGCACACTGTGTACGACGTGCACTTTGCTGATTTTTTATACATTTTCAACATAGTATTAATTGTATGTTTTGTCAGTCCCTTGTTTACCTACCCCATCAACCTTGCCATGCCTTTGCCTTTTGTAACAAAACTATAATATCAGAAGGAGACATATTTATTGGATGAAATTTAAGCACTCACTCTAGTTGTTAATCATACAGAAAGATGTCTCGCGTCAGGATTTTACTATACCGCTCGTAAAAAGCTTACCTGATGGCGCTTATTATTTTTGTTTAGAATAGAATAGAAAAAAAATGCCAGAAAAAAACACCATAATGAAATAATTATGAAAGATAAAAATACCTAATATTTAAATAAAACACCTTAGTTATATACAGCGCAGGTAAAAGAGATTTAAATGAAATTAAGTAATACTTTATTTAATATAATTTAAAACGGTTGTACCTGAGCTTTCATTGGGGAAGGCCTATGTCCAGCAGTGGACGTCTAAAGGCTGACATGATGATGATGACATGATGTACCTGAGCTGGTTATATGACTAAGGTCATATTAGGTATTTTTTTATCTATCATAATTATTTAATTACGGTGTGTTTATTTGGCATTTTTTTATTCTATTTACCACATTTGACTAATAATAAACGTTACAGCAAGAAAGAACTTAATGGGTTTTCTTTTAAAACTTTTCCTTACCTGCGCTCGTTATATCATCTACACACACTTACCTGCACATTTACTCCTATAGAGAACCAACTGTTAGATGAAGAATCATTCTTGAACACTTTAAAAGAGGACCAGGGACGGGCCACCAACATGTCTCTGTTTGACGAGATCCGAGTGAGCTTCAGCAATATGTCCAGACTCAACATCACAGATATAAACGATTCACATTGCGATAAGTGCATGGAGAATCTAGATAGTTCTTTTACAACTACTGGTACACAGACAGACAAGGGTTATAATGAAAAAGGCCTGTGTAACAATTCTAATGTTAGACTGTGTTGTAATTGCTTAAAGGACATGCATGATGAAAATGTAAACCTTGAAACAACTGTAAATATGTCATGGATAAGTATTGGTGTTCAAACTGATGTACCTCTGAACTTTCAAACTCACAATGAAAGTAAAGTATGTAATTTGATAAGTACAGAAAAACAGACCAAAGAAACTGGACAATACACTAACAAAAACCACGTAGCTAATTGTGGTGACTGCCCAAAATGCCTGGACTGTGATAGAAATAATAAACATAAGACTAAATTAGAAAGGGATCTGAAGCACTCTCACTGTGCTATAGCTGAGTTACAAGTAGATTTGAACAAATATGAACAAAATTTGAATAAGCTACAGAGCTTCTTGGATGAAGGAAACGAAAAGAATAATTTATTGCAAAATGTCGTACAAAATCTGCAAACGAAGCTTTGTGTATTGGAGGCGGCTTGTGGTGATCAGAAAAATAGAATTGACGACTTGTATCGTGATACCAATTGTGCTGAATGTCAAACTGACTGTGGTAATTCCATATCCAGATTTTCCGTAGATTGATCTATGTTTGTGTTTTGTCTAGTTGTTTCCGTATATTTATTTTTTGTGTATTTGTGTGAAGTCCTATATGTTGGTATTGGTTATTATTTTATTTAAGTATTTTATATTGTGTAGTACTAGAATATCCAGAGGTTCATCTCATCACCGACTGACCACTCCCGCTAAAGCTAGTTTTATACTTGTGCCACTGAATACGAGCAGCTGTACATACATTGAAGCTTTGGTAAAAAAATTCATCAGTTGAAATTGTCATATACCTAAACTAAGTAATATTTGTGGTTCTGGAGAAAGGCAGTGAAAGCGTTTTTAAGGGAGTATTGAAAGTTTTTTTGTTCTGATGGCGGTTAAAGGAGACGGCAGAAACGATGGGGGAGTGGTCATTTTGTAAAATTTTGTTACTGATATTATCGTGACACTAAATAAAGGTAGTAGTGACATTTATCGTATATAAATCCAGGTGGATCTGAAAATAGCCAAAAGCGGATTAGTGAGGAAGTATGGGATTGGATGTGGTATGACGAAAGATCTAAATAGATCGACGTCGAGTGCATAGACACCGCCCAAGTAGCATTTTACTCCATTTAAGAGTACACATTTAGTTCCAATGTGAACTTAAAGCATTATTACAGTTCACTCGTGATGTATAAGCTGCATTATTGCGATTAACACCACCTATACCTGTCTAAGGGACTTATAGGAGTGTAGAGTTATACTTTTATACGGTTGTTGGTGTTACTGGTGTTACTCTAACAACTGTCCTTTAGTCAGCCGTCTGACTAAGAGCCGTATAGGAGGGTAGAGATACGGCAATCGCTGTTTAACGGTCTACTTGTACGATGTTATACAGCTAGCATATTAATAGAACACACGTGGTCATTTATACAGCCAAAGGCTGTTATGTTTACTTGTTTTAGACTGTTATACAGCTAGTAGCTGTAGTAGGAGTTGTTTGTGGTCGTTGAAGTTGACGTGTATTGTGTTTATTACGTCGCGTGCAAAAATTTGTGAAAATGAATAAAAAATCTTGGAAAATAAGAGCGAGAACCGGTGGAATAAGAAGAAAAATTGCAAAAGAATATTCGCAAATTCGTCCCTCTTTATCTAGTTTGTTTACATTCTTTTAAATACCTCCTTGAACAACGTAGTGTCTTTGTAAGTGTAAATACTCTGACACCAAACTGTGTGGCTCACACGAAAACAAAAAGTGTTTTTTGTTAGTTTGTTACAAAATTTGTACTTTAGGTATTCATACTTGACTTAGTACCTGGGCTAGGCGATTTAACGGACAATAATTATTATTGCGGATCTCTAAAATTTCAGTATATGAAAGAATAAAACGATGATCACAATTGACCTGAATTACATCTTAAAGCTGTACATAAGTTCACATTAGAATACATTTATAGACATTGGTTCTGTAGTGGTACAAATGTGGGACTTCATATAGCCAACAGCATTCTAACAGAACACATGTGAACCTATATACGCTCTAGCCGTATTTCATTTCCACCATTTTGTTCACGTAACCTAAAATATTTACCATATAAATCTCCAAAATTATCATGCAGATTTATCACAAAATACGCAGATAGAGCGGACGAGTTTTGGTTTCATGTTTTAATTAATTACCGTAGTATAATTATAATGCCAATATAATATCAAAAACTGAAAATTGTAGATTTCCTCTCAGCCAGTTTTAAATATTTTAAAATGAATATCGCGTTTTTACAGAGGCGCGTGAATATTTTAGCTGTAAATATGTATACATTTCACGATAAAGTTGCATTCCCATGGCATTTAACATTATTAAGTATTTAAAACAGGTATACTTACCGCGTGTTATCATACTTTTTTATCCAATTGATATCCGCCGGAGTTAATGTTTCTGATGGCCGGGCGTACACACAAAACCAAACTAAATGAGGAAAATTAATAAATAAAAGAAATAATTTAGGACACACGTGAACTTTAGGTAGCACTGGAGTACTTTTGTGGGATTTTATAACTGTGAAGGCTGTGTATTTAGCCACTTGTTACTCTTTATTACGCTCATGGACGTTGTATGGTTCACATGTGTCCCATATAGCGCCGTAAGTCAGCCTTTAAGCCCGATGTTACTACTTAAACTGCTAATATAACGCTAATGTACAGCCATAGTGAACTTAAGGCTGTCTAATTTGTGCCAAACTGGTTCTATAAGAGCTGTATAGCTTGCTATACAGCTCTTATACAGCTGACTTACACAGCTTGTGGAGTACATGTGAACCACTATACATCTTATATAGAACCCCGAATGCCACTTGGGCGTAGAAGAAATACTACGGCGTGTGTGGTCTACCAAGCCGTTCATTCATTGCTGGACATAGGCCTTCTCCAAAGAAAGCTTCCACAGCCAGTCCTCTGCCCTCCGCTTCCAGCTGCTTTCTATTCAGGTGGTCGGTCCATTTAACAAGGGATCTGTGCTAACCAGTACGCGGTCTCCGATCCACAAATCATGTCAAACTGTTGTTTATTCCTATAGTCTTTGATGATTTGGTGACGTCTTTATTTAGTGACACGACTAATTTCTGTTAAGTCGAGGTATGTAGTTATAAGTAGTTAGTTCTAATGTAGATTTCTTTAGTAGTAGCGATCTGTTCCATTTGTATTATGTGCTAATAAGTAAATGTTTTCAGAACAAATGTCTGTATCAACGCAAGTGGAAGTGCCGTGCGCGGCTTGCGAGAAACGGAATGCTGTGGCTCCGCATAGGCTCAGGAGATATTTATGGTGGGTTCTGACTTCCCAAACTTATCACTTGCGATTTTTTTCTATAGATAGTATCTTATGTGGTCATCTGAAATATAGGCTATCACTGCACGAAGTTTCTTCAAAATCAGTTGAGCCGTGAATTGCCGTGTGGTTCCTGGCTAGAATAGGGCCACCCTGATTCTTCCCGTGGTGGGTGTCTTGTCGTCAAGGCGACTAAGAGATTACCCATCCCTAGTGCAATACCTAAGCGTTCTCATATGAATATTAAGATCATTACTGCGATCATCAATCCACCTACCAAGCGTGGTGATTATGTTAAATTCCCCAATCAACAAAAGTGGCATTCTATTGGGGAAGCTTATGTTCAGCAGTGGACGTATTTACGTTGATAAATGAGTGAAATCCTAAATGAGATCACATAAGAAGCTATTGGATTTTTAATTAGTATCCGATTAAATATTTTTTCCTAGTGTTTGTTATATTTTTTTACCGTTACATATCTGCATACTTAACAAAAATACGAAACTGATCCGCGATGTGCGAGATAGAAATCCGAATGCTGTTGTTACTCTATGTAGATGGTGTGTTTTACTGACATACTTTTCATGTGTTAACATACGAATAGAAGGTCCATATCATCACATTAATACGGCCCTCGAATGTCCGGCAGAGTCCGACCTCTGGTCTCTAGATATATATCGCTTTACCGACCTCTTTCAAATTGTACAGTTTATGATTACAGGGAGCCACTAAAGTGTCTATTTCAAATGTTCGCTCTCGTCTGCTTCCTGTGCGCCATCTCTGTCCTGTACGGCGTCACGCGGCGCTGGAACGCGAGGTGCGAGCGAGACACCGCTACCGTACCTTGGAGGTGGTTCGATGCACAAGACATTTTGGACCTCTTGTTGAGAATAGAGTACGTTTCAGATATTCCAATGTGAGTGGTTTAAATTCCCTGGTAAAAATGTAGACTGCCATACGTCTTAATAGTATCTCCTACGGGGCTGCCCTAATATTGCTTCAACTAACCTAATCACACATTCCACTGCCATTGCCGCCAACGTTAATGCCATAATTTTTTTCTATTTAACATTTATTTAGGTCGTAATACAGTCCACATTAAAACAAAACTCAAAGCAGATTATGGTTCAAGGTATATATAATTTATTTAGTACGTAGTGTAGAAGAACTTAAGATTAGGTCAGTTGAAGCAATCTATAGCAGCTTTCCAGTAGATCCCCTGAAAGCACATGTCGCCATCTCTACTAAGATTTTACTGCCATCGGTTTGGACCCAAAGTCAGTAAGACAACAAGTGCGATAACTTGAGCAACCGTACGGTCTTCGTAGAAATGATGAATTGTGATACAGGAACTTATCCACAAGGGTGTTGCGTACATGGGTTGTAGCAAAACAATGCAAAATTAGTATTACGCACAATAAAGGCATTAAATAGAGAATAAATTAGATTTAGAATTTAGATAAAATTATTAACATATCGGACATTGAAAATGTAATTTACAATTCAAAAATAACACAAGTGTTAAAATAACATTTCAAAGTGTTGAATTGAATCCATTGGTCACTAATTTGTTGTAAAACTGCCGTTTAGAACAGAATATGTAAAGGTTTACACCTTAAGGTTGCTTTTCGATTAATTTGAATCTACTTGACGTCGATGTATGGGACACACAATTTATTTAGTGTCTAGTCTGTTGTCTTGGTAATTGTCTCAAAACCTGATTGCTTAGAACATATGTATCGAACAAACCCTGGTTTAATGATGCTGTGTTCTTGTATACTAAAGATATTCATTTTGCATGTATACGCCATGCTCAAAAGAATAGTATTTCGATGTTTTACAACTCCCATTCTTTTTTCAGTCTGTGTACTGTTTTAACATATTTATATCAAACATAAATAACATATTTTAAGTACATAAAGTGTCAGTGTCCCTATGCTCATAAAAGAATATGACATTTAATTGTACATTTAATATTAGTCTGGTCTGTGTGTTCGAGGTGACTTCTCAATATTTTTTTCACATTTCTTTTATCTCATATTTTATTTTTGTTGTTTTTGTAATTCTTTTTACTTATCTTGTTGTTTATAGCAGAGATTTGATAATTCATAGTTTAACAGTAAAATGGCTTCCTTGATTATTGATTATTAAATTTTATTCACTATAATTTTATATTATTAAGGATGTTTTATAACAATGTGGTAATCTCGTGACCTAATTGAATTGAATCCAGTGTGTAATGAAAATTCTATAAGTTATAATATTTTCAAAGGGCTTGCATGTTTTAATCAAAATAAGTACAGGTCAAGCCGACTCTGTGATAGTCAGTGCCAGTGTGTTAGACTTTTAACTATAGATTTACCAAAAATAAGAGCATTTTAAAATGCTGAGTGAGATATTAATCTGAAATTATTTTTATAATTTTCATATATTTTTTTTGTCAAGAATGCTAAACTTAACTTTAACTTTGTATTCTTACAATTTTGAATTATTACTCAAATATGAAAATGTATTTTTAACAATTACCAGCATTTACCAGTGCATTTATTTTGTCTTTAAATTTTAGTTTTTTTTTAAATATAAAACAATTATGCTTACAAAGAATTGTGCAATCCTCGTGTGTAATTTAGTTATAATTTTATTTTAGTTTGTTTTAGTCAATCTCATTGTATCCAAATGTATCCAATATCCTAAATGTATCTAAATAAATATTCAGAAATTGTATTTTTTTTTTCATTATTTATTTACCGATTTTTTTAAGCCTGTTGCCTGTTGTGTCGTAACTCGTGTTAGATTTTGTATGGTGAGCGGGCCGCCTGATAATAAACTGGTTACTGTCGCTCATAAACCTGCAGCCCAAAGGCCACAAACGCATTGCCACCACAGATATTTATTTAAAAACTTTATTTCACATACTGTACAAAAGGCGAACATAATGCCAATATGGCATTCTCTTCCAGTTAACCTTTGGGTCATGCAGATAAATGAGTGGTAGGCTAGATACCGCATGTTCATCAATAGTACGAGAACCGAACGTGTAATTCTTTTTTGTACCTACTATGACGTCTCACGAGCCATTTAGTGATGTTCACTGCGTAAACAGACCCGTTTTAATCGTAACGAGTCAGAAAGTTAACTATGCCTATGCGCCACCAGCGCGGTTGAACACAGAATGTAAGAGAAGCGCGAATAAGTGGTGCATTTATCCACTTTTATGGCACGCTTGAATGGACGCGGCTTGCGGTATCTAGCCTATTCATATCTTGTGGTTGCCACCCTGAGGACTGTTGGAATGCCTCATGTGCCTGTAATTACACTATCTCGGCTCTCCTACCCTTCAAATCGGAACAACAATGTTAGGATTGCAGAAATAAGTAAGAGTGCGGTGAGCTTTCGTTAGGGATGTACGCCTAGTTGTTAAACTTCTTAATTAAACTGGTCTCTATTATATGATCTGAAACACAGTAATCGCATTGTCGTTTCGTCTATTGTTAGGCCTTATGTCCCTTATTCAGCCACTTTTATTATGTAGTCTCCATTTTAGAACGCTTCTACTCTATCCATATGACCAATAAATTAACAATCTGTGGTACTGTCACTTCAGTCACAGATTAGTTACTACTTCAGTAACGCGATACGCTGAGGCTCTATCAGAGCTAAAAAGGAGTTTAAATTAAAACCATGGGTTCTATATCAGCTCTAATTACTCGCTATAGCCCCCCAAAGAGGATTTTCTTATAATACCTTAGGTGCCACAGTGGCTATACAATAGCGATAGACGGGTGGTTTAAGAGCTCTTAACCGTCCTTAGCACCTAGAGGGTTGGTAAGGTACAGACAGTGAGCACTATTAAACTATACAATTTAAAGGCTACGTGAACTAAAAGTAAGTTTCACATAATAGTTTATTCCGCTTATTATTTTTTTCGGCTAGTCAATAATACAGGTAATAATAATTAATGATTTATTTTCAGGCATCAATGGCCCCATACATATTATCTTTGCCCATACCAACATTACATACCTTAGCCTAAAAATATATATATTTACTACTCTTGCAACTAAAAACTTAATAAAAATACATTTGTATTTTTTTTTATCTTTATTTTAAGCGACTGTCACTCTGTAGTGATTATATTAGAAAAATAACACAATTTTTAAAGTTTAGTACTCGTACGAGGGGCGTTCAAAATATTCTCGGTATTGATATCTTACAACCTCTTTTTGAATTTGTTTTGTTACTGGCTGCTAAGGTTCATTCGTTGACTAAAAAAAAAAGTATAATTCAAACCGAGATGTTCTTTTGTTTTTCTGCAATTTCTGAACAAACATGAACACTATGAGTGAATTAACAATGTTAACGAAATTAGAACATCGTTCCGTCATAAAATTCTTGACAAAACAGGGTAAAAATCAAAAAACCATAAAAGAGGAAATGGATTGTGTTTACCGTGAGTCTGCTCCTTCTTTATCTACCATTCAAAAGTGGTCAAGCGAATTCAAACGTGGCAGGGAGAGTATTAAAGATGACCCTAGACCTGGCCGGCCTGTAGTAGCTACTTCACAAGAAAATATTGATCAGGTGGAAAACCTTATATTGGAAGATGGTCGAGTGAAGATAAAATCAATAGCTCAAGTAACCAATCTTTCTATTGGTACCGTACATGATATTATCCATGACCATCTTAATATGTCAAAAGTGAGTGCAAGATGGGTTCCGCGAATGCTGACTCGGCTTCAAAAAGATATGCGTGCAGCTTGTTGTTCCGATTTTATTGACCTGTGTGGCGAAAATCCTGATGAGGTGCTGCAAAAGATAGTTACTGGAGATGAAACCTGGGTTCATCATTATGACCCAGAGAGTAAACAGGAGTCCATGCAGTGGCACATTAAGGGTTCAGCTCATCCCAAGAAGTTCAAGGTCGTTCCTTCCGCTGGCAAGGTTATGGCAACAATATTTTGGGATTGTGAAGGAGTATTGTTAATCGATTATAAAGAAAAAGGTGTAAATATCACAGGACAGTACTACGCAAACATTCTACGTCAATTAAGGGATGCAATCAAAGAAAAGAGGCGAGGAAAGTTAACCAAAGGTGTTCTGCTTCTGCATGACAACGCCCCTGTCCATACTGCTCATATTGCCAAGGCAGCTATTGCTGAATGTGGGTTTGGAACTATAACTCATCCACCGTATAGTCCGGACTTAGCCCCCAGCGACTTCTTTTTGTTCCCCAATCTCAAAAAGGATCTGCGTGGAAATCGATTTTCTGACGATGAAGCGTTGAAGGTGGCAGTGGACGAGCATTTTTACACCAAGGATAAAAAATATTATTATGAGGGATTAAAAAAAATAATTGATCGATCTTTTAAGTGTATTAACATAGGGGGGGAGTATATTGAAAAATAAAAATATCAAACTTTTCGTACTTGTTTGTCTTCATTCGAATACCGAGAATATTTTGAACGCCCCTCGTACATCAGGGATTTCTGTACAATCTGTTCGCTTCCTATAGCGACAGAACACTACCCCTTCTGCGCGAAAATCTGGACTCAGGAACACATCTTTGTTGGGCTGGAACTCAGAGTTTATACTCGTAGGCCCTAAAATTAGTACGAGTAGGTTAGGTGCACTTTGGTCCAGGGGTGTTATGTCCCTGAATCTATCCTTGGCGCATCTTACGGATGTGGCTAGTGAATGATGTAATTAATGAAATAGGAATGTCAATTTTCGTTCTTCGTGGGATCTTTTTATTTCGGATCATGTCATTGGAAGATTAAGCTAGCTAGATAGATTCCCAAAATATTGACTTGACTCGTCGACTCCCACCATCTCACCTTAATTATTCTAATCCTATGGTATCGCATTACAAAGAGACCGGTAATCTTTACCTTTGTTACCCCACAACAATAGTATTACCGTTCAAGGTAGGTGCTACAACAAAGGGATATTGAGTCTCGTAACTGAGAAATACCCCTGCGAACACTTCCCACAAGATATCGCCATTTTTTTTGTAGGAGGACTGGGTCACTTTTTATTTAAAGAAGATATTGATTGGCTATTTGGGGTTATTTTTTATTTAATCTCTAGCATTGTGGTCGAGTTAATACAAATACGTCAACAATTATTATTCACTAGCGTATACCCGCGACTTACATTCGTCATCGGGACAATTTCAAATCATCAGCCAACTCCGTCCACTGTCTCTCTCTGCCCAGGCACGTCGTCGCCTCATCCGCTCCTCCGTCCTCTCCATCCAGCAGCTTATGGCCACCTTTTGAGGTCGTTGGTCCATCTGGCGTGCCACGCTGCGCGATCTTCACTCTAGAACTCGTCTGTCCAATAGGCCATCGGGGTCTGCGACAGATGTGCCCTGTCCATTGCCATTCCAACTTGCTAATCCTATGGGCTATGTTGGTGACTATTGTTATTCGTCGAATCTCTTCATAACTTGATCCGTAAGTCCTGTCCTTAAAGCAAACTCAACTATTAATGGGTTAACTTTCCTAGACATTGAATGACTACAATTTCTTACCCTTGAAGATACTCAGACTGACGTATCGATTTGTAAATTTAAATCCACACATGCACATAATTACAGGGAGTTCAAATTATTGTATTTCGAAACTTCTAAAAAAAACAAAAAAATCGTGATAATATTTCATACCAAACTTTATAAAAAGTCTTAATACCACTAAGTAAGTAGCAAGTAAGTGTATACCTACACCTTAGCTATATACTTACTTAGTCCTTGTACAGAAAAGTATACCTACACATACTCGTACATTACAGGATACCCTTCGGAAGCATTTTGTAAATTTTACCCGCATTTTATAAATACCGGTCAATATTCTGCATAAAACGTATATAAAGTTACTAATAAGGCATAACCACCTCTAGTCCGATACAACAAGGTCTATATATCTGACGGGGTACGGGGACGGAACTCCTGCGCACACCTGTCGTGCGCCACCGTGGGAATATAGGGCTCTATGGGCATGTATGGGGAAGGACGATCGCATACTTCCATACTGGGGTTACATAATATGTTGCTACATTGTTGGATTTTTAGCATAGATACGTTCATTTGACCACATGTCGATCGGTGACTTTGCTAGGGCATGGACTCGAGTGTCAAAGGTCGTGGGTTAGATTCCCAGTAGAGGCAGAAAACTTTGTACAAATTGATCCTGGACTAAGTATTTAATTTGTGAATTGTCTCGTTTAATTCCCTTCGTACATTAAAAGGGTATTGGCAGTACTAGCCCTTGCAACGGTAGCGCTGCTTTCTGTCACTGGTTTGTGGCATTTCTGGAATAGCTAAAGTAAATGGTTAACTGGTTATATTGCAATGCTCGGTATTCTTTGTACCTCTAAATTAGTTCGGTGATTTAGGAGGCAATGTACAAACACCCATCTTGAACGATTTATTAGATAACCAACATACTAACGAAAAATCATCTTCGAAAAATCATGATTTTTTTCAATAAATCTAGTATTTTTCAAAAAAAAAAACGTAATTAATTATACACGATGTTTTTTTTCATTTTAAGAATTTTTCTTATACTATAGTGAGGCAACTATTTGGGGTGATAGCCTCTTAGCGTAGGTTGAAAGAGTTTTGACATTGTTCACACTAAATTAAGAACAGAAAAAGTTGAAAAATGTGTATTTTGTTTAAATATTATAAGAACTAGCTGTGCCCGCGGCTCTGCTTGCGTGGACTACAGAATTAAATAAAGTTAAAAAAATATTGAGTGTTAATTCCCGTCTCCCTCCCCTTCCGCCGCATCTTCCCCCTCCCGCTCCCGCTCCCATTCCAGCTCCAGGCCCAGGGCCGGATCCAGATTCAGCTCCCACTCCCGCATCTAACCCCCTTAACTCTGGTCTCAACTCTGCTCTCGACTCTTCCCTCAACCCTCCCCTCAAACCTCTTTCTCTCTTACCCTCGTCGCTTCAAATATAGTCCTCCTAACTAATCCATCGCAATGCAAATTCCGCCGAATATTACTTTGTTGCATACGTATGCAACAAATTCGCCGTAATCGGCTCGAATCAAACGTTATGCGAATTTATTGTTTTCAAAAACTCACATACATTACATTGGTACCATACCAACTCCCGCTACCTCTCACGAATTCCGTCGAGCATTTATACCCTACACTACTGTGTTGTATACTAATGCAGTGTATGCGAGTTTGCGAAAACTATAAACAAAACTTTTGATTGACTGGACCGATTGCAATGAAGAAAAGCCTATATGTTACACCGAATTAAGCACTGTTTCTGTGAAAAGTCCATCAAAATCGATTCAGTAGTTTTTAAGTGATGCGTGCACAAGCAAACAGATAAACAGACAAAATCTTTAAAAATGATTGAAATGTAAAGGATCTGTTGTAACTGCCACATCAATAAACATGTTTAAGAACAGACTAGACAATTTCTTAAAAGAAAATAATAAAGTCGATTAATGATATGGAAACACCAGCTATAAGCTGCCTTTCCATTTAAAATAAAATAAATAAATAAATAATGTGTTCTAATACTTAGATAGCCCCTGTCCCATCCGCCAATCCAAGGTCTGCCGTGCCGATGGATGCGTGTCCAGGGGCTAGCCTGGTCGTAAGCGTGCCGACATCCCGGAGCTAGGTGAACTCTGGGCACTATTAGCCTTACCGAATCATGCCGGGCTCTGATGAGGTGGACAGTTAAGTCCCTAGCTAACCGTGGTACCTCAACAAGGCGGCGATGTTGTTCGCAACACATCACGTCAAGGGGAATCACGGAGCGAAAAGCGGGCGAAGGAAAGCCACTTTGCGACATTAGATTGCGCAAAGTGGCGATCCATCGTCTCTGCCTACCCTTCTGGGACCCAGACGTGAGCATTGTATGTATGTAATACTTATCCTTAATATATATATATATATATATATATATATAATTTTGTAAATATCTTCAATGTATCTACAGACATGCGTAGTTTACGATTTTGTTTATTAGATAATGATATTGATTTAACAGATGCGGATTTAGAGAGTTAGGTACGTAGTACGATTTACTTGTTCCAAGACCATTAATTTTTAAGTTTAATTCTATCTAAGACGTCAATTAAAGACGCTTGAATAAATCATTGATTTTTAGTGAAAAAGTCATTTGCTTTGAATCATGTTTTATATCAAATGATTTAATCATACCAACCATGCTACCAAAGTGCATTAACATTAATCAAACAGTCCAAATAATTCTCACGTTATAAAGCAAGATTTACAAATATTGAACCATCAATCAAATACAATAGGAGTTTTTTGTCCGTCCGTCCGCCGCGACCCGGAAACCTTCTCCGGATGTTCGACTTTTTTTATAAGTCGCTCTTATAAAAACGAGTTGTAGTCAAAGGGCGTGTTTTTGTAACCACCTGTTTCCATGGGAAATCTCAGAGTGTGGAGCACAAAAAATGATGCATATTTGGGATCAAGTCGTTGTTCAGTTTCCGTATGAGACACCATTTTATTAAAGCTACAGCTATACGCTGTCGCCCGCGATTCGTTCGCATGGACTGGTTACTTTCCTTCCGTTTTTACAAGTATTCTTCGTAACCAGCTACGCTAAGATCAAGGTATTTTTTACGAAGTTTTGTTTCCAAGTCGTATAACAATTCGAAATAACTACAACAGACCGGTAGCTAACAGAGGAGCACTGATACGAGGTCAAGTAGTGTGCAATGTTCAACACAACAGACATACCTTCCAGCGGTGGAATATATGTGTATTACACGCCTATCTGAAGTTGACAAGTCACCAATAATATTTTTTTTTCGAAATTCAACGTTCATTTTCATCTAAATAATTGACCTCGCCACGAGAAAAGGCAACATCCTACACAATCCAAGGGTGTCTGATCCTTTAATAGTGTTTTTATTACAATAAATTACTTCCCCTGACGATTCACGGAGGAAGGAAGCTGCCCCGTTACAACCAAAAAAAACATAACGTTCTTAGTTCACACGGCCCTTGTGATGTCACGGATTATGGGTGAGAATTATGAGAAAACTCACTTTTTATGTTTTTACGCGTTTCGTTTTGAATATGGGAAGTTCCCATTTAAAATTTTGAGATTCTTAAAATTTTAATGGTTTTTTTAGACAGATTCTCGTTAGTTCCGAACTCGATTTCCTGCAGAGGAAGGGTTTGAATTTGGTTATCTTGCTTCCAATATGAAAAATGTGTTATTTTCATATTGAAATACAAATATTTGAAAGACTGACTTGGCAAACTTGCAAAGGTTTTTGCATATAGTTTAACATCTCATCAGCTGTTAATTTACTAGGGGTAGTTGAAACTGTGTTGGATTTGCGTTGTTGGTGTCGAGGATTCAGTATTGTAGCCCTAAATTTATTAATTGGCTTCTAAATTATATTATATTGATCCAGAACCCTCCTCGTCAATATGTAGAGTACCTATTAAAAACTGTGGTCCATAAAAGGAGTCTATAATACGACCCAATGATGAAAAGCATTTTCCCACCGTTACCCCATTTGGCACATCATAGCATATGACATGTTTCACCATTTATTATCAATTCATTAACCTCATCATGCAATCGCACGTAATTATGTCACACTTGGGTGGACCTCTCGAAACCACACTTTTTGCAGTCTATTGTTTTCTTCGACATGCCATTTTCAACCTTACTGCCATGATATTATAAGTACAATACATGTCAATAAGTATTTTATAATGTGGTACTTAAAGTCCTTCCGTCCTACCATACTAACCCAGTAAAATAACACCTTAATCGGAAGGTTTAAAGACTACTGTTAAGTGCATTAGTTAGTTGGAGTGTTATGGAATTGTGGATAGACTGCGGAGACCGTGGGAGAGGTGGCCTAATTAAATATTTATTTATACTTATATGAAAGTACTGAGGGCGGAAAGGTCAGTTTGATTGAACACCTGGATGAGTCAATGACTTGTTTATATTCGAAATAGATAAGAAGTTCTTTCAGACTTTCGAATTGTTGTTGATATATTTTTATCAGTATCCAGTAACATCGCTGTTGGTACCTACCGCTACAACGTTGGGTTGCGGGGCATAAGAGGGGGGGCTTTCTACCACTGCGTTGCGGATTTCGATGCTCTTCAAAACATAATAAGGTTTACTTACTTACCTACTTAGATAGAATTCTTAGTATAGCCACCATTTCTGGTTTTGTGGACTACAATAAAGGGTACGTTTCCCCAAGGCCTTGACGCCATTGTCGCTTGTAGGTATCACAGCTGCCATCTGACATCGCCATCTATACAGGGGGTGTAGAATACCTGTATAGTGACCCGTTGAGGAGATATTCAGTAGCAATTAAACATATAATTACGTACTGAACAACTATTTCGAATCGAATTCGATGTAAAATTAATTGTTCCTAAATATATTTTCTTTATTGCACATTTCGCAAATACGAAATAAAAATATAAAATTTTGTTTACAAAAGCGAGCTTATTCTAATAGAGATCTCTTTCAGCCTAACTCACCGAGTGTGAGAGCACAGTAACAGCATAGGTAACAGTGAGGGTATGATTTCTCAAATGATGCAATTTGTATAGGAAGAATTTTCTTTGTGATTTTCAAAGGCGTTTTAGCGTAGGTTTATTTTGCATGTGGCATGCTCCAGAGATCAAAAGTTGTTGAGCATTCTAAAGTGAATGCCACTGTATATAAATAGGTGTTTATTTAGCTCCAACCTGTATTCTCTCCGTACTTATTCCATTATCTATCCCCTAAAGTAAACACAAGTGCGACCTTATTTTGTGTTGTCATGAGGTAGAAAACGAAGAGGTAGAAACGATTTGAGCACTGAGCATCGGTGGCGCAAACTCTGGAAGACGCGGCTTACTACTATAAGGAGTGGTCCGAGTTTGGTCTCCGGTCACGCCACGCTACTAATGGGTTTTCCTCAAACGGTGAAGGAAAATATCGTGAGAAAACCCTCACATTTATGATAGTCAGTGTGTGTAATTAGTGTGTAATCAGTAAATGTCGCGGGGCCGATGCCCCCAGCTTTTTACACGTGGCCCCCGGGCAGAGATAACAGTGCCACTTTGGCAGGCGTACAGTCCTTATAGACCTCACTGCTCATACGTCGATGCTAAACGATAAAAAACTGCCCCAGCTTCACTAGTGTAGCAATAGCCCTTCCGACAGATAGACTTGGAAAAGGAGCTGGGCTGGATGCTGAGGGCGGAGAACCGGAAGTGGTGGCGTTCATTAAGGAAGGCCTAAATCCAATAGAAAACGTCGACCGGCTGGATGGAGTAAAAAGCTCGTGTATGTATGCATAAAGTTTTTTAGAAACGTGCCTATTGGTTATATAAATCAAAATAATCTATCTTAGTTGAACTTACAATCCAATAAGCGTTTCTGTAACATACTTAATTTATTTATAACTAAGACATTTTAGACCGTTTTTTTTTGCATACCAGTTATCAAATTAATTATCTAAATTATGAAATAAAATTTCACAACGTTGTGTGCACAAAAAATTGTTACACTTACACGCAAACCTAAACAACCTAATCGCACTCAAACGAACCCTTGCACCTTTATGCATTCCCACACACCGTGAGAACCTGAGGCACCCCATGCACATAAAGAACCAAGTTAAACTGTCACCGGATCCCGTACAACACCACGTTTGAAAAACTCTATACTTACCACACTCCCCTTCACGGAACGGTGAGCGTATGAAGTATCGTATTAAAATCTAAAGGTGTTCCTACAAATTATTACAGTACTTTATGGAAAGGTGCAAATTCATAAAGTATTGGGTTTTTGTGTAGGGTGGAATGGCGGTACTTGATGATACTTGATGGACGTGTGTACGGTCCTGCATTCCCATACAATACAGGATAAAGGGAGCGGCGTAAGTAGCTTCACTCGGTTTTTTGTTCGATTTATATATTATAAATAGGTACATTTAAACTGGGATTTGTTAAACTATTACAAATAAATAGATTGTAGATTATAGATTCAATGATTGTAGATCCTTAACTTGTATAACTTTGCCTTGTAACATTGTTTTAAGGCAATGTTACTAACTTAGATACTTCAGGAAAAGTAAAAAATAATTAATTGACGGAAGCCGCACATTGTATGCGATATATATTAAAGCATATCCTACAGGACAGAGATTTTTACTTACATTCTAGTCGCGTTTGCGATATTTTAAGAATATACAAAACACTCCCAGTTCAGAAAACAATATTTATTAGTAAATTTTCAAGTAGCCTACTATCCTGCTGCGCAACATGGTTTATCTTTATAAATAGAATATTTATCTTTTGTGAATATAATAATTCACAACACGGAATCGAACCTATACCTTCCTACCTCTACGAACCACTCAACCACAGGCGCCATTCACAACAGGTCCCCGGTAGAGCAAGACGGCACGAAAACAAAACATTCCGTCACAGTTCCCACCGCATTGACGCCTGTGTCGAACAGAGATAGCTACAGTTTTTATTTTCGTTTCATAAACAGGATGAGACGGGAAGGAGGGCAATTTAAAATTTGCCTTTTTTGATGCGTACGATTCTTTCACAAGTTTCACTCCACATAACGTACGTAGCCAGCGTCCGGTGCGGACGTGAGAAGTGACAAGTGAGAGTGAGAGTGAGTGACAAGTGAAGTGAAATGCCGTGCAGTGATGACGATGACTCCCAAAGTGGATTCATTTCTGAACCCAGTCAGGGGATGTCCAAGGCTGAATTGCGAAAGGTACCCAAATATTATTTATATAGGACGTTTAGTATTTCACTTATTCTAGCTAGTGTTATGCAAAAGACATGGTTAATAGCTATGCTAGACTGCCATTCAATATCATATATTCTAGCCCATTATTGTACATAAAATACAACTTTAAAAACTTCGAAGATCCATAATTTAAAGCCTGTACAATATTCTCTAGTTTTGTACCGAAAGTATTTAAATATGTTTGGGACCATTAAGGCATACATCCGCCTATTAAAAATGTCCAAACAATTAAGATAATACGCCGAAGCAAAGTGTTCCAAATAACGTAAACTTTCTTTGCTAGGATATAATGAAATTCGGAACTTACGTATATGCTCGATCGACGCTTAACTCGAACCCACATCTCATAACTAATAGTGAAGGCAGCTGTACTACCAACTAAGCCTTACGGTAGTCAATCAAAACAGACAAATCAATTCATATTAAAAGCCATCCAATATTTATTATTTTACAGATATGTAAAGTTTTTTTTAAACATTTTCAGACGAATAAACCAATAATGGAGAAGAAGAGGCGCGCGCGCATCAACCACTGTCTTAACGAGCTCAAGGATCTGCTCACGAGTTCCTTGGATAAAGACGTAAGTTACCTACGTCAGTATTACAGTCACTCTAACTATAGACACAAAGGGATATATAGAGAATAGCTAAATTGTTTAAAAATTGGATATAAGGTGGTTGACCCAAAAAAGGCCCAATCCCTAATAAAACCCACTTTTCGAATTTCCCGCTTTAACAAACATCGATTTACCACCAATAAAAGTATGTAGGTATGTGGGAATAAAAAAATAAAAATTCACACTAATACATACCAAGAGCTATGTGGTTGGGTCTTACCGCTGCTGACGAGGAGTTATTTTGTTCGGGTGATGGCATGAAGAAAAAGACAAATTAATTAATTGACTAAATATTAGGATATGACAGTTACAAAAATAACTTTGGTATGATTACCAATATTATGGATAAAGACTGATTAAAGAGTCGCCAAATTCTGTCTTTTTTCTTCTTAAAATAAGTGATCGGGTTCCCAATAAAGCCAAAGGACTAAGAGGACTACGAACTGGTATTTTTGTGACGTTTAATAAATAAACATTGGTTTTATTACATCAAAGTTCATTTATTTATTCTAATAATTGGGAAACGATACAAATAAGGTGGACCTTATTTGGGTCAAGTATCTCACTCATGCTTATAAGAATCCAATAGGGTTCTAAGAGGGAAGATTTCTGTTGCCTTCAACGTCGTTGTCCCACTGGTGGGACAGCAAGAATTTCGTATAAAAAATATTCCTGTTGGTCCCACCACCGATTTGTTTAATGGGAACAACTGGAACCTTAAATTAATTTTTTTCTGAAGTCAAACTACTTTGTCCCACCATAGGTGAAAACAGAAAACTTAACTGTTGTATGGTTCAACTTGCTGACTTTGTGGACTGAAGTAAATATTAAATTATCCTCCACTTTGACCATATCCATGACATTTTATACGGATTGGTTCAGTAATTGAGTAACAATCAGCTATGATCCAAGATAAACTAGAGTTATTACTCTGCTATCTTGAAAGACTGTAGTTTTAAGTTCTAACCAATTGCTTCTGTTTCCAGCCAGCGCGCCACTCTAAGCTAGAAAAGGCAGATATTCTGGAACTAACTGTCAAGCATCTTCAAACGTTACAACGCCAGCAACTAGCCGCCGCTATAGCTGCTGATCCTGCCGTCTTACATCGCTTCAGATCAGGCTTCGGAGACTGCGCAGTCGAGGTCCGAAGATATCTCTCACGCTTGGCCAGTGTACCTACCGGCTTACGTCATCGTTTAGGAATCCATTTGAATTCTTGCATATCAGGAATAGAACGGTTAAACCCTCCAGCAGACTACCCTTTAGTTCCAGATCCGTTAAGACTAGACGACGAGAGACCAAGTGCATTCCATTACGTGAAATCAACGAGACCCACGAGTCCACCGTTGAGTCCTATGTCTTGCGATTCGGCTTGTGACTCCTCAACAGAACTGGAGACTCCTCCAAGACCGGTGCAAAATTTTCCATTCCCGACCCCGCCTAGTCGAAGCGCATCAGACCAAGATTCGAGTCCAGAAACTCAAAAGGCAACCGTGTCTTCCACAACAATATCTCCTGAAACGTTAAAACAAGAAGCGTTGAGGAATAAAAAATATATGGAACCCCTATCGATTGTAATAGATGTAGAGAATTATAAAATTGGTATAGATGCTTCGCCTAAAAGGGCTGTGGATTATTCTATAAGACAGAAACTCAAACGTCACGTGCCTCAGACGACAGGGCCTGTACCAAAAATTATCAAATTAGAACCCGAGAAACCTGTAACCATTCCGGCAATTGTAGAAAGAAAAATAGTTTACGACAAATCAGCAATTCCAGAAAATCTGTCGGCTTTTAAGAGGATTCCGGAAAGGATTACGGTTCCGGAAAAGAAGCTAACCATTCCGAAAAGCATCACGACTCCTGTCGAAAGACCTGTAGAAACCCGACCTCTGGCTGTGCAAAGAACTGTGATAAGTCACACGGCTGAGTCGTTGGCTCAGTCGTCGAGTGGTACAAAGGTCGGGGTCAAGGAGGAAGCGGATACCAGTTCAAGATCACCAGGACAGGGGACGTCAGCGTCGACTAGTACAGAAGTGTGGCGACCATGGTGATTACTGCGACATCTTATTGAGATGCCTGAAAGCGGCATGCCTTAGCAAGCTCTATAATTATGGAAACTCGCAAAAAATAATCCAATGTAGCCGACTTAGCAGAGCGGCATACCTGATGAAGTATGGAGTCTTATTGGAAAAACGTGATCTTGGTTTCTAAGGATTTTATTTTAGAGAGATATAAAAATTATCATGCCAGAATTATTTGGAATGATTTGCCATTTATGTATGAAACTTTTGTTTCATTGTTGATATACCTGTGTTTAAATAGATTTATAAACTATAGCTTTAAGTAATTTACCTGTTTGGTATTACCAGTTTTATAATACATTTTAATAGTTTTATTTTTTGGCAACTTTATTTTTCTCCCAATTTTCACTGCTCAATTAAATTCTGTGCCAGATTGTCCATCTGGTCCATCTATGTACAAAAATATTAACAGCATTGCTGTCCTGTGCCGGGTTCGAAAGTGAGGCTCTTCAGGGTGACAATACTCTTGTAGCCATTTGATTGTCCCACGCAATCGAAGGATTGCAATGTTAACGTGCAATAGCGGCCGAAAACCATTTGGCTTGAGACTCCACATAATTCATGGTTCTTGCTGATGTGAAACAATTGTTCAGTATGATTTTTATACAATGGAAATATTTTTTAGAATTAAAAAAAATTGTTGAAAAATATTACATAATTTAATTAATTTAATTGGCAAGCACGTCACAACGCATTAGTACTAGTAAGTAAATAAATTATCCTAAAAATAAATTATTGCGTACGCGCACGTATTGAGTCGCAAATACATCGTCCTGATATAGTATTTTTCATATAGTATGGTGCGAGGGACCTTAGGTCATGTAATATAATTAACAAAGGGGAGATAGCCTGAATCGAATGGATCATTGCTGGTTCAAATGACTGCCTCATTCGCTTACTGGACTCGAGAGCCAGAGGTCGTGGGTTCGATTCCCGCGATGACAGACAAATCTGTACAAGTTAGACCTGGTCTGGATATATTTATGATTTGCTTTGTCTATGTCCAACTTCCATAGTACAGAAGAAAATTCTAGTTTAGAATTAAACAACTGTATATGTATGACAGATATGACCTGTCCACTGCTACTGAATGCTATTAAATGAAACAACAAAATATCTGAAACGCACCAAGCTATATTAAATACATATAATGTTTGGCGTACATTTCTAGCTCCATCCATTGCACGAATCAATCTCAATGGTGAAGCAGCAATGTACACTACATAAGATATGTGCTTTCATAGCAAATTAGATCATACAATTCCAGCGCACAACATGTCCACTGATAAACACAAAACTTATGAAATTAAATAAAGTAACATAATTTTTCATATGGACGGTTAAACATGATAACCCAAATTAAACCACTTATAACAATAATAAAGCATAAACAGCATCAGGAAACAATATTGACCTCCCAGGAAAACTTCTATCCCGGTTCTAACCTGAGGAAATAAAATTTCCAACTGCAAAGTCATAAATTGTCATAGTCTGTGGTAAATTTTATTTTACCGCTGTAAAATATATACAACGTGTTATTCCAGGACGTAAAATTACTACACTAAGTTTCATCAAGATTGGTTCCTTCGTTAAGGCGTGATGATGGAGTAACAAAAAAAAATTAAAAGTTAAAACTCTTATCAGGGTCGGACAAAGAATGGAGAGGACGGCTGGGTAAATATTCGAGTGTCAGCCGTCGTAATTACCTTAACCCCCAAAAGTTTATGGAAAAGGTATGTTTAAATCCGATCCCGCACCAATAAGTTTTTCGCAACTTACGTAACTGCGGTTTATAATCATACCACAAACTTTTCGGTGAAGGACAACATCGTAAAGAAATAAAAAAATACGTCAAAGAAATTCTAAGGCGTATATAAAAGTCCACAGTGGTGGATTATGGCTCTCCACCCACCAGTGAGACATATTTAAACCACCCTCAAATTGGCGCGGTTTGGCGATGGCAGTGGCGGACAAGGCAAGATCTATTTTCCATATAAATCAAGTGCCCGATACCGCCCCTGTGTGGGGCCTTAAGGCTTTTGAGTGATTAATAAACTAAATTTCCCTAAAATATTTTCAACCACCTATTTGAATTTACCGCCTACCAGCGGTGGTAACGCCATTTACAAAAAGTAAACTCCATACTCCCAATTAAATGGAATCTGTAAGCGATATATCTCGATTAACATCACTTGTGCTTCAAGAAGTCCTTCCTCTGCTGCTGCAACTTCTGCTCCAGTGTAACTATCTTCTCCTGGTACTTGGCCGCCTCGCGGGTGAGCGCCTGTATGGCAGAGTCCTTCCGTGCCACTGCCACTTTAACTCTGCAAAAAAAAACACATCAGGTTTCGAAAATACTAGAGGCAAACGAGGATGATCACATTCTGTTATGTACGCTATACACATATTTAAACTTTGTCATCAAACAATTAAACATAATTTTCTTTGCAACAGACTGATTTGTGACATAGTTTGATACGGTAACATGTGTTCGCGACATGTTGAAGGAATTAATGTGAAAACAAGAACTTTTTCATTCCGCCATATTGTACAGGAGAAAATCCTAGTTTGGGATTAGGCAAGTGTATGTATGTATAGTATACATATGAAATATTTATTTATTACCACTTGTAACACAACTCACTTGGCATACAGTTGATGCATCTGCTCCTCGTGGGTTCTCCTCATCTCCTGCGCCTCCTTCCTCATATTCTCCACGGTCAGCCGCCACGACTCGTCACACCGAGCCCTTATCTCCTCGGCTTGTGATTCTAGCTGGATATTTTTCTATTGAACAATATTATGCTTTGAAATACCTTCAAAGGGGTTAACTAAGACTGCATTTAGTTAGCCCGGTGTTTTTCCCTAATAGTTTTATTTCCAATCACGTATTTACCCAAATTTATTTTATAAGATTATTTCTATGCAGAAATTCCTAGACCACTTATTCTTTAAACTGTATTGACTGCGACGACGTATTTGACCATCTCCTGGCTTAACGCCTTATTTGTAATTTTAGTCTCGAGCGTTAGAGGTCGTCGGTTCGATTTCCACAGAATACAAAAAATTTTGGTCAATTTGTCTCGGTCTGGATGTTATATTTATGATTTGTATTACTATCCTTGTAGTACTATCCTTTTTTAATTCTCATAATATGAGTAACTCCCCTTCGTCTCTCGATGTTCGTTTGACAGCAGAGGAAGGCTATGGCGCAAAATTTAAAATCATTATAGTGATTTTTGCCTCTACGACGATAGTCTTAATTTTTAAAATTGTATATATTTAAGATATACGAATATTTTAAATCAAATCATATCATTTATTTAAATCAGACGATAGTCCATAAAATGTTGTTAGTATCAATTAAACTTAAATCTATGTTAGTAAGTGGACAATAAAATAAAATACAATTTGTTTATTTATTTTGTCTGTGAAAGTCACCCAGTGCCTGAGTATTGATCTATCCATCATCTCCCGTATAGTGATCAAGAAGCTGTTAGTGCTGCCCCGTACGCGGCGCATCAGGGAGGCAATTCTGTTGCGCAGGATGGCGTGGTATTCATCCACACGCGCCTCGGCGAACATATATAACGCGCTACAGAAACGCGGCAGCTCCAACAGCAGCGAAGCAATTCTCGAAAAATTTTCAAAATCCCTTTTTTATTGATTGAGATTTTGTGATTCATAATGTCCAAATCTTTAAATATGTTAGTAAATCAAATTTTTAAAACTTACCTCAGTCAAAATCTTATTCCGTGTTTCGAGTTGACCGACAGACACTTCCAGTTCAGCGCCTAAGAAAAAAAAATATAACATGATCGAACTATGCATGAAATATTTTAAATTATTCCTCAGTTGTTCATTTCAATGACTTTGACTGTCATATACTAGGTGTTCAGTAACTCAGTATCACAGTTAGAAATCGTGTAAAAAAAGTTTGTGTAGTTTTTTTTCTTTCAAAATGTTTTCTCAAACGTATGCTCACTAGTCGCGGAGGGGAAAGGCGAGTAGCGAAGAGGTGTGGCGGGGAGCGCGGCCGATCATCGATGTATTGTCCATAAAGTCTCACGTTTTTCGGAAAACTAGGAAGCGTCATAACTTTTTATTTTTTGAACGAAATTATATTTTTTATTTTCATTACAGAGCATGTTCTCGAATATCCACAGACATTTTCTTATCACCCATACATCGAAGAATATATTTTCCTGAATGTAATTGTATGTAAAATTGTGTACAAAGGCGGACTTATTTTACTCAGGGATCGCTTCCAGCCAACCTTAGAGTAACTGAAAGAACTTGTATAATCCGTTTAGTACCAAATTTTGACAATATAAACGTACACAAAAGTGCATATATTACACAAACATGTCCAACAGTCGTTACGGACCGAGCTACTAGCTTGGTTATAGGATTCAAGCGCCAGAGGCCGTGGGATTCGATTTCCACTGTGAACAGACAACTTTATATAATTTGTCAACGTTAATACAGGTCTGGATGTTGTATCATCATCAGGTTATTTTTGTCTCCACTGCAGGAGCACAACCTTCTCTTATCTGCCGGAGACAGACGGAGGATTTGGCCTACACTCCCCGCGCTGGCCAGACGGGTTGGGGAGGCCTGATTGATGTTTTATAATGTATTCCCTTTGTCGGTAGTTGTATATCCTTGTTTAATTCCCAGAGTACAAGAAAAAATCTCCGTTTGGGATTAGACAAGTGTTTACATATCGACCCAAAAGGGGGACCCGCTGTAAGTACCCATACCTATGTAAGTAACAAAGGTGTGGGCTCGAGCGTTTCAGCTTTTTTTGCGTCGATAGTATATAACACGTAATACGTAAATGCAGTGTTGTAACTAGCCTTTTATGCGCCCAGGCGAGCTTCTATAACTGCGCCCTTGAAAAGCGAAACCCAGGTCAATTATGGTAAATTTTGCGCCCCTCCAAGGTCTGCGACCTGTGGCTTGGCACCGCTGGCAGCGCCTTAGTTACAGCACTGCGTAAATGTAATCCTACTTAATATTATAAATGCGATAGTTCGGATATTTGGATGTTCGTTACTCAATCACGCTTCAACCACTAGACGGATCGTGATGAAACTTGGCACACATATAGGTTAGGTCCTGGATGGGACACACGATAATTTTTATCCCGAAAAATATCTCATTCCTACGGGAAATACATAATAACTTGTGATGTTAAGTTGTCCACGCGGACGATGTCGCGGGCAGCAGCTAGTAAATAATAATACGCACAGCGGTCCTCCGCGTGGCGCACGCGCGCCTGCGCGTCCTGGTAGCGGCGCAGCGTCGCCTGCTCCGTGTCGGCCAGCGCGCGCAGCTCGCTCTCGTACTGACATTTGTTTCTCCTGCAACAATCAATATATACACATTACCGAAGGCCATCTTACCTTTCTGACATACCTACCTGTCGGCCATTTAACAAAAAATCTTGATTTCGTGGCCACTGATCACAGCGAGGCCTCCTGAATTTAGCAATGTATTGCTTCATGATTAGTCACATTTTTCTTCACCAAAATTCCTGTGGCACTTATGATAATTTTGTTTAATAAATTGTACTAAAGTTCCAACTAACTCATCGGTTGATGGCCTGGATTTGACATCTCGACTTCATGAACGAATTAATACGTTTATAACGTGAGGAGAGCGCACAACAATGAACAACTTCATTTTACAAGATACAAGTAAAACATTCATTGAAGAAACGGTTTCAATTCAACCTTACCGAATTCATTTTGTTAACCGGTTAAATCGAGAGGTCAGAGGGACGCGGTACTTACACCTGTGTTGTGTTTTCGTCGGGGTGCAGTAAGTTCTACTAAAACCAGTTGGCCATCATTAAACGGAATCTCTCACTCACACACATCCACACACTCACATACACCCACACACTCATCACACCCTTTTTCTTTTGTTTATGTGTTTGTATTAAGTTAAAAATTTATATTTTTAATTGTTAATATTTTCAATATTTTCAAAATTGTAACTATTTGCTCTACTATAGGTTAGTATTACTTTAACTTAGTCGTTATGGGGAAGACACTGACTCCTGAAATACAGTTTACCTAGTTTGGGAGTCAGAGCTTCATAAATAATGTATCATTTTGAAATGAATAAAGTTATGTTTATGTTTAAATTCCGTCTTTTTTTTATTAACCGGTTTCATTTAACCAAAACCATAATCTTGGCTTGGAATTTTAAACGGTTTCCGAGCCCTTACAAAAAGATTTAATTTTTATATAAAAGAGAACAAAAACCTCAAAGCTTCCTGCAGCTCCTTCCTCCCAGCCTGCGCTTCTGCTTCCATGCTCTCTATCGCCTTCTCAATCTCCCTGTCCCTCTCCATCTTGTGCTGGGCGGATATCTCAGTCACCTTTTTCTTCAGGACCACCTGCTGTTCAGCCTCGAACTCTTTCTTGTACTCTTCGAACTTCTGTTCTAGTTCGGTTTGTTTTTGTCGCATTTGCTCCTGAAATTGTGAGTAAATAAATAAAAGCATTAATTTTATTTTCGGGTCGCGTTCTTGAACGAGACCTTGGGGATAAATCCAGCAGGATTGTCTGTGCATTAAACTTTAGATACTGTAATCCACCAACTCGCGCCTGCCCAGCGTGGTGATTAACCTTCCACCATTTTGCACTCTTCACTTATATGAATAAAGGGTTCTGTCAAAAAGGATACTCTTTTTTATCCGATTGAGCTGAAAATTGGAAAATACTTGCATATAAAAATTGTCAGCATAATAATGGGAAAATTATGGAAATTCCATAAAAAAAAACCTTTTCTATTTTAGGAAAAGTAAAAAAGAAATGAAATGTGTCTCAACACGGAGGTGGCGATGTTGTTCGCCACACATCACGCCAAGTGGGATCACGGGGCGAAAGGACATTGACAATTAAATTCATTAATATGCTGACATTGTAAATATTTAAAAAAATTAATTTCTATTTTATAATTTAATTTTTAATTGATAATTTTACGTATATTGTAGCGCCCTTACAGGGTTCATGTTAGTACCTGTGTATTGTTATCTAACATCTTGTAAACCACATGAAACAATCTAATAAATAAAATCGTAAACTTCGCGTGTCTGTACATTAAAGATATATGCAAAAAAAAAATTGGGGGTCTAAGGATAAGCAACAGAACACATTTCGATCATTTTTGAAATTTTTGTCTGTTTATCTGTTTGTCTGTGAGTTTGTGCACGCATCACTTAAAAACTACTGAACGGATTTTGATGGACTTTTCACAAAAACATGGTGCTTAACTCAACTTAACATTTAGTCTTTATTTCATCGCAATCGGCTAACTCAATCAAAAGTTATAGACATTTTTAGTTTTCAAATACATTAGGTAAGGTTATTATGCAATATATTGCTTAAAGTAGTATTTCTGTACCTACTATTCAGATTGCGATGAGTTTGGATTACATTTGGAGCTGCGAGTAGGAATTGGAGTGGGAGTGGGAGTGGGAGTGGGCGTGGGCGTGGGGGTGGGATTGAGAGCGGAAGCGGGAGGATAGCGGAACCGGAGCTGGACCGGAGCGGGAGCGGGTATGGTACCAGTGTAATTTGAGTGTTTGAAAATTCGCATAATTTTTGACTGAGTTACCCGATTACGATGAATTTGTGGTACGAGTATAGGTATGCAACAAAGTAATGTTGGTCGGAATTTGGACTGCGATGGATTAGTTACGAGGACTACATTTGGAGAGACGAAGGAAAGAGGTTTGAGGGGAGAGCTGAGGAGAGGGTTGAGAGGAGGGTTGAGGGGAGTGTTAAGGGAAGGGTTGAGAGGAGTGTTGAGAGGAGTTGAGGGTTGAGGGTAGAGTTGAGGATCTGGATCTGGACCTGGAACTAGGCCTGGGCCTAAGCCTGGGCCTGGGCCTGGCCTGGACCTGACCTGACCTGGACCTGGATCTGGATCTGGACCTGGACCTGGACATGGACATGGACCTGGACCTGGACCTGGACCTGGACCTGGACCTGGACCTGGACCTGGACCTGGATTTAAAGTCTGAGTGGAAGTGGGATAGGGAGCGGAAGTGGGAATTGGAGCGGATCCTGTAGTCCACGCGAGCGGAGCCGCGGGCACAGCTAGTAAATGAATATGAATATGAATAAGGCGGGCGAAGGAAAGTCGCTTTGCGACGTTTTTCAGGATCGCACAAAGTGGCGATGCTTCGTCACTGCATACCCCTCTGGGACTAGGGCGTGAGCATTACGTGTGTATGTAACAAAAAGTAAGGAGTTTGCTGACTTTTTACTTTTTTGTGCAACTGATGTGTAAACCAACGAATTCGTAAAATAAAAGAAGAATGCCCGAGGCGGGACTCAAACCTTGTCCATTCACACACAAGTGCATTTGAGTATAAACTAATTCACCTCAAGCTGTTCCCTCCCCTTGGCAATATCTTGCTCCAGCTCCAATCTTTTTTCCGCTAGCATCTTCTCTTGCTCCTCTCTCCATTGCTCTGAGAACAATAGTTTTTATACTAGATCGGTGCATAAGACTTAAACCTCAGCTCTATACAATGAGTCTAGCATATTGTGGCGTTCTTCACCGTACAGTCCGCATTCCCAGAGCACGTGGTCTCTATACTCTTCGGCTTGTCCGCAGTAACATGTTCCCGTCTCGCGCAGTGTCATGTCCCGAAGCCTTCCTCTAAAACACCCGCGGCCCGTCAGTATTTGGGAAGCCGAATACCACAGTGACATTGTTGCCCGTTTAGATGCACTTGCTATCCACGATGGCCAACAGTGTATGCAGTAGATTGGTGAGGTGGAGTCGCTCACCCATGTCCCGGCGCATGGCTCGCTCGCTGTGCGCCAGGCCGCTCGCGACGCGCTCGTTGTCGGCGCGCAGCTCGCCCACCAGCCGCGTGCGCTGCTCCTGGTACGTCACCTCCAGCTCCAGGATCTGCTTCTCTAGTCTTCACGCACAAACAAACAAATATAAACTTCGCGTGTCTGTACACTGAAAATATTAACAAACAAAAAAGTATTTGGAGGTCTAGAAATAGAATACATTAAAATCATTTTTGGATTTTTTGTCTGTCAGTTTGTGCACGCATCACATAAAACTACTGAAACAATTCTAATGGAGTTTTCAGAAAAAACTTAGAGCTTAATTTGGAGTAACATTTAGTCTGTATTTCATCGTAATCGGCTTACTCAATCAAAAGTTATGCCAATTCAAAGTTTTCAAAGAGTCAAATTACGTTAGTATACAACAAAGAAGTATAATGCTCGGCGGAGTTCAGACTAAGTAAGTGAGGACTAAGAACAAGGGTAAGAGATGGCCATAAAAGTAGGGGTGGGGAGTGGTAGTGGGAGGGGGATCGAAATCGGGACCGGGACCGGAATTCATGATTATGTAATCCCCGCGAGTATGAATAGGACAATTCAGTTTAATTACTCTTTAATGCACAATTAAATACGTATGTAGATATATACATATTTTTATTCATAACTTCTGTTACAGGTCAATTTAGATACAATAATAAAGTAGGCAGCTTACATAAATATATCTGGACGGTCTTAGCAATAGCTAAAAGGGATTCCATTCCCGGCTGAGGCACGCGACTTTTCAAAAATGTTTTAATGCATCATCATCATCATCAGCCTGAAAGAGTCCACTGTTGTACATAGGCCTCTCCCAAGGTGCGCCACTGAACCCGATCTTCGGTTCTTCTCATCCAGTAACTGCCAGCCGCCTTATGCAGATCGTCGCTCCATCTAGCCAGGGGGCGTCCCACACTACGCTTGCCCAGTCGCGGTCTCCACTCGAGAACTCGTTTACCCCAGCGGTAATCGGTTATCCGACAGATGTGACCAGCCCACTGCTACTTTAGTTCTCTGGCGGATTACCTCATTTCGGATCCTGTCCCTTAGAGAAACTCCGAGCATAGCTCTTTCCATAGCCCGCTAAGCGACCTTGAGTTCTCGGACTAGTCCCACTGTCAGTGTCCACGTTTCGGCGCCTTAAGTCATTACGGGTAGGACGCACTGGTTGAAGACTTTTGTCTTCGGGCACTGTGGTATACGCAACGAGAAGATATGACGTAAGTTCCCATATGCTGCTCAGCCTTGCCTATTCCTCCTGTCGGCTTCCTTCTCGGAGTTGTTTTTGCCCAGTTGCAGAGTTTGCCCGAGGTAGACATAATAAATAAATATCTCAGACATTCACACCAATTATCCAGTCTCAAACTAGGCAGAGCCTGTGGTATAATTACTAGATAACGGATAGACATACTTAAATAAATATATAAACATCCAAGACTTGGGTACAGACATACTCGTGAACAACTTCGAGTGCTTTACCATCGACCATGATCGGTCCCAGAGCAACGTGATCATTGAACATGACCTTAGTCTTGTCCAAGTTCATTCCGAGACCGACACGTCGAGAGGCAACGTTAACATTTTTTGAAGGTCCTGCAGCGATTCTGCCATGATGACGAATGCACTTTAACTTATTTTTAAAAATAAGGAGATGTTTACTTGGAGTAAATTTTGCTACCGTTAAATTTAGGGTTCTTTCCCTCCCTTACCTGGAGCTGGCCAGATGCCTCTCCTTCACCAGCGCCGCCTCCTTCTCCTCCTCCAGAGTCCTGCGCAGCTCGTCCAGCTCGGCCGCGTGCTTCGCCTGCGTCCTGCCGGACTGCTCCGCGTGGAACATCTTCAGGTCGGCTATCTCCTTCTGTTGACGCTCTGCCATCTCGCGAAGCTCACCTTCGAGGCCTTTTACTGTCAGCTCCTGCACACGTCAATACGTTATTAATGACAGTGTCTACTATATTGTTTTGTAGACACTGTCATTAACAACTTGTTAATGTTTAATTACAACAATTCACACATTCAACATACAAGATTGAATAAAATTCTAACCTTTATTTTCTCAGCTTTTTGTCGAACCCAACGTTGTCTAGCAACCTGAAAAAAAGAGCATAAAGTCAAAGAATTTTCAGATTATTATATGGGTTTAGTTGTCAATAGTGTGTTGTTGGTTTGTATGTCTGTGTCCAGCTAATCATAAGTATACCTGCTGCGAGGCAACCATTTTGTCGCAGCTACAGCTTGTATCTCTTCTCAAACGCATGCGCAGCCCGCTGCCATCGCTCATCCAGCAAGCGTCGTTCGAGAACCATATGTTCATGCGGTGGTTCATTGTCTTACAATGTACTACATATATAGCATGTGACGTCACCTGCTGCGCGGCAATCATCTTGTCGTGCTGGTTGCGCAACTCCAGTTTGTACCTCTCCTCGAGCGCCTGCGCAGACCGCTTCCATCTGTCCTCCAGCGAACGTCGCTCGTCCACCAGCTGCTCTATGCGATGATTCAGCGTCTTCTTATCGTTTATGAGCTGTATACAAAATATATAAATATTAATATATCAGTGCAGATGTTGACAAGTTAGTAGTGAATGTTAATATATATATATATATATATCACCATAATAGGTAAAAACGCTAAAGCGCCAGTTTGACAACTTTACAAAAGAGAGGTTTAAAGTGTTTTTTTTTTCAGAAAAAAATTAATATCTCGTTTTCTATGAGGAGTATTTTTATATGACTTGAAAAAAATACGATTGTATAATAACTGCTTAATTATGTAAAATCATCATTATAGGTCTTTTATTTTACGAGATAGACGTCGCTTTAGCATAATACACCTGAAAATATAAAAAAATTTAGTCGGGTAAGAAACGCTAAACATATACATAGAGACAGATCGACGCATAAAAAAACAGTCGAATGGTATATATATATCTCTATATACCACTCGACTATATCTATACTCATTTTCGACCAATGTATCGTTTTAGCGTTTTTACCTTTCCACTGACGATATACGAGTACAATAACTCCACCAAACTGTATAATACAGTTTGTTGGCAGAAATTACTGAAAATGAAAAAAAGTATGTAAATGGTAGACGGCAGTTTTAAAATATACAAAACTAGTTTTATGGGAACTGACACATTACTGAAAAACTATTAACGGAAAGATTACGGTTATTTAAAATCACGTTGGAAATACCTGATCAATAAAACTCTGATGTCTCTTAATAGCTTCCTCGCATTCCTGCTTCACCTTAGATATGTTGCGCAAGGACTGCTTCTCCAAGTTGCTTACTTTGTTTACCATCTGAAATTGAAACCTTAAGTGGAGATTCGTTTTTATGAACTCTTTGCGTGTCTGAGATATATCGAAATTTTTCATGTACTAATGAGTTCATGTATATAGGTCGACCGCAAAGATAGTCTAGCTTACGCAGACAGAAAAAGACAAATCCCGATAACATACGAAACGTTGAGTAAATAAAGTAGAATAGGACCACTCCAACTCTTCCCGTGGATGTCGTACAAGGCGACTGAGGGAATCTTATAAATAAAATCGTAAACTTCGCGTGTCTGTACATTGAAGATATTTGCAAAAAAAAAATTGGGGGGTCTAAGGATAAGCAACAGAACACATTTCGATCATTTTTGAAATTTTTGTCTGTTTGTCTGTTTGTCTGTTTATCTGTTTATCTGTTTGTCTGTGAGTTTGTGCACGCATCACTTAAAAACGACTGATCGGACTTTGATGGACTTTTCACAGAAACATGGGGCTTAATTTTGTGTAACATATAGGCTTTATTTCATCGCAATCGGCTAACTCAATCAAAAGTTATAGACATTTTTAGTTTTCAAATTCATTAGTAGGTAAGGTTAGTATGTAATATATTGCACATAATAGTATTTCCGTTCTATTCAGATTGCGATGAGTTTGGACAAAGATAATATATACTAGAGTTTGGATTACATTTGGAGCTGCGGGTGGGAATTGTAGTGCAAGTATGCGTGGGCGTGGGTTCGGGCGTGCGCGTGGGCGTGGGAAAAGGGGAGTGGGCGTGGGAGCGGGAGCGGGAGCGAAAGCGGAAGCGGGAGCGGGAGGGGAGCGGGACCGGAGCAGGAGCGGAAGCGGGAGCGGAAGCTGAAGCGGGAGCGGGAGTGGGAATGGGAGCGATTCTGTAGTTCACGCGAACTGAGGTCACCTGGACCTAGACCTGGACGATACACTGCGAAGAATGCAGGGTGTAAATGTTCGACTGAATTCGTGAGCGGTAGCGGGAGCGGGTATGGTACCAGTGTAATTTGAGTGTATGAAAACTCGCATAACTTTTGACTGAGTTAACCGATTACGATGAATTTGTGGTATACGTATGCAACAAAGTAATGTTGGTCGGAATTTGGATTGCGATGGATTAGTTACGAGGACTACATTTGGAGAGACGAGGGAAAGAGGTTTGAGGGGAGAGCTGAGGGGAGGGTTGAGGGGAGGGTTGAGAGGAGTGTAGAGGGGAGGGCTGAGGGGAGAGTTGAGGATCTGGACCTGGACCTGGGTCTGGGCCTGGAATTGGACCTGGACCTGAGTCTGAACCTGGACCTGGACGTGGACCTGGACCTGGACCTGGACTGGACCTGGACCTGGACCTGGACCTCGACCTCGACCTCGACCTCGACCTCGACCTGGACCTGGACCTGGACCTGGACCTGGACCTGGACCTGGACCTGGACCTGGACCTGGACCTGGACCTGGACCTGGACCTGGACCTGGACCTGGACCTGGACCTGGAAGTGGGATAGGGAGCGGAAGTAGGAATTGGAGCAGATCCTGTAGTCCACGCGAGCGGAGCCGCGGGCACAGCTAGTACATCATAAAACATAAATCAGGCCTCCCCAACCAGTCTGGCCAGCGTGGGGAGTGTAGGCGAAATCCTCCGTCTGTCTCCGGCAGATGAGAGAGGGTTGTGCTCCTGCAGTGGAGACAAAAATAACCTGATGATGATGAGTAAATTTATATTCAATACTATGCGTAGTAGTAAAAAGGTGCAAAATTGATTCCGCGTTGTCTCTCTTTATCTCACTCATGCACTCCTGTACACTGCATAGCATTTGTTGTAACTACACTCTCTCACACGACGGCGCTCATTAGGTAGCAAATCAACCAATAGCGGCACAGAATTTCTACCACGCTATCGTTGAATGTCTTGATTGGTCAATAATATTTCCCGCGCTATTAAAAAGTGTCGACTGCGCAGGTACACCGGTAAGCCACATTAACATGGTTGCACTGGTACTTCTCTATGAAACGGTGAAGGAAAACATCGCGGCCCATCAGTTTACTATATACCTATGTGGCATCCGGCTGGTAAAAGTGAAACACAGGCTGTCCTTCCACTAAAAACTATAATATTTACCTTGTTTGTGTTAGTTGTAATTTGTGATAAATATACCTGTTCCTTATGATTGGTCAGACTCTCTTGAAGCAAGGCAATGCAGCAGGACCGCTCCTCCAATTGCAGAGAAGCCGTCACCAGTCGCTGC
The DNA here is from genome assembly GCA_947086405.1 of Esperia sulphurella. NCBI lineage: Eukaryota > Metazoa > Arthropoda > Insecta > Lepidoptera > Oecophoridae > Esperia > Esperia sulphurella. The sequence continues at coordinate 11,520,337 of OX352270.1, read as the reverse complement.
GCCAGCTCCGTTTGGGGTAACTTTAGAAGTGCTTCTAGCCTAACAAATGCGATAAGTATCATCATTATATACGAGTCCACTGTTGGACATAGGTCTCTCTTAAGGCAAGTCCCTGAACCCGATATCCACTTCACCGCATCTAGTTAATGCCAGCCGCCTTACGCAGATCTTCGCCACAGTAGTTATAAGTACCACGTACAGTATGGCCACTTCCTGCCCCCGCCTATTCGGCTTCCCCCGCACATTAGTTACCGATTGGTTACCGGAGGCAAGGGACGCACGTGATGGTTTTTAAAAGGTTTAAGAGTGAATAAGCTCAGTTTTTATTAAAATTTTAATTATCTAATTAGATTCATAGTTACAATAGTATCTGTAAATCCCCACAACGATAAAAACTATTACAAAAAATAATAGGTATAACCCTCAATCAAAAGTAATTTACTATGAAAATCTTTGTGACATTTATAATGTAAACATTCCATACGAGAAAGAAAGAGCATGAACGAATAAAGCCCGTGAGTAAACAGGATAGATATAGTGTAGTGCTGCTTTGAGGCAGTGACGAACTTGGCGCCAACCCTGGCATATATAACTCACACACACACATGCAAGCGCTCGTGTGCGTAGGTACAGAAAACAAGATGATACATTTTTATCTCAAGTGCCCGGTGTGTTGTCGCGCTATCGACCTGTGGGGAGTACCACACTATGCCTGCCCAATAGTGGTCTCCACTCGAGAACTCGTCTACCCCCAACAGTTGTCGTTCTTCGATAGATGTGACCACGTCTTCACTACTTTATGAATTATGCCGACTTCTTCGCGTTCATGCATAACCAAAAACAAAGGATTTATAAAAAATTCTGATAGGTATGCTTACTTTGGAATAGTCTGCGGCGTAGTACTTGTTACCACCGACAATGCATCATTAGCACTTTGTTCCACTTTCTCCAAGAACTCGAAAATTTCCCTGCAAACAGAGAAATGATAGTTTATCAGTTATTTTATTCCTTCATCAAAACAAATCTTAAAAAATTGCTTACATAAAGTTATCTTTAGGAGTTGAGCTCCTCTCTTCTTTCATATTGTTATTTTCTGCTTCAGTAGTCAACACGTCTGCGTTTGCAACTGACGTCACTGGATTGTCACCATAGCTTTCTATTTCCTTTAACATGGAGTAAATATCTAGCACTGTTGAATTTGAATTTAATTCCTTTGGTTTTGGTGCTTTTTTTTCTACTGATGTGTCTGTAGATGGTGAATGAGGTTTGGCTTCAATACCAATCTTGCTTTCCGTAACATCATTTGATTTGTTATCAGGCGAATGTCCGTCTTCTATTTGAGAGTCAGTGTTGTCTATTTCAAGAATTCTTGGCGATGGGGCGGACAGAGACATCCAAGAATCAATATCTTTGTCATTTTGAACGCTCTCTATTCTGGCACTTGAAGGAGCCTGCACGGTGGACATATTTATCTGAGTATGATTTCTAATATTCACAGGAATTGGACTTTTAACGCTTGTTTTCGAATTCTTATTATTCCAATCTTGTTTTAATACATAAGGGTTGATGTCAACTTTAGTACTAGAATTACTCAGTTTTTTATCGATTGTCTTATGATTTTTAAAGTCTTTAATGTAATCTCCTTTTACTTTCAAATAATTTTGAATTAGTTCTTTTGTAGAAACTTTGGAAACATCTCTTTTAGTAGCGTCCAAAGAATTCTTGTCATTTTTGTCTGCTATGCTATTTTCTTGAGAGTTTTCATTTGATTCGACTTTGTTATCAAACACAGTAGAACTCATTTCAAACATTTTATCAATATTTAAAGGAGTTGGTGAAATAGCATCAGTCTTAATATCTTTGAGCGTAAGCTCGTGCAAATTGTTTATAGCTTGCAACTCCTTCTTGTAATCTTCAATGACCTTCGAAGTATACGCTTTGGTAGAACTGTTAAGTAAATACGACGGATATTCCAATTCCTCATTATTATGAGCTGTTTTATTGACAATATCAACTTCTGGAGGAACATCTGGAGTAATGCTATTAATTGGTGAATTTTGTGGAGGTAAAGCAATATGGCCTTCCTTTCTTAGAAAGAAATCTTTATACAACAAGCGGCTATGATTCAAAGGTTCCGCCCATTGGCTTTTATCTAGAGGATATGTTTTAGAATAGGCCCTATTACTGCTGTTAGAGACACTATCTAAACTTTTAGGTTGATCTTCTGTATTATCATGAAAATTTGATTTCTTTAAAGTTAAATGGTTCTGCCCGTAAGCGTCATTCGCTCCACTATCAGGGTAACCAGAATCTTTAGAAGAGGAATCAGTGAGTATTGCAGTACTACTCATTTTAGTTTTATATGGATCCAAGGAATTTGCACGAAAGTCGTCGTAGAAACTACTATAAGTTCTTGGTTCCGTCATGAAATGTTGTGTTTTCAGATAATTATCATCTGTATCAACTGCATAAGTATCCTTTCCTGTTAGATTCCCATCAGGATTAGGAGTTTCTTTCTTAACTTCTTCTAAAGAATTCTCTGCAGATAAGCTGGACATATGCTGTGAAGGAACACTGTCTATGTCTTGTGTGGATTCCTCTTCAACTAGAGATAGCTGTTGTTTAGTTAAAGTTAAACGACGAGAGTATGTATCTATTGCTTGCTCCACTTCCTCCTCTATGTTGGAAGAGCCGAAGGAGACGCGACCAGCTAATGCTTCCTCATTCACTTTTCTCTTAGGTTCCAGTGGGATGAAATAAGACTCGAAAGCACGCGACTTGTATGAAGGAGATAGGGCTCTTTCATAGTCCATATCAATGTTTTTAAGTGGAGATTGGGGTCTTTGGGCTCGTTCACTGATATTTATTTCCAAGCCATATTCATTCAATGTAGTTTTATCTTCATTATTATCCACAACTTTTCGTCCTTTTTTAGCAATATTCCTATATTTTAAAGCATTTTTGTTATTAACGTTTTTAATTTTAGGTCCCAGTTGGGCTCTAGTTTTAATTTTAGTGCCTAAGCTTATGAAGGTATCCTCAGACCCGTAATCTGATGCATTGCTGCAAATTTCTTTGTCTTTCGACACATATTGGTTTGTGTTTGACTTTGAATCTCCAAGTAATTCAGTTGTGGGTGGCAAGATCTTTATAGTAGTAATGGGGGAATCTGAAAATTAACACACAGTAACATAAATAAAACGTAATAAAGTATGAAATTAAAATATAAAACAAGTATTATTCGAAAATGAGGTAGGTTCCAAGTAGTTGATGGTTCCCTAGTCTGCACCAGATTTAAAATAAAAATTGTATTTTAATGCCTTGGCGAGTATATAGATTGTTCCCGCTGCAAAGGTCGGGTTATACCCTATAAACTACATGAAACAATAAATGATATGAATAAGAGTTCTCAGTGGGACTCGAACCCATAACCACTAATGCTCAAGGTCTACGGCTTGAGCCGGTGGCCTGTAGAGTCCACCCACTAAGCAGTTGCGAAAAGAGTATATAAATAGTTACTGTTATAGGTCTGCAAAAGTTCCCTGCTAAATGAATTGAAGAAACTCTTTGTGGACTGAGCGTGTTCCTTCGCGTCCGCTGAAAATGGTCTTTTGTACCTTTCTTGGTTGTCCTGGAAAGCAAGCACATATAATTAGAATATTTTAGAGTACAAATAATAAAATAAAAACAGTATGTGTCAGTTAGTATGGACCATTTAATAATGTAACAAGAACCAGAATTTAGAGTCAATAGAAACGAAGGACAATTTACAAGTTGACAGTTCTGTCTAAAATACAATTCAAAACAAATGGCATCTAACATAATCAAGCGACAACACTGGGGCGGCGGCGGGCAAGACGCGGATCTAGGCTCCATACAAAGTACCGCGGCTACGGACGCCTGCCCGGGTTACTGTGGGATCCTCCATACAGAAGCGAGTTTTTCATGCGGTGAGAGATCTCATTATGGTGCCCTTCTAACATATAGTAATTATAGGTACGACAACAAAAATTTAAACTTAATAAAAAACATTAGTCTTCAATTTATTTATCGCAATTAACCTGGGGACTGAAATTATTTTTTGTCAACGTACAAACATGACTTTTTACTGTCTTATTATATTTATTCATAGATATAGGTAAATATTATATGAAAAAGTTTTACTTTACCGCCGTAAAACAAGAGTTTTGCAGCGCGGAGCGCGGCCTGTTGCGTATATTCTTTTTTTCGTCCTTCTTTTTGCTCCTGTAGGACAAATTCACAGGCGAACCCATCAAACGCAGATTAGAGTTGTCCTTCGACATCTCACACACTTGCCAGCCAACACATAACTGATCCACTATAGAAATTTGGTAAAATTTTCTTGAGCAGAAAGTAGCATTGTTTGTTGGCGAAGAAACCGTTGCTAGGCAACGAAAGAATCGAGAGGCGATAGATACTATAACTACTTTGTGGTTATCATGAAGGTAAACACTTTTTGGTGATCACCACCAAATGGGGCGCGTAAATATTTTTCCTTCATGGTGGCAAAATACCTACTCGGCAAAAAAATCAGTCTACTCAAAAAATATACGTATAAAATGAGCCTGTCTTCCTTCAAAGAAACTGATGCCGATTTTAATATTTTCTTTTTGTTTCCACTCAACTTGGCGCGTCGGTCGCTGGCGCGTCTTCAGACAAATAGTTTCCATGTGGCCGTGAGATCCTAAACGATATCCGTAGTGGTAAAATGTTTAAGCGGTCACTAGTGGCAGTGTGGAAAATCCCTTTAAGGTTGACTGGAAGAGATCTCTTTTAGAGAATTGCACATGCAATTTTATAACTGTATTTAGTTTTAAAATGTGCTATAAAGCATGTATCAAAAACTGAAACCATTTATCGTCGCACATCAACGAATCAAGCAGTGGGCGACAGCCAGGGATGTTCGCATTCATAGAACGAGTTCATGGAACTGTTCTTCGTAGTCTAGCAGTGGTCTTATATAAAAATTATAATTATGAATGAAACAACAGAAGTTCAATTTGTCCTGTAACTACCAATGTATTTTGGTAAAACAAGGAATTTATAATTTTAATTGGCTAGTTTGCCCCAATATAAATAATACCATAATACTAAAATTGTCACAACTGCTTAGATAACTAAATACCTATAAAATTGGGAGGCTGTAGTATCTCAAGCGAGTGACGTCCAATAAAGTCTATGGAATAAAAACAAAAATTTGCACACCATTAACACGTACTTAGCCTTTGGCCATTGGTTCCCAGCTTAGAATAGGGCCACCCCCAATCTTCCCGTGGGCAAAAATAATATATTACTGTGGGGGTCCTCAGGGCGACTAAAAGATAGCACCACCGGGCAGCAGCGCTCTCCTGTGTGTATTAGATCATTATTGCGATCACTAATCCGCCTGCCAAACGTAGTGGTTATTGCAAATTCCCCAATAGACAGACTACCAAAAGTGGCAATCCGTGAGCAGTGGACGCATTTCGGCTGATGATGAACCCGTTAACAGGTGTTATATAAAGTTTAAAAAATCCATACAACTTACTCAACATTATTATTATTCCGCCTAACTTATGCGAAAGTAAATAATATTCGCTATCACCTGTCTTTCCTTTGGATAATAATATGTGAGGACATGTACCATAGATGAGCAACAACCCAGGCTTAAAACCAAGTTATCACCCATTTTATACCACGGTTTGTGGGGCTAAAAACCAGTTCCTTTATATTATACACATTATTAGACTGAGGTCTGACCAACATGACAAATTAGTGTTTCCTTACGAGGCTGGCATTGACTTTCTCGAGTCACAAGCCTAAATTTTTTTTATTACTTATATCATTATTCGTCTTTGTACACAAAATGTACACAAACCACCCAATGGATGGAATGAAATGGGTGATAACTAGTTTTTTTCTGAGTGGTTATCAACGTGGTGATTGGGAGAGGCCCATCCAGCTGTGGACTTTTGAGATGCTGTTGATGATTAAATATGATACTTATCACTCGCCTGACAAACTTGACACATATTTCAATTTTGAGAAACCGTAACAAGAATACATGAGACAATATATTTTTTCAATATAAATACACAATGATATCACCATTATAATATTGCTTATTATAATATTTAGCTATTTATTTAACAATTCATTCGATGAGGGCAGCGTTTGCGAATATAAAAGTACCTGATTCACAAGAATATTAATTTGATTTATATTTTTTACAAAAGAAGGAAAGTCAAAGAAAATAATTGTGCTTAGAAGGCATTGTTCATCTAAATAATTAGTTTTAATGTACAGAGTTATTAAATGTTAGACCATGAAATAAATAAGTATAGTGTGTTGTTATTTTTAAATTCTAAAACGCGAATATCGCACGTGAAGTGGCTTACGTCCGACAAGTCTCGACCTCGTCTTTACCAAGGAGAACGAAACAGTCCGGCCGCGACACGGTCTCGTCTGTACATTTAGAATGTATAATGTTGAAATTTAAAGATTATTTCAGGTATTGTGTTTAATAATAAAAATAGTGTTGGACATAGTGTGAAAGAGTGAAAAGCAAATTGAATCTTGTGAATTTAACATATTTAGCAATATACATTAGATCTAAGCCTAAATAACCAACGAAGATCGAAGCTCCCTTTTTCATTTTTAACCTAGAAACTTTATCCACATTAGGACGGGTCGTGCACAGGCGGGCGCAGAGTTCAATATAAAATAATCCTTATTTTTATATCAGTATCGGCCTGTCCTAATTTGAATAGACTTTTATAAGCCTACGATAATCTGATACGCAGAGTACAACGACTTCTCGGTCACTAGGATTCGCTCGCTAGGCATAGCGTTCGCTTCGTCATCATTCGTACACTTACCGCCGCAGAATCTTGGCCAGAACCAACTGGTGTATGTGTATTTCAAATAAACCTTTCATATACTGTCGCCGCATAGATTTAGTACTTTGTGCCCCAAACTTGGTTATTTTATACTATGTAGTAACTATGGACATGCCCATATTTACATAGTATATTCCATTTCAAAACAAACGAACGATATTTGCGTCTCGAAAACCAACTACACATGTGAAAGGGATACTACCAGAAAAAAGTTTGTATTTGCACGTTAATTTATGTAAACGCTGTATTGTTATCAAAATTTAACAAATAGAAATAAAATAGGTACACGTTAACCTTGCAGTCCACTTCCAAACACCATTTATTGTTTATTTCCGAGACGTAAATTCTTTTGTTATTGTTTTTTAGATCAAAGCTCCTGCTGTAGTTTAACAAGACATATAATGTAAACGAGTATGTGACGCCCGACTAGGCGAGCTCGGGTTGGATCCGACCCCGGTACAAACTAAATAACGTTTATCCATTCCAGTCGTTCGATGGTCGTGCGAGCCAGGAAGGTACAGCGCCGTCGTATAACAATCCAAGTGTAAAAAAAAATCAAATACTTTCAAACTAGTATTAAATGACGACGCCTGCGTATTCTATGGCTTTGGGTTCCGGCGTAAGTTAAACTTTAAAAATGACGAAGCGACGCAAAACACCCGGACACACATCCAGTACAAAAATAAAAATCCAAGTTTGTCATCAATCAGTCTAGTTCTCGTCGTAGAGCGGGGTCGCGTCGCCGAGCGACATGGACCGCGGGGAGGTGTTAGTGTGAGGCGTGGAGCGGGCCGAGTGCGCGCGCGACGAGCGGCCCGAGTGTCCCGAGTGGGCCGAGTGTCCCGAGTGGGCCGAGCGGGCCGAGTGCGACGAGGAGATGGGCGTGCCGCGGCCGTCGTGGCGGGGCGTGAGGCGCGCGTCGTGCCGGGGCGTGCCGCGGGGTTCCGCGCGCGGCGTGCGGCTCGAATGGCGAGGCGTCGACATGCTGCCGTCGCTGTTGGCAACGAAATAATTTGTATTTGAAAAAAGAAGGCTATAATTGGCATCGTAAATATTCTCACCAACGCCTCTAGGGGTCGTAAATATAAACTTTATAAGTACTAATTTGACAGTAGTTGAGGAATTCAAATTAAAATAGCGGAAGAACGTCACACTTATCCAAGGACATTATATCCAAATGGATTACGCACTGCAAACAATGAAAAAGGTCCGAGCCCTCATGGCCCTACATTAAGTCATTTGTCCTAATGATATACCAGTTTTAGATGTCGTAAAAAAAGGCTACCAAAGAATACATCCAAGTGATTAGCAGCAGCAATTAAATTCCATATACTGCGATCACAACCAGCGTACCCAGCGTGGTGATAAAACACTCATTATCTTAAGAGAGGCCTAGTCCAGCAGTGGTCTATTATTATAGGCCGTTATGGCTGTTATCATATACAACTGACAAATTCTACTTCAGGAATAAAAAAAAATACGCAGTAGATTTGTAAAAATATAGTACGTACCTGCTCCTCGGCGTGGCCGGCGTGTCTCTGACCGTCCTGTGGCGCACCCAGTCCTCGGCCGCCTTCTGCCAGTCGGCGGGCTCCGTGTACACGGGCATCTGCACCGCGGCCGGCTTGTGGCGCGGCATGGCCGGCGTCAGGAAGTCCGGCTGGCGCGGCGTGGTCGCGAACGGCGTCATGTACGGCGTCTGCGCCGACGGCGTGTACGGCGTGTTCACGTACGCGGGGCCGGGCGTGTGCGCCGGCGTGTGGAACGCGGGCGTGTGCGCCGCCGGCGTGTGGTATAACGACGTCATCCCGTGCGGCGTACGCATCGCCGGCGTGCGCTGCGCCGGCGTCCCGGACGGCGGTGGATCTCTGAAGTGCTCCTTGAACCATTTCAGCAGCCCCCCTAGCGAATCGAACATCCTCTGTCTGAATTTATACCCATCAGGCGTTATCGATACGTACTCGTGCGTACATCTCGTTCTAGGTAAGTATGATAGTAAGAATCGTCCTGGATGGTTTTTCGCCGCGGATAGAACGTAGTGTATCTTGTTGGGGTTTTTGGATTTCTCCTCTTTAAGTATTTCTTCGGCCTTGTCGCGCATGCCACCGAGTGGTTTGTAGTACTTGTACGATATCATGTCTCGCGCGTGGCCGGCCATCGGGGTCACGTGGCGGGCGATGATCTCGTCGAGGTCCTCGAACTCGGAGCCTTGGATCCATAGACTTCGACCTGTACAAATAATGATTGTGGAAATTTATAGTAAGATTACGGTGTGCGGTGCATTTGATCCTCATTGTTCTATATTGTAATTTGAATATCTAATAACTAAGAAAATTAAAAATAATTTTCCCATTACAGTGATATGCACGATGTCTTACGACATTCAGTGCCGGTTTTACTACTACCAGCGCCCTGGGCGAGATTTCTACGGCGCCCCCTATCTTCTATCGAAACCCAAGAAGAAAAAGGTAAAAAGGCGCCCCTGCATATCTGGCGCCCTGGGCGGTCACCCAGACGCCTTGGCCTTAAAACTTTTAAATTACATTTTATCATGTCATAAATACCAACCTAATGAGAAAGCATTCTCCTTTCCTTCTTCCCGCACGTCGATGTGTTGGCAAATGCCATCGGCCACCTTCCACGTCACCGTGAGATGATCCGAACCCTGAACCAAACAAATACAGTACAATATACTTTAATGCACAAAATAAATAAATAAATACTCCATAATATACATACTCTATATCCCAAACTAGGATTTTCTCCTGTGCTAATCCTTTGGTAATTAAACAAGTCACAAATATAACATACAACCAGGACCAACTTGTACAAAGTTTGTCCCCAGTGGGAATCGAACCCACGACCTATGGATCTCGAGTCCAATGACCAATTCACTAGGCCAATGAGGGGGTCAAAAATGCAGGCAAAATTTTCAGAAGATATACAATTTAGGCAGTTTAGCGACTAGACTACCTTAAAAAAAAACAGCACATATCAGAAATTGACATGAACAGTTACTTTATAATGCATAGTTAACGTGAAAGTATTTTATGGCAAGAAATTACCAGAATACGATACTTATTGTCACATTTGTCATACCAACTTAAAACCAGCTTAAAATGGTCTATTCCCAGTAAGAAAGGCAGGCAAGCTAGTAGACAGACCAACGAATCAATCATCAATCATTACCTTACTACTGGGCCGGACGATGACCTCCCCCTGCGCCATATTCTCCATAAGCTTCTCCGCCTCCGCAAACGAGATGTTATGGAAAGAGGGGTGCACTATCACTCGCTTCACATACTGCAGGCGCTCTTTAGTCTGTTTCGCTTCCTTATCCTTGCGCACGTCCTTGTCTTCTGCTTCTTGATCGTAGTACGGGTCTTTTGAAGGCCTGGAAAATGGCGAATCCAATCGTAGATATATTTAATTAGGGTCCACCCGATGGTAAATGTCGACCTTGAACGTGAGAGCATGAAAGTATTCTCAGACCAGACATTTAGGTTTGAATATCATAATGGTCAACGTAATGTCAAAGTAGCATTATTTACATCAAAATTGACTTTCACAGAATACTTGTTATAAGTACCACGATTTCCATCAATCAGAAACGTGTACCAAATATGTGTATTTAAATTGTGCGAGACAAAATTTACAGGAAAAATAAATATAAAAAACAAAACAGGATATTATAATTATCACTAACAGATACCGTAAGGTTCATTCAAAACGTACCTCCATTCATTATTTTTGTCTACCAAGTCCGACGACTTCGACGAACAATCTACTGAGAACCGCTCCACGTCTATCTTCAGTATCCTGCTGTGGACCGTCTGTCCGATTCGTACGCGCTCCGTCGGGTCGGACACGTGTCTGTCCGATAGGTTCTTTATGTGTATGTAGCCGGATAAGCCGTTGTCGAGTCTAATTCGAACCCCGGTCGCTTGGCCGGGACAAGCGCCTGCATCGAAGTGGTTCCATACCTATAGAGAATATGTATTTATTTACTATCTCCATTTAAACTGGGCTGCTCGTGTCAAAATGTATCCTTGGGTAAAAGTAACAAAGTTACTTCCAGGAAATTTTTGTATATAAATCATAAAATAATTTTATATAACATTTTATGCAGAATATTGTCGAAATAGAGAGTATGGAACCAATAGGTAAATAATAAATTAATAGTTTATGACGTATTCGTAAACTATTAGAGCTGGTAATAGCATAATTATATTGATAGTAAAGTAAGTGTCCTTTTTGCAATAGCTGATTCAAATATGAACAACAACCATACAGAAAAGTTTCTCATGTATAATATTTGGATTCTTGGCATTGATGAAGGACTGCAATGAACAAGTTATTCTGAAAAACAGTGATAGTCCTGAAACTTCATCAACCAATAGTTGTCACCATACTACGCAAAACAGAATTATATTAAGCTCATACAAAATCAGATCACAAGTTCATCATATCTGCCCTTAGATGTCTATTGCTGGACACAGGCCTTCCCCCAATGAACACCACTACACCCAGTTCACCGAAGTTTGATTACCCCCACTAAGTATGAATATGGGCAGCTAACAAATACGTCATTTATCTTATTTTTTAATGCTCTACAACAAATCCTAAGCAGCAAAATATTGGCAATTGTCCCAATATTTGGAACTAATTAGGCTAAAATCAAGTACAAATGAAATAATTAACACTCGTTATATCAAGGAAAAATAACGTGAAGGCCCTGCGCAACTTATTTCGCTAGAAGCATAATAATCATATCTTACCTCGGACAACTCGGGAAAATCATTTTTGTGACAGAATGGGCACTCCCACAGGCCTGTCTCATCGTTCCTCACGGGGTTGGCCTGGTCCAGCATCTCCCTCTGCGGCTTCCTGTGCGATATGCCGACAACTGACGCCAGCACCATCTTGCCCACGTAGAACGTATCCGGCGACTCTTTGGTAAGAATGTCGAACAATTCTTCAGGGGTTGGAGAACGGTATGACACTCTTAAATCTTTGTATCTCGAGTTCAATTCCGCTCTAATATCATATAAGGTTATACTTTTGTTTCCGAAACCCTGCCGTTCTAATTCCTCAGCAAACGCATCCAGGTCCAAGTCCTTTAATCTTTCGGGAGCTTCAAGAATTTCTTCCAATGCGCCAGCGGGGTTCGCGTCTTCGTCCTCATATTCAAGCGCGTCGACGGCCATTTTCCGCGCCCATTCGTACGTTTCCGGGTGCACACGTGAACCGTCCAACACTTCGACGTACGCCTCCGTGCTGTCACCAAGGCTGCTCGTATCTATTTTGATGAAACCCGAACAGTTTATGAACACTTTCGGTCCCATGTGACAGACTGTTACCAGCTGTGTTCGGTTTTCTAGTTTCTGATTGGTCTGTTTGAAGAGTTTAATTAACGCCTGAGCTTTCCTCGGTCCTAAACCACAGACAAATTGCAGAAGCTCGGTCCCCCGGCCTGTCAATATAGCTTCGTTGACATCCACGCCTACTTCGTTGATCCTATTGACAAACTCCAATTCTATGCCTTCCTGCAAGTCTTCTTTGGCCAATTGGTCTTGTAGCGGATGGTACCTTAGACATAGGATCTCTTCATCGGGACCGCACAGTTGTGATATTTCCATAAGAGGATCTTGCAGTAGACGAGCTTGACAGATGGCTTGTCGGAGAATCTCTGGGTATTCTCTGAAATCACTCTGTGGAAGGGACAAACATTGTTTTTATGATTTTTTTCAAGAGCGACTTTTTTATCATCTAATGTATGGAGGAAAATAACTGAACGATAAAAGGAAATACATAGAAAGAGATATGTATTTAAGAGAGATTCCATTCACCAATTTACACGTTAGGGGTGCAAAGCGGTGAGCCTGTAGGGCAAAGGGCACCCCTCTTCTTTATTTTGCAATTGTTGGTTGTACTAACATAGTATTAAGTAGGATTTACTAACAAATTATGGACTTTGTGTCTGAAATAAATGTTTTTCTCTGTAATATTTACGTTTTTGTCATGGATGTTTCAGAAAGTCGTTCAGCTCACTGAATCGATTTTACTACTTCTATCTAACTGCACACCCACCTTTCGATGCCATTCTTAACTTCTAACCAAAGGTTGACTGAAAGAAGACTTCGACACCAGAGTGTTGAATAACTTTAAGAATCATATTTTCTGGACTTAGCGTTAGACAAATAATTTTTTTTTTCATATTCTCTGGAGGTTGTTCCTGCGTTTTTTGGAAAACAAGTTTGTTAAGTATTTGTTATTTTATTTTTCTAAATGACTTCGGGCTTTGGTGTTTTAGTATATTATGTAACAAATGTCTGTGCGTGTGTACACTATGAAGGAAACATAATTAAACGTGACTAAGCTGATCTTCTTAAATAAGAGAGCTTCCTAAGCTCAGACCTTACTAAAGCTTTCCTACTAACCAGCGTTAGTAAGGGAAATCTGTAACTATATTAGGATCAACATTGGTCTGAGGCACTTTGATACTGATATAGTAAACAGAAAAAAGGATATCGTGATTAGACTTGATGGCATTGTTGACAAAGTATTAAAACAAAACAAAAAAACATATTCTCTCACCCGTCCGCGTATGCTGTTGCTGTAAATCTTGCTGATGTGGTTGTCTGCTATCTCGACGGGGATGCGCGGGAACTGCTCGTCCTCCACCAGCTGTTGGATGCACTCCGCCACGTCCGCCTTCACGTTGAGAGCCTCGCGAGACTCGCCGCCGATCACCACCACGTGCGGCTTCTTGCGCAGAATGAATCTGTGGATACAAGACTCTATTACCCGAGGGCGAGGGATAAATTTTCTTTTTCGTGGGTGAGTCACATGGATGGTGAGTTGTTACAAAATTGAACAAGTCCCGTCTTCTATTTTCACATATAGCCAGCTGCTGACTATTTTTAGACTTTCCGTATATCTGGGGGGCCTACTCCGTAAGCAAGTTATTTTGTACAGTTTTACGGATCTTGTAACATATGCTGACAGCCGTTTCTCATCTAACTACGATAGTTAAACGCCAAACGCATCCGAATATGTTACAAGTACCGTAAGATGGTACAATATCACAGCGGATATTATCCGAAATTCTTTCTAGAATAGGCCCCTGGTTACGCTACGGTTAAGCGACGTTCGAATGACCGTAAATATGTTCATGAACTTTCAATTATGACGAGAAAATGAACATATGTTGGTTTATTTATTCAATAGTTACAATAATCTTCAAAATTGCCATAGTCAGCAAAAAACAGCTCAATGTGTTCTGTATCAGCAAAAGTTTACTGACCTAATATTTGTCATGGTTATAACCCCCCTCTGTGCACATCTTCTAAGCGAACGCACGAATGGTCTGGCACGGACGCGATCATGTCACCCCCCAGACGTCCACTACCTTCCCCAATGAACACCACCACTCCAGCCGCTTTCGGTCACCTTCTTCAGGTCGTCGGTCCACCTGGGGACGGCTGGTCACATGCTAGAACTTAGAAGTTTGTCTCCTCGTACCTACGCAGCGCCGTCATGTCGCCCTCCTTGTTGATCCGCTCGAGGTGGTCCCAGGCGTTGCGGCGGTAGAGCAGGTGCGGCAGCCGCAGGTGGTCGACGACCTCCCCGCCGCCCGCCACCACGCACGCGAACGCGGAGTGCTGCCGGTCGGGCACGTACGCGATCGACAGCACGCGAAGGCCTGCGTGCAAAAACGAGCTTTCCTATTTGTACGAGTATAACCTCTCATCTCTAATAGGAATGAGTGACAATATTTTTTTGTGGCACAAATGAATACGGTGTCTAGGACCCGGCCTAATGAGACTTTTCCCATTCACCTATCTATGAAATGGTTCAAGCTTCTTGTCATTTCCGAAGCCATAACCTAATTACTGGAATAAATTCTATTTCAAAATTGGCACCGAGAAATTACTAGCTTCCATTAAAAATAAGCCACGAACAAATGTTTAATAATATACATATAATTTAAAAAAAAAAAAAAAAAAATAGTCCCCACATATTATTAAAAATTGCTTCATGTGGTTACAAATGGTTTCAAATTATAATGATACACAACATGTACCTTGTAAGGATCACTCCTATTTCATATACTTAATCAAGTTAAATTTCATCATAAATAAGTCTAGGCCTCTCCAAAATAGAGGAAGATTTATTACCGTGCTGAGCAGGCGGGCGGCGTGTGAAGTTTCATGTGATAATGCTGTCTGTCAGACGGATTACTAGTAAGTATAAAAAAGTTTTATGTACGATACCTAGAAGAACTTTCATTAAATAAATAGTTAAAATTTTATCTTACTGACTCACCATTGGAAGCGTCCCATTCGTCATCGTCGTCATCGGACACGCGGGACTCGTATGGGGCCACTTTCAACCAGTCGTACAGCCGGCGACGACAGCACCTGAGCAGTAAAACTTGACTTGAACTAAACCATTCTTAGGGATCCTTCAAAACGAATATCCTTATAGCTAGGCTTATGTTTGGCCTCTAATAGAATAGTACAGGACAGATTGAGCTGAAATTTAAAAATAATACATGTTAAATTAGCCGACAATCATGCGAAAATTATGGATAGTCCAGGTAAAAAAATATTTTCCGATATTTTAGGAAAACTAAAAACGACGTACGCTTTGCTGACTTTTAAATTGTCAAACTGTTAAATCAAACACTATTAAATATACAACTAGATTTTTGACCAACACTGCTGGACGTACACGCCTCGCTCAAGGCGCGCCACTGATCACGATCTTCTGGTCTTCTCATTCAGCTCCACCTATCGCGTTTAGTGGTGAGGTCAGAAATGCTGCCGCGATGCGTGACGCGAAGAGTCCAGCAATACCACTACTGCACTTCAAAACTCGTGCAAAATGTTCAAATTAGAACCGGGTGCATAGAAGACTCGCGCAATGAGCAGACCTGTATGGAAATACCTCTGGAATAATGGGAAAATGGGTCATGAAAAACTTTGGCTGGATAAGCTAAAGCTTAAATGAATATCGCATAATATCCCGAGACCCTTCTTGACTCGAGCTATACATGCAACAAATGACTTGAATCGTTGTTGCTCCTCCAAAAACCTAGAGGCTGTAACAAACATCAATCAAGATGAGGTGGACACTGATGATGATGTCGGTGAACCTAGTCCGTCATCGGACTTAATGTTACGTACTTGAGGACGTATTCCTTGGACTCCTGCAGCAGCAGCGCGTTCAGCTCTCGCCTCAGCTCCGGCATCACAATCTTGGTGAGCGCGATGGTGACCGCCTCCGCGCGCAACTCGTTCCACGCCTCTACCGTCGCTGCGAACTCGTCCTGTGAAAAGTGATCCATTTTTAAAACCCCAGATGCAAAAATATAAACTGTATTAAGCTGCGTGTCTTGTTTTAGATCCAGCCAAACTGCTGGCACTAAAAACTTGAAATTTTGCTTATAGGTTCCCCAAATAATGTAAGCAACTCTTCGACTCAGACTAGTGCTGTACAAAGAAAGCACAGGTGTTCTATATGGAGTACTTACTGCTCAAATAAAGATCTGGGCTGGAGCACCACAATACCACCTTCTTCCCCCTGACTCCGTGCAAAATCGCTATTCGAGTTGTCGACGATTCCGTACTCACAGGCGGTTCAGAACTTCTTAATAAAAGCAGAGACATTAGCTTCCCTATGTCATCACTCAACAGTGGGGGCGGTAGGGCCAGCAGGCTTACACTTCCAATGAAGTAATAATGGGTACGGGCCCGGATTTGAACCCTCCATGAACGTGAAGCGAACGCATTACTACGCGACTTGGACTTCATTTATTAACTGTTATTTAAGTTGTAACATTTATCAACGGTTAATTTAGAATTTCTCAAGTAACCTTCTGATACAGCTGTTTGAGCTCTTCCAGGTAGTTAGGGCCGGTGTTCCCTTCGATCTGCTCGCTGATGCTGATCTCTAGCAGCTTGTCCTCCGCTGCTATCGTCAGCTTCAGGAACTGGTCACCCGTCAGGTCACGCACCGGCTTCTTCTTTAAATACTTCAAGCTGCAAGGAAAGGCTTTGGTAAATATTTAAATTATTTCTTGTGTAAATTATTGAGGGTAGTGGTCGGTGACAGTAGTCGGAAGTCAGTGGTAGTGATTAGTGGTCCTTGTCGTTCTGTTGTAATGCGCGAGAAGCATCTCTATGCGAGCCGTGGGCAGTGAACAGTAGTCAATAGGTACTGAACTGTAGCAGCAGCAGCAGTCAGTAGTCAAGAGGCATCTCTGTACAAGCCGTGTGCACAAGCGATGAGCAGTATTCAATCGGCACTGACCTGTAGCAGGGGTGGTTCTCGTCGATCTCCTTGATGCCGCGCGGCGTGGGGCGCACGGTGAGCGTGGCGCGCTCTCGCAGCGCGTCGCGCAGCGTGGACCGCAGCAGCGGCTCGCGCGCGAGCTGCACGCCGCACATGTACACCGCGCGACGGACCACCTCCGTCGCGGAACCTATTGCGCCCATCTGACAGATATAACAACAACGAGTAAGTCCTAGTAAGAGTAAAAAGTATTCACTATTACGACGGATAAACTAGCACACATTTAAAAAAAAAATTGTCACCTATGTTAACTCAGTAGAGTCGCAAGCTGACAAGAGCAACTGAGCGAACAAACAAATTACATTAAATTATGACTTAAACTTCTGTGAAAAGTGGTTCGTTCAGAATATATATTCTTTATTGCACACATAATTATAAAAACGGTATAAAAAATAGAAGTATTTTAGTAACGTTGAGCATCGAAACATTGGGAATAAATAGTTCTTAACCCCACGCCCACGAAGGTGACAGAGCCAAGGATATGGGTGGGAATCGAGAGGAAGAAAAGTATCGAGGCTATCCAAAGAAAATCCACGTAAAAAGCACTCCAGTTACAATATACTCACGTAGGGCTCAGCGGCCTCGAGTGGCGGCACGGCCGGCTGTTCGACTTCGTGCCGCGTATAGTTGTCGCGCACGTTCTCCGCGAACTGCTCGGGAGTCAGACCGAACTTCTTCACCAGCGGATCTGTGAAAACATGAAAATTACAGAAAGAGACAAAAACCAAGCACGAAGCAAGGACTTCTTCACCAGCGGATTTGTGAAAACATGAAAATTACAGAAAGAGACAAAAACCAAGCACATCGTAAGAGATCCAAAATTTGCACAAGCGAATGGACCTTTTATTTTAAGCCACTACTCGCAATGTTGATTAGTCGGTAGGTGACGAATAGACTAAAATGGTAATTTTTCTGCCTGCGAATATCTATTGGTGAAGGCCACGCTGGGCAGACTATACAGCCACAAATTCCAGTATCGTCGCCAGGATGCTAGTTAAAACACAGTTCAAAATGATATATCTATAGATGATTATGAGCAGGGCTTAGTTATTAGTCAATCTGTGTCACCTACCAAGTTGCAGTACTTTTATAACTTGCATTACCTTACCTAGCAAGGTCCTATTTTTTATACTGTAGAATCCTGGACAAAGACCGTATACAAACATGTATTTTTTATTCATGATGGGTTTACGCTTGACCAATCACGCTTGTTCAATGTCACTTGATGGAAAGTGACGATGAGACCTAAGGTGGAGCACGTTCACCCAGAAGATGCCTATTCGCTCTTCATTAAAAAAATTATACAAGTTGTACTTGTCCGGAAATACCGAAGCTGATATATGATATTATGATATGATAGCTGGTTCCATTCCTTAGCAGTTCGCATTATGAAAGAGGAAGCAAAACGCTTCGTAAGGAAACGTGGTAAATTATATCCATAGATATTCTAAAAGGAAATATTGTGCCCACCTATACCGGCCTTGCGGCACAGCTCGTAGGGGCCGGAGCGCACGGCGTACTTCACCTCCGTCTGCTCCTCCTCCGGCGGCTCGGCGGCCTCAACCGCCGCGGCGGCTTCTTCCGGGTCCTCGCCGTTTCGCTCGGCCTCTTCGCGAGCGGCTTTCCTAAAAAGTAACAGTACATTTTAATTGCTAAATAAATATTTTATATACACATACATCAGTCTTATACAGAACTAGTAGTTTCTCCTGTGACTACGAGAGTTAAGGCAGCAAAATTAACAAATTAAGGTCATTTAAAATTAACAACACCAACGTTGAGAGATTTATATGTTAATTATAACCATAGAATACTTAATAATACTACGTATAGAATGGACACTCCCTTCCCCCCGCCAATCACAGCTTCCTCACCCCGCGCCGCAGATTTGGGTAGCGTTTAGGGCACTAGCCGTCAGGGCTGTATGTATTGCTTGAAAGATAATTAAAAGAATAATGGTGAAGTATTGTGATGTAGGTGGTTGTTTGATTAACAGTAATGACAAAAAGAGACGATTTCATTCTTTTCCTCCAGAAGAATCGAGGTAAGTAACATATTTTGCCTATTTATTCAAACAATTTGTAGGATTGAATTTTGGTATTATAAGTAATTCAAATATAATTTTATACGTTTTGGTTTATTTTATTCCGTTTGATAATGTAAATAAAATGTTATTTGAGATAGACATTGATACAATTTTAATCAATTGTATATCTATTTGTTTGTTGTACGACATTTACACATTTGCGTTAAGTCGCAAGATACTCGCATCGATGTGGGTCTTTTTGAATTAGGTAACTTGTCACGCGAAATTAGATATGTTTTGTGACAAAACATATTAAATCTTAAAGAATTTAAGTAGTATTAGTCACGCCTTCAATTAAACCCCACGTTCATCATAACCATGAATTATTCAGGAACCTGCAGATCATCAGATTTAATTGTAGCGTGTAAGAAGATACCTGAATTCTAAAAATTTGTAGGTAAAGTTGGAAAAGCACTTAGTTTCGTGTGACTTAATATATCAAGGTAATTTTTATACTCTGCAAATTTTATATTTTGTACACTTTAGACTTTAGCGTGTGGTCCACCGTACATACATTCGCATAATTGCCAAGTGTTCATGCTAGTAAAAAATTCGGTTATGTAAGTTTTAATTTATGGCAATCATGCATACACGAAGATAAAAATAAATGTTTGGACTCCCTCTGTTGAAGATATCATGATTTCAAGTACCAGAAGTCGTGAGTTCGATTCCTTTTATGTATAGACATGTTTAGAGTTCGTCTTAGTCTGGGTACTATATTAGTGAATTGGTCCTTATCTAATTTCAATGGTACAGGAGAATGAGACGTTCTGATCTGAAGTGAATAAAATCAAGTTTGGGATTAGACAAATGTAATGTATAATACATAAAATATATATTTAATTAAATTAAAAATAACGGAACCGATGTTACGTTTGAATCTTCACCTTTTTGATGTAATCGAAATTCAATGAGCGATTGTCTACCGACTTGCGCGGATGTGTAATTGCAGCATAATAAAAAGAAACAAATGACATGTGTCATACAGTGGCGTGTGACGTGAGCTTACAACGTAACATTGTAGGAACGTTTCCGCAGTTCCTTTTGTTTGGGTATAAAATCTTTTTTTGTTTTTCAGATGTATATACTAAAAAAAAATTGTTTTTCAGATACTGGATTCAAGTGATTGGGCGACCAAACAATAAAAGTTTAAAAAATCACCGCTTTTGCGATCTTCATTTCTGTGCTTCGGATCGTCTTGCAAAGAATTAAAAAGAAACGCAGTACCAACTTTGATGTTGCCACAGTCAGAAAACTCCTGTGATAATACAAAATTTACCCAAACAAATGTGGAAATTTCGAAAATATCCTTTGTTATCCTTAGCTATTAAATAGTGAAAACGCCGTCAAATTCTGTTCAGCAGTTTCCAAGATTAGCCCGTACAGACATACATACATAGACACGATTTTTTTTATCATATTTTTGGACTCCACTGATCTTAAGGTCTGAATTTTTTTTACTTTAATGTACAGAAACGCCTTTTTACTGTTTTAATATATGTATAGATTAAAAAAAATTATAATGTGCACAATGATGAGTGTCGTATTTTTTCCCTGTATGTCGAAAAATATTTTATTATAGCACATACGCCTTAGAATTATTACTTCTTTGGCTGGTTTCTTAAGGTCTTCTTCACTAAAAACGTTCTTAGTTCGTTATTTGGCCTGTGCCCGGATTCGAACCATCGACCTCATAAACGTGAGTACCAACTAGTCTATCACGAGTTTTGTATGGTTGCATAGAGATTTTGCACGTAAACATCGAAAGTTGGAAAAAAGATTGTATACCAACGACTTAAATCTCAACCACCTATATAAACTATTTTTATTTTTATGCACACTTTACGCCGCCATCACAAAGTTGCTGGTGCCCACGGCCGGTCCGCGCGGTCTGACACCCCTAACGATTGCCTTAGGCATGTGTGCGTGCGCTGCCGTGTGCGGACACGATTATTGTATTTGTGTAAGAATAGGTAGTCGATTTCCCGCCATCTCATACATTTTGGCACAAGTGTCCGCCCTGTGTTATAACTATTACGGTTAAGTCGACAAAAAGTCAGCAAAACGTACACAATATGTGGGATATTTAAAATATTTCATGTAATATCTCGGTAAACAATTCTCATACTAAATTTTCCACAATTTTATAATTGCCAGGCAAAACTACAAGTGTGTTTTTAATTTCAATTCATCAGTTTTCTCGAAAATGAAGTCATTAAATAAAATAAACTCATAAACCGCAATGGCAATTTAACTGAGACGCTTCCCGAGAACCTTTACACGATCAAAGCGTGGTGTTTATTAGCGTAATTTTTTCCTAATTTCAAGTGAATACGACACGTAGTAAACTATATACTAAACATTAAAAAAACTTACTTCTTATCCTGCAGTTCCTTCTTCTTCTCCTTCACTCTCTGCACCTTCTGCATCTCTGGCAGTTCGGTGGAGTAGTACAGTAAGAAGTGTGTGTGGACGTCGCGCAACTCCTCGGGGGTTTGCACGTTCTTCAGTCTTAGGAATTCAAAGTGAAATTAATAATAAACTACTGCAATATTATAAATTAAATAGATTAATTAGAGACAATTTGACATGCTATTTCGCATGATCAATAATAGTTGGGTTTCCAAACTGAATTGTGTATACGTCAATACGTTTATTAAACTTCCTTAAAGAACTACTGTGTACTTTTTTATTTAACGGCAAATTAAAACTAAGATATATCGAGTAACGCTTTTATATGTATACTATAATCTGCGTCACTCATCCATCATTCACAAAAGACAAGGCATTGAATGTTCGATGGTGTTTTTACCAACACAAACGAAATCATTGCGGCTGATTTCGTTTATGTGGAAATCGGATCGGGCTCGCGCTTGGACCCACCCTCCTCCTTACCATGCCAACCAAAAAGCCTAGACTTGTGTTTTGTATTAGTTGTTTTATAAACAATGTATTTTATAAGGGATGCATAAATTATAGAAAAATGTAATACAAAAAACCGTTTTTCAAGAAATACCAATTCAATTTTGTGTTAAAATAATATACTAATACCGAGAAAATTTCAGCATCCCATCTCTTCACGTTTCCGTGCTAGATACCTCTGACAAACGCGTAGGACAGGCATACACTTAAAAAAGGAATAACATAAAATTGAGAGTTTTAATAGCTCCTAAGAACTGAGCCTGTTATATTTGAATTGATTGATTGCACCAGAGATGGGCAACAGCGTTCTCCTGTGTATATTAAGATACTGCGATTACCAATTCGTTAGCAAGGCGTGGTGATTAGGCAATTCCTCCAATGGACAGCCCACCAAAAGTGGCATTCTACTGGGGAGGCTTATGTTCAGCAGTGGACGTATATAGGCTGATTATGATGATGATTGATAATATACTCTGACATATTTTATCTAACCATTAACTTCAAACACCATGATGGAGAAATTAATTTACAGACTTCTAATTCTTTAAATTCACAAGTTTTGTGAAGTACCTCTCAATGTCTTCATCCTTAATGAGCCTCATGCTGTCAGGAATGGGCGCGTCAGGGTCGCGCATCACCTGATCCATCTGGAACTCGCGCATGTTCTCCAGCAGTTTCAGCAGGTTCTCTTTGCGTTGCTTCAGTTGGCACCACTGTCAATCAAAACATATTTATTTTCATGTAGGTTGGTTCGCGAGACATAATAAGTCTGTCCCGTTTGATAACTGTTAAACAAATGAAGCGATTGAGCTGGGAATTATAAACATATATGACAATTTGAAGCTTTTAGTTTTTTTTTATTATGCTTGATTCTCAAGGAAAATGGTGCTAGAAAAAACCAATCGTAGAGCCCGTATATATTGCACAATTTACACTTGGCTGACATTTTATACTAGGTGAGCTTATGTACTTTCGGAATGCACATTTGTTCTAAATGGACATAGACAATATTCTTCCCAGGAGTTGTAAAGTCGGGGAACCACGGGTAACGCTGCAAGGGTAAAAGCTAGTCCAAATAAATATTGATGAAACACACCTTAGCGTCATACTTGTACACCTTCCACAGGTCGTTGATGCTCAGCTCCGGCTGCACGTACTCCTTGCGATAAAACGCTATGAACGGCACCTCCAGGGTCTGGTTCCTCATGAAGTCCAGCGCTTGTCTGATCTTCACGACTGTGCTGGAGCCCCTGGAAACCATAGATCGTATTAAATAAACGTTTTCTTTACATCTGAATGAAAAAGACATGGAAAGCTGATTCTAATACGGAAAATTTATAAACTGCAGAGTACAAGCTAATTAATCTATAAAGTCCCTATTAATTGGCCTCCTGAATCGTAGTTAGTCGTTAGACTCGAGCGCCAGAGGTCGTGGGATCGATTTCCACCAGGAACAGACAACTTTGTACATTGCACAAGTTGGTTCCGGTCTGGATGGTATATTTGTGACTTGTTTTATCATTGTCTTATTCCTATCATACAGGAGAAAGTCCTAGTTTAGGAATAGACAAGTGCATGTATATATGAAATATTTTTTTTTCTTATTTGATAAGATTCCTAATATTCTTATTTACCTGCGCGACCTCTCGCGAGCCTCCTGCGCGTCTGCTTTGGAGACTGGCGGCTTGAGGAAGGCTTGTTTGTATATCCATTCAGCTTCGTCCTCCAGCTCTGTGCTGCCTTCCTCCACCGGAGTAATGGGCACCTCGCGAATCTGCATGCGCTCGGGAACATCTGTTTTACGTATCTATGAAGGAAATAATGAAAATTAAGTAAACAATAATTAAAACTACTATTTAGATAGGTTTACTCTGAACTATATCTCATCTGATAGTTTATGATAATGAGTTCGATACTATTAGAAGACAAATATAAGTATCTACTTAATAGACTGTAGAAGGAGCCAACAAACATTATTATTTTCTTTTTTCTACCCATAAATTGTTTGTATAGACTTGACTTGGATTGGAAACTAGATTAGGGTCAGAAAGGTTCTATTTCGATGTGATGATTAATGATGACGACTAAAGGAAATCAAAAGTTGTGACAGATTCGCGATCCTTTGTTACCTACCTGATAGAGGTAGGTATCAGGGATGTAGTTTTTAGATATGTATGTAAAACGAACCTCATTATCCAAATCTGTGAAGTGGCTCCTCTTCAGTTCACTAGGCTCATAAATTTCGAAGATTGACTTCTTGCTCGGACGCTTGGGTTTGCCCTTCTTTGTTCTTCTTCTTTCACCTGAAATACGGCAACAATAAACACGAAGTCACTAATCGATATCAACACTTGGTTGGAGTCGTATTTTGGGACGTATAAGCTATATTTACAATGCAAAAAACTGTCACTGGGCTAATGCTGGGGCCAACTTTGGTGTCACTAAAAAATAGGACTAATAATACCGCAGAAGGTATTTTAAATAACAATGCAATGTTGAAATTAAGCATGGGTTTGAACATATATATACATATATATATATTGTTAAATATATTTTTTAAATCATCTCATGCAAAAAAGAAGATAATTCTAAGCACAATAATAATAAAATTTTACAATTTGTAGATTATATAAACAACCTGTCTCGATACTATGGTATTAATTATTCTGCGGCCGCATTCACAATGCAACAAACTGACACAATTTATCGCCCGCCCGTGTTGACGGTTTCGGCCAAACACTAAGTAAGATTTATTATCGCAACCCGCATAAGACTATGGCGGAATTTTTCTGAAATAGAGTAAAAAATAACAACAAATAATCTACTAACCGTCTTCCTCCTCGTCGTCTTCCAGGTACTCATCCTCGTCCTCCTCATCCTCGTAGTCCTCCTCGCCGTACTTCTCAAACTCATCATAGTCAAAGTCCACACCGAATATATCCTGCCCCTCTTGCAATGATCTGCAACAAAGGCGTGTTAAATTAAATACCAAGATAGGTGTAGATACATTATAAGTTTATTAAATTCAAAAGCTTATTAATTAATACAAAACATAAGTATATAGCATCTATAAAGCGAAGCAAACAAATTTTAGCCACTTTCTCCCTCCTCGAGCCCATCATTGTCCAGGGAATTTTTTTTACGAACCCCTGTACCCTATAAGGGTCAATGGAAGCCCCCTTACGCTAGTTAACACCTGGGCTATAAACACTAGTAGATAGTAAAAAGGCCATCCCGCCCTTAATACATTGTCTCAAAAGCCATTATCACAAGCTCTCAACGCATTACCCCTTACATTAGTTAACATCTGGGCTTTAAACACTAGATAGGAAAAAGGCCATCCCACTCTTAATACATTGTCTCAAAAGCCAATATCACAAGCGCTAAACGCCTTTACTGTATCACCAATCAATATATATTACAGCACAAACCTGGCCACTTCTGTCCATTAGGCTAATCTCACAATTTACTAAATATTTTTTTACTACTCAACATGCCAGTTATATAATGACAGATCTATTAACGCACAACCAAAATTAAAATAGGTTTAGAAATTTCAAATTTTGCCTTGAATTGTCCCAAAAGAAATAATTCAATGCAGACTAATCCGCAGGTATAAGCTAGTTACACATATGACCCTGCAGGACAAGTTTCCTATGCGCCTATAGTTATAGTTTGTTAGTAATTCTGAAGAACATCTTACGCATCAGTAAATATAGGTTTGCGTCTGGTCTTCTTCTTTAAAGGTTTGCCATCATCATCCACAATGAAGTCATCCGCATCGGACTCTTCCTCATTCTCGTCATCATAATCAGCCTCACGAGGTGCCACCGACTCTGAATGGTTCTCATCATCCTGGATTAAAGTAAATTCAAATGTATTTGATAGTGTGGACGGAGATAATGACAACAAAATAAACAATATATGTACATTATTGCTGTCAAAATCATGACCAGACCTACAAATTCTGGCATGAATGTTGTCAAATGGTCAAATAGAGATGTACATCATCTATTGAAATTAAGTTTGATATTACTTTAAAAATAAATAAAGTATAAGAGAAGAAAATAAGGAATATTATAATTATTTATAGATGAAAGATTATATTTATTTAACTAATACATTTAGAGAGCAAAAAAAATTAATCATAACAAAAGCAATAATTTTGTTGACAATCAAAATTATTGCTTTTGTTTAACATTTTGAAATTTAGCTATCAACACAGAGACTGACTTCATTAAAAAATGTACAGGTGACTGCTGAATTTATATTACTTGAGCACCAATTTGTACAGATTTAATGCATTCATATACGAAGGCCATTATCTTATATCTATGCAAGAAATATAATTATCTATAGTATAAAGTATAGACCTTAGCATTTAGAAAGTTGTATAGGTCTGATCATGACACTGCCTTTGGGACTTCATCTTAGAAGACATATCATGCTATTTGCGCATGATTTTAACCAAATTGAATTCAAGTTCAAGAGTGAAAAGTTGTCACTAACTACAATCATATGAGAGACAAGAATATCAAAGTTTATGTGGTTTACTTCATACCTGCTCATCAGACCCTCCAACAAATAAGGTCTCTGCAATAACTTCCCTCTCCAACTGAGGGTCATCAGCACCCTCATTGTCACTGTCGTCATCTTCAAGCCGACGCAGCCGTTTGAACTTATTCTGGAAAATAAATTTTATAAAATGTAAATAGTAAATAGATTTCACTGAATATGTAAAGTGAATGTATCTTAATATGATAACAGGCTTTTTTCTTCTTAGGCCTGCTACACGAGCCCGGTTAAGCCACAGCTCTAGATGCTTTCAATAGAATGAACAAAATAGATAGTTATATGCAGAACAAGCTCAAGGTGCTACTGTAGGAATTGTTAACCAATATATCCTTACCCTAGCAACTTTAACACCAAGATTCTCCTCAATTAGGTCATAATCTTCATCCTCCAGTCGGTCGTCTAGTTCATCGTCACTCTTTTTCCTTTTCTTTGGTCCTTCACTAGCATCAGAGTCACCATCACTCCCTGACTCGTCTATAGGTGCGTCGTCTATCAAGTCCTTTAGCTCCTCGCGGAGACGCTCCTCATCATCTGAGAAAAATTATAGGTTACAACACAGTGACACAAATAGTATGTTGGCAAATATAAGCATGCCAGTCGAAAAATTAGCAAGGTTATGTGAATTTCTCTTAATTTTCGGGAAAAAGGTAATATAAGTAAGGTATAATGCTGTGAAACTTAGAAAAAAATTAATAAAAGTGGCGAATTATTATTTAAAGTGTCGATAAACAAGCACAAACCTTCTTCTTCCTCGTCTTCGTCGTCGCTTTGTACTGCAGCTTTACGCTTAGGCTTCTTGCGCTCCACAGGCTTCTCGTCTTCAGACAACTATAAGATAGATAACGCAATTATATCGCAACGTAACCAACATTGAAAACAAGCTTCTTTCCACTTTTACTAACCTCGCTCTCTTCCGCCTCAGATTCCAGAAAATCCGCCATAATTCACTTACACTTTACAGGGAACTTTACAATGTGCTTAAATGTACTTATTATGGAATAAAATAGGCTACAACGATTAATTTATCTACCATTATAGCAAAAAAACTCTGTTGCGAATCGCAACTTGCACGGAAGGAAGCGAGTGAATGAATGAGTAAATGGAATGGAATGGAACTATAGACGAAATGACAAAAGAAACTTTGAAAGGGGTAGTAAAAAATGGTTTAAGGCCTCCACACACAGTATCTATATGTGCGTTCAATTGCTTTGTGCATTTGGCAGCACTAACTGTCATTGTCAATCATTCAAATTCTATTTCATCGTTCATTCATTTCATTCGTGTTTATTGAATTTTCAAAATATAAATAATTTGAAATTGCCAAAAATGGATGATAAAACTCCTATCGTTAAAAATGTTATTCATGCTGGACAGAAATATGTTCCTATTACAGACGGGAGTAAGGTAAATAGAGATTTGAAATAATTTTTATTTTATTGCTATTATTTTGTATATGTGTAATATTTATTGTTATTGCCTAATTATAATTTTTTTAGGCACATTTCCATTTCCAAACATTTAAACTGGGTGCAGAGCGAGTCCTCATTGATGACAGTAAGAAAATTGGCAAGAAAGAGCCTATGGTATTGGTTATTGGACACAAATTCAAGCTAGAAGTTTGGGAGGCTATCATTAAAATGATGGCTGTGGGCGAGGTTGCCAGTTTTAAAGTTAAGAAAGAGGTAAATAAATCAATTAATGGAATTCAATCATATATTTGTCAGAATTTAAGAATCTCTTGACCTTGAGGATCTGAGAAGATAACAACATTACCTACCTACTAGATAACATCTTAAGCATCTCAAAATTTTCCATCAAGTAACTACCTATGTATCAGATTTAATAAAACTGAAACTGAGCTATAAATATATAGTAAAAATGTATATTACTGTTTTACAGTTTTTTAAAGATGCCCTCTGTTATGCCTAGCTTTGGATTATGAGCACCTATTTTCATCCACACATAGGAGTGACATTACAAGTGGCTACTCTATACTACTAAATATTTTTTGTACTTATATATTTTTCTATTTATTTAGATTGTGTACAGCTACCCATTTGTGTCGAAAACACTCCGGGAGCTTGGTCAGGATGCGCAAAAGATAAAACACACCTGCACCATGACTTTACACACAGAAGGCATTGGATATGCTGACCTGGATGAATTGATTGGTAATCCCTGTGACTTGGAATTTGTTATTGGTAAGTAACTTTACTGTGGACCAGTACACATGTTTTGGGTGGGATGCCCTGCCCTTAAAATACTAAAAATAAATATAAAAGAAACATGAATGAATGAATAGTTTTTATTACTAACTTGTGTAAACCATATTATAGTTTATATTCTGTAAAGAATATACATATAAATAAATAATATGGTTACATGATATATATACAAACTTATAAGCAAGATCTGCACATCAATCACTTATCTGAGTTAGCATGTCCTGTAGACACATAAGCCTCCTCTCAATTTTCCAGTTGCAGTTCCAAATCAAATTATTATATGTATATTAGAAACATGTAATATAATTTATAAAACTATTTTGGTCAACCTTGTGTATATTGACCTTTTGTCACTGAACATGTACCATTTAAGACTGAGAAACTAATATAACTACTTTCTAGATGTCTTATGAATGTATAATTGTTAGTTAGTGTCATATGTATATAGCTGGAAACAAAGGAGACAAAAAAACTTAGCAACAAATATGTACTGAAGATATTGTTTGCTAGATTATCAATATTATATTTTATTATACACTAGCTGTTGCCCGCGACTTCGTCCGCGTGGACAACTTAATATTACACATTCTTATGTATTCCGTGTATTACTAAATCCTAAAAGAAATCTATTAATCTGGTTATGCATTAAAAATATTAATATACAAAAACAATTGAGAACCTCCTTTTTTGAAGTCGGGTAAAAATTAGCGTTCCGGCGGCGGTTTCGCCCGTTGGACCACATTTTTTAGGTTTCCGTAGCCAAACGGCAAAAAACGGAACCCTTATGGATTCGTCATGTCTGTCTGTCTGTCCGTCCGTATGTCACAGCCACTTTATTCCGAAACTATAAGAACTTACTATTGAAACTTGGTAAGTGGATGTATTCTGTGAACCGCATTAAGATTTTCACACAAAAATAGAAAAAATAACATTAAATTCCCCATACTTAGAACTGAAACTCAAATTTTTTTTTCATCAAACCCATACGTGTGGATAGGTCTTCAAAAATGATATTGAGGTTTCTAATATCATTTTTTTCTAAACTGAAAAGTTTGCACGAGAGACACTTCCAAAGTGGTAAAATGTGTCCCCCCCCCCCCTGTAAGAGAATGATAACACTAAAAAAAATATATGATGTACATTGCCATGCAAACTTCCACCGAAAATTGGTTTGAAAGAGATCTAGTAAGTAGTTTTTTTAATACGTCATAAATCGTAAACCACAATACTATTATTAAAACATCGATCAAAGTTACAACGAACCACAATAACTTATTAATATTATCTTACTTGCTGCTACGGAACCCTTCATGGGCGAGTCCGATTCGCACTTGGCCGCTTTTTAAAAATAAAGTTGACATTTACATTTATCATGAATTAAAAGATTATCATATAATCAATAAAAAAAATATATTTTAATATTGCGCAAATTAGGTGATATTTCCTCCCCCCCCCCCCCCTCCAATTTGTCCTTTCCATACCCTTTCTTTCCTTCTCCATCCCCTTCCCACAACGTTGAAAACCCTTTCCCCCACCCCTTCCCTCTCCCTACCTCTCCCCCTTTCCTTAACCCACCCCTTCCTACACCCTTTATTTACCACTGCCCCCTCATCTTTCCTCTCTTACCCTAATCCCTCTATTCTTTTCCATCCGACTTCCTTCCCCTCCTATTCCCTTCCTATGTTGCATATCCAATTAACTGTACAACAAAATGTCTGTCAAACTGCTGGACATGCCTTCCCCAATGAATGCCACAACGCCCTACAGATCCAACCGCTTCCGGCCACCATCTTCAGGTCGTCCATACACCTGGTGGCAGGGCGTCCCACCCTGCGCGTGGGACGTCGCGTCCCACTCTAGAACCCGTCTGCCCCAACAGCCGGTCGGTACTACGACAGATGTGACCGGCCATTTCAGCTTACTAATTCTTTCGGCTATGTCGGTCACCTTCGTTATTCATAGGATCTCCTCATTACGAATCATATCCCTCATAGAGACCCCGAGCATTGCCCTCTCTATAGCTCGCAGAGCCACTTGAATCTTGTGGATCAGGCCCACCATCAGTGTCCACGTCTCCGCGCTGTAATCATGACAGGCAGGACGCACTGATTAAAGATTGTTGTCTTTAAACATTTTGGAATAGGTGACGTAAAGACTTGACGCAGTTTTCCGAATACTGCCCACCCTAACTGGATTCTTCTGTCAGCTTTTGAAATTGATCCTACCCAACTATATTGTCTGTCCTAGGCAGACGTACTCCTGAACAGCTTCGATATTGACATTGTCGACGATCACCGGTCTAATACAGGGCCACTAATTATTGAATAGCGAACTTTTTGTATTGTGACTTGTTGAAATACCTGAAATACATCAGCTAAAATAAATCTATAAATGAGCTTTAAAACATCTCTGTCACTTTCTGTCAAGTTCTTGCCACGACCAGTAATGTTGAACTACACTTTCATATAAATGATATGAAATGAGAGGTCAACTTGTATATCAGCATCCGGACATTTTATTGAGATATGACTTATACCAGTATGAGGCCCGAACTCAAAGCTAAAAAACAGTGAAAACGCCGTCAAATTCTGTTCAGCAGTTTCCAAGATTAGCCCGTACATACATACATACATACAGACAGATAAGAAATTTTTTAATTATATTTTTGGACTCTACTGGTCTTCAGTAACGTCCGGTCAGTGAAATTTTTTTTTTAACTTCAATGTACAGATTCGCTTTTCTTTTGTTTTTTCTACTCTTTTATTATATGTATAGATATTTGCAATAAGATAGGTCGATAATTAGATAATTACAGTAATATTATTTAATTAACCATTTAGTTCTATAAAGAACTTGAAAGCAAACAGATGTTAGCAAGTTACAAAAAAGGCTTATTTTAAATTTTTAGAACTCCTGCAAGTAGAAAGAGCTGATGAATATGAGAAGGAGATATGGCAGCTTGATGCTAAACAAAGGTTGGACATGATTCCCACTCTCCAGGAGAAAGGCAACAGGCTGTATGGGCAGAAGCTGTATGAGGAAGCTGAAGTGGCATATGGTCAAGCTATAGGGATTTGTGAACAGCTTATGGTCAGGTACGCTTATTAAAACATACAGAATCATACTTACTAAGACTGTTTTTCTTGTATAAACAAATTAAACTGATGATCAGATTGTGAGTCTGTTATTGGCTTGTTGACATAGAACTCGCAGGCGTGATGGCGGTGGCGGGCGCGGCGGTCTCGGCGAGTTCGTGATCACATGGGCTGCCAGTCGTTTGCGCGGGTGTCACGCTAGCTACAAGTTCAAACTGGTTTGAATTTGGATACTCTGCTATACTTTTGATAATTCGTGCCCGCGCCCGCGAGTTAACAAGCACTAAGAATAAACTAAAATAACATTTTTTTATAAGAGCTGATGATTTTTGTGATTATAAAATGAACAGTACAGAAACCAACTCACAAACCTTATTACTATAACCATCCTTCCTAAGTTTAATTTGAAATATATATTTTTAAACAGGGAAAGAAAATTGGATGACGACTGGATAAATCTGAACAAACTGAAAATACCAATATTACTTAACTACTCCCAGTGTAAGCTCATTAAAGGGGAATTCTATGCTGTCATTGAGCACTGTAATACTGTACTGGATCATGATAAAGGTTTGTTCGACTTGAAGGCTGCTTTTTGATAGTAAAGGGGCGCTCCATTGTAGCCCAGTTATAACCACTTTTTATAATGTCCCTCCTCCTCCTCCTCCTCCCATTACTCGCGCGGTGTAAGTAACATACTGTGCCAGCAGGTAAGGTAGTGGGTTCAAAAGAAAAGTAGTTTAAGTTCTAGATATTTATTGTCTTCCTCCGTTCGTCCTGGTTTTGAGATTAAGTTATTTAAGTTAATGACACTGGCCTCAACAGTAACAACCAAGCCTTGGAATGTCCTCCTCTCCTCCAGTCGAGCAGGAAGCGGGACACGTCCGTCCAATATATGTTTTAGTCTACTAGTAGTCACTTGTAGAGGATCGAATTAATCCAAATGTAGTTCTGGAACGTGATTCGTAAAATAGTTCTTGAAGTACTGTAATGGTAGTTCTGGAAACCCTAATGGGTTACCCAGCACTATTAAAAACTTTAGAGATAGATATGATAGAAATATGTAGATATTTTCGTAGATTAGGAAGCTAATAATTAATGTAGTGTGCCCAGCGATGGTGCGAGCGCGTATGACAAACGAAGTTTTTAATCCACCCGTTTAGCAAATATGAGTGTTTAATGCAGAGATCCGCGACACGATTTAACGACGGATAGATTATGCAGCTATAATTTAAGGTTCCGAATATAGTTATTATTTATAATTTAAGTAGTTTGCAGTGTAGTTTAGTTTAGGTAAAAAAATAGGTTATTAGTGTTATTGTTAGTATATATAGTATATATAATATTTAATATGTAACGTTTTAGTTATTATTAGTGTATTACTTTTTATTAATATATAACGGCCCTAGGCGCAACGTTACAATACCTATTTAAATTTTTTTTGTTAGTATTTGGAATGGTGGCTGTCTTTGAAAGGGATGCATAACTTTTTCGTAGTAGCTGCTAAAGATACCATCAGGTGTTTGACAGCTAGCCAAATACATAAGATCCTAATAAAAAAAACCTGAATCTTTGATTTTTCAGATAACGAAAAAGCTTTGTATAGAAGAGGCAAAGCACATGTGGGTGCTTGGAATCCAGATCAGGCTGAGGAGGACTTCATGCGTTTAAAGTCCCTCAACCCCAACATGGCTGCAACTGTGGACCGAGAACTAGAGCATATTAAAAAATTGCGCAAACAAAGAGAAGATCAGGACAGACAAATGCTCCGAAAATTGTTTGATAAGGAACGTGGCGAATGATAAAGAAAAATAATCCTAGAAATATATGTAAGGCTCTGTGCACATCGAGCGGACATTCCACAGCGGAATTTGCTTTTTTCAAACCAGATCCTCGATTCACCTCCACACACAAAGCAATAAAAACTATAAAATAGCTTAGCAAACACCTCTCGAAGCAGCTTTCCGAGTCCGCTTTTACATTATAAATTAATAGTATTTGAAACAGCGGACCAACCTTCATCAGACCAGCGGACCAACCTTCATCAGACCAGCGGATCGTCCGTTGGGTGTGCACAGGCACAAACAATGAAATATGGACAGTATTACACAAGTTACGTTATTTCATATTTGACTCCTGAAATACAGTTTACCTAGTTTGGGAGTCAGGGCTTCATAAATAATGTATCATTTTGAAATGAATAAAGTTATGTTTATGTTTATGTTATAATATCAAGAGTTACTAATGAGAATAGATACCTTTTACAGTCGTAGACACGCTATGGAATACCATCGGTCAGCAGAATCTAAAATGGACTTTTGAGGTTTTACATTAGGGTTCATTTTAGATAGTGTTAATTTGACATGATATTTATTTTATTTTAATAATAGCACCGCATGGGAACCATTCGGCGTATTTATATTTTACTATTATGTTATTGATGGACGGATATACTACACACAAATAACACAATTTATCAAAACTATATCTAGTGTATTCACTAATCAGTAATTTAATTGCACTTTTGTTTATACACTATTTTTAGTGATTAGATTACTAATCACTGAAGAGAAGAACCACATTGTACAATCTCTTTACTTATTGATTATGATTTGATTACTTATTATAATAATATTAGTGACAGATGACTAATCAAATTTATATAATATTTTTAATCTTCCTACAACATTTATTTTGTATTAAGTAATTTAAAATAGTTTGTATTGTGTACCACCATTTAATTTTTTAATTAATAATGACCAGAACCATATTGTACTGATTACACTTGCCACTAGATAAAAGCATTAGTGTAATCAGAATCACTATTACTAAACAATTTGCACTATATGTATTTGTACATAAACAAACAATAGTATAAAATATATGTTTACTGTATTGTCTGTCTAGTCATATTTTTTTAGCACATTATATTTCTTTAGTGCACAATGTCTAGTCATGTTTATATAACACATAAATCTACAAAATTTTTAGCGCATACGTCTTCCACTGGAGTTGCAATATAGTACTGTATCTTGCAAACATAATATTTTATGTCGTATGGGCATTTTAAACTGCGCTCCTCTTCCGTCCGCTCGGTCCAGTGTGTTGTATTCCTTATTTATCCTGAGTACGTAAACTTATTTACCTTTTATTTAACTTACACAACCTATATTTAATATCATTTTAATAAATTTTTATTAAATTGTCCTAATTAATTTCGTTAAAGTATGTATCAGATTTTACCTAGGCTAGAATGTATTTAATTAATTTGAACCTTGTGACATATTTAAGCTCGCTTATATATCTGTTTTAGTTTTATTTATATAATTTAAATAAATATTATTTTAAAAAATGTTTATTATATTAAAATACTTATCTTAGAGCAACACGGGGGGGGGGGGGGAGCACGCCCACTCACCCGGAGGGGAGACGCCATAAAGCGTTCCTTCCAATACGATGCGAAATATCCGGACATTTTTCAAGGGGGGTACACATGCAGACGTAGCAGAGAATACTAAATATTAAGAAGCGATATTACACCTGGCTAGGGGTAGGTTCCCCTAGTCAGTTTAACGTCGCCCACAAACTAGAGCACGGCTGACAGTACGCAGTTACGTACTACTGGGCTGCCGTCGTTAGACGCACACACAAAACGTGTACGAACAGGCCGGTGCCCGCGTAGTCGGGAACCTACTACTACAGTAGGTATGGAGTGCCTGGGGTGTGCTTGTACGCTGTCGATGAGTCACTTATTTTCGGTGAAGCTAAATCGGCGAAGAGCGGGAGAAGTATTTAGGTACTATACTGTACCATAAGGTTCCTTTACCTGTTGTTGCTTCTATATCTTTCTAATCTATCTACTTCGCAAATGTTCATTTACACAATTATTATTATGACATGCAGACTTTTCAATTGAGAAACATCTTATTAACTTCAATAGGTTATGGGCCCAGTCACAGAGAATCGTGCAAGACCGTTTTGGTTATTACGTTCCGTGTTAAAAAAAATTAAAAGTTTGTTTTCAAGTTAGTTTGTAAACGAATAATAAACAAAACGACAATATCTTTTGGCACGCACGCTACATAACATTCGTTAAAAACAAATACAAAAAGATTATTTTCTTCGTCAATAGAGTCATGCTCTGTCCTTTTTTATCATTTCGATAGGATGCTAATCTGTGTTTTCTGAAACTCAATGGTATGCATCGTGCTTGTGTTGTGTCACTAGCACACTGCCTGGTCTGCTGTCAAAACAAACTTAACCTCAAAGTATTTGTTTCGATGAATTTGAATAATAATAGTATTTTCCTATAAAAATGTCTAAAACTGACGAAATTGTGACTGAAATGAAAACAGAGACAGTGGAGAAAATGCAAACTAGTGATGAGTACGCTTATTTGGATAGAGGTGGCTTCTCTTCTGAAAACTTTAAAATTGAACTTCGCGGATTACCGAAATACTATGGAATTGCTGTAAGTTTATAATATATTATCTTTGTTTTAACCAACTTATGAAACATTAATTTAAGTATCTTTGAATTAAGCTATGTTTTCGACTTATAGTGTTGAATTAAGATAAGTACTTGCTTGTTTTTGGTTGTAATAAACAAAAAGCCCATCCTCAACAGATGATATAAAAGTGTTATCCTATATTTCCATTCTCAATAAAAGTGTTATTTCTAATACTATGGGGATAGTATTAGAAAATACCATACCATTTTTATTATTAAATTTTTGGAAGATTTATGTTTTAAATACTATTTATTATTAAACTATTTTGAATTGGTAGGAATTGAAGAAACTTTTCAACCAGAAACTGGGTCTCAACACCAGCAAGATCAAGAGACCCAAGAATGGCAGCCAGTGGCTCTACGCATGTTTCCAAAATGAGGAAGAGCGTGTCAAAGCCATTGCAACACTCAATGGGTATTCTTGGAAAGGTATTAATTTTAATTCAGTTGGGTATGTTTAGTACTAGAAGACATAGTAGACTGCATAGTAGTTCCCTCTCTTTACACACATGATTTTGAGGGTTCAAATCTATGCCCATACCAATGACTTTCAGAACTTCACACGTTCACAGTCCTGCAGTCCAGGCTTGTGTGCCTCATGGTAAGTGATACAATGCAGTCACAGCACACAATATGCAATGACAATGATGTAAGTAAATATGAAACTTCATGAATGTTTAAACATCAATATTACTATGGGGACATATCGGAAGGAAATTGCAAGTTTCTTTGGGACTACAAACCTGTTACATATGGCTTATTAATATCTCGGGCTTTTCAGTGAAGGAAAAACATTGTGAGAAAACTAATGTGCAAAATAAGTCCAATCACCAACAGTGAGTGTATATTAATAGACTATTGATTTAGGAAATGTACTTCATTTGGGAGTAGAGAGTGGAGCAACATATGGAACCTTACAAAAATGCCCAACCTAAGTAATTCTCTGTGCTCTGATGAAATTACAAAGGTTCAATCTGGCTTTGTTACTTACCTGGTTACCAGCTGGGCTCTCCCCAACTTTGAGAAAGTCTTATAGGTTGTAAATATTTATTTATTTATGCAAAAGTGAGTTCTGGAGAATATTGTATGATAAGTAATCCACACAATAGTATACTATAACTAATTCTAATAATTTAAAAATATGTTTTAATTTATTTTTACATAATTGATATTTTTATTTCTGGCTTATTGACTTGGGTGTAGACTCAACAGAAAGTCCTAGTTTGGGATTGATAGGTCTATGTATTGGAATTTTTATGAAATATTTTCTATTAAGTTATAAAATTTTAATTTATGTTCACTAACTTTCTGAATGTTCAAAAACTGCAGTCTTAAAGCACCACTATACTTAATCGAGTGTAAGGTTTTATGAATCTCCAAATAACTAATTGTGATCAAAATTGACTACCTATTAACATTTGTAAAACGATTTTGTAGGTAAAACACTCGTAGCGGAACTTGCAAAACCTGCCCCTGATCCATTGGTTAGAAAGAGAAAGCGGGAGGAAGATGGTGGTGTCGAGGATAAAAAGAAGAAAGGAGAGAATGATAAGAGTCAAGAAGAGACATTGAAGGATGCCACTACTCCTTATTGGAATATACCATATGAGGAGCAGGTGTTTATTAAATTTACTATTTTAAAATCCAAGGCGATGAGCCAAAAGGACAGAATTCATTTTCACTTAGCAATTTCATTTTTAAATATTGTATTTTTTAGGAGTGTATAAAACAATAATATATTCTCGTTATTGTATTAATATATCATCCATAACTGATTATTTCAGCTTAAATTAAAACAGGAAGAAATAAAGCACATACTAATGAAATTCGATAATGAATTATGGAAGATAGCCAAAGAATCTCGACAGAAAATAGAGGCCAATCGTAAACTTTACGATGGCCTAAGTTTCGATGTGCAGCCAATACAGAAGTCACCGATAACGGAAGGCTATAGGAACAAGTGCGAATTTACAATTGGAATTGATGAGGAGACTAAGTTGCCCACTGTTGGGTTCAGGCTGGGCAGCTATGCGACGGGGACTGTGGGCGTTGCGCCTATACAGTCACTCATACACATTTCGGATAGAACTAAGAAGGCTGTTTTGGTTAGTCATTCATACCTTACCTTTTTTTGGATATCAGATCTATTTTTTTTAAAATAGATACAAAGAATATTATGATGAATGACATAAGGTTCATATTATTTTGATAATTGTTTTGACATGGATAATGTATTTGTGATAATAAAGTGAAATAATATATCTTATTTAATAAAAATTGAAAAACTATTTTAATAATAATCAGGTCTCTTGTCTCTTGAAATACAATCTATCTAGTTTGGGAGTCTGAGGTTCACAACCATATGTATTACTTTTCATAATAATTGGCATAATTATGTGAAGTTATAATCCATCTGCACTGGACTCGCGTGGTGGATTCTCGCATATATTTACAAATATAAATGTATTTAATTTTCAGCTGTTCGAAGAGTTCGTTCGCAAGTCGGGGCTGGCCCCTTTCTCCCCCGCCGAGTATACTGGCTACTGGCGGTTTCTCACCGTAAGGCATTCCATGACCACTGGTGACCTAATGCTGATCGCCGTCATACATCCGCAGGTAATTAACTAAATAGCGACTGCTGGATATAATAACTTTTTCCAACAGTGCCATCAAACCAGGTCATCCCCATCCTCCCCATTCAGACGAGAAACAGCATACGTATTGTTTAAAAGAGAAAAGAGTTGACATATTTTACATAGCAAGCAAGTTGAACTGGGAGTTGGAGTAGACAAGTTCTCGCGTGAAGACCACTGTTGGGCGTGATGATGAACGCGACTGGAGACGACGATCTACGCACTCTGCTGGCAGCATCGACTAACAGTGTAATGGACTCTTAATGCTCCTAATCTTACAAACACTTCTGTCAAAATGATAAGGTATGCGGGCAGAGGGACTATGCTGATTGGCCCAGCCAAGGATCGCGACGTATCATCATTGGTCGGAACTAAGATGACGTGAGCGCATGATGCGCGGCATCTTATATAAGATCTGGAAGTCTTCTTTGTTGCTAGAAAGTGTTCGCCTTGCAAGAGGCGTCTCTAGACTTATATACTCGTATTAGTCGATGGCTGTGACTCTGGTTTAAATTTATTTTATGCATAAGAAAATGTTACAGCATATGACCTCAATATATTGATAATTTTGTTTAATTGAGGACAATTACAAGAATTTTCACATAAAAATATAACAAAGTGATAAAAATTATACTTGATTACAAAAATACATAGCATAGATGAATTGGTCTGATTTAAATAGTGACTTTATTTCTTCCATACCATTACTTGACGTTTCATTTCAGGAAATGTCATCAGAGGAGCTGGATAAAATAAAGAAGGACCTATTGGAATATTTCAGTTCCGAGGAATCGGCCGCGTGCGGCGTGAAGTCTTTGTATTTCCAACTTGCTACTAAACGGTAAGCTTTGATGTTTAGAACTTTGCTAACTCGCATTTTAGTCGCCAGATCGCGCAATCGTGACAGGGTTGTCTGAGTTAGATTCTAAGAACGATATATTTTAGGTCGGGTTTTGATCGATCTACAGATCGCCTCGAATTGAATAGACTGAGATTAGTCTGTGTGTCATCTTCATTTAGATCTGAACAATATTTCTGTAATAGAACTTTTATATTAAAAATAAAGTTACTAACTAAACTAAAATAAGTACACTTACATGTACACTTTTATGTTATGCCTTTTTTTTGTAAAATTTATGTGCAATAAAGAATACTATACTAAACTAGCCTATAAAAATAATTCACCTGGAGCAAATCACCTGGGTGAATTAAGTACACAGCTTCGTAGACTTAATTCACCCAGGTAAGGTGCATACAATTCAGATAGAAAACTTTTATAAGTTTTGAGTAACTCAATAAATCGTGTAATTTTTAATCAGTTTTACTCCGTTTTTGTAGTCCAATGATTACCTTTTAAAGCAACCTATAACCAATGACCGCTATGCGTGGAGGCGCATTTTATACGGTAGCGATCCTCAGCAGTGAGGGAACGAGAGAGAAGAGAAGAGAGATAAGCGAATTAGTTCATACAGTAATATATAGTATATACGTATTTATTCCATTAACTAATGTATTTTAGGAGACTAGGCGAAGACGCTTCCAAGCCAACGCACCTAATGGGCGCCACGCATATTGTGGACACAATCCTGGGCAAGCAGTTCAGGATATCGCCCGAGGCTTTCTTCCAGGTAAGGCACTGTTCAATAGTACTTTTTGTTTTTGTATTAATTTATTCAGCCATTAATAACGTCATTTAGATAGGTGGAATATTTTAATTCTATGGGTTTCAATGTACTCAAAGGGTGTAAGTGCAAGTTAGACAATAAACGTAGATTTGCGACCGATTATAGAAACCACCTATTCAGGAACTATGACTTACCCTGAGCTCAAGCAATTACATACCACACACTCTGACTTTATGTTTTTGTATAAACTACTAAGTACTTTGTGAGACTTCACAGACAAACTGACAAATCAGTTTTGTGGGGTCTCATGTAAAGTGCGGAAATGTATTACATAAATTATTTTTAATATTATTAAAAAATATATAATCCTCACAGATACCACTCAAACTAGGATAATCCTGTGCTATGGACTGGAGAAAATATTTTGTGGTTGGATATCGAACCTGAACTTTATCAAGCAGGCAGATGTACTAATGGACTAAGAATATCGTTGTTAGTTAACACAATACCAAGTTTATTTTTTTACGTATAGCATATGGATCATACTAGGATCATCAAAATCGGTCTAGTTGTTTTAATTCTGCCCGCTATTACCTTAAAATAAGCTAAAACTATAAAATAGTAGATATAATATTACCTGCATGCATTTGCAATACTTCATTAGAATTTTTATTATCCTTATTTTAATAGTCAATACTCGGAGTTTCTTTGAAGGATATCCACCGACATAGGCGAAAGTTGAAGTGCCATTGGGCGGGCTACATCAGTCCCAGCAAAGATAATATATACTAGAAGAGATAACCGTTGAGGCACAAAAGTTCTGGAGCGGAGATTGCAGACCGGTCACATTGCGTGTACGCCCCGCCAGATGGACCGAAGAGGCCTACCGCAGAGGACCGGATGTTAGGAAGGCCATTGGTCCAGAAATACATGTCGATAAGCTAATATGATGATGATCACAGAAATCCTATCAAGATAGAATGGTGAAGTACGCGCGAGATGCGTCCCAACGATGTGCAATATATTGCAAAAATTATCAAACGCTTATTCGTTTCGCGCTGAGCAAGGTTGGGTAAACATCGACAAAAAATCGCAAAAATGCCATATTGCGCGGTTTGTAACTGCATAACTGTATCTCCTCACTAGAAATGTGACCGAGACGCACATACCACGCCCCTCCTAGAGGCGCGCTATGTCCGAAAATCGGCACGCGAAGCCCTGAATTAAACAAATGACTATAACCGTTCTATCTTGATAGGATTTCTGTGATGATGATTGTTATTTGTGTAGATAAACACAGCGAGTGCCGATATTCTGTACGAGAGTGCGATTGAGCTGAGTGGTGTAGACAAAGACTCCACTGTGCTAGACATCTGCTGTGGAACGGGGACCATAGGCCTATGCTTCGCCAAGGTGAGGAACAACAATAATTTTCCTATATGAGTTATGGAGACGGGCTTTGCTCTAAGTTTCATTAAAATTATTACATATAGGTACATATTCATACACTTATCTAATCCAAAACTAGAACGTTTGTAAAATCCCGGCAAACTCGGCTATAAAAATTATTAAAAAAAAATGAATCGATCAATTTTTACGTCCTTAGAAATTTCGAGGATGATAGATGAATGCCATACATCTATTTTATTGCCAACATTAGCAACTTTTACGTATTTTAAGCGTTCTATTGTGTTAAGATCAAGCCATCACCAATCCGCCTGCCAAGCAAGTGATTATGGCAAATCCCTCCAATGGACAACACACAAAAAGTGGCAATCTATTTGGGGAGGCTTGTATTCAGCAGTGGACGTATTTCGGCGGAGAATGAAGTACCTATTGGAAAATCCTACTTACGTACCTTTCTCTGCTATTTAATCTTATCCTCTACGCTAAGGTTTTCGTTTCATTTCATTTATTCAGCCTTAAATTGTATGTACATCAAGTTCTTAAAATATGTTTTAGTCCCAATACAACTGTACCCAAGGGTGTAGCTTAAAATATCTTATAATAAATAAATAAATTCTAAATTACACAATGTCAGATATTAAAAATAACAAACACCAAGAATTAAAAAAAAGCTCTATCAGTTATCCATCATTTATAAATTCATCTAGGTTGTATGGACATTTTTGTCTAGAAGAAATTGCTTTTAGCTATAAGACCGCCTAGATGTACTAATGTAAGCTACTTTATTACTATATCTGTGTATTTTTTATTGTCAAAGAGTAATGAACTGAACTGAAAATCCTTTATTAAACAAGGTAACTAATTTGTCCCGGTAGGAATGACTAAAATCGATTTAGTTTCGATTTGATTTGACCTTGAATTTAGACATTAAAATGTGTTAAAAACACTCTAGTCGAAAAATATTTCAATCTTACATAATAGACCGTAGATTAGATTAGAATTATTTATTTCACTTTTACATCTTAAAAATCAATTTTACATGTCATTCTAATACGGTAAAAGGGATCGTCATAAAATAAAATAATGTATAAATTACAATGTCAACAATTTAAATAATGGCATAGTATATAACATACTATCTATGTCAGTATATAATATTAAAATAAAAAAATAAAAACTTAAAATACACTTGGTATTAAATTATCACAAATTAAATTAAACGTCAATTTAAATTAAACGTATTACTTGTACTTAATTATATATAGTATGAAATAAACCATATTTTTCAGCACTGCGGCAAAGTATTAGGTCTCGAACTAGTTTCTGAAGCAGTGATGGACGCCAAATCGAACGCCGAACTGAACAATATAGACAACTGCGAATTCCTCACGGGGAAGGCTGAAGATATTCTGCCGTCAGTGCTGGCGAGAGCCGGCGGAGACGATGTCATCGCTATTGTGGACCCACCCAGGGCTGGCTTGCGTGAGTAAACAGCATTAGAAACAACTTTTTGAATTAAAAATTCTATTTTGAGAAGTGTATTCTGTGTGCCGTGTGGTTTCCGGTAGAGTAGAATACGTCCACTTCAACTCTTCCCGTGGATGTCGTACAAGGCGACTAAGGGAATACATTATAAAACATCAATCAGGCTTCCCCAACCCGTCTGGCCAGCGCGGGGAGTGTAGGCTAAATCTTCTGTCCGTCTCCGGCAGATGAGAGAGGGTTGTGCTCCTGCAGTGGAGACAAAAATAACCTGATGATGAAGTGTATTCTGTAGTTTATAAAAAACTGGCTTACATTAAAAACAATTTTATTTTTATTATAGTCTTAAATACTTGGCTGATTAGTAAAAGTTCTAAAGAAAAAAAATATACTTTCTCCGAGGACTTGCAGTACTCCAGACTGAAACTTTATTGACTTATTTATTCTAATAAATACCTGTGCATAATAGTTAAATTATAATAAAATAACCTTTGATTTAGACATAGGTAATTTATGAACAAAAATACTATGGTCGTTCTTAATTC
Organism: Esperia sulphurella; assembly: GCA_947086405.1. Classification (NCBI taxonomy): domain Eukaryota; kingdom Metazoa; phylum Arthropoda; class Insecta; order Lepidoptera; family Oecophoridae; genus Esperia; species Esperia sulphurella. Next base: position 11,475,975 of record OX352270.1, on the reverse strand, counting down.
TGTATCATTTTAAGAATTGAAACAAATTACAAATAAAAGTTAAAATAATTATCCCAGGTCTATAAAAAGCTATATAAAGTAGAAATCTCCAAACATTTAGTTAATATTTTTTATTTCAGACTGATTGTCCATTTATGTTAGTAAAGCACCAAACTTACAATCTCTATTGTTAGTAGGATTTGATATAGGTATACAATAAAATAAAGGATAATGCCCAAAATTGTATGGGAGGTTGGCTAAACTTGCGTCTGCACCAAATTGTCGCCAAAAGACAGGAAATATACCAAGGATTATTATAAAATGAAAACCGCTTAACTATTTGATGGGAAAATTGTATAATCTTCCTTAGAATGAATTCTTTGTTGGCGCACAGTTTTTACAGCACCGTGGGTATATGGCCACGATTAACCGCTCCAGATATCAGGATCGTCAACGTCATAGTGTGGTTATTAGTCGACGAAGATTTATTGCGTTCGATACTACGGTTAAATAGATTTTTCCACCCAAATACAAAATGTAAATAAACTGACACAAAACAGGATCTCGACATCTTATATGACGTGACAGCACGAAACCATAGTGCATATCTATAGTGAGGTTCTGCTACACCGATTTATCAAATTGATTAATCGATATTTCGGTTACCTAACAATATTGTCATAAACATCTTTTATGAACATGTGTATTAATTTAAATCAATATAAATACCGTGTTTACAGTCAGTAAATGAAAAATATGATGGCTGGATTACCGTAACTGAAAGGCAGTATAAAATATTTTTTACAAATATCGATTATCGGCATATATATATATATATCGATTTTAATTCTGCTTTCACTACTCTAGTTTATAAGTAGCCGGTTGCCGCCCGCCTGGCGGAAACCAATCAATGTTATTATTATGTTATATTTAAACCCTATTCCATTAGCTTAAAGAAAATCAAGGGATTCATATTTCAGACCAATATTTTTAGTATTTGAATGACTAAGACGCATCTTTAGCCCGATTTTGGGCATTGTCATTTAAGGTGCAAGATAAAAAAAACATTCAAAAATGGTTTTCGATAGAAAACCTACCGTTAATTCTACCGTTCTGATAAGAAACGGTAAAACTTTTCAACTACCAACTACTTATCTCTTTAACACAACAGACTCGCGGGCAGTGAAACAGCTGCGGAACACGAAGAAAGTGAAGCGGCTGGTGTACATTTCGTGTAATCCGTCGGCGGCCGTGAGGAACTTCGTGGACCTGGCGCGGCCGTCGTCGAAGACGCTCCGCGGGGCGCCCTTCGCGCCGGCGCGCGCGGTGCCCGTCGACATGTTCCCATACACCAAGCATGTGGAGCTGGCGGTACTGTTTGAACGGGAACAAGAGGTGAGGTCCCTAGCAAATTCTAACTACATATAGCTAGGTATTTTTTGCGTATAAACGGGCACAACTGTAGTTCCTCTTTGGGTACGTGAGGGACAATACTGCCAGTGTCAAGTAGCTAATGCATGGATCTAAAACATTGAAGAACCCGAAATATAGGTCTACCTACTTCTGCTGTCTACATCTGTAAAAAAGCATAATATATTGGTTAGTAACATAAGCGTCCCTCACTAATTTTGTTGAAACTTTGTACAGATGTGTTTCCCGGCTTAGAATCGGACCTCTCCCAATCTCCCCGTTAGTGTCGCCAAGGCGACTAAGTAATTGCACCAGGGACCAGAAGCAGCGTTCTCCTGCGTGTATTAAGATCATTACTGCGATCACCAATCCGTCTGCCAAGAGTGGTGATTATGGCAAATCATCAATGGCCCGATTCTGAATGCACACATTTAAAATTTGACAGCGCTAAAATTGGTTTCGTCTTTATCTTCATTATACTGTGTGACAAGGATAGCAACAGTTTTAGTGATGTCAAATTTTAACGTTGTTCCTTCAGAATCGTGTTATAGTACAATTTCGTGTGTGATTACGAACAATGTTAGAGCTTTGACAGTCTTGTTATTTGTTAAACTAAGAATGGATACAATATTAGCAGGAAGAGAGGCTTTGCATAGGGCTAGTAGACGGTACAAAGAGGGAGAGTTTACAACACAACGCGGACTTTCAAATAGAAGATGGTTCAATGACCCGTCATGTAGACCGCATTCGCAGAGTGAAGAGTTCAATGTGTCAGTTGTCTTACCACCGGTAACCAATAAGTCGCTGTTGTACCCATCGTACAGGAAAAAGATCAGACAAGCCCGTTACAGATCGGCGATTTTTTGTTGCCTATCTAGTTTAAAATTATACCGGCAAAGATTATATGTTCATTAAAGTCAAAGTCAAAATCATTTATTGCATATGAGTACACTTGGTACATTTATACACGTCATTTTTTTATCGACTACCGCTTCCTAGGTGTTATTATTATTATTATTATTTAATAAGAAACTAAAATTATGTATTTGGATTCACAGAAATCTAAAAACGGAGCAGAAGTACCAGATTCAGAAAATATAGACTAGCGTAAAGAAGCATAATTTAGACAGAACTGTTATAAATTAAAAATGACATGTTATTTTATTATTGAATAATTAATAAAGATTTATCATGTTGTTAAAGGTATCAATATGACTGATTTATTACATACAAACATACATAATGCATCACGCCATGGTCCCCGAGGGGTAGGCAGAGACGATGTATCGCCACTTGGCAAGATCCTGAGAAGCGTCACTACGCGACTTTCCTTCTTCCTCTTTTCGCCCCGTCATACCACTAGGCCTGATGTGTTGCGAACAACACACTATTAGGTACCTTTAAAAAAATGTGTCCTTGTCGAAGTAACATAACGTTTATTAATCTACCGTCGTCTAGCTGTGAAAAAATTACACATAAAACTTTACATCTTAATCAAAGATAATATATTAATATAATAATGACCTTAGTAGCACTAAAGGTAAGTCGCACGTCTAAAGGTCATCGCATACGGGAGCATAGTGACCGGTCCGTACGTTTACAATACGATATACACCCTGCCTGATTTGTATGTCTATAAGTACTAAAATATTTACAGCAACGGGCAGTAAAATGATTGCTGTGTCACTTTTTTAAAAGTTTAGAACACGGCGCAGTCGTCTGATAAAAATCACTATCTAAAATACACGAGTTCAGGAAATTTTAAAACTATAATTCGACGTTGATTTGTATGAAGAATTGCAAAAGTCAATTAGACATGTTTAGTGTACGATCTATCTTATTTTCTTAGGGGGCCAGGAAGACCTGGCGACAATTTGAACCTGCAGGATCTTTTGTGGCCCTGTCTACCCGACGACGGTGCCCCAAGCCGATTTGGTGGAATTCACACACGCCTTAGAATTTCTTCTTTGGCATATGCAGGTTTCCTCACGATGTTTTCCTTCACCGAAAATCCTGTGGTATTATAAATAAACCGTACTTAAGTTTCAAAAAAACCATTGGTACGGGTGGAGTTTGAACCCTTGGACCTCAAGAACGTGAGGCGAGTGCACAACCAACCCGGCTATCACGGCTCTTTAGTGTACGAATACACAGAGCCCCTGTTTATCGTTGCGGTCTTACCGGACCGGAATATCGCAGCAATGCGCAATGCCCTTTACCGTCTGAGATGGGGCGGTAATTCCCAAGGAATTTAATAACGCTCGGCACCGTTGAGCGCATTCCTGAGCGAGCGAGCGATACTGGGCATTCTAATAAAGATGATCGCATATCGACAATGTAGGAGAAAACAGGCAAGTCATTACTGGATAGGCATGTCTCTACTATATTTTAGGACTTAAACAGTAATTCATAACATAATTAGACAGTTTCAAAATTATTTTAGTCACGTGACTAATAAATACTGAATACAATACACATTTACAGTATAGACAATGTTAGGGAAAACATGCAGTTCATTAGGGAATAGGGAATTTAAATGACTTTACTCGCATTCGCGCGGGATTACGGAAGGATGCGTGATTGCGCGCACAAAAGAAAAATAGTAATCCTTGTGTCACGCACGCAGTCTTAATTTTTTATTAATTTTAGAATATGTGTGTGTTGTATGTGGTAGGTATATAGTTTTATTTCTATTATTTATTAAGGTGAATGGTAAATGCAATCAGTCACGCGTGTTTATATTTTTATTTTTTCTCTAATTCATCGCAATCGGCTTACTCAATCAAAAGTTATGGGGATTTTTAGTTTTCCAATACATTAGTAGGTATGCAATTTAACAAAGAAGTGTATAATGTTCGGTGCAATTCAGATTGCGATGAGTTATTTTACTACATTTGCAGCTATAGCGGCCGTGGAAGTAGCAGTGGGCGTGGGAGGGCCTTGACCTGGACCTAGACCTAGACCTGGACCTGGACCTGGACCTGGAACTAGACCTAGACCTGGATCTGGACCTGAAGCGAGAGCGGGAGAAGGAAGGGGAGGGGGTGGCGGAATAGGGGCGAGGGAACGGGAATTTTAGACGACACTTAACCTTTTTTCAACTTTAACTCAGTAGTCCACGCCAGCGAAGCCGCAGGCACAGCTAGTTATAGGATAGGAGACATAACCCCCCTATCCAGTACCGGTCCTATCTCATGTCATAAGAGGAGAGTTCCGAGAGTAAAGCAGTACTAGTAACTTTTAACTATAGGATTTTATAGTCCCTATAAAATATCAAGACGATGAAATCCAGATGGCCGAAATGCTTTCGAGTAAGATGAAACATTTATTTGGACCATGAACAAATTCGTTTAAGATTTGTATACTCGTATATTCGTTACTAGCTGTGCCCGCGGCTCCGCTCGCGTTGGACTACAGTATTACAAAAAGTCGAAAATTAATAAGAGTTAATTTCCCGTACCTCTTCCCTTCCGCCGTCGTTTCACCCCCCCGCTCCTGCTCCAGGTCCAGATGCAGGCCCAAGTCCAGGTCCCGGTCCAGGTCCAGCTCCTGATTCAGCTCTCCTCAATCAAAATTTATGCGAATTTAGTTATGAAAACTCACATACATTAATTACATTACATTGGTACCATACCCGCTCCCGCTACCGCTCACGAATTCCGTCGTGCATTGACACCCTACACTTTTTGAATGCTACTTTCGAAAACTATTAATTAAAATAACTTTTGATTGACTGGGCCGATTGCAATGAAATAAAGCCTATATGTTACACCGAATTAAACACCATGTTTCTGTGAAAAATCCATCGAAATCGGTTCAGAAGTTTTTAAATGATCCATGTACAAACAAACAGATAAACAGACAAAAATTCCAAAAAAGATCAAAATGTGTTCTCCTTAGGCCCGTCAATTTTTTTTCCCCATTATCTTCAATGTACAGACACGGGAAGTTACGATTTTATTAGATTGCGGTTATTGCACATTTTAAAACTAAATACAGAATAAAAACTAAACTAAATAAATTTTGTGCACAAAGGCGATTTGGACACACACAAACACCAATTAATAGTTCACAAGTGAGTTGGTTGATCTGATTCTGATAGAATTCCTGGTGTTCTTATATAATTACTATCTACTTACTACTAGTAAGTACCGACTAATCACACACTGTTTATTTATTGTTTAATATTGTTTTATGATACATAATAATTTTATTTAATGTTTGATAATATTTATTACTATGTTATAGATTTAATAATTGTATGACCTGTAATTGCCGATTACCAACAATAAATATCTATGTCTAAGTCTAAGCCGGGCAAGCCAAGCCTTAATATCAAAACATAAATTACTGTTTGGCGACAGAATTCAGAAATGTTAAGAGGTCTGATTCAATTCAACCACTTTACTCTTACTTGAATTATTAAATTTAAATTGTGAAAGTTACCTTATAGTTCAAAGAAAAACTAAAGAATTTTTTAGTCTGCGTAGGTAAAATAACAATAATTTAACTAGATTTGTAGTTAAATTTTTTGTTCTGACTGTACTGCAAGCCTGTGCCGCATCCACATTACATTCCAATCTCACCCAAGAGGGTGGCATCTTTATTTCATGAACGAACCCCGAGGGGCCGCCTCGCAACCTCAATTCATTACCGCCTTTGCCTCCAGTGACGATACCTGGCTGCAGGCTAGAACCAAAAGTTATTAAACAACATGTTTTTATAATTTAAAATAAATAACAATGCATGTGAAGTGTATTATTGCAATATTTTCTTGGTTAATATGTTCACATTTTTCGTTTTCAATGCAGTATACATCAGGTAAGCCAAATCATATTTATATTTCTTTCAATTTCTAATAAATAAAAATGTGAACTTCGCGTGTCTGTACGTTGAATATAATTCCAAAAAATAATAATTGGGGGATGAAGGCTAAGTAATAAAATACAGTGAGATAGTTTAAAAAAAAATTCTGATTAGCTGTTTGTGCACGCAACACGTAAAAACTACTGAACCAATTCGAATGAAAATTCACAAAAAAGAAGGCTTAATTCGGAGTCACATTTAGTCTTTATTTCATCGCACTCAGCTTACTCAAATGTTATGCGATTTCATAGTTTTCAGATACTTAAATAAGTACATTACATTAGTTTACACTATACAACAAAGAAGTGCACCTAATGTTCGGCGGAATTCAGATTACGAAGAGTTTAAGACTACATTTGAAGCGAATTTTGCCGGCACGGCAGTTGGAACGGAAGCAGGAAATAAAAAAAAACGTTAATTCTTTAGTCCACGCGAGCGGAGCAGCGGGCACAGCTAGTTTATTTAATAAATGTCAATAGATTTCTCTGCCTTTTTTTCAGACCAACGAATGGCTGAAAGCGAAGCAGTGTTGGACCCAAACGGCGAACTGTTACTTAAATGGCGAGTCGATTATGCAATCAAGAGAATACATTTCTCGTTGGTACTTTCTGAAAAGGCGCCGTTATTCAGTTGGTTTGCGTTGGGATTCTCTGATCGAGGGGAGTTGAACAAGTCCGATGTGTGCTTGTTATGGTGCGATTATAAGGGAAAAGACCATTTTGAGGTATGTGAGAGAAGAAGGATAACTTAAAACATAGAATATGTATGTTTTTAGAAAGGGTATCTATCGGTCCATCCTCCCATGATACTGCTATTATCATTAACGAAATCGTTAAAGGATAATATGCATTTGAATAGGAATTATGTGGTCAGGCACTTTCTTTAAAGATATTATTAATTCTAGGTACTCTTAAGTTTAATTGACATTATTTTGTTGTGTTTTTTAATTTGGTACTTGAACTGAAGCTATTCAAACCGTCACAGGATATGCATGCGGATGGCGGTGGAAATCTATTACGTGATGACAAACAGGATTGTGAAGGATACCATATTGATACCGAAAGTCGGAGTATCAACTTTGAAAGGGTTTTCGATTCTTGCGACGACGATGACTACGTCATTGAGGTAAATATTTTACCCAAAACTAAGCAGGATTCACGATGCATCACATTGCCACGTTTGCATTGATTCAACGCGGGCTGTCTTATTGCGGAATTCGTCCAATCACAGCACTTGTTTCTCAGAAAGATGTTTTTGCTTTTTTATTCTGTCTCGCGTGAAATTTCGGTGGGACATGTAGAAGCATTTGGAACCATGTTTCTTAGAATGTCCCTGATAAAATGCTGTTAAATTTAAAATGCTTTTAAACAAAATATAATTTATGCTTCGATACAATAGTTTTTTCATTAAAAATCTTTACAGGATGGAACCGTCCACGTCATTTGGGCTCGTGGGATTGACAAACTGTTTTCTTCTAACGGTCTGTGCCTAACTTGTACTACATCACAAAATCATGGTTTTATCAGAGTTCGCCTGTTGACTCCTCTGGCATTGCCAAAACCTCAGTCAGAGCAAGTTCGTATCACTAATAACAATTTGAAAGTGCCGGGGACAGATACTACGTATTGGTGTCAAATTGTTAAACTACCTACATTTGTAACGCAAACACCTCATCATATAATTCAGGTACTTATACTATTATGATAGGTAAAGGGTATCAGTATGGGGAATTCAGAAACTATAAAAGATAAATTTATTGTAAGGAACCATGACGTCGATTCTGAAATCAGTAATTCAGTTCTCTCAAAACTCTCAGCTACAATACAAAGGAAGAAAATATAAGTAAATTTAGTAAACAGCCAAAAGTTGTTTCTTTCCTACTAACGGCCAAGGTGTTGGTAATCCGGCAGTTCCACCTTCGAGTTTTACAGTCCACTGCATCTGGGAGCTTCGTGTGGTCCCCAATATTATCTCTTAAAGTTTCTGAATTCCCCGTACTGACTGGTCTTGATGATAATCCTGTATATTTATTTGCAAGTTAGAAACTTCGTTAGTGTCAAGCTTTAATAAACCTTTTAAATTTTAGTTCGAATCGACAATCACGCGTGGGAACGAGGGTTTGGTACATCACATGGAAGTTTTCTATTGCGATGCTGATCCCCATAAAGATATACCCCTCTACAACAGCAATTGCTTTGCACCCGAAAGACCTGAGGCCACTAAGCTATGTTCTAAGGTATATCTATTTTTTGGCAAATATAGCGGTTATACGTTCTTGTATGGAACATGGTACCACCCACTAATAGCAATCAAATATGTGATACGCCAATGAAAAGGTCTTATTAAGTAGAACAATAGTTACTATAGCGGCGGAGGTCAGTTAGCTGTATTTTGAGTAACTATTGTTCTAATTAATTAAGACCGTTTCATTGGCGTATCACTTATTGATAATGGATGCTATTAGCGGGTGGGTACTACAAGGCCAATAACGCCGAAAATACAGCTAACTGAGATTATCCGCCTTAGTTGTTATTGGTTACCAAAACGCCTAACCTAATAAAGGATGCAACTGATGAATTGTTTATATTGGGCAGGTAAAAGCGGCCTGGGCTATGGGCGCACCGCCGTTCACATATCCGCAAGAAGCAGGCTTACCTCTCGGGGGACCGAAGGCTAACAAGTATGTTATGCTGGAAGTTCATTACAACAACCCTGAAATGAAAAGTGGTAAGTTTACGAACACTATTACTTTTATCTGTTTTAGTCCCTTGTTGGGCGCCAATTCGAGTAAGTGCCTTTCGACCCATTTCGTAATTGAAATTGGTAAGCTTTGAAAGAGCTACAGATTACAAAAATGAGAGCCCTTAGTAAAGACGAACAAATCAATCAAATTAAATCAACAGCTTAGATGAAACCACTATGCGAAAGATACACACTGAATATTTTGTAGGACCATGGTCCTACAAACCTAAATCTAATTGTACCTCGGTTGTTCAGTCCCGCAGAGGACGACACGGCTTGATTGCAGTCATTACATAATACCTGGTCCCATACGGGAAGGCAGAGACGATGTATCGCCTTTGCGCGATCCTGTCAAACGTCGCAAAGCTACTTTCCTTCGTCCGCTTTTCGCCCCGTGATACCACTTACATTCATATTGTAGTCATTTACATTCGCTTATTAATGGAAATGGAAAAAATATTTTATAGTAGTACTCGTAAATAAAGCATGTATAATACTGGTGATAGTACGAATGCAACTTTAATTTAGGTGTGTCAGCTGTGGTGTAAGGCGCGTAGTTGTGTACCAAATCTATTTTTCATTTACGAAACGTGCGCGAGAACCGTTTCATCTAAGATCAACAGCGCTGTTGGGGCACAGGCCTAACGTCTAACAAAGGCGTACGGGACTGGCTATAGTGTACCAAACTGGCCCAGTGTAGGTTGGGCTTCACCACCGGCTTAGGATTCCTTCTTTGGCGCAAGCAGGAAGTAATGCTACTTCCTGCTTGCGCCAAAGAAGTAATGCTGCTATTAGTAACTACCTCACGATGTTTTCCTTCACCGACCAGAAATACTCATTGCCTCGTTTTTTTACTTTTACAGATTGGGTGGACAGTTCAGGAATTGTTCTCCATGTGACCGCCAACACTCGACGTTTTGACGCTGCTATTATGGAGCTAGGGCTGGAATACACCGACAAAATGGCCATCCCTAGTGGACAAAAAGCTTTTCCTCTCACTGGATACTGTATACCTCAGTGCACTGGAGTGGTAAGTTTTTAGGATTCAATAGCGAACCTTTTTTGTCCGTGTGTCCGTCTACCGTCCTCAGTTGATTAGAATTTTTGAGCTTATAACATGTACGCAGTGATGGAAAATTTCAGGAAAATTTCCTTTTTGCGATATTCCAAGTAAACGTAGAAAAATAATAATTAACGAAATCTTGCAATTATGCAATTTTTTTATATGTAATGTACATTTATTTTTAGCTAGCCCTAGTCATACCTGGTACACTCCGCTTTTAGGCTCGAAATAAAAAAGCGCCCGCAAGGTTTTAAGTTACTAATAATTACAATAGATTGCGTTGCAATGATTTCAGCTGTCATTGTCAATCGATACTCGAAAACTTGAAAGTGAAATGTACTTATCACTTCATAATTTTATTTACCTTGCAAGTAGCTCTTTAAAAAAAGAAGCAGTATACAGACTGTTTCTTTTCTAAGAGCTTGAAAATTGTTTATCATGTGATGAGTATCATCCATCATAGATAATTTTGCTTAATACGTGGAGGCCAATCATATGATATCACAACATAATATAACAGTTGATTTGTTTATGCACAAAATAATAATAATAAAAACATTTATTCATCTCTCCAAGAAATATACATACAATAATTCCGCCAAACTGTATAATACAATACAGTATACTATAATATAATACAATGTATAATAGAATGTTTCACATCTGAACCATAGCGTCCCTTGCGGTTCAGACGGCGCGGCCGCCGTGTCTTTTATTCCCGATAAATGTTTTTTAAGGGATTTGCAGTCTTTACAAGAGAGTGAACTATCATTATTACCTTCAGTAGTAATATTGACTTCTTATCTCGGCTCTGGCCTCAAAGTTTAAACAATTCCAGGGTCTACCAGAAAGCGGTATAGTGGTGTTCGGAAGTCAGCTTCACACCCATTTAACTGGCGTGGCGGTATGGACTCGGCATTCGAGGCAAGGCGTTGAGTTGCCCATTCTCAACAGAGACACGCATTACTCAACTCATTTTCAAGAGATCAGAATCTTACATCGACCTGTGAAAGTTCTACCGGTAAGTTCTTCGTTATGAAATAAGTTGTTAAGTCAGAAAGAATTTAAAGTTCTACGAGTAGTTATAGTTAAGTAATTCTTTAAGGGTCTTTGCACTTGCAGCGAACGATCCGCAGTGGAATCCGCTATGTTCAAAGCTCACATCTACAGTGGTGAAACCGTTTGCCACCCAAGCGTAGATCCACCGTTGTAGATGAGATCGATAGGCTCATATCCAATGCCTTAATAAAATAAAAATAAAAACTATACAATGTTTTGGGCGAGGCGTCATACACTTTGTAAACGGCTCCTTTGTAGGAATGCAATGTATCGATTGTGAGCGAGTCCGTATTCCGACTCACACTTGACCGATTTTCGGATGGCCGTGGTCGCAACCTTATTTGAGGGCTGGATCGCGCCTGTCGCCGCCGATCGCGTGAGCGCGACAGTATACTTGCAAAATGAGACTAAAATACCGAACGGTTGCTCTGCCCAAAGGTTGTCTGGTAGAAATCACTTTTGGAGATAAGACCGTCTCAGTGTACTAATGTAAACTACTTTCATCATCATCAGCCCTTAGACATCCAATGCTGGACATAGACCTTCCCGATGAACGATGAGAGAGTCATGGGGGAGTTTTACACATATTGGCCACGCCGGGCAGATAGACGTGTTGGCCTCGCACCGGTGACGCTGCTACCCGCCACCGGTCTGGTATTTATGAGTGGTCGAATATTATATTATCGGTCGCCAGGACCTCGTTGGTTAATCAGCAGGGTTGTACCGTGCAGGTGAGGTTGGCATTGGAACACCGGATGTCCTTGTTCTCCCTTACACCCCTTTATAGCTACTTTATATCGTGCAATAAAGAGTAACTGAATTGACGATCCATGGCGCTACGGGAGCATCAATGTCCGCGGCGATCGCTCGTTTCGTCGAACGGTCCGCTGTTGCATTTGCAGCCATAGTATCTGAAGCAGAACGACAATCCGCTGCGGATCGTCCGCCGGATTTGCACAAAGCCTAATAATGCTCTTAACACTTTATTCACAGGGGGACTTTCTTGAGACAACATGCCTCTTTAATACATTAGACAAGGTAAACGCTACAGTTGGTGGACACGCCATAACTGATGAGATGTGTGTCAACTACATGCACTACTACCCCGCTACTGACCTCGAAGTCTGTAAAAGTGCTGTATCTAACGCTGCTCTGGAGAACTACTTTAAATTTGAACAAAGGTAATCTAATAAATAAAAACGTACACTTCGCGTGTCTGTACATTATAGATATTTGCAAAAAAATAAATTGGGGGTCTAAGGATAAGTAATAGAATACATGGGAATTTGGAAAAAGTACCAAAATTGGTTTTCTAGAAGTGTGTAAATAATCACAATTTAAAAATTAAAGTTTCTTTACCAAGTGAAGAATAACAATTCACTAATGACTTTTTGTGGTAATTTTTGGGATACCTATGGTATTTATGGGATACCTACCTACACATGGCTTAATCCTACTAATATTATAAATGCGAAAGTTTGGATATTTGGATGTTTGTTACTCAATCACGCTTCAACCACTGGACGGATCGGGATGAAACTTGGCACACATATAGGTTACGCCGTGGAATAGGACATAGGATAGTTTTTATCCCGAAAAAACATGTTATTCCTACGGGAATCTTTTTATAATTTGTAATGTTTAGTTGTCTACGAAGTCGCGGGCGATAGCTAGTAGTGTACATGTTTGGTTGCCAGAATACATGTTAAACTCTGTTTATTTTCCATCTAAACAGGTGGGATAACATTTCGATATCCTATGAAGCACCGCCTCGCGTCAACTACCTGTCCGTGCATCCGTGGACACCACTCAGAGTAAACACACTGCACGCGTTGTACACAAAATCTCCAATATCTATGCAATGTAACAAATCGGACGGCAATAGATTTCAGGTACTATTTATCGTATGACATTTATTTCCTTTAAAAATAAATAAAAAATCGGCTCGATTCTGAATGACACAACGTTAAAATTTGACATCACTAAAACTGTTGCTATCCTTGTCACACAGTATTATGAAGATAAAGACGAAACGAATTTTAGCTCTGTCAAATTTTAAATGTGTGCTTCAGAATCAGGCCCAATATATATTTATTTTCTTTAAACAAGAGTAACATAGGAACAATTTGGGGCCTGATGTCTCCTTTTAGACTTGGATAGTCTGTGTTAGGAGGCACCGCTCTTCATTACATATATTATCTCCGTTTCATTTAGAGATTACTTTATTCATTCACTAGCCCTGAGGTCAGAAGGACAGGTACGGTCGTTGCCCAACTAGCACCTGTTGAAATATGCAGCCATAAGCTATAAAATAGGTCCATAGTGGGTGTTAGTGCACCTGACACCGCTATACTCCTACTATGAACCTATTAAGCTATAAAAAGCTGTATAACTAGCCAGTCGGGTGTTGCACTGTTTTCACTACCCAGGGGCCTCGTATGAGGATGTAAGGGAGCGCAAAGACATCAGATAGGTACTCCGAATGCCAATCTGCACGGTGCACACTGCTATTAATTTTGACCAACGATGCCCTCGTGATCAACAATGGCGGTAAGCCACAGACCGGGGGCGGACAGCAGCGTCACCGGTGCGAGGCCTAGTACTGCGATGGCTAACATGTCTGCCCAGCGTGGCCATTGTGGGCGAAACTCCCCTATGAGCAGCAACAGTATTTATGTTGTAATAGCGTTTATTGGGGAAGACCTATGTCCAGCAGTGGAGGTCTCGAGGCTGATATGGCTATGGAAGTGCCACGTGAACCCGTGGTTACACACACTGATTCATTTATCTCAGATGTATGGGTTTCGTAACCATGTTATCCTTCACCGTTTGAAAGCAATCCGTAAATTACGTAGCTTAGGAAGAAACCCATAGGTACATGGAATGATCGGGGATTATCGAACTCGAAACACTCGACATGACAGGCCGCGTCTTCCCTACCGACGCTCTCAGGTACCTACTTACTATAAAAATTAGCGACGTAACATTTATTTTATTGTTATAGGGTGATTGGGAAGGGATACCGATACCAAAAATCAAACTACCATTACCAGAGAAGACAAGAATGTGTCCAGATGTGTATAACATATATCCATATAAGTAATAATCATAAATCTTATGATACGACTGGCATATTAAGCTGCAGACATCAAGGAGTTCTATCTACAGTTTATGTTATATACCTACATATAATAACCAGCTTATAATAGCTGGTAAAAGTTAGATTTGCAACTTATTATTGTGCAACTACCTTTATTATCTTTATCTCTTATAAATAAAAACGTAAACTTCGCGTGTAAACGTAACATTGAAGATAAAACAAAAAATATATGGGGGGTCTAAGGATAAATAATTATTTATTATAACAGAACACATTAAGATGATTTTTGGAATTTTCGTCTGTTTGTGCACGCATCACTTAAAAACTACTGAACCAATTCTGATGGAATTTTCACGAAACAGGGAACATTCGGAGTAACATATAGGCTTTATTTCATCGCAATCGGTGTACTCAATCAAAAGTTATGCGAATGTATAGTTTTCACAAACTCACATAACATAGGTATGCAACAAAGTAAAGCTCAGTGGAATTTGGATTGCCATAGATGAGTCATAGATGATGGTCAGAGTGTACAAAAGGAGGCGCTATGGAACAAAATCTCTGATTGGCGTGAACATTTTACCGAGTTATTTGCAGCAAGGAGGGTGAACGGGAGCGGAAGGGGAGGGGGAAGGGATTAACACTTTTCAACTTTATTAAATTCTGTAGTCCACGCGAGCGGAGCCGCGGGCACAGCTAGTTATAATATTATCATACATTTGTATTGTACATGCCATGCTATTATGCATGTGTATTATTATTATTTATTACACATATTATGTATTGTGTAATATGTGAATATGTAGGTACTAAAATATTTACTTAAATAGTCTTAGAAATATATACGTAAAAATATTTGTAATGGCAGATCCTAACTTATCAAAACTGCCAGTGACGGATGCAATAAAATGTAAATAAATTTCTATGAGTATTCTTTAGGTAATATAATATATTGCATATTATGCAATAAATAAACCTATGAAAATTTTGTTATTTGAAGTTTTATTCGCTATTTTATTATGTCTTCAATCATCATGTCAGCCTTTAGACGTCCACTGCTGGACATAGGTCTTCCCCAATGAACGCCACCACACCCGGTCCTCCGCCCTTCGCATCCAGCCGCTTCCCAGTATGTCTTCAATACCCCAGTCCAAAATGTATGCTCTATGTAGTTAAGATGCTCAAAATATTTACTTAAAAAATTTGTGCTTAAAAAATATAATCACGGAAATTATTTAGGTTTTAGAAACCAAACCAGATTTGAAATGTGGAGGTGTGAAAATTCAACAATAGAAAAAAATCGGAAAAATACTCAACAGTAGACGACGCGTCTATAACACTCACATGATTGCCAGTTTCGTTCAAATCGGTTTGTATTTGCGGCTAGAATCCGGCATCCATAAACGTTAAACTTGTAGACACCCCGCGCTGCGCACTAATTTGAAAATTATTCTGGTTCATCATCGACATTTCATATGTAATGTCATTGTGGTTCATATTATTTCCTTATTAAATTCGTTTTTTTTAGTGATCAAAACAATAGAGATAATTCTTAAATTTCTAACTAAATTAAAATTGAGGTTTATCTGTAGAAGACGAGTTTGCAACTATAAGTTATCTACTTTTACAGATTATAGCATATGTATACAGACATGTAACTAAGGTACATTTCAGATTTATAAAACATAGTCATTATCCGGGCTATCTAGCAGTTTTTTTTAATTATTATATTCGTATCGTATCAAACCAAGTAAAACTGACGACTTGTACCGTGAATTACGTCGGATCCCGCACACGACATAGCAAACAGCACGGACAGGCGGACGCATTCTCAGAGCTGGATTACTCTGAAAGTTTCCATTATCACAACCTAAATAGGTATAAACTATTTCATTATTTCATGCTCGTCAATTGGAGTCAAAATCTGCTGCTTTTGTCTAAAGACAAAAGACTTTAATCAGTGCGTCCTGCCTGTCTTGCATGACCAACGGCGCGGAGACATGAACACTGACGGTGGGCCTGATCCACAAGTTTCAAGTCGCTCAACGAGCTATGAAGAGGGTTACGCTATGGTTTCTTTGAAGGATATAATGAAATGAAATGAAATCCGACGAAGAACGAGGTTGACAAAATACCCGAATGAATTAGTAAGCTGAAGTGGCAGTGGGCGGGTCACATCTGTCGCAGAACCGATGGCTGTTGAGGCAGGCGAGTTCTGGAGTGAAGAGCGCGCATCTGCACGCGCAGAGTGGGACGCCTCGACGCCAAGTGGCCGGAAGCTGCTGGATGCGGAGGGCAGAGGACCGAGTGTGGTGACGCTCATTGGGGAAGGCCTATATTAATTGTAATTTATGTCCAGGAGTGGACGTCTAAGGGCTGATATGATGTTGATGACATGCTCGTGTACCCCGGTCCGCGAAGCAATGAAAAGTCCCTTGTACAGTTGAACTAAACTTGGTGGAGTCAGTGACCCTGATCAGCGGCAGGTTAACTACCTGCTTTTATAAAATTGTTTATGTTGCCTGTCACCGTTTTTATAAAAATATTAACCAATGTTTATTTTCAGTATTCGATTGATTCATTCATTCATCTCGATTGAATCAATTCGTGTAATGGACATCACTAGAAATCCTTCATCCTTCATGTCATGACTACTTTGACAAACTGACTGACATCACACAGTGACGTTCGCAGTGCTGCTAATTTGATGTGTTTACTGTTAATTTCACAATTTTTTTATATGTTTTATCCTTATAATAAAATCGTAAATATCGTAATAAAGCTTTATTCAGAATATGTACCAATCGACTAGTTATGATCAGAAAGCCTAACATACAGTTTAACATACACTATTGGATCACTTTGCCATGATAGCAGTAGCCCGCGATAAACATGGTCACAAAAAAATTGCATTATGAATGCCACTTAAACCTATTTATTTATTTAACAACTTAATAATCCTTCCTACTAATATTATGAATGCGAAAGTTTGAATATTTGGATGTTTTGTTACTCAGTCATGCTTCAACCACTGGACGGATCATGATGAAACTTGGCACACATATAGGTTAGGTCCTGAAATAGGATAGTTTTTATCCCGAAAAAGCATCCCATTCCTACGGGGAATATATAATAATTTGTGATGTTAAGTTGTCCACGCGGACGAAGTCGCGGGCATCAGCTAGTACCATATCAGACAGTAAAGTCCACAGAGAGGTTAGCCCATTTTCTTAACTGTATAAGTTTTTTTTAAAAGCGAATTGCTACCTTTATTTAAAAACAAAGGCATTGGAAAGAAAGAAACAAATAGTCCCTAGTTTTAGTGTAAATTCGCAATAAATCTAACGTAAAGTTGGTAACACTGGCAATGCGTCGTTCTTTCTATTATTAAAAAAAAAGTCGTTCTTTCTGTGATCTGACATTTTGTTTTCCTTCCTTGCGGAAGTTATTATCGCTTTTATCTTTACGCAAACTATAGTCGCGGTGTAATCATGTCTAATGACTACGGCTTTAATAGCGACGATTCACCAAATAAAACTAACGCGCACCTGCAACTTCCAAGCCCTATAATAACACGACGAAACCGAACCGCATCTACGTAAGTTTGATATTTATATATTCTGTATTATTCAATTCCATTATGTATAAATGTTAAGTTAAAGCTTCTTATTTATTGCAGTTCGGAGAGGGCACTAGGAAATCCGTTGGAAAGTGGTAAAATAAAATCTTTTTGCCGAGAGAAGGGCCATGGGTTTGTGACCCCTGAAAAAGGCGGCGAAGACATTTTCTTACATATTTCTGAGTAAGTAGCTTATATTTTCTATGTTGATTTGTTTTATTTAGACCATCTAAAATCATTTAGTATTATACAACTAGAACACTGACCTTCCAATTGGTGGTATGCTATGCTTCAATTAGTTTGAATAAAATATTAATCATAGCCAATTAGTTTAATGATACTAGTTTACCTCTTTTTTTCACAGCATTCTTTGTACTTTCAGAGTAATACCGAATTTTATGTTATTGTAAAAGTGCTGTCTCCAAACAAATAAGATTAATATCAAAATATTTCTAACTAGCTTTGCTTACTAAATTTGTAACTTGAAAAGATGACTATTCCGTTTTGAATATTCTGAGAATTAAAAAATTTTAGTGATTGTTTATGTCATTTGAGGAACCTCTATTCAATATTTTAAGTCAGTCGGGTATCATTTTATATTATTTCCAATAGTTCTGTAACAGGCTCCAAATTATGTGGTATAGAGAAATATTTATATACATATACTGTTTTACCTTGACTAATGTTTCACATGTTCAGTCTTGCACATCTGAGAACAGTGTAAAATTTGACCTTGAAGTAAAATCTCATTACCTTGCCTTGGACGCCTCTACGAATTGCAAACAATGAATTCATCTCTAGTTTAAATGTGACAAAAGCTATTTGTTTAACACCTTTTATGAGATGATTGTTTGATTTAAACAGTAACTGGTTTTGTTAAATAAAAGCTGTAAATGTAGTACTTCTTTTTTTGTTACATTGTAAATTAAAAGTTAGGATATTTTTTTATTAAACTGAGTCCTTATTTAGTTTATTTACATACATTTTATATTTAATTTTAACAATATTCGTTAATCAAGTAACTAAGTGAGTGCAGTTATTATTAAAATATTTGTAAAATCCAAAATGTATCACTATTGTTTAAGTTTGTTACCATACATAGATGAATATCTGAAATAACAATATTTTATTTTATTTACTATTGTTACCCTAATTTGGTAAAATTACCAACTGCTGTAACAGCACCAGATATTCGTTGTCCACTGTTGGACCTCGCCTTACCTCATACTAAGTAACAAGGATGTAAATTTTCTTGAAACTTATTCTATTACTTTTTGCTTTCAGCATTGAAGGAGAGTATGTGCCATTATCCGGAGACGAGGTCATATACCGACTGTGTCCAATTCCACCCAAATTTGAGAAGTTTCAGGCAGTCCATGTCAGGATAGTACACCTGACGCCAGAGAAGCATGTCAAGTGGGACGAGCCACCACTGTAACACAGTGTAACCGGACCAAGCATATACAGCGAAACTTTTGAACCTTTGCTAGTGACCCCCTCTCTTCTATTGTATCTTTAAACACATCGTGTTTATGTAATAATGGTTTGCTTATAGTGTTACTTACAATGGGCCTAAATCAAATAAATCTAGTTAATCAGAAGTACACTAAATCATGAACGATTAATTAACCTTGATGTTGAGTTGGAGATTCCAAATTGTGCCAGTTTTATTTATAATCTCATAATTTTTCTCATGGTTGAATTCTGAACTAAAAGACTATAATTTTAAAGACACTAGCTAGCAGTAACCAAAACATTTTCTATATATCAGTAAATTACCATGTAATCAAAACAAACCATCAATTACTTAAGTTAAAATAAACGTGATTTTTACCATGATATAACTTGTTTGAGCGCCAGATAAAATGTTTAAACAGTTATATCATCATTCACCTGTCACCTTTCACTTGCCAGCTTGTAGCTGTAAGATAGTAATTTAGAACTTTGCTCTTTATGTTTTCATTAAAGCAAAAAGACAGGTTGTTTAACACCTGAGGCATCAGATCTAGATAAAATTCAGTATTTTGTAATAGTGAGAAGCCAACATGTGGTGCTAATTTTAGAAGGTTTTACCATCATCTTAAGATTTTGAATTTTGATATCAATCATAGTTGATACATACAGTGAGTGGTAAATGGCTTCTTGCAAGGTATTTTAGCTTTGTAGGTTTCAGGTGAATATGGCATCAATAATTGACCTCTAGTGTAGTAACATAGGTTTGTACTTATATATTCCATATTTTCAGATAATAGGTATTTTAGTGATCTATAATTAAATCACATATTTTCAATAGCACATGTCCAATAGGTTCGGTATTGGATATGTGCATTATTGAAAATGAGTGATTCAATTATTATTTAGTAGTACATTACATAGGATCTAGAGTATCTTTGCACAAAAGTGCCATGAGATGGTAACATTTTTAGATCAGATCACAGATATGATCAAAATGATGTTATTTCCTTTTTTTGTTGTGTATGTCCTTAAATTGTTTTAGAAACATTCCTGCATAGACATTGTTTACCTACTGATTAATTATTCAGATGAATTTACATAGGACAATGAGAATGTTCCACCACTGATTCTGTAGATTTTTTTATATTTTGTTTGCAGTGGTTTTTTTTAATTATGATAATCAGTTGGAAAATGTGTTGCCATGATTTTTTCTGTATTTAGTTTAACGTTGCAGTATTAGTTTATAACAGCGAATATATGAAATAAATACGTGTAAGCATTACATAAATTAGTTTGGTATCATCAGTCCTTGTAGCATAGCACAACCTTTCATAATCCTTAAATTGAATATAAATCATCCATGTACTATCAAAATAAATTATGATCTTAGTAAAATTCAATGATTTTCGAGTTTTTTATTATTATTTTATTTAATCTGCTAAGGGTAGATTCGTTTTGGCGCGGGTTTTCTAATACTGTGCTTAAGACTGATAATTTTTTTGGTCTAGTACTAATGAGTAATAATTACTATCACCTAGTAGTATATTATCTTTGCTATCAGTAACACTGTCAATGTAAATAAAAATTATCAAATGCCCTTCGAATGCCAATATCCCAAAAAACCATAGAGTTCAGTTATATTTTATTATTGTGACAGTACATAATCAAGACCTATCTGCTTTACAAGAGCTATCTAATGAGAGTTTTAACCGATTTTCAAACAAAATAAGGTTCGCAATTCGGTTGTCTATATGTTTATAGTAGGGATGGGCAGAATATTGGTTTTATATTCGGCACTTTAACCGAATATTCGGAAAATGAATACTAAGTTTTGCCTGAATAGAGCTTACCTGGCCGGCGTAATATCTTGTAGTTCTGTTATGATATCAGACTAGGTCTAGCGAAAGAAATAGAAGCCAATTATAAGTCTAAAATGTACTTTTATATGTATTGTTGTGTTGTCCATCATCAGAAGATGCTTGACGACCAGTAATTTCATATATGTACATTAATAATATGATTATATCATGTGTGTGCACTGCAATATACCGTTGGTACATCAAGGCAGTTATTTATCATGTCGGCAGATGACGGCCTTATCACCTCATTACTGATTACCATCAAGTGGCGGAGTTCGGAGCTCGGAATAACAATAATATGCCATCATTTTTATGTGCACACATTTTATTAGTAAACATCAATATATGCTATAAACATTACAAAATGAAATACGGGTTTTTAACTTATTTTGGATAATCCGACAAAAGTCACTAAATGTCTAAACATTAAATATTAGTACAACTAGAACTATAAAATTATTTTAATCATAATCACACTTTGAACCTATTATGTAGCTGTCGGTAAACTCTAAATATCTATGTCATAAATGTATAATATAATGTGTGTAAATTGTAACAATGCAATAAGCTAGAACTTAACTAATCAATCATATATTTATATAAAGGTACATAGACAATTCATGATTTCTTTAGTCTCTTTCCTTAAAGCTTAAAAGTCACGTGATGTATTCTTGTATCGCTTGAAAATCTAACAGACTGTTTCTAGGGTAGATGAGGTAGAGGGTCACAAGAATAATTGACTTAATACGCATGTACACTAACTGAATCGATCAGTTTTAAGGTTAACTGATATTTTTAAAAGTCTAATTACTTTACACTCACTGGTCACTAACAAACAGTATTGATTTGTGATACTCAATTGCTCGCCCATCATAACCCAGGTACATTCTCTGTTAAATGGCCAAGTTATCATATCGTGGGGATATATTTACAGTTTATAGGCGTGTTAAGCCTGAAATGCCCTAATCGCCTATCACACAGTTACATGAGGCATGTGAGTTACATTACTATATTTATACTAGTAGCTACAGCACAGAACATATCAATCGATCTACAGGGATTGGTGTTTTTTTTAAATCCTAAATGGCATTGAACATTAAAACCCGAAATATTACCAAATTGAAGTGTCATAATGTCATAAAATTAAAAATGTAACATTATCATGTTTATAAAATTTCATCAGTAATCATCAATTTACGGAAATCCGAGAATTATCTCGAATTGACTAAAAGATTCCTAGTGGATAACAGGACTCGTGAAAATAATACATAAGAGTCGCGCAGATCTAGTGAAGAGCAGCGCAGCGTATTATTCGCTGACACTTAAATTTGTTATAATACGGTTCAAAATTGCATGTAGGAGTTAAATTTATCCAGCGGATATGTGCGTATGCTCGCGCTCCCGCTTTTGAACATTATGCTAACACATAATTGTCAGCGTAAAATCCGCCGCGCTGCGGAGAGCAAGTCTGTGCTGGCCCATACTAACCAAAATATTAACTGTTTCTCTTATGATCTTTTCTTTCCATTGTTATTTCTGTACCAATAAAGATTAATACTTTATGGGTACTATCATCCAAGATTGAAATTAATTAGAGACAACACTAAAGGGCGGAAAACCCAATCTAAAATTATTTTTTTGTAAATTACGGTAAGCTAGTCTGACTACATTTATTCCTACAATTGATTGTTACACAATTGAGCCTGCCTTGCATGGAAGACGGTAGATTCTCTCGTCTGCCATAATGCTATATAAATTTTTGTAAAGATAATTCGTTGTCTATTATAATAAATGCAAAATTTAGAATGATTCGTCAAATATAAACAACGTAATTATATGATTAAATTCAAATAGTAATATTTCAACGTGCCATAAAAAAAATTATACCGTAAAAACAGTTAAGATTATCCTAAACAGCTGCGATATATCGCATGATACGCATTCGCGATAACTGTACATGTGATAGTTCCACATACCGACACCCCACTGAATACAACATACTGTCGGTTAAACGGAGATCGCTTGATCTCATAAAAGACTAGACTACGAACATCGCAGCTACGTGGAACATCCTGTACGAAAGTAGTGAACTAATGTATTATGTACAAAATACTGGCAAAAAATGTGTTACGTGTGTAAAGTATCGTTTGTATAAAAGTGAAAATGTCTTTACAAAAACTTATTTTCCGTTTGTCATGCCTCCGTTCTGAAACAATAGAAAACATCGATTAAAGGAGTCAGTTTAAGTTACATAAACATGTTCCCTCATTGCTGGGGATCGCGTATCCGCTTAAATCAGTCCAAGGCTTAGTCCACTTTATGTTCATCTTCGGTTCTCGGGATGCTCTCGCTACCACCCACCTCGTCCACCTGCGCCAGCTGGTAGTGCCGCTTGCGCAGCGCTGCCAGCTTCGCGCGCTCCGCGTCCAGCGCGCTCTCCAGCTCCAGCGAGCGCACCTTGCTCTCCATCTCCAGCCGCCGCGTCGCCGTCAGCGTCAGCGCCGACGTGTCCAGGGCGTCTGTGTACAGAGTGCAGCCAGTAAGAAAGATACACTTCGGACGGACTCCCAGTGTCGTATGCATAGAAACGTATAAAAAAATCCTCATGAATAAAAGCTCACTGTTCGGAGATGCTTTAAGGGTCACAATTTGCTTTAATGATCGGACATAGGTGTTCCCCAATGAGCGCCCCCGCCCCGCACACCATTGTCGGTGGCCCCAGCGCTGGGCGCCACTCACCCTGCTCGTTGACGAGCGCGGAGGCGGCGCGCACGGCGGCCACGACGGCGCCGGTGGCGGCGGCCACGGAGCGCGAGGCGCGCGTGAGGCGGTGCAGCGCGGGCGCGGCGGGCGGCGCGCGCGCGCGGGACGCGGCCACCAGCTGCGCCGTGCTGCCGGCCACCTCGTGCGCGGCCGCCGACACGCCCTCCACGCGCCCCGCGGCGCCCACGGCCTCGTCCGCTGACGTCCTGCGCACACATTATTTTCCTCAAACATGTTCGTGCGTTACTTTCAGATAACACAAATAGTAAAAAAAAATCGCTCAAGTAACCAAAAGTCACCTTATTTCAAAAATAAAACTAAACTAAATACAATAAAATATATGAACTGAACTAATATTAAAAATAATTAATAATATGGAAAATAAATCCTCAATTTTGTATTTATCTTATTTGCGAACGAGTTCGTTAATTATTTCCTCGATTTTTTTGGAGAAGAGCACTATACGTACCTCCCTCGGCGGGAATTACAATTGCATTACTAATATTATAGAAGACCTCGCCTTGATATTCGTCCTGCAATTGTAAACTTACAGGCCACTGCAGTACTGTACTATTATTTCCTTATTATGTACCTTTTATGTACTGTCTTGCACAGTAATATATTATCTTTGATGGCAAATAAGATACGAATAGTACATCTCTAGCACATTAAGACGTGTGGGTTTCTCCAGTGGAAATAAAAAGCAGAAAAGAGGTGCTTTTCATAAGAGTAACTTATCCGAAAAGTTGACCGTCTATCTTACCACTTCCATGTTCATGAGGTCGTGGGTTCAAACCCCGCCCCGTACCAATGAGTTTTACGAAACTTAAGTACGGTTTATTTATAATACCACAGGCTTTTCGGTGAAGGAAAACATCGTTAGGAAACCTGCATATGCCAAAGAACAAATTCTGAGGCGTATGTGATGTCCACTAAATCGGCTTGGGGCACCGTTGGTGGTCAGGGGTTTGGCACAAAAGATCCTGAAGGGTCGAAGTGTCGCCAGGTCTTCCTGGCCCCCTAAGAAGATAAGATAAGACCACTTCCAAAGATCTGCGGTCATCTTTGTAGTTTATAGCGGTAAATCTTCAAGCGAGTCTTGAGTTACCCAGCAAATGAGTGAGACAACCGCTTATTCAGTCGGAAAACAAAGCGGCAAAGACGATGGACTTAGCAGAAGATACGAGCACTGCATGTTGCCCAGGGTTGTCAGAGAGGGTAGGGTAGGTTTAGGGTAAAACCCTGGATAAGCCAGTCAAAAGAAAAAACAGAGAAGTTCAACTTGTACTCACACGAGCAGCTTGGCTGCGAAGACGACCGCTTTAGCGGCCGATATCAAGCCCTCCGACCACTGCGGGTTGCGGTGGTACATCTTCTGGCGCGTGTGCGGGTCGCCCAGCTCGCTCTGCAGCTTGCGCGCGTCCTGCACCAGGATCTTGACGGCGCCCATCAGCGTGGTGCACGCGTCCAGGATCTTTCCGTTCACCTCCAGCTTCACGCCAGAGTCGCCCGCGCGACTCGCCGCCAGCAAGCCCTAGTGTTCAATGATTACATTTTTAATTAATACAAAATATTAATATTTGATAAATAAGTCCCACAAATTACATACTAGGACTGATCGTCCTACTGGTCGTCGTCATACGTCTTACTCTTATTAGTTACATGTTACAAGGCATATACGGTCCAGGTCCTCTCGCCTTCGCTTATTTATTTTATTCGCTTCGCTTATTCTGAAACCTACAGCTAGTTTACAAAAGTGTATAATACAGTATAATATAAATTAAACATTACAGATTTCTAATATATAGACATAAAAAATAAGATATCCAGCTCATTTGCTACTTCATATGCGAGGCAGGATATCCAGTTTATCAGTGTAGAGTCGGTCACCGCCGCCGCTTGTGCCTCGCTGTTATACATCGATGATTGTTTGATTACATTCAGCCTTGACATAAACCAAAATCTGGGAGGCAATTGACGTCTTCTATGGCCCTGTCCATGTCGGCCAGCTCCAGTCCACGCTGCAAGCGCCGCTGTTTGGCAAGATCGACCGTCTCCACACTAACCCAGCCCCGGCACTGACCTCTATCTGCGAGGCGGCTTCCTCTATGGCCCTGTCCATGTCCGCCAGCTCGTCGTCCACGCTGCGCGCGCCCGCGCCGCCGCGGTCGGCCGCCGCCGCCGCCTGCGCCACGCTCTGCAGCCGCCCCCGCGCCTCCACGCACGACGCGGTCTGCACCAGCCCGCTCTTGAGTGACTCCAGACTTTGTTTCGTCGCCGTCAGCATGGTGCGGCATTCGTTGCTTAATTCTGGATAACAAATGTTTTGTTGTTGTGAAACAGCCACAAGTTTTCTGGTTTCATTTGCTTCGGTATCCCAATAATGAGCAAATATTATTGAGAGACAGGTATGAATCATATATTTGGGATAAGAAAACTGATTTATATACTCACTATCTGACAGCTCCATGTCTGTGGAGGCGTTGCACACGTCTGTGACGTAGGCGGCGAGCGCGGCCGTGTGGTGCGCCGCCGCGACGGCCGCGCGCGACACCGCCGCCTCGTTGCCGGACACCTGGCGGCAGAACCACATAATACGCATGCCGATGATAGACTGTCCCGCCCAAATGTAGTAAGACCATAAGGAAGGCGTGTTAATGTAGATCAATAAAAACTCACAGAGACCTTTATATAACTTTCATAAGCGATACTTTATATCTTACTTTGAATAAAGATTTTAGTCATTTTTTTACCAGAAGTTTAGGTTAAAAGTAAGTTTTACTAATAACATTATATTAGCATAAGTATCTATCGCATTTTTAGCGGTACACCACAAGAAATACAAGTATACCAAACCATTACAATGGTGAGACAAAAAAAAACTTGAAAATTATATTTCACATGTTCCTATAATTTTATATTTTAACTGACTTTTAAGCCACAAGTATCTACTTAAAATAATTTAAAATTAGTTTCAACAACAATTTTCTGTCTGACTTTTAAACTAAATAAATAAATATAAATATCTCAGACATTCACACCAATTATCCAGTCCCAAACTAGGCAGAGCCTGTGGTATGGTTACTATATAACGGATAGACATACTTAAATAAATATATAAACAACCAAAACTTGGGTACAAATATTCATATACGAACATTTATAATAATTCATTCATATATTCATACGAACATTTGCCCCTAGTGGGATTCGAACCCGCAAGCTCCGGCGTGGCAGTCCGAGAGCTACCCGTTCCGCCACGGAGGTCGTCACTAAGTCGTTGAAACTAATTTTAAATTATTTTAATTATTGTAGTTTTGAAATGTTTGTACAATGTGTGAGAAATAAATTATTATTTTATTTGTAAAAGAATTATTGTTCTATTGTATGAGCCGTCTACAGATTGGAAATCAGTTCATAGGTATGTGTGATTTATTTGCTTGGCAACAAACTAAAGTGAAAACGTGTGTACTCACGATGGCGTTCTTAGCGAGGTCATCGAGCGCGGCGGCCGCGAGCTGTGCGGCGGCGCGGTTGGTCTCCTGCGCGTTGCCGCGCTCGAGCGCCGCGAGCGCGCCGACCGTCACGTTCAGAGCCGCCTCGCCAGTGCACGACACCAGCGTTAACCTCTCTAAAAATAATGCACTTAGTTTGCAACTGTTCTAGTACCACGAACAATACTATAACTTTGCACAAAACTTTAAGACACGTACGTACACTGGGAGCGTCGATGGGATCCTCCTACTTTTAAAAACGGAGGCAAACTCGCGTTGGTAACATGGAGTTTAAACCCCTTGCTCCGATGCTACATCAGGGCGGTGGAGGCCACTTGTGATACGTGGAATTGTATTGTAGATTATGTTGTTGCATACACTAACGCAGGCAAGGCTTGTACTACAGGCGACAAGTCGCAGGACGCGCCTTGCTTGCGTTTTTGGCAATCCGAAATACAACAGAAAACCTGATCGCCACGCCACCGCGTCCGTGTGGAGGTATTTTTGTAAGGCACCGACTTGGATTATCTTTAATTACGCGGCATATTTGATATATCGACAATAAATCGGCACATTTGTTTGCATAGGAACCTTGGATGATACATATAATGGTTTCATGTACTTATGTAGCCTCCTCTAGCACTTAACTAAAATCTTACGGAAAAGTAAATGCATAGAAAATACTAACGTTTTTCCATTTCCTTATGCGCCTCCTCCAACTGTTTCTTGGCAGCCGCGAGATCAGCCTCTAGCACTGAGCTGTGTTGCAATAAATCCTGCAATTCACACTCCATCGTCAGTCTCTCGCCCTCCGTATGCTCCAGTCTAGCTTCCAATATCTACATCCCGTCACGTGCAAGAATGTAAAGTATACTCAACGTAAAGCCAGAGTCCACACGCCAAGGTAGGAAAGCCATCGGTAGTCCGTGACATGCGCAGTTGCAGAGCCAAGGCGTAGCCGTAAAAAGGAGAAATAAAAAAGAAAACATGCAATTAGAAAATTGTACACCACTTTCAAAAAGTCGCAAAGAAGAAACTTTGAAACTAGCAATAAAATAAAGAAATTTATATTTGCTTCTAAAGACTGTTTTAAGTTTCTCATGAATAGACTGTAGAGTACATAAAAGAATACAGACAAAATTCTATCTAATTAACAAAAATCTGATCGAGACATCACAAATGTTGTACCGACACCATGACACTAATGTATTACATATAGAGAAGAAGTCAACACACAAAACAAACGGACAAGCCACTCTGGACATCACTTTTATCCTAACCTCATTCTCTTGATCTTTCTTAGACACTATGTCATCCATTTCTTCCTTCTCTTTTTGTTTTAATTTCTGCAATTCATCAAATTGGACTTTAAGTTCTTCTATGTTTTTCTCTGCTTCAGCAATAATTATATCCTTTTCACAAACTTTATCTTTAAAGATAGTTTCCTGTTCTTTCATTTCATTAGTCAAATGTTTTATTTCGTTGTTATTGTCATCTCTGAACTTGCTGTATTCGTTCTTTAGTTCACGGATTTCACTATTAAGTATACTTATTGTTTCCTCTTTTTCGATTTGAATAATATTATAATCAGTCATTGTTTTTTTGTGTGTTTCTTCCAACTCCTTGATTTTATTTTCCAACACCTAACAAACATATTCCAATAAAACAGTTGTTAATAACAATAGGACGTCACACGACAAACAAAACTAACCTGCTTTTCTGTAGCAAATTCATTACACAATTTGTCTTTTTCAGTTGTTAACTCGGTTTTTTCTTGTGAAAGTTTGCTAACTTCGTCATTGAGACTTCTTAACTCTTGATTTTTCAATATTAAGTTATTCTCATTACTTTGGGCAATACTTTCGTGTTCTTCGCTTAAAGTTAAGAACTCATTTTTGCCTATTTCTAGTTCAGCTTGTGTCTCTTTTAGCTCATCTTCGAGTCTTGAAACATCTATGGATAGTCTGTTAACTTCCATATTAAGTGATATTACTTGTTCATCCTTTTCAGCTATAGAATCATTCAAACTTTTTATGTTTTCATCTTTTAGGTCTATTAAGATTTGTAATTTACTTTGCATTGTGGTGATTTCATGTTCGTTTTCTTTTTGTTGCGCCTCAAATTCTAGTTTTTGTTGTTCTAACGAAAAAGAAGCTTCATCAAGCTTATTATGAAGTTCATGTAATTCTTTATTTTTGTCTTCAATGTTTGTTTCAAGTTCCGATATTGTTTGTGACAAACACTCGCCTTCAGACTTATATTTGTCACAAAATTCGATTTTCTCTTTAAGTGTGCGTTTTAATTCACTGATTTCGAAATCCTTTTCCTTGACTTTTGTTTTTAAATGCTCTATTTCTTCGGTTTTATTAGTTTCAATCTCTACTAAAGTCAGATTTTGTTTACTTTCAGTATCCAATAGTTCTATAATTTTACTTTCTAAATTAGATATTTGTTCGTCTTTATCAGATAGCTTTTGTTGAAGAATATTTTTCTCAACAGTTATTTCACTCAACTGCGATCTAACTTTTTCTCTTTCTTCTTCGATAATCGTAGCATTTGCAACACTTAAGTCATGTTTATTTATTAGCTCATTGACTTTATCTTCAAGGCTTACTATTTGTAAACTCTTTTCCTGTATAGTTGCATCATGATTCTCCTTGATAACTTCAATTTCCATTTGTAGCGCTATAAGATCGTCAAGCGCTTCTTTTATTTCAGTGTCTTTATGATTGAGCTCTTCATTTTTAACCAACAATTCTTCTTTAAACTTCTCAATTTGCTTTGCTACATTTGTTTCGGTATTAATCAGTTTGACTTGCAATTTTTCTGACTCTTCTTTCAAGGTGTTAGTGTAATGAATCTGCTCCTAATTAAATTAAGAACCAACACGTATATGTTAGACATGAATAGGTTTAGACTAGTTAAGTAAAAGCACTAGTTCGATGTTGTTAAAAGAAAACTGATTGTAAGTATGCAAGTGAAGCGTGGTAGGCATGCAAGGGCTACGCTACATCGACGGCTTAATATTAGTTAGCGTTTATTTACACTGCGCCTACTATCAATACATGCACTATACAATACCTCTACAAATAAATATAGATATGATTTGTCATTACAACAGTTACTGACCTCTTTCTCCTGCTGATGTTGTTGTGTCAACTCAGCTACTTGCTTCAACGCAGCTTCCATTTGTTCCACAACTTTTTTGTACTCGTCCCCACTTTGTTCCCTAAGACCTACTAACTCTTCTTTTACTCTACTTAACTCAGTATCCCTCTCTTCTTTCTCTTGTTTAATCTTCTCGAAAGAATCTGTCACTTCTTTCAATTCATTGGCTATTGTTGTCAATTTCTCTTCTTGTTCTGCCGTTGCGGTTTTATGCTCTATCTGTAGCGCCTCCATCGACGCCCGAAGCGTTTCCAATTCAAGCTCCTTTTGCCTAGACTGTTCTAGTTCAGTGCGAAGATTCGATAGTTCGTTTTTGTACGCTTCAACCTCTTCGCTTGTCGAAGCACTTTGTTGAAGCAATTCGACATCTCTAAAAAAAATATTACCAAACGTTTAAACACACGACGAAGTTAGCGTTATTTTATCGTTATAAATATATTTGTGTAAATATTACATTATACATATACACTTAACTTTTCGTAAACTAGGATTTTCTCCTGTGCTATGGTAATTAAACAAGGATTGGACAATTCACAAATATAACATCCAGACCGGGACCAACTTGTACAATTTGAACAAAATTGTCTGTCCCCAGTGGGAATCGAACCCACGACCTCTAGAGCTCTAGTTCAATGAATAAGCACTAGGCCAATGAGGTTGTCAGTTATCGTTTAACCAGCTTAATATTAAGCTATGTTAACACCTTTAACAATTGGTGAATATAAAAAAGATTCAAATTCTAGTTCGTAAATACAGAAATGTTTGTTACTTACTTCATCCTATCATTGAGCTGCTGCTCTAATGCTACTTTAGCGCTTTCATGTTGAGCTGACACCGCTCGTAAGCTAGCTGCATTTTTGTCTACTTCCGCTTTCTAAATAACACAAATAAATATACATTGTTTTTATATACATCATAACTCCTTATATCTTAGTAGCTTTGCCATGTGCATTTATCAAATCAAAAAATTAAGAAAAAATATTCGAAATCTTAAGATGATTTGTATATTTGTAAAAAACAATAATGTTTCCCATCTTTTGTGACCGATACTTGGTGTTAAAATTTAATCATATTCAAATATACTATAATAAAATCAAACTTCAGTATTACCTGTCTTATTAAATTGATATGTTCTTCTCGTAGTTGTGTGTACGCTCCTTTTAGTTTTTGGAATTTCTCGTCTGACACTTTAGCCTTTTCTTCGGTTTCTGTGAGTTTTTCTGAAAAATCGAAAATAAATTAAGAAAACCCACCCAACACAATTCAATCGATATTAACTTTTCGCGACATTTAAATATTGATACTTACGTTTAATTTCTGGTGTTTGAACTAATAAAACTTCGGATTTCTGTTTTTCTTCTTCTAATTCGAACTGTAATAGAATATGTGAAAACATCAAAGGTGTGAAAAATACTAAGTTAATAATAAGTTATTTTGTGTCTGACCTGTACCAGAATGTCCTCAGACCCGTCACAACGGAGAAGATGTAGAGATGCATATATCCAACCCAACAGTGGTCAAACATATGCTGATAGGAAGGAAGGACTAATTTCAAGCGTGACATTACCTTTGCTTCGTGAAGTTGCGACTCTAATCGCGCGCAATGTTCTCTCATGGAGCCAAGCATTGTATTTCTTTCCTGTACTAACTGTGACACTTCCAATCTGCAAAGAATAAAATAAACTTAAGCTTGACATACAAAACTGACGAAAGTAAGGCCTGATAAGTAAGCTTCAACCAGACGGATTAACTAATACTGAATAACCTCAACATCCAACATTTTGTTGAAGGCGATTGAATCGGGAATAAATATCGATTACCACTTTGCTGAGTCGGGGACCTCCTGAGTAAGGTTGGCGGGACGATCTTTTAGAGATAAGCTCGCCTTGAATTTTTAACTGTATTTAGTTTTAAAATTTGTGCAATAAAGAATATATAATACTATCTCATCCACGACATCGTCCGTCATCGTCCTAATTTTATTAATTTAATTAATAAGTATAATGAATGTAAATTATAGCCGGTGGTGTTGGTAAATAAATATTAGTTTTTTCTTTCTTCGTTTAATTATACAAAAGTAAAACATCCTGCTCGCGTTTTAATATTCACTAAAATCATGGCGTACCCCTACCCAATGATACATCAATCCTTTTTCTAAAAAACCTTTTTTTAGTTTACTAGTATATAACCTCATTCTCTTGAGCTCGTTCTGCAGGTGGTCTATGAGCCGGTCGCGCTCCACGACCGGGTCCGGCTGCGGAGAGGGCGTGGCGCGCGTGTCCATTACCTCCAAGTTGTCTGGTGTTGTAGCCTGCAACAGAATCATCATCAGCCTGGAGACGTCCATTGTTGGACATAAGCTTGGCCTAGCAACACCTACTCCTGAACTGGCTGTTATTTAGACCAACACAGGGCCACCGGCTGAACCCGGAGGGGAGAAGCCATAGGCGTTGTCTTCCGATACGAAACATCCTGCCCAAAAATAGTCACTGCCAGTTATTCAGAAGTCCAAACTCAAAGTTTGCCAACGAGCAATTAAGCGCAGCATACGCTCCAAAACTCGAATCGCGTTTGTAGGCACAAAAGCCTGTTGGTGGAAGTGGGACTGGGGAGGATTCGTAAGTCGCACACACTCATTGAGTTGAACAAAGATTGCCACCACGCAAAGGGTGCCACAATATGATGGTCAATCTTGCGGTAAACCAAGGCAGAGGAATGATAAACTAGATGACTTCCTGTAAATATGGTCACATGAGACTCCAGAGCATTCTTACATCTTTGCCCTAACCATTCTAGTACACCCATCCCCCATCCATTCTTGCACACTCATCCAGGAGTGGAAGTAGAGAGCGGACGTCATCGTTCAGGTTTAGGACAGATTAAAAAAAAACTAGATTCACGCGAATTGTTATGTCAGCATCTGTCTGTAACTATTGAGCCTCGAAATCGGTTATCAGCCGGATATCATCGGCTTGTTAATGTCAACTGATATACCACCTAGGAAGTTACACTAGCAAAAAAATTATAATATTACGTGAGACTGACCAGACTGATAATGTCCGACGTGTCGACGAGGGTGCCCACCGCGTCCACTTCGTCGGGCGGCTGCTCGGGGATGGACACGACCGGCGCTACGTACGTGCCGAAGTCACTCTGGGTACATCAAACAGTAGACAGTTTAATTAGGGACTAAAGCCATAGATTTGAGTAACTCACACAAATGACCTCGAGGTAATGGAGATCACTGACTTGGCTCTTATGGTTCATTAATGTTACCGATACCAGCTGTTTTTTTGTGAATTAATTATAGTTCTAAGATTCTGTGGTACTCACCTGTAAGAGGAAATTGGGCGGGTTTGAGGGCAGCACGGGCAGCGTGAGCAAGTTTCTATAGTACTGCAGGCTGCTGGCGTGCTTGTAGAACTGGCTGAGCTTCCTGAACTGCTGCCGGAACCTGTAAAGCAGTCTCTGCATAAACCACTGTGAAATGGTAAAACGTTTACTTGAAACACACTAATTTTGCAATAAATTATAGTTAGTCGTGTAGCGTAGTTGGTAGTGCGCTCGCCTCACGTTCATGAGGTTGAGGCATCAACGTATTGGTCGATGTTGTGGAATGCCGTGTCTTTCCAATAAGTACAAGACAAAGAGTGGGCAGTTAAAAGAAACTATTCTCAACGTCAAATATTGACAGATCTCCTTTCCATTCTGTCTTCCATGTGTCTACACTCAGTGTGACCACTCCTCAAAGCGACCCGTAGGTGGTACACAGAATTAGTTCTAGATATGTTCTATCGAATTCTGCTGAAAAAGAAATCTGTTCCGCAAAAACAAAAAAAACACCTAGGAAGCGGAGATAGAGTCAATAAAAAAAATTACATGAACAAAAGAAACAAGTCTGCAAAAAAAAATTCAAACGCCTTTGTACACAACTTTATTCTTTTATTTTTTTTGTTGTTAATTTTGGTATAATACAGCGTTTACATACATACATACAAGTGTACTCATGTGCAATAAAGGATTTATACTTTGGGCAGTGGTCTAGAAAGAGTCACCTCTCGCGGTGTCCGG
Source organism: Esperia sulphurella (assembly GCA_947086405.1). Lineage (NCBI taxonomy): Eukaryota > Metazoa > Arthropoda > Insecta > Lepidoptera > Oecophoridae > Esperia > Esperia sulphurella. The sequence goes on along the minus strand of OX352270.1, from coordinate 11,441,327 downwards.
CCAGCGTGTCGGGCGGCAGAGCGGCGTGCAGCCGGAACAGCAGCCGCACGTTGCAGTCGTAGATCTGCGAGGAGTCCTGCGCGCACGGGATCAGCGCCGCCAGCCGGCACTGCCCGCTCGCAGTCATAGAGTTCGCGCGCGCATTGCCCAGGCTGTCAAACACTGCACACAGTGAATAATGGGTCAGTTTTATTAGCTTGCAGTTGTAGCCACGCATTTATTATAAAGGCTAAGCTTTGTCTGGAGTCTGCCATATCTGTACCATTGCAAAAAAATTGTAATCAGTACTCAGCAACAACGAGACAACTTAATCATCATGTCTTACCTGCAGCTTGTAAATTGAGTATATCGTCCATATAGTCGAACAGCTCCACGCATATCTGGAAGCTGCAATAAAAAAACAGGTTATTACCTCCAATAGTATATGATCAATACCACACTCCATAGTATCATCAACTGCTTTCGACTCACTGATCAATTTTAACTTTCTCAAATGCGTATCATCAGCATCACACTACTCATCCAGACAAGGTAGTGTGTACTTTTTCAAGCCAGGTTCTATCTTATACTGCGACTACCAGTCCGCGGTCTCCACTTCTGAAAACGTCTGTCACTGATAGCTGAAGTGGTAGTTTCAGTACACTTGGTGACCTTGGTTATTTATCAGCTTAAGAACCTAAAGATAAAGTAGCAAACCACTTACTAGTTGTTGACATCGTTCTCAGCTATGTTATCCAGCTCGTCGGCGGTAAGCTGCATATTGCCTGGAAACTGTGGGTTTCGCGCGTGGAACTTGAGTTTGCACACCAGCAGGTTACAGTATAAGTTCACTAGCCGCCCGTAGCCCTCGCGGAGGTGCACCTAAAAGAACAGACATACAGTAAGTTAACTACTCAGTAAACTGAGTTTAAAAAACATGACGAGGTGCGCAAATTTTGTTCACTCGCTCTGTCTCCATGAAAGAAAAATTTCAGGGCACCGACGATCAGTGCGCACTGTCCGCATACCATGGCTATGCAGCCGCATGCATCCGGTATGGCATCCTGCTTTGGGGCAACTGATGCAGACGCGGCGCTTCTTTGTGAAATTCTACAAAGCGTCCAAATAATAACGTTGACACCTGGCAGAGACACGTGTTAACCATTTATTATGAAAAATAAGATCACTCCTCTTTGCACGCAATATTTATATGAACAATAAATGAATATGAACATGTGACGAATTTGAGTCATAGCACTAGTATTTCCAGTTTGCATAGTACTTGTACGTCACATGTATACCCCACTCAAATGCTTGTAAAATATCCGATCGCACTACGATCGACTACACTCGACGTGAGCGTGTTTTGCTTCCGAGCTCTGTAGTCCGCCCCATGCCTCAGAGGGCGGTAGGAACAGCACAAAAGCATACGCACCCACAGCTTGCCGAGGTTTTCTATCATGCCGATGTGCCGCTGCGAGTCGTCGAGGCCGGCGGGGTGCCCCTCGCGGAGCACCTTGTGCGTCACGTTGCAGAACTTCCACGCCACGATGCGGTTCTCCTGCAGCGGAAGCCGGAGCGCCACCATCTGGGGAAATATCATCCATAATGATAAGATCAGTCTCTTGTTTAAAGTATAGTATGCTGGGCTTATGTTTATAGTATAAAAGTTATTGTAACGCAATGGATAATAAATGTTGCAATCTAATAAATAAAATCGTAAACTTCGCGTGTCTGTACATTGAAGATATTTGTAAAAAAAACTGGGAGGTTTAAGGATAAGCAACAGAACACATTTCGATCATTTTTGAAATTTTTGTCTGTTTGTCTGTGAGTTTGTGCACGCATCACCTTAAAAACTACTGAACAGATTTTGATGGACTTTTCACAAAAACATGGGGCTTAACTTAACATTTAGTCTTTATTTCATCGCAATCGGCTAACTCAATGAAAAGTTATAGACATTTTTAGTTTTCAAATACATTAGTAGGTAGGTTAGTAAGTATGCAATATATTGCACATAATAGTATTTTATTCAGATTGCGATGAGTTTTGATTACATTTGGAGCTGCGAGTGGGAATTGGAGTGGGAGTGGGCGTGAGAAAACGGGAGTGGGAGCGGAAACGGGAGTAGGAATGGGAATGGGAGCGGATTCTGTAGTTCACGCGAGCGGTGCCGCGGGAACAGCTAGTTGTAAATAAATAAATGTCTAAATGTCTTATAGCTCTTCTCGGTAATGTAATTATACAAATTTTGATACGTCTTTGTTGCCTCGCTTCTATCTTTCCTCCCCTTCCCTCTCCCCCCTCCATACTTTTCTCTCTCGATCCTTCTCAACATCCCTCGCTACCTGTCCATTCCTCTTCTCCATCGCCACCTCCCCCCCTCTTTTTTTCTTTATGATTGTCTCCAGGATCTCTGTCGCCGTCTGTCCCAACTTTCTCTGTTCGCTAACTTTATATTGTTACAGGCGTTTCACTACAAAAGGTATTAGGAATCCTTCCCTATGTGTCTTATAGGGTAAGATTTAGTAACACGCTTTCATTGTCACTTCATCTAATGATACCAACGACTTCGAACAGTTTATACTAGTAGAGCAGCCAGGACACGGAAAACTTTCACGAGGAGTAAACCGACCTTATTACACATATAAGAAGTTAAGCTATAGCTCAAGTATGAAACTGCTTTTGCTCCCGAGTTTAAAACGTTTTTCAACAAAAACCAATTAAAAAAAATATATCTTTCTGCTCTAAAGTTTACATACAGAAACATAACACACTTTGCGACCAAAAGTAGAAACAAATCATACCCAATAAGTGATGGCGCTTTGTTCCTGAAAGGTGCCGATGAGCGTGCTGCGAACATGTTTCTCCTTTACCGGTGTCTCGACGGCGTTTATAGCCTTCTGGATGGCGAGAGTCTGGAAACAGGGATTTTTTTAATAACTTTTAATTGTAAGCGACTAAGGAAGACAAAGGCTTTTCTGTAAAGGCCTCCGGGTCGAGCCGGTAAAATACAATTTAAGTGAGACCTTACCTAATATAGCAGTACTAGTACCATATTGTTATTAGAGTTTCGTTGTAGCAAAGAGATACTTTCATAGCGAAACTTTTTTATCTCTCTGTCTGTATGTGCATCGTCTGTCTGTATGTATGTACGAGGAATGTACCTATGTACATGTAAAATTGCACGGCAACGTTGGGAAAACTAAAAAAAAAAGGGACTCAGGGAAAATTCAATTTTTCGAGATGCTGACACATAACTAAAAAAGAAGCTTCAGCTTTTTTATACATGTTATTTCCTATTTTTGTTTTTAATAGATGTATGGTGTGTGTTATTAATATTATATTATACACACTGTAAATGTCGCGTATGGACAATACAAAAAGAGTACGCGAGCGACACAAAAACTCATCTACTTCCCGTTTACAAACATAACCAATTAATCCAAAAGATAACATAACGGTACAATAATATTTTGCTGAATGTTAGTTAACTAAGTCTACGGTACGGATGTGTACGAGTTTACGGTAAGTATACGCACGATATAAACATGTGACAAGGACACAGTGACGCATAAGCGTAAAATGCACAACCTGACCGCATGAACAGTAAAAGAATAGGAGTAGAAGTCACTTTTATGAGAAGGAATTTTAAGAAGAGATCTAATGTGAGAACGACAAGGGATCTCAGAGGGGCGGGTGAAGGTAAAGCGTTCCCGTAAGTAAGAGGGAGAAGTAGGGTTATTTAAAACATTAAAAAGGAGACATAAGATTCGAGTATCCCTGCGAAGGCGAATTGGGAGCCACTTTAGCTGAGAACGAAACTGAGAGACATGATCGTACTTACGTAGACCAAAAATAAAGCGAATACAGATGTTTTGAAGACGCTCAAGTTTGTTTAAAAACTTCCTCTGTGGCATCCAGATAGTAACTGTCAGCATAATCCAGGATGGGGAGATTGTGCAAAGATATTTTAGTTTCCAAGGGCAAAAAATTTTGGAGACATTTAAGTGAGTGGAAAGACAAGTGAACCTCCGACTTACGATATGTACACCCCAGGAGAGATTGCAGTCTAGCATTACCCCAAGGTTCTTTGCAGTTCTAGCATAGACAATTGGAGTTCTTTCAAAACACACCGGTGGTAAAAGCGAATAGTCCAGTAGATTGCAAAATCAAAATCAAAATATTTATTTTCAAAATTGGAATACATTATTCTCTTTTTGACGTCAAATTCTGCCTAAAACTACTCCACTTCCACCTGTATAACCGAGGGGAAGAAGTGGCAACAAACCCAACGGCACAGGGCCCTACCTTTGATTTATCTTATTCATTACAATCATTAAGTCTACCTATGCTGAGCCATCAAGCACTCCATGGACTTTTATCATTTAAGTAGTCATCTAACTTATAGTAGGCTTTCTTGCACAGATTAACTTTTATATGTATCGACACATGTATCGACTGCCGATTATCAGTGTCTGGGATTTATTTGGATTCACTAATAGGCCATACGACTTTGCCCAGATACTGAGTTTTACCAGGTCAGCATTCATAGCATCGATGGCACTATTAGTATCATCCACGGAAAAATGGCGATACAGCTGCAAGTCGTCCGCGTAAAGATGAAAATTTGAAGAAATGACCTTGGTGACAGAGTTAATAAATACAGAAAATAGAAGAGGAGGGAGAACGCCACCCTGAGGTACGCCAGAAGTAAAATCGCAACAATCAGAAAAGGTCTCCTCATAGCGGACACACTGCGAGCGACCCCGAAGATAAGAATTAAACCATGCAATTGCCGCAGGAGATACGTTAATCGATTGGAGGATCCCAAGCAGAAGATCAAAGTTAACAGAGTTGAAAGCACTGCTGAAATCGAACAAGGTGAGGAGCTCGAGAGATTTATTTTCCATGGCCCAGCGAATGTCATCAGTTACTTTCACAAGAGCAGTGACAGTAGTATGGCCTGTAACATTGTATTTGTGATGTGTCTGAGAATAAATGAATTATCTATCTATCTAAAAAAAGGGACCGCGCAATAATAATATTAGTGCGTTAAAGAAGTAGAAGAAAAACGGACCTCAGTTCAGGAATTTGCAAACAGGAATACCAGGTAAGATATACGTAGGGCTATACATATTATATGATGGGTCTGAGTCATATGCTCTTCCAACTACTCGTAGGTGAATTCAAAATTACTAATTGCTAAAGTTTCGTTAGCAATTAGTAATTTGGAATAGCACGTGGAGCACGCACGCATCGCGTGCGCGTATTTATAAACGGACGCACTCGGTAAACAAACACGCTGTCAGTATCAACATCCTGCATGGTCTGATAAAAGTGTAACCACGAATTTTTAGGGTACCGTCAAATCAAAACGGATAGCGAAGCTTTTTATGTCGTTGTATGTGACAGAAAGGAATTGAACTGACTTTGGAATATATGTAAAATTGACAGGCAATTATGGAAAAGTTACGTGAATTACGGTTTATTTCATGTTCAAGAAATATGAACAGTTTGACGGTGTGTATTGGACACGCGCGTGACATACACTTAGCTCTTAAGTGCTCAGAGTTTCTCGCGACCGAACAATGGTGATATTACCATTCAAACTAGCCAGCCAGGCAATAGTTTCCACATGCGGTGACGGGCAGCCCCACTGAGATCACATCTGCCCATCGTTTTGGATATATTTAAAGCCGGCCCGATCTATCTATCAACTCAATAATTAATCGCTCGTTCCACAAATTAGTCGACCAATTTAGTTTCACTATAGTATCGATCTAAATTATATCCGATTTTGCCAAAAAAAAACTGTTCAACTCTGATGTTCTTCCCATACCATTAGCTTCTAATGATCTGGTTTGGTCATTTCCTCAGATTTTTTTCTGTTCCTTGCAGATGAAGCCGGGAAAATCCGATAGGTACAAAAGCTGTAAAGGTGAACCAGACCACCATCAACTAAGAATAGACGAGAGATCGTCTATTAAACTGGCAGTTATACGTAAAGAAAGTGGAAAGTACAATTCGTTGATTAGTGATCTTAAGCTCATTATGCTGTCAATACACATCGCATTGGTCTAACAATTGCAAAACCGACCAAATCTCACATTTCTGACAGAAAATACGAAATATTACTACGTAAAGAAGCGGAATTCACATCCCCCGCAACGTAACGTCGCCCGCAAAATAGAGCGCGGCCTGCAGTACGCACTACTGGCAATATTTAGTATTCTCTGCTTCTGGGCTGCTGCCCGCAGTTACGCACACACGTGTGCGGACAGGCTTATGCGCCTATAGTACTAGTAGGTAATTAAAACAAATAAATAAATAAATATGTCAGACATTCACACCAATTATCCAGTCCCAAACTAGGCAGAGCCTGTGGTATGGTTACTAGATACACATATTTAAATAAATATATAAACATCCAAGACTTGGGTACAAACATTCATATTCATCATACGAACATTTGTCCTTAGCGGGATTCGAACCCGCAACCTCTTTAAACCGCCTCCTCCTCAACAACCTAATTAACTGAACAGACCACAGAACCAGAACTACTGAAGTATCTGCTTTTTCTCTGCAACGGAATTTTAATCCATTCCATAAATACATTAGACCATAAAGACTGTTACCACTATCACGTGGTATTTAAAAGCAGCCACTTTCAGAATCGGAGCTTTTAGCAGCCAGCATTTAAAGCTCTATGTATGTATATCACTTTGTCTTTGTCGTGTCTTCAGTATGGCTCCAAATAGAAGTTCCTTCATCCCGGCCTTTGATTTAGATTCCAAAAGAAAACGAAAATGTAGCTTTAAATCTTGTTGAATTTGTCTACTGAAATAGTTCTTTGACCCTAATAAATGTAATCGTCTTGTTTTGATACACAAAATTTATGATGTCTTATTCGGATTTAAACGAATAAGTTGTTGTTGTTCAAATGGCATCAGAATTTGTTCTACTGTTCAAGAAGAAAGTAGGAGCTGAATCCCCTAAGCACACTGCTGGAGAAATCAGGGAGTGGTTTTCAGTTTGGGAGAGAAGGTACAAAAATCCCTCACCTTTTTTACATGGATGACCTCAAGCTTTTTGCCCCAACACGAGCACGCCTAATGGACCTACTCAGAATCACTTGTGATTTTAATGGGTTCATAAGGATGGAGCTGGGGGTTGATAAGTGTGCGGTTTTGCATGTGGAAAGGGGAAGGGTTGTGCATTCAGAGGGCATAGATCTGTCTATGCCAGTCAATCTGAGAACCCTCTCCGAAGCTGAAACATACCGATACCTGGGTATGTCACAGAACATCTGTGTCGTGGAGGCGGACATGAAACAGTCTGTGTACGATCTGAACAAGGCACTTGCTTATAACGGCTGGGTCATGCCCACCCTCATGTACACATTTGGCGTGCTCAGGTGGACTCAGACGGAACTGTAAGCCCTGGATAGAAAAATCCGCACAACTATGACTCTCCATAGAATGCCTCACCCGAAATCGTCAGTGATGAGGTTGTACCTACCGCGAAAGCATCGGGGTCGAGGACTTTTAAGCGCTCAAACCACCAACCGCGAAGTGTGCAACCTCCGTAAATACTTCCTGGCGAAGTCGGAAAATCCGATGCATAGAAATGTCATAGCATGTGACAAAGGCCTCACTCCTCTGGCCTTAGCCAACGAGCAATGGCAAGACCCGGTGGTGCAGGTGGTGCAGTGCTCAACGCGAGGCCATATGGCAGGGCAAGGAGCTGCATGAGAGGTTCTTCAAGGCTCTACACGAGCTCCACGTGGATCAGAAGGCCTCTATGCACTGGCTGCGATTCGGTGACCTGTTCGGGGATTTTGCCTGTGCAATACAGTATCAAGTTATCAAGACCAACAACAATCGGAAATACATCCTGAAGGATGGTACGGGAGCGATGGGAGCGTGTCGCCATCCCGGAGATTCACTCGGGCATGTTTTCTCTGGTTGTTCGGCGCTTGCTAACACTGAGTATCTGCACAGGCACAACCAAGTAGCCAGAATACTATACCAGGCATTTGCCCTGAAATATGGTCTCGTCGATCAGAAACTACTGTACTACAAGTACACACCGGAGGCCGTGCTCGAGAACCACCGCGTTAAGCTCTACTGAGACCGGCCCATCATCACAGACAGAACTATTCTCGCGAATAGACCCGATATTGTGGTGATGGACCGGGCGCAGAATAAGGCGTTTTTGGTTGACGTCACAATCTCATATGATGAGATCCTCGTGAAGGCCGAAACAGATAAAAAATCCAAGTATCTGGACCTGGCGCACGAGATTACCGACATGTGGGGTGTGACGTCGACCGAAATCGTCCCTATAGTCCTGTCTGGGAACGGGTTAATTCCAACTAGCCTCGCTGACCACCTGAGGCGGTTGGAACTCCGCGTGGGCTCACTTCCGGCGGTGATGCAGAAGGCGGTGCTGCTGGACACCGCCCGGATAGTCCGCCGGTTTCTCTCGCTGTCGCCCTGACCTCCGGCCGCTTGGACTCCTCAGCCGGAGGAAGTCCGTCTGGCCATTTTGATTTTGCCAGTCGAGACAAAACCTTAGAATCTCGGAATAATAATAATATACAGGTCTGTTAAAACTAATTTTGTTTATAAAGACTTAAGCAGTGAAGTAAAAATTTAACTTACCAGTTGGTATATGCGTTTACTGTCCTGTCGCGGGTTGGCGGTAGTAGTAGCCATGGCAATGCGTTGTTAGTGAACAGTTGCAACAGCGGCATGCATAGATTAGTGCTGGTATGTGACGCTGAAAGAACACTGGCGCCCCACACGTGACAGTTAGTGTGGATGAAGATAAGAATGGTTAATCGTGGGAACCCCTAACAGCATGCTTATGTGGGTTGCCAAATAAATTTACTGGAGTAATCTTATAATTACAGACTCTATACATGAACAAAGAGAGTGTTCCCAAAACTGAAATTTAGTCATGTTATCAGTAACGGGTAACTTCTGTCTGTTCCACCACTTTTAAGGATTCATATAAATTTATAGATATTTTACGCAAACTAGAAAGTAGATTCATTCGCTTCAAAATTCTAGTACTGAAAGTTGTTTACTACTATGTTGGAACGGTTTGAGCTGTTTATCGAGATTCATATTTAAAATTGGAAATAGGATAGCTCCCTAGAACATAGAGAACTAATTACGTAGGGGCGAGGCTATTTAAAAATTACTCCAATAGATTTCAATAAGATAAAAGTTTGTTTATAAATAGGTAGACAAAAATTCATATATTTCACGCATGCTGTGTTACATGTTAATGACATTATATTGTTTTGTGTTATAACAACAGGTTTGATCATCTGTGTTGTATTATTGTAAGTAAAACACCTGCCAAGACCTTCAGACATAACATGGTTATTGTTAAATGAAATTGAGTAAAATTTTAAAAAATTATATTAAACAATTGCTACAATGTCCCGTCACCAAGGCCACTTCTTATATCAAAAGTTGTTATGTGATTACTTTTCGGTAATACATTTAGCCAAAGAAGCCGAAGATTTTCGAAAATTAATATGCCTGGAGTTCATGGTTACATAGTCACCATAGAGACAGGAATAAGGCGAATCGGCATTATACACAAAATTAGACATGACTTTTTATTTGACATTGATCGCCATGATAACCATGTTAATTCGCCATTATCTGCTTGTAGACTCCATGCAGATCTTCTGAATGGCCATACTGAATTAAAGAATTTTAAATGCACTACTTTGTCACACTTATGATATAACAAATGACGGCTGAGTAATACATGTACACATGGTTGGCTAGTATCTTTTCAATACCGAGATATAATCGTGAAAATGTAGATGATATAAACTTTTAGTCAAAACTGCATGGAAAAAAATCTACTCAATTTCTTTGGCAACAATAGCTTACCTAATAATTTTATTAGTATTTAGTTCAAAAGACAGGGTCATGTACCTGACGTAATGATCTTACTATACTTTTTCGTGCAAGAGTTACCAAAAAAAACCTGTTTGCTCCAACGAATGCTAGTTCTATTTACCTGTAACAAATAAAGTCATTTTTAAATATTTGTATTGTTGAGAAACTAAAATACTATCAGTTTACAGTTCTACAACCAAATACAGTTTAAAACATTCAATATAGGGCCTAGAATCTAAGCTATATTTCAGTTATAAATAAATAAACAATTAATGTAAAACTTAGAAACAAAAATCAGTAAATTTTAAGAAGCGTAATTATGTAGCATCATCAACAATAAATAGGTTTAGAGTTTATTGATCATGATAAAGGTCTTCATTTCTCTGACTTAGTCATTGGACTCGAGCGCAGAGGTATTGTGGGAAATCTGTATTTATTATATAATTTAATCTCCATACGATATTATAACAACATAACCGCGTGATATGTAATGACTACTATAGTGTACCTAATTCCGTGGGAGGCTTCTGTTGGTCGGCAGATATATTTTAAGCTTCTACGCCGATTGGCACTGTTCCTCGTCCACGAGATCAGGTCACTATAAACATATGTGTAGATGATACTCGTAGTGATGGGCCAAATACAAAGTGTACTTAGGCCCTCCCAAACCCATAAAACGTTCAAGATATATGCACTATTTGAAATACAACAACACGTACAATGTACACGTATAATCTAGCTATTCACATTGACATTTTTCTCATAAAATCACATAATATTTTATTATAAAACTTCAATATCCATGCACATTGTATTTTGACCTACCGCTTGTTTTAGCTTTTCCCACAGTGGAGGTTGGCTGGAAGAGATCTCTTATAGAGATAAGTCCACCTTTGTACACTTTTATGTTATGCCCTTTTTTGTAAAATGTATGTGCAATAAAGAATATAATAATGTATGTAGGAAAGTTCAGTTTTTGTGCAAATCGATAATCTGAATTGTTTGCTATTAAAACAAATAAAAAATTTAACATACTGCTAAATAATTGTAAATTGTCCAAATTGAGAATATACGAATGACTCAGCTTCTCTGCCTGCAAGATCCATAGGTTACGAATCGGCTCGGCTACACGTGTTAACCTACAACTCAATTGCAATTATATACCTAACGTCTACAAAATAGCGTTCGTATCACCATAACAGTCGAAATAAAGTTGGGAGATAAACACGACCAAATGCCGCCCTGAGGACTCCGACAAAATGCCTCGCGTGACTCTAATTATACTGGCGTTCTTTTCTTAGCATTCAAAAAAACTGTTTGGTGAAAGAATTACAAGTAAGAGGGTGCACTACAATCCAGTAAAATAATTATCGTGGGCGAAAAGCCAAAGCAAAATGTCCTACTTACATATTAAATTAGTTCTCTAATACAAAAAATTAGCATATACAAACAACTGCAGTGTTTACTTAGACTAAAATGGAAATGAATTCAGATTTTCACGGTTCGTAAAGTTTTCGCCCGCTAAGTGAACAAAACAAATTCAAATCAAAGCACTATGTTAAATTCTGTAACGCACGCGCGATGAACACGTATGTTATGTGCATAATTGTAGTTTCATTGTGAAATAATACAATTATAGTTAACAAAATGTAGGTTTAGATTATAACGCCCTAGTTTCTACTCTGTGGTAAATATTAGTTTACTAAGGTAAATATATTTTATGTATGAAATGTTTAAGTCCATAACATAATCTATCACTTTACCAAAATTGGCTTAGCCATTATGGTGCAATTGAGAAACAAACATTCATATTTTTGCATTAATTTCATTACCTGTATTTTCAAGTTTGACAGAAATATACATAATTTTAGTAAAGTGTGTGCTACAGAATCGTGCCCATTGTCGGATTTGACTCCATACTAAACGTAGTCGGTATATTTTTATACAACTAAAATAAAAAGCAATAAGAACGTGTAAGACACTGAACTTAAAATTCATTCAAACTAATTACACGCTTTAAGAATATAAGTACACAAAATAAATGATAATTAATGGCCTCTTAATCCAAGCTGTCTGAGAGTATTTACGATGTTATTGTCAAACCTCGCAACGCCCCACTCCCGCACATTGCTAAATTAGGAAACTGCAACACAGTCTCCCTTCTATTGAGTGCCGCCAGTGGCAGTGAAGAGATATTGGTAGTATCTAACTAAATAGCACCCCTATACTTATGTATCCCGTATCCTTGTTAATTACAAGTTACAACACCAATATCTCTTCACTGCCACCGGCACTCTAAACACGTCAGGTTCAACTGTACATATCCGGAACTTGCGCAGCGATAATAGTGGCTATATTGTAATGGTTTTGTATATCCTGAGTTGTGGCCCACCGGTACCGTACCATGGATTCATTTTACCCTTACTTTCGATCGCCTCAATCGCCAAGTGGCTTGGTCGTTGGGACTCGAGCGCCAGAACTAGAAAGTTCAATTCCAAGGGACAGATAACTCTGTAGAATTTGTACAAATTGGTCCTAGTCTCCAGACTCCTTTATTTGTGAATTGTCCTATCCTTGTATAATTTCTACAGTACAGGGGAAAATCTAAGTTGAGATTAAACACGTGTATGTATACATGAAATATTTATTAGTAATGTAATAATAAGTTTCAAAAGTAATCCGGCATTTTCTTTATTGACTACTGTACACTAAAGTTTGTTATGTCCAAATAATGATTCCCTAAGTCACATATCCTTTGACTAAACTCACATTTAAACACCAATGCAGTTTACTATTTTACCCTACACCCCCCCGTACAGGGCTAAAACAGGAAACGGTAGTTTTAATAATCTCCCATTCGGTCAAAAATAAACGCGACGCAGCCATGTCACCGCTGATGGCATATAGAAGTCAATAATAACCTACTTCTATGGCGTTTTAATGTAATCTTAATATAATGAGAAGACTAATGAAGTAATAATTAGTCGGAAGATTGGCGCTCAGAACGGAGACTCAGACCTGCATTGAGCGCGGTTCACAAAACCAAGGCAATCATTGAAGTTGCCTATCTCAGTACGGAACGCAATAAAAACCCAGTACACAGATAACTAACTATACCAGTACTGGCATTTATTAGTTTTTACCCGCGACTTCGTCCGCGTGGACAACTTTACAAATTATTATGTATTTCCCGTAGGAATGGGATGTTTATTGGGGATAAAAATCATCCTATATCTTATTCCAGGACCTAACCTATATGTGTGCCAAGTTTCATTACGATTCCTCCAGTGGTTGAAGCGTGATTGAGTAATAAACATCCAAACTTTCGCATTTATAATATTAGTAGGATAATGCAACTAGCTAGAGCTGAAGTTGGCAAATGGAGCACTTCATATAACTTACACTAAACATGTAAAACCAATTGTAATAAAACTTTTACTTTGGCTATCACAACACTCATCCCAGCCATCCAACGGTGACAGACAATCACAGCAACCGGCATCGTCGTCGGTATCCCAGCCAGTATACAATGACGACGATTTCACCACTGGAATCCATTGTACATTGTAGTGTACTGCATCAAGGGCTTAGCTGTTCCCATGTCTGTATAATCACGCTATGAAACCTTATACCATTTTAATTGAAGAGATATGGAGAATAGGATACCTACATCTTTATTTTACGTTAAATGTCTAGTCCATTTTAACAGCTCACACATGAATCACTAATGTGAATCCTGCGAGCAACCAACAACCCAACGGCTAACAACATCGGAGTTTGACCGGTTTGGTCAAACGATTATGCAGTAACAGTACTGAAAAAATTGTTACTTTTCACGCACGGATTGGCAGACAGGTATCAATCCAAGAACTAATGGCGGTGTAATGTTACGTTAGGCCGCCTAACGAACGTGCGCAGGAGTGTGAAGAAACGCAGCGAATTATGTGGAACCGCCGGCTCGATAACCGTCGTGGTTGCACGGCAATACGAATAGCATGGCATGGCGAATCGCCTTGATAATACCAAGGAACTGCAATTTCCTTACTATTGTGTAGAAGAAATTTGGGTTGATTACGAAAATTCAATTTTGTGTACAAGATATGATAGTACTGTCATGATGGTAGCAGAACCAGAACTTCGGATGTCTCCCTACCTACCCAGATTTAACGACGACCTAAAAAGGTAGCCAGAGCGTCTGATGGATAAAGACTGCAGAGGACCTGGTGTGGTGGCGCGCAATAGGGAAGGTATATGTCTAACAACAGACACCAACAACAGGCTGATACCATGATAAAAAGATATACACTTGTCATTACGGAACAGATGAAAGGTTCCCGAAGTCAAAGGATGATTAGGCAGTGAAGCAACGAATATTACTATTGAACTTAATATTCGGCAAATATGAATACTAACACAGAACAAAGCTTTTCTGAGGTGTACGTAGCTTCAGGGAAAAATACCCCTATAGGCGGTAGTATTTAGTCTTGAATGTATGGAGAATTAGACATTGCCTTCTATCATTAGCAAACAAAAAGACGTTATATTCCATATTATGTAGGGATAAGGAAGAACCATATTGGAATGATCCAAAAATTTGGAATGCCGCCGCGAAGGCATGCAGTAATGACATTAATGTATGTTGCATGAATAATAAGGTAAAGAACAATCAACATGCGAACTAAAATAGCTACGTACTATGTTTTTGTTTCGTAATGTAATACAATTACCTATACTTACACATATTATTCGGTATCCAACATCAATGCCTGAGGGAAAATAATTATCAGACGAGCCATCTATAAATCGACTTCAGCAAAATAGTCTATTATCTAGTGAAAAAGTTGCCATATTCTGCCTGATACATGTTTGTGGTCCATTCCATGCATAGACAGTAACTCATGAACTAGCCTTTCGGAATTATTCTCATAAACAATGGAAAATAGTAAAATGAGCTGTTCAAAATATGTTGGTTACTGGAAATATTATTGTTGCTCAAAAAGTTGTAGCTCAAATGTTGTTTTGCCGCTAAGGTTAGGTGGATCATTTTATCATATCCATAAACAACACAGCACCACGAGATTCGGGAGACTGAGCGGAAGAGGATGCGACGCGGTGATTGCCCCCGGCTGAGGCCACCAGCTATGTCGCTTTTGTAATGAATGAGTTATGGTGCTAACATTACACATGTAGAGTTATAATTTTATAAGCGGTCTATTACTAATTAATACTGAACTTACGAAGCTTGAAATAAGATCATTTTTTTTAGTCATGCGTGTGTGTGTGTTGGTTAACTTTACAAATAATAAAGTAATGGGAGGGGGGAGTCTCTATAATCCTACTAATAATATTATAAATGCGAAAGTTTGGATATTTGGAGGTTTGTTACTCAATCACGCTTCAACCACTGGACGGATCGGGATGTAACTTCCCAAGTAGCATTTTACTCCATTTAAGAGTACACATTTAGTTCCAATGTGAACTTAAAGCATTATTACAGTTCACTCGTGATGTATAAGCTGCATTATTGCGATTAACACCACCTATACCTGTCTAAGGGACTTATAGGAGTGTAGAGTTATACTTTTATACGGTTGTTGGTGTTATAATACTCTAACAACTGTCCATTAGTCGTCTGACTAAGAGCCGTATAGGAGGGTAGAGATACGGCAATCGCTGTTTAACGGTCTACTTGTACGATGTTATACAGCTAGCATATTAATAGAACACACGTGGTCATTTATACAGCCAAAGGCTGTTATGTTTACTTGTTTTAGACTGTTATACAGCTAGTAGCTGTAGTAGGAGTTGTTTGTGGTCGGTCAAGTTGACGTGTATTGTGTTTATTACGTCGCGTGCAAAAATTTGTGAAAATGAATAAAAAATCTTGGAAAATAAGAGCGAGAACCGGTGGAATAAGAAGAAAAATTGCAAAAGAATATTCGCAAATTCGTCCCTCTTTATCTAGTTTGTTTACATTCTTTTAAATACCTCCTTGAACAACGTAGTGTCTTTGTAAGTGTAAATACTCTGACACCAAACTGTGTGGCTCACACGAAAACAAAAAGTGTTTTTTGTTAGTTTGTTACAAAATTTGTACTTTAGGTATTCATACTTGACTTAGTACCTGGGCTAGGCGATTTAACGGACAATAATTATTATTGCGGATCTCTAAAATTTCAGTATGAAATAATAAAAGAATAAAACGATGATCACAATTGACCTGAATTACATCTTAAAGCTGTACATAAGTTCACATTAGAATACATTTATAGATATTGGTTCTGTAGTGGTACAAATGTGGGACTTTATATAGCCAACAGCATTCTAACAGAACACATGTGAACCTATATACGCTCTAGCCGTATTTCATTTCCACCATTTTGTTCACGTAACCTAAAATATTTACCATATAAATCTCCAAAATTATCATGCAGATTTATCACAAAATACGCAGATAGAGCGAACGAGTTTTGGTTTCATGTTTTAATTAATTACCGTAGTATAATTATAATGCCAATATAATATCAAAAACTGAAAATTGTAGATTTCCTCTCAGCCAGTTTTAAATATTTTAAAATGAATATCGCGTTTTTACAGAGGCGCGTGAATATTTTAGCTGTAAATATGTATACATTTCACGATAAAGTTGCATTCCCATGGCATTTAACATTATTAAGTATTTAAAACAGGTATACTTACCGCGTGTTATCATAAATTTTTATCCAATTGATATCCGCCGGAGTTAATGTTTCTGATGGCCGGGCGTACACACAAAACCAAACTAAATGAGGAAAATTAATAAATAAAAGAAATAATTTAGGACACACGTGAACTTTAGGTAGCACTGGAGTACTTTTGTGGGATTTTATAACTGTGAAGGCTGTGTATTTAGCCACTTGTTACTCTTTATTACGCTCATGGACGTTGTATGGTTCACATGTGTCCCATATAGCGCCGTAAGTCAGCCTTTAAGCCCGATGTTACTACTTAAACTGCTAATATAACGCTAATGTACAGCCATAGTGAACTTAAGGCTGTCTAATTTGTGCCCAAACTGGTTCTATAAGAGCTGTATAGCTTGCTATACAGCTCTTATACAGCTGACTTACACAGCTTGTGGAGTACATGTGAACCACTATACATCTTATATAGAACCCCGAATGCCACTTGGGTTGGCACACATATAGGTTAGGTCCTGGAATAGGACATAGGATAATTTTTATCCCGAAAAATCATCCCATTCCTACGGGAAATACATAACAATTTGTGATGTTAAGTTGTCCACGCGGACGAAGACGCGGGCAACAGCTAGTTGAAGATATTGTTGAAAAAATAAGTCGATGGAACTATGAGCAAGCTAGATAATAACAAGTTTTAAAATGTTACCCACCTACATTTTATATCTATATACAATACAATTTAAATATTTTATCACGAAGGTAGGTAAAAACAAGAATAACACAGAGTTATATCCATTCCATACTTACGAGAGGTGAGAGCCTGGTGATCTGTAAAACAGGCACTTGCCTAGTTCAGACACCGGTCTCTCACAAGGCAAATGCTGTCCATTGATCTATTGTTAAGTGTAGCATTAATTCCTACTGTATGTATTTACCTTGTTAGAAGAAATAAATAAAGTTAGTTAGTTAGTTATTGCTCAGCAACTATGGACGAATCTGCGGTCTAAAGCTTGTGCTAACTAAAGGGGACAACCGCAGTGTCAGGCGCTGTGTAAATAAAAGTCAGCCTACGCTGATTCATTCAAATAGTATATCGGTCATGTGCAATTTGGTTATGGGTTCTATCCGCTATGCATTTAACTACGCTGTGCGATCCGTGATACTTTTATTGACCAAATATTCCAGTAAACTCCCCCATTTCAGGGACCACACACAAACTTTGGGATAGTGTTACAAATACCGCTTATAGCGTCGTTTACTCAGTTTCATCTGCATCTAATATAATTTAATTAAGTATAGTAAATATATGTATATATTATGTATAAGTACCATATAATTCCATGTAATAAATTCCATTCATCAACGTAAGTAAACAGTAATTCATTTTATAGAGGAAAATCCGCTCTACCGCGAATTATAATAATTAAATTTCCCATTACATTTTAACGGGGTTTCTTAAAACCACATTACCTCTTTCTCTATGTACTCATTGTGACTATCGAGGTCAATATAATAGACATGCATGGTGCTCTTCATAATTACAAAAATAATGTGGAAAAGAAAGCACCTCATATAAAACCGTTTGGAAGACACAGTCACTACGTACGTAGAGAAATATTACAAATGTGTGCTTAAACTAAATATAAAAGATAGCATTTCTTTCTTTTAAGCCCCATCAACAACATTCTGATTAATTTCTAACGACACTCTTACCCGTTGTGGCCTACTCTAAGACAAAACTGTCGTAACCTTATATACTGTATAGTACATAAGAAATACTGTTAATTTCCCATAATAAAATAAATTAAAATAAACCGAAATAGGGTGCGACTGAAAATCAGCGCCTAGCACCTTACTAGGCTAGACCAAGTAAGGTGCTAGGCGCTGATTTTCATATTCTGATATGCCTAGGCATATGCTGAGTCGTTTGCCCTTTTGCTGCCACGGCACACGCATACTATTTTAACTATGTTAAATATTTTAAATTGTTTTCTCTAGTTCTTATAATTTTTATTTTATGTTTTCCTTTTTCTTGCTTTGTTGGTTTTTTTCTTGTGTGTGCCAATTGTGGTAGTGAATAAATGTTTTTCTTTCTTTTCTTTCTTTTTAAATTCAAAATCTTGTCAAAATGTTGAACTAATTGGTGTAATTTCTCGAATTGGCGAGTAAGGTAAATATAAATCACTGGGTCAAACAAAACTCGGAACAAGACGGCATCGTTATCTAGCTATACAATAAATTGGCCGTTATAGCATACGTTACATTAATATGCTATATGAACCGGTTATATTTTTCCATGTATATATTTGCAACTCTACTAAACAAACTATTAGTCATAGATATATTAAACTAACACCTAAACATGACTCATTATTCCAGGGATTCAATACCTATCTTATCTAATAGTAGACATTGTGGTCCAGATTACGAAAATGTATACACGAAAAAATCGTAGTAACCTAGTGGGCAGTGCATGCCGTTGCCTTTTACCCGTACATAACGTGGATCCGCGCACGCACAATACATTTTAACACTCGCACGGACGCAAAATGTATAATCCGTGCTGCGGATCCTCTCAGCAGTGTAAATGCCGTACAAATTAGTTTTCGCGGAACAGATTATTATATTACATACCACAGGCTACACCTCATACCATGAAGCAAAATAATTTTTCATGGATATCAATCTTAGCAAAAAATCCTTTCCAAATGTATACCACACACTATGTCGGTTTAAACTTTTTAACAGATTCAAGTTCATTTTAGACTAAATTTTATAAGCTACAAGAGAAGCTTGACATTTATCGTCGAAGCCACACGAACGAGGTCTCACGCGCAGAGGTACTCGTATTTATGCAACATAGGCAAACGCTTTATAAGGAAACGCATTACAAGGCTGTTGACTGCATAAAATGTTGACCTCAACCACAGCCTCAAGTGAACATGTAATCGGGCAATAAGTTACTAGAAATGTAAGTACTATACTTCATTCTTGTTTTCTTTTGTTAGAACTTATAAAGTGATTATAAAGTCAACCACATTCATTTTAGTTCCTTGTCACATTCACGGTTATTATTATTAGCATTTTCTGCACTATAGAAGTGTCAAAACGTAACTAAAATGATCATTTGTTTTAGCGGTTAACTGTACATGAAGATTTTCACGCAACTTGAGGGATAAAAAGTGTTGAAAATCCCACGTTATGGATTCAAACTTGAATATGACGTTACGCGTTGATAAGAGACGGAACTCTTGCAAGCCATCATGAAAATTTGCATATCCTGAACACGTATTTACTTAGACACAAGATATATGAACTGTTACTCTGGCAACCTTTACAAGTTGCCGAAACACAACATAGTGAATGTAGAGCACATTGGAACAAGTCAAAAACATGGTAGGCTTGATTTGATAACGAAACTCTTGCTAAAATTCATAAACAGACAAATCTATAACGATAATTATGGTTAGGCAACACAAAGTTTAAGTAAAGTTTTTAATTAATGATTATGAATATTATTCACAACCCTATTCAACTTGATTTTCATGATTCCCGACATAATATTTACGGCACTGGAAGTTTGTATACGACGACGTACACTTTTCGGCTTTTCAAATATTGTTAAATTCTTTATTTTGATTATTTCTGTAAAATACGACAAGCAATCGGTAGTAGTTTAAATTTATACTTAATATCATATATTATTGGACTCGATTCTGAAGGCACAATGTTAAAATTTGACAGGACTAAAACTGTTGCTATCCTTGTCACACAGTATTGTGAAGATAAAGACGAAACCAATTTTAGCGCTGTCAAATTTTTGCCTTCAGAATCGTGCCCATTATTAGATTAATCTAACAATTATAGCATCGGTATCCCACTAATGTTATAAATGCGAAAGTTTGGATGGTTGGATATCTGGATGTTTGTTACTCAATCACGCT
Organism: Esperia sulphurella; assembly: GCA_947086405.1. Classification (NCBI taxonomy): domain Eukaryota; kingdom Metazoa; phylum Arthropoda; class Insecta; order Lepidoptera; family Oecophoridae; genus Esperia; species Esperia sulphurella. Next base: position 11,420,792 of record OX352270.1, on the reverse strand, counting down.
TCAACCACTGTATCAACCACTGGAAACTTGGCACTCATATAGGTTATTAGGTACCGGAACAGGGCATAGGATAGTTTTTATTCCGAAAAAACATCTCATTCCTACGGGAAATACATAATAATTTGTGATGTTAAGTTGTCCACGCGGACGAAGTCGCGGGCAATAGCTAGTATAGTATAACAAACAGTAATATCTCATATCATGTGATTGTCATCGTCATTATTCTCACGTTCTACTCAGGCGTTTCCAGTGAACACTATCATGTTGCACTGAAAATAAAACCTATGAATTATAGAGTTTGGTTGTATGTTTGTGTAAAAGGATAGTTACAGTTTAAAATTGCTAATTAATCGAGACTGTGGTGCACCCGATGGAGTGCCCGATAGGGTTCATTGTCAACGACATCACTAAACAACAGGCCACCATTTACAAAGTTTTTGACACCCCAGTCAGATAATCTATACGTATAATAAAACAGTAGAAAAACAAAAAGCGAATCTGTACATTAAAGTTTTAATAAAAAATTTCACTTCCCAGAAATTACTTAAGACCAGTAGTAGTCCAAATAAAAAAAAATCGTGTCCGTCTGTATGTATGTATGTATGTATGTATGTATGTATGTATGTATGTATGTATGTATGTATGTATGTATGTATGTATGTATGTATGTATGTATGTATGTATGTATGTATGTATGTATGTATGTATGTATGTATGTATGTATGTATGTATGTATGTATGTATGTATGTATGTATGTATGTATGTATGTATGTATGTATGTATGTATGTATGTATGTATGTATGTATGTATGTATGTATGTATGTATGTATGTGTGTATGTATGTATGTATGTATGTATATTTCATTCCAGATTAATAGTCCTATGAAAACAAACGCATTTGCGTCTCGAAAACAAAATACACAATAGATGGTGTTCCTAAGTGGACCGCAAAGTTTACTTGGTAATACAAACCTATTTTTGCTGCTGGTGACCCTTTCATGTATATGTTACCGAGACGTAAATAGCGTTAGTTTTCATAGGACTATTAATCTGGAATGAAATATATGTATGTATGTATATTTCATTCCAGATTAATAGTCCTATGAAAACAAACGCATTTGCGTCTCGAAAACAAAATACACAATAGATGGTGTTCCTAAGTGGACTGCAAAGTTTACATGGTAATACAAACCTGTTTTTGCTGCTGGTGACCCTTTCATGTATATGTTACCGAGACGTAAATAGCGTTGGTTTTCATAGGACTATTAATCTGGAATGAAATATATGTATGTATGTATGTATGTATGTATGTATGTATGTATGTACGGGCTAATCTTGGAAACTATGAACAGAATTTGACGGCGTTTTCACTGTTTAATGGCTTTAAGTTTGGGGCATAATCTGGTATAAATTATATCTCAATAAAATGTCAGGAGATTGACCTCTCATTTGATATCATTTGTATGACAGTGTAGTCAGGGCAAAAACTTGACAGAGAGAGACAGAAACGTTTTCCACAAGTCTCGATACTAAAAGTTCGTTATTCGATCACTAGTGGCCCTGTATTAGATCGGTCATCGTCGACAATGTCAGTATTTGTAGTAGTTGTTCAGGAGTACATCTACCTAAGAGAGCAATACAGTTGGGTAGGATCAATTTCGATAGGGAAGCTGACAGAAGAATCCAGTTAGGTTGGGCAGTATGTTCATCTCGGATGACCAGTGAGCCAGCCACACGACCAGCAAAGGGTAATAGCAATAACATGGTTTTGAATACCCAAATTTCTCTTGTATCGTAGCATTATCTACAGTAATATTATAAAGAGGAAAGATTTGTATGTTTGTAACGAATAAACTCAAAAACTGGACCGATTTCAAAAATTCTTTCACCATTAGAATGCTACATTATCCCTGAATAACATAGGCTATATTTAATACTATAAAAAATTAGGTATCCCTACTAAAACTTCAATAATGTAACCCAAGGTGTAAAAAAAATAAAATGTCTTTCATAGCATGCGCTGCGGAAACTATTGAAGATAGAACCTTCGCGTGTCTGTAAATTTGCAGCAGTTGGAGCTGGAGCTGAAGCGGGAGGGGGAGGGGAAAAGGGGAAAGAGGGAGGGGAAGGGGAATGAATACTTAATAAGTTTCAACTTAATTTAATTCTTTAGTCCACGCGAGCGGAACCGCGGGCACTGCTAGTATTATATAATTTGAACACATACATCATTTAAATTACGAGTAAGTTATATGTACAAACGTATTAGGTAAAGTTGCTGGCACAGATCTTGAGCTCTGATTTGTAACGGCAAGTATAACGCGCAGAGCTTTTTCATTTCAGTTACTATACATGACTACTTTTTAGGGTTCCGTAGCCAAATGGCAAAAAACGGAACCCTTATGGATTCGTCATGTCTGTCTGTCTGTCTGTTCGTCCGTATGTCACAGCCACTTTATTCCGAAACAATAAGAACTATACTGTTGAAACTTGGTAAGTAGATGTATTCTGTGAACCGCATTAAGATTTTCATACAAAAATAGAAAAAAGAAACAATAAATTTTGGGGGTTCCCCATACTTAAAACTGAAACTCAAAATTTTTTTTTTCATCAAACCCATACGTGTGGGTTTGATGAAACCTATCTATGGATACGTCTTCAAAAATGATATTGAGGTTTCTAAAATCATTTTCTTCTAAACTGAATAGTTTGCGCGACACTTCCAAAGTGGTAAAATGTGTGTCCCCCCCCTGTAACTTCTAAAATAAGAGAATGATAAAACTAAAAAAATATATGATGTACATTGCCATGCAAACTTCCACCGAAAATTGGTTTGAACGAGATCTATTAAGTAGTTTTTTTTTAATACGTCATAAATCGTAAACCACGATACTATTATTAAAACATCGATCAAAGTTACAACGAACTACAATAACTTTTATATTATGTTACTTGCTGCTACGGAACCCTTCATGGGCGAGTCCGACTCGCACTTGGCCGCTTTTTTTATAACGGTGGCTTTCTAAAATTAAAAAAATATATAATTAGAAAAAGCTACAGAGCTCTTGTATTTCAAATATGAACGTACGTTCATGATTTCAATTGATAATGTACGTGTAAATGATATTTCTGCTGTTTTGGCCAACAAACAACATTTCAAGGTGTTCGCAATTTCAACACTATGACCTGACCATGAACTTGTTTTACACAGTCCGTGCTCTCTAAATTACCACAAAATTTAGCACAATTTGCTATTCGTAATTAAGCGATGATGATTTATTTACATAACACAATAGACAAAGGACGCGCCGTAAGCAGTATTTCATTATTCTTGCTACAATTATTTATTACATCCAGCGTATTTATTAACTTTTTATCATATTCGTTATAATAAAGCACTTTGTACAATAACATGGTACTAACACAATAAGAAATTTGAAAAATAAGACAAAAACAATTCCATGAAAGAAACTCCACAAGCAGGGACAAGAAGAGACTTTAGAAACTTAGCCAAAACCACCTTAGTGATGAAATTCCTTAACTAAGATATTAACTAAGTGATGTGTGAAATATTAGTCACACAAATACCTAAATTTTCAGACTAAAAGGTAAGGTCAAGACATGTAACACTGACTAGATATAGTTAGTGAATACTCAATACTCATAAAACAGCTACACTTTGCTCGTGCTGTGAGTCATTTGCAGCAGATAATAGGTGCTACCTACGTAAGAAAACAATTAACGAATCGTGGACTGAACGCTGCATTTGCGTAATCTCATATTGAATACAGTGCCGGATTAGCCACGTAGCAGGTATAGCAACTGCTAAGGGATCCAAGGGCCCCGCGGCTGGGTGGAAAAAAAATCTTATTGGATTTACCACCTACCGCAGAATGGTTGATTCTAAGAGTCCAATTCCACAGTAATTAATAATTTAATTTTATTATGTTGAATTACTATATTTCTAGTCTAAAAGTTAAATGCTGACTACACTAAACCATTATATGGCAACACCGCAAAACTTACAGGGGAAGAATACTGATTGATGTGCGTGTGTGATTTATTTAGAGAAATTAATTTTACTACTGTAGTAGGTCTTTTTATCATTAGCCCAAATACGTCCACTGCTAAACATAGGCCTCCCCAATATAATGCCAGTTTTGGTGGGCTGTCCATTGGGGGATTTGCCATGATCACCACATTTGGCAGGCGGGTTGGTCATCGTATAATGATCTTAATACACAGGAGAACGCTGCTGTCCGTCTTTAGTCGCCTTGACGACACCCACGGGAAGATTGGGGGTGGCCCTATTCTAGCTTGTACCACACGGCTAATGTCTTTTGCTCAAATTAAGTCGAGACAATTTTTACCTTTTACTTTTTCACCGTGCCAGCATATTTATTTGTAAAAATAAATGTGCTGGCACGGTGAAAAAGTAAAAGGTAATATTTTGCTACGCTGGCTTAATCCGGCACTGATTGAATGTACTTGAGAATAAATATTTGGTATCTGCATACTACAGTACGGATTTACTGGTATATAATCGCTTTGTTGGCAATATTGAAGAAGAAAAGGACCTAAGGAAGAAAAGGAGAAACGGAAAATATTAATTTGTAAGACGATAAGATCGCAAAAATAAAGATAGATAAAAATAATATAAACATTACACTCAAACACCTCTAAATAAAGTACCATACAAAGTCAAAGTCAAAACTATTTATTGCATATGAGTATACACTTGGTACATTTATACACGATGAGAAGATTTCAAAAATAGATATTAAGTAGATAATAACGATAAACATCACACGATGAAAATATGGAATAATCATATGCATATGAGAAGATAAAAAAAATAGAGATACTCGTAGATAACAAAAATAACACGCTCATGATTAAAAGTATACACAAGAAAGTTCGAAAAAGTTTGCAAAAATAAAATAGCGCCAAGCGTCGCAAAATTAGATTAAAAATAAACTAACGGTCCATCGCCTACACATAAAAACATGTCTAAAAATAGACAAAAACAAATTACATTTATCAAAATACTACCTTTCTACAGACCTGAAAAGATCAACGTACGATATCTTTGCCTGAAGCAAGGATAATTCCGACGTCTTTATGACAGGTCAATGTACCTATTTTCTTGTATAAATATTGTTGAACATTTTTAAGTTTAAAATTCAAGGTTCAAGCTCTGGTGCGAGAGGTCGCTATGGATCTCAGCCGTCAACCGTGTGTCGAGGAGAGAGATCGCCAGACAGAGGACTTAGTAGGATGACATTCATACCTCAACGTTCGAGTTTAGGAAATCATAATTTAAAAGTAATCATGAAAATCAAGTGTAAATTTATCAATATCTCGCATGATTGTGTATCATACAAGATTTTAGTACGGACCGATGGCACAGAATTAAACAGTACTAGACGCCGGTGGACCTTTATCTCATCACAAACAGACTGCTATTCTTATTTATTTTATTTTATTTTATTTATTTTATTTATTTTATTTTTGTTTTAGTTTTTAGTTTGAATAACATAGTGCTCGTAATACAGAGAAATTTCCTATCACTAAAATTCAAAAAATACCTACCTACTTCGTAAAAATAGCATACGATAATACTGAAAAAGTTTATGTAATGATGTGTTACAAAAAATCTATGCAACATCGGTTGCTTTCTGGTAAACTGAATTAGCAAAATAAATATATAATAAAATATGTTTTTTTTAACATCAATAAATAATCTACACAAATGAATGCGTGTCGGTTTGGATGTGGGCGGAATCGGGCGGACGCTAACAATCATGAACGTTTGAAATCGGACCAGTTCGAATTCCAGCAACAATTGGACTCATATTATGATTCTTCACGAGAGAAGATTGATGGTGACTTGATATACGTGTCAAGTAATACACATCCTATCATCACAGCTCGGTAACGGAATCGTTATTTGTTTCTAAAGAGGTGTAATTTCATTATTCTTATAGACTTACAACAACTGCCGAAACCTTAACGGATGTTGATGAGAATTTCACTAGTATGTTATGTAGGCTGTAGTTTAGTTTTATTTAGCCAACAGCTTCCGTATCATTGTAAGGATCACAGTTTCGTGCAAAGGATGCCGCGGCCGCGAGTAGACTAATTTGCAATGACTACTATCAGCTAAAGAATTTTCTAGACAATTTTTCTTTAAAAGGATCGATAAACTGCCATAAAATAGCCATAGATGAGATGGATCCACTTATCAATATATAGGACGTACACCGAATATGGCCGCTCTTTGGCTAATAAAAACCACTGATCTGTGATGCTATCAAAAATACAAAACAGACGCGCAATTTGACCTGACATAACAAACAAGTTATCTTAGAAACGGTTCATTCACCCAGGCAGTGTTTGATGTAGACCTGATGTCTAAGGCACACTGGTATATCCAAAATAAATATTTAGTTAGAATATCAAAACTTACCGAATGTATAGGTACTTAAACGACCAACAGCAACTCGTGCCCTCTGACGTAAAGTATCCACTCTATTATTAGAATTTTTTGTAAGTCTGTTGTTAGTAGAAACCTTCGAAGCTATCTAAAATTATGGCGAAACTGTTCATACCCAACCTATGTTGATAGATAATGTTGATATGTTATCTATCGAATGCGTCAAGTCATAACAATCGCTTTTATCTTTCGGTTTGACGATAAAACTGTTTTAACGTACATTCAATTATCGAAGTTAGAGTCATCACCACCACAAATAACACTCTTCATAAAAACGCTAAGATATCCAGAACGTTTATAAGAACATAGATAATACCCGAAAAGGCGATAAGTACCTATTTGTAACAACACGGGAGTCGAACGCGGGGCGGATGCTGATGAGTTCTGCGAGTACAAATCGTTGAAACGGACTCGTACAAAAAGATTTTACAAGCAGTATAAAATATTTTTAAGAAATCATCAATATAAGAAATGCAGTACCACAGAAGAAATGTTTCGAAATTGAAAAAAATACATCTAATTTTAGTGGTAATAAAAAGTACCGCAGCTTAATACTTCAGAAAACACAGTGACTATATGATAATTATGATTACAATATCTGACACCAGGTCACATATTACTTAATCCAAAGAGGTCATGATCATGAGTCAACATTGAGGAACCTATAAGAGGGAAGTGGAAGCTTACGTCATATAATGGAATTTGTTGATACTTCGCGAACTTTACATTTCTCTGAGGTGTGTTTAGGCTAGCCCTTACTGAGTCAGCCTGTTTTTATGAATGATATATTGCAGAGGCATGTCAGTGTTTGTATACAGTGGTGTTAGTGTGTCGCAGCGCGGTGACGTAAGCCACGCCTGCGCTTGCGTTGCGGCTGTGGTTGCGGCACCCGTGCGACCGCTAGCGCATGAGTGGCGTAACGAGTTGCTTCCCTCTACCAAATGGGGACTTGCCTACTAACTATTAATAAGTTTTGAAATTCTAGCAAACACTGAAGCCCTAAACGGTCAAAAAATGAAAAGAAGAATGTCATAAAGCAACCAAGTTGAAATTCACCAAGGTCACTAAAGAAACTAATACTGTGTATATTAATGCTGGGCCTGATTGTCAGATGGACTGACAACCTGAAATGTATTGGGAAGCAGCTGGATGAGAAAGGCGAAGGGCTGACAGTAGTGATGCACATTAGGGAAGGCCAAAGTTTCAACAACCTTTATTGCATATGCTAAAAGATTAGTTACAATAAATATAAAGTAACTAGCTGTGCCCGCGGCTCCGCTCGCGTGTCTACAGAATCCGCACCCGTTCCCACTTCCGCTCCCGTTCTCTTCCCACTTCTACTTCCACTAATATTGAATTTTTTTTATCAAAATTTTCGTATAAAGGAAATGTTTTTTTCATGAATGATTTCTAAATGTGATACTGAGTTATTGGAAGAAATATTAACAGTTGTTTTATTATCACCCGTTATAATGGCTTCTAGAAAAATTTACTTTATTAATATCTCAGGTTCTAAGTAGCGTATCAAGATGAAACATGCATCAGATTTTAAGTTAGACCACCAGCAAGACAACTGTGAAATTGTATGCATGCATCAAATTTCATTCAGTAGTTTTTGCGTGATGCGGTAACAAACATACATACAGACAGACAGACAAAAATTAAAAAAAAATGTTTTAGCCTATAAAGACCCCTTATAAAATTTTTTTTAAATATCTCTCATGTATAGAATAGACCAGTTACAGTTTTATTATAAGTATAGATTATTTTTATAGTTAAATGCCGACTGTGATTTAGTCACAGATAGAGAGGAGACTTTTGACTTGAATTAGAATAATAAAGATCTCCCTAAGAAAAGAATAATAGAGATCGTTGGTTCGATTCTCACTGGGAACAGACAACTTTGTTAAAATCTGTGTGTTAAATTTGTAAATGGTTCCGTCCTTGTATGAATACCATAGTACAGGAGAAACCCCTAGTTTGATATAAAACAAGTGGTATGTAATATAATGTATTATTTATCACAAAGGCTATAAATAAAATAGAAGTTTAAAACTGTCATTGATCACAAAGTTTGAGCACTTATTCATTGCAGTAAATGGTAGATAGATAGTGGAGCTTTCTGCCCTGAAAAGGATTTTCTTCAAATCATAATCTTTGGAATACAAGACCTTGATCTAATTCTAAACATATTTTTTTAAACATTTATAACATAAAAATTGGGTATTATTATATCAAACTTATAAATTAAATTATGAAATTAGATTTGAGCTGAATTTTAATGAAATTTATAACGTTTTTATGTAACTTATCTAGTATGAAGAAATAAAAATAACCTACATAACTTTTACATTTGAAACTTGTGTACCAATAAAACAAAATGTAATAATAATAACATAATTATTAAACTGATGTAGCTTTGTGGTTTAACTATTTATATTTCAAACAAAACCAGATGCTTACTATCCCAGCATCACAATGTAGATTAAGTTAACAAACAAAAAAATATATTAGGCACAATGATTCAACCTATTGAAAGTTTTACAGAACATGCAAGAAATATTGTACCTAAATTAGTAAATTCAAGAAAACCATGAGACCATTCAATATGTTTGAAACTCAGGATATGGCTTAAGAAACTGGCTTAAACATTAGAAGTTGAATACACTCTCTAAACAACAGAAACAGAGTTCGGAATCTACTTCTCACCTGAAACTTCTCGAACTGCTCGCGCTCAGCGTCCAAGCTGTTCTTCTTTAGCTGCAGAACCCGAGGAAGAGATAATGACGCCATAGGTTCCGTACATGCGAAATACTCTACGAACGAAGTAGGTACTCGGACCCAGAACCGTAATTTGATTTTCAAATGAGAACAAGGTAAACGTTAATTTATGATTTAAATCCTACATATATCAAAAATTAACACTTTTGCTTTCACTGCCCTTGAAGTTAATTAATTTGATAATAAGTTTTTAAAAAATTAACAATGTTTTTTATAAATAAATAACAAATTTCGTAAAATTTTGACAGCCCCCACATACACACGCACATACGTCCATTCATAAAAAGTGAACGATTGATTGAATTGAATTAATTATAGAATGAATGTTTGAAATGCATACAAATGAGCGAATGAGTGGTTAGTTGATAAATGAATGAATGAATGAATTTATTGACGTAATGTTACCACTATAAGCTAGAAAATCTACTACGATTATTCTTATTGGAAAATCCATAATATGAGGTTTTCAATGAATTATCTACGAAAAATTATGTAAATTAACTGATAAACACATTTACCTAACCGAACAGTTTAAGTAGTAAAATGCGGGTCAAAGAGAACTGCGAAAATTCAAACCTTTATGTTAGCTTGTCAATTTTCAAGCATCATATATAGCCTACCTACGTACGCCTACTTGATTCTAGTGCTTCACAGACATAGCTCATAATCGAAGATCTATGAGACGGTATGAATCTATTCAGATCTTTTCCTGAGAAATTAACCTTCGTTTTGGAACTGGCCCTTGGCTGGTTTGACATTTTGACAGTTGCATATCTTCGTGAATGAATACCGGTTGTGTTCATCCTTGGACATACTCTATCTAATTTGTGGTGTTCATGCGTTGTTGCGTTTTTCTTTACAATTCACAAGGCAGGCGCGTGGATTTCATAAAGTTTAGGCTCCATAATTTCCGTTTTCTTTAATTGAATTTTATATTGTGTTGATGCAATGGAGTTTCTTGAATATAACGATGTAACCGCTGAAATAAAGGGCACAATGGTAAGTATTCTTTCCTGGCGAAACAATGTTTGCATTGAATGGATCAGCTGTGATAATTTCTTAATTTCAGGTTCCTGGGAGGCTGAAGATGACAGACCAGAACATAATATTCAAGAATAGCAAAACCGGCAAAGTGGAACAGATATCTGCAAATGATATTGAGCTCGTTAATTTTCAGAAGTTTATTGGTTCTTGGGGACTGAGGGTTTTTATGAAAAACGGAACTCTCCACAGATATGGAGGTTTTAAAGACGGGGTATGTATGTTCTATTGTTATAATTATTTTTTTACAGCTTCATCTTTCAATGATCGTCATATCAGCCGTGAGACAGTGATATGGTAGTAGGAGAAGGGTTTAAAAACTAAATTTAGAGACAAAGGTGCTGCCAGATTGTCCGAGAACCTAAAGTTGGTCAAAAGCACATGGATGCAGTGTGAAGGACTGTGTTGCCAATGCTTGAAATGGGTTTTCCCCAATGAACTGCACTACACCCTGGTCCTCAATATCCATGTGCTTCCAACCACTTTTAGGTCGGACCATCTAAAGACCAGCTTTATGCCTTTGCATGGACTTTTTGAGGATTAAAACTTACTTTCTACTGCGATGTCACTGTTTCTCAGGTGCCAGTTGACCAATGTACGCTGAAATACAGAATTCACTGAAAAATAAAGTTTATAATGTTTAACTTAAAGAAGTTCCGATTCTTAAGAACTAAAAGAAACTACTGTACTCATTTTAATGTTCTAACTAAATTGTTCAGCATTTCTTATTTATAGTTTATGAAACAAGGATAATTTTGATATCTGCAATCCATTTCCAGGAACAAGAAAAGGTTGCCAAATTCTTCAAATCTAACTATAAGAAAGACATGTTGGAGAAAGAACTCTCCCTTAAAGGCTGGAATTGGGGAACAGCCAAGTTCAATGGTGCTGTACTCAACTTCAATGTGGGCTCTAACACAGCATTCGAGATCCCATTACATTATGTCTCCCAGTGTAACACGGGCAAGAATGAAGTGACACTTGAATTCCATCAGGTAATGCTTGTATTAGTTGGTCTTGAAAGTAGCCCTTGGTTGTTTGGGTTATGGCTTTGGTAGAATTGCCATTCCCACTTTTATTATTTTTTGGCTGTAAGCTTTAGAACTACTAACAAGTGTCCTGCAAACTAAGCTGCAAATCAGCCTCTGATCAACACGAAATTAGCTGTCAATGTATTGGACAGCCATCAATCCAGTGTAATATAGACATCGGTGGTTTACTTACATGTTTTAAAGTTATGATTTAGTTTGTTTTTATATCTGTTTAATATTATGTTTTGTACAATATTGAATTTCAATTGAAATCAAATTCTTTAACCGCACTAACCCACATTTAAAAAATGAACACATCAAAGACGAACATTTTAAAGGTGCTATATAAGCACTCTTCTTCAGTGGCATTGGGACACAGAATCTCACATGATTTCTAATATGATTTTAAAAACCTCTGTAATCCACTATACTGTATCTTTACTTAATATATCTGTTTATTTGAGTTTACATGAATATCTTCATATTTTTTTTGTTTGTGATAAATAAATAATTTATCTTGTACAGAACGACGACACACCAGTGTCATTGATGGAGATGCGTTTCCACATACCGACCAGCGAGCTGGCTGGCGACATGGACGCCGTGGAGGCATTCCATCAGCAGGTCATGAATAAGGCCAGCGTCATTTCCGTGTCTGGAGACGCTATAGCCATCTTCAGGGAGCTGCAGTGTCTTACACCTCGGTATATATTAAAAAAAATTCTTACTCATTGCATACGTAATTTGAGAGGTCTGCCTATGAAAAATATTTAAGTGTCTGACCCAGCACTTTGATTCAATTGTGAGTTACAGGCTTGTGTGGTTATTACATTGATTTATAACAATGTCAAATAAAACAAAAAATATGTCTGTTAATATATAAATTGCTTTAATAAAGCAAAAATACCAACCCTTGGTAAATAAATAGAAAAAAAAACAAATGCTTTATAGCACTATTATACTATTATAGCTACACATCAAGTTTTAAAAACTATGTTTGATGAGATTGCACAATAATTTTATAAGCTTGTGCAACATTGTTTACACATATTTTAATAATATAACTCTCCATTTCAGTGGTCGCTATGACATCAAAGTATTCCAGACATTCTTCCAGCTCCATGGTAAGACGTTCGACTACAAGATACCCATGTCCACCGTGCTTCGTCTGTTCCTGTTGCCCCACAAAGATATGAGGCAAATGTTCTTCGTGGTATCTTTGGACCCGCCCATCAAGCAGGGGCAGACGCGGTACCACTATCTGGTGCTTTTGTTTGGAAATGAGGAGGAGACAAGTTTGGAACTGCCTTTTACAGAGTAATTAGATTTTATTATACACTTTTCTATTCCCAAACTAAGATTTTCTCCTGTATGATGGGAATTGGACAAGGATAGAATAATTCATAAATATAATTATCAGACCATGACTAACTTGTATAATCTGTAGACACAGACATAGACATTTATTATTGTATGCTTGTACAGTCTGCCCCTGGTGGGATTCAAACGACCTCTGGCGCGCCAGTCTAACGACCAAGCCACTGGGTCAACGAGGCGGTCAATATAAATGGTATAAAGTCTTAGGATAAATATGAGAACATGACAAACAAGCGGAATATATTTCTACGAAATACAATATAGATTTCAAATAAAGACAAAAATTCATACGCATGCAGGATATGAATCTGTATCCAGGTTACTCGCGCAACACAACTGGGTGTGAAATTCCCAGTCTCATACGGATTATTAATACAGTGTAGCACCATCTATTATTAAGCATAACGCATATACTATAACCGATGGTTCAATAGGGGTTTCTCCAAAACCATGTTCAGTTAAGTTTTTGACTGTCATAAAATTGAGTCTAGTTTTATGGTTTTAGCGTGCATGTATGTATGGTGTGGTAATAGATATTTACGATTGTGTCCTATGAACTGGTTAGAGGAAGCGATGGCATTCCTTATTACTTAATCAAAACAAAAATGAACAGACTTGTTCCCCTATTGAGTTGACGCATCAATATCCTAGATTATTAAGTCATTCATCAGGCTGATGTCTGCTTTTGCACTCTTGTCCCATTACACTCTCAGCATAACATCATTTTTGGTTTCAAGTTTATAAATGCATATTACTCTAAACTGATTATTGTTTTACAGGGAAGAATTAAAAGAGAAATACCAAGGAAAGATTTCCAAAGAGCTATCAGGGCCCACATACGAAGTCCTCGCCAAAATAATGAAAGTGATCATCACCAGAAGAGTCACGGGACCTGGAGATTTCCTTGGGTAATGAATTTACCAAATTAAGTAAATTAAATATTCTGTTATTATATTCAGCAACAGCTGGGCAAAAATAATAATTCCGATTTGCTGAAGTTTCGGATTTGCAAGAAATGAGACATACGCTTTCTGAGTGCATCTTTATATATATTCTTTATTGCACATATGAAAAAAATACAACTATATTTTGTGCACAAAGGCGAGCTTGTCTCTAATAGAGATCTCTTTTAGCCAACATACCGGGAACAAGGCAGTAAGAGCGAGAGGAGCATAATGAATGAAATAAATAAAAACAAAATTACCTAAACTACTTTTATATAAAATAAGTAGTAATATAACTATAATAAACATACAGTTATTTTAGTTATTTTTAGCATAATTTTGCTTTAAGATACAATCACGTTAAATAAAATCCCCCTAACATTATAAATGCGAAAGTTTGGATGTTTGGATATTTGTTACGAAATCACGCTCAACCACTGGACTGAAACTTGGCACACATATAGGTTAGGTCCTGTAATAGGACATAGGTTAGTATGTATAGGCATTATAGTTTTAATAAGCAACATACACATAAAAAATTAAAACCTTGTATATGCCTGGAAAGGCAGGTTTACGGTGAAACTAATGTATATAGCAAATTAAGCCGCAAAATGTACCCGTTTTTCTTTGCAATAAAGATATTCTATTATAGTTTAAATCCCGAAAAAGCATGACAACGTGAAATACATAATAATTTGTGATGTTAAGTTGTCCTCGCGGACGAAGTCGCGGGCAACAGCTAGTAGAATATAAAAATACAAAGTCACCTGTAATCTGTATTTTTTCTTCCAGGCACCACAAGACGCCGGCGATAGCGTGCTCGTACAAAGCGGCCGCCGGCTACCTGTACCCGCTGGACAAAGGCTTCATCTACGTCCACAAGCCGCCCGTGCACATACGCTTCGAGGAAATCGCCTCCGTCAACTTCGCTCGCGGCGGCGCCTCCTCTACCAAGTATTTGTCAAAAATCAAAGATATTAGACTAACCTTTTAGCCCATATATTCTTCACTGGCCTTCCCGGCGTAGTATAGAAATACATCCCTATTAGTTGATCTGCCACTCATTCTTACGAATCGTTTAGCTCTATCGTTCATTATGCGTACAGCTAAGGAATGGAATTCGTTGACAGGTTCTCGCTTCTCTCTGGGATCTATTTATAGAGAGAGTGAGTGATCGTCTATCGTAGCGCGTTCCACCTTCGACCTCATTTTCTCTATCGAAAGGTTGCAAGTCAAGCGTGAGCCTACACTTTCCAGGCTGTAAAATCATGCAGCAAGACCAGGATGACTCAATCAGCTTAGAAGAGCAGAATGCTCACACAACTAAGGCAGATTGGGACATAGCTAAGAAGGTAGTGGATGAGCCAAGGGTAAAATGGGCAATGAGCAGCTTCCAGCCGTTCAAATCCCCAGGACCAGACGGCATATATCCCATCTTCCTCAAACAAGGTGCGATGGTTGTAATATCGCACTTGTGCAGGCTTTTCAGGGCCTGCATTGCCTTCGGCTTCATTCCAAAGGTTTGGAGGCGAGTGAAGGTAATATATATACCGAAACCAGGAAAGGCAGACTACGAAGAGGCGAAATCATTCAGGCCCATAAGCCTATCGTCCTTCTGTCTGAAGACATTAGAGAAGACGATAGACAGACACATAAGAGAAGGGCCGCTCAAAGCAAAACCTCTACATAGACTGCAATGTGCTTACCAGCCCGGAAAGTCGACCGAAACAGCACTACACCATGTAGTAACCAGGGCTGAGAATGCACTAGAGAACCAAGAAGTCTGCGTCGGGGCATTTCTAGACATAGAAGGAGCTTTCGATCGTACGACTTTCGAGGCAATTAAAGATGCTGCAGGCAGACACGGCATAGCACCAACACTATGCAAGTGGATAGACTGCATGCTAAAAGGCAGAATCATTAAATCCGAGCTGCTAGGAGACAAATTATGCGCGATCACCACCAAAGGCTGCCCACAAGGAGGAGTGTTATCACCAATCCTGTGGTGTCTGGTGGTAGATTCCCTCATAGCAAAACTCAACACAGGACCGTACTACACGGTGGGATACGCAGATGACATAGTCATCTTGATCAACGGCAAGTTTCCAGGAACAGTATCTGGACTCATGCAACAAGCTTTGGACACAGTGGAGACTTGGTGCAATAGTATCCATCTCTCCATAAATCCAAACAAAACAACGGTAATACCATTTACACGAAAAAAGGACCTTACAAGTCTAAAAAGTCTATCCTTATACGAGACAAGGTTAAAATGGTCCACACATGTAAAATATCTAGGAATAATGCTGGATAAAGAACTAAGGTGGAACCTACATGCGGAGCAAACTATTTCGAAAGCCCTACGGGTCTTCGGAATGTGTCGTTCCGCCTATGGAAAAACCTGGGGGCTTAAACCTCAGATAATCAAATGGATATACACCATGATGGTGATACCCATACTTACGTATGGTAGCATTGTCTGGTGGACTCGAACAAAACTGGCAACATGCAGAGCAGCTCTATCAAAAGTGCAACGCTGTGCATGCTTGGCTATAACAGCGGCGTTTAAAACCACGCCAACGGCAGCTATGGAGAGGCTACTTAACCTCAAACCGCTGCATATTGTCATACAGATGGAAGCAACGAAGGCGCTACACAGACTATCGGTTGGTGGGCTGTGGAGCAACACTCAAGCAACCACTGGACACACAAAGTTAGAGATACCCAGCTATCTCAAAGGGATTATGAACATGATTTGTGATAAAACACAACCAGTGTTTGTTTTCCACAAAAGGTATAAAATACACGTCCCCACGAGGGACGAATGGAAAGAAGGGCTGAAACCTCCTGAAAAGGACAGTCTAATATGGTACACAGACGGATCCAAAATGGAGACGGGAGCTGGAGCCGGCATACATACCAAGGACTGCAATATAAGTCAGTGCATGGGACTATATGCAACTGTTTTCCAATCGGAAACATATGCAATAATCGCATGCGCCAGGGAGAACATAGATAGGAATATCAAGGATAAAACCATCTATATACTCAGTGATAGCCAGGCGGCGCTCAAAGCTCTGCAGTCATGTCGCGTGGACTCCAGACTAGTCTTGAACTGTGTACAAGCACTGAACACACTCGGAAAAAACAATAGAGTGAGACTGGTCTGGGTCCCGGGACATGAAGGCATACAGGGAAATGAGAATGCTGATGCACTGGCTAGAAAAGGGTCAGAACAAACTCTGACAGGACCAGAGCCATTTGTGGGACTCTCGATGAGTACCATAAAAACAGCTCTAAAAGCACATGCCGAAGAACAACACCTGGCGGAGTGGAGAGCACTTCGGGAGCTGAAACACGCTAAAGAGTTTATCGGTAATACAGACGCAGGTTTTACTAACAAGATCCTAAAATATGGGAGGACAGCGGTCCGTCTTATCGTGGGAGTTTTTGCCGGCCATCTTGATGTAAGGCACCTCCTACATAAGATGGGACTGTCAGAGACTGTCAGTTGTAGAGTCTGTGGGGAGGACAGCGAAACGATGAAACACCTGCTGTGTGAATGCAATGCACTAGCTGCAAGGCGAATGAGTGTCCTGGGTGTGGCTTATCCAGAACCCAAGGACTACAGGCTTCTGCCCCTTAGCTGCATAATAGATTTTATGCAACGAACTGTGGGGGACGGAAGCACAGCATAGACAAAGGGGCTGACACAAAAGATCCCACAGGGTCGACGTGTCGCCGGGCGTGCCTGGCCCCCTATTAAAAGATAAGATAAGATAAGCGTGAGCCTACCTTATATTTAAAAACCATCTTCTTTTGTCAAATAAGGATTATGGGTTGAGTAGAACTGATTTTACCTGACGTAAACATATGATTTAATTGTCACGTTGTCGGAAGAATTATGAGTAGAGTATAAGCGACTTTACCTTACGTAATAAACATGATTTATTGTCACATTGTCAGGCATTTTATTGAAGAAAAACATCGTAAGGAAATGTAAAGTAAGGCGCGTGTAGTTACAGAACACCAATCTGCAATGGGACACCGTGGGTGGTGGAACGTGCTCCTTCAAACTGGAACAGTGGTGGTGGCAGGGGTCAGTTGTGATATATAGGATTGTATGTCGGTCTCCACACTGGTGCAGACAAAGCGCGGCGCCTGCATTGAGACGTTTATTTACGGCTGTTGATTTAAGAGACTACCTTTACACCACACCATTACTAAATGTCAATTTGTGATCCTCAGATCCTTCGACTTCGAGATAGAGCTGAAGTCCGGCAATATACACACGTTCAGCAGCATTGAGAAAGGGGAGTACGATAAGCTGTTCGACTATATCACATCCAAGAAACTGCACGTCAAGAACACAGGCAAAAATGTGAGTGTACAACTTTTGTCAATTACATTGTAGACACAGGAGTATTATTACTTTAAGAATGTGGGTTTGGTCATTTCTAAACTAGGAAGAAGGACCATCTTAGTTTAAAAATATGCAATAGTGCAACAGAAACGCAAGGGTACAAGTCATAGAAAACCTATCAAGATAGAATGGTTAAGTAGGCGCGACACGCGTTCCAACGATGTGCAATATATTATTAAACTATCAAATGCTTACTCGTTTCGTGCAGAGTCAAGGTCGTGTAAACATCGACAAAAAATCTGCAAAAGTGTCATATTGCGCGATTTGTAACTGCATAACTGTACCTCCTCACTAGAAACGTAACCGCGAGACATAACGGAGCGCGGGAGGGGCGCGCTGTCGCTGTGTCCGAAAATCGGTACGCGCGAGACTGAAGTAAACAAGTGGCTATAACCACTCCATCTTGATAGGATTTCTGTTATACAAGTCGCTTTAATGATCACTAACCTTCATTGGAAGATGGCAACTCCAGAAGAAGAAAATTAAACCTGGGTTGATCGAAGATATGTCATGGTGTCCAAGATTAATGATGTTTTATTGTATACTCTGAATTCGACTAAGAATAAAGTGTCAGTGTTATATTTTCTGATACGACCTAGCTAAAAAGGCAAAAGAACCGATCTTACCATGCCTCGATAGTATCAGAAAACCTCTAATCCTTTCTTACATTAATATTCTCTCTAGTAAAGTAATTTTTCCACTATCGAATCCTTTGAACTTTTCTAATGCCTTATCTCACGAGATCCGAGGGATATGTCGTATTTTGTGTAATAAACTCATGTGAGGCATATTTGAATGACAGGACAAAGCGTTATACGACGACGACTTCGGCGACTCGGACACTGAGAAGGAGCCCGACGCGTACCTGGCGCGCGTCAAGGCCGAGGCGAAGGAGCGCGAGTCGGACGACAGCGACTCCGACGAGAGCACCGACGAGGACTTCAACCCGGACAAGGCGCGAGAGAGCGACGTCGCGGAGGAGTGAGTACTGTTGGCACGCACGTAGGTAGCTATAGTGCGACAGGACGGAGCGAGGAAGCGCCACTCGGACGCCAGCGACGGCTCCGATGATGACTTCATTTTATTGATTGAGAAAGTACATTGTACCTATTTAATATCAACACTAATTTTAGATTGTTAAATAAACGGCGGTAACCGCATACCGTTGGATACAATAAGTTTCCGATAATCTTTCTGGTAAGAGCATTAATCGAAGACGACTATAGTCGGTGATTGTAGAGCGCTAAATCTTTTGAGCAACCATACAAATGAATGTTTAGTTAAACATTTTTATTCGACTGTGTTTCAAATGTTAAATATACATATTTTTGTCCCTGGTCGTCCGATACAAAGATAATTTGCTAAAGATATTTCGACGCGACTGGTCCTTGCGCCTGGCGCGTACCTCGCACAGAGACTTAGCCTGGCGTTCAGGCGAGGTAACGCGGCCAGTGTCCTGGGAACCATGACGTATACAGACGAGCTGGACGACGTGTTCTTGCTGTAACGCTTCTTTATAAATTGCTTTTTAATTCTGTATATATTTGATTGACAACATATTATACATTATTTAAAATTATATTTTTAAAATATTTAACTGCGTTACAGATACGACACCAACCCGTCGTCATCAGAAGACTCGGATGCATCAGGAGCGTCTGGTGATAGCAAGAAGGAAAAGAAGAAGGAAAAGAAACCAAAAAAAACCATTACAATTGTAAGTATATATTGTTTTTCATACACACAAACAAATAAGAAATTCACAAACAAAATTTTCTTTACATATGGCTTAAGCAACACCAATATTTAACTATAGTTGTCCAGTTATCAATGTTTTTGACACATAACATTAAACTTAAATTTGTAATAAATGACCATGATGCAGCAACTGCGCCAAAATATGTGTCGATTTGAAATAATTTCGAATAAACGATATTCGTCATATGAATGTGTTAAAATTCAGTTTATTTTTCATAAACTGCTTCACCATCCAAAAAAAGGAACAAATCAGTTTTCTCTTTTTTTCATTCAATTATTTTTTTTTATTGCACGATAACAATAATAAAGTAGGTTACACGTGTACATCTTTACATATTTCTATTTTTTCTTATTAGGGTTCACAAGCTTTTTGACTGTGTCACAATTAAAACATTTAAAGAAGTAGGGACACTTCGGAACACCATTCTTTTTTCAAAACGCAAATGTCGTTGTTTTCGTATGCCAATTGATGTGGAATAGATTACTCGTCAATAATAAGAAAATTATGTTAAAATTTACGGAATCTGCACATTGTGCACGACCACTATTCTGTTTGGTTCATTTCAGTCGGAAGGCCCGCGCAAACGCAAGGACAAGTCTAAGAAGCGTGAGAAAGACGTGAACGCGCCCAAGCGGCCCTCCACCGCCTTCATGCTGTGGCTCAACGAGAACCGCAAAACGATCCTGGAGGAGAACCCCGGCATCAAAGTCACGGAGGTCGCCAAGAAAGCCGGCGAGCTGTGGCGGGACATGAGTGACAAATCTGTTCGTATTATTTTTTCTACAATTTTATGGGAAGCATTATAAATCTATCATTGGGCTTATTGGTCCATGATCATAGCTTACCTTCAAACCAGAATACAGCAAGCAGCGCGCAACCACTATTCATTACGTATTTACTTTTAATTGTAATATTTTTTACTTTTAAAACATGTAACTTTATTTGTTTGTACAATAAAGTTGTATTGTACACCCACCACTATTCTGTAATCCAAAGTACTAACAAAATAAAGATTATTATGTAGTCCTCTAAAATTCATCAAAAATGTATACAGGAATGGGAAGAGAAAGCGAGCAAAGCGAAAGAAGAATACAACCAAGCCATGACGAAGTACAAAGACAGTGGCGCCGCGGACGAATACAAGCAGAAGAAGAAGCAAGCGGAGAAGGACCGCAAGCAAGCGGAGAAGAAACCCACGAAGCCTGCGGCCAAGAAGCCCTCCAAAACCACCAGTGGCTCCGGGCCGGCGGTCGGCAAGTTTACCAGCAAAGAGTACATAGACGACGACGACTCCAGCTCTGATTCAGATAAGGGGAAAGATAAGAAAAAGTCGAGTAAGGAGAGCAAAGATGTAAGTTTTTTCGTTATCTAAATAACAACAATTGTACTTACAGAGTACTATTTTCACAAAATCCACAGCACTTAAAAAATTCATTTCCAAAATTGCATCGCTATTTGTAATATCTATATGCATAAATACATATATGCAATCTTCGGAATTAAATTTTCAAAATTACATCTTTTACAAATGACGTCTATTTTCCACTTTCAGAGCAAAGACAGTAAGAAAGAAAAGGAGAAGAAAAAGGCAAAGAGTTCTTCAGAGGCGTCGTCAGGGTCCGGAGCTGAGAGCGGCAGCGGCAGTGGAAGCGACTAGAGTCGGCGCCAATAAGTAGCACGGGCCTATTCCATGTGTGTTAACATTTACGATAGAAATCTCAAGGTTTGTGCCGGGTGTGACAAGATACTTGTAGTAACCGGTAACAGTAGGCCGTGAGCCGAGTGGGTATTTTCATGTTCATACCTATGGGATTGCATTTGTAGACTTTTATTTTATTATGCGCAAATGATTGGTGAATTTAAATATCAACATTAGCCGCGCCAAATGCAAAAAATCGAAAAATAATTGTATAATTGTTAAAAAATTCTTTCTTGGAATGATTGGCAGTATCATTTTAAACAGCTTTAACGAATCTTCAAACGCTTGAAAGTTGGCACGACACCATAAAAATAAATTAACGTCGGAAGGAAATATAAAGTATAACAACAAATTTAACAATGTTATGCGTACATTTAAAAAATACTTTCATATATTATTTCGTGCTATTTTTGGCACTATTCAAATGGGCATAACTCTCATATGCTTAATACTTTGGGCGGCAGACGTCAATATAATGTGCCCGTAATCATATTAAAGTCTCCAAACGCAATCTCATAGGTATGATAACACCCCCGTGGACGACGGTCCACAGGGACATTTAGTGATCAATTATTGTAATTTAAAAAAAAGATTAAATTTTTAAAACTTGTCCACTAAAAGTTGTCCAGTAACCGATACTGAGTGCTTCTATACTACAGTTTTTTTTGGTTACATCCTGTGGAAAATTCTCACGCGAGTAGTATTTGAACCTTCAATCGACCGGACTGGGACCAAACTCTGAGCCTTCCACTGCCGGCACCAAAGATTTTCTTTATTTTTATTCATTAGTCAAGGACTATTCATTATTCTCATAATTATTGCTCGTAAAATATACTTTTCTTTAATCGACATGAGTAGCTGTTTTCGAAGCGTTTCTAAAATCTTCCCACTTTATGTTGGTTTTTATTATTTCATGGTGAAGGTATTAAACCTAAAAATTCAATATGTTAGAATGGGTACAGAAAGCTGATAATAAAATAATCAGTAAAAATCGTTGGTATGAGGCAGTGGGAACGCAGCTAGCAAGCCCCTAATCAAGTCGGTCGGAAGGTTCAGAACAGGGCTGACGTGTAAACGTACTGAAAGTTTTCTCCTTGACATATATTCTGAAACCGAGGCAGTTATCTCAAGGTTATATATTAACTGAAATAAATACTAGCGCCAAATGTAAGATAGAGCCACACACTTTGGTGGTGGCGGTCAGTTGTGGTATACGGGATTGTATGATAGACTTCACACTGGTAACCGTGTGGTATAATTTTGTGTGAAGCCTAAGCTGCGCCTTGCCCGCAGACCGCCATTGCCCCAGTTTGGGGCTTAAGACGCCAAAAATGGCACCCGATTGAGAGGCTGCCATCTTAAACAATTTAATTTGAAAACAAATGCTGCTCTGAAATCGTAAATCGTTAACCTTGTGCCCCTGAGGTACACAAACGAAGCAAGAAAAAACGTCATATTTTTTTTTTACTACCAGTGATGTAATTTGTTAGGAAATCTTTTTTTTAATGTGTTACTTTTATTGAAAATTGTCATGTTACAATGTTAAATGCCTACCTATGTTCCTTGTGAATAAATTAATGATAATAGTATAATTCATTCCCATTATACAAATAGTAAAGTATGAAATCTTTGGAAATAAGATGTAAATATAGAATTTGTATGTTCAATCGTAACCCATCTTTAATTTCACAAACCTGTTTTAATGTTAGTGTATTACATAAGGATTTTATTATAGAAATTTTTTTTGTAAATGGCGTTTTTATTTTCTGTGATGCGATGTATTATTATACCTTTTTGCATTAGTGATAGGTATTTGTCATGTATTTTTTTGGACATTGAACAATTGTACAAATACATGTGTTAAATAGCTAAGTTAATTTGTACAATCCACAACATTATCCATGAACTACTACAGATATTAATTTAAATTTGTAAATTGATACGAGTATGTTACTCATAGCTGTTATTTCTTTTACACCATTATACACCTTTTCACCTATTAGTGTGTAAAAAAGTAAGTGTTTTTCAGTTATCTGGAGTTATTTTGGTTATCGGTTAGGTTTATCATCATCAGCCGAAATACGTCCACTGCTGGATATAAGCCTCCCCAATAGAATGCCACTTTTGCTAGGCTGTCCATTTAGGAATTTGCCATAATCACCACGTTTGGCAAGCGGATTAGTGATCGCAATAATTATCTTAATGTACACAGGAGAACGCTGCTGCCTCTTTCCAATCCCTCAGTTGCCTTGACGACACCTACTACGGGAAGATTGGGGGTGGCTCTATTCTAAGCCGGGAACCACACGGTTAGGTTAAAGCGCCTATTTTCGGGATCCGTACATACGAATACCCTTATAGCAACCCTTTTTTTCCGTTCGTCTTTCTGCCTGTCCGGCGGATAACTCGAACACCTACTATTTACTATGAAGGAAAATATTTTTTCGCACCTCATACATAAGTCACCTCAAAGTTTTTATTTTCTTGGTATGACCTGTAGACAAGCTAAAATTTGCAACATACAAGTAAAATAGTACGGCAATTATAGAAAAATAATGGGATTCCAGGAAAAAAAAACATTTTCGTGACTTCTCAGAAAAGCAAAAAAAAAAACATTTGTGTACGACATACACTTTGCTAACTTATTTTATAAGACGAAGCTTATGCTTGCCCTGTCTGTTGTAAAGATATTTTGTATTAGGTATAACATTATAAAGAATAATTTACCCGCCATTGCACGGTTCACGGTTGCATTGAATAACTTCCTTCACTAACCGAAAAAAGTTCAAACACTGATAGAGTTTATTATCGTTTGGGCCTGGCTTCGAATACAGAGAAAGGGCGCTTTTGTTTGTCGAGAATTATTGTCCTGACTTCTTAGACGTGGGTTTACCTACTACCTAGGTACCTACTTACGTGTTTATTAGAGGGTGCCCCATGCTGACTTCCATCGTAACGATGATAATATTCAGCGTTTTTATCTTATTTTTGTATGTTCATCAGCGGACGGCGATAGGCTAATGTGATGATTGACACGGAATCGTAATTTTTAAGTGGTAAAATTAAGCAAACGCTCAACAGGAAGTTCTAACCGTTATAATAAGAATTTAAAATCTATAACGGTTAACTTTACTAGACAAGTTATCAACTCTTTCCAGCCCGTCACAGACGTAGCTATATTTATAAAATAGCTTGGTATATTACGTTATATATTTTCTATATACTTATAGTAATCTTTGAGCGACCGCACGCATCTTTAATAAATATTAATTTAAAACTTATTAAAGACGGTATTCTCTACCAGGTCACCTATTGCGTCACCAAACTATACTGTATAATATATATGAGTAAATGAGGGCAAAATATAAATTTAAATAAAGTAATAATAATAATAATAAATAGCATCGTCTCTGTGCTGTAATGTATATTATTTCAATGCATATATATTTTATAGCTATGTGTGTGACATGCTAGATGTGTGATTAAGCTAGAACAATAAGTAGGTATGAGAGAAGAATGTATAATAGGTAAGGTAGGTAAGTGATTTTAATTTTGTTCTGGTTTAATTTATACTTTATATATTTTTCAGTGAACGCTAAATAACCTCGCTACGTGTGGCGTCAGTCCCTCTCTCCTATCTCTCCATTGCGTTCCCTTTCTTGCCCTGGCATTATAAAAACTCATTAGCATACAAACCAAACTATAGAGCTATTCAATTCACTATTCATACCCACCCTGTCACTTATGAAATGGCGCGCAAATGAAAAAAATATTTCCTGCATAGCAGAGCTGGTATTAATCATATGCCATAATATGTCTTTGGAAGCGATAGTAGTAAATATTTTATACGTAAATGTACTAGCCACATTTTTAGATTTAACAGGTGTATTGAAAAGTTGTTAAAACCAATTAATTTGATCTTGTGACAAAAAAAAGGGCGCGCATGACGCCAAGCCAAGCCAACTCGCCCCGGCCTGTCCCCATGCCATTAAAACGGCGGCAACGGCCCCGATACCGTTCCCAGTGCTCTCTCCCTTTTTTCTTCGAAGGGTTTTGTATTGTATTGTGACCTGCTTGTTCGAGTATAAAAACACGAACGATCTATGCATGCTTTGCGGTAGGTTAGGGTCCTTATCATTGCGTAAAATTAAACTGTTAATAGAATGTTATATACTCCGCGACAACCGTTAAATAAAATCATGCCTATCAGCTACCAACCTAGGTTATCTATTCTATCCCAGGGTGTGCTAATCTTCAAATGTTAGTACAAGCGATAAAATAACTTGAGCTCAGGTAATAATTACTTATACTTATACAAATTTATAAATTAAAAATTCCATAATCGGAAAATTAATTAACAATTGGCTAAACAAAAACATGTAATAAAATAACATCAAACCATCGCCCTCACAGGTCGTGGACATGCAAAAGCCAGAAATATTCTATGTTCAGTTATTTCGGTCCTTCGAAGCCCAATAAGTATTTGAAGATCGGACTGTCCACCAGAGAAATTATAAGCATAATATAATTTCGCTGATGTCCACGTACGGAGGGTTTCCTTGTTGACCGCGCGGAGGTGTCGATGCGTGTCAATCAATACGTTATCTAATGAAAAATAACAAAAACTGGACTCGGCGATAAATAAGTTCCTATGCTCAGATTATAAATATGAGATACTTATAGTATTACTGGTCTTTAACATTCAATTTTCACTAGAGTAGATGCCCCAGACCGCTCTCTGACGGGCAGCAGAGTAGTGTACTGCTGCGTCATGTCTGCCCAGCCCAGCGTGGCAATTGTGAGCTTCACAATGGTCCAGTAGTGGGATTTAAATAGAGACTGTAGACAATTATAATTTTAGTGCAAGGTCTATATATTACATAATACTGGATTTTTGACAACCTGATGATTTGAGTTACGTACTGCGAATTACTTATGTGTCGAAAATATCCGGGTCAAATATAAGTTTAATGTAGTTAACTGATAATATCATTCCTACTACACTAAAACAAGAGTTTATTGCCTAGGTCCAAGTAGCCAAAAATACTGCAGTTAATCTTTCATTAAGTACCTGTTTAAAAGTACGAACTAAGTTTGTGGGAAATAAAGAGTGGTCTGTCTAACTTTAGGGAGTCGTGTAAGCTAACAAAGTACCTACGCAATTTTGTCGCAAAATGTTGATTAAATAATCATTATATTTGCCCTGTGTTATAATAGAAATTATTACAATGTTTAGAAAAATGACAAAATCTGCACTCATTGCAATGCACTATGTAAAAACGACAATCATTAAATTATACCCAGTGAAAAGTGTAACTTACAGCATTATCTTTACTTATATTTTATCCCACAGTATTATCTGTAGGTACATTCATTATTATCTCGTGTTTTTGCATTCGTATTGTCGTTGATAAAAACATTCGAACATAATTACCTATATAGTGGCAGTCGATACTTTACTACTTTAAATTACAGGCAAATGGAACGGTTTATATGTGTAGTTAGAGAAGGCAGGTAATGCCTACCCTTACCGCCGCAATATTATGGGAATTTTGAAAGATCGTTCAACTTCTAAACATTATAAATTATTAAGTACCTATATAAAAAGGATCCTAATATTACATCAACACGGCTCCAATATCCAGTACACAGTACTTATAAGTTATTATAACAGAGAGGAAATACCTAATCCCTCGATCATTCATTTTATGCCCTTTATAAAGTTTATATATCATATTATCCCCTTTGAAGACTTAACGGCTGTACGAAATAACTCATGCTTGAAAAAAGTACTTGGGGCAGCAGTTACCAAATAAGAAGTAAGGGGGTTCAAATAGAAACAGACGTGTTATGTTGCCCAGCCGAGTCAATACTTTAGAGTCTGTCTAGACCTTGCACCGGTCTTGCTGCTGCCTGGCTTGTATCTAGATATATTTCTTAGCCTTCAGAGAAGGGCAATGGTTGGTATTGTTCCATAGGTTCGACTTGGGACGAGTAGGTACTTACGCACTTTTGTCAAATAAAATCTATTATCGATAGCTTTAGTTACAATAAAAACTGAAATAAATGTCTCACAGTCATAGAGGTCGTTGCTCACAGTTCTGCCTTTAAAGTTATAAATTGTAAGGCAGAATATTTTATTTATTTTCCAACTCAATGCAATCTGTATTTAGGTAAAATAATTTTTAAAGTAATCTGTGTATAAGTTTATTTGTATTGTAATGAATTGAACTGCCAATACCTATTCGATAGGGCTAGTCCGAGTGCATGAGGCATTTAGGTAACTTTTTGTTAGTCCGTCTTACTTAATTATAAATATAGGGTATACTTATCAATGAGGAACTAAATAAGTTTCAACAGACAGAACCTACGCCTAAATAACTTGATCACCAAAAATCTGACGATCAACGTTGATTTCTGTTACATTACAACCCCAATGAGTTTCCGTTCCGAGTACGGTCCATAATCCATAAAAAGGGGACCATTTTGTAAAAACTTATTTTCTCCGAAATATGTATATTGTCTTATGTCAGGTAGATGTACCTAGAAGTGTGTTCAACTACCTGAGTACTTCCCTATAACGGTTTGACCCTACCTACGGTAAAAATACCACGAATAGGCAAGATCAGAAAATCTTTTTGTTTGCTCAGAGGTAATCAACCCGAAAGCTTAATATCAATCATTAACAACCTACTTAGTTAAAAGTCCACTGCTGGACAAAACCCTGTCCCAACATATGTATATGCAGGATCGCAGCTATACTGCTTATAAACCTGACACCCTCTTTAGTGCGTCATATCACATCCACAGGTAGACCAGGAGTGATGATACCTACCATCATGTATCATCATGCCGTGTGGTTTCCGGTAGAGTAGAATAGGACCACTACAACTCTTCCCGTGGATGTCGTACAAGGCGACTAAGGGAATACATTATAAAACATCAATCAGGCCTCCCCAACCCGTCTGGCCAGCGCGGGGAGTGTAGGCCAAATCCTCCGTCTGTCTCCGGCAGATGAGAGAGGGTTGTGCTCCTGCAGTGGAGACAAAAATAACCTGATGATGATGATGATGTATCACACGGACCTGAATACCACATGGATTTTTATCGGAAAACAGATATGATGAAAAGATGATGAGAGGAGCTTATATAACAAAGTCAAAGTCGTATATTGCATATTTATTTATAAACCAAATTTTTTTCCGACTTTCGCTTTCTAGGTATAAGTGCTGTGAAGAAGAAACGGCGCAACCAACTTCCAGTAACGTATAATACTGCTAAATAACACACTGCGGCGTTTTCACACAGCTAGTATATTTCGACTTAGAGATAGCATGTATGCAACTACGCTAATCACCATTTCAAGTGTAATGGTATGGAAAAAATACGGTTTGCTCTATTTTCTGAAGGCAGATTTTGTCAAATTAGTGATAAAGTTATATTTGGATATGGCATGTCCTCCCCGAGTTTGAATGCAGGGCCTCCCCGCCTGCGTCCCGTCCGCGTCCTCCCCACTGCGCTAATGGCGTTCGATTCGGTTATTCCAACAGATTTACAATTATGTATTCTTAAAAGTAAAAACAGGTATGTAGTGTCGCGCCTTGGTGGAAGACTAATGGTTCAGCAGTAGGGTGATGAATATGATATATGATGAAACAAGGATGAAACCCAGTAGTCTACTGACTTCGTTATCTAAAAGTTCTAAGCCTAGAGTTCTCAATGTCCCAAAAGGTTGAAGTAAATGAGTAGAGTATGATGAATGTACATAAATTGATTATATCTTACATGGGCTAGGATCTTTTCTGGAGATATACATATGATAGTAGAGGATAAGTACTATTAAATTTGGTACGAAGTAAATATGTACCTGCTCTTAGTATTTACAATATTATTCAGCCAAAACCTAACCAAACCGATGAAGTAGACCAATCTCATAAATCTCGTAATAGTTACCCAAGAATGTATTTTATCTGTATTACGTTAGGTGCTAACACCTTATCCCCCTAGAAATAAAAACTACTCTCAGAGGTTCACACGAAATATCAAATCGTAAACAAACGTGTCTGCTATTCAGTTCAGTCAGGGCAATGTTTTATTGGCATCCCTTTCCCCCCAACATTTGCTGTTAGCCGCGCTTTTTTCGCGGCATTTAAATTACGGCGCGAAATAATTTTGTTAGGAATCGGTAAGGGGAGCCTTGAGAGGACTGGGTCACTTTTTGATATACTTCTTA
The DNA here is from genome assembly GCA_947086405.1 of Esperia sulphurella. Lineage (NCBI taxonomy): Eukaryota > Metazoa > Arthropoda > Insecta > Lepidoptera > Oecophoridae > Esperia > Esperia sulphurella. The sequence continues at coordinate 11,391,006 of OX352270.1, read as the reverse complement.
TATGAACATAATAAAAATTATCATTGAAAATATTTTTGTGGACATATTTGAGTCTCAATACTTGATATTTTGTCATTTCAGTGCGTAAATCTTAAGAAATATGACAAAACAAATATTAGAACCAAATGTATGAAAGAAGTCCCGTTATTTGAATGTAAACCTTATTGTCCAACCTTAAGTTTTAGATTCGTATAAACATATGGATCAATACGTCACGGATATACGTAGTACAGGATGTCATATTGTATTTGTTTGGTTGGTAGCGGTGAAGTGATTGACCAATCACAATCGAGATAGAGGGCGCTGTAGGAGCGACGCGATACGACCCAAGCCTTGCTCTGGGAACATTTTGCTTCGAGCCCCATACATTTTCTTCTGGTTCTCTACGTCTACAGTTTGGTTGTGCACCAGTTCAAAAATAATTTCAAAATTTTTGCCATCAGGTAAGTTTAATAATTATTCTAATCAAAGTAATGTGTTTTAATAAGCTTATTCGTGTTTATTAATGCATGATTTGTAAAATTATTCTTCGTTCCACGTTGGAAATTCTCATCAAACATGGCTATAGGCTTCGTCGTACTTTCCTTAGTAGCGTGGGTATGGAAAAGGACGCCTTATTTTCAAGAATTTATTTCTCGTATCTTTTCCATTGAAGGTTCGAAACAGTTCTTCCACAAGTTATAGATTGATAGTTTTAGGATTATTTTGTAACATCGGCCTTAATAGTTATTGCGTATTTTCTACACAAAACGTGAAAACAAAATGGCTCTTACAACCCAAGCCTAGGCCACTGAACTCGTTATATGGGACGATAACAGTTTTAGTTGATTTTACCATTATATTTTACATGTAAAGTGTTTTTATTACAGTATTTATGCTGATTTATCGATTAGTATATAATTAGTTGGTGTATTTTCTAGATTTCTGGCTGTTAACGCGTTTCCCGCCAAAACACCGCCCTACTTTGCCCTATAAGTGGTGCGAAGGCTTGCTAGCGCTGTTTGCGTGGAGCATGGCCCGCATAACCTGTTGCCAACATTTTTCGCCGCATTTAACCAATATTTGACATTCAGTGCAGTTATGTTTTCTTGCAGGAAAAAAGTGAAAATGACGGACAAGCCAAAGCGTCCCATGTCAGCATACATGCTGTGGCTGAACAGTGCACGAGAACAGATCAAGTCCGAAAACCCTGGCCTGAAGGTTACTGAAATTGCGAAAAAGGGAGGTGAAATGTGGAGGGGCATGAAGGATAAGAGTGTGAGTTGCATTTCCATGAATTTCCTTTGTCTTTGTGCTTACTTTTGCATATAAATGTTGTTATAAAACAATATTTCCTTCAGGTATGGGAGGAGAAGGCAGCAAAAGCCAAGGAGCAGTACACAAAGGACCTAGAGTCGTATAACGCGAACGGCGGCGGCGGCGAGGGAGGCGGCGGCAAGAAGGCGCAGAAGCGCGGCAAGAAGGGCAAGAAAGTGTCAGCACCTGCCGTGAGTATCTTTTTGTTGCACAACTTCTATTTTCTGCCCTAGGTGCCGCTTCCTGTTCAGCAGATGACTCTGATGAAAACCTGTACACTTGTTAGCATCTGCAATGCTACAAGTAGTCTTTCTGTTTTATCCTGAGTAACCATTGGTCGTTGTTCCAGAAGTCCAAGAAGAAGAAGGAGGAGTCCGAGGACGATGAGGGTGAGGAGGAAGAAGATGAAAGCGAATGATCTCCCTGCCTATAAAACGTCTCTGTTCATATTGAATAATTTACTTGGACTTAATTTATTACAAACAAATACGGGACTGACTTTCCAAAGTCTGCTAACATTTTTTTTATTTTAATTCAAACTTGCAATGTCCAATGAGTTTATATGAATTAATTAATAGAGTTTTTGAGATATATAATTGTATTGTAGCGTAATATAATATTAATTTTGGGTCCATACAGTGAAATTGTTAATGTTAATACTACTCTTTTGTAGCATTGATAGCTTGAGACGAAGGCTGCAGGGTTTGGAAAGTCCACCGCAGGCTAGGGTCTAGGTTTCTAAGCCTCAAGATAATGTTTAAGTGTTAGCATGTATACACTGGGGAATTGTACAGTTAGCCCTCCCTCGTTAAGTTCGCTGTGACAGGATGCTCACATTTTCGAGATATACCTACCCCTTCTGGTTTCATCAAAACTTGTATGTCTTTACAATCCGATTTCCCACAATGTGTTGAAGCTGTGCTTTGATTGAATATGCGATAGTATAATTTTTTGACAGTGTATAACATTGACATGATGAGTTTTGGTCAAACTACAATATGTAAAATTAGAGAAGATACCTACTCATGGGATGCGACGGCTTATTGTTAATTAAACCTACCTCTTCTCATTGTAAATTTCAATGCTGACAATGGTACCAAACTTATTGCTAAGACTTGTGCTGGGCAAAGTAATCTAGGAAATTGATGTGTATGTTGTATTTTTAGTTAGTTTAAAATAGGTAGGTTTTCGATGTGATTTGTCTCTCAAATTTTACATTTGTGTTATTTTGTAAATGAGAAATAGCATTCCTCATGTCAATACGGATTTTACATGTTCAATAAAGTAATTTTCATAAAAATAATATTTTCATTTGTCTACAATCTGCTTTGTTTAGGAATCCTAGTGACCGACTGGACAAGATCAAAGTAATGAATGACGTAATGCTGCGTCAAAAGTGCTTGGATAAATAATAATAAAATGCGGTGAAAAGTGTATCGCATCGAACACTTGCGGGTTCCTTAGCACTATGATTTATATCCTCTAGCACAACTGTGTTGTTACCTGGAGGGAAGGAAGATAGTGTCATTTAAAACAGAAAGCCTAACACGTAGTCTTGGAAAGTTCATAATTTCCAAGGCTTGCGCGTTAGATTGACGAAGTTTCTTTAGTAAATGGCACGTCGTTTACGTTAAGCATGACGTTAACAAGTCTGTAAGTAGGTACCATGTGTAGCTAAAACGTGGCGAAATCTCGTGTCCATCATTTGACAGACGCCACGGCCTTGGATTTGAAATCTTTTAAAAGGAACCCCAGAAAAACAGATGACGTCATATGGAAGGCGTTATGTTCGGTTGATGATTTTGAATACATTATTAATGAAAAAGCATTTCCAAAAATCATGGTCGGTGTCGGGTTTTCTATATATTCAAAATAAAGGAAAAAATATGGATTCACAATGCATATCAGGCGCAGATGGTCATACTTCAAAGCAAAGATAGCGCTCGCCCAAACGGCAAAAATTTCGAAATGATAGTTAGGAATAGCGTTGTTAGATTAGTTTCTCCAAATATCGGAAAAAAAATCGTGACATAGAAAAATGCATAACAATGATTATAATTTAATTTCAAAATGATAAATTTTTTTAATCAAAAATGAGATTAATAAAACTTTAAGATTTACTAAAATTACTATTCTTCTTAACCATTACTTGGTGCGCGTCACTGCAGCTCGCGAAGTCGAATTCACAAAGTATTGGTCGAATTTCAGTGTAGTTTACTTGTTAATTCACTTTTTCCTTCGCTGAAATTGGCTACTTAGATGATGAGCGGGATTTAGAGCGTCCCGCTCAGTATGCCCGACTATAAATCAATTTCAGGATCTGAAAAATCACACTGGCCCTAAATATATTGCAGTTTGCACGTGAATGTTTTTCTTTTTGTATGAGAAACAAACGCCCTTGTAGCGAAGCTTTTTCGTGAAAGAAGAAACTTTTAGAAGTTCAGACACTTTTTATTTTTATAATTTAATAAAAAAAACATATATTTTTACAAAGTGCATAGCGCGTTGTTTAATCCTAACTCTCTATCAATCATAAAATACTTGAAGAACAAACGTTATTGTTATGTCCATTTTAACGCGATGGTCAGCCGCGGCTTACGGACGCGTCCGATAATGTGTTTAGCATGCACCATCAAATATTTCCCAGTTGATTATTTCGTTAGTTATTTATTATTTAGGCGATGCCTAAACATTTAAAAAAATTGCTATAATAGGTATATATGTTTGGAAGAGCACACTTTCGTCATTGTTGGGTTAAATTACTTTATTATTACTGTACTATGATTTTTAATATTTTTCAATATACATACTAAAAAAGAAAAACTTTCCTTTATTGTTAAATGTTTCTGTTTTTTTAAAAATCTGCTTCAAACCTGTATTAGTCTTGTAGGTACTATATAGTAAAAAGTTTGTTACATTGTGAATCCATCTTTATGGATATACCTAAATTAATAATAAAATAAACATATCCCGGAAGTATGTCTGTCATAAACATAATCTGGGCACGCTTGCGCCCGAAGCGGAAGCGTGTGGGTTTTTTAGGATCAGTTTGTGAAGCTCTTGTGATTTCGTTAGATTCCATAAAATCCTATTGTTTAATTTCGAGTCTCTTACGACACTTACTTTTATATGACTACAACATTGTATTGTTCTATGATGTACAGACTAAAAGAATGAAGAATAATATTTTAGAAAAAACTAACTAGGTACAAATTCTGTTTTAGTCCTATTTAAGTCCGTAACGAATCCAGAAAAACGCATTGTTGTCAAACTTCACATAAGATAAAAAAAATATTTTGGTTTGTTATATTCACGAAAATAAATAAACCCAAGAAGTAGGTACCAATCAATTTAAAACATAATTTGTGCTTTCTTTCAGCTGTTTGTTTATCTTAAAGTCACATTCATCATCATCAGGTTATTTTTCGTCTCCACTGCAGGAGCACAACCCTCTCTCATCTGCCGGAGACAAACGGAGGATTTGGCCTACACTCCCCGCGCTGGCCAGACGGGTTGGGGAGGCCTGATTGATGTTTTATAATGTATTCCCTTAGTCGCCTTGTACGACATCCACGGGAAGAGTTGTAGTGGTCCTATTCTACTCTACCGGAAACCACACGGCATTAAAGTAACATTAAAATGTCTAAAATCCAGGTTAAAATGGTCGGGTTACGATTAAAAACGGAATACGAAAGGGGGCATATATTGGGCATCTATGGTACAAAATTAGCTCTGTGTTTTACAAAAACAATGTCTTTGCTAGTGCTTCCTTTCCTACCCACCGGTTTCCGAACTTGGAATAGAAGAGCATGAGACATTCCATATCGTTCATATAATAAATCTGTAATTCTTCCGCCTCCAGTTTACCAGTATAATTAATTACTAATAATATGAAATAATTGGATATATACTTTATAATTAATATTGCACCGAATTCTGATCCCTGGTTATGATTGTGTTATAGCAATGATGTCCGGCGAAGGCGCGGGCGGCTCGCAAGTGGCGCTGGTGACTGGTGGCTACGACCACACCATCAAGCTGTGGCAAGCGCACAGCGGTGTCTGTCTGCGCACCATGCAACACCCGGACTCGGTAACTCTCCTATGTTGACTGTTGTTTACACACATATGTTGAAATACCATTGCTTATTAGGGATACTAAATGAAAATAGTCCAGTGTATGTATAACATAGTTAGCAGTTTCCTTTTAATTGTCTTTACTTTTCCTAAAAAGGCCAAAAAATATTAAACAACAAGGTTGTATCCAGATGAAACAATTTGCCAGAATCTGTTGTATCTGCCACATTAGTAAACAGATGATATTTTTTAAAAGAAAGGATATGATATTATACAATTGTAAATTTTAAAAACATGTCTGTTTTTGTTTTTGCTTTTTTTTTGTCACAAACTGCATTATAGTTAAGCAAATGTTTTTCTAGTAAACTTTGTTAATTTTTTTCTTAAATACTAGTAGAAAATATCTGAATATAGTTTCTCTGTGTAGCAAGTGAATGGTCTAGAAATAACACCCAACGGCCAAATGGTGGCAGCGTGTGGATACCAGCATGTGCGACTTTACGACCTGGCCAGCGCTAACCCAGACCCAGTGCACCACTTTGAAGGTGTCACTAAGAATGTCTCCAGAGTTGGATTTCAGGCGAGTATTCTGTTTAGGCCCTTATTTTAAATTATGTTTTATCTTCATTATTTTTTCATTAGGTTCAGTGGCTTAAAATTATAATAATTATATTTAGTTTTTAAAAATGCAATAAACAATTTAATATTATTTTCTTGATTGGGCAAGGGTGATAAACAAATCCTATTTTACTTTCCAGGAAGATGGTAAATGGATGTATACAGGCGGAGAGGACTGTACAGCTCGAATATGGGACCTAAGGTAAATAAAATAGTTCACAAGTTTTTAGTAGTAGTTTGACTTGTAGTATGTTGGCTTCGAGCTCTGATTTTATAATTTTTTTAAACTTACATTTTATAGTGCGATTATTGAAAAATATTTCTGTAGCCATTTGGAGTATATCAGGCAGGCGTTATCATATCTGCATCGATCGCTAGACTGCTGCTGTCTCGCATTATTTAATATAAATTTTACAATTAATTATTACAAGGGAACAAAGTCATTTAGTAATTACTTATTGCTTTGTGACCCTCGTAGTAATGTAATGCCTCATTACACATCTGTTCCTGTTTCTAACCAGAGGCCGCCAGTTACAATGCCAGAGGATATTCCAGGTGCCAGCACCTGTAAATGCTGTTGTCCTGCACCCTGACCAGTCACAGATCATGGTCGGAGACCAGAGTGGCATCATTCATATGTGGGATCTCAGGACCGATCAGAATGAGCAATTAGTAAGTAGAAGTTATTAATTAAGGCATCTATTGGGTGGTATGAGAATTGCAGTTCTCTATTTGTTACATGCTTTCAAATAGAACCTCGCTTGAGAACAAGTGTATGAAAAGCATGTCTGGACTCATAATACTTAGTAGTTGGTAGTATAGTTGAAGCTCCCCTTAATAATTTTAGAATTAATTACTACAACAAATAATAGAACAAATAGCGCCTATGAACTCTTCAAGAGACCCCTGACTTTAATCACATGACAACTAGATACCGGAGGCGGAGGCGTCGATCCAGGATATCGCGATCGAGCCGACGGGCAAGCTGATGGCGGCCGTTAACAACAAGGGGAATTGCTACGTGTGGACGCTGGGCGGGGAGCCGCCGCGGCCCGTGCCCAAACGCCACGTGCAGGCGCACCGCAAGTACGCGCTGCGCTGCAAGTTCAGCCACGACTCCAAGTTAGTACATGTAGTTATTATACTTACCTGATTCGACGGGGGACTACAACTGTTATAGGTAAAACACTTGTGTATGTAGTGGTATTTTCTTCATATAGACATTTGAAATTTATCATGTGCCGTATGGTTCACATACTTATTATACGTATCCACACTGGGCGTAGATAGACATAGCAACGTGGAAACGATGCTACTAATGCTAATGGACTAGTCATTAGCTAAAAGTTGAGTTCTGAATTTCTGATACGACTGATATGAAATGACCCGTCACATTATCAATGTGCCGACAAAGTGATTGGACAAAGTTCCTACCGATAGAACTACGATATAGAAGACTACAGAATGTGAAGAATCAGAAGTTGGGTTCAGTGGCGGGGAGGGCAAAGATCATTGTATAGTTGTGTGATAGTATTACTTAAATGAGATTTTGATCAATCAATAATGTTATATAGGATGCTGGTGACGACGTCTGGCGACTGCTCGGCGAAGGTGTGGCGCACCAAGGACTGGACGTTGCTGCAGGAGTTGCGACACGACACCCAGCGATGGGTGTGGGACTGCGCCTTCAGCATTGACTCGCGCTACCTCTTCACAGGTATTTGGCTTACTAGCTTTTTACTTTGAGAAGGAGGCCATAAAGAAAAGGATGCCTTGAGAGCTACTCCGTAAACATTTCGGCTCATATCCGCCGAACTAAAAGGAATGTTGTTCTTTCTATGGGACATATTCTGATCAGAATCCGTTGAAAATGGCTTTTAAAAAATGCTTACGGAGTATCCTTCCTGGATAAAAAAAAACTTGCGCCAGTGAGTTCACTTGCTACTCCGAGCTGCTGTTTCCTAATCATCGTCAGTTGATCTAGTATTTTTCCAGTGTACAAATAGCCTATTGCCATTTTATCAAAATATATCAAATCGATTTTTCGTTCCAGTCATCATCACCTTGATCAAACTCACTAACTTTATCTCCATTTATTTCAACGCGCATTTGAGTATTTCAATGAATATTTTTTGTGACCAGGTTCGTCGGACAGCTACGCGCGACTGTGGGACCTCGAGAAAGGAACGCTGGAGCGGGAGTACTGCGGCCATCAGAAACCGATCACCGCCTTAGCATTTAAAGATCAAGCCATTTAGTTTATAGATAGACTACAGGTGCCCCGCGAATGTTCCCACGGGAATTACGATGCATCCCGTCGTATGGTTGTCTAAGCCATTTGAGAAGCCTTAATGCAAAATGTCGTGTTTCTAGAGCTAGCTGAAGAGAACGAACGGGTCTTGGAGGGAAAGTCCCTTAAATAATAACGGATTTCAAGATCCTCGACAAAATTAAAATGCAATGTTTATTGATTGACTCGACGATTGGTGCCATAAAAGTACAAGTGTTATTTTTTCTCATTTGTGTCGGTTCCATACCGAGCTGAGACAAACCAGCCGGTTTTATTTACTTTCAAAAATAAAAGAATGTTTCCTTTGTGTAAAATTTGCAATCTTCAATATTTAAGGCACTGAAGGACCCTTCACGTCCCGTACGTTCTTTACACTACGTATATATAATTATGTACATTTAATGTCGGTGATCGCTGGCTATGTAAATATGAAAAAATGTATGGTCGTTGCATTTACTGTGTAAATATTTGTTGTAAATATATATTGCATATTAGTAAAAAAAAAATTTTTTTACTACTATAATTTACATTTCCACTTCCACCACTTACGTTGTCACTTCCGGTATGTTTACGGGAGTAAGCCTAAAAATAATGTGGATATGTAACATGAGGTCAATTATAGGGAAATAATACTATTTAATAATTATATAAGTAGCTATTTATATTTAATAAGTACATATATTTCAACATAAGTTTGCGTACATGAAAATATTGCATAACAACGGGACAAAACATACAATAATTGCATGTTAAGGTCAGAGTTATAGATTAAAGGCTAAAGTTACCACTTCTGTACGATCGATTGCGACAAAAGTTTGGCAATAAATAGTCAAGATTTGTTGAACAGTGCAATTTGGAAAGCCGAATATTTAAAAAATAAAAACTATTTCGTTACATCCTGCATTAAATGGAATCCAGATGGAGGAAGCCATTAATACCAAATAAAGTCAAAACTTTTTTTAAAGTTACACTTCCAATTTACTAATCACACTGACAATAACAAACAATGCAATACATACATACAATGTTTTATCAATTGTAAACTTACAAATTATATAATCACTGCAGTTAGACTTAAAGATTCATTTTAATACTGTATCTAATTAGGTACTGATTTTCAGATCTAAATAAAGTAATTACGAAAACAATAATTTAAAAAATAAATACATCTAAGTAACATAATAATCAACAATAGAAATACGGAATTTCATATAAATAAAAAGCACTAAATATTTGCCATACAATTTAGACTAGAACCTATTGGCTTAAACAAATAAATGCTTACAGTGGGACAAATCTTTTCAACCAATTTGAGTGGCATTGTCAATTTTAAAAAAAAAACAGTATTATACCCCACTTGCTAGTCAACTACAATCCTGTTTCTCTGCCCCTTTCCTTTGTTCGATTATTAATAAAATTTAATAACTGAACCAGTAAATTGACAAAATTGTATATAAAGTTTTCAGCGATTGCGATACAAATAAGCTCCAGCTATTATAATAATAATTGCATTGATTGACCAGATACTATACGTCATCGAGAGGTAGGTGTTTGACCTCGCCCATTTCGGAGTAGGTATCGTCGTCACAGGTGTATGTGAGGACGAACTTGAGGTTGACTTGCAGCGACGGTGACGGTCTGGCGATCAGCATGACTTGGGTCAAGGCGGGCGGCGGCAGAAACGGATTGTAGGCGGGCAGGGAGGTTCCGGATGGAGTCAACAGGCGAACTTTGCAACCCTGAAATTAATAAAAAATATATATATACAGTACTTCTTAAATATTGAATCGGGTCATAATAACTAAAGGCATATTAATTACTTCATTTGCTCTGACTTGTAAGTGGGTCCCCTTTGTACACAACTTTATTTTGTTTTTGTTGTTGGAAATTTTGGTACAATAAAGCGTTTACATACATACATCTCAAACATTGGCAACTGTTTATTTTATTTATTTAGCAATTTTTTCATATCTATTATCTTTGTTTTATATATATTACCTTTGGTACTACAGCTTGGAATTTATAATCTTCAATTGGTGATCTACTTTTACTGGTTGTAGAAATGACTATAACATTCACATCTTGCCTCGGTTTATCTTTACAGTAGTGTAGAATCACTGTGACACCTTCTTCCTCTGCGAAAGCAGTCATCGGTGGCACTTTACTTGGCTGCACACTTTGCAGTGTTACATTTATGTCAGTCAGGGGCTTCACTTCACCAGATTTCTTGACATTATCCCTCTTTTCATTTGTATCCTTATTTTCTATAGGTGTATTAACATCACATTTCTCATTATTATCTAATGGTGAACCTAAATCTAAAATGTTGTCCAGCGGACTATCAGGTTTAGGGCTACTATTGTTAGATACTGCATTTGCAGATGTATTTGGTGTATCGTTTGTACTGATATCTACCATAATGTCGTCATTTGGGGTCAGAGACTTGGCAGATTCCGCCGTTGACGTTAGTTTGGGTTGCTCTACAGGTTTTTTTGTGAAAAAATCTAAGTCTAAAATAGCGCCATTATTTGTTTGTTGTGCATCATGTTTTGGAGAAGACTTTTCTAATGCATTCATAGGTATTTTCTTTGATGATTTGCTGAAAAATAAAGTTCAATCAGTTTCCTTTATTCTTTCGCTGTAAAATTTCACTATTTTATTATTACGAAAAGTTACCTATTAAAACTATCGAGTCGCCGCACGTTGTCAGGCAGTGATTGCTTCAACAATTGTTCTCCGAGAGAATCTAGTTCATTCCAACCTTCAGCTGCACCACTTTTTTCTCCCAAGATATCAACATCATCTGCAAACCACAATTACAAAGTTAAAACTTTCCATTTAAGACAATGTATTTAGATTTCATTTAATATTTGTATATCCTTACCACACTGCATCAAATTGACAGGTTTTAATGGCTCAGCAATATTACTAGAGCCACCCTCTGTGGAAAATATGTCCCCAAGTTCATCTATCACATTGTTTTTAACTGTTTTACTCTTTGGTTCATCTCCTTTGCCTACATTAGCTCCAGCAAAATCAAGTAAACTATCATTGTTAGACACTTGTGTAGGCGTTTTCCGCGTAGGAGTTCTTGCCTTTTCTTTTTTTTCCGCAATGAATGCATTGTATTTTCCGAAAACTTCGTCCAAAACATCGCTGGCATGTAAAATATCATCTGTAATAATAAAAAAAAATACAACAGTTATAACGGGAATTATGCAATGGAATCCTTTTACAAGTCACTTCAGAGGAATTGTAACAACTTTTAGCTTTCTAACAAAAAGAGGGGTCAGTTGTGGCCCGCCCACTGCCACTTCATCTTGCTAATCCTTTCGGCCATGTCGGTCACCTTCGTTCTTCGTCGGATCTCTTCATTACGAATCATATCCTTCAAAGAAACCCCGAGCATAGCCCTCTCCATAGCTCGCTGAGCTATGGAGAGGGCTGAACTTGAAACTTGTAGATCAGGCCCACTGTTAGTTTCTGCACCGTAGGACTGTGAGTGATAGATCCGAATTAGACATCGAAAGTGAATGTAGTTCAATCAGCTGTTACTGTTGGCAGTACTGTGTAGTAAGGTGTCGAAAGAGGTGCATCGACTGGTTAAGAGTTGGTAGATACAAGATAGCTATGTTTGAAAAATGATAGAACAGACAGAGTTCTTAGTTATATTCTTTGAATCGTTCAATTAGGAATATAAGATAGCATTGATGTTTCCCACATTGAAATAGTCTAATTACATACTGAGGTTGTCTGTGTGCGTGTCGCTCGCGGCGAGACGCTGCAGCGCGGGGCGCAGGCGCGCGCAGCGGGCGTGCAGCTCGTGGATGAGCTGCTCCTCGTCGGGCGACGCGTCCGCCGCGCGCTCCAGCATATCCCGCAGCAGGCCCGCGCTGTCCAGCGCCGCGCCTACCTCCTGAGCGCGCCGGCTGTTCGCTTCACTGCGCCGCTCCTCCTATAACAGCATATAAGTTTCACTTAATCATAGTATGTTTTAATGTCATCATGCGGCCTCTATCCTTCTTAAGGTCCTCAATATTTTACTTGCTTATATTGATGTACTAATCACTAAAAGGGCTAACAGCCCCTCATACATTTTATGTATTATGAAGAGTACTAAACTTACCTCTCGAACCATAGTTTTGATCAGCCTATTAGCATGTTGGAGATCTTCTGGCTTCTTACTCTGCAGCAATTTTTGTAACAACTTAGATTTGTCCTCATCATCAAAAATGGCATTTTTTGATCTTGTGCGCAAAGGTGGAGTGTCTTCTGGTGGAAGGGGAGGTGGGGTCTCCTTCACTACACCTTGGTTTTTGAGCATGTCATAGGCCACTTTGAACTTAGTCTCCTTTGGAAACTCAATAGACCATGCATGTAGCAGTTGCAGAACCTGAAATGGAGTATACTTTTAAAGGCTTTGTACGTATTACAAAATTTAAGGTCATGCTTTTGACGTAATGATAATAAATAACAAGAATTTTATTATTGTGCTAGTTATACCACACAAATGTGAAGCAGGACAAAGTTATCAAATGTAGTTTGATAAAAGCTTGGGTTATCTAAGTCTGGTTATGAAATTCTTTCCTGATTCCCTGCCTGATCGAGACGAAAAAGTGTCTGTTAATTTCATTTGAAGTTAAACAATGAATGTCAAAACTTACCCTAGTCCTTACTTCTGGTGCAGTTCTGTGCGCAAAATATTTAGGGGAGACGAGCTTTATCATTTCATTTAAAAAACGGAATTTGCCGACCTCGGCGTGAAAATTGGAATCGCAGCGCCGCATGCAGCGGTCTAGCATAGTGAGAGTCAGCAGCGCCTCGCGAGGGTTCGGCGAGTGTATGCGGGCCGCCAGGGCCTGCGCCGCCATCATCGGACCCTCGGCAGAGTCCCTCATGATGGCGCAAAAAGCCTCCAACGCTGCAGCGTCCGGGCATGGCAAAGATTCATGCGTAGCTTTCACTAAAACAACAATAAAAAGTTGTGTCGATTTGTACCCTAACAGATTTCTTTTTAAAGTGCGATACTTACAAATCAAAGCTTCCAGGCTGGTTAGCGTGATATTCATTGTTTTTACTACAACAACAGTAGAATTAATAACACATTTCTTGCATAAATATTGAATAAAATATGTATTCTCACATTTTCATTTATCTTACTTGACACCTTGTTTTGTTCGTACGTGCCGTATTTCACCTTTCTCGTTCATTTCATTCAGTATGAATGAGTGAGAATGAATGGACAAATTGTAATAGTGCTGACTAAAAGATTACATTAAAAAAACCGGAAAGTATTCGTTTTGTAATCGTAAACGTCAAATAACAGATGACAGTGACAGAATACAAGCAATGACAGAAAAAAGGAAAAATCTATAAATAACATTCAATTTTCTAGTAAATTCGTGAAATTTTATGCAAAATGACTATGTTACGCCTTTCCCGTCTGTTTACACAAACGAAAAGATTTTCAAGAATTGAACAAATTGTCCAAAGACGAACAGCAACGACAACACCAAGTGGTGCGATTCTCCCCGAGCCCGAGAAGCAACCCTTTGCTCTCCTGAGTGTGATCTGCGCTGTGGTCCCTGGCCTGCTCATCGGCGCAGCTATTAGTAAAAACATAGCCAACTTCCTCGAGGAGAACGAGCTATTTGTACCTTCGGATGACGACGACGATGATGACTAAGTAAAATAACTAACTTAAATTTGAACAATCTTTGCCAGTGACTATGCCAAGGTATTTTATTAAGGTATTTCATTAGTCGGCCGTATCTATGAAATGGTTATTTGATATCCCCTTGGCATGGCATACCATTGTAAGTTGGCAACAAGTATAAAAAAAGATAACTTAGATCTTAGATTTTACTCATTTCAGAACTTGTAAGTTCATATGTAGATATGTTAGAGAAAAACTCAAGAAGTTAAAAATGACTATTTATTGTTTTGTTATAAGATTGTTATTGTTATAAAAGCTATATTGAATGTAATAAATACATTTTGTGCTTATGTTCTTTAATAATATATCCCCATAGCACTGCTGGTAATGTCAAGCAGGACCAGGGGTAACAAATAATTATATTTTATTATCAATTTCAATAATTTCATATATTAGTGACATACAATTTCTTCCTATATATAATATTTACATAAGTACAATGTCAATCAATTATATATTACATCAACAGTAACACAGCTGAATCTGTTAGATATTTATGTAAATGCATTAAGATAAAATGCAGTCTGTTAGATAACAATATGTAATCTCTGCTATGCTAGTCAAAACTGATAGTTTCATCTCATTTAATAGCAATAAACATATTACAAATTTCATTCATCTCTTGTGCTTAACAGTAAATTTTATAAGTGAAAATGACAATTAAATGAATAAATGAATTGAAAAAATGGCATAATTCAGTCTTTGATTTCCATCAGATGATTTCTGTCTAATGTGTTCATGGAAGCCTAAATGGACATAATGGTGATATTATGACAAAATTGTGCAATACTGTGTTAAAACAGGCACCACAGAAATAAACTACAATCTTAATACTGATTCTTTTTTTATAAGTTTTATACAATAATTGTTTTTTTCATATTTATCATTCCTGTATGCATGGTGCAGTTTTTACACTACTTCCTAGGTAGGTTTCTTGTAATATTTATTAGAAGAAAGTTTATAAAATTCCACATCTTAGTGTTCATGAGTTGTCTCGCTTCGTTCGGGTGAGTTTGTGTAGAGTTTAGTTGAAAGGGTTTATTAAGACAGAAACGCACCACATGCGACGCGACGCAACGTGTTGATAATGAGTTTATAGGCATAGGATTTACTACGTTTTGATTTGACACACACGCGTCGCGTGTAATGTGTTTCTGGCCATAGGTTTCTTAGGTTTGGTTGAATTACGTAATTCAACCAAAATTACACTAGAATTAAATAATGTGCCATTTTCCCTGTATAGCAGAAATATACTCCCTTAGATTTCAAATCGAAGGCTATGTCTTAGCCAAACTTGCAGACACTAATGGCACATCAAAGGAATAAGTGCAGTAATAAATATTACAGCACTATTTCCGCACATTTTCCCTACATACACAGATTTCGAATCCAAGGCCGTGGCTCAGCTAAAATGAGTCACATTCCATTATATCAATTGCTGGCACATATCTTGAGCTTCATTCGTCAAGTTTTGGTCTGGTAAATCTATATAAAATAAAGTTCAAAAAAGTGTGAAATCAACTTATAAAGGGAGTGGTATATATTTAAATTTAACTGTTTATGTTTTTTTATTTGATATAAATAAAATTGAGACGCTCAGCGGCAGTCCTGTTAGCGACTTTTCTATTTGTTCTAACACACATTCGACGTCAATGCTTTAGGATAGAAAATTGTAGTATAACTGCTAAAGCAATAAATACCTCGATTAAAATTGTATACTACCCACATAATAAAGCTGGCATTACAAAATTTACCCAATGCTAAATAATACCTACTTAAAAGGAGGTTCAGGGCTAACGTGCACTCCAGTCAATTATCATAGGATCCATCGAGGTGGCTATTTCGGCACCAATTGATTTTACGCAAGTGCACGCTAGCTCTTTGGCTCTATGCACATCCAGCGGACGATCAGCAGCAGATTTTCGGCAGCGATTGTCCGCTCTGTTTGAAATACTATGGCCTAGTATTAAGGCACATACGAAGGCGGTTCGTCTTCCGAAATAAACGCGGCGGTGGTCCATCTGCAGCGGGAAGCTATTTTAACTTCTATTATTTTGACTGTGCTGCCGCGCTCTCACGAGTGGGTTCACCACGTCGTTGGTATGAGCGACATGCCCGCTGCCGCTTTGATAAGAACGTATTCCGCCGCGGATGTGTACAGAGTCTTATAGTACAAGGATTAGTTTTGTTTCCAGGGTTGGTTTCGTTGTAAGTGTAGTCAGATCTAAAGTGCTGTTTACTCTGGAGGTCTCTTGTGCTCGCCCCAGCCATGGAAGCACTTGGTGAACCTGCGGGACTCCTTGTCCTTGAGTGTGAGGAACAGCTTGCGCGGTCGGTCCGCCTGCATTGTCTTCATGTGTTGGATGTATACCTTGGAAATTATTATTTTTATTTATTTAACGAATCAGGATTCGACGTTGGTCATTTTAATACAAAATTATGTTAAAACTCCTCGCATACGTAGAAACATTGTTTTCTAAACTATAAGACGTTTTAGTGCAGACAGTAAATCTATCATTACATTTAATGGGCAGTCTAATAGTAAACAGAATAGAGATGTATCCTGTTTTCCATAATCATCAAACATCCGATTCATAAATAATATATGATTTTAACAATTCCCTAAACACTGGTAATAGATAATAGCTAGCAATATTGTTCCGTAAGATATTGTTCAGTTGGCTAATAAAACATCAACTATTATTTTGTTGTAGTGGTAAATATACAAACCTGAGCGGACTTGTAGGCGAGCTTGATCTCGACCTCGGAGCACTTGGCACCGAGCCACAGGAACACCTGCTCGCCGTTGTCCAGGATCATGATGTCGTCGTCGGCGAGGTCGTCCTACACAACGAGCAAAATAATAGCAATGTCTACGGCTACTTAGCTACGACATTCGTCAAGTACTACTCTTAGCTCTGAAAAACTTTAGGGGAAGGTAATTTTCTCATTTTGCATTGAGCAGGCATTTTTAGGAAAGGCCTTTGAAAATATACGTTCTTATAGGAATATTGTTTTATTGTCGCAGCACAAATTTTCTTGGACGGAATAGAAATCTTATAATGTGAAAATAGCGTGTGCACATGGTATAGTATGCCTTATTCTCATTATTATAACTTTTAACGGACGACCGACCAAATCTGATTTTATGCGATTAGGGTCGACCAATTAACTTGAACAGTCGACTAAATCAGTAAGTAGCCTTATTCTGGAATGCCAATAACATACCCCTATAACTTTTAAACGACGGACCGAGTAAAACTAGTTTTTAGCGACTAAATTCGACTAATTACTATCTGATATCTATCCAGAATTGCAATCCGCAATGATGGCATGACCGAATAAGGTATACATGGGAAAGAGGTCCTGAGCAAGTACCTCATAGTGATGACTATACACTCTTATAAGCTTTCTGGACTATATTTGATATATAAATACAGACATCTATTATAAGTTCCATAAAACTACATGTATATTTTATTTTTCTTCATGTCCTACCTGGCAGAAGTCTGTGCACTTCTCAGAGACTGTGAAGTATCCCTTCTCGTTGGAGCAGCGGAACAGCCGCGTGTAGCGCAGGTACTCCGCGTCGGACTCGTACGGCTTGCGTCCGCCCAGCGCCACCCAGAAGAAGTTGTCCGGTTCACTGCCCTCCGTTAACACCTGCATATGACAATAATGTATGTAGCAGTGTCATGTTACTGGCATAGTTGTTTGAATGTGCTTTTTAAACAGGAGTAAACGTAATACATTGTAGTGAGGTATGTACATATATATGATATACTAGCTGTGCCCGCGGCTCCGCTCGTGTGGACTACAGAATTAAATAAAGTTTAAAATTACTTAGTGTTAATTCCCTTAAAAAAATCAAACTCTGTAAGCCACACTGATGTAAATCCTCTATTGCTGCAAATTCGGAACCAGAGACGGAATTTACTCTAACTTGTAGAATGGTCTGTTCCCGTTTTTTTTTCTATAAGCCGGAGAGACACGGGACCTGCAATAAAAGTTTTTATATATGTGTGTGTGTCTGCGAAATAATAAAAGAGGGGCTGATTTGGAGACACAGTGTGTGTTCGGCGCGCCGTTCGGCTTGGTTCGGCTATCGTCGCGAGCACGCGCTGACAGAACGTCGGGTAGGAATGGCGTAGGCACAGAATCGAGAGGGTCTCGGATCAATACGCGTGCGGTGCGCAGGATTAGTCCAAAGTATCGTCTGCCTTTTAAAATCGTTACTTGATGATGTAGTGTAATTTCATGTAGTGTCATTGAAGCCAGTAAACGTGTTAATTTTGAAACGGTGTTAAACTCCGCCCGCCCCGACTAGGATAGGTACTAGGTTCTCTTACACTAATAAGTCTGACTCGCAAGAGTAAGCCTAGTGCTGGTATTTCCCTATGACACCCACGACATCAGAATAAGAGATACGACACATATATATATACCGCAACGCTACAAGAAACTATTTGAGTACCTGCAGGCTGACCCAGGGGCTGTTGAATTTCTCCTCTGCGATCTGCTCGATGAGCCGCGCGCACTCCGCGTCGCTCTTGCTGCCGATCCAAGCGTACACTATCGCTGACGACGTGTCGTTAGCGCCCTCCAGCGGCACGTTCAATATGTAGCTGCATCACAAAATAATATATTAAGAACCTGTCTTGTCCGCACCACAATTTAATATATCAAAACTTGTCCCACTACAGGGCTGTCTTCCCCAGTGTTGTTGAAAATATAAAAATGAGACTCGACCCTGTTTCTGATTTAAAAAAAAACTGTATTACTAATCACCTAAAATTCAAGTTTCATAGTATTTCTCAATGTCCTTACCCTTACTGACAGAAATTCAATCATCGTTTAAACAAAATATACTTCCTGGAATTTTTTTTTAATGTCCTTTTTCCCAACACATATCACAATTTATTTTTTACTGGACGCCGCACACCTCTCTTACTGTGAATACCTGCACTGCACAGGCTGCACATGTCTTAGGCCGGTCATGTTCTTAACCATCAAGTCCGCAAAAATAATCATACTGTAAATTGTTATATCATACAGCATCACTATAATACAACCAACTTACATAATATATTGCTCTGATATGAGAGACGTTTTGGGAAGACGGCAAAAATGTGCCAAACGGCTTTCTATTCTATGATTGATGAATTGTAATTCTCCAATTGGTGAAGAAACAGGTAATTTTTTTTATAAAATTCTAGAGAACCAATTTCGGCATTTTGTCAAAAAATTCCTTTTTTACACTTATCAGCATTCTCGTATCAGCGCAGTATATAGGTTATCGTACAGCATTTTTTCGCCAATGTAGAGCACTCCTCTGTTATTTATTGTACCATCCTGCCCCGCCACGTGACTCACCAGAAGGCGCTGTTGAGGTGCGCGCCGTCCGCCTTCACCTGCACGAGCCGCGTGCACAGCGCCGACCCGTTACTGCGCAGCTCGAACAGCTCCACCGGCGGCCGCCCGTCCGCCTGTCACATGGTGCCATCATATATAATATAAACTGGCTGTTGACCACGTTAGATCGCGTGGAATTTAGAATTTAAAAATATTTCTTAGTGCTTGTTTGCGTCATTCAAGTAGGGTTTCCATCTCTAAAATGTACTAACCAGGACAAGACTTCACAACTTCACTTCACAACCCAACATGTCAACAGAGCTTTTAAGTTATTCAGTAAAATAAAAAATAGTTTTAATAGTTTCAAATCAAGTTTTTATTGAAAACTTTAAAACCTAGACTACAAATGTAACCCGGTCGCTCCCTGGACACAAACTGGGACACATCCGGAGAAACCCGGACGGATGGCAGCCCTACATTCGAGAAATCTCAATAAAATATTGAAGAGGAAGCAGTTATATGTATAAACGCTTTATGGTACCAAAAATAGCAACAACTTATAATACAGCAGCACTAACAGCATCCTGAGGGTGGTCGGGAGTAAGTTCGAGTGTCCCAATGCTAGCCACTGGACGGCAGTGTTGGTGGGCTAGCACCATTTATAGGGATAACGTAGTTTACAAAGGCAGACTTATCCCACTAAGAGATTTCTTCCAATCGACCTTAGAGTAACTGCAAGCATGGTTTGCTAGATAAATTTTTATGTAATAATGTCTATGTATTTCGTTATTGGCATAAAAAAAACGGATTACTTGCTATGTCAAAACAAGGAGTAATGGAGGCTTTAGGCAAGGCACCACACAAACATCATCGTGAACAAATCAATTCTTAACCGTTCAAAGGCCTAATCATTTAGAGAGCCTTCTCAGAGTCGGGATCAAATATCACGGTAAAGCTTGTTCATAACTTTTAAAATCCATATATATCCAAACCCTTTCAATATGTGAAACTCACCGGTTTCTGATTCCTCTTCCCATCCCTGATGATGAACCGCCTGTGAAAGTGCGCCATGAACTTGAGGCTCTCCTGCTGCTGGTGCGTGCGAACGACATCGAGTCGCTTGCAGAGCTGCTTGAACTTCCTCTCCAGGCCGAAGGTGAAGGTCAGCCAGCCCATGTTGGGCGCCTTGCGGCCTTGCCAGAAGTATACCACCCATGTGGCAGCGTCGGAGTCGGTGTCGTCAGCCTCGCCCGTGTTGGAGCCCTCGCTCTCGTCTTCGTGCTGTCAAAGATAAGTAGTTAGTGTTATGCCATCATCTATCTGAAGAAAAAAAACCGATAAACGCAAAGGTTGCCGTAAAAAGTATAACATCACCCCTCCTTCGTTTTTTAATCGGGGGTTAAAATAAACAAAAAGGAGTATTAGAGATGACTAATTAATTCTGTGGCCTGTCAATGAAAGAATGAATGCAAGGCTTTTAAGCTCCTCGTTCTATTCGCCAAGGTTTGGTGCCATCTGCGCAAGTCAAAATCCTACTAATATTATAAATGCGAAAGTTTGGATGTTTGAATGTTTGTTATTCAATCACGCTTCAACCACTAAAGACAGTAGGTCCTGAAATAGGACATAGGATAGTTTTTATCCTGAAAAAACATCTCATTCCTACGGGAAATACATAATAATTTGTTAAGTTGTCCACGCGGACGAAGTAGAATAATATATTACGTATGTTTACAAAACAGCTACTACCCATACCAAGCCCGGGTAGACAAACCAGTAAACATTCGAATACAAACATCAACGGGCTGGATGTATCTGCACAAGAACACATAGCAGTCGCAGCTGTAGAAGATGCCGAGCTCGTGGTCTGGCAGCCGCACGAAGTGGCGCCCCTCCAGCACGAAGGCTTCCATCGCTTCCAGGTCCTCGTTCCACTCGTCCGCCAGGGACTTGGCTTCTGTAGTCGGCATCGCTGGCTGCCGTGGCGTGAACAACGATGATAGGTCCGCTCTACATTAACAGGGATAAACAACATTGAAGTGTGGTACTGCGGATTGATACGCATGGTTTCTGCCTCCATTAAGACACAGATTCGAGAACGATTATTCTTTGAAACCGATAGTCATTAACGCAAACATATTACTAAATTGCACTTGAGGACAAGAATGAAATGCAAATGGAATGCATTAAGACTGGAGTTGGACATAGGCCTTCCCCAATTAACGCCACCACAGCCGGTCTTCCGCCCTCCGCATCCAGCCGCTTCCGGCCACCTTTTTCAGATCATCGGTCGGTCTGACGGCGGGGCGTCCCACGGAAAATGTTTTACAGTTTTATATTGAAACTTTTTATGGTGAACATAGTAGTGAATGACGAGTTACTTCATTCAAAGTGCACGTAATAGAATTCTATGTATCTATTTTCTTCTGCCACTAGGCTAACGAGGCGGGATTCGTGTTAATATATTCTATGATGTTATATGTGTTGCGAACATACTTGGTCTCCTGCTGCTTGGCCCAGCTGGCGAGGTCGGCGCCGGTCCGCGCGACGGACTCAGCCGTACGCGTAAAGTCCACCGCTATCACCTCCTCCCACCCCAAGAAGTACGTTTTGAACACCTGATGGAAATAATCACTTTATTTAACGTGTAGACGAAATCCATCGTCTCTGCCTACCCGTCTGGGATCAAGGCGTGAGCATTATGTATGTATACGAAACATGTATTTACAAATAGGCCAGCTGGATCTTAATTAGGGTTATTGAATATCGTAACCACAAACAAATCAGTTTCATTTCTTTTACTACACATAAAACGTTTGACACTAGACTTCAGGTGGTTTTATTTAAATTAGTGTTACTTATTAATCTTTAAAATAATATTAATAAAACACGGATTGTAATTATTACACAAATCTTTTTTTTTAAACATAGGTACGAGTATTAAAGCTATATCAGCGAGATCGTCGTTTATGTGTTGCCTTCGTATGTTCACATGTATATTTATATATGCACATTCTGAATTATTTTCTTAACAAAACACACACAAACACAATTTCAAACCAAGAGTCATTGTAACGGAGAGTTCACCTGAGTTTCGGTCCCCTCTTGCAGTCGAGTGACCAGCGCGTGCGGCGGTCGCTTCACCATGTTGAATAACTCCTGCGCCAGCTTCACTGCGGCCGCGCGGACTAGCCGCGAAGATTTCTTGCCGAACCTAACACAAAGTTTCTTAGAATTATAATATCGTTTCAGACTTAACAAACCAGACCCTTAACAAACCAGATATCGGAATTACGTAGTGCTTATGTACTGGCGACGAAAACGGAAGATAAATATGGACATTCATTGACTGGGGCTGATTGCTTAGTAAATAAATAATTATATTGTGAGCAAGGACAGTGCCGCGTCTTGAGTTCGATAGGCGTGGTGCGGGGAAGGAAGCGAGAGCTTAAGTACACATAAAAGATAGATATTGGGCCCGACTCTGAAGGCACACCTTTAAAATTTGACGGTGCTAAAATTGGTTTCGTCTTTATCTTCATAATAATGTGTGACAAGGATAG
Organism: Esperia sulphurella; assembly: GCA_947086405.1. NCBI lineage: Eukaryota > Metazoa > Arthropoda > Insecta > Lepidoptera > Oecophoridae > Esperia > Esperia sulphurella. The sequence goes on along the minus strand of OX352270.1, from coordinate 11,368,095 downwards.
CAACAGTTTTAGTGCAGTAACATTTTAACATTGTGTCTTCAGAATCGAGCCCAATGTACGATTTAATTATTGTGGGATCGGCTGCTCAGCCCCTGTGGCACGGACCTTGCGGTCAGACTAAAATACACATTCATAATATGCATACACTTGTCTGATCCCAAACTAGGATTTTGTCATGTGCTGTGGGAATTAGTCAAGGACAGGACAATGCACAAATGTAACAACTACACCGATACCAATTTGTACAACGTTCATCCACAGCCGAAATGCCGTCTACTGCTGAACATAAGCCTACCCAATAGAATGGCAATTTTGGTTGGCTGTCCATTGGGGCATTTGCCATAACCACTACGCTTGGCAGGCGGATTGGGGAACGCAGTAACGATCTTAATATACACAGGAGAACGCCCGTCCCTCAGTCGCCTTGACGACATGAGAAGATACAATACAATACACTTTATTGCACAAACAAATACAGTTACAAGTTATAAAGTTACAAATAGTACAATTTAAGCGGTCTTATTGACGAACGTTGTCCGACGACCTCTGGCAGATAATAATGTGGGAGGCGAAGAGATCACTCACCACACGAAGACGTCTAGGTGCGCGTCTAGTATATACACGTTGCGCGTGGCGAGCACCTCCCGGGACAGCGGCGTCGCCTCGGGCTGTGGCAGCTCCAGGTAGCCCATGCCCAGCTCCACGCGGTACAGCCGCGGCGGCGGGCACGTGAACTCTTCAGGCACGTGCTCCTGAACAATAAATAAACATATGTACATACATAGATAATGCTCACGCCTTGATCCCAGAGGGGTAGGCAGAGACAATGGATCGCCACTTTGCGCGATCCTGTCACACCTAACTAGCCTCACATTCATCTACCTTTTCATGCACCTCCTTTTATTCTTCTCACTGAGGACCCCAGCCTTTTTGAGGACGTTACTAATTTGATCCTTGAACGACCTCCTAGGACGACCTCTAGCTGTAGTTCCTTCCACATTCGCACTGTATATTACTTTTGTTACTCTTCTTTCACTCATACGCTTTAACTAAATGTTACAAATAACAAAAAAGGATGTTAATTATATTCTTTATTGCACATTTTAAAATTAAATACTGTTATTTATAAATGTTGAGTACAAAGGAGATCTCTTCCAGCCAACCTTACAGGCTGTGAAACATGGCAGTAAGAGTGATTTTCAGTTCGAAAGGACGACAACTCAACTCTGGAACTCAGCTTAGGAACGAATTTTGGAAACTTGAGTACTAATTCAGACTTTATATCTAGGAATCTAAATATCTAGGAAATTTTAACGCGTATGTAAAATCCGCTAATATCCACTTGGCGCTTGAAACCACAGGTTGAACCCTTGGCGGTTAGACTTCACAAATAGCCCCGCGACGCGCCGCAGCGCGATCTACTCCACACCACATAACCACATACAAACCGATACAAGGTCGATGCGAAAAGGTCCACTGCCATACGCTGCGCCATCGTGAGCGCTATCTCATGTAAAAACATAAATTTTGTATGAACGGCGCGGAGCACGGTAGTGGATTTGAACCCTAATTAATGATATAATAATTAACATATTCCGTACATACCTGTGCCACGTACGGCGTGTCTCCATCGTATCCGAGGGTCTCCCAGAAGGCGCGCGGCTCCCGGCCGAGCGGTTCGGTCACTAGCTCCGCCTTGTTCTTCCTCTCCTCTTTGTTGATCTTCTCCGCGAACAAGCGCGCCTTGGACTTCAGAGTGTTCTTTGCTTTCTTTCCGATCCTGGTAAAGCACTTACAACATCAGTCCCCTGAATACATACAAGCTATAAATTGCTTTGTAAAACCAACTATTGGCTGATTTGTTTATAAATGCTAGAAAAGATCGAAAAAATAGTTAATGTAACTCTAGTATATATTATCTTTGATGTAACTCAGCTTGACTATTTCGCGTACTTCATTAGATCGTCCTTCGTGGCTAAATGCTCATAAATCGTCGTGGGTAAATAAATGGATAATTGTGGAAACTGACCCTTAGGTTGTGCCTCGTCCCACAATTTGATATTAAAGCGTGTGTGATTGTAAAACACACTCGATATTTTTAATTTTAAATCAACAAAATCAAAGTCTATTCATATAGGTTGGCTTGTAACCAACAGAAGGAACATATGAATAAAAAAAATTGTGAAGAAACCTGCATACGTCTAAGAAGAAATTCTTAGTGACTTCACATGAATTCCCCTTAGAATTTCTTCTTAGTCGTATGCAGGTTTCCTCACGCTGTTTTCCTACACCGGAAATTCTGTGGTTTGACAATAAACCGAACTAAAGCTATAAAGAAGTCATCGGTTGAGCACAGACTTGAACTCTTATGAGGAGAGTGCATTACCAACAAGGTTACGACGACTTCAAATACACTATAATAACTCAATTTTGTTACTTATCATCGCCAACCTGCAGATTTCCACTGTTGGACATAGCCTGTGTCCAAATACAGCCCACCAGCCCGCGGTCACTATTGCCTATAAACTCGTAGATCAAAGGCCACAACTGCGTCCCACCCAGAGCTATATCTCGTGTGCCTGATTCAAAATGCTATTTTTGTCTCCGTAACATGAACATGAAAGGGTCACCAGCAGCAACAACAGGTTCGTATTACCATCTAAACTTTGCGGTGCACTTCGGAACACAATCTATTATTTATTTTGTTTTCGAGACTCAAATGCGTTTGTTTTCATATGAATATAGCTTTGGAATGATATATACACTGGCTCTCCTGCCCTTCAAATCGGATTAAGACGCTAACATAGCTAAATCCAGCTGCATTACCACAAGTATATGACGAGTCCTGTGTCCAGCACGAACACGTATCGCGGGTCTAGCTCGGCGGCGCGCGCGCCCACCGGGTGCAGGTGGATGGTGTTCCCGGCGCCGTGCACGCGGTACAGGCGAGTCACGTAGTGCTGCAACAACCGTGGCATGTGGTTCCATTACTATCATAACAACGCATTACTAAGATCGCCATATTGACTCAACTATGATTACAGTTCGAGCCACATGATTTGGGCTCTGGGAGAATGTAGAGGGGGTTAGTTCACGCATGCATGAGCTGGGGTCCGCAGTGAGAAGAATAAAAGGAGGTGCATGAAAAGGTTGATGGATGTAAGGCTAGTGAGGTGTGTCAGGATCGCGCAAAGTGGCGATCCATCGTCTCTGCCTACCCATCTGGGACCAAGGCGTGAGCATTTAGTATGTATGTATGTTCATGAGTCGAATTAAAGGTTAGTCAAGAGTTAAAAAATGGGTATGTAATTTGTAATCTAATAAGTGGGGGCACACGAGTTCTAGGGTGTAGACCGCCCAGTGCTCAGCGCAGCGCGGGACCGCCAGATGGACCGACGATCGATCAGAAGTAGGGGGCCAGAAGCGGCAGAATAGGGAGCACCGAGTGGATTTTAATACTCATTAGGAAAGGCCAATTGTCCAGTAGTAAACTCCAACAGACTGATGATTTTGAGTGACTGCTCGACTGTATTGAATGTGCAAGCGGTTTGGATAACAACGCAAGGAACTCATTTCTTCTTGCTCCAGCTTTTGGGTCTTCTCGGGCTCCTAGTGTAACGATGACGTCACTCACCGGGTCATCGACTGTGAAGAATCCCGACGGCGTGTGGCTGCCTTGTATGTAAACCGGCGGCGTGGGGAAGAGGGCGAGGAACTCGGGGGTTTCGTCCCCTTGCTCGTGTCGTTGCGTCCTTTTGGCCCCTAGAAGGTTCCGTAGGTTGACCGCGTGCATCGCCGCGCACGCACCTTTGTCCAACTGCACATTAAACAAGTAATTGATTTTATTACAACGTCAGAAAAACACTTGTTCAAGTATTAAGACTGATAATTTTTTTTTATTAGTAGATTTGTTAGAAGCCCGTTATTGGCCGTAATAATAATTTAAGTTACTAGAATTACCAGTAGTATGTGTAAAATATATAAGTGCCGTCACAAACTTGAGCTTATAATGTAGATGTATATAATAGCAAGACATGTTTGTTGACGACCTCCGTGGCGGAACGGGTAGCTCTCGGACTGCCACGCCGGATGTTGCCGGTTCGAATCCCGCTAGGGGCAATGTTCGTATGATGAATATGAATGTTTGTAGCCAAGTCTTGGATGTTTATATATTTATTTAAGTATGTCTATCCGTTATCTAGTAATCATACCACAGGCTCTGCCTAGTTTGGGACTGGATAATTGGTGTGAATGTCTGAGATATTTATCTTTCCATTAAAAGATGTGAGATGTAAAAATATACATTATCGCTGTAGTGTCTTGGCCTATGCCTAATACATTAGAGATAAAATCTGTGACGTTCTTAACTCTAAACTGGGGTCTATGGAGAAAACTCTAATTACTTTGGCGCAGTTTTAATTTTTTTGGCGCAAGTTCTTTAACTTTCTCGCAAAACAGACAAATCATACATATTTATGGGTAGATGTATTGTTTTTGGGTCCTTTACACATCATGTTAGTCTGTGTGCGCCAAAACCAAAGAAATTAGCACACTCTTGCGATTCACCAAAAACTAGCAACTACAGCTTAGTTTCATGAAGCCAATTTATCACTGGATTTTTATCCTAAGTGATACCTTCTGTCACGTTGTTTTTATGTATCCCTTTATATTTTATTAGCATAAGATTTATTTTACTAATATATATTATAAACGCACGGTGGCTTTCGATCCGATCCAGAAGTGTATGTCCCAGGAGAGTTGTCCCTGCTCCTCGATGGCAGTCTTCAGGATGATGTAGCAGTCGCCCTCGAAGAACTTGCCATGTGCTACCTACAACACAGAAGTTATTGATATCCCATTATGTACAATTGCCTACGTCACAGCTGCATCCAGTACAGCTTCATCGAAACGCTGGCTTGTCGAATAGGCGTTCTATAAAATTAATGAATTTACGACAGTAAATGTACGTAATCACAAACAGTAGTCACGACTAATGATTTTTTATTTTTTCATTCTTATTATTTTTTCTCATTGTTTATTATTTTAATGAATTTAATAATTCTTCTTTTTTAACTCGTACGATTCGTACAAGTGCTTATATCTATTTCAATTTCTGTATGACGTGTATTTATTAACACCAAATAAATTAAATACATTATATTAAGCACACAAATTATTAAAAATACATTATATTAAGCACACAAAGTCGCGGCTTTATCGCTTAGAGCGATCTCTTCTAGGCAACCTATCTCAAGGAAAATAAAGAAAGCATAGCGATCCAATTGTGTAAACTTATCCTATATTCAGGCTGATGATGATGAATACTATTTTACTATTGTAACGTTGTACCTCGTCGATGGGCGCCGGTATAAAGTTCTCGATCTCCCAGACTTGCAGGCCGGGCGTCTGGCCGGTGTCCTCGTCGAAGAACTCGGAGTAGTCCAGTGGCGGCTTCTCCAGGCTCTCGTCCCACCGCTTCGGTCTGCGTTAGACATATATGCATATTTTTTAGATTCAAGCAGTTATTATAATAAATCATAATGCCAAAACAATACCTAAATTCTGTAAAATCTAAAATGCAGAATATCACATTGTCCAAATATATATCATCAACCTATATACGTCCACTGCTGAACATAAACCTCCCCACTAGAATGCCACTGTTGGTGGGCTGAGCATTGGGGGATTGGTTATAATCACCTCACTTAGCTGGCGGATTGGTGATCGCAGTAATGGTCTTAATATACACAAGCTGCTGCCCATCCCTGGTGCAATTCCTTAGTCGCCTTGACGAAATCCACGGGAAGATTGGCGGTGACTCTATTCTAAGCCGGGAACTCCACGTCCAAATATAGAACCGGCACAAATCTAAGTTGTCTGTCCCCAAGTAGAAATCGAACCAACGACATCTGGCTTTTCCAGGCAACCTCATAAACTACAAGACTATCAAATCAGTCACTTATTTTCGACATACGGAACTATTATTAACTATCCCACTAATATTATAAATGCGAAAGTTTGGATGTTTGGTACTCAATCACGCTTCAACCACTAGACGGATCGGGATGAAACTTGGCAGGTTAGGTTCTGGAATATGATAAAGTATAGTTTTTATCTCGAAAAACCATCTCATTCCTACGGGAAACCAAAATTATATCTATTTTGAAATTCAAGATGTGTAAATATCGAAACCTACGTGGACAAAGTTGCGGGCAAACGATAGTTATTAATAAAAGACTAACATATAGCAATATCACATATCACCGTTCAATCTAGGACTGAATCACTGCAGACCTTTTTAAAGTGATAGTTGACATATAGCACATGAAAGGGATATTTTGAAATGCCAATGCGTGTTTAGTAAACATGTCAAACAAACTATGTGTGATTGAGACATCGGAATCTTTTGGCTCATGAGTCATGACAGCCAAATCATGTTCATGTATGTCGGCGTGAGCTGTCAACATTGTCTAATTTGACGCAGTCGCGCTATTACTTCGACGTTCGTACACTCTTCGTACCACTCCGTGAATCAAGCGGTGCGTGGCGGGGAGAGTGGGAGGCGTGCAGCCGGCTATTTAAGCGCGCCGAGCGAACAGACAAACCCAAGCAAGCCACCCACAACTTTAGTCTGACACCTAAGGCAGATCGCTCTATGCGAGGACCACATAGGTGCCCAACGAACCCCAGCCAATGGCACCAAAAGACCTGCACGTTGTAACGTGCAGCGGCTATACCACTGCAAGCGGCAACAGCCGCGTATCGGTTTACCCGGCCCTTATAGCCAAAGGTGACATCATCAACAGACACACTTCATTCGTGGCGAGCGACCCGTCCACACTTAAGCTGTGACTATGGATTACACCTGAATCACGTCATCGACTTGTCGGCTAGATTAATAATTGTTAGAATAAATATTATCTGGTAACTGTTGTTTGTGAATTACGAGGGGTCACGTTTGGTCCGATGCTGATCCGATGGGGGGGATGCCTCCTTCACCAGTTCTCCCATACTGCCTTTATCACTCCGACATGTACAACGACGAACATAATTGTTCATTAGTTTTGACAACTGATTGTTTGTTTGGCCACATCAATGCCATAAGGTTCAAAATAAAACACTCATTCGAGTGTTTGAACAATCTTATTACTTCATAGCGTGCATCTAGAAAGCAAGCTTATGGTGATGAATATAAAGATTTAAAAATATCTTTATTCATTACAAATCTAACAGCCATCGGAGGAGCCTAACTTAACCTTAATTTCGACTGTTCTTCATTTATAGGGTTCGATTTTATTTCTTGGTTTTTTTTTATCAGATCACTTGGATGTTTGTGCTTCAAAACCCATTCATCTTAAGAACGGTTAAATTTAATAATAAATTACATAAAGAACATAAACACAACATTACATAAAGAAACCGCAAAAATTCGGCCCACTTTACGGTTATACAAAGGTACGGAAGGAAGGACTTTTATAGAAGCCTACGTATATGCTGGGAGAGCGGAAGAGGAGTAATTCGTCTTTTAGGTTTTGTACTATGCCACAGATCGGTAAAAGCCAGCAGCGCTACTGATACGAGGCTTACTACTGCATAGACATTATGGTCATTACTCTCCCTACCCTCCAACAATGTACGTTGAAAAGTTGATCATCATTCATCCTTCTATGTAAGTTTTGTTTTTGTTAAAAAATGTATATGTTTTGGTGCACAATAAAGAATATTTAAATTTGAATCATTTAAAAAAGTCTGGTAAGTAACGTCAGTGTATAATTTTTCTAAACTGTAGGATGTTACTACGTACTTGAGCTCACTGTTCCGTTGGTCGAGCCGCTGGTCGTTGTGCTGCGTGTTGGCCTGCTCCTGCATGCCGCGCAGGATGAGGGCGGAGTCCCGCTGCTCGGGCTCCGCGCGCCCGCGACGCAGGCGCAGTTTGCGCGCTATGGGGTCTGATTTCACGCCTAAACAACAAAACATACAGTATTAAAAGGAGTATAAACTTTAATAACGAGGATCAAAGTTGTTCATGCGACAATGTACAAAAGGTCTATTAATTTCCGACCCATAAAATTATGCAATCCCATGCTATTGTATTCTCACACATACAACCAACAATACATAACAAATATACATTTACAGACTTTCTCAGCCTTAATACGCCCACTGCTGAACATAACCTCCCCAACAGAATGCCACTTCCGGTGAGCTAACCATATTGTGGGGTTTGCCAGATCATCACGATTGGCGTGCGGATTGGAGATCGCGGTAATGATTTTAATATACACAAGAGAATGCAAATGTCCGTCCCTGGTGAAATCTCTTAAACATCATGTCGCCACTCATGGGAAGATTGGGCGTGGCCCTATTTAAGCCGGGAACCATACGGCCAAATTCGTATGCGAAATGATCTGATGAAACTTGAGAGGGGACTCTATTTGAGATGAAACGGATATCCGGTAACTATCCGTCCGGATACCGGATAGTAGCCTAATATCCGGCGGATACCCGATTTTTATTAAAATGCGAAATTTTCTTAAAATCAACACTGACAAATTGATTTATTCATAAAGCAAAACAAAATTAAAATAACATAAATAATTATTAACCTGTTATTATTTTTGAGCGTAGCGAGAAAGGTATGTCATATATTTTTTAAGTTATTAAAATGTGTTTTATGTCGCCAGCACACAAAAAACGAGATACGATGCATGTTCTAGAATCTCCTAGCATATTATCTTACGGCGGCAGTACTACCAAAGTGCAAACTTCGATTAACTCGAAATTGGTTAAAGTATGATATCCCAGAGGCTGACCGGATATCCGGTATCCGGCCAAACCACTATCCGTTTCATTTCTAGACTCTATCATGTTCATTAATATTTATTTTATGTCTAAGAAAATCTTACAGCTAATATATTTACAAAAGAAAAATTTGCTTAATAATAATGAAGGCCAATTACAAGATTTCACATTAATAAATAATAATATGATTTCAATCGATTTATTTGTGATAGGTTTATTCTTTCATGCAAAAAGGTTATTGGACTCGGTCGTGGGTTCGATTCCCACTGGGGACAGACAACTTCGTACAATTTGTACAAGTTGGTCCCGTTCTGGATGTTATATTTGTGAATTGTCCAATCCTTGTTTAATTCCAGTAGAAATCCTAGATTGGGATTAGACAAGTGTATGCAGGGTGGGACGCCCCGCCGCCAGATGGACCGACGACCTAAAGAAGGTGGCCGGAAGCTGCTGGATGCGGAGGGCGGAGGACCGGGTGTGGTGGCGTTCATTGGGGAAGGCCTATGTCCAGAAGTGGACGTCTAAGGGCTGACATGATGATGATGATGTATATATGTAATATTTATTTATTTAAATGATATCTTTTAACACGTTTCACATTAAAACTCACTGCTAGGTGTGGTTGGCTCTGCGGTGACAGCACCGGCCAGTTGCAACTGAGCTTGCAGCGAGAAGTCGATGTTATAGTACTGGACGCCAGCACCGCGGGGTCTCTCCACAGGCTTTGGCGGCATCACCAGTTCAGGATTCCCGTGCAACTGCAGGCTCTCCAAGTCGCTCATCAAGTGTATAGCGTCTGGCAGTGTGATAAGCTTGTTGCAGCTTAGGTTTAGCTTCTTTAGAGAACCGCATCTGAAAGGGCCACATTACGAGGGGCGTTCAAAATATTCTCGGTATTGATATCTTACAATCTCTTTTTGAATTTGTTTTGTTACTGGCTGCTAAGGTTCATTCGTTGACTAAAAAAAAAAGTATAATTCAAACCGAGATGTCTTTTGTTTTTCTGCAATTTCTGAACAAACACCCACCCACACTGGTGTCATAGTGATATGAATGCACGTGGACATACCCTTTTTGAACATATGATGAATCACGAATACACAATACTTGCTCCTCCTCAGCCAACACTGGTTCATTATAGTGCTGATTATCAACCTTCAAACCCAGATCTAATTCTTTCTTTAAATGTTTCTAAAATAAACGATTTAACTACCCTACCCGCCTTATCCTCCAATCACTTGCCAGTTTATTTTACAATAGGAGGCAATGTTACACGCACCCCCAATTGTAACCCTTTTTATAAATTTCACGAAGCTGACTGGAATGGATTCCGATCCTATTTGAACGAACAAATATCTCTTGCTAGTAAAACTTTTAATACTACTGAAGAGATAGATCTCGAAGTAAACAAACTGTCCCAATTGTTGATCACGGCCAGGGATATGTTCGTTCCTGTAGTCAACTCGGTTCCCCTACCCAAACCCCTCCCCCGGTTTATTAAGAAATTGATCAAAACTAAAAACAGTTACCGACGTCGTGAACAACGCTGTACTGATCAAAATGTACGTGTGAAATTGAGAACTATGATTAATCAACTTCGAGTTAGAATAAAAATTGCTGTCCAGAAATATAATGACAGCTTGTGGGAAAACAAACTCTCAAAAGTTAATAATTCTAGATCTGATTTATGGAAAATTGTTAAATCCTTTAGTCGCAAACCCAATATCATACCTCCCCTTATCAAATCTGATAATTCATTTACCAGCAACAGTATAGAGCAGTGCAATGAACTGGCTTCTGCCTTCAAGAAAAATATGCTCCTAACAAGTGACTGGTTAGATCCTCCCACGCAAGAGCTAGTTGATTTCACGACAGACTGCCTTAATGATGAATGTGACTTGGCATATTCAGAGCACCTCACACATCCTAAAGAAATTTATAAGCACATTCGTACTCTCAAATGTCGTAAGGCCCCAGGAATAGATAATATTCATAATGCTTCTCTAAAAAACATTCCCCAAAAATGCATCGTTCTCTTAACAAAAATCTTTAACGCTTGCCTTAAACTATGTTATTTCCCTGTCTACTGGAAAATAGCTAAAGTCATAGCACTTAAGAAACCGGAAAAGGATGATACCATGTCTACAAACTATCGCCCTATTAGCCTTTTACCGTCTTTGGGCAAGCTCTTTGAGCGTGTAATATGTAAACGCTTATTGAAATATATAGACCAGCTGTACATTAATGAGCAGTTCGGTTTCCGTAGATCTCACTCAACCATACAACAGTTAGCTCGTGTCAGCGAACATATTGCTCACAGACTTAACTTGAGGGAATCTACAGGCATGTTTCTATTAGACATAGAAAAAGCGTTTGATACGGTCTGGCATGATGGACTCCTTCACAAACTCTTATCAAATGGTGTGCCCTGTAGCATTGTCAAGATTGTTCAATCGTACCTTAGTGATCGGTTCTTTAGAGTACATGTTGATAAAAATGTATCCGACCTATTTTCTGTACCTGCAGGTGTGCCACAAGGATCCGTCCTTGGCCCTATACTATTTATTGTTTACATTAATGACATCCCCAAACAACCACATACTCAACTGGCGTGTTTTGCCGATGATACTGCATCCTTCTCGTCGTCTGACTCGGAGGATGTAGTAATTAGCCGCTTGCAAATGTCTATTGAACTACTGTGTTCATATTTTCACAAGTGGAGACTTAAATTAAATGAGTCGAAAACCGAAGCCATAATGTTCAGCCGCAAACGGTCCCATCCTGTAAGAAAACTAACTGTCAATGGACACGCAGTACCATGGAAGAAGTCGGTTACATACCTAGGAGTAGTCCTGGATAGCAAATTAAACTGGAGCAAGCATGTTGAAATAGTCCGCCTAAAAGGTATGAGGGCTCTTAATGCATTAAGTCCCATTCTGAATCGAAGAAGCAATCTTAGTCCCAATACCAAACTACTAATATATACTACCTTGGTGCGCCCCTGTGTTACGTATTCCGCACCTGTATGGAGTAGTACATGTCAGACTAACTATAAGAAATTGCAAGTGATACAAAATAAAGCACTTAAAATCAGTTTTAATACACCATTCCGCACTAATCTCCATTTACTGCACAAAAATATTAACCTTCCCACGCTAAGTGAATTTATCCTAAAACAATCAAAAAAGTTTTATTTACATAAAAACTTAAAACACGGAAACGAACTTGTGTCCTCAATAGGAAAATTACGCATGAATAACTTACCATACGTCGATACATACAAAAAGTATCGACTACCACATCACTACTTGCTTGACCACGATACCGATGACTAGTTTATGAATAACATGCCGATGCCGGCCGGCCGGCCGAAACGAGTCGCTTGCCACTAAACAATAGTCTCGACTTTTGTTTATACTATTATTTTAAACTACCTACCTACAAAATGTATGTTGCCCTGTTGTTATTTTTTATTTAACTTCACACATGTTTTAAGATATTTTTAAATTAAAATAAATATTAAATTTTTGACTTGCCATAAATGTAACTCTCCAAGGAGTCCATAAACAAATACATCATTTGTATTACGTATCAGCGTAAGTTATTATGTACAACTTCATTGTTCTATATGCCATAACATTGTTATAAATTTCCAAATAGCTTGTTGCTGGTGAAATATTTAAGTTTTTCAGCTTTGTGTGTTGTTGACTGTGTCATGCAATGTACTATATTTAAATATATGTTTAATAAAGACTTTATAAAAACAAACAAACAAACGAAATTAGAACATCGTTCCGTCATAAAATTCTTGACAAAACAGGGTAAAAATCAAAAAACCATAAAAGAGGAAATGGATTGTGTTTACCGTGAGTCTGCTCCTTCTTTATCTACCATTCAAAAGTGGTCAAGCGAATTCAAACGTGGCAGGGAGAGTATTAAAGATGACCCTAGACCTGGCCGGCCTGTAGTAGCTACTTCACAAGAAAATATTGATCAGGTGGAAAACCTTATATTGGAAGATGGTCGAGTGAAGATAAAATCAATAGCTCAAGTAACCAATCTTTCTATTGGTACCGTACATGATATTATCCATGACCATCTTAATATGTAAAAAGTGAGTGCAAGATGGGTTCCGCGAATGCTGACTCGGCTTCAAAAAGATATGCGTGCAGCTTGTTGTTCCGATTTTATTGACCTGTGTGGCGAAAATCCTGATGAGGTGCTGCAAAAGATAGTTACTGGAGATGAAACCTGGGTTCATCATTATGACCCAGAGAGTAAACAGGAGTCCATGCAGTGGCACATTAAGGGTTCAGCTCATCCCAAGAAGTTCAAGGTCGTCCCTTCCGCTGGCAAGGTTATGGCAACAATATTTTGGGATTGTGAAGGAGTATTGTTAATCGATTATAAAGAAAAAGGTGTAAATATCACAGGACAGTACTACGCAAACATTCTACGTCAATTAAGGGATGCAATCAAAGAAAAGAGGCGAGGAAAGTTAACCAAAGGTGTTCTGCTTCTGCATGACAACGCCCCTGTCCATACTGCTCATATTGCCAAGGCAGCTATTGCTGAATGTGGGTTTGGAACTATAACTCATCCACCGTATAGTCCGGACTTAGCCCCCAGCGACTTCTTTTTGTTCCCCAATCTCAAAAAGGATCTGCGTGGAAATCGATTTTCTGACGATGAAGCGTTGAAGGCGGCAGTGGACGAGCATTTTTACACCAAGGATAAAAAATATTATTATGAGGGATTAAAAAAAATAATTGATCGATCTTTTAAGTGTATTAACATAGGGGGGGAGTATATTGAAAAATGAAAATATCAAACTTTTCGTACTTGTTTGTCTTCATTCGAATACCGAGAATATTTTGAACGCCCCTCGTATATTTGTTAAAAATCAGCAAAGAGTATGTCTAAGTTCAGTCAATGTATATTTTTTCTTATATTATTTTCTAAAATTTCCAAAATTGCCTATCAGTACTGCAATTTTTGAGTTATTTGTCGAGCAGATATACAAAAAAAACCTTGGTTATTAGGATATCCGTTTTGACGATATCCTTAAAATTCTCCTACGACTCATCATGCGTAACTTTTCAACTTGGTTCTCTAAATACCAGTCGTTACTGATAACAAGCTCCCATTTTTCGTAAATAATGGTTATTATACTAAACTTACCTTGAGTGAGCCTCAAGTAATAGCATCAAAATTGGTCAAGCAGTTATTGAGTTCTAAGCAGACAGATAAACAAACAAAATAACTACAGCTTTTACGATTCACATATTCATTATTTGATTCAGGCACTTTATTTGTTTACGGTTATAAACGAGAGACGTCCATGTGTGATTTTTAACAACTGATAACCTTATTATGTATAAAGTATCTCTAATTTTCATAAAACCATTGTAAACGATTCACTTGTATCCACAGTAGTTACATTGCAGTAATGACACATTCTATTAGAACATTTGTAACTTCTATGCTTAAAACATATATCGATCATTCGTTTGCATATTCATACCAAAAGAAACGCACGCATGTCTATTTATTGCGTCAGTGCTTAACAATGAAATGGAGAGAGTTTTGAAATAACTTTGCATTGTTAACGACGCACTGAATAGAAATACTTGCATAATAGATATATAAGACGCATTATCTCATGCATTAGTCACAAAGAATGAATGATATGAAAAATGCACGTTTATTTTTTCTTAGTTTTTATAAGCTTTTCTGGTATTTTTACTACAAAGACTTACAGTCTAAAATATATTTTTCTTGTTTGTAACTGGCTACTGTCGCCCAATTAACCTGCAACTAGAGTAGAAAACTGAAATTTCCTTATCTAAGTATTCCTGAATGTTTCAAGTTGCTACGCCATAACGCCCTCTATCTAACGCCAGGTTTTTTTTTATAATGACATCACACCTGGTGCGGTGGAAACTTACAGGAATACTTCATTAGATAAGGAAATATACCCAGCACTTTTCGACTCTACAGACTGCTGTGTGCATTAATTCAAAAACCACAAGTGTGTTGCCACCCTGATAACTAGGTTAGAAGCACATACACTAGTCTCCTCTCCTACCCTTCAAATTCTTATTCGTTCGCTTAAAACTGACCTGCAAAGTCCTTCGGGTATCATCTCCAACAAGTTATTAGCAGCGGAGCACACCTCCAAGTTGCCAAGCTTCCCGATACCCGAGGGTATGCCTTCGAAGTCCAGCTGATTGTCATCAACATGAAGTCTCCTCAGGTTCTGCAGCTTGCATAGTGACGCTGGCAGAGAGGTTAACTTGTTCCTGGATAGGTTCAGGCTTTCTAACTTCTGCCACATATCCATAGCTGTAATAAACGAGACAGATTTTAAAAGCCAACAAAGTGTGCGTCGTACACAATGTGCAAGTTCACTTTTTTATGATGTTTGCTGGGTTGCCATAATTTTCCCATCATTCCAAGTTTTACCTCAATGGGTCCAGTAGTTTATCCGGCGGACAAACAGACAGATAAAAAGCTTTAAGTTAATAGTTGTTTTAAAGCAAGACTCCGGTTAGATTGGTCGTACATTCAAATTTTGCTCATGTAATCAAATCAGGTTAAGGACTACTGAACACTGGTCTTCCCAAATGAGCACAACGACACCCCTTTCTCACTCTCTCCTACAATTCCTTCTCGTCATCTTTGTTGGATCGTCAATCCATTAGGGACAGGCGGCATCACACATAGCGTTAAATATACACAATACATATTTTAATATATATTTAGCTGTTCTCGAGGGTTATTACGAACCGTCTCGCCCGAAGACTTTCAACCTCCGGAACAGGCTGGGTTTCGAAAAGGCTACAGCACCGTAGACCACATCCACACATTGCGGCAGGTTATACAAAAGACCGAAGAGTACAACCAGCCCTTGTGTCTTGCATTTGTGGACTACGAGAAAGCCTTCGACTCCATCGAAACATGGGCTGTTCTGGATTCCCTGCAGCGATGCCAAGTCGATTGGCGATATATCGAGGTGTTGAGATGCCTGTATAACGCTGCCACAATGACCGTTCAACTCCAGAATCAGCAGACAAAGCCAATCCAGTTGCAGAGGGGGGTCAGACAGGGGGATGTTATATCCCCGAAACTGTTTACCAGCGCACTGGAGGATGTCTTTAAAACACTGAACTGGAGGGGACGGGGCATAAGTATAAACGGCGAGCACATCTCACACCTTCGATTTGCAGACGACATAGTTGTGATGGCAGAGTCGCTGCAGGATCTCGAGGGAATGCTGACCAGCCTCAACTGCTCTTCCAGACGAGTAGGTCTTAGGATGAAATAATAGACAAGACGAAAGTCATGTCCAACTCACACGTCGACCTAAGCCCGGTGATCGTCGATAATGTCAATATCGAAGTTGTTCAGGAGTACGTTTACCTAGGACAGACAATACAGTTGGGTAGGAACAATTTTGATAGGGAAGCTGACAGAAGAATCCAGTTGGGCTGGGCAGCATTTGGAAAATTGCGTCAAGTCTTCACTTCGCCTTTCCACAATGCTTAAAGACAAAAGTCTTTAATCAGTGCTTCCTGCCTGTCATGACCTACGGTGCAGAAACGTGGACACTGACAGTGGGCCTGATCCACAAGTTTCAAGTCGCTCAGCGAGCTATGGAGAGGGCTATGCTCGGCGTATCTTTGAAGGATATGATTGGTAATGAAGAGATCCGACGAAGAACGAAGGTGACCGACATAGCCGAAAGGATTAGCAGGTTGAAGTGGCAGTGGGCGGGCCACATCTGTCGCAGAACCGACGGCCGTTGGGGCAGACGAGTTCTGGAGTGCAGACCACGGATTGGCACGCGCAGGGTGGGACGCCCCGCCGCCAGATGGACCGACGACCTAAAGAAGGTGGCCGGAAGCGGCTGGATGCGGAGGGCGGAGGACCGGGTGTGGTGGCGTTCATTGGGGAAGGCCTATGTCCAGCAGTGGACGTCTAAAGGCCGACATGATGATGATGATGATATTTTAATACAAAATTCAAAGTTTTTAAATGTAATAGAGAATACAAACGAGATATCCACAAAACCTCGACATTAGCAATGAAAAGGATGAAATAGTTCAAACCACTGGCAAATATAAGAAAAGACTAATGGATCACCCCGATATCCTAGAATGCATATGATTATGATGATAATAGAACTTACCGGAAGACACCTCAGTAATCTCATTGTCGCTAAGATTGAGCCTCTTGAGGCTCTGCAGAGAGTACAACGCATCAGGCACCTTCGTCAGCGCATTCCGCGACAGGTCCACATCGCATAGATTGGAGAGGGTTTCAAGGGAGGTGGGGAGGTTGGCGACGGTGCGCTGTGTGTTGCGCATGTGCAGAGTCTCCAGGTTTTGTAACGATGGCAGCTGCCTATTGGTGAATAACATATTAAATAAATAGATCTTAAAATAAGTTGTCACACATGTAGTCTCGTCATACGCTCCCAGGGCTGCATCTGATTTAATGTTAGGTTTCTATTCAATAAAGATTTATTTTATTTATTTCATAAGCTTTCATCTGTTATATTTGGAAGGTATCGCTAAGAAGAATGTGTCATATAACGCCAGAGTGAAGCGGCGTTTTATGACACAATCGTTCACATATTGATACTCTCAAAAGGAAGAGACATGTAAAGGCCCCAGTACACATTGGCCCATGCACGGCCATGCGCCACGATAGGCCAGCACAGGCCAGCATCGTCCATCAGCGAAAAGGTGTTCACACAGTTGCCCATTCTTCAGTTCGTCACCGACTGCTGACAGGGTGGTGCGTTTTTTATAAATGGAGAATTGTTTAATTTCTTATTGAGAAGTAGGTACTGCTGAGTAGTTGTATGCAGTATATAAATAAACTAGCGACCCACCCCGACTTCGCACAAGTGGACATTTATTTATTAGTGGACAGTAACATAAGTAGTTTTTTTTTTTTATTTATACTTTTCTTATAATTTTTAAAGTAATAAATATAGCCTATGTTACTGAGGATAATGTAGCATTCTAATGGTGAAAGAATTTTTGAAATTGTTCCAGTAGTTTTTGACTTTATTCGTTACAAGCATACAAATCTTTCCTCTATATCTAATAAATAAAATCGTAAACATCGCGTGTCTGTACATTAAAGATATTTCCAAAAAAAAAATTGAGGGATCTAAAGGTAAGTAATAGAACACATTTCAATCATTTTTGGAATTTTTGTCTGTTTATCTGTTTGTCTGGGAGTTTGTGCACACATCACTTAAAAACTACTGAACGGATTTTGATGGACTTTTCACAAAAACATGGGGCTTAACTTAACTTAACATTTAGTCAGTTAACCTACGCCACGACTCCTTTGAAGTGTGCCCGAAAAACCGACAACTTCGCCATTGCGCGCCACGATGCCTGGCCCATTGGCAATTGTCCGCCAGCATAGACCATTGCCCCGTGTACACAATGGTGATGGCCTGCACTGAATGCCAACACGGGCCAATGTGTACTGGGGCCTTAAGACCTCATTTTATCACACAAAATCTTAAGACGAGATGTCAGTCGACATGTTTTGTCATGCGCAAAATAGACCCAAGAAACATTATCGTGGCTCAAACCATATAAATTGAATTAATTAAGAACTGATTGCTAAGATACAGGTCTATTTATTATAAAACACTTTTATTCATTATATGTTTCAGACCAAAATAAAACATGAACAATATTATTTTCTCATAACTATATGTAATTAAATGATAATTTACCTCAATTGAAATAATCCCAGAGGGTTGTCATTGAGTATAAGGGTCTGTAGGTTCGCCAGCCTCCTTGTCTGAGGGGGGAGAGTCTCCAGCATATTGTTAGATAAGTCAAGGAACAATAGATCTGTGAGCTGAACGAACAATGTCGGTGGTATGCTTTCAATTCTGAAACAAATTGCAAATTCCAATTAAAAATCATTACAATTAAAAACAAATTACCTACAATAGATAATCTTGAGCTTATGTATTTATCTCATAATGCCTTATTAAAATAAACATCTTCAAGGTAAGTTAGGAATGTGGGTAACAATCCTATCTATAAAAGATAGATTTAATCAGTCATTAAAGAATTTAAACACTTAGTTTAGGAATTAGTAACTACTAAATTTTTTATTTGATATATTTTTGTAATAATCACAAATGGGTATGTACTTTTTTTATAATTAACAACTTTATTTTAAATACAGTCATGTGACCTTTATGACTTTGTGTCATAGTCTTAGCATAATGAAAGAATGTCCTTGACCAAAATAAAATTGATATATGTGTAAACTCTCAAAATTTTGCATGACTAATCAAGGGCATTGAATAGACAAATTAAAGATTGAAAAGGTACAAATGCATCCACTTTAAATGCATCCAATTATTCTACAACCATCTTATAGAAGAGAACAGCAGGAATACTAATTTGTTTTAAAAATATTATGTTTGTTATCCTTACGTTTTTCTGCTCAGATATAGAAAAATACCACATAAATGATCAAGATCTCAAAATGGTTTTTGTTTAGTACATTTTCAAAAATGTTTACTTTGGAATTAAAATAGATTTTACTATCATGTCACCACAGAAAAATTACAAAGTAAGATCACTTACTTGTTATGACTAAGATTCAAAACCAGTAATGATTTAGCTTTATCGAGTCCCTCAGGTACTTCCTTCAGTCTGTTGTGAGAGAGGTCCAGGGTCGTGAGCTCCTCCAACCGGAACAGTTCTGCTGGGATCCCAGAACTCTTCACCTTGTTGTGCCTTACATTTAATGAGCGCAGACATTTCAACTCCGTCAATTCTCCAAAAAGTTTCTCAAGTTGGTTCTTTTTTAGAGATAAGTTCTCCTGCAGAATTTGGAAAAATGCATTATTTTTGAGTACAATAAATAATATTTCGTCAATGAATAGACATTCTTGGTACACCTAAGGAAACCTATGAATATTCCACATTGCTCAAAACAGACACCAAATTTTACAGATTCATCATAAAAAAGTGATGTTCACTACATCAATACAACTGAACAGACTAAGACATTTACAATGATTGATTTGAATGAAATTGGAAACTAAAAGTTGGTGCACATAAATTCATTTAAACATTAAATATTATCACAAATGGTTGGACATTTATTTAGCCACAAATGATTATCCAAAATTGTGGCTAAATAAATCTGTTTCACTTATGTCAATCTAATTTCACAAGTGTCTATTCTGCTACCCACAACTATTTTTAATAAGTTGATTATATTTTTTGGATGTCTTCCACAAAGTAACAACGTTGATTACCATTTCTGGGAAATGCAATTATTAAAATATTATAACAATAAGAACAAAAGAAGATAACTTTCTTACCAACTTCATAAGTTTACCAAGTTCTTCTGGTATGTCTGCAAGGTTTGTCTTGTCAAGCCTGAGCCATTGCAGCCCTGTCATGTACCGAATAGCATCGGGAAACTTGTCATCCTATAAAACATAAAACATTTAGGCCACAACATTAAAAATAGTAGAACATTGAACTTAGGTTAGAGCTATGATATCATCTTTTATCTACAATAAAGCAGTTTGTAATTAATTTGAACTAGACTTACGCTGAAATCATTACATGTAAAGTCTACACCACGTACAAATGGCAATAAACCTGTATTTGCCATGTTTACGATTATTTAACGTTAAAAAACATTGAATATTCAGTAGGATCCGTTTCAGCTCAAATACCATAATCCAGAAAAAAAGTACAAGACAGCTAGCTGTCAGACAACTGACAGTTAGAGATGCCTGTGCTACTGAAAATACTGAACAGGAAGGTATCGGTTTTTGTGCTCAATCGTGTGTTGCTTTTGTTGGATAACATTATATCAGCATGTCGACATCTACTTGGCTAATTGAATTTCGTTATTTGATTTAGTAATGATTTTTTTTATTTTTTATGATAAAGGTTACACATTAAAAAACGAAATTATTAGAAATCAATCGAGTGGCTCTATTTTTTTTTAAATTTATTGAAGGCCAAGGAATCTGTTATTCATTTCAAATTCAGTGTTTAAAGCCTAAAAGGATTTGTTCTTCGGCCTAGACATGCTTGTGTCACCAGGACCCTCATCATCGTCAGCCTCTAGAAGTCCACTGCTGGACATAGGCCTTCCCCAATAATCGCCACCACACCCGGTCCTCCGCCCTCCGCATCCAGCCCTTTCCGGTCACCTTCTTCAGGTCGTCGGTCCACCTGACGGCGGGGCGTCGCACCCTGCAAGTGCGTATCATATCCCAATTCCAACCCAAATTCTTCTTCAATTCCTTTAGTGTACTTCCGTCAATTCCGTTAGTGTAATTCTGACAGTCTACGAGATAGTGCTGCTGTGACATCTTTTAAAACTAAAAGAGCATATCTGTACATGTTATATATGTTTGTTGTATTATAGCCTGAAGACGCTAGTCGCTACCCTTAATAATATATTATCTTTGTCGCTACTTAGATTGTGGCCTGAAGATAGAATACCTTACTCCACGCTAGTCACTACTTTGTGCTTACTCCTGAGCCCGTAGTCAGAGAATCCTGAACGAACCATGGCCGCCAAATGCAGGAATGTAAAGGCCCCAGTTCACATTGGCCTATATTGGCCCAGTACAGGCCATCGCCATTGTGTACACGGGGCAATGGTGCATGATGGCGGACAATTGCCAATGGATCAGGCATCGTGGCACGCAATGGCGAAGTTGTTGGCTTTTAGAGCAAGAGAGAAGAGAAGGGTAATGATATGAATATGACACTCTATGCGTATGCGATGCGGTTTGCCGTATTTACACATGCATACGGAGCTAGCGCGGGCGTATTTTCATTCCTTGGACATACTCTATCTAATTTGTGATTTTCATCCCTGGCGCGAGGCGATGCGATACGCAAAACAAAGTAGGTCTGGTATCGGTACACGAAAGTATCGAGTATGTGAATGTGACGAAGTATCGATACCTACAAAAGTATCGAGTACGAAAATATTTGGTATCATAACTAAAGTAACTAAGTAACCGATTCGCCTCGCTGGAAACCATAGAAGCCGTCGATCAGAAATACAACGATTTCGTGAATGTCGTCCGTGAGGAGGGCCGCAGATTCTGCCACCAACAGCGTAAGAGTACCAAGTCCAACATCTCTAGAGAGACTCTGGAACTTATGAGGCAGAGACGAGAGATGTCTTCGTCTTCGCCAGATTGGCATATTCTAAACAAGCGCGTCAAAAAGCAAATACGTTTCGATCTCCGCCGCTCTAATACACGCTCCATAGAGGAAGCGATCGAGAAAAATAAGGGATCGAAAGTATTTGCTAAGCGACTTGGGAGGAGCCACATAACGAGGTTGAGGACGTCTGATGGTAGAGCCGTTACCTCTAAGCCAGAGATACTTGCCGTAATGGAAGAGTTTTATGGACAACTGTACTCGACACACGCACCAAAGCCTGCGGTCCAAGACACGGGCGATAGTCGCGCACCCTTGATCCGCCACTACACTGAGGACATCCCGGACGTTGACGTGGGCGAGATTAGAATAGCTCTCGAGCAGCTCAAAAACAACAAGGCGCCAGGTGACGACGGTATCACAGCGGAGATTCTTAAGGCCGGAGGAACTACAGTCCTAACACGACTACAGGAGCTCTTCAATACCGTCGTTCACAACGGAACAACGCCAGAGGCATGGAGTAGGAGTGTCGTGGTATTATTCTTTAAGAAAGGAGATATTACACTTCTTAAGAATTATAGGCCGATCTCGCTCCTGAGCCATGTCTACAAGCTGTTCTCGAGGGTTATTAGGAACCGACTCGCCCGAAGACTTGACGACTTTCAGCCTCCGGAACAGGCTGGGTTTCGAAAAGGCTACAGTACCGTAGACCACATCCACACATTGCGGCAGATTATACAGAAGACCGAAGAGTATAACCAGCCCTTGTGTCTTGCATTTGTGGACTACGAGAAAGCCTTCGACTCCATCGAGACATGGGCTGTTCTGGAATCCCTGCAGCGATGCCAAGTCGATTGGCGATATATCGAGGTGTTGAGGTGCCTGTATAACGCTGCCACAATGACCGTTCAACTCCAGAATCAGCAGACAAAGCCAATCCAGTTGCAGAGGGGGGTCAGACAGGGGGATGTTATATCCCCGAAACTGTTTACCAGCGCACTGGAGGATGTCTTTAAAACACTGAACTGGAGGGGACGGGGCATAAGTATAAACGGCGAGCACATCTCACACCTTCGATTTGCAGACGACATAGTTGTGATGGCAGAGTCCCTGCAGGATCTTGAGGAAACGCTGACCAGTCTCAACTGCTCTTCCAGACGAGTAGGTCTTAGGATGAACGTAGACAAGACGAAAGTCATGTCCAACTCACACGTTGACCTAAGACCGGTGATCGTCGATAATGTCAATATCGAAGTTGTTCAGGAGTACGTCTACCTAGGACAGATAATACAGTTGGGTAGGGGCAATTTCGATAGGGAAGCTGACAGAAGAATCCAGTTGGGCTGGGCAGCATTTGGAAAACTGCGTCAAGTCTTCACGTCGCCTATTCCACAATGCTTAAAGACAAAAGTCTTTAATCAGTGCGTCCTGCCTGTCATGACTTACGGTACAGAAACGTGGACACTGACGGTGGGCCTGATCCACAAGTTCCAAGTCGCTCAGCGGGCTATGGAGAGGGCTATGCTTGGGGTTTCTTTGAAAGATATGATTCGTAATGAGGAGATCCGACGAAGAACGAAACTCACCGACATAGCTGAAAGGATTAGTAAGCTGAAGTGGCAGTGGGCGGGCCACATCTGTCGCAGAACCGACGGCCGTTGGGGCAGACGAGTTCTGGAGTGGAGACCGCGGATCGGCACTCGAAGGGTAGGACGCCCCGCCGCCAGGTGGACCGACGACCTAAAGAAGGTGGCCGGTAGCGGCTGGATGCGGAGGGCGGAGGACCGGGTGTGGTGGCGTTTGTTGGGGAAGGCCTATGTCCAGCAGTGTACGTCTAAGGGCTGATATGATGATGATGATAACTAAAGTATCGATAGGTACTACCAAAGATAATATATGTACTACTCAGGTATCGATATTTTTTGCGGATCCATTGTGTACGGGGGCCTTGATAAATAAAATCGTAAACATCAAGTTAAACGCGAAGTTTACGATTTTAATTTTTAGATTATTATGTTCTCCCCTTTCCACGTTTTTTCATTTATTCTGGTACCTAGTGTTTTGTGTGGTCAGCTTGTTCTGTGCACATCCAGTCGAAGATGCGGCGGAATCAATCCGCTTTATGATGTGCAATCCATGAAAATCCATGGTCAGAGTACTATGAATATATGGCCATAAAACAGAACGAACAATCCGATGCGCACAGAAAGGTAGCTCGGAAACCATATTTTTTCCAATGGCACTGCTGACGCGTTAATGTCACGCATTTTCTTGTGAAAAATATACCTACCAAAGTTGTCTGTCCCTAGTGGGAATAGAACCCACGACCTCTGGCGCTAGAGTCTAATGATCAATCCACTAGCTAGGTCAACAAGGCGGTCAAAAGTATCAGTGAATCAATGATCATAATATGCTATTATAATAACACCCATCGCGTGGCAGTTTCCCGCCCAACCAAGTGCGACTAGAAAACAAAACTACAATCGACACGAGAGTTCAATAGGTAACAGAAAACAATAATTATAACAGTACTTTATTTTCTATCATGGTGTTAACAAAACATTATCTACAGAATGATTCTTTACAAATCAGACACCATCACTGACCAATCAATAAAACTATAATAATATGAATAAACACAGTGACATCAAGTACAAAAATAATCAAAAATAGGACCATATTGGAGGAACTGCAATTATTATCGTAACCTGATGATTTTGTTGTTTTTCTTTTTTTTATATAAATGCAACTATAGAGAACAAAATACAAAATAAGTGCTTCCATTAATAATATTTCCAATTACATACATATAAAGTACCTATTAGTTCATGTAATATATTTAACACCAACATTAAAGCATTAAATGATGACTGTGAATTCGTTTACATGTTACCTACTTGTATATATGAGTGATTATTTATTATGAATGATATATTACTTAATGGCATTTCAAATATTTGGTTGTTTTTTATCGTGGCATCGGAGGCATGTTGGGCATAGGTCCTGATAGGGCAGTGTTGGTACCAAGTAAAACCTGAAAAGACAATAATGCAATAATTAGATTATTTAATTAAGGTGTTTAGGTATATGGCCTGATACTGAAGGCACAGTGTTAAAATTTGACAACACTAAATGGGGATCATTCATATAATACCTTTTATATATTTTTTAGTATGGCGTATGCACTATAAATAGCAGAGCATTTTGTTTTTTAAATTATTAAAATCCATCAAGAATAGACGAAAAACGCGCGCTTTTTATATGTCGACGTAACTTGTTACAACCAAATTCAAATTCAAATTCAAAAAACTTTATTGCGATACACAGGTGTTAGTGATAGTATATTTGTATAATGGGCTCTGTGATCTGCCTTGGAGCATGCAATAATTATTACTATTTCTAGTGTACATAACGGTAACGGTAAAAATCTTATTCATCTAATTATTACAATTTATTATTGATAAAACTATTATAAATATATTATGTAATTTTCTCATCATTCCCACACATACAAATCATTAATTATGTATTATGAACGCTATAATATTCCTCCATACAGTAAAATTCTTTATCAATTAAATAGAGTTGCAATCTTTTTTTAAATTGTTCAAAATCTGTACGCCGAATTTCGAAAGGCAGTCTGTTATATATTGTAGGCGCCTGTCTAAACAAACTGTTGCGGTATAGCGTGGTTTTTGATGGTCCTAGGACCAACTTATCATTACGTCTTAGGCTTGTTACATTTACAAACAAATTTGGATTGCGGCGAACAAACATGCATGTTTCGTATATGTACATTGACGTTAATGTAAGAATTTTCAATTGCTTGAAATGGTTTCTGCAGCTGTCAGTCCGTTTTAGATGGCAGATTGCTCGCACACATCGTTTTTGTGCCCTGAATACTTTAATTATGTTACAAGCATTACCCCAAAATATTAGCCCATATCGAATCGTAGCTACCACCTGACCATGGTATGACACAAGTACCGCTTGCCTGTTTGCTATTTTGCTTAGTTTACGCAGGGCATAGGAAAAACTAGTAATTCTATTACAAATATGCTCCAGATGTGTTTTCCATGTCAGGGTACTTTCGATATGTAAGCCTAGAAATTTAGTCGAGTTGGTTTGTTTTATTTCCGTATTACCATATGTTATTTTTGAATCTAGTTCATTGTTTCCCCTTTGTTGAAATTTCATGATTTTGGTTTTGTCTAGGTTAATTAGTAGGTTATTTGTTTGTAGCCAGTTTATGATAGTTATAAGGCTACTGTTTATGTCCAATTCGTTATCGTATATTGCTGTACTATCATCCGCAAATAATATAATGGGATTTTTTATAACCTTAGGCATGTCATTAATATAAATTAGGAAAAGTAATGGCCCCAGTACGCTGCCTTGACCCGCACGTGATGTTCTCACCGTCTCGCTCGGATTTCATTCGGATCGGTGTCGCGCGTGTTTTGTTTACGGCAGACTGTGCTTGTGTGCTGCGCACACTTCTTCCCGTGACGCAACGTATGACGTCACTTCCGTTATTTTAAGTATTGCATTGAACTATTGCGCTGTTCCTCATTTTTCATCCGATTTAAATATTTTTTTCATAACAATTATTGTTTTTTTAGCGTTGTTTTCTTAACAAAAAACTGACTGATTCTCATTGGTTGCAATCCCTATGACACAATATTATGAATCTAAGAAGAAACTAATTTGTGTTGTAAAATTTTTAATGTGTGCCATCTGAATCAGACCTAATGTCTACATACATACAGTGGGAGACAGAGTTAGAGCTTCAGGAAATGAGGTGCGATGAGGAAGGAGGGCAAACCATAAAATACCTAATGTTTCCAATTGCAGTGCTGCTATATAGTACCTAACTATTGCATTTCTTCAATGGTTCCTATAGCTTGGTTCACTACTGTTATTATAAATTATTTTTTTCTATAGCCATATATAGGCAGCGTCGGGCGTCGGGTGCGTGATCAGGTCGGCAAAATGTCCAAGATATGCAGGCAGTTGATAGTGCTGGTTGTGGTCCACAGTCTGGTCCTTTTTAAGAATCACACAGGGCCTAGCATCTCCATCACCACTTGTATTTCAGATAGTTGTCACAGCCTAATTCTAAGTCTGTTGATGTGGCACCACTGAATTGCAATTACTACAATGCACAGTACCAGGGCAGGTTCCCTACACTAGCAGCATTTCCCATTTGGAGGTTTATGGTCAGTGGTCACTCAAAGCTTCGACAAGGCATGTTTTAAATCTCTTAATGATTAAACAAGCCCAGAACCAAAGGGTCAAAAGTCTCATCACCAAATGGCAACAATTCATAAACTTCCCTGAGATCAGCATATTACACTTCAAACTGTAATACTTGCCTGCTTCTGCTGTGACTTCTGCATTTCTTCAACCTGCGCCCTCTCCACCTCGAATATGACAGGTGCAAACAGGATCACAGATGAACTAGCTATCACCCACATCACTGTACGAGACAGACCATAAAGAGTTTTAACGCCCGACCTAGAAAAATAAAGTTATTGTATTAATAATGGTTCATAAGTTCAAGATTAATTCATTCCATTACTTCAAGAAACTCAAGGCCAGGTGGAGTCTGTGCAGGGACTGACACCACAGTTTAAAAATAAGACTATTTCACACTGCACCAATAATGGCATAAGACAAGACTCACTAAAAATATGTAAATCATTTTCTTTATACCTTGCAGTAATCTATTTTCCAGTTTAAAAAATGTATCTTTTGACTCAAACATATTCATATTCAACCAATCCTGCTTTACCTTTGGTGATATCATAAGTTAAACATCCACATTCAATGATTTTATATATTTTGTAATATAAAGTCAATTACTAACTACCTCATGGCCTGGACGGCAATCACAACACATGACACAATCTAATAAATAAAATCGTAAACATCGCGTGTCTGTACATTGAAGATATTTGCAAAAAAAAATTGAGTAAGTAAAAAGAATAAGTAATAGATCACATTTCAATCAATTTTGGAATTTTTGTCTGTTTGTCTGTGAGTTTGTGCACGCATCACTTATAAACTACTGAACGGATTTTGATAAACTTTTCACAAAAACATGGAGTTTAACTTAGCTTAACATTTAGTCTTTATTTCATCGCAATCGGCTAACTCAATCAACAGTTATAAACATTTTTAGTTTTCAAATACATTAATGGGTAAGGTTAGCATGCAATATACCGAGATATTTCCATACTATTCAGATTGCGATGAGTTTGGATTACATTTGGAGCTGCGAGTGGGAATTGGAGTGGGAGTCGGAGTGGACGTGGGTGTGGGAAAAGGGGAGTGGGTGTGGGAGCGGGAGGAGAGCGGAAGCGGGAGTAGTAATGGGAGTGGATTCTGTAGTTCACGCGAGCAGAGCCGCACGGCACAGCTAGTTATAAATTAATGTTTTTGTTATCTTTTCAGTATAATGCTAGTGATATTTCAAACCCTACAGAACGAATAATTAAATGCAGGACTTGACCTGAGACCTACTTACACTCAACCAACTGAGTTATCACATCAAATCTGCTCATGGTAAATAATTTTATTCCAAACATATCTAGTGTTTATACCATGCCCTCATTCTTAAAGGTTTAATTACCATGTGTTAGCTGTGACTGTGTATGTACCGCTCCGCACAGATTCAGGAAACATTTCTGTCAATCCCCATAATCTCTCAGAGAATGTCTCATCTGGTTCCTGCAAAGTGTATGAATATTGTTAAATTTTTTTTAAATTCTTTATAAACCACCTTGGGTATATTCATCTGCATTATGTCTTAAAAGTAATCAAAGGTTCCCCCTTCACCTAAAATTTGTGAAAAATATGTCTAATAGGATCTAAAATACATTTAAAATATGACTAGATAGTAAATACAAGGGGTACTTTTAACTGTATCCAGAAACTGAATTTACAACTAGTGTTAAACATGCATTACATCTTTATTAATATTTGATATCCACTAAGCTTAAGCTAGCTCTAACCAATCCTTTATTTTATTACTAAAGTAGCATAGGTACTATATGCACTGTTATCAGTGGTATAACCTATAAAAATGACATAACCAACTAGATCATGCGTCCGTGACGAATGGAATAATAAATGGTTTTGATGTTAAATGTACTTACATCTTCGTATTCTTTGAGCGCTCCACTAGGCAGAAGTGCACCACCGCTTTCATGGCTTGCAATGGAACCACTGGGGGGCGGGCTGAAGCCAGGCGGGACTGAGGGGACTGCGCCAGGTGGAAACGAACTGGGCGCAACGGCACCCGGCTGAGCGGAGCCCGGTGGAATTGAGTCTAGCTGATAAAGAAACTCAGATTGAAATTACCTTAACAATACTATACATACATTCAGGATTAATAAAGAATCGCGTCCCAACATACCGCTGGGAAGCCGTCTTCGGGCTTTCGCTCGGGGGTGTCATCTTTGCTCGCGGTCAAAGATTCCATTCCGCTATCGCTTTGTTCGAGTTCATCGGTCAAATCCACAAACATGTTATTGGAAAATATGTCAACACTACAGATGCTCCCTAATTTGAGCTCCCTTGTGCCGATTTCTTTTAGGAATCGGCAACAAGATACGAAGTAAAATTTATTTAGTGAAAATTCCCAATTTTTTTTTTTTAATTTGCACAGACTACAAATTGTAGAGATGGGCGTTTTAAAACGTAAAGAGTTTCTGAAACTAGTTACCGATATAGTAGCAGCTTTTACGTTTTCGTTGCTAAATGAAACTATTTATTTCCCAGTAACTGGTTTTATTAGCAGAACGATAAATAGGGGTCAGTTTGCGTGTACAATGCCTCTGAGAAAAGAGTACATTTTCATTTGGCAGTATTATAAAAACTGCTATTTGGCTTCGGAAACGTTCGGTTAATGTCGGCGTAGCCGAACAATAAATAGAGGTCAGTTTGCGTGTACAATGCCGCAGAGAAAAGAGTACATTTTCATTTGGCAGTATAATAAAAACTGCTTTTTGTCGGTTAATGTAGACCGCTGGCACGAATACACGGCGTAAGCGAATGCGACGCATTCTTTGTTTCACTCGCTCATTGTTGCGGAGTTTTTGGTACCTTGACAGTTATTGTCTTTATGTATAAGTGCAGTTATCGATACTATTAAATTATTAGATTAATATCATGTACCTAAGTAAATGAATTTCTTAATTTGACCTCTCCTTCCTTCCTCGACAGTTGACCCGAGTTCAGCGACGAGTTGCGTTGAGTTCGCGTTTAATTTTTGACATTTTAAAAGTTTTTAAATAATTAATTTCGGAAGGATTATTAATTCATCATCAGCCTAAATACGTCCACTGCTGGACATAGCCTCCCCAATAGAATACCACTTTTGGTAAGCTGTCCATTGGGGATTTGCTTTTTGGGGACATGCTTTTTTGGGGACACGCTTGGCAGGTGGATTGGTGATCGCAGTAATGATCTTAACATACACACACAGGAGAACGCTGCTGCCCGTCCCTGGTGCAATCCCTTAGTCGCCTTGACGACACCCACGGAAAAGATAGGGGTGTCCCTATTCTAAGCCGGGAACCACACGGCACCTTATAAAATACCATTATAAAATATGAAGGAAAGTTCATTGACAGTGCTCTACTGTACCTCTAAATACATCACAGACTACTAGTTTGTAATGTATTTAGGGGGTTTCCGTTTCTATTGCTTCGTTTTGAACTAGTTTAATAAATAGCGTACCTGCGACTCGTTCCCAAACTACACGATTATTGAGTAACGTAAACCACAGTCGGAATAGCTACTACTGAGAATATCAATCAGTCAACCGCAATTATTAGAGCTGCTACAAATAATTATTCGATTGATTACACAAGAAAAACCGGAAACATGTGTTATTTTTTGTTTACCAGAGGTTGCATTGCATTCGATATTAAGCAGTGCCATGTTACATATTTTCCCTCAGTCAGATTCTGTGCCGATGGAGAATAAAATACAAACACCTTGACTGTGTGGGATTACCTCAACTTTCTAATCCAAAGAATTTAAACTTTAAATACCGATAAAAATCAAATAATAAGTTAGAGCAAAACGGAACCCCGACACTCGATCCGAGGTGGACGGGAGACACCATCGCCTCATAGCGTTTTCTTACAATGCGAAAATCCTGTCATTTCCTGTAATAGGCAAACCACGCACGCATGCCCTTATACATAATTTTCGTAATCACAACACAAAAATCGAACATATTTATAACCTCTCGTACAACCCTTTACCTTTGGTAGAGAGAGTATGACGAACCCTTTCAGTGTCGTTTTATGCGAATGATAATTTTTGTCTGATTTCCATCAAAAACTGTCCTACCATATCCGATTTTAACCGTTAAAATGTTCGATTAGGATGGACTAGGTGGGTCAGTAGTCTTTATCAAGCCTCGAGAACATCTGGAGTCATCATGCCATCCATTTTTTTTAGAAAATAATAAATATGCTCACGCCAGTATTCGGAGGCGAGCTGCAAGCACAATCTGCAATATCAACGGGCATGTTTTCATAACAAAACACATACTTGAAACATAATTTTAAACATTTTGTTCATGACAGTATACATTGACAGTGGAGAATAAATTCCTATTTCAAACATTTGTCTGAGACGAAAAAGAAGATTCATAATAATAATTACTATTACTTATGTCCATTATTAATAATTATTAATTATTAATAATGACATAAGTAATAATAATTAATAATAATTATTAAGGACATAAGTAATATATAATGTAGGCCGCGTTATTTATGTAAAATGACTAACTTTATAATTGGCTTATTCTGCATTATTTTTATAATGTATTTATCTTCTCAATTAGACATGCTGTAAAGTTTGCGTAAAATAAATAAATATTTTTACATCACAAATACATCTTTATAGCTCAAGTCTGTGACGTTCTTAAAAATAGCGCGCACGGGTGAATTTTGTCACGGTTAAGATCTGCGGAAGTGCGAACAAAAATGCATATTTTCTATTGTGTTTCTATTATAAACTAAATCTGATTTATTTGATAATTTATCAAATAAATCAGATTTAGTTTCGTCATAAAACCCTCAGGTAATCCGCATCAGTCTAAGGCATCAGTAATGAAATGATGTCCATATTAGAACTAGACATATGACATTATGTAGGGCCTCTCACCCTGATATTGTCTTTTTTCGTAGCGCGAAGTCACTATGGATATAAAGTCGTTGCATAATAGTCATCATATAAAAGTTTGAATTCGCCATAAGACACCGGCACATACCCTACGTGGGGTAAATGTGTTTCTAGTCATAGGATTTCATAGGTTTGGATTATACTCCCCAAGCGTTGCGTGGCGTCGCGTCACGTCGCGTGTGTGGGGTAAATGTGTTTCTAGCTACAGGATTTCATAGGTTTGGATTATACTCCCAAAGCGTTGCGTGGCGTCGCGTCACGTCGCGTTACGGTCAGAAACACATTTACCCCACCCGTACTCAAGCGTTCTCCTTTGCCCAAAGTACATGTTATAAAGTATATGTGTACATGTTATCGATGTGTACAATATATTATTCAATTTCGCTTTATTTTGTAGCGATAACGTACACTGTGCTTACTAATGTAGATTTGCCCGCAAAAAATTCCACAATTGAAGAAAACGCTATGGGTCTATGGGACATGCCATGTTGCTTTATCTATACATATAATATAAGAGTAGTAGTGAAATAAATGATAATTGTCTAATTGATAGATTGAGTGGATGACAACTGACTGACTGTCAAATGAGAATGGATGGAATGGATTGATGGAAAGAGAAAATGGAAATTGGATTGGAATGGAATGAATGAGTGTCCGATATCGAATGAATTCGATGCGGACCCGAATTTCTAAAAAATAAAATTGAAAAATTTATATTTTCCAAACATTTGCTAATTTAGGTATTTGTTACAACTAAATTAACAGTGCTACTTCAACTTGACTTCAACATTAAATGTAAAAACCATTTGTTGCATGTGTACCTATCCGCCCATCCCATGCATGACTTATACGCTAACTTGCATTTGATGTGAAAATCGATTTTGTGTTTTGTAGGACAAATCAGTGAGTGTTTTACATGTTATCGAAGTTTATTGACTTTCGTTGCTGTCTAGCTTTGCTAGCTACAACTACACATCATTATCCAGCCAAGAAGAGGTAAGTGTTTTTTTGTGGATTAAGCCATCGACGTAACCTTAGCTTTTTGTCCGTGAAAACTAATTTTATACGTATATGGTCGTGAAGCAACATTTCCATGTTTCGATTTGATGCTTGATAGGTAGGTACATGATAGATGACTGTTTTATTGGTTGACTTCAGAGAAGCATACGGATGGGGGCCTATAAGAAAGGGGTTAGTATGAAGACTTTTAGGAAAATTATATAATTGAAGCCTATAGGCAGCGAGGGCCAAAGCGACGAGCTTGTTTGGTTGCTATGAGCCAATCGAGCGTGCCGCGGCCAGACCCAATCTGTATACATTTCTAAAATCTTTCATAGTCCCCTCTGTGTACACTCTGACCTTCTGTTGCGCATAAGAGTAAAAAATTCGTACTCAGTCGCATGTCCAAAGGAATGGAACTTCCTGCCAGCTTCAGTATTTTTGGGCTAGTACAATTTGGATATTTTTAAAGGAAGAGTGACTAGGCATCCTCTGGGTAAGCTCGCTTCACCATAGGCCTCATCATTACTTATCATCAGGTGAGAGTGAGCTAAAGCTTAAAACCATCAGGAATAAAAAAAAAAAAATAGTGGGCATAATTCATGCACTACCGAAACATGAACACGAAAATGAGATTACTCCTACCAAAAGGCGCAACTGTTGTGTTCTGCACATGTTGGTCAGTTTCTTTGCATTCTATGCAGGTTTTTAAGCCTTTTCACCAAGGTTTATTAGCTTCGTTGCATTCTACACCAGTTTCAAAGTTTATTTGCATCCTACACATGTTTATTAGTTTGTTTGCTTTCTTGGATTTATTTTAAAATTATTTAATCTTACCTCTTATTACCTCATGTTCACCTGACATTTAAACCACAGTTCATTATTACCTGTATTAAATGATATTTTCTTACAATGTTATAAATTCTTGAGGTACAGGGATGAGTGTTAGAGTGACTATTGGCCCAGTGCCAGTTTTGTCATAGTGTATTGTACAGCTGTCCAAAAGGCACTAGTTAAATCTTATGTGAGTTTCATTATTTTCTATATGCTTATGTTTTAAGCAATATTATTTTTGTCAACTACTTTTAGTTTCTAGTCCTTGATTGTTTTACAGCACAATAGTATTTCTCTGGCTTTTCATATTATTATCAAAATTGATAAGTAATAGGCTCATCCTGATTTAAAGATTTAAAATTTGACAGCACTAAAATTATATCTATTCCTGGCAAACAATATCAGGCAGATAAATACAACACTAATGGTAATGCCTTAAAATATAAGTGTAATTGGTCCATTACACTAAAAATTACATTTAAAACAATTTACAAATTAAACAAGTCAAAATGTTATGCTTCTATGTAAACATTGTTTGACACAGGCCTTCCAGACCTCAGAATGATATGCCTTTATTTATTTATTGTTTCAGACTGTCGAACTGCATTTAAGTGTGCACCTTGGAACTATGAATATGTGCCAACTTCTAGCTGATCACTCAGTGATCGCTCTTCTGATCAAGGGATCAGATAAGAGTTGGTCATATCATAATAAAAAGATTTTTTTTTGACTGAAACAGGGATCTTCAATTCAAATGAAACCTTCCATTTGAGAAAACAAACCTTTTGTTATTTAGTATCTATACATATAATAAAAGAGTAGAAAAAAACAAAAGAAAAGCGAATCTGTACATGGAAGTTAAAAAAAAAATTCACTGCCCGGACGTTACTGAAGACCAGTAGAGTCCAAAAATATAATTAAAAAATTTCTTATCTGTCTGTATGTATGTATGTATGTACGGGCTAATCTTGGAAACTGCTGAACATAATTTGACGGCGTTTTCACTGTTTAATAGCTTTGAGTTCGGGCCTCATACTGGTATAAGTCATATCTCAATAAAATGTCAGGATGCTGATATACAAGTTGACCTCTCATTTCATATCATTTGTATGAAAGTGTAGTTCAACATTACTGGTTGTTGCAAGAACTTGACAGAAAGTGACAGAGATGTTTTAAAGCTCATTTATAGATTTATTTTAGCTGATGTATTTCAGGTATTTCCACAAGTCTCGATACAAAAAGTTCGTTATTCGATAATTAGTGGCCCTGTATTAGACCGGTGATCGTCGACAATGTCAATATCGAAGCTGTTCAGGAGTACGTCTGCCTAGGACAGACAATATATTTGGGTAGGATCAATTTCAAAAGCTGACAGAAGAATCCAGTTAGGGTGAGCAGTATTCGGAAAACTGCGTCAAGTCTTTACGTCACCTATTCCACAATATTTAAAGACAAAAATCTTTAATCAGTGCGTCCTGCCTGTCATGATTACAGCGCGGAGAGGTGGACACTGATGGTGGGCCTGATCCATAAGATTCAAGTGGCTCTGCGAGCTATAGAGAGGGCAATGCTCGGGGTCTCTATGAGGGATATGATTCGTAATGAGGAGATCCTATGAATAACGAAGGTGACCGACATAACCGAAAGAATTAGTAAGCTGAAATGGCAGATCACATCTGTCGTAGTACCGAACGGCCGCTGGGGCAGACGGGTTCTAGAGTGGGACGCGACGTCCCACGCGCAGGGTGGGACGCCCTGCCGCCAGGTGTATGGACGACCTGAAGATGGTGGCCGGAAGCGGCTGGATCTGTAGGGCGTTGTGGCATTCATTGGGGAAGGCATGTCCAGCAGTTTGACAGAAATTTTATTGTACAGTTAATTGAATATGCAACATAGGAAGGGAATAGGAGGGGAAGGAAGTCGGATGGAAAAGAATAGAGGGATTAGGTTAAGAGAGGAAAGATGAGGGGGCAGTGGTAAATAAAGGGTGTAGGAAGGGGTGGGTTAAGGGAAGAGGGGAGGTAGGAGTAGGGAGAGGGAAGGGGTGGGGGAAAGGGTTTTCAACGTTGTGAGAAGGAAAGAAAGAAAGGGTATGGAAATATATGGGGGGAAGGAAATATCACCTAATTTGCACAATATTAAAATGTATAAAAAAATATTGATTATATGATAATCTTTTAATTCATGATAAATGTAAATGTAAATGTCAACTTTATTTTAAAAAAAGCGGCCAAGTGGGAGTCGGACTCGCCCATGAAGGGTTCCGTAGCAGCAAGTAACATAATATAAAAGTTATTGTAGTTCGTTGTAACTTTGATCGATGTTTTAATAATAGTATTGTGGTTTACGATTTATGATGTATTAAAAAAACTACTTACTAGATCTCTTTCAAACCAATTTTCGGTGGAAGTTTGCATGGCAATGTACATCATATATTTTTTTTAGTTTTATCATTCTCTTACAGGGGGGGGGACACATTTTACCACTTTGGAAGTGTCTCTCGCGCAAATTATTCAGTTTAGAAAAAAATTATATTAGAAACCTCAATATCATTTTTGAAGACCTATCCACACGTATGGGTTTGATGAAAAAAAAATTTGAGTTTCAGTTCTAAGTATGGGGAACGCCCAAAATGTAATGTTTTTTTTTTTCTATTTTTGTGTGAAAATCTTAATGCGGTTCACAGAATACATCCACTTACCAAGTTTCAATAGTAAGTTCCTATAGTTTCGGAATAAAGTGGCTGTGACATACGGACGGACAGACAGACAGACATGACGAATCCATAAGTTGCCATTTGGCTACGGAAACCTAAAAAACTGTGGTCCAACGGGCGAAACCGCCGCCGGAACGCAAATTTTTACCCGACTTCAAAAAAGGAGGTTCTCAATTGGATAGTATGTTTTTTATGTATATTAATATTTTTAATGCATAACCAGATTAATAGATTTCTTTTAGGATTTAGTAACACGTAATACATAAGAATGTGTAATGTTAAGTTGTCCACGCGGACGAAGTCGCGGGCAACAGCTAGTATGTAATAAAAAGTGTTATTCAAAGTCTGAAGACAAATTTTCCATAACATGAATTTTAGTAGTGGTAGTTTATAATCAAAATAAGAGCTTTAATTTCATGTTCTAACTTGATATTAATGACTAAAACTGAGTATAAATTTGAACAAAAAATTTAAGTAACACTAATTTGATGTTTTCACCAGCATTCTAAATGAGATGAGAATACATGTGGGCATCCAAAATAACTCACTAGTCTGCCACTGTTAGTGTATAATTATAATCATTTGCATTGCCAAGCAAACTGTTACACTCACACATTTCTGTGATTCCACTAAATATTTTCACAATTTAAAATATATATTTTATACTAATGTTCTCAGAGACATGTCTTGATCTGGATTTTGTCTCCTATTTTTTAATGTTTTTCCCTATTTAACCTTGTTTCTAACTGAGAGATATTTGTAAGTTAAAGTATATTGAGATCTGGTTAATAGGGCACTAGAAATATATTTGACAAGAACTTGTTTGACTTAAGTTTAAAGTTGAGGAGGCAGTATTATGTTGCGTCTACAATTGTATGTTCTCATAATAACAATGTTCAGTTATTTGAATCTTCCCTCATGTTTGAATGGATCATCTCAATGCCTCTTAAAACTCTACTTCTTATTCATTATTAGTTACTCCACTATTCTAAGTTAATTTCGCTATTTACCATAAGAAAATTGTTTATGAGAGGCAGGAAAGTAGGTCTGGCATGTAACACCAA
The DNA here is from genome assembly GCA_947086405.1 of Esperia sulphurella. Taxonomy (NCBI): domain Eukaryota; kingdom Metazoa; phylum Arthropoda; class Insecta; order Lepidoptera; family Oecophoridae; genus Esperia; species Esperia sulphurella. The sequence goes on along the minus strand of OX352270.1, from coordinate 11,330,269 downwards.
GGTTGGATCTAACAACATACTCAGTAAATACACCATTCACTATTGCAACATTAGTATAATGCAGCAAGATCCTGCTGCACTAGCTTGACTTTTAGCAACTAATGACACTGCTTTGGTTATCATGTCTGTCAATTAGAGCTTATTCTTCCTCATATTCGATGGTCCTAGATCCAGCAGTTAGACGAAAGTTAACTAGTGTTGTAGAGGATTTTAGTGTTTTAAATTTGTCATTAAAGGTTTTTCTGTAACTAAACCATTGTATGGTTGGGTCAGTTCAATAGGGAAACCAATTTAAAATTGCCTTGAAAGGAAACATAGAAAATATTATTTAAGTAGGCCTTATTACCACGCAGTAAAGTACATTTTAGAGCCGCGTAACTAAATTAGTATGTTAAGAATTTTGGTAGATTTAAAAAAAACTGTGTTAAAGACATCGTTTTATTTTTCCTGTAATAAGTATTTACGTTATTAACCTCTATCCTTTTGCAACGAAAATAAAAATATTTAATTATTATATTTTTCTTCTTCTTTATATCAATAAAGTTGGATGGGAATTGGTTAACACTTCCAAATTTCAAGCATTAGTAGTTGCTGAGATAATGAGCTGTGACATACTGACGGACGGACGCAGTCGCACCATAGGGGTTCCGTTTTTACAATTTTGGTACGGAACTTTAAAAAGTATGTTTTGAATAAGTAATGACATCGCTTCGCTTTAGCCAGTCGGCCATACATACATATTAAAACCGTAAGATTTGTATGAGAGTCAACAACTTAAAAGGTAAATTATCTCAGAACACTGTTTTGTTGAACTATTAACCTATTGAACAGAACCATAGAATATAATACGATATTCTGACTGACAGTCTGATGTATCAATGCACAACTCAAACTTCGAGGTTTAGAAGTAAAACCAAACCTCAAATTATATAAAACAAAAAAAACTATAAGCACGAAGTCACGGGCAACACAGCTACACCTCATACCCTAAAGCAAAATATTTTTTCGTAGCTCATAATTTCACCTCAGTCTTTACTTGTATGGTTGACACTAATTGGTTATTAAATTAGATAACAGATGATTTTAATGTGCATATGTTATCTAATTTAATAACCAATTAGTGTCAATCATGCAGGTAAAGACTTTGAAGTGAAACTATGAGCTACGAAAAATTATTTTGCTTCATAGTATGAGGTTTAGTCAATAATAAAATATGAACTATTTCTAGTCTTTAACTATTAAATGAAATAAATTATATAAAACATTCATTCATGTCTTGCGTCATTGTCATCACCATTGTATAACTAAGTGAACTTGTTAGGTTTCCCGTCTCTACCTTTACAAATATAGTGCGTACTTTACAGTAGAGACTTATAGTCTTCCGCTTAGCTCAGCTCTTGTTGGCGTATTACATAATAGGACGTAAGTAGTTAGACAGATTAAATATCATTAACGTTAACGGACACTTAAGTCTCTTGCTGTCATTGTCTTATGTTCAGTGTGTGGAAATAGTTAATTGTAGTAGATATTATGTAAGAAAAGGACATGGAAAAGATGTGTTAATATTAAACAAGTATCTAAACAAAATAATAATGAATAGATGTATTTAAGTAATTATCATGACTATGCTAATGTTATGATGGGAGATAATTGTATTACAAATTGAAGTGATAAACTTCTTGCTTGATGTTAAACACTAATGAAAGCTTTAAAAGTTAGTACGTTGAAATGGCAGTGGGCTGGTCACATCTGTCGGAGAACCGATTACCACTGGGATAAATGAGTTCTCGAGTGGAGACCGCGACTGGGCAAGCGTAATGTGTGACGCTCTTTGGCTAGATGGAGCGACGATCTGCGTAAGGCGGATGGAAGTACTGGATGAGAAGAACCGAGGATCGAGCTCAGTGGCGCACCTTGGGAGAAGCCTATATGTTCAACAGTGGACCATTTCAGGCCGATGGTAATGATGACTAATGAAAGTTTTAGGTTTAGATAGATGATGACAGCTTACTAATTGTTTAATGATAAAATGAGTAAAAAGCGTAACTCACAGTACCACTCTTCTATCTGATTCTTTCAAATGCTGATATTCAGAAAATGGAAATACAGTGAAAAGTAATGGTTCCATGAAAATGTCATTTCCTATTTGTACTATTCTTATCTGAAGTGATTGAGAGCGAACGAATTTCAAACAATATTTATTTCTAATGTTTTCTACATTTCTTTCGTGTTAAATGTAATGAAATAGATACAATCGATGACTTTTTATAAAATTGTTAATATATTTTTAACAAAATACCTAAACTACTAATATATAGAATAAATATAATAATAACTATAATAAACATACAAACATTAATGCAAACATACTATATACTGAGTAAAATAGATAGTTCATCTTTTAGTTTACAGTTTAATAAGTTCTGTTCACGTTAATCAGGAGATATCTTAATACTGAAAACTGCATCAATATTGTGTCAGGCTATTGAGTTACAAGCAAACATACAGACATTGCATTTTATGAATACATAGCTATTGTGTTCGTGTCGTATCACTCATTCATCATGTGATCACATGGGCATGTCTTCCGCAATCTGTGTCTTGTGTAACAGGTGCACTGTCTGCGCAGCGTCATGTAACAAAACTTATCGTAATAGCATGTGACAGCTGGACCGGGGTTAACTGCCATTAATTAAACTAATCTCTCCAACGTTATCCGATTTAAACCGGTTTCGTAACAACTAGAGTTTAAGGTCACCGTCATCAATTTCTTGGCAGAATAATTTTTTGTGATTCATTATAAGATAGGAGGTACTTGCTTTTTTGGGGTTATCTAGTCAAAACTGCCTGTCTGTCCTCCACAACGATAATTTAATGGTATGTTGATGGTCCTACAGATAATAAACAAAGCCCACATCGTTTAAAGTGCTGGGGTATAATACTACAAAACTATTTTATACTGTCTAACAGGTCAAGTCACATATTCTGAAAAGCCTTTTTAGTATAATGAAGGTAGTTAGATACCAAAAGCTTATCAGAATATATATCATATGACAGTTAGGGAGTGCAATAAAAATAAAAATAAATCATTTATTTCAGGCGTTGCCCATAGAGTGTTAGTAACAGTGATACCTTATAACTATGTTAGTAACTTAATATTAGAACAATATAAATGAAATTTTGATTTCTTTGAGGAGTTGAACGCGGGTTCAGTGCTGCATAATAACACTCCACGTCCAGTCTCGCCGCCACAGTCTGCAGAAGATTGTTGGGGCTGCCCCTCACGCGTTGGGTCAGGGAAGCGTTGCGCTTTCTAACAATGCTAGAGAAGCTATCAACTCCAGCGTCTGCTAGCATCCTTGACGCACCGCAGTGACGTCGCAGCCCCATCAGCCCCCTGAAGGCATTGTTGTACTGGGTGCAACATAATAGCTCGGTAGTTCGACGGATATTATAAGAAATGTTTACGAAGTAGGCCCCCTGATGGTTGCCTTTTTGAATTGTAGATATGTATGTGTAAAGGACCTGGAAATGATGTGCAAATATTAACCATGTATCTGAAGAAAAAATAAACATGAACAGATGTATATATATTTCATTCCAAGTCAATAGTCATACGAAAACAAACGCATTTGCGTCTCGAAAACAATAATAAATAATAGATGGTGTTCCCAAGTAGACCGCGAAGTTTACATGGCAATACAGACCTGTTTTTGCTGCTGGTGACCCTTTCATGTAACCAAGACGCAAATAGCATTGGTTTTCATATGACAATAAGTTTGGGATGAAATATATAAGTAATTATCATGACTATATGATGAAGAGATTTGTACCACAAATTGAAGTGATAGATTGCAGAACCAAACAAAGCATTTAAAATGAAATATGGTGGTAAATTTTGTGAGCAAGACATGAGAGTTATCGGGTTGAGTGAGGAGGTCATGGACGGTACATACTCGTAGTTGTCATCGTCGTAGTTCGTGGGTGATGGCGATATGGCAAATTAGAGAAAAGAGGGGGTGCGATAGTTGTGGGTAACAGTATATATGTTTGCCGATTGCATCCATACCACACCCACTACTACCGATCCGTTCCCTAGCTTGAGGAATAAGGTTCAAATACCACTGAAATCACACTAACACGTCTAGATATTATACTATACTACTATGATTTCCTGTGTTTGTTTTGCTAGATTAGCAAAACAAACCATAGTTACTACATGACGACATTAGCTCCGGTAGTCGATGATTTTATTGTTTAACAAGTTGTAAACAATCAATCATACCCAGTCCAGCCACCCGCATCACCGAATTGAAAGAGTAGACGAAGTGTAAACTAAATGATATTTCCCGAGATATACACTCGTGGCTTGCAGCCAATATCCAAGCATTTCTGAGATAGTCCTCACGTTATATGCCGGCCGTGGAGAGCAACCGGTGATTCATAATCGTTATTAATTTAGCAAGTTAATATGTTATAACGACCCAGATCAATGAGTCCGTAGTAGCAGAGCATTTGCAAACACTGCTGCCCCAAATACAATTTCATTGGACTCGAGACAGGTCTTTTAGAAATTTCTTAATTAGGGTCACTAATGCGTTGGTAGACTTGAAGGAGCACAGGAGAATCAGCACCTAGGATTTAACACACCCCTTATCAAATGGAGGGACAAATGATTGGACGTTAAATTTGAAGGTAGAACCTCATACATCGATGATGTTGCTGCTGTAATACACATGAAAATGTACCTATATATGATGGATGACAAAGAAATTTCGGGGTCGCGGGTTCGAATCCCGCCCAGGGCAAAAACATTCGTGTGATGAGCACTTTTGTTTGCCTTGTGACTGGATGTTATTTATATATCATATTATGTATTTATGTATGTATATCAGCTGTCTGATACCCATATTACAGGCTCTGCCTAGTTTGGGATCAGGTGGCCGTGTGTGAAATGTCCCCACATATTTATTTATTTATTTATTAAATTTTAATTTATATTAAGGTTATGAACTTATGATAAAAAATATTTTATTTACACACAAAAAATCGTCCTCAAAAAGGAGGTGCATGAAAAGGTTGATGACTGTGAGTGAGGCTAGTGAGGTGTGTCAGGATCACGCAAAGTGGCGATCCATCGTCTCTGCCTACCCCACTGGGACCAAGGCGTGAGCATTATGTATGTATGTACACAAAAAATCAGAACAAACAATAAAAAGGGGGAAAAATAACATGTAAAAATGATAAAGCTTATCCTTTTTAAAGATTACTGCCAGTCTACAGAGAAAACTTAAATCTTATTTAATTTTAATGCATGTTGTCATGTAAAATTATATTTAATCAATAAATGTATTGAAAAAATCCGGAATCTGGAATCTGGATTTGATTATTTACTTATTTTCAGATATATTTAAATCTGGAATTTAAATATATCTGAAAATAAGCTTACTAAATCGCTTGGAATTACGCTGACTTCCGACTCCTGCACGAGCGATAGATAGAAAGGTCAACTGGAAGAGAATGCCATATTGGCATTATGTTCGCCTTTTGTACTTACTGTGCAATAAAGTTTTTAAATTAAAAAAAAGGTTGAGGCTATGGTTTCAGCTGATTGCAATTGAGTGAAACACCTTCTTAGTTCCACGAAAGGCTATTGTAGGAACGAATCAGCTTGATGGAGATAAATGGATATTAAACAATACCACAACAATCGAATGTGATTCTAAGAAACACGTAGTTTTCCTTCTTGCCAAGGTCAATCTAATGGCCCATGATGACATGAGTCATAACATAATTATTTAGGACTGATTATAATAATGTGTAGGAGATTAAAGAACAAAACTCAAAAACTCAAATGTGCGGGTTTCCTAATTCCTTTTTTATCGGATTTTTATGGTTGTTTTAGTCCAATTCAAACGGCAATATACAGATAAAATGAAATATACAAAGATAGAATACGCTATAAAAACAAGGCGCTCTCATCGTTGTAATCTTATGATAGAGGAAATAATTATTTGAAACATAGGTCTAGTCTGACAAAATGTAATAAAAAATACTAAATATATATAGACATGTTATAATATACATACACACGAACATTCATACACAGAATAGTTTACACAGGACACAAGGTGTATAGGGGTTAGGAATGTGATTATGATTTTGCAGTTAATATGTGCTCCTTGGCTTTTCTCTTGAGCAAGTCTTAAGATTTAATTAGTCTGATCGAAACAGACGAGTTTCATGGGCGGATGGCGTGTTAATGTGAAGGATTGGTTGGTCCTAGAATTTAGAGGAGTGGAAAGAAACAAAGGCAAAAGTTCTCAGAGGAACAGACGATGTGGGCTATTTGGCTGGAATAAAGACACTGAAAACGCTCTTTTAAATAGATAGGTGCCAAGGGATTTTATAGAGTGGAATAAAGAAGAGAAAGATAACAAACTTTCTTTTTAAAACTCTTATAAGCATTATTTAGAGAGAAAAAAAGAAAATGCTTATATTATGAGCATCTTTATCATGAATCGGTAGCCACTACAGTTGATATTAGGTGATGTGGTCATATTTGCAAACGCTCAATTTTATTGAGCTGTTTCAACTTGAGGGTCCAGGTAGAAAGAAACACATGCACGCCCAATTTGGTGGTGGTTTGAGATTACTTAAAAAAAAACTTATTTTATGACTACAATAGTCATACCCAAGACATACGTAACCTAAGGTAGTACTTCAATAGCTTCAGTTGTAGCTTGGGATTACTTTTTCATAAAACTTTTTATGAAGTCAATAAACAAACCAAGATATACGTAACTTAATGTTTTACATCGGTGGTTTTAGTTGTTCTTAGGGATTCGGTACTTTTAAGAAAACTTTTATATGACGTCAATAATTAAACCAAGGTTTATGTAACTTATAGTGATATTTTTGGCAATGTGTGTTTAGTTTGCCCTTCCAATAGGTGTTAACTTTGGTTCACCTTGTGGTCACTACACTTGTTTTCCATACGCTACTCCTATTGATTTAAGATAAGAACGAAAATAAACGTGTTTTCTGGCATCGGTTCGGTCGACGGCCGTTGTGAGCAGTGGTAATGGAAGTCGTGCATTACTTCTAAATTTTTTTTAATATTTAGTTTGACTATGAGTTGTGTGAATCTTCTTCTTCTCTGTCGTTCTCTCACTGCTGAGGATCGCGACCGTATAAAATGCGCCTCCACGCATAGCGGTCATTGGCCAGCTGCACTGCTTCATATAAACAATCTACTTAATTATTAATTGAATACATAGCTTGTATTTTAGTCTGCTGTTGCTATGTGTGATAAAATCTACTTAACTACTATTTATCTTGATTTTTATTTTCTGCTTGCAGTTGCGAGTTGGAGTATATTTCTATGTAACTAAATTGTTATTTTTCCACTTACATTTTATGATTTTTATACATAACTAGCTGTTGCCCGCGACTTTGTCCGCGTGGACAACTTAACATTACACATTGTTATGTATTACTAAATCCTTAAAGAAATCTATTAATCTGAAAATATTCACATACATAAAATGAGCCTTCCGACGGCGGTTCCGCCCGTTGGACTACAGAATTAATGTATTTATATTATTTTAATAAAGTTGACATTTACTTCGTGTTTATCATGAATTAAAAGATTATCATTAAATTATTTTATATTTTTTATGTTTTAATATTCTGCAAGAAGTTAGGTGTTTTTATTTTATGAAAAAAAAATTCGCAGGTGACATTCCCTTTTCCCCTCTCCCATTTTCTTTCCTTCCTCATGCCCTTCCCACCACGCTGAAAAAAGATTATGGAAGGATGATATGAATATGAATGGGCGACGTGAAGACTTGACGCAGTTTTCCGAATACTGCCCAGCCTAACTGGATTCTTCTGTCAGCTTCCCTATCGAAATTAATCCTACCCAACTGTATTGTCTGTCCTAGGTAGACGAACTCCTGAACAACTTCGATATTGACATTGTCGACGATGACCGATCTAATACAGGGCCACTTATTATCGAATAACGAACTTTTTGTATCGAGCTTATGGAAATACTCTGAAATAGAACGGCTAAAATAAATAAATAAATAAAACTATAAATGAGCTTTGAAACATTTCTCTCACTCTCTGTCAAGTTTTTACAATGACCAGTAATGTTGAACTATACTGTCATACAAATGATATGACATTTTATTGAGATATGACTTATACCAACCAGTATGTGTCCTGAACTCAAAGCTATTAAACAGTGAAAACGCCGTCAAATTCTGTTCAGTAGTTTCCAAGATTAGCCCGTACATACTCACATACAGACAGATACGAAACTTTTTAATTATATTTTTGGACTCTACTGGTCTTAAGTAATGTCCGGGGAGTGAAATTGTTTTTTTAACTTTAATGTACAGATTCGCTTTTCTTTTCTTTTTCTACTGTTTTATTATATGTATAGATAATATAAAGTTTTCTTCTCAAAAGTAGCTACACGATTTTGATAACATTTACAAAGTATAGATTAATATAGAATATGTATATAAAATAAGGAGCGAGACATAATTCATTATTCTTCTCATATATCTCTAAAAAATGGGTGTCTTGTAACATTGTAACTGTATTATGTAATCTAGTACCAGGTACAATTCAGAACCAAAAAATAATATTCAATTTCTAAACTTTAACTTGAAGTCGTGCGCACGAACAGGGCTTGGCATTTAATCAATCTGATATTCTAAATATAGCATCCAGTTTTACTTTAATATTTTTTGCCGATGTCTGGTGGTCTGGCTGCAGATGGCAATTATGATATTATTTCTCTATATTTTATCGGATATTATTCAATATCAGTTATATTCCATTGATCTTTTTAGGGCGATACAGTGAATGGATCACATTAGTCGTTTTTAACTCCGAGTTATCCCATACTAGGATTGTATGTGCTGTGGGAATTAGACAAATACATCACAATGTACAATATCACCCAGTCCAGGTCCAATTTGTACAAATTGTCACAACATTATTGTCAGCTAGGCCAATCAAGGTGGCCAAGTGCTATCTATTCGTTGTAAAGAATTTTCTTCTGCAAGGTTTCCTAGTTAATTTATTCGATTTGATCAAAAAACACCCAGTCATCGTGGTTTAACTTAACATAAACAAATGCGCCATTCTATTTCACTGTTGTTGTATGCTAATGTTGTATATAAAACAATACAATGATTCACTTTTCCCTCCTTTATATTTATTAAACAAATGTAGAGTTGTTTTTCTTACTTTGTCACATATAGAGTTAAATAAGTAGCTATTTTTAACCCTCAGCTAGACTTTAGCCTGTTCGGGAAAGTCTACTTGTCTACTCTTATTTACATAACACGATGGGAAAGGAAAATCTCGTATTACGAGTAAGTACGAGTAAAATACTAAATGCTCTTATTATCAGGCAGGACTATCTAAAGCTGATTCTATGTTATTTAGACTTAATTAGTTTTAGATACAGAGGTGCTTATCGCGTAAACAAGTTGGACAACATTATTAGGATTACAGCTTCACGGTGCCATCAGTCGTTTTTTAGGAAGATTTATTTACATTTAATTGTTAGATAGTTAAAATGTATCAATATGTACTCTATTAAGTATAAATACTTAGAATATAAACATAAAATTCTTAATAATTGTTTGTGTGGTTAAAAATTACAGTATACTTTTAAGGACGTCATTCATGTCATTGTGTAGATAATTAATCTTGTGTCAAATGATCTGCGTGATGTGGCATGATGATTTCTTTGCATTGTTAATTAGTGTTCTGCCGTCAGATGGCAAAACGCTGTATTTGCAGTCCCAGTAATATTAGTTTTATCGATGTAATCTTACAACAACAATGAATACAGCATTTAGATACATAATATCTCAGAAATTCGTGATTCTATTTGGTATACCAATCCAATGGACCAACGCCAAGCGCCAAGTTTCCCATACGCTGTTATAAAATTGAGAGACCTATAATAAGACACTAGAACAGAACGTGTTCGGTGTCTCAAATAGGATATAATCCTAACTACATAATAATACTAGCTGTTGTCCGCGATTTCGTGTTGAAGTAGTGTTTCTTTCCCGTGGGAACAGACTTAACCACGGTCGAAAATAGTCTTTGTTAGTCTCCACCACAAGGGCTGTATCAGGCTAATCAGATAGTTTGCGAAAACACCGTTTTTATCTGTGAGATACTGACCGGTTGTTACTAAGTTTTAAAAACGACTATTTAGGAGAAAAATATTGGCGTTGCTAATTTAAATGTTCCTCCACTTGTAACACTCTGCTTTTTGCCATTTTACGGTAGTGTTGACGTACGGCTGAAGGTGCTTCGGCGTCAAGCCGGCTGCCGGACATCATTTATTGTGCGTGACGTAACCGAGGCCAGCAAAACAATATAGGTAATATACCTACATGGTTATATGACCACAAATTGTGGTTGATTATGATGGTACAACATTATTTTATTATTGTTCTAAGAAGTTGTTATACGTCGTTATTATTCGAGACGATGGGAATAGCGACATTACATACTTTTTTATATACATAATTTATTAGGTTTTTGATATATCAGTAGATTGAACTAATTGGTTTGAAAAAATAAGAAGGTGTTATTTGAGTTGGTTTTGTTTGTTATAAACGTAATACCTAACAAGAAACGCCAATATCTACCTAATCACAAGCTTACGTAATATATTTTTTATCTAGTTCGTAGATTGATCTCTATTAAGGTTTGCAAATGGCGGCGGCGGGCGACAAGCAGGCTGGCTCTATCATAGTCGATCAATACCGTGACAGAGTGGCCAATGTGCAAACCTTGATTAGACTATTGAAGCATGAAACCGAGATATAATCAGGATGTACAAGTGAATCTATTCTATCTTGTCGTGTTCTTCGTTGTAATTATAATTCGGACTGAGTTATACTCATAATAACATCGATCGTCGAATCGTAAACTTCAGGGAGAAGTAGATCCACCAACATTTTGCAAGTAGCAGAAAGGGCGCACAGTGCAACGACTTTTGCGAATTAACATTCCATTTGAACGTCTAATTCTCAAAATGCACTGTCAATTCACAAATTCACTGAATTCACAAATTCACAAATTCTCTTCTCAGCGCTAATCTGACCGACACAGTTATTTACATACAAGCTAAACAACGCTTGATTTCCATTCTTGCAGTTCAGCAGTCTTACTCATTCCGCAAGCTACTATAATTGCTACTATATGCCTTTACAGTTTATTATCGGCTTAACAAAACATACAAGTGAGTATCTACCTGCATGACATATAAAAGGATAGTCAATCGCTAAACACTCAAAGAAGATTATCCTGTCTTTGCTGGGAAATGGAATCGGGATAGTTATTGCATCTTTGGGGCTCTTGTCGTCTATTTTTCATCAACGGCGAAGCCAAAACACAGCTAAAACACACGATATTAGCAATCTGTGTATCAAGCATTTGTGCACCTAATTTTTTCTTGCGAAAATGTCTTTCGTACTGTTTTGGTGACGCACGTCAAGATATGTTGCGGTGTATATAATACAGTACTGATTGTGCTGGCTGATAATTGATACGTAGCAACTGATTTGTTTTATTTCAACTATCAATAATATTATGTCAATGGTACACTTTATCATTTTTAAACATTTGTTTGCATTGCATGTATATTTATGTCATGTACTCATGTATATTTGTTATTATCTACCTTTCTTTTTATCAGCGTACTGGATATCAGGCACCACTTGCATGATCACTGATCAGTGATCACTCACAAGTCAAAGACTTAAATAAAACCATTTTTGATCACCATGCATCATGATTTTAATGTCAGTCAGACATTGACGACTAGGTGCTTTATTTGTTTACATAGTTTTATTGTGTTTAGTAAAATTACAATAGAATCACTTGATTAGATAATAAGTTAGATAATTAATATTTACTACGTATGTAGAACTGTAAAGACGTCAAAAACAAGTCTTTTTATAAAGGACATAAGAAAATATTTGATAACTTTCGAAATTTCACTCGTGCAATTACGTACTATGACGTAATCTCTTTGATATCACTTGTTTTTAATATTTGAATCTCTTCGCATCAAGAAGTCTTTGTGAGCGCCACATTCAAATACTTAGCGAAATCTCGAATCTGATCGAGATGTGTGAGCGAACATCTGCTGCATCTCATGTATTTGCGTATTGCTTCTACTCTGTGGTTACTTTTAAATATTTGACCAGTCGAAACTCTCAATTCTTCTCAGCAACATTCTAAATACTTCTCGATGCCTCAGTCGTAGGTGCGTTTAGAATATCCGTAATGCTGTTGGTGTTCGGTAATATTTGAACAGTTGTTGACAGACGGAAAATCTCCAGTCACCGACGATAAAACAGAATAGGTAATTCGTCCTCTCTTTTTTATCGTACAGCATACTGGAAAAATACATTATGACTTCTTTACTAGTTATCGTTTGATCTCCTATTTATAGTTCACATTTCTATTATAGTTTACATTTCTAAACATAGAAGATAAGTGATTTTTTATATTTACGGAACGTTTTTCTCACGATACCGCGTTGAATCGGTAGAAATACAGAAGACTTGGAATTTATGTTTATAATGCTAATTTGCTCGAAATTTTCAGGTTATTACATTTTTTCACAAATATATGATTTACTTATACTAGGACAAACTTGTAAAAAATCCGGATATATACGTTCCACAGTTGCAATCAACCCTGTCAATACTGTCTGCAATCTCATGGCTCCTTGCGTGGAACAGCGATTGTTTGGAACGCTGCATCATAGAGATCGTTGAATGAAACATTTAAATTTCTGTATGAAAGTCTCTGGACAGTAACTATTTGTTAAACTGTGGTATGTATACCGTAAAACTTTAAGAAGACCACTGCTTTCTCTATTGACTTACATACAGGCTGCTGTACTCCGTCTTTCTCTTACCGCATCTCACCGGGTTAATTTATTTCATCGTTAGGTATAGTTAAAATGCTGCCCTACTTGGCTACCGTCCATTAATGAACTGTTACTGTACTGCATCCATTATTTCCTGGGGCTGCATTAGTTGGCCAAGCTTTCTCTCTTTTATTTCAAACTAGCTGTTGCCCGCGACTTCGTTAGCATGCACCAAGTCTATGCCAAGTTTAAGCCCTTAGCAGGTGGCCAACATAAAAATTGACAGCTTTTACAAGGTTGTAAACTTCTTTGAAAACAAATTGCAACCCCAAAAACTTAAAAAATTACACTCATATGTACGAGAAAACTCGTCAAACGCTATCGCCGTTAACCTTGATTCCAAAACAAACGTCAAATTACAATTTAACGACCCCAAAACTCCGGAAATGACACACTTGTAAGACACTTGTAAAAATTAACAATTGTCTGTTCACGTACACTTCTGGACATAAATCTTTTTAATTTTTTACAATCTGAAGCGGCAAACGGGCATACTGCCAACCTGATGAGCGCCACCACACACGGTCTTTCGCCTTACCCATTCAGCCAGTCGCTTCCGTTCCGGTGATCGATCGGCCTATCTTGCAGTAGGTATTTCGACGTTGCACTTACCGGTACGCTGTCTCCATTTCAAAATTCGTCTGTCCTAACGGCCATTGGTTCTGCGACACACGTGGTCTGCCCGCTGTCGTGTCAGCTTACTAATCCCATGTCGATAACATTAGTTCTTCGTCGTCATTTAAGAACAATTAATCATTTTCTAATTATTATACAGGTACATACAAAACACTGGCAGTGATCGGTAACTAAGTTTCGGATACCGAATACTTTTGTAATGAGGACTTACGGAAATTAAAAAGTATTTGTTGTCTTTCCATACGAATTGAACCGCTCGGCAAAACGAATTTCCATATGTTTCCATTTCCAAAAAAAGTTGTTTAGTATATTAGTATTCAACCACCTGTTTGTCAGAGGTTCTTTTTATATTAAGACACTATGGGTAGATTACAGTGACCCTGTTTTGAACTGAAGCCAACCGGCTCCCGAACCCCTTTACCCCGAACTGCAAAGTCATACAAATCCAAATTCTACATAACATCGTATTGAGTATTCTATCGTTTTTAGGGTTCCGTAGCCAAATGGCAAAAACGGAACCCTTATGGATTCGTCATGTCTGTCTGTCTGTCTGTCTGTCTGTCTGTCCGTCCGTATGTCACAGCCACTTTATTCCGAAACTATAAGAACTATATTGTTGAAACTTGGTAAGTAGATGTATTCTGTGAACCGCATTAAGATTTTCATACAAAAATAGAAAAAAAATCAAAAATTTTGGGGGTCCCCATACTTAGAACTGAAACTCAAAATTTTTTTTTTCATCAAACCCATACGTGTGGGGTATCTATGGATAGGTCTTCAAAAATGATATTAAGGTTTCTAATATCATTTTTTTCTAAACTGAATAGTTTGCGCGAGAGAATCTTCCAAAGTTGTAAAATGTGTGTCCCCCCCCCTGTAACTTCTAAAATAAAGGAATGATAAAACTAAAAAAAATATATGATGTACATTGCCATGGAAACTTCCACTTAAAATTGGTTTGAACAAGATCTAGTAAGTAGTTTTTTTTTAATACGTCATAAATCGTAAACCACAATAATATTATTAAAACATCGATCAAAGTTACAACGAACTACTATAACTTTTATATTATGTTACTTGCTGGTACGGAACCCTTCATGGGCGAGTCCGACTCGCACTTGGCCGCTTTTTAAAAACTGTATAAGCCTATACCAGATTATACGAGAATCCTAAGCCCTAAGCAATAAAACAGTGAAATCTCCGTCAAATTCTGTCCAGTTTTCTTCAATGTCAAGTATATGTTGAACTGAACTTGCATACAAAATTAAATGTTAGGAAATGAGAGTTCATTTTCTCAGTAAGCGTGACGTTGTATTGAGATAAAAGCTGATACCAAATTGTTTCCCAAACCCTTAGCTATTAAACCGTGACAATCTCGTAAAATTTTTTAAGATTTCAAGATTAGCACGTACAAACATACAGACGGACAAACATTTAAAAAATTATATTTTTGGCCTTTTCTGGTATTAATTAATGCCTGGGGACTAAAATCGTTTTTTTAATCGATGTACAGAATTTACTGTTTTAATAATATGTAAATAGATATGATCTTTTTGTTACAAAGGATGTTTGGGAAATGTTGTTTCTTTACTAAAAATTCTTTCGATTTGAAATGTTGTTTTATAGAAAACTTATAAACTTATTCATAAGTCTTATACTTAGTTCACACGCTAGAAATATATCAAAACAGAAGTCCGCTAATTATGTTATGATGACATTGAAACGCTTACCAAACAGTGACAGTTATCAAACGATCTTTATTTACAAAACATGAGACATGTGTTCACAATGTGGTTGGTGCTGTTGTTGTATCGGTGTGCTGCCGAATACATGACCGATGTGTAATTTTACCGACACGTGCAAAAGGTGTTAATATTGCAAGGATACAACGAAGCCAATGTGTTCGTGTACCTTTTTAGGTAAATAGGCTTACAATGAACTTTTTCCCTCAAATAGAGTTCTTATATTGCGATAGTAACTTATGAGTAGAACGAGCACACGTTTGTCTCAACATGGAACTCTATTTTTTATCTCGGACTAGCTGACCCGGCGAACTTCGTACCGCCTAACAGTCAATGAATGTCGTGTTACTTTTTAGCTGAACTAATTTAGGCTTTGATGAACGTAAAACAATGATACAAAATAATTAAATTTCTGAACGCACACATGATGTCTTCTGAAAAAAATAAAGTTGTGGCTTAAAGGTCTCAAGCAACCAGGCCATAAGCTCCAAAAAAAAAATGTTGTTACACTATTTGACAGGATTGGACAACAAATGTATGACATGTAATAAACAAATCAGCATCTATTGAAATGATTAAGTATTCATTACACATATCGAGTTTTCATTGTTTTTAATATGTATTCTGCTATTCGGGACGGAAACAAATCCAACAAATCAAAAACCATGGCAATCGGTCCAGCCGTTCTCGAGTTATAAGTGTTGTAACAAACACGACTTTCTTTTATATATAGAAGATTAAGGCTAAGGATCAGAAGACCAGGTTTATGCCCAGTGGTCCAGACAACAAGTATCCACCTTCACGTTGGTTTTATTCTTGTGCTTGATAAGGATCAAGATCAACGATCTATCTGTTTATTTTACTTTTGGTCCATTGCATGTGTCGTGTGTAACAATAGGCAGACCCAAGCTCAGTTCAGTGTTGCATCTGCGTTATTTTTCTAGACATTTAGCTAAATCACTGAATTTAATTTATCTGTGACAGCCTGCGAATACTAAAAACAGTGACAGCAAATATTATATTGCCATCATGGAATGTTACTCGATGGTTTATAGTGTCAACATTGTTTGAGCGAAAGTTATCGCCTTTTAGGCGTCAGCGCATTCGGCGATAAAGTTAATGGCGTATAAACATCTGATGGTTGCAAATTGTTACGAATGAATGCAAGGTGGGTGGTTAACAATAACAAGCTCTAAACTATTTCTACGAATAGTATGTCGGAGCATGATAGTTATAAACTTAAGTTTCATGTAAACCTGAAGACAATTTGGAACTTTGAAGGAGATTTTTTTTTTGAAATTAGCATATCTGAGATATTGCTGTAATCGTGGGGCTGATGCTGCACGTAGAAGTTATTCCATCGTAGACACTCCCGGGTGGTGAAGTGTAAAAAATCAGCTTAGCTGTCCTTCCATACCTTAGCCTCCTGAATACTGAGAAAAACTTGAGAAAAAGTATTGTTTAGAAACATTTCTGTAAAAATTCACATGGCCAAAAAAACGCGTTGCAGCTCATATGTTCTACTAATCCGTATTGGGCCCACGCAGTGGACTATGGCCTAAGTTGTGACTTGTAGTCACACTTATGAACACATGCGTCCAACAGTGGGACGATTTTTATAATATAGGCTGTTAAGTTGATATACGTATTAGAAAATTTGATTTCCTATTTATCTATCTTAAGTCCTAACGTAAAGTACATTTAACAAAGCCGTTGCCTCATTTTAATTCCACGTTTAACGACGGCGGTCATAATTTTAAAAATGTTGGAGCAAAATATTTATCAAATGCGGAGAAATGTATATTTTTAATAACAGTCGCGTAACGCTGTGAATGCGTCATAGAAGTGGCATCCATAATTTTCGATGTCTCGCGCGGGAATTTACGGGAAGTTGCACTATTTCCGTCACTATCGGTTACTAATTTAATGGCGACCTGGCGCCTGTGTAGCTCTATTTATTACATTTTCTTGGGTGATTGCCAAGTAGACTTCGACAGTGGCAAAGATTCGGCACACATGCCAAAGAAAGTCAGAGTTCGATGGCATGTATGTAAATTTTTACACTGCAACAGTTTTTAACTGGCTGACGCACCTTAAAAGGTTATGATCGTTACACCGTAGGGCGGAGGACCGGGTGTGGTGGCGTGTATTGGGTATGGTCTAATGTCCAGCAGTGGACGATGGATTGAAGCGCTCAAAATCTGGTGTGTATGCTACCATTTTTGTTATCAATTTATCATATTAATACTGCCTATCCGGCTTAGAGGCTTGGACATATTCGAACTCCAGAGCTTGTCGGTTCGATTATCATTGTTTTGTGATAAATTTTTTACTGTCCTTGTCTAATTCCTATAGGATTGTGGAATCCTAATCCTATTTCTTTATCACCGGCTACTGAACTGATTTAAGGCAGACGAAACTCTACTCGAGCGTTTCCATATAAGGAGTGCCTGTTTTCATCGCGAGTCAGTAATCAGTCGAAAAGATGGGAGTCGATCAGTAACGATTTTAAAGAAAAATTAAGTTATTTTTAGGGTTCCGTCAAAACTTTTATAGCCACGCTTTTGTCCGTCTATCTGTATGGGGAGGTCTGTCCGCCGAATCATGACCTGATTGAGCTGAAATTTGTGTGATAATCATGGGAACTTTATGAAAAATTTTGAAAAATTTATTCTCCAAGATATTGAATAAAAATATATTTAAAAAATAGTACAATAAGTTTACCTTTGTGATGAGATACTAAACATTTGTTTATAATACTTGTGCGATAAAAACAGGCTCGCATGGTCTGGAATCTTGTTGATTTTTGACGACATAGAGTATACATTTTTAAATACCTATTTCTCGCCACTTTTATTTATAACTAAAGTATCCTATCTTAAATGGATCTTTGTTTACGTAATTTAGAAGTAAAAATATTTATTCCCTCGTTTAGTTACTCATTCCATTATTGATAGGTAATATAAATAAAACCAGATTTACCGATGACCTGAGGAAGGTGGCCGGAAGCGGCTGGATGCGGAGGGCGGAGGGCGGAGGACCGGGTGTGGTGGCGTTCATTGGGAAAGGCCTGATATGATGATGATGATAAATAAAACATATTCTGTAGGTGCAAGTATTCAAAAAGTAACCTTCAGGTGATATTTATTCCGTTTATAGGTTGAGAGTAAAGGTACACATTTACTCCAGAACCATGTGTATTTGTTACTAACTCTATCATAGATATTACTTCGAATTTCCGACTTCTTGTTTATTATTTCCCAATGTTAAACCACAAATCTAAATAAAATCATTGTAGAAATATTTCAGACCAGTCAAGTACTTTTGTCCAATTAATTTTGGTCCGGAACAGTATTAAATCTTAATTGGGAATGCGGCCATGAGGCTCTCTCCAAGAGTTCTAGTGGAATTTTCCAAAAGCCTATTCTAAATATGATAATCAACAACGTTATAAATCATTATTTTTCTTAGTATATTCAAATATTTTACCACTCTGAATAGATTTGCGTGATACGTTGCGTCGGAAACTAATAACAATAGGACTAAATGAGTTTGACTGATGTGTAAATATCAAAGTTTCAAACATTACAAAAAATGAGCCAAGTTTCCAATTTGCAAGTGAAATGTGAAACAGTTGTGAAATCTACAGTGGGAACTAGGAGTTTTAAAAACATTCGAAAGGAATCGTTACCGTCATTTGATAGTTATTGAATAAAAAGTAAATGTTGTTAAATTGTGAGAAAACATTCAGTGAATTCGATATATTTCGCGAAATTGCATAAGAGACAGAGCGTTAGAAATGCTCCGACGAGATGACTGACAGTATGTGAAGATAGCGTTATAGGAAGCTGAAATAGATATCAACATTCTTTTGACATGAATTCTTGTGATCTGGTTTTTCAAACACGTGATGCGCAGTAGGGTACCATAATAGCCACGTCCAATACTGAATGGAATGAAGAATTTCATTTTACATCAACTTCACTGCCCGTTGCCTACGACTTCGACCGCGTGGAATTTGGAGTCACGTTTTTGCAATTGCTTAGCCTCTTTTCCGTAATAATGTCATAAATACCTATATATATATCGAGGACATCAAACTGAAATATACAATATAAACAATATACAGCGTTCTAAAATGGACTGCAAAGTTAACGTGGTACTACAAACTGTTTTTGCTGCTAGTGTACATTTCATTACTTGTTTATTTTGAATCTGACGGAAACTCAAGTAGCATTTGTTTTCGTATTTCATTTAATTTGGAATGGAACATAGATGGAGTTATGAGGGCCCATGAAATAAACTGACCAATGTAAAACCTCGACATGACCGAAATCATTTGGGACGACTTCAGTTAGACGGAACTCAGTGTATAAGCATAGAATACCTAATAATACTACGTATAGAATGGACACTCCCTTCCCCCCGCCAATCACAGCTTCCTCACCCCGCGCCGCAGATTTGGGTAGCGTTTAGGGCACTAGCCGTCAGGGCTGTATGTGTTGCTTGAAAGATAATTAAAAGAATAATGGTGAAGTATTGTGCTGTAGGTGGTTGTTTGATTAACAGTAATAACAAAAAGAGACGATTTCATTCTTTTCCTCCAGAAGAATCGAGGTAAGTAACATGTGTTTATTTGTTTGTTGTACGACATTTACACATTTGCGTTAAGTCGCGAGACGCTCGCATCGATGTGGGTCTTTTTGAATTAGGTAACTTGTCCCGCGAAATTATATATGTTTTGTGACAAAACATATTAAATCTTAAAGAATTTAAGTAGTATTAGTCACGCCTTCAATTAAACCCCACGTTCATCATATCCATGAATTATTCAGGAACCTGCAGATCATCAGGAACTTATTACATTCTAGCGCCCAACGTGGGGTTTGATTGTAGCGTGTAAGAAGATACCTGAATTCTAAAAAATTTAGGTAAAGTTGGAAAAACATCTAGTTTCGTGTGACTTAATATATCAAGGCAAAGATCAAGGTAATTTTTATACTCTGCAAATTTTATATTTTGTACACTTTAGACTTTAGCGTGTGGTCCACCGTACATACATTGGCATAATTGCCAAGTGTTCATGCTAGTAAAAAAATCGGTTGTGTAACTTTTAATTTATGGCAGTCATGCATACACGAAGATAAAAATAAATGTTTGGACTCCCTCTGTTGAAGATGTCATGATTATTGACCACGTCGTTGGCTTAGTGGCTTGCTTATTGGATTCAAGTACCAGAAGTCGTGAGTTCGATTCCTTTTATGTATAGACATCTTTAGAGTTCGTCTTAGTCTGGGTACTATATTAGTGAATTGGTCCTTATCTAATTTTAATGGTACAGGATAATGAGACGTTCTGATCTGAAGTGAATAAAATCAAGTTTGGGATTAGACAAATGTAATGTACCTATAATACATAAAATTTATATTTAATTAAATTAAAAATAACGGAACCGACGTCACGTTTGAATTTTCACCTTTTTGATGTAATCGAAATTCAATGAGCGATTGTCTACCCACTTGCGCGTATGTGTAATTGCAGCATAATAAAAAGAAAAAATGACATGTGTCATACAGTGGCGTGTGACGTGAGCTTACAACGTAACATTGTAGGAACGTTTCCGCAGTTCCTTTTGTTTGGGTATAAAATCTTTTTTGTTTTACAGATGTAGATATATACTAAAAAAATTGTTTTTCAGATGTATATACGGGATTCAAGTGATTGGGCGACCCGACTTAAACAATAAAAGTTTAAAGAATTACCGCGTTTGCGATCTTCATTTCTGTGCTTCGGATCGTCTTGCAAAGAAATCAAAAAGAAACGCAGTACCAAAACGCAGTACGCCGTCAAATTCTGTTCAGCAGTTTCCAAGTTTAGCCCGTACAGACATACATACATACATAGACACGATTTTTTTTATTTAGACATTTATTTATTTTAAATATTCAAACATTACAGATTATTATTCGATTGCGTTACAATAATTTTTATGCTATAGTCGAAACAGGCATTCCTCTCTCTAGCATTCCCTTACATTCCGTCATCAGCCGTCCTATGCCGTCCACGAGCACGTCATTATACTTATTTACACGTTTATTATATTTTTGGACTCCACTGGTCTTAAGGTCTGAATTGTTTTTTTACTTTAATGTACAGAAACGCCTTTTTACTGTTTTAATATACATATGTATAGATAAAAAAATATATAATTTGCACAATGATGAGTGTCGTCTTTTTTCCCTGTATGTCGAAAAATACTTTATTTTAGCACATGCGCCAAGTTTAGTGATATATTTTAAACCATAATGAAAGAAAGAAAAAATTACACGCGAGTAGGAATTATTCCATAACATTAGTCCACGACGCTGGCCCAATGCGGGTTTGTGGACTTCACATACGCCTTAGAATTATTACTTCTTTGGCTGGTTTCTTAAGGTATTTTCCTTTACTAAAAACGTTCTTAGTTCGTTCTTTGGCCTGTGCCCGGATTCGAACTCTCGACCTCATAAACGTGAGGCGAGCGCAGTACCAACTAGTCTATCACGAATTCGTACAGTTTTGTATGGTTGCATAGAGATTTTGCACATAAACATCGAAAGTTGGAAAAAAGATTGTATACCTACGACATAAATCTCAATTAATCAACCACCTATATAAACTATTTTTATTTTTATGCACACTTTACGCCGCCATCACAAAGTTACTGGTGCCCACGGCCGGTCCGCGCGGTCTGACACCCCTAACGATTGCCTTACGCATGTGTGCGTGCGCTGCCGTGTGCGGACACGATTATTGTATTTGTGTAAGAATAGGTAGTCGATTTCCCGCCATCGCATACATTTTGGCACAAGTGTCCGCCCTGTGGTATAAGCTCTAAATTATCTTTACTATACCGCACACAACAAAGTTCGTATCATGTAATCGTATAATAATTGTTATGTAACTTTGAGTAATACATACACTTTTTTTCAGTCACTTGCCTCTGTGCTTACGTTAAACTAATGTCTTAGTTACAGACAGACATCGGTTACGATTTTATTAAACTTATAGATTTGTTATTGATGTTATTTCTGTCAGATCCATGTACGCATTCAATCGTAAAAGCTCTATTTATAAAAAAAAAACATTACTTCCTATAGATAGATCAATCCGTCAAACAAATAAACACTAGTGTTCAAATTTAATTTTGCACGAGCTGTGCAAGTCGAAAATAGACCGGATAAAGATATGTTCAAAGAATTGCGCGTTATACTCTTAAATGTAAGGAATACAGAAATTGGCTTTTCATTAAAATATCACTGACTTCATAATGTGTGGACATTAGAGAATTTAGAAATCGTAAACTCCAATTGCCTTTGGCAAATAATGATAAATGTGAAACTCCGATGACATGAGTAATGACAAGTGGTTCATTTGGTTTCCACTTCATTGCTTTTTATGAGATTCTATTTTTGATTTGAAGGTTATGCGCATGTCATATTTGTTTGTTAGCTTTCGTTCCGTTGGAACTTAAAAATAATTGCCACCATGTCATCTATGTACTTCTATTTCTACTAACGTCATCGATGATTCATCGTTCATGCTTGATTTAAATGAGTTATTATGATATACTTTTATCTAGATTTTATGTCCTATGATGAATTATCTAGATTTACATTTTTATTTCCCACTAGCTGTACCCGCGACTTAGTACGCACGGACCACTGAAATTCGTCCTGATGCCGTTTTTCCTAGCCTAGATTTAAAGCGCAAAAATAAAGGCTGAATCATTGGGTAGGTTTTTATTATTTAGAGCTCTAACCGCAGATGTGTTAGTAAATATATTTTATGTAATGCGTGGTCAAACAAACACAAACAGACAAAAATGATCTGAATTCTACCTAACTCTTATTCTTCAACCACCGATTTTTTTTCAATGTATACACTCACAATTTTTTAGATTAAACTAGCTTACAAATCCCATGTGGTAGCCGAATCCGAATAGCACCATTCGCAGTATTCCAGTATCGTATGAGGCTACTCAAAGATACATCCATTTGATAGGCAGCAGCATCTTCTGTACAACAAACTACAAATACTGCCATCACCAACCCGCTAGTCCTGTATGGTGATCAGGTCATACATAACGTCGTTGTTTCTGAAATACCTCCTATGTGGTAAATATTTTGGTTGATTTTTAACACCATTTTATAGTCTTAAAGGCTATATATAAAATGAAGCTACAGCTTTTAACACATATGAGGTATTTTAAAAACAACGACGATAAACCTCCCTTTATTTTAGAAAAAGCGTCCAACACTATTATTATCAGCCGTTGTTCTACCTTGAAATACGTGTATATTTTATCATAATTATTTCATGATTTGTTGGTTGTTACCATGACATTAAGTTTGAGATAAGCTTTATATAATAATATAATAATAATAATAAACTAGGAAGGCCCTACGGTTTTGGCCATCAATTTTATGTTACAGCGTTCACGAAACTGCTACGAAGCTGAAGGTTATGTCAATCTTTTATAGAAAGAATTCGCTGTTACCACAGAGTATTGTTATTTTTATTAGGGATCTGTCAAAACGTCTATCTGTAATAATTCAAAATAATAATAAAAACTACTAGCAAGATTGTTATATTAACCAAGTGGTTTAAAAGTGTTTTAAGGAATTGTATTCGGTTTTACATTAATTATCTCTGGAAATAAGAGGTTGGAGCATAAGTTATATTGCAACTACAAATTAAGAACATTTTTATTTTAAGAAACTATTATAGCGTTAGTGACACATTAATAGATTCTAATCAATTATTTCTTACAATTATGATAATTTTATACTGTTCCAAATTTTAGCTCAAAACAGTCTAGTGGTTATTGAGTTATCTGGGCTTCGCTATTATCCGTTTTGACAGAACCCTAAAAAAACATTAATGAAGCGTGAGAGGTCATGGAGAGAGAGAGGTGGTTACTCGGCGGCACATCGTCTGAAGGACGAGGGTAGGAACTGGTGCTGACGTCATCGGCCGCGTGACGCCACGCTACCCGATACGCAGTAGGAACGCACCCAAGGCCAAGGCTTATCCGTACTTCGACCTAATAACTCTTGACATTGCGTGGATAAGGCACTTTTACCAAAGGCAGAGACAATCTACTGTAATATAATAAAATGGCTAAGTTTTTGGGTTTACTCTAGTTAATTTTCGGATTAACCTGGGAATTATTTTATTAATTATTTTAAAAAAATATTGTGGGAATTAATGATTCGCCGTAGATAGTCTTGGGCTGTTTTTTCGCCCGGTTAATTTAATTTCGACAAAAAGTCGGGGCGATAAACTGTGTTCTGAAAATGGTAAATAAACATTATTGCGGCGTTAAAATAGCATGGCATATTGATACAAGTGTTCGTTAACAGTTTTATTGACGATTGACGAAACACATTCAAGAGCTATTTAATTAAATTGTCATGGTTGCATTACAACACTGTCTATCAGTACTTTATCAAATGACAAACTAGCTCCATAATTGTTAAAATAATATTATATAGGAAGCTAGCACAAGTAAATCATTGAGTAACTTTAAGCGTGCGCTACACGGGGTAATTTGATTGCCGATCCGATGGCCGATTTCCAAATCTATAATCAGATTGTATCGTGTGGAGGCAAATCGGGACGTCGGTCCCTATATCGGAGACTGAATCGAGACCCAATCGCCCGTTGTCAAATCGACAGCAATCTAGGGCGATAAAATTTCCAATCGTAAAATTGCTCGTCTTCCGACTCCAAATCGCTCAGAACCCTCATATGTGACAGCTTATGTCTACTAATTACCTACTATTGTCCGTTCGTCACAACACAGTCGGTTAAACTGAAACCGGGAGTGAAATCGGCGTAGTGTGGATGTGAGATCCAATCTATCGCTCTATAAAATCGGCGATCGGATCGGTAATCAAATTGCCCCGTGTATCTTGCGCTTTAGCTTATATTAGTATCTCTGACTCACTATACATTAGAACGATAAAAAAGTTATATGCAAATACGATATTAATCTTATCGTAAATGTTAAAAAATACGAGTATCACTGTTACAGGAACTCTCTTGAATATTTATATACTGGAGAGCGTTCCCCGTGAATATTCAAATTACCGCAACAAATATTTTCTCACGTGGTAAGTCAAAGTACCTACGTTCCTTAGTTAGTATTTTTTGATGTTATTCTCCGATAAACAAATTACCGTGTTACACTTAATTTCAAAATAATATTTGGGCCAAATGTGATTCGGGCATGTAGGGTTCCCCGTACGTAGGTAGTTTCTACTACGTACCATGCCAACCAAAAGCTAGATCTGTGTTTTGTATATGTTATTTGACTATAGAATACGATCGATGAAAACTTAAATGAAAACAGGTAGGTTAAACAAAGAAAAAATATGTATTTATTTATGTAGGTATATAATTTACAGACAGTATATTAAATATACTGTCCTATTCCACTCGAGCTCTAAGCAATGACACCTTACATGTATATAATATTTTTTTATGTACCTTAAATTATTTTATTTCATAATTTACATTTGGGTAAAATGTGAAAATTTCGACATTCCGGTATTTGAGCTGAGGCCTCTGACAGACTTTATCTTCGCACATGGATGTGCCAACCCTCGGGATCTTCGTTAACTTGACCTTGTAGCTGATTTATCGTGGGAGGGGGACGCAATGCGGCATTCCGGGACGGGAGCGACCTTGCTTGTGGCGCCTCCATACATTCTCACTGTCGTGGAAACTTAACTGGAATTTCCGCCTTTAAAAGACAAACATATTTGATATTTTTTCACGATTCAAGTTCCATATTTAAAAATCCTGCCTGACTTTTAAATAATTGAACTTGTATCTTAAAAGAGACTATTTAGAGAAAGTTCATTAATTTAAGTAGTTCATTAATATGTTAGATATTAATATTTAAAAAGTCAACTCCATTAAGACTATGTTCTTGAAACTTGGAAGTTACTTGCTTAGTTCAGGTGATGGATGAAACTAGATGAAACTAAAATGAATAATTTAGCGAAATCGAGGGCGGGGCTAGCGACTACTTGGAACACGAGTAAGGAATTTCATTGATAAAATGCATAAATCTTAATAAAGTAAACTAGGTGCTGTTGCCGAGGGAAGAAGGGGGGCGATTGCGTGGGTAACAAGACTAACAAGGAAGGGTAGGGCGGACGAACGTGGGCGTAGCGCTGTGGGCGGGTGGGACCTGTAACAACGTTTAACATCGCGTTTTACCCTCACTTTACCTAAAAGGCAACTGTTTGTTTAAGAATAAAATTTTATTTCAGTCTATTTACGTTAAATGCTCTTTCTTCCCTTTTACAAAGAGAAAGTACTATTTTTTTAATCCACGTGTTGTCGTCATCGCCCGTTGTGTAAGGTTTTGAGATAGTATTTTTTTTACCGTCCATACCTTCAACTACAGTAAGTAAACAGGTGAAATACACGTAATTATATGAAGAAACAAGTTATACCCCGCTTTGTGATTATACTTGCATTTGCCTTAGAGAAATTACAATTACGTAACCAAATAAGGTTAGTCAGTACTCTACGTCTACACACTTATAATATTCTAAAGTAACTTATAACAAAAAAAAATAAAAAAAAACATAGCTTTCCCTCGTTTTCAAATTCGCTCCCTTTTCATGTCATCCACATCCACCCAACGTCGCGTCGTTCCACTTCCCACCCCCTACGTAACTCGTCTCTCAATGAAATATTCAGACCGTACTCAACGGTGGGCTTGCCCCCACCTGAACCGCGTTTGTTCTTCGTAATGCTGTGATGTCATACCGCTACCTAGTTACCCCACTGGGACCCATCAACTCGCCTTATTCAACCCACGTCTGCCAGACTTGAGCTTTGGGTATATTATGTGTCTAAATACATAAACGAAATATACAGTGTACACTGTACGTAGCACTAGTTGTTTTCCGCGACTGCGTTTGTATTGTCTGTGCTATGTGTCATCATCATTAATTTAAACGCTACTCCTGCCAGAAGGGCTCGTTATTGTTAGTTTTTCCAATGTTCAAGCTATTTTGGGTTAGTTTTACATATATTTGCCCTTGACTGTACACCGGTAATCTTTACACCAATAGTATAACTACTTAGACTGCATTTATTAAATTTACTTGAATCCAATTGGTCATACTGTGTAGTAGAACTAATTGGACGGCCTTTATTGTATTTACTCATTTCTAATATGTCATACTAAGCAGTATAACTAGTTGGACTTTTCTGTCCAATCTATCCGATCGTAGAACTCATAGTATAATTAGTCTGACTAACCCGCTATTTTGAGGTATATTATGTCCACTACTGAAATTTCTCGTGGTATCGTTTTATTGTAGATTAGACTACCCACCAGTTGTTCAAAACTATGTTGTCTCATGGTGCTTATGTCTTGAAAAGAACTAATGTATATTTAACTGGACGTTGCTTGTACGTACGTACACCAAGTAGAAGACAAGTAACATGTTACCCTTGGATTACAAGAGCCTACACGTGTTGAACTTTAGGTCATCGTATGCTATTAGGTATGTACTCGTACATGACCTTACTTATATTTAGACCTTGCGTTGTTATTCTACTTTATAGCCAATCATATTAGCTGAAATGAGCTGGATTAATCACTAAAACAGTTTGATAAGGTTTAAGTAGTGCTTATATTACACTTGACCTCCCTGACATTTTGACCTTGCATGATAGTTTCTACTTTATGCTTAATCGAAGTAGACGAAATGTAATTGATTAAGTAGGTACTCACAGCATTTTGTTGTACCCTCCCTCTTTACCTTGATTTTTGCCGTTCGTCGCCTCTATCAGCGATTCAGCACGGGCACAAACGAAGGTTCTTCCGGAAACTGCCATAAATAGCATTTGTTTGATTTTCCTCGAACCATGCGAATGAGTAGGTAGGTACTTAGTTTATGATTAATGCAAATTTTACTCATCTACCGATTTATTATGTCTGCACCACATCAGCCACGGTTTATTTATGTTGGCTAAGTCCTAGGGTGTGCACTTGATAATTTGATTGATGGAATTTAAATTTTACCAATTCTATTCGCAGATTTGTGAAGGTTATTCGTCTGAATTTGTGTTTTTATTTAAAATTAGATCTCCGAACTACATTTTGATAATTAGAGAAACAATCATATGGACGTTTTGCCAATTGTACCATTATTACCCGGCGTTTTAAAAATCATATACAAAGATCTAGATAGTTAATATTGACAAAATAATATATATTTTTTACTTTATGTAAAAACAATAGTGAGTCTTTGTCCAATCAAACATCCATACTGTATATTTTCAGATATTAAATTGAAAACCAAATACTACATAAATACTGCTGGCCAATGACCGCGTGGCGTGATTCAGAATTCAGGATATTTCGGTCACGACCAGTTTGGACATTAAACAAAAACGGATGAGATTGTTTTTCAAGGAAAGAGCAGTAGGCATTGTTCACATATAATACTCCTATCCTATTCCGTAGTAATGTCATATTTTACACAGTGTATAGGATATTTTAATAAAGCTCAATAAACTGCATAAAGCATCATGATGTCCCTGTAGTATTTCTTAAAATTGCGTTTTGTTTCTATAGATAAATTGATAATTAATAAGAGATATAATATACATCATCATTAGGTTATTTCTGTCTTCACTGTAGGAGCACAACCCTCTCTCATCTGCCGGAGACAGACGGAGGATTTGGTCTACACTCCCCGCGCTGGCCAGACGGGTTGGGGAGGCCTGATTGATGTTTTATGATGTATTCCCTCAGTCGCCTTGTACGACATCCACGGGAAGAGTTGGAGTGGTCCTATTCTACTCTACCGGAAACCACACGGCAATATAATATACGACCAACATGAACTCAGCTGACCTTGTTACCCAAAACTGCATTCTTCATTGGTCAGTTACCACCCCTGAAGAGTTGTCGACTATTGTTTTCACAGTTCTCAGTTCTGACGCAGTTCTCATATTAAAAAAAATAACCATTAAAGCAATTTGCGTATCAACTGGTATTTTTCCGACTTCCATCATAACCTTTGTTTTTAAGAACTGCTCATTTGTAGTGTGGAAATACTTTAATTAGCACTACAGCCCCAGGGAGGTGTTTGGATGCTCTCCAAAAATCGCTTGGAGGAATTTCGCAGCGGTTGAACTTTTAACAGCCTCACTCGTACATGTCTTTTTGGTGAACTGGTAAACTCGTAAATAATGATTTAAATAAGACTGAAATCACCGATAAATTTGTTATGTCCAAACAACATACTATAACAACAGATCCGGTTTGGATGCGGATCTCTGTACCGATTAACGTTTATTAAAAACAAACTTTTCGGTTCGAGGCGTTGCACACGGTTAGTAGGCTTTTCCGCGAGAATTAAGAACTGTCCTGAGGTAAAAATAGCCTGTGTCCATCTAGAATATACCAGGCGTTTCAGCAGTCGAAGAATTGTTTATTAGTTTCGGAGGTTATGTCGAGCAAACTCGCATATTTTACCTCTTTATTATATTAGTTTAGATTAGCATACCTATTATTAGTCCATTAGAAATTCGCAAACATAACTTTTCGTGACTTCTTAAATGAATTTAGAATTATGCTATGTCACTTTTCGTGACTTCGCAAGTGATTTGTATTGTGATTGAATAACGTTAATGTGAGATTTCTTGAACTTTGTTTGTTGTCAACGTTAAGCTACCACGATAAACGATATTGTGTTTTGTTTAGTACATTTTTGGTATTGTTATGTAGTTTGGTGATGATGTCACACACACCACACTGATAAAGGCATAGCTCGGTCATATGTAGTTAGCACGCGATTCTATATTTGGATTTGTTCCGGCGATAAGGTGAAGGATAATGTGGTATCGATTTTTTTTTTGTGGAAATTCCGTGACTGAATGGTTCGATCGGTCGATTGATCGATGTGATATTAAACATATACTTATTGAAGTGAACTCGTATATACACGCGCACGATTTTTTATTCCATATATGAATAAATGAAGAAACGACAAAGACAGATTGTAGATGTGATTTGCAGAAAACCTACCAGTTTCTCTTACGATAATGTTTTAGAATAGCAGAATTTCCTGCTATGTAAGAGGAAAAGCTAAAATTCAAGCTTAATATTATGACAGGTAATAGGTAAAACCAGCGTCTCCACTGTTTACACCAACAAATCATTTTCTTACATGCAAAGTTAACTTTTAATGTTTATATAGCCCGTGTCTCTAATTTATAACGGAAAATTTACGTTTCTAATCCCATTTCCACAGTGTTATCATTAGCATCTGTTATGTAGATAACCCTCGGTAATCTGTCCACAGACAATAAAACCATTGTGATTGTGAAATATTAGCTGAACTGCGCTCACGAACAATTTATGCTCCACCAATATTAACTCTAGTTGCAATAATGGTTGTAAATTAGTTGAATCAATGTTTTGTTTGGATGAATCTTTTACTAGTATGTTTTAGTATGCTTATGTAAGTGATATCCTCGCTGTCTTTATTATAATTAAAAACAGTAGTGAAATGATTCGTTTATAGTGATAGTGGGCCCGATTCTGGAGGCACACATTCAAAATTTGACAGCGCTAAAATTGGTTTTGTCTTTATCTTCATAATACTGTGTGACAAGGATAGCAACAGTTTTAGTGCTGTCAAATTTTAACATTGTGCCTTCAGAATCGAGCCCATTTTGTTAGTTAAATCTTTGTTACTAATTTAATCTCCTTGCTCAGGTTAAAGCAACGCCCAAATGATGATTAAATAAGAAATATTTGCCTAAAATAATCTAATTTAGTCTAGACATACGTGACTTTTCCTCAGTGGAGCTTATAAAATAAATCAAAATATCATTTGTACACTAAAATAAAAACAATGTAGTCGAAAATCAGGCAAAATTCGTGCGAAGTAATATTGTGTATTCACTGAAATGACATACTTTGCCAACAAGTCACAATGCATTACAGAGACTTTCACTATCAATAAGTTATTGATTTGTTTATCTAAAGCAAATTCATATTATGATGATGAATGCATGTGCTAAGTTATCAAAGTAGATCAATCAATACTAAAATTCGTTGTGGATTATGTTCAGGTTTTATTCAAACAAGTACATATACAAAGAGGTTTACATATGTATTATCTTATCTGTTAAGTTGGTACACAACGCGAGTGAAGTAAAGTTGGTGGTATAGTGTTAAACGATGTTGGTTACAGGTGCGCGCCGCACGTCCCTGCCGGGGCTAGCCGCTACGGACTTGGTTTTTTCGGCTGCGTCTACATCTATCGTCAGGCGGTTAGACGAGGTAATTTTGATATTTTTTGCACTCGCCATGAGTTATGCAATTACTAGATATAAAGTTTCATAATGTATTACTGCTACTACTAGACGTAATTTCTTATTTTCGTAATTTATATAAGTATTATTAAGTAACAAATTACGGGAGTTCATACCATTCGTTTTGGCAGGTTCGCATGCCCATGGGTGTGTTAAATGGTTCCTTTTTACTTTGATGCAGGCACATGCCATCTAAATATGTGTTAAATTAAATCGTATTTTATAATGAATAATAAAAGTCGTGAGTTATGACTTGATTAGTGTCATTCATTAGTGTTATTCTTATTATAAGTGTTATTAAGCTAAATTGTAGAGTCGCAAAAGTCATTTTAGGTAACAAAAATGACGAACAATTCGGTATCAGCAAAGCGTATGGTCATATGTAATGGTTGTGCATATTGTCGTAAATCGCTTGCCATTATTAGCGTAATGTATTATTTATTCATTATCATCTTTAGTTTATTTTTATTACCCCATGGTTGTGTCCATGTTACGAGGTGTATATGCCTTTTTCTTTCACTCAACCTTCTTTCTATCGTATTCCAGTTTCATCTCGTTTTAAGGGTTTACTAATGTTTCTGAAAGTTATGAATATGGTTGTATGTTCGTAGATTTTTCACCTTTCTTGAATCTGTTTTGTTACAGTTATCAAACTAATCTAAACTATACAGAGTGTACACATCTGATTTCGTCACACTTAATTCCATCGTGTTCAATGTTTCCTGGCTTGCAAGATTTATCTTTGCTGTATGATCCACCGTTTACTAAATGACCCACTCTCACTACTCCTGAACGGCAATCAAATCGGTTCTGTCCAGCTACTTCAACTGACCATGTCTTTTGTGGGTAAATCCACTATCACTTCCCGGTTTTGTCTCTACTTTCCTGTAGGTAGAGATCTGTTTTGTTACATTTTTAGATTTGAAATATTATGTAAGATTTGTTTGTATACCCAGTTTGTAATTTGTTGAATCTGATACACGCTGGAAATTATATTTTAAGGATATTGGTGTTGATTTACCTGTTCTTAATCATTTTTTTGGCATATACGTATTTAACTCCAACTACTGTATTTAAAACAACATAAAGTAGTTGTTCATTTGAAGAAACCCGGGAATACAGCTGCAGAATTTTCAGAAATGAGGATTTAGTTTATTGTTTAAGCTTTTAAAACAGGTGGATAAATGGGTAAACAACTCTGAAACTCTCGTCATTGTTTATACAGGCGCTAGGCGCGCTACCAAGGGCTTCTTAAAAATATTTAACTATGCTTATAACTAAAAAGAAAAAGAATTATCATTAAATCTCCACTAACGGTTATTGAAATCGAACTAAATTCAAACACAAACGACTTATACTTATAGTCAGTAGTTATATAGTATTTTCATTGATTTTTCGATAGTACAAAGTCCAAAGCTTGTTGGCTTTGACGTCATAGCTCATAATCACCATTTTCTATTATTTATTTTTTGAAATAGATACTCTTTGTTATATAATTTGTACTTAGGGAAATCTTGCACATATGAATTCATTATTATTTAGCATCTATAAAGGAAATATCAGACTATTGCTAGCATATAACACTTATATCATTCATTTGTCTTCTGTTTAGAACAGATGTTTCTTGTTCTCCATTACCGACTGTCCCATTTAGCTGATTATAAATATTGTTGAATATATTATATACTTTGGAGTGGAATTCTGCGACGCATTATGACCTCAAATGTATAAATACGTGCATTCCATTCATTGCTGGATGGTCGGTACATCATTCCTTATTACTGGCTGTTCTTGAGCTGTTTCGTATGTTTCACACAATAATGTGTATATTTAATGACGTACTAAGTATAACAAAACGAGCTGCGTCGCAAAGCTCGCACGCGTCGTTCGCTTTTATCTGCTCCTAACTGGTTCTGCAATGTTCATATAGCTTTTGTACATAAGCTGTGCTAATTGATAATGGTTCTTTATATTAGCCTTCTTTTAAGTGTAAACATTATTACTAACGATATATATATACATATATAATATTATATACGATTTCAAAGACAAACCACTATTTCTCAATTGATTTATCATCAATGCTACAATATACAGCAATGTCGCAGTATATTTTATTTGTACTTTACGGTCATTGTTAGACGTTTATTCATTAACCTTTGTTGCTGTACTACCTCTACTACTATAATGACTTGTTAAATGCAAGTACTGGTGCATTGTTCTTATTGGAAAAATAGATTATTTCGTCGCTTATTGCCTGGTGTCGTGTCAACCTGTTTTTTAGAAAGATGGCTGGAGTCAAGGGTTCATTCACTGGTAGCGGTTGGACAGGTACCTCTAGACGGAGTTCTGCGTTGTCGAGACAATGCTGGCTGGCTGTGCCCCGCTGCCTCGGCGAGGTATCCCTCAGTGTCGCTGTGTGCGAGTGTTCACAGACGCGTCACACACGGCCGCACTGCGCAACATTGATTCGTGGTTCGCGCGTAATCGTTCGTCTCAGTCTCAGTCACCAGTGCGCAACGCCAACAGAAACAAGTGTTCCGCGCTACCGTAGCGCTTGCTTTTATTTTGCGTTATTTTTTTGTCTACTCTTTAACAAAGAAAACCTGTTTGAAATTGCATATGTATTATTCTTATATGGACCTGATAGAAAAATATGTTATATTAAAGAGTGGCACATCATTTGGTGCTCTACATAGTTCGATTCTTGTGTTGGGTAATATTCTGTGTCAGTTGCTGTGCTTGTGTTTGTGATAGATCGGACTTTTTCATCGCCAGCGGATTCCAATTTGGGATTTCACCACGAGCGGGCTCAAGGAAGTGTATTGTCAAGTGAGTTGAACATTTATGAATCTTGTATTCCATTGATCAGCTTACTTTCATTAAGTAACCTTTTATTAACCTTCAGTACAGCTGTTTTTATTTTTATTTTTATTTTGTATGTTACTTTTTCGTTCTACTGTGTGAGAGTTAAGTAGATATTTGTACTTCCTGAATAGTTTTATTTATTATGAATTTGTTTCCATTTGATAGTTTATATTCGATGACGGAAAATGTTGTTGCAAAACAGTCAGTATCTGTATAGTAACCGAACTGCATTTGGTGATTGATGAGTGGCCCCACATCGGCTACCACGTCACGGACAGTGAGCGATGTAGGCTGATGTAGGACTGCGCTTATCTCTACGCGTGTTTGCTCACTAGTCACCACCATCGCTGAATCTGTTCGATACCCCTATTATACTACTATTTATTCGTAAAAGTATTTGGTTATTACGATGTTGGTAAAAAGGATTTGAAATAATATGTTTGATGGTTTATGTATTCTCGTTCTCACAATCTATCGTTACCATCATACAGGGTGAAAATATTTCAAATATTATGACTTTTTTGATTTTTTTCATTTGTTCTTATCTTAAATTTGACATATTTTTCTGTGATTTTTATTTTAAATCAGAGAAAGTTTGATTTATTAGCTTTTGAATTTTGATTTATGTAACTAATTGCTGTTTCAAACATTAGCCGTGATAACATTCCAATGAAGGTTTCACTTTTCCAAAAAATCTACTCTCTAGAGTGCGCTGTGTTGGCGTGTGATATGTTTTGTAAGATCAAATCCATATTGGCTTGCACAAGGCCACGGTTTACGTAAAATGTGTTTGCTCATCATTTACGCCATGCTCTGATTCTTAATTATGCTGACATATTGACAAGTTTTAAGACAGCGGCTATTGTCTTGGCGAAATATAAACTTTTATCCTAAAATTGATTTTTTGGATAATGTGTTGTCTTTTGAGTAGATATTAATTAGACTTACAGCTGAACTTCTAAAAGGTTCAGCAATAATTTCAGTGAAGAGTGACGTTGTTTTTACTCTTGTTATTGTTATAATTATCTATAAGGAATTCGCCTTGTCAAATATCTATAACTGGTTGATTTCTTCATTATTATTCAGTGTATGCGTCAAAACATTTAACCTTTGGTGTGTCGGCGGTGAATTGTCATGTTGATTCGTTGCAATGGCGCACCTCTCGCCTCGGTCTTCGGTTTCGTGCGCGAGGGCATCTAAAATGCCTTTTTCATGCGTAGCAACCGTCGAAAGTGTAAGGTCGCTGTTGCTGTTAGTACTGCTTCGCCGCCATCGTACGCACCAAGTGAAAGTGTAGGGACTGAACAGGGTAGTCAGAACATAAATACTGATAAATATATCAAGAATATTCTTTGCTTCACGCATCCCGGCAAAACATAAAAAAATTGAGAAACTGCTGATTTTTATCTTGAAAATATTGTAGATTAAATTTTTTTACTTAATATACGTAATATTTTTGATTGCCCAAATAATGATAAAAAGCATAGACATGCCAAATGAATGAAGTCTGTTTTCACTTCATTCATTTGGCATGTCTATGCTTTTTATCATTATTTTTTTTTCATTATTTATCACCAATCTGGCAACCCTAGCAATGATCTGCGCCGGCGGCGCAGCACCTGCATGTCGCAAGTCCTCGTCGTTGGTTCGCGTGGCTCTAGAAAGCTCCGTGGAAATTTCCATTAGCAACGCAGAGCCTCCTATTCTATTCCGCTTTGCTTTCGTAACCATAGCAGTACCATAATACCATAATTATAGTTTCAACAATATTAAATTCCATTTCCTGGTGTTAACAATTTATATGATGATTGCTCCGTTTGATTCCACCTTAGAGCAGGTAGGCATAATGTGAACATGTTACGGAACACTAATAAAAAGTCTTCTGCAATCTTTACGTGCTATCAAATAGCTTAACTTTCCAGA
This sequence comes from Esperia sulphurella, assembly GCA_947086405.1. NCBI lineage: Eukaryota > Metazoa > Arthropoda > Insecta > Lepidoptera > Oecophoridae > Esperia > Esperia sulphurella. The sequence continues at coordinate 11,293,705 of OX352270.1, read as the reverse complement.
AGTGGTAATTTAGAGGCACGTTCTATCAATCCATCACACAGTAATAATATTGTTTATTTGGTAATTAGCGCTGGCACTAGTGGGACTTGCAGTACGTTGGCACGCGGCACCGAGCGCGTGCTATACTGTGTATGTGATCGACAATATTGCTACAAAAGTTCAAAATACTTTGTCTAAGTTGATAATCTCTGCTCTCTTTCTCATCCAGTAACATAGAAGTTTTATAAAGACAATGTAATTAAATCTTTTGTTTACGAAAAGTTACATGATTTTTATTTAGATGTCAGGCCCTCCTCAAGGTATATTAAATAAGTAGGTACTTGTATATAGGTTTGTTTACTACTCGTTTAAATTGTTGATTACGCCGCGCCGTTGTTTTATTGTTATAACAATCTCTATACGAAACTCTTTTAATATAAATCTTTTGTGTCGAATTTTGTGAATTTGTCGCGAAATGGTATATTTGCCTTTATTGTGAAATCGCTATTTTTAGTTATACTCATATGCCTCCACCAAGTTCTTCCTTTCTTTAATCTTTAATTAAACATCAATTCAATTACTCTTTATTGCACAATACAAAATACACAGATACAATAATAAAGCAGTTTACATTTTGTTTTTAAGATTTCGATCGATTTGTCACTTCTGAGTTTTCTCTTCTCCTTCACCCCTGTTCAGATGCACATATTACTATTATGTGACCTACTATGAGCTTGGAAGGACATAAAAAACCTTATTTGCCCTGCCGACCAACCATTCATGGAGTTGGTCGGAAAGGAAAATTTTTCATGAATGAAAATGATGAGTCAATCGTTTGGCTGCCGTTTGTTTTCATTCAGCCAGCTACAACCTACATGATGAACAAAACGCTTGATACTAGCCAAGGATGTCGTGTTGAACGAGCTTCGACACTTTTCACTATAGGCGCGTCAGAAACAAACAGTGTTAATGTAAATCTGTCCAAAGACGATGCTGAACAGATCGGACATGTTTTCGCTAACGGGGATCCGCGTTATTTTCATCTGCTAATGTTATTTATAATTCTCCGACTATATAAATAACTAGCGCCATGTACTGTTGTGTCGGCTACGATGCGTTCTCCGTTCAATATAAATCATCTTCCTTCCTTGAGGATTTATACATAATATTCACATGATACTGTGTTTTAATTTATTTTTTAAATTTGATCATGGGATCCCACAATAGTCTACAGTCTACTAATGGGCCAGCTTTCTGTCAAGATAACGATGACACCAGCCTGGACAGTTTGTTGTGTTATAACTATAGAGTTTATTGCTGACCATCATTTAGATTTTTCTTAAAGTCACCTAGTACTACATCGATAGGACGACTGGGGTGGCACTATTTGATTTCCGTTAGCTGTCACCCGTATAATACGATACTTAATCTATCAAGTGTGTTTAATACATAGGTTTAATACTTGATCCTAGACTTGAATATAGTGTGTCAAATGTCACTGATTGCATTGGATATTGCGAAAGATTTCTATCAAATGTCATTGATGCGGCTAGTGATTAACAGATCTGTAGAGCGGTTGGCACAATATAAGGGTAGCCGCAACCGACCCACTCACCTGACAATAACCCACATTCGTGAGTGTCGCTTCCTCAGTTCTAAGATATCTTGGCCGCTCCATACCTGTACAATCTTAATAAAAACTTAACTTTCGAAAACTGTATGAAGAACTAGGGAAATTTTCCTATTCTTTTTTTTAAAGATAATTAAGAAACTTAATAGCCAGGGAAATTACCGTAAATAAAATACCAATAACATGCATCTGCCGTGTTATCATCCCCGGAACGAAAATAATGGATGACGAAAGAATGTTTTATGATATTTAATTTGTTGCAAATAAGCGAAAAACGGCAATACTGAGTGTATATTGTACATACGACTATTTAGAGTTAATTTAACAGAACCTCTGATTACGGGGTCAAAGTCAGTTACATTAATTTACAATTACCTGTGATACAAATAATTGTGTATCGTTTGAAAACGTGAACAAGACGAAGGCCTTGTAAGTAAATTCTTAAACAAGGTACTTGTAATGTTATTACCACAAAAGATGAAGTCAATGAAATTTTACGAAAATACACGGCACAGTGCACCCATTGTGTGTACAAGATAATGCCAAGAATTTTTGTCCATCGTGGTCTTGTGGAGGTGGACGCAAAGCAATAACACGTCGTAGGTATATATTTTTGTGCAGTAGATGACTAATAAGCAATTGACACTTTCTTTACCACCGTGGAATCTTCGATAGAAAATTCACAGGAAAGGATTTTAACCATGGATCTTCTATGTCCCGTAATGACTATGTCTCAAGGCCATTGAAGTCTCCCGCTATGTCCTCTTTGTTCCAGCTCGTTTGTCATATCTTTGACTGCTTGCCAAGTTTGATCGACCACGGCTGTCTCTCCTTGTATGGTTTGTCACCAACAAATACTATTATTTCTTATTTAAAATGTTTGGCCCTATCGATCGTTTCTTTATTATCCAACAATCATGTCAATTCCTCTTACCGGCTGACTTTTGTTACATTTTAGATGGTCCACTTTGCTTTAGTGAATGACTATCTATTTGTAGTTTCTCTGTTAAAATTAAGGTAGTCTATTGGGTTTAATCTATTTCTTTGTATTTGAAATTGATATTTTTTTGTTTATTGATTTAGTGTTCTCCTTGTTATTCATTATCGCAGCTATACATACGCATACGCATCAGTTTTGGTGACCTACTTTTTATTTAACGGAACAAGATACGAAACGGAATATGTGATTTTGTATTAATGTACGTATCTCTACGTGTTCACACGGAATCTAATAAGATGCCACAGCAGCGCATCGCCCAGGTGGTGAAAATGATATTTGTAAAATTAGGTCACACATGGCCTGGGAATAGATATCTCATACAAGCCACGCCCACGTTCATGTGAGCCATATTGGATTTACGCTTTCACGATTACATCGATGAAATAATACTTTACTTTATTAATACTTTTAATTATTGCAGTTTTTTTATGTAATTCTTGTTCTACTTATTATAAAAACAACAGTTTCTATCCTGAGCCATTATCATATTTTCAAGAGGTTAACGTACTGGTATAATATTTACAGGCTGCGTGGTACCAAACTGCCATTGAATAGTACCAGTATTATTAGCTATTCTATAATAATTCACCCAAACTGTCAGAATACTGTGAAACATTAGAAGGCGAAACTAAGAAAAGTAAAATCATGTTTTTTTGTACCAAAGACACTGGTTAACTTAATAAAGCATTGTTTCCTGACTTGACAAGTTTCCTTTTTCCTTATTGGATTTTCAGACAGATATAATCAAAACAGTTTCTATTCAAATTTGTACTTCATTTTCCACTTCAGTAGAGATAATGGGAAATCGGTAATTATGTAGTTGGTTAAGTACATATAGCTGTTTTTCTTTGAATGACAAATATGTACCTGTAACTAACTCACGTGTTTGCTTACGTAAGAGCTCGTCATTCTTAAATTACTGAGACTTTATTGCCGTCACCAGAGGTTTATAAATTAAACTGTTTGTGTTATGTCGAAATCCCAGATCGTCTGAACCGGTCCTATCCGGTTCTCTGCATTCATGACCTTATTACTTGTTGTCAAACATTCCTCGCTTTTCACACTCAATATTCGAATATTTGTATAGCTGACGAGCAATTGACTTAAAACGATCCAAGCGCATTTGTTATTCTTATCAAGCGTTTGAAGGCCCTTTTGATAAGCCACGCACAACAAACATTGAAGTACTGGATTGCTCTAAGTTTGTAATTTAGAATCAATGTAACGTAACTAATATTATTGTTTATTCTAATTATTACGCACTTGTTTGAACTTTACGCTTTTCAAACACAAATAGTATGTTCTGTGCAGTTTGCCAGATTATTAATGATTTGGTTCTAGCGGCTCACGTCCGCAGCCCGCTATTTCTGTTGTTCTCCGCTGTGAGTTGACGTATTGCAGTCGTGTTGCGCTGTGGTTCGCTGTCATGGCAGCGGGCGACCCGCCGAGGCGGGGCTTGCGCGTCACAGAAATACTCCCGGGCGAGATGTGTTCGCCCGTCGTCGGATCGCTTCTAATTTGGTGACGCCGCGCCGCCTGTGCAGCGGCGGCGAGCGTCGTCGATCGACGCAACGGCTCCGACGCAACACTCTCTCGCCAATCAGTGCGTCACAATGAAACCGATGAAATAAAGAGAGATGCTTACACAGAAAGTGGTACTCACGAGTCACAAGTTGGCAATGAACGTGAACCACAACATGTTTGTGTTAGAAAGGGATGTGAATGGGCGGTAGCTATTGTTGTAACTGAAACTTGTTTATTCGGCCTCGGGCTTATTAAAAATAGATGTACCAGTCGCTAAGGCAATTAGAAAGGAATCTCAAGTATCTGTTTCCAATAAAAGAAATCAATGATGCGGGTTGCTCAATAGGTTCAGGCAACTCGTAGGACAATAATAAACGAGCGTCATAACATAATAAAAGATCTTTCTAGTTGATTCGCCCTTGCACATTTTACTGACGACGTAGCAGAGAATTAAAATCAAATAAAACAAAGCTGTTCGGTCGGCTACCTAGCAAGCGACGTGCACCGGTCACACGAGCCACTCACTCGCCCCGGTTCCCTGGCCTGATATAACAACCGACTGGAACCAGTTACGAGCGAACTTGTGTTACAGATTTAAAGTTCTTTTTTTTATGACCCTAGAGATAACAGGTTTGATCTTGAACTTCTTAGTCTTAGCCAATTTATCGTACTGTTGCTCGTGTTTGTTGACCGCCTGATAAAGTTTGTTATCGAGAGTATAGAAGTTCACTGGCTGTAGCTGGACTCAGTAGCCAGTGGTCATTGTCGACTGTAATTGAATGATTGGTAATATATTGGGATCGTGTAAATGTAGTCCGCTGTTGCGTCAGATTGTTCATGCTCTGTCACTGCATTGAGGTTAGTTGAATGCATGGTAGTCAAATGATTTCTAGCGTGTAATGATTTAAAGAAATTGGTCTCATCTGCCTGTGTTTCGCTTCGCGGCAATCGGCTGTTATTGTTATGCTTTCTGTACTTATATTGTAAATAGTTATTACCCGCTTCTTTTTTAAAGTATCTTACTTTGTATAAGCTCACTTCGGATTAGAATAGACCATAACATAATTTTAGTTTACTTTCTCATATAAGTGAAATGTATTTCTTATGAGAATAAATAATTTTAAACCACTCATCAGGTCTTTCGTGGTACTAAATTTTTACTCTACCCACCGAACTTTATCGTCTTGTATGCATGCATAATGCTCACGCCTTGGTCCCAGAGGGAGATGATGTATCGCCACTTTGCGCGATCCTGAAAAACGTCGCAAAGTTACTATTCTTCGCCCATTTTTCGCCCCGTGATTCCACTTGGCGTGGCATGTGTGGCGAACTACATCACCGTCTCCGTGTTGAGACACATTGTGGTACCACATGTCGTCTTGTATTTAATTGAAATCTACGTACATTTAAAAATATTTAAAAGAAGAGAAACAATGTTATCTTTACCTACTGACACTGTTTGATTGTCAGTCATTCTAAGTGACTGATATATTCGAGTTTACGTAAACGTTAGACTGGCTCTATAAATATTTAACTGCCCAATATGTAATAACTCGTGAAATTGTGAAAATAGACATCGTCAGTAAACTTTATAATAAATACACTTTTGCATACTGCGCTAAATATGATGCAACAATCAATCGTATTTAGAAGACAATTTGTGACTTGCTCCTCAAAAGGAATATTAAATTACTTTAAGTAAAATTGATTTTACTGGTCTTTAGTAAAATTCTTATCTAAATAATTTTATTTCATCCATGCAAACCTGAAAATAAAATATTGTTTTGCAACATTTGTATTTATTATAAGTTATCTATGAGTCATTGATTACAAGCAATGACAATTTTTACACTGCATGTGCCAGTTCCCCTGAATTCTTTATTGCTCTATGTCATGCAATAACTTAAGGGTGATAATGATTGATAGCTCTGGCTTGTAATCTTACAAAATAGGTAAAACAGTTTTTCACCTATACTAGTAACGCTAATATCAATCAGTAAGGCCATCGAGATTGTTATTTAAGTGTGTCAGATTTCTCGTGATTGCATTTGATTATAAATCTAGCTGTAGCTTATTGTAGGATTGGATTTACGAACTTAACACAAGAAAAACTAGATTGTTGTAAGTTAATCGCGTATAATGTTGGTATTGTTTTACGGTACTGTGTAAAATGCCAGAGACAGTCTGGATAGTAAGTGGCCATTGTTGCCCATAATATGCTGAGTGTCAAAACTTTGGAAATGATCCAGGTGTTCTAATTTTTGTTGTTTGTCTTAGGTGGACAGCGGCGGCGGTGGCTCGGCTGAAGTAATGGTGTACTCTCTCGGCTGGGGCATGGGCGAGCCGGAGCGGCGCGGCGCGGACCGCAAGCGCGCGCCGCCGCCCGCCGCCGTGCACGCGCACTCGCTCGCCCCGCTGTCGCCCGACGACGGCCACGAGGTGGACGTGCTGCCGCTGCACAACCAGGTGAGCAGGGGGCGTCCTGGGGCAATTGGGGCGGGAGCGATCTAGGACATTAGCAGCCTGTGGAATTTGCGAGCTGGGACGCGATCGATCTGGGACATTAGCCAGCTGAGACATGAGCGAGCTGAGACATGGACACTCGTTGCATAGCCAATTTGATAAGCGTGTGTCGTCAATCTATTGTAGTTAAACGCCAAATGCTTATCAAAATATATCATATGACCCGTTAGAGAGTGCAAAATGGCTTCGTCGTCCGACGTATATTATACGAAATGCTTACGAAGTGATGATGAGAAGATGGTATTTTAGGGTTTATAGAGGAAAACTGCGTTGCCCACGAAATTGAACCGAATGACATTTGCATGCGACAGATTTACGATTATTAATGAATTTTACCATGATAAAATAATTATGTCACAAGCAAAACTAATTGCGAACTGCGCAATTTTTTTCATATTTCTACTTTATACTGTATATTAATCAAAATCATTCTTCAATCAGGGTCCTCATTACTACTTCATTAGTTTATATTTTATGTTAAAAACGGATTAAAATATAAATTAATTATCGTTGTCTAGACGGATACGCCCCTACCTACCTACTACTACCTACTACTCGTATATTGCCGTGCCACCTCTTGTGGCGTGAACTGTATTGTCGATCTATGCCCGTGATGCCCGGTCAATGGCACCAACGACTGGCACCGCTGTATATTTTTTACCTTTTATATCCTCGATCGGCCGACGATCGCACGCTAGCAAGTCGATGGCCAGACAACGGAGTTCCTTATTTATGTATTTTTTATACGCCGGTGCAATTTTGACTTGTACAGTGTACATATAGATATAATTGACGCGATCTTCGATGGCAAAAGCCGATGCAATCTCGTCGGTACCTTAGGTAAAGGAGATGATAATCATGTCATCCCGAGGCTGTTTCTCTTATAGCGAGACATCAAATCGCTCAAGTAGCCAAATGCAAATGTAAAATTATAACAAGCAAACGTTGTGTTGCTGTTTGCTATCAGTTTATTCTGATAAGCAACCTAAATTGATATCAGATAATCGAATGGAGTCTTATGCGCTTATAATAATAGAAAAAATACATTAAATGACGTCAGTCCAATGACAAATAGGTCTTTATTTATGTTTGATACAGGTGTTTGTTGTTTTCGGCGCACTGCCCTCTTATCGGGTACCTTCATCTAATCAGGCAAGCGACGATCATCTGATTCATGCAATTATTTTGGATTAAATCTGATAAAAACCGGATACAGGCCTTGTACCTACATTTTATGTAATTTATGTTTTATATAAATACAGATTAGTTGACCGCCTCATTGGATTAGTGGCTTAGGATTCAACGGACGATCCGCGGTGGAATCCGCTCTATTTGAAAGGGCAGCGGCACGTCGCTAAACGATTCAGTGTCATAACCCGCAGACATACTGTGGATCCTGATGTTTTAAAATTCAGAATATACGTAGAACACAATTGGTGAAGAGACGACTTTATATCCGTGTGGTGCATATTATATGTGCATATATGCATATATTTTTATACATTATAAAAATGCGTGTCATTGATTTAAAAGTTGTGTCGTTGTCCTACACTGGGGGACAGTAGCACGACTTTTCAAAAAATGTGTGGACAAGCAGGTGGGGGACAACGGGAATGATCGAACGATTCACATCCACAACGGCGAAGCTGTTCGCTGCTTGCGAGATCATGGCAGCACACTCAAAATAATAAAGCCTAAAATAGTTTGCCGCCGCACGTCCTCTGTCTGCCGCTGTCAGTCGTTTCGGCGGATGTTGTTGGCCGATGTTGGTTGTTCATCGATACATACAAAGCCATAGTATTTGAAACAGCGGACAATCCTCTGCGTATCATCCGCTAGATGTGAACAGGGCCTTAGCGTTGAACTCCAGCGTCATAGATCGATTCCCACTGAGGGCAGACCCCAGAAGAGGAAAACTTCTTTCTCCTTTTCTTTGATCATGTTGATCCTGAAGTGAAGTGTGCGTCTTAGTTCGTGTAGTGCAGAGAAATTTTGATATAAATAAATGTGTATTGGTCAATTCAATTCATCGGTTTTAATATCAGAAATAGTATTTCTTTGCCATTCAGACAGATAGTTCTTTTTATCTAATGTTGCTACTTTTGCCGATGCGCAAGGTATCTGGTCGTGTGGTCGACTGTACAACGTATCTGTGCCGTAGTGATGTAGGTCAGGCCTGCATTATAAATGTTACATTAATGATGATTATACAAACCGCCTCATTGGCTTAGTAGTCAACAATTTGGCCAGCGTGTTATATTTGTACAGGAGAAAATCGTAATTGGGATTAGACATATGTATATGTTATGGTCAAAGTCAATGTCCAGTCAAACCTATATCGCCGGCAAAATACCGAGCTCGTCTCTCTCGATTTAATGGGTTAGGTTCGGTTAAACCAGACCGAACTAAAACAAATCGAACAACTATTGACTATGACGTTTAGAATCGGTGGGTTAGGTTTGACTTTTGAAGCCTAAAATAAACTAAACAATTGTTATCAAACGGTCATAGGTTTTTGTTTTGGGTTCTAAAAGACTAACCTAACTCACGGATTCCATTTCATCCTGTGACATTCTAAATTTTGACCTCGACCACTATTACTAGTTGTGCCCGTGGCTCCGCTCGTGTGGACCACAGAATTAAATAAAGTTAAAAATTATTAAGTGTTAGATCCCTTCCCCCTCCCTTTCCGCCGCCCCATTCCGGGCTCCCAGTCCATGTAAAGGTCCATAATATTTTTATTAAAATTGTTCTTTATTTGTATCCATTACATTTTCTAGGTGGGCGGCCACACCAGACTGCTAGTGCTAAACGATAGCACAGTCATCAAACCCCTGAACATCAGAGAGCTGCATTTCTACCAGAATATTCCTGAAGATATCCAGAACTTCGTCCCTAGATACAAAGGTGAGCATAGACACATTTTGTGCTGAGAATAGCAAGCTGTTACGTTGCTCGTTATGCTTTTACGATTCGCTGTATGCATCGTAATCATAATCATTCATTGCATCTTACATTTTATTTTTAATTTTGAAATAACGATGGATTTGATTCATCAATGTGTTGTTTTGTTTTTTTACCTACGTGCAATGCATTTTGAGCACTAAGGATTTTAATTATTTATTCTTACACAGTTTTATCGTATTTACAAAAATTTTGTGCTTTTATCGTTACGTTTGGAAACATCGTGATTAAAGCAATGTTTTTGAATGTTTTTATCGATAATTACTTGTATCTCTTACGTCACCAAAGCAAGTGCGTACTGGTATCGCACGTTCCGCAATTACGATGTTAATCTTATCTAAGAAGGACTTTATCGGTGCATAAAGCTGTGAAAGATTTAAGGAATTTCGATAAATATTTTATTGAAATTGCATTCCTTAATGCTCACCTGAAAGAGATCATCACAAATATAGTATTTTTGTGTGTGAAAGATGAGTGTGCGTTCTAGAGTACGAACCCGCTGACCAGTACATAATAATTGTATGCTTGAAAAAAAAAAGGAATGATGATATAATCAATTGGACGCAATATTCGTGAAAGGAATTAATATTTTGAGGCATTGAGTGCTTTCATAATAATTTCGAAATTTCCTCTTTGCAACGAATGACTTATGTATGAGTGAGTTTTCACCTTGAAACGTTTTTTGAATTTTAATGAGAATAATAAATCATTTGAATGGGACAATGTGAGTCCACTAACGCACACTGAAGTGTAAACCGGCAGTGCGGTGGTTTTCAGAGTGACTGAATCATCTTGAATCAAGTGTCATGCTGCTCGAGTCCTATTAAAGGACATTGCATTTATAAATAAGGTCGCGGGTGTAGGTTGTGTGTGAGAGCATAAGCGAGAGCGGAAGCGGGTCAGGGGTCAGGAACAAAATATTAGTTTCCTTGTTGTCGCAAGGGCTGCGGCGCAGCGGCGAGCGGAGCGGCGCCCGGCACCACCCGGCTGAACCGCCCCTAATAGCGCCTTAGCGGTAATTTTACATTTTGGGTTTGTAAACCTTTACTTAAAACTACACAACACACACCGGCCTCGGCCGAACGTGACGTGCTCGCGTGTTCTGCTTTCCAATTCGCACGGCACGTGCTGTTTGTTTGTACTGTGGTCTACATGCAAATGTCGCGGAAATGGACCGTGTGTATGCGGCGCAGAACTCGCGAACGCATTCCGTTTGCACCACACGTCATCTCGCATCCACACACACACATGTTTGTGTTTACATTACACTTAGGTTGAACGTACGGCGGCTTTATCAAACAAAATTGGAACAAAATGTATGAACCGATATGGGCACATTTTATTCTCATTTAATTACTATTCGTTGCGCAGCCGCGGAAGTTCACCTTACCACAGTTAATACAGTTTGACTTACAAGAACATTGTAAATTACAGAAACACATCACAAAAGATATACAAACCCTTTAATAAAATGATGTAACCTGTAACTTTCACTTCCTCATCAATATATACGCTGGCAACTTGCACCATAGTAAGTTGATATTGTTTAACAACACTGATGGTAGATGCCACAGACTCAGACGCCCAGTGGTGTTAAGCAACACACTGGCTTTCCAGAGATCCGGGTTCAAGTCCCGGCTGGGCGGATCTTGAGTTCAAAATCTCCTATCGCTTTACATCTTTCATATGGCCATAATGAAAGTAAATGTGCATTCATCTGGTTTTAATTAATTTATGAAAAGTTTGTTACTGTTTAAAATCAACTTTTTGTTTATTAAATGAATTGATTTAGTGGTAATGCAGTGTTTGTGTGTGAGAGTGCTCCCGTGCTGATAGCGAGGCTGTTTGTTGCAGGCGTGATGCAGGCGTCTAACACGGGAAGCACGAAATTGGACAAGCGGTACTCGCCATGTTTCCGCGACGAGAACGGGCGCAAGCCGTCGCTGGGAGGCAAGCGCAAGCGCGACGACGTGTTCAAGTGCGTATACCGAACGACGCGCCGCGGACGACTCTCCTCGACACTTGTCATGTGTCCTTTATCATATTTCAGAAGCTTTGACGTACGCCGGGCGGCTCCCGACGTCGCCATTAATTCATACCTACTTACATGACTATCCCACTAACGTGTGAGCGATGCGATGCGATCCGATCGCACTGTGCGAGCCTTCGATCACTTGCCGCGTGGAGTCGTGGTAATAATACTATTTTGATGTAACAATATAACAGATAACAACGATTCTGTGTTTCAATTGGCTCCTTCATTTTGTGTCGAATGCTCTAAGCCCCGCGGCGGACTGTTCTACAGCATTTGCTTTTCCTGTTGCAGGTTTAAAGTGCACCGAAATGGCAATGCAAGCGAAGTGCTTAAGAGTATAGCGCATATGGACAATTCTAATAAACAATGTGAGTTCATTTATACTGTTTTTATACTATTATTTAAGAGGTTTATTTGTATAATTATTTTTAAAACTATCGTAATAAATAGGCAGGCGGTCCATCTGATGGTAAGTGGTCAGTGCCGCACATAGCTACTTTGAAGAGCCCTGTGTCTTTGATATGTGGGAAAACTCAGGGGGAGTCATTCCACATATTGACCATGAAGGTTGCATGATTTAGTATAAGAGAGAATGCATTGATTACTTCAGCTCTCCTTCTGCAGTAATACAAGGCAACGTTTAAGATATGTTAAATATTAGTACATTAAGCACAACACACCTTCCAGTGGAGCCCCTAGTCTTGATATTCTATGCTAACTTGAACCCCAGACAAGTTAAAGAATCGAAATCACGAAGTGATTCTTACTATAGAATCACTTCCCCCATAGAATAATTACGAAAAAAGAGATTTCTAGCAAAGTAAATTGTTTTGTGTCAGATTTCCTGATGATGGAGAACATAACGTCGTCGTACCGGCGGCCGTGCGTGCTGGATCTGAAGATGGGCACGCGGCAGCACGGCGACGACGCGAGCGCCGAGAAGCGCACCAAGCAGATCGCCAAGTGCGCCGCGAGCACGTCCGCTGCGCTCGGCGTGCGCCTGTGCGGCATGCAGGTAACTAGCGCCCCCTGTCGGACGCAGCACGGCGTGAAAGCAGATTGCTTTCTGCGACAGATGTGGCCTGCTCATTGCCACTTCAGCTTTTTGATTCTTTCGACTATATCGGTGACCTTGGTTCTTGGTCGGATCTCCTGAGGATATATCTATCATACAAATCTTATCAGACAACATTTCCGCACCCAAGTCAGATGATCCAACGAGACACACTTATTAAATCTGTTAGAATTTGTATAACGCCTATAGTGATTCTTCGCTCCACGTCAGTCTAGTCGTCGTCAGCTCGCCTCCACGTGTGACGTGTGAGACGAGGCGACCGGCAGTATTGACTAAGTCCATTCTCCTCTTCGGATTGTGTACTCACTTTCATGATTGGTTGTTATCAGATCTACGTGCCGGAGACAGGCGCGTGCGTGCGACGCGACAAGTACTGGGGGCGCGCGCTCGCCGAGGAGGGGCTGCGCGACGCGCTGCGGGACTTCTTCGCGGGGGGCGGCGCGCGCGTCGTGCGCCGCGTGCTGCGCGATCTGGACGCGCTGCGCAGGGCCATCGCCAAGCAGACCAACTACCGCTTCTACTCATGGTTAGTCACGCTCTAACTCATAACTACAATACATCCATTTACGATAATAGGGAATCCATAACAGGGAAGCTGACAGAAGAATCCAGTTGGGCTATTCCGCAATGTTTAAAGACATAAGTCTTTAATCAGTGCGTCCTGCCTGTTATGACCCACGGCGCAGAAACGTGGACATCGACGGTGGGCCTGATACACGAGGTTCGAGTCGCTCAGAGAGCTATGGAGAGGGCTATCTATACTAGGGGTTTCTTTGATGGATATGATTCGTAATGAGGAGATCCGACGAAGAACGAAAGTCGCCGACATAGCCGAAAGGATTAGCAAGTTGAAGTGACAGTGGGCGGACAACATATGTCGCAGAACCGACGGCCGTTGGGGCAGACGAGTTCTGGAGTGGAGACCGCGGATCGACACTCGCAGGGTGGGAAACCCCGCCGCCAGGTGGACCGACGACCTGAAGAAGGTGGCCGGTAGCTGTTGGATGCGGAGGGCGGAGGACCGAGTGTGGTGGCGTTCATTGGGGGCCTATGTCAGTAGTGGACTTCTAGGGGCTGACATGATGATGATGATGATGATTATGATTATGATCCATTTACGCACACAGTGACTCATCTTCATTAAAATTTCACCCAGATGAAGACGGGAGTTCACCATGTGATGGATTTTCATCAAACGATAATGTACTCAAAAAGTAACTTCAAACGAAAGTGTTGTTGTATGTTATTGTTGTGGTACAGATACGGAATACTGAATAGGTTACAAAAATTGAAGATCTTTATTTCTGATGGGTTTATGCTTGACCTCAATCACACCTGATGGTAAGTGACGAAGAGGCCTAAAGTGGAGCGCGCTTGAGCGAGAGTGGAAGATGCCTATTCTCACTCTTCCTTTAAAAAGATCCAAGTTTTACTTGTCCGGAAATACGGAAGCTTGCTGGGAGTTTCATTCCTTAGCAGTTCGCTTTATGAAAGAGGAAGCAAAACGCTTCACATTTTATTTCTAGACTATAAATAAATTGTGGAAAATAAATAGGCTACAACAAAGTGGCAAGTTTCAGTTAGGTGTCGCCTGTATATATAAATATGCCTCTAGGAGATGCATCGTTTCTTACAAAATTCTGTTGCACTTCTAAAAGTGGTCTTGTTTGTTCAAAGTTGCATTGTTTGTTCCAGCTCGCTACTGATAGTGTACGAGGGCGACGTGCCGGCGGACGAGGCGGGCGCGGCTGGCGCGGGCGCGGGCGCGGGGGTGGGCGCGGGGTACGACGGCGACGCGTCCAGTAGCTCCGCGGACCTGGCGCCGTCGCCGGGACACTTCGACATGTCCACGCTGCACGACGAGATCGCGCCCGACCGAGAGCCCTTTCATCACCACTCGGAGGAGACCATGGGCGGGTACGTGGCATCCGGCTTGGAGCACCCTAGATTCCTGTTATCATCTTTATTTACCTATATGCTAAGAAGATTCTGGAAAAATCTGTTATTTTCGGTGACACCTGGTCCAACTTGTAGGCAGTTAGTAGCCGGACCTGGCGAGACCAGTGGTGTAGTGGCGTTCACAGAGGAAGGCTTATGTTCAGCGGTGGACATTGACCACTAGCGAGATGGCAACGTATACTTATTTAGTACACACTAAATGTGTGTATGGAATTTATCTATTTGTAGTTCTTGTTATTTATATCGTGTTATCTACACAGTTACGAGGAGGGAGAGGTGGGAGGCCACTCGCCGCGCCGGCAGCCGCCCAGCCCGGACTCCACGGACAGCTGGATGGCGTACTCGTCCACCAGCAGCGAGTCGTGGCGCGGCGAGGCGGAGGCGGAGGCCGAGGCGGAGAGCGAGGTCAGCGCGAGCGGCAAGCGCGCCCGCACCCGCGCTCGCGCGCCGGCGCCCGACCCCTGGAGCGTGCCGCGCGCGCCGCCGCCGCCGCCGCCGGAGGAGCGCGTGGATATTCGCATGATCGACTTCGCGCACACGGCGTTCGCCGGCGCCGCCGCCGAGTCCCCCCTTGCCACCGCTGCGCCTCACCACGGCCCCGACTGCGGCTTCCTCACCGGCATCGACAGCCTCAAACGGCTCCTCACAGAAATACTGCCGCCGCAGCCCTACAGTTAATGGGAACCACGACTCGCGCCGTCGACACACGGACGCTCAGCAAATTTTTTTTATAGAAAATCTACGTTTCGGTCGAAATTCGAGAGAGCTGTGATCATTACGTGAGACGATTTGGATTTGAGTGATGGCAGTGGTCGGCGTCAGGAGTCGATGAATCGAATATGTTTCAAAATTAAGATCATCAGATTTTTGTTATTTATCATTGTGAAGTTATATATTTTATTCATGAATTTCACTTTACAATGTTATAACATTTTTTGCAGAATCGGTCAGTTCTGAAACTTATCATTTGCTCATTGATTTCTGATGCCGACTGTGTAAATCTCAAAAAGTATGTTTTAGGTCACCGATGGACGTTGAAAAATATTTGAAAAGAAAACTATTTTTCCTCAAAAAGAAAATGTTTAAACTGTTTGACTGATGTAACTTTATTAAAAAGTAGAAAAATTATAAACCTGTTTCTGTGCGGTTACATAAAGAGGACACAGCAGGGTATTTTATTGTATACTATTGGCGCCCACCTCTCACTAGATTGTAATAAATCCTTCCTATACCTAAGTATCTTTATATGTAACTGCGTAGCAACTTGCACTTAGCGAATGTTGGCGGTACAAACTATGTTAATTTAATGTTAAAAATATTATAATTTAAAGTGGGACCCAGTAGGTATTCTTATAGTGTGAATTTTAAGTATTATTGTTAAGTTATTCCAGATTTACGCACTTTTGGTTTGTTCTCTTCGGTATGTATTGATTGCCACTAGATATGATTTTTACCTTAAAAATTTGAGTAGACATTCCTTGTCACTGTTAGTAACTAAATAAAGGAGAGATTTTTAAAGGGGTGCAATTTAGTATGAGCTATATAATGTATTGGCCATATAATGTTTTAAAGATAAACTACTTGAATTGTTGTAGAAAACGCTTGTATAAGATTATCAATGCTAATTCTACGTGACACCTGTTTACGATTTCTCTTCCCCCTTCTTTTGCATTTAGAAAGTAAAATTTAGATTTCCCAATGTGAATAAGGCCTCATATAATTCAGTATTGCATATTTCAATAACCATTTTTCAATAGTCCTTTGTATTTGAATGTCTATGCATAGGCCTATGTTGGTAACAAATTGTAAACCAGAATGATGCTTCGGAACTTTTCTGTGTTCCTATTTTATCATTATCTCCTGAACTACTCCAGTAGGTGTTAATCCCAGTCAAATAAGCCAAAGTAACGTTAGCATATTAATCCATTGGTTCGACGTCATTATGAAGACCTTATTTCACTACATGTAAGTGAATAATATGTAATTATGTAAATTTACAACCAATATATGAATCTACTATGCGTGAACAAATATTAAGTAATATAATAAATGTGTTTTGTTTCCCGAAGTAAGAAAGCGAATGGTAAATAAAAATAATAGTATTGTATGTGGAATATATTCAGTTTACTGACCTGTATATTACACTGGACTACTATTTTTGTGCCTACTCGATTTCCGACGCCATTTTGGCGCTGAAGGCTATGCTGATTAGTAACGTGTCCTTGAAACTAAAGTTAATTACACTATATTCTATCTGGTGCAGTAGTTCCATACATTTTCACGAACAAACGGGAGAAAATCTGTGACACTCTTTTAGTTCCGATTGCTTAGGTTTAGAGAGAACACGTGGGTAGCAATGGGGCTTTGAATCTGCAGAATAAGTTAGCACCAGTATGGGACAGTTAGTCCAGTGTAATATAGATTGAGGTCAGTGGTTCAGTAGTTGTATATGTAGCACACATTTGACAAGTTTTTGTTCTTTATTATAATTTTCTAACAGTATTATGGAAGTTGTAATATTGTGTGTAAATAGTAAAAGGAAGGCGTGACTAAAATAAGTACGTAGACGGAGCGATCAGAACACGTGTAATGCAGACGCCTGAACTAAACACCGTTTATGAGATCCATACGATACAAGTACATGCTATGTAATTTTATACTGATGTTTAAAAAGTTTAAAAGTATTTATACTAAGTTACAGTTAAAATTATTATTTATTTGCTTAACTGTTAATTATAATAAACATGTTTATAAAAACGTAATTTTGCTGTAAATGTATACGAACGGAAGATATCATCTCTGGTCGAGGTTTTAGTACACAAATGTAATTAGAAATAATATAAGATGCCTCTCCTTTACACAAAAGGAGAGGCATTTTATTCACAAGGAGAGTGAGTTCGTGCGTTCTTATGGGTCCGTCTGCTTATGATTTGACTTTAGAGCGTGAATATTATATTTGTACACCTGTTTATATTTGAGAGTATATTTATTTATCAATACAAAGAGCCATATTCTGAAGGCAGTGACAGCTTTAAAATTATCTCTGTCAATTACAGAGGTACTTTGTTGTAGACTTCTCTTTAAAGGTATGTCTTCAGAAAAGGTTTAAGTATCGCATTGAATTGGTGAATGATTAGAAATGATAGGCGGTCAGTGTGACAAACTACTTTTGTCTACATAGAGATGCTGCCTCATAACTTGTGCACGGGACATTAGATACCTTACATGACACTCAAGTTCTATTTGCGATGTTTTGAACATAAAACAATATGAAACTCTTGTACATTATCTGTATATTTCATCAATTATGTACTTGGTTACTGGTTTATTAGTAATTGTTCCTATCAGCACCGTGCAGCATCTTATACGAAAATATAGGCGGGTAGGTTGCTCCGGTTGTGGTCATATGGATGATATTCGTCTATTATTTTTAACGATTACGAAGCGCGAGTCTCACTACTAGACGCCTTTACGCTTTCTGAGCGAATGAACGAGTTGATATGTAAAAATATAATGTATTCAACCGATGAGACTTATTTTCACAATGTGATTCAGTGGAAAGTGTTCGCACACGATATAGTGATTGTATGATTGACCACCAGCGTTAGCCAACATTCCTTGGTGCTGCATTCGTCACTGTTTGTCCTTTTAATTTTTTATTAGTGGGTAAATTTATAAAAAGTACCTGGTTTTAATTAAGATTCTAGGTTGTATTGCAAATTATCATTTGTCTGTTATTTTGAATAACTGACACTATTTTGTTAAATAAATTTTAGGTATTGATTTCTTTGGTTTTATTGAATCACACTAATTTATAGTCATCCTTAGTATAGTAACGTAATTTATATATTGAAGAGATTTCTGAATAATTTAAATTTAGCAGGTAGGATGGTAATGAAGGGCCTGATTCTGAAGGCACACATTTAAAATTTGACAGCTCTAAAATTGGTTTCGTCTTTATCTTCATAATACTGTGTGACAAGGATAGCAACAGTTTTAGTGCTGTCAAATTTTAACGTTGTGCCTTCAGAATCGAGCCCAATACCATACTAATCAGTCAATCTAAAAAAGTGGTAATTGGGTATAAATTAAAGCATTAAACATCATTAGTATATAGAGAACATTCGTCATTTCAACATTAAAAGAAAAGGCGCGGTTTTCCATATTATATTGTCCATTAAAAAAATGTATACACTATTACCGTATTATTGATGCAACTGACAGGCTCTTACAGCTATTAGTTGCAACAAAATAAATAATGGTGCGAATACTTCGCTGTATTCTATAGCAGAGTCGCCCTGCAGTTTCCTGCACAGCAAGAACTTAAATACAAACGTCAGACCTAGAAATAAAACACTCCAAGACGCTCTGTACAATGAAGCTTTGTACGAACTCTCTAAATTCATCCTAATACATACAATACAACAAAAATATGCATTCATAGCATCACTAACGAATAATGGTGCAAATACAGTCCACCATGCACAGTTCATGATTCCATCTATTTTTAACGCTAACATAATTGAGAATATTGTGATTGTGATCAAGTTTATCCATATTTCAAACACAGTCAGTCCGATCCACTGCACAATCTCGTAGAGCGTGAAAAACATGCTTCTATTGGTTGGCGCCGAGCATTGCCGTTCTGAATATGCGAATGTGTATTGAGGATGATTGTCGTACTTGAGAATCAAAGTCTAAATCATCTGTCAATGGCTCCAGATCATCTGTGAATTAGAAAATTACATTAGTTTCTGAACATAACTATATAAATTTCATTCCAGATTAATAGTCCTATGAAAACAAACGCATTTGCGTCTCGAAAACAAAATACACAATAGATGGTGTTCCTAAGTGGACCGCAAAGTTTACTTGGTAATACAAACCTATTTTTGCTGCTGGTGACCCTTTCATGTATATGTTACCGAGACGTAAATAGCGTTGGTTTTCATAGGACTATTAATCTGGAATGAAATATAGTAGTAAACTTATAACAAAATAGTTTAAATATTATCGGCATATGACATTTCGTAATTATAAAATTATTAGGTATCTGGTGTTAATCAACTAGTTAGTAGTGACATTTCGTCCAATGACTTAAATATTTGGACATTTCTAGTGGACTTATTGTTATTTTGTGTAGAACCACATGGTAAGGAGAGACTACAAGTAATTTGCTTTGGAGTTACTAGGTGTCCCATCTTAGACAGATGATATACTACTAAGAGCATATTACCTATATGGCCATAAGCTAAAGCTGTTTACCAAATGATAATGACGACTTCCGTGGCGGAACGGGGTAACTCTCGGAATGCCACACCGGAGGTTGCGGGTTCGAATCCCGCTAGGGGCAAATGTTCGTATGATGAATGTGAATGTTTGTACCTAAGTTTTGGATGTTTATATATTTATTTAGGTATGTGTATCTGTTATCTAGTAACTTAGCACAGGCTTTGCCTAGTTTGGGACTGGATGTGTGTGTCTGAGATATTTATAAAAAAAAAATTGGGTACATATTTTTTTAATACGATCAAACACCTAACTGAAACTATGTTTGGAGTATAATATGGAGAAAAGACTGAGTTTTATAATCACGTGAAATAATAATAAAATAAACAATAAAAGATGGACACACAGGGCAATACATGGTACACAAGGCTGGATAAAGAAGAATTGGAAGGTTGAAAACAAAATAGGAAGATGAGTTTGATTGATGATGATTTGATGATGAGATTGTAAGAGGCAGGCTTGTGGTGGATGGAGAGAGCAAAAGACAGAAATGGATGGATGTTGATATAACAATTAAGACTGGAGTGATACAGTTGCAAGAAGCGAAGCAACAGCACTGGAGTCTGTTTTTATAGTGGTGTTACCCATACAAAAACAAAACTAGGATATTCCTGGATCAAAAATAACACAAACATGAATGCATTAGCAAGGCTCCTAACAAACTTTACTACAATAAGGTTCCGAATGAAATTATTAACTTGTCTGAACAAAAATTTAAATCTTCTATAAAAGTTAATCTGTGCAAAAAAGCCTACTATAAGTTAGATGACTACTTAAATGATAAAAGTCCATGGAGTGCTTGATGGCTCAGCATAGGTAGACTTAATGATTGTAATGAATAAGATAAATCAAAGGCAGGGCCCTGTGCCGTTAGGTTTGTTGCCACTTCTTCCCCTCGGTTATACAGGTGGAAGTGGAGTAGTTTTAGGCAGAATTTGATGTCTATAAGAGAAAAATGTATTCCAATTTTGAAAATAAATATTTTGATTTTGATTTTGGATCCATTGATGTTGACAAAATATCTAAGCTACAAAAATTTGTATATGCACTCAGGAAAGTAGTAACACTCATGTAGTTACTTTTGTACGGCATAACATTCCTACTGCCAAATTTGTTTATAAGTTCCCACCTGCATCCTGCTTTTGAAACAGTAGATTAACACTTTACATGAGCCCAATATGCAACTGTCTCCCTACCTCAAATACTTCATTATTTGAATGCACCCTGATGTATAACAGTTAGTCTAGCAAGCTGTCAGTGGAGTTCAGAGAACTGCCTGATACCTAATAAGTTTAAAATGATTAAAACATTTCTTAGTGCAATGTGCCCCTATAATTTATGGAAGTTCTTAGAAAATAAGCGCTGACCATCCTGTAGATCTCAATTATTAAATTAGATTAAAATAGATTTTGTCAAAACAAACTGATGAGAAGAATTTTAAACTAATTCAATTGAGATTTCTGGACCATTATTGTATATTCTAATTTATAACCATTGTAGTTATAGCTACTGTTGTAATGAATAATATATAAATATATTAGGGCCTGGAAACAAGTTACTTACCGACAACATCAACAGTTCCAGTGTTCACTTCGAGTTGGCAAGTTCCAGAAAACAGGACCTCTATCTGCAGTGCCAAATTGCAACACCTTTGTATTGCTGCGCCAAGTCCGTGCAGAATTATTTCCTTTTCTCCTCTCGTCAGAAGATCACAACATTTATCTAGCTGGGCCTGAGAAGTAGAGAAACCTTGAGGTAATCCTCAAAACTACCTACTATTGTTGACATGTGGGAGCTGGGAAATGTCGGTACCTTGAAATTGGTCCTCTTAGTTATAAATATAACATTATCGCCATCGACAGGTCGTATTGGCAAACGTTTTTTAATGGCATAGTTTTTGTTTGGAAAGCGTTTCGGCTTTTTCTTGGGTTCTTGTTTCTTTTCAACAATATTCTCATCTGCCATTCTCAAAAATAGAGATGTAGATGTAGCTCGCGCGAAAGAGTGATAAAGCGAGTAAGCTCATTCATTCCAACTCACTCAGTCAAAAACGCAGTGTTACCAGTTAAACATATTCTTTTATAGTTTAACCAGAAGATACACCCAAAGAGTCGACACACCCACCTCTTTTATTTTTAGTGATATATTTCTGGCTGGAGGTGTTGCATTGCGATTTGCAACCTGCAAAAATTAACGATACACAATGAAGTTTGACCGTGAGTTTGACTCATCCTTAAATTATTGGTTTTTAGTCTGAGGACTCATCCTCATCACTCACTTGGGTGAAGGAATCTAAGACCATACAGCCTTATCCGTAAGCCGAACAAAAGTCATTTTATCGTCATCGTCACTCCGAAGTCCATACCTGCGTAGCATACTGTATAGTTTGTGTCCATACCTTAGCCAAACTTAGCGTAGCGTTACATTCTTTTTGGTCCATACTGGATAGACGAGGGACCTATCTATTTTTACTAGAATATAGAGAAATTGGCCGTGTGGTTTCCGATAGAATAGAATAGGACCACTCCAACTCTTCCCGTGGATGTCGTACAAGGCGACTAAGGGAATACATTAATACATCAATCAGGCCTCCCCAACCCGTCTGGCCAGCGCGGGGAGTGTAGGCCAAATCCTCCGTCTGTCTCCGGCAGATGAGAGAGGGTTGTGCTCCTGCAGTGGAGTCAAAAATAACCTGATGATGATGATGATGATAGAGAAACTGCCGTGTGGTTTCCGGTAGAGTAGAATAGGACCACTTCAACTTTTCCCGAGGATGTCGTACAAGGCAACTAAGGGAATACGGGAATACATTATAAAACATCAATCAGGCCTACCGAACCCGTCTGGCCAGCTCGGGGAGTGTAGGCCAAATCCTCCGTTTGTCTCTGGCAGATGAGAGAGGGTTGTGCTCCTGCAGTGGAGACAAAAATAACCTGATGATGATAGAGAAACTCGATCAATAAAAAAGAACACTCATATTTACCTAGTTAAATATCGTAACTCCTAGTCTCAATTTTAAAAGTATGTACTTACAAAATAAACTAGCAGTTACTCGTCGATAGCAGCACGCCGACTGCATAGAATACTTAATAATACTGGCATGGTCCTACTTCTCTTGAAAATGGTACGCGCGCTTGTGTTACGACACACTTGCGCTACCCCACCGTGCATTTAGGATACTTCCGCGAGAGCTGGCGCGGCTGAAAGCAGAGAACCTCAATTGTCTCAAATATGAGTGCCTCAGTGGGGACTTCATATTTGAGGCTCTTTGGGCCGCGACCCAGTTTCGATGCCCAACGTCTTTTCAAGGATATCGTGAAAAGACCAGTGGAGAATACCCGAGGCCGGGCCCAGAGCGGGCAGCAGCAGTACTTGGCCCAGCGCGTAAACCTCGCAATCCAGCGAAACAATGCCGCCAGCCTCCTGGGCACTCTGCCGGTGAGGGACGAGCTGCGACAAGTTTTCTGTTTGTACCTAGTGTATACAGTTCAGTTTCCCGTTTTGTATTTGATTTATAAATAATATACAACATATTACAAGTCAATAAAAAAATATATACCTATAGGAATTAAATCTCACAGTTTGAGACGTTAACACAACGTAGGTATTAGATTTATTCTTCCTATAATCTATTTCATAGTTATGTATACTGCCTACTTGAGTCTTAAATTTTTTTTAAACCAGCCATCCATTTCTCATATGCTAATATGACAAATGGTTGGTACCTATCCGCTTATAAAATTTTCAACTAATCAACGGCAATAACTGTTTAGGAATGTAGATCAAGAAAACCAAATGCTGCGCGCAATTAGGCCTTAAAAACTAGGCCAACAAATTATCAGTTTGTTGTGTATGTTTATTGTGGTTCAAAATGGGTTGTGTGTGTTGTTCCCTAAGTTCGTTCATCTCCATTGTACTTGACGCCCTCGAGAGGTAATTGTAGAACTTATGTTACGTACTAACGAAACGTAGATCTATGTATATTTGCTTTCTTATCATCACCTAGCCAAGTACCCCACGTCAACTTGCTAATTTCCTGAGCATGTCGGCAATTTCGTTTCTCTGATGGATCACTGCGGATGGCAGATGAGAGCCTAGAACTATCTACTTCTTATTATGAGGTCGAGAAATATTTACGCCTTTTCCAGTGGCTCGAATACGCAGCACCTCGTATTTTACGGAATTTGACCAATTTTTTTTAGGACAATTTATTATTATACCTACAATTGCATCTAAATGCATGCAGCAGTTTTTAGGTGTATACTTCAGGATATTCTCTATAAGCGCAGATATACACTTTTGTATGATCTCATTAGGCTTACATTGAACCCTCGACCTAACGAATGTGAGAAGAGTGAGCGCAACTATGCCATCACGATTTTTGGTCATTGTAGGTACCCCTACAAGAAATCTCAGTTTGGGATTAAAAACGTGTAAATAATGTTGTATTATATAAAAATTATACTAATAACTATACTTTTGGCAGGATATCATTATGTACTGTGTGTGCGATGTTAACATGCTGTCTGATGTTCACTATCTTGACTGTTATGGTGTTGGGTGTCGGCATTGGTTTCCATTACTGTTTCGTGCAAAACTCTGTGGAGGCAATGGGTAACGTTATTTTTCTTTGACACTATATTTTTTGTATTTGCCTACTACCTTCATTACGAATAAAAAAAAACAAGATATTTTAATCACATAGAAATTTTTAAGCGGAACTGACTCGTATTCGGATGAGAACGGGATATAATCCCTGGGGACAGATGACTTTGTGCAATTTGTACAAGATTACATTAGATATCTCTAACAAACAAATAAAATCAAACCCAACAGTGCGTCCCATCAGTAGGTACGACCTGTGAGTAGGAGTATTTAGGTACGACGCGTTAAACAATGCGACATATTAGTTGTTGTCATAACGACGGGCCACATTTCACCACTCTGGTCCAGTCATATGCCTTAGATTTACTTTTTTATTTACTTATATCTATACTATTTTATTCAAGTTCAGAAAAACTCATTAGCTTTCATTCGTGAGTCGAGGATTCAAACCCGGGTCCGTGGGTTTGAATCCTCGACCTTACGAATGAACGTGAGGCGAGCGCATGACCCACTAGGCTAACACGACTACAATAGTTTCTTTATACTTTATTTCACACACTTGCATAGCAGGCGAACGGCATTAAGCCGAAGCCCGAGAGATTGTGGTAGGTTAAGGTGCAAGATAATGCAATTTGAGCCCTTGTCCACTTTGTTAGTTACAGCATTCTAAATAGGTATTTCTTAATTTGCAGCGAAAGCAGCGAAGGCTGCAGGAGCCCTGCGATCAGGCGGCGGCGGTGGAGGAGCGTCGCCGCAACAAGGCAATGTAATGAGGTCCTTAGATAGGGCCTTCACGAGAGGTCTCGCTTACAGACAGCGACCGCGAGAGCGTCGCGAGATCGACTTCCCTCTTTCCTCTAATATCACTTACAACAACAGCGCAATGCTGAATCATGGCATTTACAACGACAGTGGTTTAAATGACAGCAGCTATAACAACGACACAATTTTAGTCTATCACAATGTGACTGCTAGTGTCTTTGATGTGGTTAATGTAACAAATTTCACTGCTTATTAAAGGATTGTTTCTTTAGCTGCAAATTGTCATCTGTTGTGTGGTATGATAACTGTTTGAAATTCGACAGAAAGTTGACACCAAAGAGGATGTAAGTTTAGTTGACACCTCCGTACAAAATGTTTCACAGTAGCGTCACAGAAAGTTGACATCTCCGTACAAATGTTTCACAGTAGCGTCACAGAAAGTTGACACCTCCATTCAAATCTTTCACAGTAGCGTCACAGAAAGTTGACACCTTCGTACAATATGTTTCACAGGAGCGTCACAGAAAGTTGTCACCTCCATACAAAATGTTTCACAGTAGCGGTACAGAAAATTGACACCTCCGTACAAATGCTAGTAGCGTCACAGAAAGTTGATACCTCCGTACAAAATGTTTCACAGTAGCGTCACGGAAAGTTGACACCTTCATACAAATCTTTCACAGTAGCGTCACAGAAAGTTAACACCTCCGTACAGCAAATTAATATTTTACCATTGAATTTACTTTGTTTACTAATTTAAGCTATTTTATATTTATTAATAATCATGATACGAAATGAATTTGTGTACGTTTAGGCATGTTATGTTTGTGCTTTTCTACAATAAAATAAAACGATGATTCATTTATAATCGTTTTTATTGAACAATTAAAAAAACTGAAAGAAGAGTTAATTCAACTCTTTATTATGGTTGAATTTGCAAAAATTGTCAAATTGGAAACTCCTTTTAGAGGCCTGAAGACAGGTGTGTCGGTTGATGTGTTATTTCGGGAACGTCGGAACCGGCCGATGAGTCTGCGCGCAAGTTCCCTCTCATGCGGTGACAGTTCGGGCTCTTTTGGTGGTCTGAAAAAAAAAACTCAGTGGCGAAGTATGGTATGTCCAGCGCCACGGGAAGAAATATGTTTTAAAGTGACCATGCAGTAAAAAAATTATTCAGAAGGTAAAACCAAAGCGATAGTAGATACATACAATAGCTCTGTACAATTGGAATCTAATAAATAAAATCGTAAACATCGCGTGTCTGTACATTGAAGATATTTGCAAAAAACAAATGAGGGGATAAGTAATAGAACACATTTCAATCATTTTTGAAATTTTTGTCTGTTTATTTGTTTGTCTGTGAGTTTGTGCACGCATCACTTAAAAACTACCAAACGGATTTTGATGGACTTTTCACAAAAACATGGGGCTTAAGTTAACTTAACATTTAGTTTTTATTTCATTGCAATCGGATAACTCAATCAAAAGTTATGGACATTTTTAGTTTTCAAATACATTAGTAGGTAAGGTTAGTATGCAATATACTGCAGATCTGAATAGTATTTCCGTACTATTCAGATCGCGATAAGTTTGGATTACATTTGGAGCCGCGAGTAGGAATTGGAGTGGGAGTGGGCGTGGGAAAAGGGGAGTGGGTGTGGGAGCGGGAGCGAAAGCGGAAGCGGGAGAAGAGCGGGAGCGAGAGTGGAAGCGAGAGCGGGAGCGGAGACAGACCGGAGCGGGAGTGGTAGCGGAAGCGCCAGCGGAATAGGAAATGGGAGCGGGAGCGGTTGCGGGAACGGAAGCGGGAGCGGGAGTGGGAATGGCAGCGGATTCTGTTCACGCGAGCGGAGCCGCGGGCACAGCTAGTAGATATAATAAAAATACCTACGAAAAAATTTAACTGTCGACCTCAAAAACGTAGGCCAAACGTGCTCCTACGTGTGGGCAGCTTTACTCAAACGTTCTGATGTTATGATAGTGAGGATTTCTTAAGACTAACCTTTCAGTTTCTAGAAAAACGATGGGCGTTTCCGAGGTCTCCATGAAAACGGTTTCACCCGCCGTCTGCTTGGTTTGGTATACCTCTGCAATCGTACAAAGAGTATTAAAATAGGTCATATCGGCAAATTTACATCGGCTGAACTTTGCTGGCATGATCATCTGCAATGGATGGAAAATTAACGTGCAGTCAAGTACTGTTCTAGGTATCGCTGAAAGTACGCAGTAAAAAAGGGTTTAAAAACAATTGAGCCGAGTAGGCGCAGACAGAGTCAGCAATCTTTTACTTCGGGTTAGTAGGTAAGTAGTAAGTTTCTTGTTTCAAAGTCGTCAGTCTGAAGACAGGCTACTCGCATCGAGAACAGACTTGAGTGGGTTTAGAAACTCTAGTATATATTATCTTTAGTTTAGACTTTACGATCATAAAGAGATTTTAGTAGCATTGATTTATACATCAGTATATAAACCCAGTGTGGGAGACCCCCTTGCTAAGTGGCCCGACCACCAGAAAAAGGTGTCTAGAAGCGGCTGGATGGGCAGGGCGGAGGACCAAGTGTGGGGAAGGTATTTGTCTACTATTCATTTTCAATAGGCAGATGATGACGACTGCAATAGACCTACCAAGAATAGGCGATGGTGCACGATCGACTTCTGATCTGTTGACGGCGACGAGGCGTACTACCGGGCGGCTGTCGGGTCCAGATCGAAGAGCGAACGCTTCCTCTGTTGTCGATCTCGACGACACTGCACGACAAAAAATAGTTTAATAACTTTATCGTTTGTCATCCCTGTGTATGACGAAATCATGCCTGGTCTGAACAGATTTTGATTAATTATAATAGTACTATTTTATTAATGTCTCTTCAGATTTCTATTAGTTCCACTGCTCTTGTCCCACCTGGTGGAAAAAAGTGGAATATTCTTGTTGGTCCCACCAGTCTACCATTGTATTCAAGAGTGGGAGATCAACAGAAACATGTATATAGGTACCTAATAATAACTTCAGATTTTTGTTGTATCTAATGGGTGAAATACATAGGAGTCTGTTGCACCCAAAGGCGGAACAATGCCACAAGGAATCCCCAACTTACGACTAATATAACTAAGCCACTCTGTTCAGGATAGTTCAGAACTGTTTTTGGTGAAATATAAATTCCGCTTACTCACTAGCGAAAGAGGCGAGTTCTTTTTGAGCGTAGTGGTATCCTACTGAGATGCCATATATCATCAGCATGACGATCGAGAACATCAGTAACATCAACACTACAGCGCAGCATGTCCACGTTAGTACTCTGAAAACGCATTCATTTCATGAGGTTCTTAACAACCGCCTATCCAACTAGTGACCTTGCTCTGGTACCACTGAAATCTATACATATTCTGTTTTCCTTTGGTGGACTCCTAATACAAATTTCTCGTACTCATGAGCGAGTCGACACACGCAAACGCAATCACGCAATGGGGACGTGTAGTGTACTTAGGTATATCATGCATGACATAAAATACCTACTAAAGAAAACCAGCAATTAAATAAAATGTAAAACACCCACCTTTCGACACAAAATGTGATAGAGCAAAATACGGACTGAATTATTCCCATGTCTCTTCGTTTTAGATATTCTGTAAAAATAAAAATTGGAATTGGCTTTGAACTACATTTATATTTTAACCTTGACAGAAGCGCGTCTGTTCTAGAGCTTGCATTAGTATAGGATCGTAAGAAGCCACGGAGGCCATTTTTAATTTCGTAACATCTTTAGTGCTCACACTAACCAAACTGGTTTGGTGGTGAAGTCGCGGGCGGTCATGCCTTCCCCAATGAGCATTCCTGCAATTCCCACCACACCCGGTCCTCGGTCATCACCGAGTCGCTTCCGGCAGACATCTTTTTAGGCTGTCGACGGTCTATCTGATAGGGAGGGCGTATATCATTCTGGGACAAGTGGAGGGCAGGCGTGCCAGAGGACGAGCTCCGACGAGGTGGTCAGACCCGGTGAGGAGGGTGGCTGGCGGCTTATATGAAGCAGTGCGGCTGGCCAATGACCGCTATGCGTGGAGGCGCATTTTATACGGTCGCGATCCTCAGCAGTGAGGGAACGACAGAGAAGAAGATATGCCAAGCCGTAAATAATCTAACGGCCAATATGTCCCTTCTCATGAGCATGGAACAAGTCAAGAGACTAAAATTGTGGAGCAGAATCTTTTGTACTATACATTTCTGGAGTAGTTTATCAGAAATAGAACACTAGAATTAAATGGTACAAAGTTACTTACCAGATTAGCGTGTTAAGGCTACATATAGACTCTGACACCATTATTTGAATTCTGTATTACGCGTAGAAAATAAAAAGGGCATCAAAATATTATAAAATGGCAAAGTAGGTACATGCTTTGGAAAATGTCAATATACAAGTAGTTCGCTCTGAATAAAAGAAGTTTGTATCACTGGTTTGTGGCGGCCAGTGTTTATATTTTGGGGTGAAACGAAGCGGAACATTCTTCGTTGACAACCAGTTGTCTGCGTGGAATAAGGGAGCCTATCAACCTCTGCTGCTGAACATAGGCCTTCCCGTATGCTAAGCCATAAATGCCGCAGACCGATGACGGGCAATGCGCCACCGTTGTGAGGCCTTTACTTCGATAGTCTAAACACTTTTCTGGATATTATGACCCTTACTGCGGAGTAAGGGTCGTAATATAATAATTTGTATGGTTGTTTATTTGACAGACGAAATTTATTGAATGAACAATGGCAGTCTATTGAAACTATGCTTAATCACGCATGAGTCGGGCAGCAGCCTCACCGCGAATCAAGGCCTAGCACTGCGATGGTCAACACAATCTATTATGGTCATTACACCAACCAGCATGATTTAAAGAGGACTTTGTGAGGCTGAATTCGTCGTCAGTTGTATCTAATACTTCCTATATAAGCGCTACGCCAAATTGCTAAACATAAGGAAGTTTATTCAGATACATTAACATTCATTCGAATTAACTTTGCTATATTTGAATAAAATACATGGATAAATGCAAATTAAATAACTTTATTCAACAAACGTATAAATATAAATTACAACAGTCTCAAGAGTTTTAAGGCACTCACAACCGATAGGTTTTCCAGTAGAAAGGCGTAACAAGTTTGAAAAATGTTAAATGCTGACATACTACGTGCATTTTAGGATAAAACAATTTTTTTTATATATTTTATACCATGAAGGTGAAAACGTACGTGGCGTCGCTACCCCGATGGAGTAAGCATGAATACAGTTGTGGACCACAACCTTCGTAACTTGTAGTTGACAATGGTGATCACTGATCATAGATATCGACGCATAACGTCAAAAACGGATATAGTACAATACACATCAGACTGTATTATACAGTTTGGAGTTATTGAATGTATTTTTAGTAGATGATTTTTTTTACGCGGATTCTCAAAATCCAATACGCATTATGTCTAGTATGCCCTTATCCATCCAAAATATACGTAATGCAATTCTCTATGGAGGCAGCGAGGCCTTGAAATAACTTTTACAACGAAAAAACCATATACCTTCATTGTATTACACACCTTAAAGAGTGTTATATAAAAACCGCACAGTCTACACTGCTCTACATTCATTACAACATTGACTATATTAAATACATATTATGTTACAAGTGTAAAATAATAATAGGGGTCTTATTTATATTTATTCTTAGAAGGAAATGGCAGTCATGCATTAACTCCGCTAGTATAGGGTCAGCAAAAATTCAACACAACGTGTATATTAATCTATAAATATTAATATCTATAAATATCTATCTATCATAAATGGTAAATCAGAGTCAGTGTAACAATTATTATTAGACATTTATAACTACCAATTTAATATATCATTATTGCGTAAAACACAAAAACACGTACATAAAAAATACTTATAATATTTTTTCCATTGCACCTAGTTATTGCTAGACAGTATAAGTTAGATAAACAAAATAAAAATAACTATGTAATTAACAATTGTTTAGAATAGACTCTAAATGCTACAACTGCACCATATGTTTTAGCATTTATAGTCTTTTTGTCCTTTCGGACAATTTGGGATTGACATTTTATATCAGAACACCAAATATAGGATATACCAATATACCGGTAGTAATTCACAGATTACATTAAAATTTCTCATTACGTTCATTTCAGAAATTGAATATAATTTTGTATTATTTCCAACAGTCAATTTAGTATTCAACTATTTTATAAGTCTATAGTCTACAGGTATTTTGTTACTACTCCTCTTTTACTTCTCTCTTACAAATAGTTAAACCATGTATTACCGTAACCATGTAACTCCGTAGTAGTTAGCAGGCTATCTAATGTTTTCACAAAAATAAAAGCAAGTCTAATCAAAATGTACAATGGTTCTTGTGGCCATACCCAACTATCCTTTAAGTATGACCTACAAGATTCGTGGTCCTTAGGATCACTAGTAATTCATATATAGATTAATACAAAATAAATAAAAATCATCAAAGTTGAACTCTAAAAAACTTAAAAACAAAAATATACAAATTCAATTCAAAATACAAGGTGTAACAAGAGAGATATCTGTCGAACGAGTAAAGAAAGAAAACTAAAAAAAAAACAGTAGTCAGTAGTTAGTTCCCAATCATAGCTTCCACACAAATATAATTACGGTATCTGCAAAAAAAAACGAATGGTAACAAAAAAATATCTATCATTATGTAATGTACTAAAAATATCATAAAATACCTTGGGTGAATTCCATACTTATTTACTACTGGCGTAGAATAGGCGAAATTAGCTGCTATACATATTCCTTCGACTCTAGGTATACGCCACTCAGGCAAACACTTATTGTTTCTATGTAGCAGTGGTTGTGTTTCACGCGTTTTAGCAGTGCAGCTGCGCAAAAGTATCGGAATTAATGTTGATATTTGTGTCATATACCGTGGCCGGAAGTCTGGGCGTCTGGATATTCGTAGTTGGGGCCGTCGAGTGCAATGATTTTAGTTCAAACTGGTAAAACTGCACTTAATTACCACCTACTACAGACGCCAAGCGCCAGGCACGACTACCGGCTTCTAGAGCGCGTACGGGTTCACGCTATTACTACGTGCGCCATCACGCTGGCATTGTGGCGCTACGTCAGTGCTTCCCCTGCAGAACCTCCCGCAGTGGCAGCTCGACGAGGGTTGTACGAAGCTTCTCAAATAAAATGAGAAGTTCGTGGTACAAGAGAATGCAGGAGGCAGCAGTGGCAATACCGCGCGTACACGCTGACATCGCGCAGTCAAGTGGTCACCTACTGGCCCGCTCTCGGCCTGCTACCCGGCCGCGGCGCCCGTTACTGCTTCCCGTGCAGCAGCTCCCACAGCGGCAGCTCGGCGAGGGCCGTGTGCAGCTCGTGCTGCAGCTGCGCGGCGAGCGCGGGGGCCGCGTGCGCCGCGCTCGCGCCGCGCGCCCACGCACCCACCAGCGGCGCCAGACCGCTCAGCGGGCCCAGCCCAGTCACGTGCAGGTCCATCGATCTGTTGATCATCAAAATATTCAGGACTAGCCGTTGCCCGCGACTTCGTCCGCGTGTATAACTTAACATAACACAAAATTATGTATTACTAAATTCTAAAATAAATCTATTAAGCTGGTTGTGCATTGAAAATATTTATATACATAAATTAACGTGCCGGCGGCGGTTCCGCCGGTTGGACCACAGAATAACTGTTTTTTTTAAGTAAAGTTGACATTTACTTCATGTATATCATGAATAGCTGTATCCGCGGCTCCGCTCGCGTGGACTACAGAATCCGCTACCCTTCCCACTTCCGCTCCCGCCTTCGCCCCCGCCCCCACGCCTACCACGCCCACTCCTACTCCCACTACAGCTCCAAATGTAGTCCAAACGCAATCTGAATAGTACCGAACATTAAAATTATACTTCTTTGTTATTGCATATACTTACTGACAAAATTATAAAAAATGGGTTTAGTTATGAAAAGAACTTTTGTTTAGTTTAAAAAAGATTTTTTTTTGAGTTTAATTACCTAATAAACGAATATAAACGAATTCGAAATATTTTCAAGCGAAAACTATTCGATTGTTCTCCTAAGTAGCCCAGCGGGGTGAGCGGCGAGCACGCGACTATTTTCTAAGACATACATTTTTAAACTCGTAATTCTTTCGAATGGAATGTCCGAATTGAATAATTCAAAAAGTTATATAAAGGTATTAAAGCAGTCGTGAATATGAAGTAATTTATTTTGATAAGGATTAATACCAAAGTACAAATAAAGAGCCTTTTCTAGGGGCGTCATTTTAATGAATTTTAAAATAACACTTATTGTGACATGACTATAATAGTTAGACATATGCTGTCGCGACACTTTTTGTAGATAATGATATGTTCTGCAAAGTGTACGTGATGCAAGGAATTTTAGGTCATTATTTTACACCTTGGGTTACATTATTGGAGTTTTAGTAAGGATCCCTAATTTTTTTTTAAATAATATACCCTATGTCACGCGGGGATAGGGTAGCTTCCCAACAGTGAAAGAATTTTTCTAATCGGTCCAATAGTGTCAGAGCCTATTCAATGCAACCAAACAAGCAAACAATGAATCAAATCTTTTCTCCTTATAATATTATTAGTGTGGATCTATGTATCTCGGTATGTGTTATTTTGATGTATCTCTCGACGTTTTAGACTCCAGACTCTGGATCGCTGTTTTCTCTCTCCATTTTTTATACTATTTAGTGACAGCATTGCTTCATGAGTGGTACTGACTCGCAGTACTGAAGTCTCAAGTCATCGAGCTGCGCGTAGGGCTCCCAGCGCGCGAGCCCCACGGTCAGCGCCATGTGGAGCGCGTTGGCGCCGAACGAGGCCGCCAGCCGGCCCGAGCACGCCGCGCCCATCGCCTTGATGCGGTACTCGTCGTAGCCAATCTGTAATATACATCATTTTAACCTACATACATAACAGGACCTGTAGACCTGGGAAAACTACTTGAAGACTATTATTATAAACTAGCTGTGCCCGCGGCTCCGCTCGCGTGGACTACAGGATTATTTATAATCTCACTCCCAATCCAACTTCGACTTTGACGACGTCCACGCCCTCGCCCACGCCATGCCCACTCCTACGCACCTGCTCCCGCTCGCACACCCACCACAGTTCCAAATGTAGTCCTAACTCATCGCAATCTGAATTGCACTATAATTGTACCATTGGTACAATTATAATGTTTTTGTTATATAATGTACTAGCTGTGACAGCGGCGGCTCCGCTCGCGTGGATTACATAATCTGCTCCCGTTCCTATTCCCGCTCCCAGGTTAATATCTCAGGTTCTAAGTGGCGTACCAAGATGAAACATGCACCAGGTTTTAAGTTAGACCTCTAGTTCCAGATATAGGTTAAATTTCCATGTTACTTTATTCTAATATAGTTAATACAAGGAATTAAATTCAGATAAATGAAAAAAAAAAATTTAAACCTTTATTTACCCTTTTAAATATCCATCAAAATCATATTAGGCTCGGGAAAAAATCCAGACAAAATTGCTCATTCTGATTTACAAGATGATAATACAGTAAGAAAACCGTCCGCCTAAAGGTGCACTTACGACGACTGTCGTAGGTCGTGCGTAGTGCAGTGTACCTTAATGTAAGAGCGTTTACCGGCCATTTCGGTGTGAGACACCTCCTGCATAAGATGGGACTATCAGAACCCTCAACTGTAGATAGAACCTGCGAGAAAGCACAGCGAGATGATGAAGCACTTGCTGTGCGAAAGAAATGCGTTAGCTGCAAGGTGAATGAGTGTCCTGGGTACAGCTTACCCTTAATCCGAGATTAGCCTGCCTTTATTCTTACCTGCAAGTCCTTTATCCTGAGCGTGACGCGAAAGCTGGTCTTGGTCGAGTTGTGCCGGCTGACGGTCACGTCGTTGATCCGGTTGACCGTCGCCAGGTTCTTCACCCACCCCGTGTCGGTCTCGAACTTGCCTATGAACGATGTCGAACCTATCTGGAAAGAGGAAACGTTATTTACATGTGGGTTCTAGTATTTAGTATCGACGGCTGATTTTTTATGGAAACCAACAACGCCTCGAATACGGCCCTGAAATCTCCTAAACAATCCGGTCTCCGTAAATAATAATTCATACATTATACGATTCCGGGATATTTTAATAAAAATCATTTTTGTTCATAAAATACACTGTCAAATTAGGGCGGCTGTTGACAATCGTGACATAGTGATTATATGTGTTTACATGCCTACTGATCGTGTAGAAAATTTGACTGTTTTCTGTGTCTAAGCGAAATAACGGCAATAATTGAAAGTTGTGAGGTGGAATCGGCGTATGTGCTGGGGGATTTTAATGCTCATCCTGAGGAACCTTTCTGGAGTGAGTTAGCTAATTTTTAGTAAAGACCAGCAGTGGACGTGTGCGTATGCGGAACTGTGAGTACTAGATTCAGGCACGTACATGTACATCAGCGACGCCCATGGCAGTAGTAGCTGGCTTGACCATGTCATTGTGAAGGCTCAGCCGTGGCGCTCAGTAGTTCAAGCATACGTCTCACATTATGTTATTTGGTCGGATCACTTTCCTCTTACAATAAAATGTAATCTAGATATTGTTATTTCTAAAACTAATTTGTGTTCAAAACCTAGTAATAAAGTTACATGGGGTCAAAGAGAGGCGCATCAAATTTCCTAATATTACGAACTGTGTAACAACAGGTTGCGAAGCATAAATTTTCCTGATGAATTAAGATCGTGTTGTGCAAGTAATATAATCTGTAATGACTTAAATCATAGGCAGGTGTTACGTGATATGTACTTTCAGATAGTTGATGTGCTGCAAAACAGCGCCACTATAACTTATTTGGGGAAAGAGAACAATTCAAAGGGTAGAACCATAACCGGATGGAATAAGCATGTAAAGGAGACACATCAACGTGCCAGGGTAAAGTTACAAACGTGGTTACTTAGTGGCAGTCCTAGAAGGGGTCAGGTGTACGAGGAAGTGTGTAGGAGTCGCAATAGTTTTAAAGCTAAATTAAAATGGGTTCCAAAAATTCCGGAACAAATTAAGATGTACATTATTGCTTCACATAGATCTGAGTTTTTTTTTAGTAAATTTTGGAATGCCACAAAAAAGTTAAATCTAAATTCAGGTATACTACATACTAAATTTCAGTGCAATCACTTATACCACTGTAAATGGTTTAAGTGATTGCACTGAAATTGCTAATCTATTTAAGGAACATTTTAAAGTAGAATCACCCCTAGGTCCCGCAGGCCAGGTGAGCGATGTTGAGCCAGAAGTGGGCAGAGAAATACTTCATTTCTCTCCAAAAAAGGTTAAAAATGTAATTCAGATGATTTTTATGCAATCAGCATCCAGAAATGTGTAGCCGAAAGATTCGACAGCCCCTTCACTCGGCATTGGGTGGAGGTGCTTGTCAAAAATAATAATATAATAGTATAAGTTTTAGTTTTATAATCTTAATTGTATTGATACTAACATAGTTTCATTATATTTTTCTTACTAACAATTTATGGATCATTGTTTTCTGAATTTAAAACTTTCATTTCATTTCATTAGGTAAGTACATTACTATAAAATCGGGGATTACGAGATTACGAAAATATTTGTATAGGTATAATAGAATTTCACAGGGAACATTTGTTTTCATGTGGGCAATTGTGCAATTAAACACCTGTAGTAACTGGCTAACTGAAAAACTTCGTAAAAACAAGTTCGGGTAAGTTTTTCATGCGTTTTAGTAGTACCGCTACGAATGGGTATATAAATGTTATGGATAAAAATAACAGTAGGTATAAAATGCACAATAAAAAATAAGCTACAATTGTAACTACCTTGAACTAAACTAATATGTTACTATATTTGTTTGTGCAATGATGTGTACTGTACTGCACTGTACGTACGTAGAACTTTGATGTGTGATAAAAAACAAGGAAGGTTGCATGTCATTTCAAAAAATATAACATTCGAAATTCAAATAGTTCCGATTAATTAGAAGTACAAAACTTTTAGTGTGCCCCATGTATATATATACATACATTTGATATTTTTAAACTTATTTAACTCTAATCCTAACGTGTTGATCATCGGGTAGCTAAGTGTTAAGAGATAGGATAAAGTTTGAAAAACAGCGCCGTGCACATGTCATCTGCCGGCATATGCTGAGACTGGATCCTTTTGTCACATTTCTATATATTGTTTATATTTTGAGTGACGTAACCCGTCGCTCAAACTATATCTTAAATCTAAGTACATAAATTAGTGCTGAAATATTAAGTATGTAAGTATGTAACTACTTATTATGTTTAATGTTAAGTTTATGTATACCTACCAACAGATTTGGTGGCAATAAACGACTTTCTTTCTTTCTTTCTTACTGTATAATTTTGATACAATAAAGTGTTTACGTATCCATATTGTTACGCATAACAAACCAAAGCCTACAAGTGCGTCGCGATGCCACACTGAGGACTCTTAATGGAGTACCTCGTGTGGTACAAAATAAAGTATTTAACCTTGTGCATGAATGTGGCGTGTAGCGGGGGCAGCTCCAGCACCTCTCTGCAGGTCTGCAGCAGGGTGCGCCTCATGTTGATCAGTATCATGTCTATCACCTTGTTGCCATTCCGCGCCAAACAGTCCACCATGTCGCTGGAATAACACATTCTATAAGAATCATCATCAGTCCTTGTCATTTCGGTCAATTTTTTTTTAATAAGAAACCACTGCTTATTTTCCAATAATACTTGTCACATTTGTCGTATAGTTGTAAGTATCGAACTAAAAATCATTTTAACATATATAAGGGCACTTATGTATCCCCTACCTAGTTGCGGCCTTTAGAAGTGAATTTAACAATTAAATTATTATCTTGCATATTTCGGTGTGCAAACTTAGATTATTTTGTACCTATACGACCTCTGTGGCGGAACGGGGTAGCTTTCGGCCTGCCACGTCAGACGTTGCAGGTTCGAATCCCGCTAGGGGCAAATATTCGTATGATGAATATGAATGTTTGTACCCGAGTATTGGATGTTTATATATTTATTTAAGTACTAGCTGTTGCCCGCGACTGCGTCCGCGTGGACAACTTAATATTACACATTCTTACGTGTATTACTAAATCCTAAAAGAAATCTATTAATCTGGTTATGCATTAAAAATATTAATATACATAAAAAAAACATACTATCCAATTGAGAACCTCCTTTTTTGAAGTCGGGTAAAAATTAGCGTTCCGGCGGCGGTTTCGCCCGTTGGACCACAATTTTTTAGGTTTCCGTAGCCAAACGGCAAAAAACGGAACCCTTATGGATTCGTCATGTCTGTCTGTCTGTCGGTCCGTATGTCACAGCCACTTTATTCCGAAACTATAAGAACTTACTATTGAAACTTGGTAAGTGGATGTATTCTGTGAACCGCATTAAGATTTTCACACAAAAATAGAAAAATAAAACATTAAATTCCCCATACTTAGAACTGAAACTCAAATTTTTTTTTCATCAGACCCATACGTGTGGATAGGTCTTCAAAAATGATATTGAGCTTTCTAATATCATTTTTTTCTAAACTGAAAAGTTTGCGCGAGAGTAAAGATTCTTCCAAAGTGGTAAAATGTGTCCCCCCCCCCTGTAAGAGAATGATAACACAAAAAAAAATATATGATGTACATTGCCATGCAAACTTCCACCGAAAATTGGTTTGAAAGAGATCTAGTAAGTAGTTTTTTTAATACGTCATAAATCGTAAACCGCAATACTATTATTAAAACATCGATCAAAGTTACAACGAACCACAATAACTTTTATATTATGTTACTTGCTGCTACGGAACCCTTCATGGGCGAGTCCGATTCGCACTTGGCCGCTTTTTTAAAATAAAGTTGACATTTACATTTATCATGAATTAAAAGATTATCATATAACCAATAAAAAAAAAAAAAATTTAATATTGCGCAAATTAGGTGATATTTCCTCCCCCCCCCCCTCCAATTTGTCCTTTCCATACCCTTTCTTTCTTTCCTTCTCCATCCCCTTCCCACAACGTTGAAAACCCTTTCCCCCACCCCTTCCCTCTCCCTACCTCTCCCCCTTTCCTTAACCCACCCCTTCCTACACCCTTTATTTACCACTGCCCCCTCATCTTTCCTCTCTTACCCTAATCCCTCTATTCTTTTCCATCCGACTTCCTTCCCCTCCTATTCCCTTCCTATGTTGCATATCCAATTAACTGTACAACAAAATGTCTGTCAAACTGCTGGACATGCCTTCCCCAATGAATGCCACAACGCCCTACAGATCCAGCCGCTTCCGGCCACCATCTTCAGGTCGTCCATACACCTGGTGGCAGGGCGTCCCACCCTGCGCGTGGGATGTCGCGTCCCACTCTAGAACCCGTCTGCCCCAACAGCCGTTCGGTACTACGACAGATGTGACCGGCCATTTCAGCTTACTAATTCTTTCGGCTATGTCGGTCACCTTCGTTATTCATAGGATCTCCTCATTACGAATCATATCCCTCATAGAGACCCCGAGCATTGCCCTCTCTATAGCTCGCAGAGCCACTTGAATCTTGTGGATCAGGCCCACCATCAGTGTCCACGTCTCCGCGCTGTAATCATGACAGGCAGGACGCACTGATTAAAGATTTTTGTCTTTAAACATTGTGGAATAGGTGACGTAAAGACTTGACGCAGTTTTCCGAATACTGCCCACCCTAACTGGATTCTTCTGTCAGCTTTTGAAATTGATCCTACCCAACTATATTGTCTGTCCTAGGCAGACGTACTCCTGAACAGCTTCGATATTGACATTGTCGACGATCACCGGTCTAATACAGGGCCACTAATTATTGAATAGCGAACTTTTTGTATCGAGACTTGTGGAAATACCTGAAATACATCATCAGCTAAAATAAATCTATAAATGAGCTTTAAAACATCTCTGTCACTTTCTGTCAAGTTCTTGCCACGACCAGTAATGTTGAACTACACTTTACTATATAAATGATATAAATTATCATATAAATTTTATTATATAAATGATATGAAATGAGAGGTCAACTTGTATATCAGCATCCGGACATTTTATTGAGATATGACTTATACCAGTATGAGGCCCGAACTCAAAGCTAAAAAACAGTGAAAACGCCGTCAAATTCTGTTCAGCAGTTTCCAAGATTAGCCCGTACATACATACATACATACAGACAGATAAGAAATTTTTTAATTATATTTTTGGACTCTACTGGTCTTCAGTAACGTCCGGTCAGTGAAATTTTATTTTAACTTCAATGTACAGATTCGCTTTTCTTTTGTTTTTTCTACTCTTTTATTATATGTATAGATGTGTATCCGTTATCTAGTAACCATAGCACAGTCTTTGCCTAGTTTGGGACTGGATAACTGGTGTGAATGTCTGAGATATTTATTTATTTATTATTATTTATATGCCTTGAGCACCTATCTATTTATCTAGATTTATACCTACAACATACATTTGGTTAATTGTTCGTCTAATGACATCTTCGGTGGAATAATGACGTAACTGCAATTAAATTTCAGTTGAAACTTGAGCACAATTTTCAATTTAACAGCACAATTGAATATGTGACGACTAGCGACCAATATAGTGCGTTAATTATTCAGTACTTCAGTTTTGGCGGACTTAAATATCTCTTGAAACTTTCTACGGTTGAGCAATGTCTTCGATCAGGCAATGACCTACAATACATCGGCGCATAACGTCCTTGTCGGAAGAGAAAGTAGGTAATGCAGCTGCTTACTTTGTTTCTACTTTAAAATGTTTAGCGTATTGCTTTCGTTCAAGATTCATATTATTCAACAGAATAAAATAGCTACATTTTATCGATTCCTCTACGTTATTCATTACAACTCCTTTTATTACCATTCATATTAGTCAGTTTTCTAACTTTCGGCTTGCTGGGCACAATCCACTGATACAAAATTGATATTAAATGGGCCCGTGCGCCAAACATCTTGAGGGTCGATATGGCGAGACAATTTCAACAACATTCTGACAATTTTCAACACAGATTTACAAAAAGAGTTAACTATAAGTACTAGG
Source organism: Esperia sulphurella (assembly GCA_947086405.1). Classification (NCBI taxonomy): domain Eukaryota; kingdom Metazoa; phylum Arthropoda; class Insecta; order Lepidoptera; family Oecophoridae; genus Esperia; species Esperia sulphurella. The sequence continues at coordinate 11,252,214 of OX352270.1, read as the reverse complement.
CATTGAAATGAAATATCATCGTCGGGAGGACCAGTACCTGTAAGCTTCAAAAAGACTAGGGTTGCAGCACATGAGCTCGGAGACGCTTGTGGCTTGCCGCAACACTTGCGCAAGATGCCGCAGCAGTTTCTGTCTCAGCAGCGCGTATAGAGGTAGTGAAATAGCAGCCGTTAAAGGTAAGTCGTCTGGAACAACCATTGAATTGTTTAAACAGAGTAAATGTCATATTCTTCTACAACAAACTATCAGTGGAAATCTTAAATATGTAAACAGAGAGTAGGTCGAAACAAGTATTTACTGCTCTCATACAATGAAGGAAAACAACGTAAGGGAACTGAGATAATTAGTATGTCATCGCGAGTTGATTATGTTGCACGTGATACTAAAACTGCGACGAACACTAGTGACATTAAGAAACATGTTTCTAGGCGATCAGATTATTTATCTGTTCGTTTTGAAAAACCGAGACAGGAAATACAATCGATTTTAGTAATACAAATGTTAAATGACGTTTGGTAGCCATTTTCTTTAATTTGTTTTTGGTAACGAAACTAAGACCTTCAGAATACAAATTAAAATTATACAGCTACACACACGTCGCTAACACTTACGAGGTAGTTGCACCTCTTATCTCTTAGGTATAATAGTAATTTTGTGCTGGTAATTAAGATAAAATAACCGCTTATACTAAGAGAAACTCCCTTCGACCGACTACCTTCTTTTTAGTTTCGCTACCGTATTGATTTAGAGGTTGTGAAATGAGTACTGCAGCAAGAAAGCTATTTTTGATGTATGAAAGAAACTATTTAGCGAGGACATTTTCATTACTGTGTCCTAACGACACGTTTTATGATATGTTGCCTTGACCTATGTTGCGTATGGTATTACGCTCACGAAGGCTTAGCTCAGCCGGTAGAATATCTGCCTACTGTTCAAGGGGTCCCAAGTCCAAAGTTAATTTTGGTGAAACAAACACTTGTGTCGGATCTGGGAGTTCTGTTATAGGTCTAGCTTCATATTTTGTTGTAGGAAAAAAGTTGACATACCTATATGTTTAGCTAGCTGCTCAGTTGTTGTGAAATCATATCCTCCACTTTTCTGAGGAGAGGGCCAGGATAACTGAAACAACCATATCGATTATACATATGATAGCTTATAAATATACACTTGTCTAAATCCCAATCTAGATTTTTTTAATGCACCATACGGGTATTAAATAAACAAAGACATCACGACAATTCACAAATATAACCGTATATAGACTTTGCAGTGGAACCGAGGGAAATGTTAGTTTGGATGACTATTTTGTAAGAGACTTGTAACACTGAAATCGCTATACCTCAGTTCCTTTTTATCTAAGCTTGGTTCAAATACAAAAGTATTCCTTGTAAACCCTTTATGTAACAACAAAAACTGCATCCAGATCTGCTATGAGGTTATTTAGTTATAGGTCGATAGACAAACATCGCATTTTATAAATAAACTGATAGGGATAGAGTTTTGTATTTTGTAAGTTCAAATGAATTAAATTCATTACGCACTGTTATTAATCATAGGTGTACAACTGAAGCACGCCAACGAAAAAAAAACATTTGAAGATTCCTCTTAGTGGTTGTAGTCGGCTACAAGAACGATGGTGAGAAGAACTGGACGCCCATAAGGACGAGTGGCCTAAAGTGAGGAAGAAGTGGGGGAGGCATTTGCCCAACAGTGGCACCGGCTTGTATAAACCTTATCACTTCACTATCATAATAATATACTCAAACTAGCGGTGCCCGCGACTCCGCTCGCGTGAACTACAGGATCTGCTCTCTTCTGTGCAAAATCGGTTTAGTAATTTTTTAAGTGATGCGTGCACAAACAAACAGACAGACAAACATTTCAGTTTTTTTTTGTAAATATCTTCAATGTACAGACACGCGAAGTTTACGATTATATTTATTAGGTTATTGGCTTACCTTGACAAGCACCTCATCATGATTGAACTCTATCCCAGGGTTGATGAAGGAGAAGGCATCATCCTCAAGCGTCAAACCCACGTTCACATCAGCAGTCATGTTAGACAACGATATTCTAGAAACAATGGGCACTTGACATATTTTGAGAGATTTTTTCACAGAGCATGTAAAGTATGACAAGAAATTTGATCAGGCACAGAAGATTTGTATTCCAAATATGTAAGTAATGTATTTTTCACAAGTATATATGCCATCCCACTGCTGGACAGAGACCTCCCCTTAGTGTTTTCATATTGAGAGCTCTCTGTAGTGATCATTGCTTTCCTCCTTGCCCTTCAAGGAAGCTATTAGTTTCTACCTTCCCTCTCTGGTGTCCCACAGGTGTGACAATTTAATGCCACTCATTGCATTGAAACAAAACTAATTAATAGATTATTAAACTGCTTATTTTTTTGTTACATATACATTGTGCGTTGACATTATTGTTCAATTACATTAGGCTACAGTCTCCACATTCAAACATACCTCATTCCATGACATGTACAGACCTATAAATAAATTTATTTTATTTATTGATACTAATGAAATGAATGAACAACAGGATGTTAAACTTCAATTGTTTCAGAATGTCAACATTAGTTGGTGATAAATATGTATATATTTCATTTAACAGGTGTAAGACAACATATTAGACATCTGTTAAAAAAATATAAATCATAGAAGACAATATAATATATGATAGAACATTTAGAGGGATTTGGTCGATCTCTGTAAAGTGGACAAAGTCCCATATTGTATGATTTTGACGAAACAAGTGGCTTAAACTAGATTTTGGAAGCATTTGATAAATCTAATTAATCTGTATTATTGGTACTCACTTATCTCACATAGCTAATAAAGCCATTTATACATGATTTTCTCAAAATTTTACCTTTAAAATCATTTTCCTGGCATGTAATACTCTCGTTTTTACACCTATCATATTCAAAAAGTGTGTTCAAAACAAATCTTTCCATCAATTTAAATGTAATTACTTATAAGTAATTAGACATCACATGAGCTTTTTAAAGTTATTCTATTTACAATTTATAGCATTGTTAGAGTATCCTCCTTTGCTGTGTAATTAATGGAGATCGCATTCATTATCCAGTCAAAACTTTAAATTTAAAAAAAACCGCTAGGGTGTTGACCAATGAAAGTGGGCATTTGTCTAAACCACGGTTCGCAAAAATCCGATATTTCTTCATCTTCCTGCCATCATTTAAATTTCCTAATCAGCGCAACCTACAATTTCTCTGGCATAATATTTACACCCAAAGGTTGTCTGGAAGAAATCGCTTAAAGCGATAAGACCGCCTAAATTGTACTATTTGTAACTTCTATAACGTGTAACTGTATTTGTTTGTGCAATAAAGTGTATTGTATTGTATCATTTGACTGTCACTTGAGTAATAGAAAAATGACTGGCTACCAGGAAAATTAGTAAAGTGTCTGACCAAGGGATTAAAAAGTTTTCTCATATCGAATATATGCTGTTTTAATATAACTTTTTAATTTGTGCAACACTTTTTTTATAACTTTATTGCATGCTGATTTTGTCCACTTTTGAGAGTTCGATCCGATTACAGCTTGTGTAAAATAAAACATTTCAGTTAGTGGCTTAGGTATTGAACTCTTTATTTTTCTTTTGTTATTCAGTTCCTGGTTGTCGGCACAGGACAGACAATTTGATGTTTGTTGGTCTGGGTGTTATATTAGTAAATTTTTTTTGTCCTTGTTTAAATACAATAGTACAGTGAAATCTAGTTTGTGATTTGACAAGTGTATTTTTATTTATCAATCTACTCACACAACATGGCCCTCGGACATGACTGGTATCAGGTTGTAAAGGTTTTCATTAAATGCACTGTACAAGCCCTTCACGTTGACTTCGCCGAGGGAACACCGCAGAGTGAGGCCCATGGACTTTAGGTCCAATGCCAAATTTTGCATGTGGAACATTGGCGATTTAACAAGCTCCAGTCTTGAGAGGTTTCTGGAATTTTAAGAGTGGATACTTAATTTGCCCATCAATACCCATCATCACTAAAAAAATCAGAACATTTTGTATCAACATGAATATAGGTGTACAGATGATCAAAATGTGTTTTGAGTTTATTTTTGATCTGTTTATCTTTTTCCTCACAATGTACATAAATATCTATCCTATTTTGTTGCTGTTGCAAATACATATATTTCTTTAAACAGTTATTTTAACTTACTTATTATAATAAATATGACAAAAGCAATATTAATTTAAAAAATTACTTTCTACTTACACCTGTGTATTTTTGGCAAAATAAGAAGTGTCTTCCAGTGTGTCTGGTTTAATTTGTTCTCCATTTTTCGTCTGTTGCAATGCCACATTAGTGAAACTCTATAACCAAACCAATAAGAAATACAAATATAATTATTGCTTGTTGAGGGTTTATTATTATAACTAGCTGTTCCTGTGACTTCTTTGTATGCGCTCACACCACTGAAATATGTATGTACATGATAATATAATGTAATATATGCGGTAGGAAGTAGAGCTACAACTTCAGACGTGTTAGTTAAAACCTCCCTTCCACTGTCTGTCCTACCTCCCTTCGCCCCCCTATCTATCTCTGCCCTCTCCCCTGCCCCTCTTTGCCTGCCCCTATCCATCGAACCCCCACCACTTCTTACTCACCTCAATCAAAGTTAAGACAAGTTTATCCCACTAATATTAAAAATGCGAAAGCTTGGATGTTTGTTACTCAATCACGCTTCAATCGTTGGACACTTGGCACACATATAGGTTATTATAGGTCCTGGAATAGGATAAAGGATATTTTTTATCCAAAAAAACATCTCCTATGGGAAATACATAATAATTTGTGATGTTAAAATATCTACATGGATGAAGTCATGGGCAACAAACAGGTAGTAAAAAAATAAATATATCTAATTTTTTTAAATAACAGTTTATTTTTACCAACTATCCTTTATATGCATTTTATTTAAATTAAGTCAATACAGCATCCAGATAGTAATTTTTTTTTTGGTAACACAGTTTTAATACAAGATTTGAAGTTTTTTGCAAATGAAAATTGAATATTTTGACTTAAATGTGGTGTTAGAACTTTAGTCACAATATATCTTTGTATTAACTATTATACTAGATACAATGTATTAAATAAAAACTTTTAAATCGTTTATCTTCTGATTTAGTAAGCCAATTCCCTTGAAATAAAGACTAAATTTTACTCCACTCCCTGTTTTCTAAAAAACGTCATTCAAATTGGGTGGGTGGGTTGGGTATGTGTTAAGTATTTTTATGTGATGCGTGCACAAAAAAATGATCTTATTGAATTCTATTGCATATTTTTTCCCCAAATAATTCATATGCAAATATTTTTTACGTACAGACAAGCAAAAATTTGTCTTTTTCAAATGATTTCAAGAATAGAATACTACGTCTAGTATGCCACTAAATACATTATTTGAGATATTTTATTAGACCGCACTAAACAGAAATAGTTAAATATTTACCCTTTTGATAACATCCCGAAGGTTGGGTTCAACTGTTGTCAGGAGGTCATCCAGCTCCTGTTCGATATCCACACTTCCCGACTCCGACATTGTGTCATGCACATTCCCTACTATGTATTGTTTAGTCACAAGAATTTATTTTAACACAATAATTTATATAAATGATCGAAAACGAAACATATTGGCCGCTATTTACACGGACACGACGGCGGAAAGTGTATCTGACAGTGACATTTTGTTTGTCTTATGAAAGGCAAAGGACCAGCCAGAGCCATACAGGCTAGTCTGATTCCTAGTATCAGTGAATAGATTTTGGTCATGTTAAATTAGCAGGTCGGAATGAAGTAGACTTGCGACGAAAATACGAGGTAGATGATTATGGACATACCTTTTCACGAAATAATGTAAGAAAATCCTGGGACTCTTTAATATAAAAGAAATATTTAATGAATATGTCTAAACCATTTTTATATCCACATTGTTGAAAAAGTTCAAAGTTTTAGAGTTGAAAGCAGTGCAACACCATATGTTGCCAAATTAAGTAAGTAAAATGAAGCAACTACAAAAAAATCGCTCAGTATTTGAATCCTTCTAAGCTGAATTCACAATCCAATTTGCTATGTTTCATCGCCGCTAACAAATTAAATAAAACTAATTACCGTTGCTAACGTTATAACGCTAAGCGTTAAAAATAACTTAAACGCATTTGAAATTGCGCTACCTACTTATTACACATGCCCTTAGTATAAATGGTATAGATTTCGAACGCAACAATAAATAAAATATTAAGCATTTTTATTTCGGAGTGACTTCATCCAACGAAAAGGCCTGTTTATATTTCAGGTGCATTGTTTTAGCTGGCTCATTATCAATGGGTGGTAATATTAGCTCAGCGCTTTCTATTCTGTTAACAGCATAACCGTTTTTTGATACTTTATCGTTATAACTATCCTTATCTTTGTCTCCTTTATTATTCGTAAATTTTTTACCACCATCATGACTACCATCGCCACTGTCGTTAACTCTATCTGTCGGTAGGGTGGTAATGGGGATTTCTTCTGATTTGCCAGAGTTTGGTCTTGTATCTCCATCATCATTAGAATTTGATCGTGGTTTAATAGGTCTATATGTAGGAGAGTTCTCGTTCGAGGACAATTCACCAGAGTCCCTGTGACCAGGAAGTGGCGCACCTGTTAATAATTAAGTTAGTAGTAAGTATATAAAATAAATCGAGTAATTTTCATAATCGAATTTGTAAGTTTATCTATTTAGGTAGAGTATAACAATTCAGTATACATTATACTTATTCATGTTACAGTACATGTGTTAAATTGCAAATCTAATGCCATTGCTCAATCTAGATGACAGAAACGAGTAAACCTCCCACTTTCTTTGGGAGATGCTGGTCGAGCAGTAGACTATTATATGCTGCTGTATTAATTTCATTTCTAATAAATACCAACTTATCTTATCTTTTAATAGGGGGCCAGGCCCGCCCGGCGACACGTCGACCCTGTGGGATCTTTTGTGTCAGACCCTTTGTCTACGCTGTGCTTCCGTCCCCCAGAGTTCGTTGCATAAAATCTATTATGCAGCTAAGGGGCAGAAGCCTGTAGTCCTTGGGTTCTGGATAAGCCAACTTACTATTAAAACTCCCGCATTTGCTCAAGTAACTGAGCATCCTTATGTGGTGAATCAAAGTGTTGGACATAATCGAAATGATCTGGTTTTCGAGCAGGTGTTTGAAGTTTGATATCCTTCTATTAATGGAACCTTCTACTATTAAGGATTCAGGTCTGCAAAGAAAACAATGCAATGAAAGCTGTATCTAAGTAGAATCTAGGTACATTATTAAATTGTTTGTAGAGAGTAGAATAGGACCAATCCAACTCTTCTCATGGATGTTGTACAAGGCGACTAAGGGAATACATTATAAAACATCAGTCAGGCCTCCCCAACTGTAACGTGTAACATTATCATCAGGTAGTCAGTTTGCCTATTTGCTGCTTCATTCTATAAAAATCTGTCATACTCACTTAACTTGCTGCGAAAACTCGATGGTCAGATCGAAGGCCTCCGGGTCCTTGACCAGTACCAGTCCCATGAGCGCCGTCAACTCATCCGCGACCAGTATGAACATGCCGTTGAGAGGGGGCATGTCTCGCATTAACTGAGCCTCGTACTGATACTCCAACTAATGAACAATATAGATTTATCGCATGGCATTCATTTTTCGTGCCCTGAGGCTTCCGGCTTAGAATAGGGCCACCCTCAATATTTCCGTTTGTGTCGTCAAGGCGACTAAGGATTTGCACCAGGGACGGGTAGCAGCGTTCTTCTGTGTATATTGAGAACATTACGCAATCACCAATCCGCTTGCCAAGCGTGGTGATTATGACAATCGCCCAATGGACAGGCAAACAAAAGTGGCATTCTATTGTGGAGGCTAACGTTTAGCAGTGGACGTATTTCGGCTGATGATGAACTAATTTCTCAGCTGTAGAATTCAGGTTGGAGATAAACCTGGTAGGGAAACCGTTTTTCATAGCAACGCCTACAAGTGTAGTTATTAACTTTTAACATTGTAACATTCTTCTTGCCGCTCTCTCTGTACTCGAATGTACTCAGTAAAATAACCACAGCAGCAGTGTGCAGGTCAAATCCGTGGGCGCCTCCGCCGCGAAAATATTTTTCCTTCATGACAAAATGACATTCTTATTCAGCTACGAAGTATTTCAAGAAATTATAAAATATTTTTATCTGTATTCTTTTTACCCACCTTTGCTGGGCCAACCAAGGCCTAACAGCCCAACTAGCACACTGGCTAAATGTGCAGCCATAAGTTACAAAACAGTTCCAAAGCCCCCCGTGCACATACCACCGATATACACTCACTATGGACCTATGAAGCTGTAAAAGTGTGCTAGTTGGGTGTACACGGTCTCCACCCCATAGACTTACTCTATACAATCGATGGGTCAGTTCAATCGGGGAACAATTCGAAAAACACTGTTCTGAGATAATTAAACTTTTAAGATTTTGGTTTTCATAAAAATTAGTACTTAGTTTTCTTATGGTTTTAGTATGTGTATGGTATGGTAACAGATATTTAAATGGTGTCTTATTGAACTGGTAAAGGCTGGCTAAGGCAAATGGCATTACTTACTCAAAACAAAACAAAATTTTGTTGTTCCCCTACTGAACTGATCCATCGATATATTCCTGAGATTTAATGTCTTGTATAAACCTACCTTTAACTTACTAAAACCGATAATGGCCTCGACATTGCGCACTTTAGTGACCTTCTTGCCGGTGCCAGTGGACCGTCGATGCATGCTATCCAACCCTCTCAGCACTCCCTTCCTTAGCTTGATTATCTGGAAACCGACAATAAACACGAATATGCACGTCCTTTACTAATTGTTGCCGCGATTTCATTAGCGTGGAATTTTAACCCCTTAAAGGGTAGAATTTAGATAAAATGTGGAGAAACCTAAATGCAAAAATTAAACCCTGTTTTTATATCCCATCAAAGAGCTGAGGTTAAGTAATAAAGTTGAAAACGTTACGGAGAATAGGAGTATAAAATACGGAAGTGCACATAGTCAGCAGGACGTTTTACGTTTTTTCAGCTGTACGTGACACGAAGCAGCATCTACCTGTCTCCAATCTAAGTATGTATACAGTATTAAGTATAAAATTTACTACATATTACCTACGACTTCGTCTGCTATTAATTTAAACCCCCTAGGAATGGAATTGTTACATACAGAGGTTCAACTCGTATAATGGTTACTGGCAGCCTCTTGGTTTGTGTCACACGACAAACATTCTGTTCCTGTTTTTTTTTTGTGAAATGGCGATGTATTATATGGGTACCTAATAATATACTTGATATACTTTCCATTGTGTTTATCTCCGTAATTGAGGTACTACACTACAGGAAATTAAAAAAAAACATGGGTTTTTCCCTTTTTTATACTGCTTTGCGGATCCGCATCGCGTGGCATACATTGTCTTGTATGCACTTTAGAAAAATAAATGCCACGAGAAACGGGGCCCACGTAGGAGTTTACACAGCCTTAGTGGTTGTTTACGGAATTATGTATACATAATTTCAAGTCTCTAGAATCCAGCGCTTTGAGCTCTGCGCTGATGTGCTTTGAGCTTTACAGATTACACTATACCTTACCATTCCGTTGGAAGTATGAAGAGTGAAATCCGGTACGTTCAACGCGGCCGCTCGCATCTGACGCAGTCTATTTTTAAACCGGTTTATAGATCGGTCTACATAATCGTTGAGGACCAGCGCTTTCCGCTTGTCGTATTTCCTGGAGAACAGTCAAGAAGGAAGAGTATGAATTGCAGCCACGTACGGTTCACTGTACTCCTTTAAATATTTATATATACGAGTATCTCTGAAAGAGCCTTATATTTCTCTAAATATAGGGATAGGTGGAAAGAATGATTAATGAGTCATCATCAATTCATCTTATAAATAAAATCGTAAACTTCGCGTGTCTGTACATTGAAGATATTTGCAAAAAAAAAATTGGGGGGTCTAAGGATAAGCAACAGAACACATTTCGATCATTTTTGAAATTTTTGTCTGTTTGTCTGTTTATCTGTTTGTCTGTTTGTCTGTTTGTCTGTGAGTTTGTGCACGCATCACTTAAAAACGACTGAACGGACTTTGATGGACTTTTCATAGAAACATGGGGCTTAATTTGGTGTAACATATAGGCTTTATTTCATTGCAATCGGTGCAGTCAATCAAAAGTTATGCGAATTTATAGTTTCCGAAAACTCGCATTCACTGCGACGAATGTAGTAGGGTGTAAATGTTCGACTGAATTCGTGAGCGGTAGCGGGAGCGGGTATGGTACCAGTGTAATTTGAGTGTTTGAACTTTTGACTGAGTTACCCGATTACGATGAATTTGTGGTATACGTATGCAACAAAGTAATGTTGGTCGGAATTTGGATTGCGATGGATTAGTTACGAGGACTACATTTGGAGAGACGAGGGAAAGAGGTTTGAGGGGTGGGTTGAGGGGAGAGCTGAGGGGAGGTTTGAGAGGAGGGACCTGGACCTGGACCTGGACATGGACCTGGACCTGGACCTGGACCTGGACCTGGACCTGGACCTGGACCTGGACCTGGACATGGACCTGGACCTGGACCTGGACCTGGACCTGGACCTGGACCTGGACCTGGACCTGGACCTGGACCTGGACCTGGACCTGGACCTGGACCTGGACCTGGACCTGGACCTGGACCTGGACCTGGACCTGGACCTGGACCTGGACCTGGACCTGGACCTGGACCTGGACCTGGACCTGGACCTGGACCTGGACCTGGACCTGGACCTGGACCTGGACCTGGACCTGGACCTGGACCTGGACCTGGACCTGGACCTGGACCTGGACCTGGACCTGGACCTGGACCTGGACCTGGACCTGGACCTGGACCTGGACCTGGACCTGGACCTGGACCTGGATCTGGACCTGGACCTGGACCTGGACCTGGAGTGGGATAGGGAACGAAAGTGGGAATGGGAGCGGATCCTGTAGTCCACGCGAGCGGAGCCGCGGGCACAGCTAGTCACTAATATGATGAGATGAGTTAATGTTTATTATTATCTTACGTACCTATAGGTTATATTTATTTTGCAGTCAAGCTCAAACTTTTCTACAAGACATTTCAGGCACATGTTATATCATATTTACATACAAGTTTTCCACATAATCCTTATCAGAAAATCGCTTATTTAGTAAACGCTGACAGACTGAATATGAAATATTAAGAGCACTTACAGAAAATTAGCCTTGCTGGAAGCGCCAACGAGTTCAAATAATGTCAAATAGTCGTTGAAGTAATCCTTGAGCCATATGTCTAGATCTAACTTTAGCCTGTGCAGGAATTCATCTGGGAAATTCGTTAGATCAGTTAAACATAGGGAAAAAATATAACAATATAATAAAAAAATTGCGATATTTTAAACCTTTGACTCTGCTTACATATAAGGTGGTTTTATTTAACTTTTGTATAATTTTTATTTGACCTGTAACGGAACTTCCGTTACAGGTCAAATAAAAATTATACAATAATAAAGTATGTCTATGTCTATTTTAATTAAATGTTACTATTTAAACAGTTTTTACAAAAGCGGCTCGAAATTAGTAATTTTTTAAACTAAATTAATAACATACTTAGTTCTTCATGTCATTTCCTCCTGTCAGCAGTTTGTCTATTTTAGTACACTCTGCAATTCATTTTAATAGAAGGGGTAAACGAATACAAAACTGTTTCCGTCTCGGAATTACGCAAATACCCACGTTTTCAATTTGCCACATCTAGGTATATTTGATTAAAGGGTACTTCTCATTGTCACTCAGTTTTTATGGTCACACAGTTATATTTCCTAAACAGTATAAGTTAAAAACATAACTTGTGGATTGGTGGATAAAACATCTATTTGGTCACAAAATAAATAAAACTTGCCGTAATTGAAGCAAAAATAATATAAATAATTAACACGAACGATCAAAAACGGGGCCATTTTTCGTATTCTCATCGTGTCACACTTCCCGTTGCAGTAAAACATTTAGTTACTGCTTTACCAAATTTCAGTGTATTTGTATGTTATATATACCAAAGTCATCGTAATTAAATACACTTTACATACGTTGGTGTAAAAAAAAACTTTTCGTCATTATTTTGAATTGGAAACACAATATGTGTCGGTCACACGATTTTAGGTACTTAAGATTTGAGTAGTAATAAAGGCTTGCTGTTGAATACAACAGCAGCAACTAATCACAGAGTTCGATTCGGTCATCGTCAGTCGTGTTCCTGCTTCGCAGAAGTGGGACGAGCGACTCATCGTTCCGTGAGTAAAAAATATTGGTAAGTTTATATTTATTCGTAGGTGTACCGATCACTTGCGTGGACAACATATTTGTGCATTGTATTTTGGTAATGGAAATGAAAGTTAGCTCATCGAAACTCCAAAATGTAAGAGATATTTATGTAGTATTTGATTTAAAACAATACACCTAAACTTTGCAGGAATTTATAAAAAAGGGATATTTTCGTCACCTTTGTGGCATCACCTTCGTGGCGTTTTACCCACGAAGGTGAGTTTTTGCCACGAAAGTGATTTTTTGCATTGTTTTATTTCGAAATATAGCGACTGGTGTATACGTATTTACAAAATCAACTAGTTTGATGTGGTAAATAGTGTTTTGAATACATAAGTAAGTATATTTACATGATAAATTAACAACTACACTATTAATAGATAACTAATTAAACATGAAGTATGGGTAGGTACTAATTAAAGTAAGTAAGTAAGTAAGTAAGTAAGTAAGTAAGTAAGTAAGTAAGTATATTAACGTTGTTTTTAGGGTTTCGAACCAAGATGGTAAAAATGAACCCTCAACACCAACGTAGCTTCTGGTCTGATGATGATCCAGATTCGAGTTACAATATATTTGATTTACGCAAAAACTAACGTTCTGATATTATCTTTTATTGTTCGAAGATGTTACCATCTTCTTGTAATGAGATTTTTTTATAGAATAACGTTTTTGTTTTTGAAAAGGAAAAGTGCTGCCTAACAACGTGTAACGTTTCGTTTTTATTTTTTGAGAGATTTAGTCTTTCTATAGTTCAGACTAAAAGTAGTATATAATCTAAGTTCTAAAGACTTATTTGATTCATCATTAGGAAATAGTTTATATTACAACCAATTAGGTTAAGTTTTTGATTATTTTTTATCACCGGAGACGGATTATTTGTGAATGTCACAAATTACCAGTGATATTACAATTAAAGTATACTCAAATTATGCACAATTGTTATAAGTTTAGATACATTAGGTATGTTATTACGTTATCACACGTATAAAGAGGGTATTTTAGAGTAAAACTATCCTCCGAAATATAAGTACCTGATTAATAAAACCACAGTAAAGTTTCTATTTATTTCCTACGTTAATAATGTTCTATAATAAGAACTTTTCACTAAAATTATGTAGTTTTAAATGACATAGCATATCAGTAATAATAGGAACCTATTTCGTAGGATGACCGAACCTAGGACCGAACTGGTAACTCTCTCTGCGCTTGATTGAATATCATGTATTTGCCTGTTTAATTATGAAAATAAGATTAAGTTGTTATTTCATGAACATTTAGTCTCATAACCAGTAGTGAATTCTGAGAAAATAATGGCTGTAAAGTTACTGAGTCACTTTCGTGGATCATCGCGTCACTTTCGTGGCATCTAGAACTTCAAAACATTATTACTTCCAACCGAGACTCACGATTTGATTAATTTACTTATAAATTTACTCGTATTATCAAGCGCTATTAGAATTTTTATAAAAATAGTTTATATATGCAAAAAATAGAATTTACCACGAAGGTGACGATGAGAATCGTGGCGATGAGAATTAGCCTAAAAGTAATTATAACCACTATAGTGGCGACGCTGTTTATACATACCTCCTTATAATAAATTAATTTACTAACAATGCCGGCTTACTTTTTTTGTAATTTTCTAGAGACATTCTCAAGTAGTTGCCGGTGTTGGTGTTATTTCTTTTACACGACGCACACTATAAGGCAAAATTGTTAACTTGGAGTATACATATAGATGAAGTCGGGATGTAAGGGGTACAACGACCCGAGTTGATACGAGACTCCAAATGCCAACTTCACCTGCCTGCACTTGTTGTGTTGGTTATTGGCCTTCTCCAATGAACGCCACCACACCCGGTCCTCCGCCCTCCGCATCCAGCCGCTTCCGGCCACCTTCTTCGTCTAAGGGCTGATATGATGATAATGATGATGATTAGATATTGTTACTCGTTATATGAAGTTACCCTTATGGCCATCGCCTATGTCAAACAGTAGACGTTACCAAGTTTTTAGATGATAGTTTTTTCAGGTTCTGTTAGGTAAGGTTAAGCTAAGGACAGAACAAACCAAACCTGTTTTTGCTGCTGGGAACCCTTTCATGTAAAAGTTACCGAGATGCAAATAGCGTTGGTATTCGTATGACTATTGGTTTGGAAATTACCATGTAAACTTTGCAGTCCACTTCGGAACATCATCCATTATTTATTTGGTTTTCGGGATGCAAATGCGTTTGTTTTCAAATGTCTATTGATTTGTAATGAAATATACTTACCTTCATTATCACATCTTTCACCGTGATATCTGAGATGACCAGTTCGATGACCAGCCGGTCGTTAATTAAACGATATCGTCCCTCCATTCTGTATTCCGCATCCTTAAGAAGAAACCTACGCACACAAAGGTATGATCATCATTGGTCTTGCGAAATAGTGTCTGTGATACTGATGACGAGTAAAGTATGTAAGTGATTTGTGGGAAAAATTCTTCTTCTCTGTCGTTCCCTCACTGCTGAGGATCGCGATCGAATAAAATGCGTCTCCAAGCATAGCGGTCATTGGCCAGCCGCACCGCTTCATATAAGGATCCGCCAGCACCCTCCCACCGGGTCTAACCACCTCGTCGGAGCTCGTCCTCTGGCACGCCTATGCTCTCCACTTGGAAAACTACACTAGTACGATTACATACTTAGGACCAACTTTTTAAATGGTAGGAGAGAGGCACATTCGGCATTGTCCGTACAGCACCGGTGGCACCGCACTTATGGCCTTTGGGCTCCAGTTTCATAGGCGACAGTAACCCTCAACAATCAGGCGGTCTCTCTGACTGTTTACAACTTTAGATGTCAATATTTGAACATAAAAAAGAAACAGCCTTGATAAAGTTAAAGTAAGACAAACCAATTGATTCTTACATTTATGACAGTATTTTCTTATGTCATTGAGGACTAATTATTAAATACTCACTCGGCTTGACCATACGTGGGCTTGTACATCAGGTAGGTAGGGTTCTGGTAAGTCATAGCGCGCTCGTACTCTCCGAAGAGGTGCAGATCGTTGAGAGAGAGTCGGGCGATCACGAGCATGTTCATGAGATCGTTGTGCAGGTAGTTGATGCGGAAATGCGTGTTGTTGCGTAGCTTCATGCGGTGGAAGAACCTGATATAAGATATTAGTGATAATTGATAATAACCGTTAGATAGATAAACGAAATACAGGTTAGCCCCGAATTATCCATAGACTACTAATTGTAGGTACACCAATAAGTCGTCGTAGCGAAGTTGATAATGCTTTCGGTGAAGGAAAACATCGAGAGGAAACATCCGTTCAGATAAGGTCGGATTTAGCTGGCTCAGCCGACTATCACACCTAATTTTTTTTCTGTGTTGGTAGTTTGTATATTGATTATAATATATTTTGTCTATATCTATATGTATTTGCTGAGAAAAAAAATCATTTTGTATTTCTATTGATTTCTATTGTATTAATGTCAAAATACGACTTTTAAACATAACAGATAAAATAGTTACATTACGGAGTCATGCATTCGCATCATGCAGTAGCCCCCGAGATTCAGTCCAGCGGGGATCAATTTGGGGTCACCGCCTACGTTGTTCAGGGCCCGCTGGGCTCTCCCTTGGTCTTCGAGAATAGCCTGATACAACAAATTTCACCAACATTATGCGAATATGAAACGGCAGTTAAATTGACAGAGGTGGCAGAGGGCAGGTCATATCTCATGCAGCGATGATATTTTGGGCAGAGGAGTTGAGACCGCGCATTGGTACATAAACGCAGCACGGCACACCACCCTGCCGAGCTGTAAAGGTAGCCAATTATAATGAAATGATGATCCGAATCGATACTGACCTTAAGCATTTCTTTATCAAAATCATCAGTTCCAACAGCGTTTTGGTAATCGTGTCTCACTTTCTCGTAGTTAGCTGTAGATTAATATTTATATCGTGTTAAGTTTAGTAGAGTAGCCCATTCCTGTTTAAGTATAGTTAAGTACTACTAGGTAAATATATTTTTTGTTAAACAGTATATCCAATCAAGCCTCCAATGTAAAGTCGATTTAACGTCATTGGTGAAATGGCTTACGACAAAATTAATTTCGAGATGGCGTGGGAACCCGAGTATCATCGTCGTCACTTTGATAATAATCAAATATGATACCGACAAATATTTTAATATATTATAGTTTTTAGCCACTGTTGTATAGTCTATTACCGTCCAAGTTATCCATGAGATCATAAAACTTCTTGATGCCCAAATTCAACCAACAACCTTTATATTCGACTGACTGTTCGTTATCTTTCAATCTATCAGGTTTGGCTCGCAACCCGTCATCTCGTAAATCCGAATCATTTGGAAACTCTACTGAGTTATCTGAATCTAAATTCTTTTCTTTTGACTGATTTACGTTATTCTCTGAAACTAATACAAAGGAATTAAAAAAAATATGAAGCAATGATTTTGAAATTTCACCTTTAAAATTTTATTCAAACAAGTATATTCACAGTAAATTTACACCCCTTCTTTTTATTTTTAAATAAATGAGCAAATAGCTTGTTATGATGGTAAAATCTTTTTGGTGGGCGTTTTGCACATAGACTAAGACGTACTAACTAAAAAGTACAAAATAAAATAGTAAGCAAAAACTATTTTAAAAACAAGATTTTATAAAATAAACGTGCTAAAACGGGACATAGCCCTGAAAATAATGTTAAATTGTTTCAAGTTCATAAAATTATACGAGTAGGTACAAAGATAGTGATTGGTTGGTATGTAAGTACTTGCCGAAGTATGTATTTTCTTTATAATGCGCTTGACCAGATTTTTTAAAACAATTATTTAAAAAAGGGTTTTTTATTTATTATACAACGATTTTAAATAGGCACCGAAATTGTAAATGCCACGCACATCCATACCTAGTACGATAAAATACTAGGTAAGACGTTAGGTACGTAGATATTCGTAGTGGTAACTTGGTAATGCGAGCTGACGTTCACGAAGCCGAGGCTTGGAACCACTGGTTGGAACCCACGGCCCGTAAAGGGAAATATAGTAAGTTGAGTGTATTAAACTTACGATCATCCTCATCTATATCATTTCGTCTTGCGATACGCTTACAGTGAACTATAGCTGAAATATATACAATGTACAGCAAAGTGTGTACTGCTTTTTCACGTTTCATAATTCTGTCGATATATGTATTGCTTATAACAGTTGCAGTGTCTAACGAGTCATTTCATTATTTCTTATCTTTAGTAAGGTACGCAGTAAAATATTTTATTAAAATTCGTCAATTTTAATTGACTTTCGATTACGTAAGGGTTTAATTTTCTTGTTTGATTAGCAAACATTATTATTATACTGGACTGTAGTTTCCCTTAACTATAAATAAATAATGAGACTCATAGGTTTTATTTTTGTTATAATAGTTGCAGTTAATGTCGAAGTTAGACCCAATGAAATTGAAGAAGAAGTGGTAAAATATTTCGACAGTGGTAAGGAATTTTGACTAAAAGAAAACTAAGGCGACACGACATCCGGCGGATGACCTGAAATCTTCAGCACAGAATATATATTGACATTTGGTATAAACAACTGTGATAAAATTATGAAACAGACTTAAAAAAAATTACCGTATTTTACACGTTTTCCTTTAATATCCTATTAAACCACCGGAAAATTCAAAACCACTAAACCGATTGAGCTGAAGTTTTGAAAATACATGTAGAATTGGTCTGGAAAAGTCTGGACCGACGACCTGGAGAAAGTAGCCGGAAGCAGGTGAATGCGGGGGCGGAGGACCGGGCGTGGTGGCGTTCATTGGGGAAGGCCTATGTCCAGCAGTAGACGTCTAAGGGTTGATATAATGATGATGCAGAATTGCCTGGCAATTATGGATTTTTCATGACAAAAATTAATGACGGAAGCTGTACATTTTAATTTTACTATTCTCACCAGCATAGGTTGCCTGGAAGAAATCGCTAAAAGCGATAATGCCGTCACTTGTACATTTACTGCATATTTCTTCTGTATATTTCTGTTATTTGTGTGCGATTAAGTACATTCATTCGTTTTAAATTTATGGGGATTTTATATCGGTATTAAGTTTTGACTTGATGTTATGTTGAGGTAGTTCTCGTCTTATGTTCTTGAAGTTCCTGGACACTACGTCCATAAACGTCATAACAGTGGCTATATATTACGACCGTAATCTGTTCGATTACCTTATAAATAAAATACCGCCTCTACATCGTTACCTATCTGTATGGGAGTATGCAGGTGGTTTATAAGTTGGACTAACAATTACCACACGAAAATAAATTTCGTGAAATAACAGCGGGAAGCACGGGCGGAAAGATATTGGTATGATATAATTTCGTGTCGTTAATAGAACTCTCTTTTTTAAGAAACTGTTAAGGAATTTAAACGACAATGGCTGAAACAGAAAAAGTCCATCGAGAGCGCTATAAGTTTGGTAAACATTTAAATATTATTTGTTCGTTAAACATTTTGCTTAAGAAATCGTATGTAATTAGTACTAATTTTTAGAAAATAGCATTCTTTCACTTGTTTTACCAAGGTTAAGATTTAGTAAGGTCAGTAAATCGTTCACGGGGCAATAAATACGCTTCTACAACATGCTACCAGAGGAAATCTAATAAATAAAATCGTAAACTTCGCGTGTCTGTACATTGAAGATATTTGCAAAAAAAAAATTGGGGGGTCTAAGGATAAGCAACATAACACATTTCGATCATTTTTGAAATTTTTGTCTGTTTGTCTGTGAGTTTGTGCACGCATCACTTAAAAACTACTGATCGGACTTTGATGGACTTTTCACAGAAACATGGGGCTTAATTTGGTGTATGTAACATAAAGGCTTTATTTCATTGCAATCGGTGCAGTCAATCAAAAGTTATGCGAATTTATAGTTTCCGAAAACTCGCATACACTGCGAAGAATGTAGGGTGTAAATGTTCGACTGAATTCGTGAGCGGTAGCGGGAGCGGGTATGAAAATTCGCATAACTTTTGATTTAGTTACCCGATTACGATGAATTTGTGGTATACGTATGCAACAAAGTAATGTTGGTCGGAATTTGGATTGCGATGGATTAGTTACGAGGACTACATTTGGAGAGACGGTTTGAGGGGAGGATTGAGGGGAGCGCTGAGGGGAGGGTTGAGAGGAGGGTTGAGGGGAGGGTTGAGGGAAGGGTTGAGAGGAGTGTTGAGGGGAGGGTTGAGGGGAGAGTTGAGGACCTGGACCTGGATTTAAAGTCTGAGTGAAAGTGGGATAGGGAGCGGAAGTGGGAATGGGAGCGGATCCTGTAGTCCACGCGAGCGGAGTCGCGCCGGCACAGCTAGTCTTAAATATGACAGACAGAAAGCTTAAGATTCACATTAAAAAACAACTTTGTAAGAAAGCCTATTATTATAAATGAAACGATTATTTGAATGACAAAGATGCCTGTTACTAATGTTGATTCATCTTCGAACAATCTTTATATAATTGTATGTAAACTTGATTTTAATAGATGTGTTGCGTGAAGTTTGTTGCGCCGTTTCATCTTCACAGCGCTAACGCCTAGGAATAGGCCTTGAATATGTTCGATATAGTCGATAAAAAAAATGAAATGTACCAAGTGTACTCATATGTAATAAATGATTTTGACTTTTACTTTTGTCGAGCATAGCTCTGTCATCCATGTAACTGAATAAGATTTCATCAACAGTCTAGTAAATTCGACTGCTGAACATAAGGATTCCGCCACCACACTGCCCTGCTACCAAAGAAACGCTTCTTTAGCTTAGTGGCTTGGTCATAGGACTCGAGCGCCAGAGGCAGTGGGTTCGATTCCCACTGATGATAGAAAACTTTGTAGATACAATTTGTGCATGTTGGTCCCGGTCTGGATGTAATATTTGTGAATTGTCTTATACTTGTTTAATTTCCATAGCACAGGAGAAAATCCTAGTTAGGATTAGACAAGTGTATGTGTAATATTTATTTATTTAAAAAAGGCTGCAAATATTTTGGAAATTGTCTAAAAAAAGGGGTCTAACAAGCAGGCTTTCTCGAATGCTATGTTGGATGAATTCTTTAATTTGCAAAGAAAAACTAATAATTTTAACAGAATTCTAGAAAATTAGTTTGCTCCCTTTTTTGATCATTGACAATAGGTTGCCCAAACACTTATCAGCCATTTTTGGTAGGGCAGCACAACTCTAGTCCTCCGACCTTTATATCCAGCTGCCTTAGGTCTCACGCTGCAGTCTTCACTGTAGAACTCATCTATCCCAACGGTTCTGCTCAGATGTGGCCTGCCTCTGCCACTTCAGCTTAATAATCCTCTGTCAGTGAGCTTTGTTTTTCTCATAAAATTTGCCTATCAATAATAATTGCATGATGTTTCAGGTCCTACTGCAAAACTACGGCAAGCCAAGAATGAACATTTACCAAAAGAAAGCATCAGTTTCCCGTAACATAGCCAACGGATTCTATCTATCCGATAATGTGGTTGATTTGTTAGTATCGTATCTTCTATTCATGAGTAGTAAGTCCATTCAACCGAAAGCTCATACAACAAGGAGGTTCACTAATATTTGTTAGAAATAACATTAAGGCGAAGGAACGCAAAGACATTGTTGGACTCTCGGTTGAATGGTCTATCGAATTGTCTTGTGTTGAGCTGGAGAAACATGTTGTAGTGTGTGTATACAGACCCCCCCGTGCTTCTAATTTTTCTACTTTTGAAACTGTAATGGAAGATGTCATGAAAATAGTTATCAAAAGTAAGAAACATATCATAATTTGTGGAGATTTTAATGTAGATTTACTAGTAACTGACACTTTTTCGGTCAGATTAATTAGCTTATTTAAGTCCTTTAATTTAATAAATGTATTTCTTGAACCAACAAGGATCACACGTACCACAGCTACGTGTTTAGATAATTTCTATAGCAATTGTGGTTTTTTAGAAAAATCTATTATAAATTGTTTAAAATCAGATCACAGTGGGCAAATTGTTACATTTCCGGGTAATATAAAGCATACAACCACCGAGATATGTACTAGGCCCGTCACAGTTAGTCGCATAGAGAGATATAAAGATGCTCTTATAATGAAATTGCCGAATCCTGATACTGAGCAGGTGGAATTAAACGATTTCTATGTCGATTTCTTCATGACACTGTCTCGAGAATTTGCCAATATTTTTAAAACTAGGAAAATTAAAATAAATAACCAGTTTAAATTTAGTGATTGGGCAACCACCGGTATCCGTAAAAGTAGGACCAGGTTGTATGATCTGAACAGTGAAAGGACCTACAGATTTGACAACAGGTTCCATGAATATGTCAAAAATTATTCAAAATTTTTTAGGAAAGTTTGCAAAGTAGCCAAATCAAATTATATAAGTAACAAAATTAAATCTTCGGAAAATAAAGTAAAGGCCGTATGGAAGGTCATAAATAACGAAACTGCCAAAACTAAGTCGCGAGATCTTAGAAGAACGAATGGATATATCCAATTCTTCTAAGCGCGAGATAATAAGTACACTATCAAAAGTAACGGTGAAGTAACTAGTTCCAAAACGGAGGTAGCCGAGTTGTTTGAAACCTTTTTCACTAAGATCCCCATGAAAACCACCGAAGCTCTGCATTCATCGCCTATTTTTGCCGAGACTTTACTTAATAATAATGTTACAAGATGCGAAATAGACTTTCACTTTAGACACGTAAATTCAGTAGAAATTATTAAGGCATTTAAGTCATTAAAACTAAAATCCTCTGAAGATCTATGGGGAATGTCCGTTAAAGTCATAAATTCAGTTCTTACGGTTCTTGCGCCTTACGTAGCTTTTATATTTAACATAGTATTGATCAAGGGGTTTTCCCTGATCTTATGAAGCACAGTAAAATCATACCACTTTTTAAATCTGGTGACAAACAAGATCCCAGTAATTTTAGACCAGTGTCAGTTCTGCCTGTGCTTAGCAAGATATTCGAGAAGATCATACTCAATCAATTGCTTTGTCATTTCAATCTTAAACTACTCCTTCACGATAGTCAGTTCGGTTTTACTAAGGGACGTTCCACAACCGACGCAGCAGTCATGCTTGTTAAGCATATCCATGATGCTTGGGAAGACTTCCATGATGCAATAGGCGTCTTCTGCGACCTCTCCAAGGCATTTGATTGTGTCGATCACGAAACCTTGCTACTTAAACTGAAACATTATGGCGTTAAAGACAGAGCATTCGAATTACTTAAATCTTACTTAGAAAATAGAGTACAAAAAGTAGATATAAACGGAATTCGGTCATCTGGGTCATTCGTGAAAATGGGGGTACCCCAGGGTTCAGTTCTGGGCCCATTTCTTTTTCTTGTATATATAAATGACTTGCCCTTTTTAATACAAAACATTTCCAATATAGTTTTATTTGCCGATGACACTTCGCTGATTTTTAAAATTAGCAGAAAAGATTGTGAACTTGCCGAGGTAAATAATACTCTCACGCAAATTCTTAACTGGTTTAACTAAATGTATTAAATTCTCTCTACCAAATGTAAGAAAAGTAGAAAACAATGTGACATTAGGTAATGACACACTAGAATTTATTAAAAGTACTGTGTTCCTGGGTATAACTATAGATTCATCTTTACAATGGGGACCCCACATAACTTCATTAGCTGGCAGATTAAGTTCTGCCGCCTACGCCGTAAGGAAAATCAGACAATTAACTGATGTTGCTACCGCGAGGTTAGTGTACTTTAGCTACTTCCACAGTATCATGGCATACGGTATCCTACTGTGGGGTCAAGCAGCAGATATAGAGACCATTTTTATCTTGCAAAAAAGAGCAGTTAGGGCAATCTATAATCTGCGTTGTAGAGACTCATTAAGAGAAAAGTTTAAAGAAATAAGCATATTAACAGTAGCTGGTCAATTCATTTTAGATAATATTTTATATGTCAGAAAAAATGTATCTCTCTTTTTGAGGCACTGTGACAATAATAGTTATAATACAAGAAATAAAAATAAACTTGTTTTACCAGGGTTAAGACTAAGTAAGGTCAGCAAATCGTTCACGGGGCAATGTATACGCTTCTACAACAAACTACCAGAGGAAATCTTAAATATGACGGACAGAAAGTTTAAGATTCACATTAAAAAACAACTTTGTAAGAAAGCCTATTATAAAGTAAACGATTATTTGAATGACAAAGATGCCTGGTACTAATGTTAACCAGCTTCGCAAAATCTTTATTAATTGTATGCAAACTTGATTTTTAAAAGATGTGTTGCGTGAAGTTTGTTGCGCCGTTTCTTCTTCACAGCGCTAACACCTAGGAAGCGGTAGTCGATAAAAAAAATGACGTGTATAAATGTACCAAGTGTACTCATATGCAATAAATGATTTTGACTTTGACTTTGACTTTGACAATGGAAAATTTAAGATCATGTATTGCCTTACACGTATTAAAAGACATTGACAAACTATCACTTAGATAACAAAAATGGACAAAAATTGCCGTGTGGTTTCCGTTAGAGTAGAATAGGACCACTCTAACTCTTGCCGTGGATGTCGTACAAGGAGACTAAGGGACTACATTATAAAACATCAATCAGGCCTCCCCAACCCGTCTGGCCAGCGCGGGGAGTGCAGGCCAAATCCTCCGTCTGTCTCCGGCAGATGAGATAGGGTTGTGCTCCTGCAGTGGAGACAAAAAAAACCTAATGATGATGGGCAAAAATGTACCGAGGTATACACGGCGACGATGTACGTGTTGCCGCCAAATGATTAAATTAGCCAATCAATTGGACGGCTAGGCAGTTAAATGTTGGCATTAAATTGAAAGGCTAAGGGATGCCTAACCAAATTGTTGAAAAGAATGTTTAACAAAAGCGCTGAACGTCGCAGCCGAACATATCAGTAATTTAATTACGTCAAGATTAATTTCGTAGAAAGGGTGATTCGGTAGAAGGGACCACCCATTTGACTACCAAATCAAATATCATATTTTTTTTATTACAAGCATGTTTCTTTTCTCAGACTTATCCTAAATCTTACACTTCGAGACTTACCAAACATGCTGATGCCTGATGTGACTTTTCACCTGGACAAAAACGTATTGAGGTTGGAAGGTGGACTCTCCAAGATGTTCGTGGAGGCTGATTACTTACTCTTCAGGTAAGATTATCACATATGATTAGTGTTATCTAGCCTAAAGTGTTATTCTGCATATACAAAAATATTCTGAGGCTAGAATATAGTTTCACGATGATATTTGACAGGTAGTTAGCTTTTACAAATATCTTGGTCAAAACCCATCTTATAGACAATTTGAGACTTTTAGATATTTTTTATTGCTATTTGTTATCAGACTACTTAACAGAGATATTAGTAGTTGATGATTGACTACTTTCTTTTCAGATCTGATACTTACTTATATTCGAGGGGAGTTCTTGCATTGTGAACCGACCCTAAATTACTGAAAATTATATATGTATATTACACATTTGTATATTTTAAAATAAATGCAATCAGGAAGTTTAGTGTTCAATGGCGAGTATATCTCTGAAAGAGATCTCTTCTAGCCAACCTTCAGGGTGTGAGGCAAGACAGTAAGAGCGAAGTAATAAGTGAATAATAAACTATACCTACAAATATTATATTTCAGGAATCATTCGGCAATCCTTTACAGCAGAGGACTTGTCCAGAATCCATATAAAGACTCCCCTTTCAGCTTCCAGCAAGTCCAGGCTGCTGGGGAATTGGCGTAAGTACATGACTTGCACACAGTTTTACGAGTATGTAAATTATATTTATTTAAATTAAACGTACATGAACAGGTAACGTACATTTATTGTTTTCCATCATGTGGCAATAAACCTCACATTATTTAGGGAGAGTCCTTGTCCAGCAGCTGGTGTAGCAGCAATCTGGTTAGGATATGACATTTTCATGGTTCTCAGAGTTTATAAGCCATCCAGTCCACAAACCTTCTCAGAATAGAGTTTTGGGATATCTGAACGATTTTTATAAATTTGAGTCAATGTTACAATCTAATGCCCCACTGTTGGGTGGAAGCCTACTCTCATAACAATAGGGTGTACAGCCTATATAATAGTTCACCACTCTATAACCTAATGTGTTTAGAGTATGTAGTTTTCCAGCGTTTCCTCGTGGTCATACTAGTTTGTCATACCGACACACCTCTCTAGAGAAAAACTTTCTCATTATGTTTTCTTTCATCGGAAAAACTGTGAAAACCGTACTTAAGTTTCAAGAAAAACGCATTGATCCACCGACCGTACGAACGTGAGGTGAGCGCACTACCAACTCTGGACAACCACGACACCACGACTAATGGAGTTTAATTAAATTTGCCTACTTTCAGCATAATAGCTGAAGAGTGTTTGTTAATTGGAAGCTCTGTCATAACACTGATTGGACAAACAGCTAACTTGGGTTACACGACTTTGAGAATTACAAACTGCAAGTTTAGGGTGGAGGTAATGCCTAAAATATAAAATCAATATATAAAAGGAAATCCTGACTTATCCCTTTCCTTTTACCTCTTCCTTCTTATTTCTTCTTTCCTCCTTCCCTTTTCTACATTCTTCGCCACCTCCCCTCTCCTCTACTGCTTTCTTCTTCCTTCTTTGATAAACATTAAATTAGTATATTTGGTTAATACAAACCTATTATACTCTAAGTATATATTATCTTTGCTATTACTTATTCTTCATCTCCCAAATTGACGAGGGGTATTAGAATTTCAACACGATACATCCTAGTTAGTTACCTTCCTTCCTTTATCTTTTACTAATATAATAATGATGTTCTATTTGCTAATTAGACAAATACACCACAATTCATGTATCTAACACCCAAAACATGTCCAGCTTTACAGAGTGATCTAACCTTATATTTAGATGGACCTTATATTCAATACAATAGTTAATGAGACGGTCAAGTGACTGATTCTTATTTTTTTTTGCAGATATACACACATGGTTCGGGATCACCACCGGTCATGGCCCCATATTTCTCAAAAGAACAAAGTGAGAAATATTTATTATTGTTATAGTCAGAGTCTGAGATGATTCTATGTAGACGTCCACAAACTTTTAGCAACCCCTGTGTTGCTGGTTTGACCCGGGGTTTGACCCTTCATAGCGTTTTATGTACACATGCACATTTGTAAGCTTTCGCTACGAACAGTCCTGAATTTTCTAATAGGCAGGCCGTATAATCCGCGGCCTAGGGACGGCAGATTTCAGAAGGTAGTAGGTTATTTAAAGTAGGTACAAGGGAGGGGCGACACAAAGTCAAGTAGCCTACCAATACTTAAGAAAAGTATAAACCCGGCATTGGCTATGAAACACACACATCCATAACTACATGTGTCTCGTACACACAGGCACATTTCTATACGACGTATGACCGGTGGTTTTGTACCTTTGGCTAAGGGGAACACCCTGAACACCTGAGTACAGAAGCGGGGTAAGGCGTGGGCGACGTGGGCCACCGCATACGGCTTTGTGGTCAGAGGGGTCTCGCTCTTCGAAGGTTTACGTATCGCAGTTTACTTATGAAAAATATTAAGCTAAAACCATTAAAAGTCGTGACCGCTAGGAAACATTTTACTTATCAACGATTAATAGTGAAGATGTTTGCATGTGTATGAATAAAAAATTATAGTTGTAATATTTATTTTTCTCTATATAAAATCCATCCTCTTGAGCCAGAGGGTCTCACAAAATGTATCTTGCCGACATCAAAAGGTCTTGCCCCGCCGCTGTTTGAGTATGGCGACCCCACCAGTGTTGCCTTATGTCGACAGAGGATGTTGGCATGCTAATGATACTGAATTTGTTACAGGCCTGCAGTTGCAACATCTGCTTTCGAAGCCCATAGTCGACGAAGTTACGATGATATTGCAAGGGGTTCTATTTAGTTATGTGAATACCACTTCTATTTTTGGTAAAGATCTTATGAAGTTCAGGTAAGTTGACGTTTACTTACAATCTCTGACAATAAATAAGTATATTTTCGGGTATTTCTGTCTGTGTGATATTTGATATAGGATTATAACACTTCTAGTCTTCCTATGGATATTGCATAAGGTTTTTCCCAGTAGTCAGATTCGTACGAGTTCAAGTAACTCAATCATCGGCCCGCCTGCCCAGTGTAAATGGTTATTGAGGCATTACATACATGTATAGGTACATAATGCTCACGCCTTGGTCCCAGAGGGGTAGGCATTAACTTCTGGTTATTTAGGGAGGGGCCTAGTCTGATGGTAATGATTTCCGGTTCGTTACCACAGTTCGAACATCAATACCTCCTCGTATTTCTTGATCTATTTAGGTACAAAATCTGAAATTTGAGTACATTATGTACATTTTGGTTTCTAAATCCTCCTTGAGTCGTATAACTGACGAGCTGGAGTGATGTACACATGAATGAAATCTTGCCGTATGGTTTCCGGTAGAGTAGAATAGGACCACTCCAACTCTTCCTGTGGATGTCGTACAAGGCGACTGAGGGAATACATTATAAAACATCAATCAGGCCTCCCCAATCCGTCTGGCCAGCGCGGGGAGTGTAGGCCAAATCCTCCGTCTGTCTCCGGCAGATGAGAGAGGGTTGTGCTCCTGCAGTGGAGACAAAAATAACCTGATGATAATGACACATGAATGACGCTGAAATAATTTCTAGTATGAGAAACTTAACACGTAACAAACGCATTTCATAAGTCTGTCTGTTTATATTTGTACTTGTTTCGTCGGTCAGTGCGTCACGATTGGTATGAAGGCTAAACTTATGTTGCATATTGATTTACCTAATTAAATTTTTAATGTTCAGGGTTTTAGTAGAATTTTTACATCACACCACAAATCACAATCATACATGTACTTACTGGGTTTAGACATCACCAAGCAAAAATATTCGAAAAGACGTCCAACTACATGGTGAAGGTCATAAGAAATATAAATAAGATATCTGTTCAGAGGAACCAAGGCAGACTTCAGTTAAAAGATTTCCAAGTATATTGGGACGAAAAGGTAAAGAATTAACTATTCAGAATTTAACATACCTCAGAGTAGGGCTTCCAATTCAGCGACCGAGATACGCAACGGCCGCGGATCGAAGATTTTAATTTGTGCGATTTGTGCAGGATCTCGGAATAACATACAAATAATAATAAACAACAATGCTTAGTTTTGAAAATACTGTGCATTAAATACAAAATTAAATACGAAGAAAGATGAAAAGGATAATTAAAAAATAGTGTGTTAAAAAGATAATGTAAATTGAGGTTAAATAATTAAACTTATATTATTGAAATAATCATAAACAGTCAAAGCAAAGTAAACAATAACAATGGCGGCCGCAATCGAAATAGAGGCTGTAAGCCTTATCTCCCAGTCCCATATAATACAATCCGTTGAAGAACTAAGGTTACAGATTTCTTATTATGTAGTTGGGCACCTTGCCCAAGGTCCCCGACCTACCCAAAGGGATTAAGTCAGCTGTAGTGGCAGAGGGTAGGCAAATGGGGCAGAACCAATGGCCGATGTGGCAGACGAGTTCTGGAAAAAGGTGACCGGGTCTGTCGGCGCTCTTTAAGAACGTTCTAATTTTATTAACGCTTAAGTAGTAACTATTATCAGTGTTAATAGAGCAGCTGTCTTTATGTGTTTTAGCCTGCAGTCGGGGATGAGACTCGCATAGCTCTAACAAACGTAACTATAAACGGCTTGGACACAGCGTATTCTACCAATACAGGTGGCCCGTACATAATGGAAACTATGAGAATTGGAGAGAGCATAAGATTCAACACCATGCATGTACGTATTAGTTTATTTATTAGTAAAGAAACGCTTTTATTGTTCATGAAAAATATTTCAAAAGGAAATTAATAACATACCTCATAAGAAAATGTAGGATTGGAAACCGGTTTAAAATAACGGTTAATATTGTTCATAATACCGGTAAATATCATTAATTGATTTACCAGTTAATTGGAGGAAAACGGTTTTAACCTTACTAAATTCATTTCGGTTACCGGTTTCCACGAAGAACGGAATACTAAAAATCGCGCAAACCTACCTAACATATTTTTAATTTGCCATCGAAAGTCGGAAAATCACGCCAAGGGTCGCCGCGGATGCCGCGGTTCAGTCCTTTTTATTAATCGATTAATTGAACGAAACCGTAAACCGACATTATTTCGTTTCGGGGTATTGATCCGAAACCGAATTCGAATTTTAACCGGTTTCCGTGCCCACAGAAAATGTGCCGTTTATTAATCTTAGTACAAATAATACCTTTAAACTAAATCTCTCCCGCTTTGTCCCTCGACTTTGCTCACATAAACTTACAATGTTTTCAATGTACAGACACGCGAAGTTTACAATTTTATTTATTAGAAGATTAGTACGAATGTGCCTTGTATATGTTTGCTTCTTCCAATAGCTTGCTTACATAGCTCATATCTGATTTACTTTGAGGATCTCGTGGCTATACTGTGTTTTAAGAGTTTTAGTATGACTAAAACATGCACTTGATTTAAAATCATTACAATTTATACACTGTATTTAGATTGCTTTAGAAATTTTAATTGCGATATTCCAGCTCCAAGGCAAAATCCATTTTGAAAGAGGACATACCAAAGGCGTGTATGATTTCGCCGCAGAGTTACATGATGTTAAAGTTGCTGTAACGGTGAAAATATATATGGTAGAACATAAAAACAAAACATTGACACCATTAAAAACAATTAACAGATATGAAGTTGTAGATTGGAGGTAAATGCATCAAATTGTCCATCCTAATATCATTAAGATAAAATTGTTTGAAGAAGACTAGACTAATAAGTATCTTCATTCTGTACAGGATACAAAGAAACATCTCCCATATAGTTGAATGACATATTAGGTTCACTCAGTCTGAGGGTTCACTCACTACACCACCCAGACTTTTTATACCATAGTATCTATACATATAATAAAACAGTAAAAGGTTGTTTCTGTACATTGGTTTAAAAAAAACAGACATTACTTATGACCAGAGTTCAATTTTTTTTCAAATTTCGCGTCTGTCTGTATGTATGTTTGTACGGG
Source organism: Esperia sulphurella (assembly GCA_947086405.1). Classification (NCBI taxonomy): domain Eukaryota; kingdom Metazoa; phylum Arthropoda; class Insecta; order Lepidoptera; family Oecophoridae; genus Esperia; species Esperia sulphurella. The sequence continues at coordinate 11,221,621 of OX352270.1, read as the reverse complement.
CTAATCTGGAAACTACTGAACAGTATTTGACGTTTTCACTATCTAATGGCTTAGGTTTCGGGATACAATCTGGTATAAGTTATATCTCAACAAAATATCAGAGGGGGGATAATGGTGAGGGACGGGGAGGGAAAGGGAAGAGGATGGGGAGGAGAGGTTAAAGGGGAGGGGAAATAGTAAAGGGAGAGACGGGGAAGTGTTGGGTGAAGGGAGTGGGGGAGGTGGTTCTTCTTATTTCAATCATAAATAATTTGAGATATTATTTTGTCTAAACGGACGAAGTCGTTTGCCACAGCTAGTACTTAATTATATGCTTGTTTGTACCATGAACGAACCGATCCTTTCCGAAATTATGTATATGTTATAGACTCAAAATCAATATTCCTTTACGCCTAATAATTTGGGATAGGTTTCAATAGTCTAAAATAATTTCCAAGAGTCTGAAAGAAAATATTAATGAGATGTTTCTATTAATGAGTGATGTGCTTCTCTAAGAGTATAATACGTTGATGTAGCGTTTTTGTGTGGAAAACTGATAATTGTTTTCGTGTGAAAACGTTATTTAAATATTTTTTAAACAGAACGACGAGTTGAATTCACTGTATAAGTACGAGTAAGTTATCGGGAGATATCTTTACACATGTGTCAGTTAGTACACGTACTTCGGACTTTATCACTTTTAACACATTCGTGGACATAACCCACGTAACATGAGTTTGTGATGCGGCACTAGACGACGAAACAGTAAGAAATACGATGCTCATAGCGATAGGAGCCACCGGTATGGGGTCTATTGACGTAGGCACTGTCCACGAACGTGTTAACTAAGGTGTGGAGTACTTAACGCTGCGTGAATGCACGTGTTCTGTGTGTATTATGTATTTAGTTGTTATATTTTAGGGCCATGGAATACCCAATAATGCACATTAATGTAATGACTAAGGCACGGATTGCCTCGCATGCATTGGTGAGCGGGTACTTAATAAATGAGATACCTAAATGGTTAGTTAGCTATCTAGCAGAACATTTCCCAATGGCGGCCTTAAAAGCGAGCTCTAAAGATTTTGAAGAATTAGGAGGCCTTGATGAAAATGGCAAGAATCCTGATCCAATTGATGAAGAAAATGACAAAGGCAACCAGAATAACGATGGAAATGGTAATAACGATGACACAAATAGAAGCAACGAAATTTCTTCTATCGACCCTAGAACAGATATTATAAATATACCGGATTCGAAAAATGTACAAGGTGGAAACAAAATCGAAGAAGGCAAGATTGATGTGCCACCACCATTCAGGAATCCAAATGTCAGGTTGAAAATGCGCGTTGTTACCCCAAAAAGGAGTCATTAACCCAATAATATATATTTACATGATCTTATTTATCTGAATCTGTAATAAATTAATAATTATGAATGTACCTAATTTTACCGTTTTTATTATTAGGTATCGTTAAATTTTAAAATTAAAGATGCAGCAATTAACAAAAACACTTTTTTTCGGAAGAATCCATGTTCTTTTTTTAAGTTATTGCCGTTTCAATCATGGAGATCGTAAAAATTATGGTTGTGACGATAGATTAGTCATGTACTAACGAGTTTGTACAGTTATGTCATATACCGCGAGGTTTTCGGTGAAGGAAAGATCGGGAGGAAACCACTACCATAGAATACTTAATAATACTCCACTACGTCCACTTGGTCTGAAGTCCACCAATCAGAACTGGATCAGCTTGGTAGACTATGCGACGGCAGGTCTGAGCTCCAACAGTAGGGTCATATTAATAGGCTATTTAAAGCTATATCCATCCAGAGATAGCCACAATATGAAAATATCTCACTACAGACGTATATCTGGATTAACACAATCAATACATTGTGGCCGTATCATAGTCATATGAGTCACGATTATCTTTCTTCCTAGGATTGAATAACTGATATCAATACCTCTCCTAAAAGCCAATTAACATTCTGTTTTCACCACGAGCCTAAATAAACATGCATTATTAGTAGGAACTATATATTATGTACACACATGAAAGTGTACACACAGTGCGCTAATATTTACTGACCCATATCATTTGATACTTGTCTGTGTTTAAACAGAAGCGATTTTTCTATTATAATATATTAATTTTTTTTTTCATTTCAACATGTTATTCCATACCGACTGCTTAGTAATCCCTACTATGTATTGTATTATACTCTATATTTATCAATATCCTCGACAGCTAGTTGGAATGAAATATAATTAACTATAAACGCATACCACTACAGATCTTTTTTGTTTGTCGTAATACATAATAGGTATATTTAGGAAATATGTGTGGCTATAACCAATCACTACAGGTAGGTAATATTGTTACACCCGAGTAACGAATAAAATTATTCAATTAGCAGACAAAAAGTAGTCAATTATATAAATATTTATATTAAATATGTGTAAAGAAAACCATCAGTACAGGGAAAAGCTGAAACATGAATACATTTTGAGGTTTTTACACGGGCTTGTAAACCACATTGTCTTCGTCCAATTCCACAAAGTCATCTAGGAATATTTTGTCAGTCGTTCTCCAATGACGCATCCGCGGTACATTATGTGTTCTGAAATCAACATAGATTCTTTTTAGGGATTCGTCAAAATGTTTCCCTTATATTATATATCGTGACCAGTTGAGCTGAATATTGAACATATTATGTCATAACTGGCCCCCTAGTGAAGGCTTTTTTGGATTCACATTAAAATAATCGATTTATATTTATACATACGTACCTGAGTAGTTCTTGTGCACGTATTCGAATATCTGGAGTTTGTGATTTAATTTCTTTTTCTACTAAATAGTCCACCCTTGCCTTAGCTCTGTCGTCATCGGGGTCGGGATAGACAAATTCATCTTGATGTTTCGTGGTGATTTCATAGTTGATTACATTGCCTGGACGGAAGTCTCTCATGAAAATTTTCGAGGAACCGCTTCGGAGGACCGTTGTGTGTACTAGTGGATTTGGTGTTACTGACATGGGTTGAGGCAGTGAACTCTAAAGGAAATGTTTGATTAGCGACCTTATATTAAGTGGATTTTTTACATCTTCTAAATTTAGTTAACGGTGGTAAATTTAGTAACCAGAGCAGAAACAACTTTATCTCAACGAAAAAAGGCTATCACACATCGATCGGCCGAAGCGATGCGTATGACGTTATTAACCCCTTTTATTTCGTTGAAATAACTCAGGTTGAGACCGGCTTAATCCAATTCTTAGTCGATAAGTGTATGGGAACGCTAAAGATAGTAAAAATAAGGTATTACCTCGATCGGTTTGACCTCTGGTGTGTCAGATTCCGGTCCATTATGAGGATTAAATTTGGTAAGTATTTCAGAATACTTTCTCGCATCTTTAACTTGTTTCCAGGTGTCAGGGAGGGCTTTTAGTTCAGGCTTCGGACGGTGTTCTTGGTAATCAACTGTTTTGTTGTAGTTGTTTACTGTAAAATAAGCAAATAAAATAAAAAATTTAATAACGAGACGTCCAACCATTTGGTTATTATGCCTTTAATAAAGGGAGATAGACGGTGATTGTTTGTATAGGGGACTCATGCATGACATCTAACAAGAGTCCAGTAGGCGCTTACCTAGTTTTTTTAAAACTGAACCGATTTGTAGCTTTTCTTATACCTTTCGAACGGTTTCATAGGCGCGCTTGAATGGGGAAATCAGAGAAGAAATGATTGCGGTGAGTTGCTAACTCAATCCGAAGATTGTGAGAGCAACGAAGAACACAATCATGGGATGAGCATAGGTAGCTGAAGCTATTATAAGGATAGAATATCAAACGCAGAGAGTAAGAGAGTTTCTTAAGTAGAGTAGAGTAGAGTTTCTTAGAGTAAGACATTTTAGTTGAGAATGATGATTCACAAAAAGACTTTTTGGGATTAAATCCTATTTATTTAAGTCACTGATTGGAACCCGAAGACCACCTTAACGCAGGTAATTTTTTTTTATCCTAACTTGAAATGACATCAATAACGTTCCCAATAAAACAGTCAAATACCTACCAGATGTGATGTAACTCGTATATCTGCTATTTGACTGCTTATATTGGGAAAGTTAAGTTCACAAACTACTTGAAAGAACCTAGTTGTATACACATGTGATCAATTACTAGTTAAAACAGTATTAAAAAGTTACTGGTCCTTGTTAGGGCACACAAACTTTTCTCCAAAGGTCTAGGAAAATCAATATAAGGGATAAATTGTGCCATCGAAACTTTGAAAAATACGGGCAGTGCTTGTTATGTCAGTGGCTTCCAAACTTCTACCTTATTTAGCCATCCTGTTGGTCCACTATAGACAAATAGCTTTCTAAACGCGCCCTATTGTTCGTCTGTCTATTTTTCAGATTGAAAAACTTGCAAAACGAATGGCCTCATTGAGCTATGGAAAATTGTATACAAAGCTTCTCCGCAATGATGGAAAATATTTATGTAAAAAGTTATAAATAAAAATGATTAAATATAAGAAATAATAATATAAGAAAGATATTTTTTACTGAAAACTTAGGGAGCAGTACAGGTAGGCACATTTTGAGAACCATTGTAGTCAGCAGCGAAAAAGTTAAACTTAATATTCGGCGATGGATGAAAATGTCACAGGAAATTGACAACTTATCTGTTTCACTTCTCGACTGATGGTAAGCGTTTTCGACTATCCATGTCTAAATTGCCTGATGTGAGGCTTTTGAAAATGACATGCATTAATATTGATTCATCTACTACAAATTTAAATTAAGATAAGTTTAAAAAAACACGATATTAGAAGTATAGTTTTATTAAGTAGGTAACTGAAATAGCAACTTACGAATTTTTTTGTAATGATGTAATAATTCACATATTACTATTTATTTCACTTATTATAATACAAGTATAGTAGTTTATTACAAATGTCTTATATTCAGTTTTCCTGATCTTATATTGTATGAACTTCTACGATAGAGACACCGTTTTATTATTTACTCTATATTTATAAATCTTTTAAAAAAAAAACGCTTCGGCTATTCCCACCGCCATGGTAACGATACGATAGGTGTTATGCAATATATAGGAGTAGCGACAGCGGAGCGCTCCCCTAGTGCTAAGGCAAAATAGTTGACTTTCTATTCGCCATTATGCGGTACCTGTTTTAAACCATAATCTCCGTAAAATAGTTAAACATGTTTTGCCTTATTCTATCAATTCTGATATGCCCAATGATATTTTTACTTACTTACCTTAAATAAAATCCTGGTCACTAATACAATACACACGAAGTACCCTTGAATAAGACTTTTGAAGTTAATACAATATAAAGACCAAAAAATATGAATAGTATATAAATATATATATGTATTATATATATATATATGTATTAGAACGATGAAGTCAACAATATTTCACCCAATGCGCATTAAAGCTTTCCTTGAAATATTAAGTTTTAAAAAAAATTCAAAATCAAACCAGATGTTGATTAGCAACTCACGCACACATACAATGATGGGCTTTAAAACGTATAATAAAGCTTCTCCTTTTTGAGTCAGGGGTTAAAAATGAATTTGTATGGGTAAGTAAAGGTAGGTGTTACCGCTGCCAGGGTCGTCATCGGCGACGTCACCGCCTTCGGATCTCCTCGAGAACATCTCCCTGTCGAGGTCTATGTCCGGCTTGTCGTAGAACTGACCACGACGCATGTACACAGTCACGTCCTGTTCTGTAAAGTAAACAGAACATGCTTTTTTTTATTAAACACTGCTAGTGCTGTTCTTGACAATTTCTTAATTCTCAGTTTGGGATTGTATATGTCACTTGAGCTTACGATCAGATATGGGGGTTGACTTACTTATTCGTCGGATTTTTTCATTGCGAAACTTAGTAATTGTCTAATCTTCAACAAGAGCAACGTATGAATATATCAATGTTTCTATAATTGATATTGGGTTGAGATTTTGTGACTGTACTTACTTGTAAAGGTGAGAAACTCTGCCATTGAGTAGTTGTATCCATAAGCGATCCCGGCAGCAATGGCGACTAAGAGACCGATGCATATCGCACCGCACAGCAGGCAAGCCAGAAAGAAGGTAATCGCCCTGCATAAACAAATGTTATTACTCGGCTGGCAGTTGGCTCGAAAAGTCAAAATATTCTTGGCATATAATTACAATTGGTACATTTATACAAATCGATTTACTTAATCTGGTCCTGTCTGACTGACTCATATATCCTGACAATAGCTAGTAAATGAACTAAAATAAACAGTCAGTATCATCAAATTATGCCACCTTAGATTTTCTCTATCTCAATATTCACGTTGTGACTTAAGCAGGGTTGGTCCTTTTGCACTTTTGCACATTATAAGAAAATTTCTTGTGTCTTATGAGAAATGCCTTATAAGAAATCCAGTCGCATTGGTTGTCATATGAGACCACACATATTACAAAAAAAAATCTTATGTCGGATCAGACATTTAAAATTTTCTTGTCTGGTGTCTTATAATGTGCAAAAGGCCTTAGGAAATTGGTTTAAATTCCAAACCGGTTTCGGATATCTGAACCGAAATAATTTGAGTTTACGGTTACAATTTCATTCAATTTATCTCAGGTCTACTCTGTTAAATGGCGGTAAATTACCTGGAGAGGTGTGCCAAAATAACGGGGTTAAGTGTAGACGTTAGACGCGAACTCATCGCGCATCAACGAAAAACAATATCGCCAGTAATAAACAACATGAACGTATGAATAAACGAGTCAGTAAAGCCTGAGTATGCTCAAAAGAAATACACGTGGCGGCCGCGTGTGGAGCGGCTTTCCGACTTTCGATGGCGAGATAAACCGGATTTTATGGATTTCCGCGACTTATACAATTCCGTTTTCCGTGAAAACCTGTAACCGAAATAAATTCGGTAAGGTTAAAACCGTTCTTTCAATTAACCGGTATTATACTTTACCGGTTTTCTGAAATTCATTAACCGCTATTTTAAAATCGGTTGCGAGCCCTGACTTTAAGAATTAAAACATAGGAAAATATATAGGTTGTCAATGTATGACCTAGCCTAGCCGTTGCATGACGTCAAATCGCATTTTTTATTTCGGCGCAATCCCTCTTTGCACATTGAGAGGATTTGGCTTTTCAGGCTCGGCAAACTGTACGTCGTCGTATACAACATGCGGTTTTCGTTTTCATTACATGAAAATAAACTTTTCCCTGAATTTTCTATAATTTTTCCATCATTGCCGGGCAATTTTACATTTAGGTATGTTACAAGTTTCAGCTCAATCGGTCCAGTAGTTTTAGACAGACAGACAAACGGACAAAAAAGCATTGCATGCAACCTTAAAATTTGCATAATATATATATAATATATATAATATTGTATATATATATAATACTGAATGCCTCGTCGTCACTACTCATAATTTTACATTGTGTACTGCAACTAGTTTAATAGAATAGCTAATTTGCCTTTCAGTTCTCCACCTAATAATGTTAGGAACAATTTGTAACTACTAACTACCTAGACGAGACTAAGCCATATAATATAAGCTTCAAATATAAGTGTTCAAGGAGCAAAGTGATGCTTCACTACAACAGTATTTAAGCTTATCAATTAGTGATCATTAAAATTCAAACATGATCAATAGGTTTATTCCGAAACTGATTATGTACTTATTTACACAAAATAATAAGCAAAGGTCGGAGGTCTAAATAAATATAAACTAGGATTTTCTACTGTATTGTGGAATTAAAAGAAGTATAGGATAATTCATAAATATAATATCTAGACCGCGATTAACTTGTACAAATTGAACAAAGTTGTGTGTCGATGGTGGGCGTCGAACCCACGATCTCTGGCGCTCAAGCCCATTGACCAAGCCACTAAGCCAACGAGACAAGTGCATGGTTGTATCAATATGTTAAAAAAAGTGATTCATCAAATAAGATAGTTTATAAGATGTTAACTTCAACTTGTCGACTACACGTACCATATACGCCGGAAGATCTAGAATGAAACGTGCAACTAAACTCCTTTAAAGGATGTTTGGGAGTTACTTGCGCGATATTACATCGAGTTAAGTTAAATCAACAAGTTAATTCGCTCCTGTACTTATGGATGTGAAATCGGTCCTAGATCTAAGTGATGCATATCATGAAACTTCTTATATTACGACCCAGCGAGGTGATAACCTTCCATTAATTTAGAAGAGGCTGATACTCCAACAGAGGACTTATTTTATAGACCGCGGATTCATCTAGTAGCTGGGGCGTAATGTCGGTTGGCAATAACCTTGGTAGAAGACAGTCGTATCTAAATATATGAAAGATAGGACTCTCTTCTATAGGTACCAAGGGTACGACTTGTTATATTAGTTTCGGCACGGACATACTGACCGCTCTGTGACGAAAATGTATGTAACTGAATAATATGGAATTAAATTTAAGGCCAATAATTATTTTGGATATGTAATATACTTCGCAAATATTCTATCTCTATGTAAAATGTTTTTTTCTCTGTTATCGTTAATCCAAAAAAAACGTTATCCGATAATTAGTTGCTCTGTAACCGATCACTAACTCACCTGCATTTTGATATATTTAATTGGGTAAAGGGAAGGGGAGAGGGGAGAGGGATGGGGGGAATGGGAGAAGGAAGGGGTAGAGAAAAGTTAATGTTAGGGGAGAAGGTAATGATGGGGTAAGGGAATGGGGAAAGTGGGTGGGAGTGGCAGAGCTGGGATGAGGGGGATGGATGATGGTGGGTGGGTTTGGAAGGAGAGGAGGGAGCGGAGGTAAGTAGGGGAAGGGAAAAGGGGAGGGCGAAAGTAAGGCGAAGGGGCGGGAAGGGTAGTGAGGGGATTTGAGGTGGAAGAAGAGGGTTAAATGCCTTGCGATAAAATATTTGTTTTAGGATCAGACAAAAAACCTAACTTCCTGCTGTGAACGGAGATGTTATTTATATTCGTTCACCGACTTCCTGCAAAACATTTTCTGGCATTTTAATTTAATCAATTTAATTAATTATTTATTAAAATTGTGACCACGCTGACGAAGTCGCGGGCAATGTTATTATATTTATATAAAAATCGAATATTCGATGAAAATATTCACTTTAATTTAAAAAATAAACATTGAAGATAATTGCAATAAAAAAATTGGGGGTCTAAGGATAAGTAATAGAACACATTTCGATCATTTTTGGAATTTTTGTCTGTTTGTCTATGAGTTTGTGCACGCATCACTTAAAAACTACTAAACGGATTTTGATGGACTTTTCAAAGAAACATGGGGCTTACTTGACTTAACATTTAGTCTTTATTTCATCGCAATCGGTGTACTCAATCAAAAGTTATGTTGCGCATTGTATTTCCGTACTATTCAGATTGCGATGAGTTTGGACTACATTTGGAGCTGGGAGTGAGAATGGGAATGGTAGTGGGCGTGGGCTTGGGCGTGGGAAAAGCGGAGTGGGTGTGGGAGTGGTTGTGGGAGCGGGAGCGGGAGCGAGAGCGGAAGTGGAAGCGGCAGTGGGAATGGGAGCGGATTCTGTAGAGCACGCGGGCTCAGCTAGTTTACAACTAAAAACCATAACAATATGTTTGAGTTTCTTTTTTACAAAATAAACGCTAGTAACTTCAAATATAAGTAATACACTAGTTTTAACAGAAAAATAGTAGGTACCTAAATATATGAACCTAATATAAGTACAATAAAGTATAATGCACCTAGGTTTAATGTTTATTTGTGACTTGCAAGTCTACATATTTATTTATTACACACGAAGGATGTAATTCAAGACTGTGTATTTCATAATAAATGAAATATCTACCTCTGGATCATATCTAAAGCCCATCCGAAGCAGTTAAAGATATAGCACATGTCGAAGTCTTCAAGGCGTGGCGATCATAGTATTTGAAATCACAGTTGCGCCCGGCTGGCGTTCGCATAGGAGGCTTTCTGAAATTGCTAATAAGTAAATTTTGGGCCATTTAAATTCTCTCAGCTTTGATCCGAAACCAGGACATCTTAAGAAGACCTGAGGTCACAGGCAGCTGAAAGGATAAGTAATATAAAGTAGCAGTAGACAGGCCGCATCAGAGTCAATGGCCGTTAAGGTGGACGAGTGCTAGAGTGAAGATCGCGCACCACGCGCAACTAGGGTTGTCCTGCAAAATGAGCCGACTGCGGTGGTCGGTGGCACGCGCTAAGTTAGTTGCTCACGGGTAGAGAGAGAGAGAGATCAGAGTGTGTTGCCTTCAGCCTGCAACTTCATTTTCTTCTTCCCATAATAAAATCCTTTTGAACACACTGTCACTTCGGATTTAGGGCATTTCAGGAAAAGTCTTTGTGACATTTAGGCGTTCCGTAAAGTGGGTATTTAGGGATTAAGTCCTAGCAACCCCGCACGGCTATCGGTTTTCCGACAGATGTGCCAGCCCACTGCCACTTTAACGTTTTAGCTTTTTGGTTTATATCAATGACTTCTCATCAACAGGTTTTTGATTTCAAAGAGTTCCTACAAGTTCCTGATCTCCAAATTCCAGAGTTTTGTGACAAAGTGTTATGTCCAACAGTGGACGTTCATAGGCATATATTATGCAGGAAGCAAGAATTCATTGTTAATCTTTGATAATTTTATTTTCCCTATCTTTTCGGCCCGCGGCCTTCACATACTTCAGTGTCACGTGTGTTTTTACTGTTTTTACAATCAGCATAAAAAGTTCAGGTTGCAAAAAGTATATCGTCCAATCCAACCTACTAGTAAGTAAATTGGTTTGACACGTTCACTGTCAACAGCTTCCGCTTCTCGAGGCTCTACGAATGTTTTTTATCGTAGAACTAAGGCTACGGCAGGATGCTACGGCGTAGCAGATTGGCAAAGGAAATTAAAGGACTAGCTTTTAGCTGCGCGGCGTTTCCCCTCTAATTCGAGTTTACCGTGGAAATATATTCTCCTGTGGTATTTTATCAAATAAATATTTCATAAGCCGCAGTATGAGCAGCATTTGGGAAGCTGCGTTATATATTCTCGTCGCGTATGTACCACAGTGCAGTCATCAACCAGTGCATCCTACTCGTAACGGCTTACAACGCTGAAACGTGGACAGTGGCACTAGTCCGAAAATTCGCTAAACGGGTTATAAGAAAAGGTGCTATGATTGGAGAATCCTAAGAGACAGGATCTGAATTGAGGTGATCCGCCAGAGTACTAAAGACTTCGATATAGACCAAAAAGCTAAGACATTAAAGTAGTAGTAGGCTGGTCACATATGTCGGAAAACCGATAATCGTTGGGGCAGACGACTTCTGAGAGAGTGAAGACCACGCACCGGTAGGCGCGACACGTGGATGGGCGCTCCTTGAAAAAGGTAGCCAGCGGAAGCGACAAAACTGAGTGAACATAAGTGAAGTAAACTGAACATGGGTAGACAGATCCGAATAGTACTACTCCGAGGTTAATGAACAAAATCATAATAAAAAAAACTCATATAGGGCATATAAAATATCAAAATATCATATAAACAATCTGGCTAATTATTTGTATGTTTCATATATCGTATGTTAATGCAGTGTGGTTCGCGGCTTAGAATAGGGCCACCCCAATCTTCGCTTGGGTGTCGTCAAGGCGACTAATGGATTGACCAGGGATGAGAAGCAGCGTTCTCCTATGTATTAAGATTATTACTGGATACATACAATTTGCGCAACATTTAAAACCTTTGACGCTTCATAAATGTTGCGCTACAAAATAATTACAAGGAAGGTACCCGAGGTGTTCGTCTTTGATTTGATTCGTTTTACGATATGTTGTACAGCATTTAAAAGTAAGGGACAAGTATTTTTTTGTGCTGCCCATTTCATATTTAGTGGGGGTAATTAAACGTCTAAAACTAACTCATAAAAAGTCTAACTTCACTAAGTTGTTCTGATAGTTTTGTTTAGCGGGTTGTATATCATTGACTCATTATTATATTAGAGCGTAAAAAAGTGAGAGGAGAAATCACCTTTCAAAGTTATCTAATATAAAATGAATGTATAAGTTATTAAAGAGTAAAATAACCATTTAACAAGGCGACTAAAGGATACATCAGCCGAAGGACAGCATCTGCAGTATGGTGATTAGTAAACCTCATTATTTCCGGAGAGGCTTGATTCTGCAGTAGAGTATTCAATACAATTATTATTTATTGCACCATAAAAATACACAGATACAATAATAAAGTAACTTGTACATTTAGACGGTATTTTAGCTAAAAGCGATTTTTAACAGACAACTTTCGAGGATAAGTATAGAAGCGTAAGGTAGGTTGTGCAGGTAGAAATATTATTGTAGACTGTTGTTGTTGTTATTGTATATTTGTAAAACAGTAACAGTGTACTGCGACTGGCTGATGATGAAATAAATATAACTTACCCTAAGGCACGAATGAGCAACGTTCATTTATGGTAAAGTGCTGAAAATAGCAACCGAAATAAAAAAATATGATCGCTCTCACAAAGTCCGAGGTCAGTTCGAATGTCGTTGGCGAAAGACACAGAAGTCAATGTCATAACAACGACAGAGAGAAATGCGTTCGAAATAAAATCTATTGTTGTACGAGAAGTGTATTTTTAAATGACTTAAAATCTCTTTAGTTAATAAAACTAATATTTTAGAATATTAAGTTGTAGTGATTCTCTAGGGAAGTTGTGACCCTGTATTTTTAGTTCCTACAACGAAGAATATTATTCAATCAAATTCATTGGTATCTATCTTGTTTCTTAAGATTAGGATTTTTTCCTGTGCCATAGGAATTAAACAAGGATGGAAGAAATCATAAATATGACATTTAGACCGGACCCAACTGATACAAATTGTACAAAGTTGTCTGTACATATTGAGAATCGAACCCACAATATCTAAGCACTTGGTTCCAATGACTAAGCCAAGGAGCCAGTAAGAGAAACATTTCTAAGTAACATAATTCTATAGGTTGTCCGGAAGAAATAGCTTCTTTAAACATTTTAACTTCTTAAAATTGTCTGTATTTGTTAGTATTATTATATTCAAGGAAAAGCGCAATGACCAACTGGATGTTGATTTGCTAACATTTGATGTTATCTTTCTGTACGCTAACCTTGAAAAAAAATCGCGCCTTATAAGGGCGGACACCAAAAAGTTTTTACCTTCATGAATGACGCTAACCTCAGAAAAACGAAGACGCTAACACATTTAAGTTGAATTTATTCAAAGAGATTGAACCGTAATGCTACCTCTGAATCATAAAACTTCTATTTCAGGAAAATAAAGGCTTCATATTTGAACCTCGGTGTACACTTATTTCACACTCGCGTGTTAAAAATAGTTAAAACACTTCATTGCCAAGAAAGAACTCGTAAGCGACCGTAATAAATCCTTTTAGAAAACATATAATTAAAGTTCATTGAATTTTAAAAGCTATAAAGATCATTCTTTATAGTTTTAACATGCTATTGGAGTGCTGTAGTACGGTGGGAGTCAGTCGCACGCCGGTGAAGTAGCAAGGCGGTCGCGCCCGCCCGCCCTAGCAAACACCGCCTTGAACAAGTCGTGTCGTGAACGTAAACTATGGATACTTTCAAAGTTATATAAATTTTTACTGGAACTTTATATAAGAAAACGTGAGCGGACAAAAGTGAAAATTATATTCATTAAGTGGTTTCCAGGGTCAAGCTGAAGATTAAGTCGGATTTTCATCTTGTTTCAATCTAAAGGTAATTTGAATACTTCAACGTCGTTAAGTTCCGAGTCAGTTGCTGAATGGTTAGCGGTGTTTTGAGATTAATGGCTCTGTTAATTATTAATTAACAGCTGGAAATGAGGATCTCAGTGATTTTAGATAAGTCAAAAGTTGTTATTATTGCAGGTATATTTTGGTACAAAAAAGCATTTACATGAGTAGGTACTTAAACAAGGAAATTAACTAATTTTTCGTCTTTTATCGTAATGTAATATCTATTAGTTATTCTGAGCCAACTTTTATAAAATTGTTCTTTGGTGTAGCTAAAAGATAGCACGAGTGCTAACTATTCCGCGGTAAAGGTATTTTAAATAGGGATGCAGTTTTGGAACAAAGCGTAAAATATACCATCATAATACTTGCTTTTCTGTTAAACTGTTATAATGGACCGACTCGTTGGCCTAGTGGCTTGTTCATTGGACTCGAGCACCAAAGATCAAGTGTTCGATTCCCACTGGGGACAGGCAATTTTGTACAAGTTACTCCCGCTCTGGAAGTTATAATTGTGAATTGTCCTATCCTTGTTTAATCCCCGTAGCACAGGAGAAAATCCTAGTTTGGGATTAGACAAGTGTATGTATATTGTATATGTAGATGTATATATGATTTTAATATTTATTTATTTAGTTAATAATCATAATAATGAACGTATAAAATGGATTGACTCCTTAGATTATTGGACTCATATCATAATTACTACTTACACGTTTATGAAAAGAAACAGAGGTGATAGAAAAAATATAGAATTTGTTATATCTTATTCATGTATGTATGTATATCTATTTAACACAAATTCACACCTGGGACCCATATTATAGATAATGTAATTTATTTATAGTAAAGTTTTATAAAGGACGGTACTTAAGCACCTCCAAGGTATCCTGGGCCGTTTTCCCGGGAGCATATAGAGCTACCATAGACTCGTACTTAAAATCATAACAGACACTTTATTTACAGATACTTTATTTTACAGTTTTGTCGAAACGCACACCTTCACAGTGAAGCTTTTTGTCTATCTGTTTGTCCGGATAACTTAAAACCACTAGACAGATTAAGATGTGGGCTACAATGGTAAAATAATATTATTTTGCCGAGATACCTATTAAACTGGCAATGATGGAAATATTCCGAGATTTTAAAGTAAAACTAAACTTTAATGATCCTATACATACCTACGACAACGTACACTTTGCTGAGTTTTTTCTGACACTCCCCAGAGCACTAACAATTGTAATAAAACAAGTCAGAAAATTCGTTAAAAGGTTTTCTATGTTCTCAGGAATATAGGAATAATAACATTTTGTAGAGAATTCTATTCATTTCCTAGGTATTGTTTCAACTAGAAATGAATTTGAATCCATTTTATACTATTTCAGCATTCAAATTCATTTCTAGTTGTACCTACAATTTCTATAATAAAAAATAACCTGTATTCTGAAAGATATACGATTCCATTTAATACGGTTTGGATACTCGTATACGTATTCGTTTGGGTGTTTTATTTTGTAAGTTTTTAAAATTCTACTTTGGGATTAGACAAGTTTAGGTATGTTAATGTAGGTATTGAAAACGCGGGATGCAAAGTTTAAATGGGAAGCAATGAAATTTAGAAGAAAAAGCGCCACTTACAGTTCTGATGGTCCGAAATCCAGCCTTAGCAAGAATGTCGAGAACCTCCAAAACAGTTCTCTGCAGCCTGGCTGGGCAATTACTTATTCTTATTCTTCTTATTATTCCTATTCTTCAATATACGATCAATATGTTCTAAAAGAAAGTAGCGGACGCAAATCGCGGGGGCGCGGGCGCTGAGATGCGGATATGCGCGTGCGTTTCCGAAGGTAGCGGTAATCGATTGCGTACGCGCTGAGTGTCATACTTAATCGTCCTTGCGTAAGTCACAGTATAACAGATAGATATATAGAAGTAGGCGCTTTAAGGAAAGGTATGGATATAGATAGGAGTTTGAGTAGTTAACGTTAACAGGTATGATTATTATTTATTCGCTTAAATTAAAATACCAAGTACGAGATAAAAAAGAATAACTTGATTCATTATGATCAAACTTGCCACTATGCCGTGTCGTTTCCGGTAGAGTAGAATAGGACCACTCCAACTCTTCCCGTGGATGTTGTACAAAGCGACTAAGGGAATACATAATAAACCATCAATCAGGCCTCCCCAACCCGTCTGGCCAGTGCCGGGAGTGTAGGCCGAATCCTCCGTCTGTCTCCGGCAAATGAGAGAGGGTTGTGCTCCTGCAGTGGAGACAAAAATAACCTGATGATGAAACTTGCAACAAAAGTTAATAAATATCCGTTCGTTCGCACTCTTAGAAGGTCGGAAATATCCAGAAAAATGATATTTAAATTCCGAAGTTACGGTAAGCTATGTGAAGCCGAGTTTATACTATGACTGCAATCTAATACAAACATCGAATGAGAACGGTTTTAATGAAATTGAACAGGACGGAGGTTGATTGGACAGACGTGAGCTAAAAAGGTGAAATTTCTTTGTACCAATCAATAATAAATGAATTGCTATAACTCTGTGTACGTACCATAGATATAAAAAGTGTATATCGTCGTATATAAGCAAACAATATGGGTGGTGCACACAGTTCTTTTTAAGACTTCGTACTCAGAAGAATGATCATTCATCTGATGTTTCGTACTAAAAGATAGTACCTAAGAAATCTTTATGCTGTGATTTTGATATTCGTCCGTATGTAAGTCCGTAATTATTTTATGACTTTAATACTAATTAGAACAGGTAGGTAGTAGAATAATTATATTCACGGATAAGTTCCATCTTGTAATAAGTGATTCACATACTATCGACTTGAAATTTCAAAAATTTCAAAACTCGTTAACTCGCATCTGTTAAAGAGTTTAGTAAAGATTTAAGAAAATAAAAAAAATTCAACAAAAACCGTTACGTAAAAATATCTCAAATTAGAGCATAGCCGCACAAATATCTTTTTGCGTGTCCCAAAATCTATAGGAGTTTTGAGTTCACCACCGCAAATCTTGCTTGTGTGTTTGAATAATGTTAAAGAACCTAGGCACGCGAGTTGCACTCACATTTGAACGTATTTATTTTCACTGAGAGTTTGATCTGCCTAATTGGAAATAAAATCACGTAAACATTATGTTCTAATACCGACTGCAAGTAATACTTTCGTCAGGTATACTTCTGAACTGTGCGTGGGAAACTAATCCAAATTTGATTTAGGCCACCGACTTATATTTGTCATGTGGGCTACACCTAGTTAACAGCGCATATAACATTAAATGTATTTAATATATCCTTATATAGGAGCAGCTGTGACATATAGGAGCAGCTATATATTTATATACTTAGAAGCTTAGTTTCATTGGAGATGTTTGGTATCGAGACTCGAGTAGTTCATCAACTTGATTTCGTATATGTGGGTACGGGGCGGAGGCACCGTGGAATATCGATTGGACTATACATTTGACGTAAGATATAATTATAGGTATTTCATAGTACCAATGAGTTAATAATTACTTTATTTTTTATTTCCTTCAAAACGGATACCCTTATAGCGAAACTTTTTAGCTCGTCTGCCTGTCCGGCGGGTAACTCAAGTACACTACTGGACTAATTGGGTTGAAATTTGGAACATACTAGTACATGTAAAGTTGCCAATGGAAATGATGGGAAAATTATGAAAATTCCAAAAAAATAAACGTATTTACTACTGGACCGGTTGAGCCGACATTTGGAACATACACATAGAATTGCCTGGCATTAATTAAAATTGTGGAAATTTCAGGGAAAAAAAATATTTTCCAATATGTATTTCAGTAAAAGTAAAATAAATTTAATTTTCGGAATCCGCACATTGATGTACAATGTAGGTACACACGAACTGCTTATTTTTTAAAATATACACAAGTATTTACACTTGTCTAATTCCAAATATACCATCTAAATAGCACAAATTGTAGAAAGTTCTTATTGGGAACAGAAGAAATTGAACCAGGACATGTATGCACTGGAGTCCAACCACCGAGTCAACGAGGCAGCGAACATATTTATTCATTTGAAACTGTTAGTAGGAATAAATGTAATTTAAAAATCATTAAATATCCATTTTTGACACAAATGATTATTTTTAGATACCTGATTGAGGTTACAGGGATCATTACTGATCCCTCTTTTAGTCATAAAAATATCTGTACCAGAGGGCCTCGATTATAAAACATTTTCCTAAATCCTGTTAGACCCATTATTATAGTTATGACTTTTAAATAATGCACTGCTAGCGAACAAAGAGCTATTCAATAACTTTGTTTGAAAGTTGTATAACTTGCAAGTTTTTAAGGATGCCCCAGGTACGGTTACTTTCAATTATGTAGGTACCTTCGTACTTCGTGAACAGGGTTGGGGTAAACAAGTTGGAGCAAACAGTTACATATTAGATAAGTACTTTTATATATTTTCTTTAACAGTGTTCATTTATTTTTAACTTTTACCATAATTTCAGCATTTTCATACTAAAAGGTAGTAAAAGAAATCTATATGGGGAGACTTCAATGTCCGTTCGTCCGTATGTTATACCCCATTCAGATTCAATTATCCCTGGAGATATTTAAACCGTTAAGGCACAGAACAAGTCAATATTTCTCTTCAGTCCGTCAAACAAATGATCCGTTTATGAATCCACATGGTGTGTCACAAATTTTGCTTCAGTTTATTATGCTTATCACCACTTATTATACGATCATTAAGTCATAATTATTATGTTTTACATTTTTTTCATTTGCATTTGAGGTTAGCTATTTATCTCTATACTATATGAAAACCAGTGATTGAGATGTGCAAATAGTGACAACAGTAATTCAATTTAATCAGCTCATTACTCAGAACGTACACAAACTACGTGACACGTTTTTTACATTTTTTTCTCTGCAACTCCACCCGCTGTCAACTATGGCTAAGACTCAATGATGATCAAATATTTACTGCATTCGTAAAGTCCTTAACTCTCCCGTACTATTTTAAATGGTAATAAAGTTGCCTGGAAAAAATGGTTGATAGTTTTCTTCCATATAGGTACCTATTATGTTACTGATGTGCATTAAAGTATATTCGATTCAATTTAATTACTGAAAGTGATATAAAATGCGGTACTATCGCATGATTTGTTAAGTGGCAATATACTTAACAGTGGTATTGGAACATCAAATACTTATATTGACATACATAATGTTCATTATTTATTACTGCCGTATATTTAAGTCTTACGTAGGTCATACCTATAACTAAGGGCACATACTCGTAGGTTGAGTACAAGGCAGGGCCGTGGGAAAAACGATGGGTTCGATCCCACGACTATCTATGACCACGACGGTAAATTTTGATATAGGGCTGGGAGCAACTTAATACAAGATGAGCATATCCAATAAACGGGTAGATTAAATAATAGTAGACAAAATGTTACGCATTTCGGTTGAGTTCTATAACATTGTAACGGTTCCATAATTTAGATGTGTGAATTTCCAAATCTTAGAACAAAAGCTGATTCTTTCCATTTGATCTAATCCGTGTGGTTCCCGGCTTAGAATAGGGTGACTAAAGGATTGCGCCTGGGACGAAGGGCAGCGTTCAATTGTGGACACTGCGATCATCAATCTGCCTGCCGAGCGTGATGGTGATTATGGCAAATCCCCCAATGCAGCCCACTAAAAGTGGCATTCTATTGGGTAGGCTTATATTCAGCAGTGGACGTATTTCGGCTGATGATGATTTGATCAAAAATGATGTCTAAAAGTTCGACCAAGAGCATGTACTTGCTCCAAAAGGCGTGAAAGAGGAAATAAACATACCGATGTAATGATGCCGATTTTTTAAGTTAATAAATTGTTCAAAATAATCTTTGAACATAATGTTCACCTAAAGTGGAAACTAGTTAACCACAGGCTATAGAAGATACCACTTCAACTTGCTATCACAATGTGTAATGAATGATATTCAGAATATTCTGACAAGCTTTTAGCGTCTAACTACGATACTAGAATCCAAACGCTCATCAGCATTTTAGTTCGGCGGATATTATCCGAAATTCTTAGGCATTAGAGTTGTTAGCCATTAGATATAATTAGGTTGTACCAAAATTAGGAAAGTGACGGGATTTAGGTAGGAATGTGTCACTAGAGAAATCTATATAGAGCTATTTCAGTACGGCGACCTTCAGACGGTATAAATGATGGAAATGTATTGATTGATTTATTATTTCCCGCTGACCGGTCTTTTATAGGTGTATGCTGTACTGGCCGACCTACTGGGCTATTATGAGTGTCCGGTGTCATATTTTGTTTCATAAAAAAGGTGTAAACTCCCACACTGACCGCTATTAATTAGTAATGATGCCTTAGAAACTATTTATGATGCATGCATGATATTATGAGGACCGTGTTACGTAATGAGCGCATGTAGAAATAAATCCACCAGTCAATTAAAAATAATAGGAACTGAAAGCCGCGAATACCGTTACTCGTTTGTGTTTCATTAAATGTAACCATAGTTTTGTCTATAAGTTACATAAGTGATTATTGTGTTGTAAAATTATAAAAATACCTATTGCATCAATATTTATAGATTAGATTAGATTAGATTTATTTATTTCACTTTTACATTTAAAAAATTCAATTTTACATGTCATTCTAGTATGGTAAAAGGGATCGTCATAAAATAAAATAATGTATAAATTACAATGTCAACAATTCAAATAATGTCATAGTATATAACATACTATCTATGTCAGTATATAATATCAAAAAATACACTTGGTATTAAATTATCACAAAGTAAATTAAATTAAACGTCAGAGGGCCCACCAATTTCATTTTTAGAAAATTCATTTATGGAATAATATTCATTTTCCAACAAAAGGTTTTTCAGTCGTCGACTAAACGTTTCGTCATTGGTCTCGTTACGTAGATCTGCGGGCAGGTGTTCGTAGTACGTGGTGCCGATGACGCGGGGGTTTTTGGTGGCAAGTGCAGTGCGGCGCGTTACTGTCTTTAATCGACCTTCGTTACGAAGTTCGTGCCCTCCGCCTATACGTCGACCGAAACTGGTCATATTTCGCCTAACATACATTATAACTTCGAATAAATATAACGAGTACATAGACATTATGTGTTGATTTTTGAAAAGTCCCCTGCACGTTTGTTTTGGCTTTACTCCACACATTATACGTAGTGCTCTTTTTTGAAGAATAAAAATTCGGTTCGACTCTGTAGAGTTTCCCCAAAGAATAATGCCGTACGACATAAGTGAATGAAAATGTGCAAAGTATGTCTGTCTTAGTACACTGTAAGAAACTAGTGGACGAATCTTTCTTAGCGCATAGGCTGCACTACTCAATTTATCACACAAAGATTCTAGATGTAGTTTCCAATGCAAGTTGGGGTCTATCACGAATCCTAGAAATTTGCATTGTTCAGACAACGGAACGGGACTATTGATGCAACTGGGTCTCGGCACAGTTTTTCCTGCAAATAACATGACATTTGATTTAGACATGTTTAATAAGAGACCATTTGTTGAGAACCATTCTTTTAATTTGTCACAGGTATTATTGATTTTGGTGTTAAGTTGTTCATACGAACGTGCACACACTACAACCGTGGTGTCATCTGCAAACAGGATTATCAGGCCATCGGTTATGTGAGAAGGTAGGTCGTTTATAAAAGTTAAAAACATAGTGTTTCCGAGGGATGAACCTTGTGGAATACCAACTGTGATCTTGCCTGCTTCAGACCTGACTTTACGACCCCCGTCCACAGACACTTCCACGGTTTGCTTTCTGTCCGACAGGAACGACTAGCATTTTATGCGCGTTATTCTTAACACCATAATAATGTAGTTTTTCGAGTAATAACTTATGATCAATTACATCGAAGGCTTTTGAGAGATCACAGAATATGCCTGCTATTTTGTATTTATCATCTATTCCGGTTAGTATTGCGTCTACAATCTGTTGTGCTGCCATAGTTGTGGATTTATTTATACTTATTGTATTTAAATTGCCTTTTTTAGGAACTATGTATGTGAATCCTCCATGTTGTCACCGCCTCGTTAGCATAGTGGCTTGGTCGTTAGATCCAAATGCCAGAGGTCGGGAGTTCGGTTCCCACCAGGGACAGAAAACTTTAAACAACTTTAAAGCTGGTCCCGGTCTGGATGTTATATTTGTGAATTTGCCATTGTCTAAATCCCATCATACAGGAAAAACTCCTGGTTTTGGAATGGATAAGTGTATTAGAAATATTTATGTCTATTTAAATTATTTAGTTCAAAGGGGGAAAACAATTTCTACCTATGTGTGAATGATTACATTTTAGAAGAAAAGTTGATTTTTTCGATTTCCTTAAAGTGAAATGACGATGACGTCTAAAGTTCGATGTCGGCGATTAGTTCCTAGTTCCTCATTCATCATTAGATTTGAAATCGAATAGAATGCGATATTATTTCAATACAAAAAATAGCTACCTACTAGTAAGTTCATAGCTGAATACCATTTATTTTGCCACATTGCAAAATACCATAATTTTCGTGATCAGCTGGCTGCTAGATTCACATAGCAAACCTCACGCCGCAATCAATTCATACCCAATACGATAAAAAGCTTATCCCTGTAGTAAAGCTTTTCTTAGTAACGCGGGTTGTATGATTGGTCGAATACCAAGTCAATATGGCTGCCAAGTCAGTTTCGCTGATGAAATAAATCATGTCAACGTTGACGTGCCATTATACGATGCATTGTAAATCCATATTAAAAATGTGGTTGTGCGACAAAAACGTCGCCCAAGTTGCGTGCTCTTACAGCTGGTTTCTTTACACAAGTCAACTGTCAGATGCCTGTTTTTATGTGAACAAGGAACAAGGCTACTAAGAAGGTAGTCAACTGAAGTTAGTATAAGCATTTTAATCTCCTTACCGTGGCAGTTTTGCAAACTGCTGGAACTTTCTAAAGTCCATTATACTGTTATCAAAGTTGCTTTCGACTTTGTCGCTTATTTCTTTAGAAGATACGACAAAAAGTGGTATTGAATCCATTCCACGATTTGCCTGGGTATTCAATCTATCTTCTATATCTATACATATAATAAAATCGTAAATGCAAAAAAGTCGGTACATTGAATATATTCGGAAAAAAACCAACCAGGGCGACTTAAAATAAATAACTAAACATGATAGAACAGTTTTTAAAATTTTTGTTTGTTTGTTTGTTTATTTGTTTGTTAGGGCATCACGCAAAAACTACTGAACGGATTTTGACGAAACTTTGTACCGTGACAATGTATATCCCGGAATAACATAATATATAAAAAAAACTAAAAATATGTCTAAGAAATAGTAAACCAGCTACCAAAAACTTTAGTACTGTACAAATATGGCCTATTTCAGAGGTCTACTAAAGCAGGTTTTGATCTTTGTTGCAATACATTTTTCAAAACTGAGGTAAAAAGGAAATTATAATTGAGAAAACTGAAAAGAGACTATTGGGGAAAAGTCAGTATCAGTATTCAGGTAACGTATTGAAAACCCTCGGCAAAACACACTTCTAGCGTTATTCAGACTGTGTCAAGAAGATGATTCTGCCAAAAGTATATTATATATAACCAGGTGCCGTCGTACTACACATTTAACAAACAAACATAGAGGTTTATTTAATCGACGTCGACGGGGCAATTGGAGGATGGGGCACGGGTGTCACACAGAGCACACTTTAGGCCGCGTGTACACTGTTCATCCCAGTAACAGTGAATTCTATTAATTATGCTACTGCACACTGTCCACGGCGCTTCCTCATTTACGTTGCTCAAACGGTGGATAGTGTTGAACACTCTACGTCCCACGCGGCCCGCAGCGCAAGGCACCTTCTGGATGACGACCGAAATTGGGACGAAACTCTCGGTGATGCATTCGTAAGTGACGTCTGCGCCATTTGTCGCTATGTTCTGTGGGCTCTCGAACCCAGTGGACATGGACATATCTGATGAGAGGGTACTAAACCGCTGCCTTACTATGTATGCTCGAAGATGGTTCGGCGGCGATACGCTACATGGACCGTTGCGTGCGGATTATTTGTACCGGGTATAAACGACGTGTACGCTTCGGAAACCGATTACAGTACAGCTGAAATGTCAGCGATGGTAAGTGATAAGTTGGTAATCTTTCCAAGAATCACAGTTGGGCAAATAGAACGTTTTCCCTTGATGCACCGTGAGGCACCGGAAAAATCATTTCTCACTGGCAAAATTCTGGTACAAATCAGACGACAAGGGAAAATCGCCCGCTCTGTAGCGTCCTCAGGGATCGCGGCCACACTGCTTCCTGGCGGTAAAACAGCCTATACCGCCTTATTTCCCATCAATTTACACAGCAAAGAAACTCCAGTGTGTCACGTCAAGTAACAGCGACAAAACCGGGGTGATCCAGGACTTCTGTATAATCGTTTGGGATGAGTGCACTATGGCGCACAAGAAAGCTGTAGCAAGTGTAAATAGGAGGGGGAATCGTGGGACGGGTGCTATCACGGTTTACTTTTGCGGTGAATTTCGCCAGTCGTTGCCGGTAGTGACGCGGGGCACCACTGCCGATGAGGTGAAGGCCGGCCTCAAGCACTCTGTACTACTTATGGTTGGGAGTACTGAAATTGAGACTCACGCAATAAGTACCTATATGCGGCTCTAACTTGGGGGCAATTTCACGCTCAAGAGTTTTTAGACATGCTCCTCAACTCAGATGCGTGCACAAACTCACAGACAAACAAACAGATAAACAGACAAAAATTCCAAAAATGATTGAAATGTCTTCTATTACTTATCCTTAGACCTCCAATTTTTTTTTCAAATGCCTTTAATGTACAGACACGCGATGTTTACGATTTAATTTATTAGATAGTCTTAACTGTGTAATTATCATCATTAGCCTGAAATAGGCCTAATAATGTAGTAATTCGTAAATAATCTATTCATATAATATAACAGTAAAACGGCGTTTCGTTGCTTTAAGTAAAAAAAAGCAGTCCCCAGACATTACTTTAGAGTGGAATCCAAAAATATAATTTAAAAATTTCGTGTTTGTCTGCATATTTTTTTGTAGGATGTATGTTGTTTGTAATCTTGGAAACTACGGAACAGTGTTTGACGGGGTTTTCACTGTTTAATAGTTTAGGGTTCAGGACACAATCTGGTATATTTGTATCTTAATAAAATATCAAGAGACTGATCCAGAAGATGAACTCTCATTTCTTCTCATTTGTAAGTATGAAAGTGCAGTTACACGTTACTGTTCATGGAAAAAAAACTTTGCGGAATGTGACAGATCTTTAAATATTTTATAGCCTATTTATAGTTTATTTATATTTTAGCTGTTGCATAGTTTATTTTTGGGTATTACCACACATCGCGATAAAAAAATCTTTATACGATAATGGCTCTGTAACCGATCACTAACTTATCCGGCATTTTGTTATCCAGTTAATTGGATATGCAAAAACTTAGCACTTTGAGGGAAGGAAGGGAAAAGGGAATGGGGAAAGGAACGGGTAGCGGGAAACGGGAAAAACTCTTCCTAGCCCTCCCACTCCCACCCTATCTCCCCTTTACCTTCCCCATTCCTACCCCCTCCCCTTCCCTTTCTCTTTCCCTTCCCCCCATTTCCCGCTACCCGTTTCTTTCCCCATTCCCTATTCCCTTCCTTCCCTCAAAGTGCTAAGTTTTTGCATATCCAAATAACTGGATAACAAAATGCCAGATAAGTTAGTGAGGGCTAGGAAAAGTCCTAGCCCTCCCAATCTCACCCTCTCTCCCCTTTACCTTCCCCATTCCTAGCCCCTCCCCTTCCCCTTCTCTTCTCCCAAACCTCTACCGACATCCCTCTGGGTGTAGGTAGGGGTTTGGGAGAAGGAGAATAGGGAGCGGTTGGGAGGAGATGTAGGGGAAAGGTTGGGGTAAAGGAGAGGGCGAAAGGGGGAGGGGAAGACGCGGGGAGGGAAATGCGAGGGGGAAGAGGAGACTAAGAGGAGGGGTAAAGGCATATGTCCTTCCGATAAAATATTTGTTCTAAGAATCAGAGAAAAGATACCTTAACTTCCTGCAAAATATTTTCATGTGGAATTATAATTTAATCATAATAATGTGTGATGTTAATTTATCCACGCGGACGAAGTCGCGGGCAACAGCTAGTCGTATCATAAACTCATAAACGATGTTTTTATTTTTCACTAAATGTCGGGTGAATGAAAATGAAGTTCTTCTGAACATCTGAATTCAGAACTTTAAAAAATATCCAAATAGTCTATAATTTCATTATGAAATCCAAATCTTTCTGAGAAGATATGGTATCGGTTTCGACATAGTCAGCATCATCTTGGCATCTTGATCAATATTGCCTTAAATTAATTCTTTAAAAATATTTTTTTTACATATACAATTATACATTATACTATTCTGTGCAAGCAATTGTTTAGCTCTATCCGCTACATATTTCTTCAGAAATGGTACCTACCTACTTATGTGTTTCATGCGTTTATTTATGTATACCTAATGTGTTTTCCGTAGTGTTGTTAAAGGCCGTAGAACGTAACTATATAGTGAATAATGGAGTGGGAAATTCGTTAGAATGAAAATCTTCTTAATTATGTAGGCACTTGACTAAACATTTTACTTTATTTGTCTATCTATACCGAGCTAAAATTCAAACAATAAAGAAAACTAGAAAATTGTATTCCAGATGGAGAACAAGGCGTACCGAAATAGTGATAAATCTTATTTTGATCGTCATATCTCGAAAGTACTTTCTATTACAGAACTAACCTTGGGAGAGCAAGTTAAGCCTTAGGTAATGAGGTGCGATGAGGTAAAAGGGAACGTCAAAAAATAGAATATCTAATGTCAAACTCCCAATTGCAATGCCGCTATGATATTTAATTTATTGTTATAATTTAGCTTATAGATATATGCAACTATCACATTCCCTCCGACCGTCATTTAACTTGCTCCTTCTAGTTCATCGTGAGCTTGCCTTTTGTTCTTGAGGATGAAGTTCCCACACTGTGCCCTTAGCAATGAGTATTTAGTTAGAGAAATTCTATCGCTGGACCAGGGGCCTATTCCACGAAGCGACTCTGCAAATCTTCACTCAATTTTATAAAAATTGCAAAGGGAAAGATATGTTTAAGTAAGTTTGCATTTCAATTTTGATTTGCAGTTATGAGGAGTGTAAGTTTAAGCAGAGAATCTTATAAATAAAGACGTAAACTTCGCGTGTCCGTATATTGAAAATATTTGCAAAAAATATATAATAGGGGGCTATATATATGGATTCATATAACTTCTGTTCATATAGTTTATGTATAGGCAGTGTCAGGATACCACACGTACAATCTCATAATCCGCATGCCATCGAAAACAAACCACTACACTAAACAAATATTACAAGCGTTAAGGACGCTATTATACTCTTTTTTAGTGTAAGGTCCACGTAGTCATTTTCAAAATGGCCTATAATTATTTATTATCCTTTGGGATGTGAGGGCTCTAGAAGAGCACACGACCGCGGAAGGTATGTGGGTAGTTTCCCGGTCTCGTGGGTAATAAGCAGTTATCGGGGTAGGTAGTGCAATTTAGGGTTAACGATCGCAAACGTTATCATTAGATAAGCCCCGGGGATCCTGGGATTTTGTACTATTAAACTCTATGTATTATTTTATAATCAAACAACGATATAATTCACGTCACGTCATAACGTGACATTCACATATACAATACCCAGATATGGACTAAATTGTACTGAATTCAAAATCTGGTGTGAAGAATACACTAGTTACCTCTGGTGTAACATCGGTGTAAATTTGCAATATTTTTTCGCTATAAATTACATACAATGGCCGTGGGCGGCTCTAGCAAGTTTTTCAGGTGGTGAGAGATCTCATTGCAGCATCGTCCCCCCCTTTTCGCCCCCTCTCCCACAAATATGCAATCACATACATAACATGCATAATAAAACAATCAGTTCAGTAAGTTCAGTAAGATGATTGATTCGTCAAAAATATTTTGTAACAGAAAAGATCTGTCGTTAAATTTTCAACATGCCCTTTACGATGGCGCCCGGTGTGGTTACCCCGTTTTTGCACCGCCCTCAGGCCGCTCCTGAATGTGAATGGAACCCCCGACATTTACCGTTGGAGCCCAATGACTGAACTACTAGGCCAACGAGGCCAACTTTCTTCAATCACACGTCAACAATCCTACAGACATGAAAAGTTAACGAGTGTAGTCAATAGAACTCGACATCGGTTGCCATGGTTTGCCTGTCATTCATTATGGTTACGAGTTATCGATCCGGCATTGACATCGAAACAGAAAGCCGTTTCCTGATCACGCTAAATCGTTTTTCCGACATAAAAAATGCAAATTCATGCCGGATATTTTTTAACAATCGCCTTTCATTCTGAGACCTTGATTGAAACTATTGAAACTCAACTCATCCCTACATTATAAAACGGAAGTCTGTCTGTCCGTTCGTCAAGGTGAGGTTCGGAAACGGCTTGCCAGCTGGGCCGGATTTTCCATAAGGCAGTGTAGGCATAGAATACTTAATAATATGGTGTATGCCTGCCTAGAGGCCCCGCATCGGCTAAGGTCTAAGCGCCGAGATTTTTTTTAAATTTTAATTTAAAAATGTTTTTTCTAGTAAAACGCTTTATTAAAAAAGACGCATATTTTCCTTTCATTTGTTTAATTTTTGTTTATTGAATAGTGTGATGCTGATGATGCACTTTTGTAATGTAGTAAAAAACAGCATAATCAGATAAATAAAATCGTAAACATCGCATGTCTGTACATAGATATTTGTAAAATAAAAATTTGGGGTCTAAGGATATAACAGAACACATTTCAATCATTTTTGGGATTTTGGTCTGTTTGTCTGTCTGTGAGATTGTGCACGCATCACTTAAAAACTACTGAATGTGGGGGTGGGGGTGGGCATGGGCATGGGCTTGGGCGTGGGCGTGGGCGTCGCGGTCGGGGTTTGAGTCGTAGTGGAAGTCGAAGGAGTAGTCCACGGGAGCGGACATGTATTAGTTCTATGCAATATAACAAAGAAGTATAATTAATGTTCGGTGCAATTCGGATTGCAATGAGTTAGGACTACATTTGGAGCTAGATCGTGGGCGTGGGATTGGGAGTCTGAGTGGGAATGGAAATGGGATAGGGAGCGGAAGTGGGAACGGGAGCGGATTCTATAGTCCGCGCGAGCGGAGCTGCGGGCACAGCTAGTTATAAATAAAATTGCGTTGTAGTAGAAAAAATATGTTTTATGAAGTTAGAAAACGGTAAAGGGGACCCGAGACGCGCATTGCCTAGGAGCCCCGACATGGTTAATGCGGCCCTGCTTGCCAGTGTAAAAATTTAAGGAAATATTCAAAATCAAGTTACCTTTCATAAATTATATGACGAAGCGCGATCATGGTTGGTACATACATAGAGTAACTTTAAATTTTATCTTTATTATAACTAGTTATAGTATATAATTATAATAACTATAGGCTATGGAAGGTTGAGCCTAAGAAATTGTTACATTAAGTTTTTTATGTTATTTACATATTAGTCATTTTCACAGTCACAAGAGTGACATATTATGTTTTTTAATGTCAAACTATGAAAATTTGAGTAGTGTATGAGGAAAACGATCATATTTCTTATAGGCACATAATTAGAGATATGTGACGTATGTTCGCGACTGTACTAATGCTTTGGTCGCGTGTTAAATAATTCAGCTCATTTCACATATTAATAATTGATGTGCATTTTACTTAACTTCTAAAATAACTTTTACATAATAAAACATATTTAGGGTCATTCGGACGTATCCGCACCGCCTCAGTCTGGAGTCAGTCTTTTTTAGTTAGATTAAGGAATAATATGTCATATTTCAAATGCAGTAAAGGCTATCGAATCGTCACGAAATTTCACGGAACTGAAGTGACATGCACCGAAGTACCACTGTTGCGGCACTGATAGGTCCGAATGAAACTTTTATGATAGCTTACGATTTTGAACTATGATTTACAAAAAAAGAAACAATAGTTTGACTATTGTTTTTTTAGTAAATCATTCAGTTGAATCAGTTCTGGGTTCTATCAAATGGAGTACAAGTATAGTAGTTATATTTAATAACATTTTACATTTATTACCCAGATATTCAACATCAAAGTCAAAATCAAAATTGGATCCATTAAGGACAATGACACGGCCAACAACTGGGTTATTAATAACCCCATTAGCCCAGGGATTCGTGTGGTTCCCGGTTTAGAATAGGGCCACCCCCAATCTTCCCATTATTGCCGGCGAAGTTTACATGTTTGTTTAATTATTGTTACTAACCCAGCTGTATTTACGCACTCGAATCAATTTTGCTTAGAATGCATAAATAGAACAAAATCAGAATATAATTTATCGTCGTTATTTCTTTAATACCGTGGTCAATTTTAAAGTTAATTTTTAACACAATTTTATAGCGGTTTCTTTCTCTCTTAAAACCTGTAAAATTGTGTTAGAAACCATTCAAAAAATTATCGTTTAGCAGGTGGGTGAATCTACGAGCATTTCAACCGCCGTCATTATCCTCCCCTTCAAAAGTAGAAGATCGCACGTTTCCAGTTCATCGTTTTTATTATAAAATAAGTTTCTGGTCCGTGCATAGATACTGCCTCTAGTATATATTATCTTTGATACTGCACAGATGAAATATTTAATTAAATATATTCTTTTTCATCAACTTTTGGTGGTGAGGATTATGACGGCGGTTAAAACGCTCGTAGATTCACCCAGTTATAGTATATGATAGAAAACAACCACATTATGTATACATTATTTTATGTATGTATTCCTGTAAACGCTTTATTGTACCAAAATTAACAACAACAAATAAAAATAAAATTGTCTACCCATTACACTTTTAAAGGGAACTTTCGGTGTCTTAACCTCACAGAGCCGACACGGACAAACAATGACGGAGACGGCTTTTTTATATTCACTGTAGCTAAGCAGTAAAGTTTATCGATATACGCTTAGTACTTATTTTCGGATCGATCGATGATATCGTAACCTTTCTAAGGTTTATATGCCAATATTATAGCTTTACTATGTTCCAAATTTAATTTTATATGCTGCTTGACCTAGTAATAACCTAAGCAAATAGGCAATTTGTCGTATTTTTAGACTGAAATTTATTTCGAGAATAAATGGTGTACTATCTCGATATCCACTTCTTCATATACCAGTTTCAGCCTTTCTTTGTATCAAAAGTCAAGGTTATATAATTCTTGACAGATATTATAGTAATAGGTATGTATAGTATAGCAAAGTATTCTTACTACGGGATAGCTAAATTCGTGAATCAATTTATCTCTTTCCATATTTTATTGCCACCATTCCAACTCCATTCCTGCAAGTGAAATTCACGAACCCTTTGCAAGAAAATGTAATAAAATCATTAAGATTTAAATAACATCAATTTAAAGTAGGCATATAATTCTAGATAAAAGCAACAATACATTTAAGTAACAACTTTACTATTCCTGTCGAATAAAGTATTCATTATAGAATCAACAATATAATCATATTTATTTTTATGTATACTTAAAAGTAAACCCAGGAGACAAAAGTAATATTGTCCCTTCATTATTTTCCTCGTGGGTTTCATGATTTTGGCCTATAATATTAAAATAATAATTAAAAAATATTTTTTATGAAGGTACTATTATTATGTAGATTAAATTTAACTGAAATTTTCAGTTTAATATAACAGTATATATAACGATTAAAATGTGATTCTGAAGAGAGCCGAAAAAAAAGAGAAAAAATAAGTTGATTCACCCAAATACAGCCACTATAATGCGAATAAGGAAAATGTCGAGAGAAAATACGAACATCTGATATTAATCAGTGTGTGAAACTGCAGAACTAATGTTGCACCACGTTCAAAGGACTTACTCGTACTCTACATACGTGGCCAAGAAATTGTCAGCTGTACGTAATTTATAGGCATAACCGATTAAAATTCTGGTTGGTGCCTGTCCGAGGTTCCTTGTTACCTTGTTAAGCGTTCCACAACATACCAAATGCATAAAAAATTACTGAGATATAAATGTGTTTGTAGTTGACAGTTACAGAAATTCGTATATAGAGTTGGCCTTCAAAACAGAATATTTAAGTGTGTTCTGTTTACAGGATACAAATTGCCATATGCTTTGCGAGTCACAAAAACATCATAAATATTTGATCCTTGTTGAAATGTAGATGAGACACAGGTTCGGTATGATATGATTATGTATATTTCATTCCAGATTCATAGTCCTATGAAAACCAACGCTATTAACGTCTCGGTAACATATACATGAAAGGGTCACCAGCAGCAAAAACAGGTTTGTATTACCATGTAAACTTTGCAGTCCACTTAGGAACACCATCTATTGTGTATTTTGTTTTCGAGACGCAAATGCGTTTGTTTTCATAGGACTATTAATCTGGAATGAAATATATATCTTTTGCATATGGCTAACACAAAGCGGGTAGGTATTTCTACGTTCATTGTATAAGCATAGTAACTATGTTTGTATGACATGATACCTTATTAAACCCCGACTTATATGCACATAAAGTCTAAGTACATATTGTACCCTTGGTAGAAAACATCAGCATCTTTTATATATTTAGTATAAAAGAAAAGATTAGGGTTCAAACCCCGCCCATACTAATGAGTTTTTCGAAACTTAAGTATAGCTACCAAATCAGCTTGGGTTGCTGTTGTAGGACAGGTGTTTCACACAAAAGACCCAGAAGGGTCGAAAGGTCGCCAGGTCTTCCTGGCCCCCGAAGATGATAATAGTATAAAATATACGACTATCTTCTATATTGGGTTTTTTAAAGCTTAAATAACTTAACTCAGGGTTTAAAATGAGGGTCCAATAAAGGTTTTTTTAAACAATCTGTCCAGTCGAGTCTATGTCTACTTTTGTATAGCCTCCCCTAATGATATACCGAGTTCTCTTGTAAGTAAATAGTAGGTATAGGTAGAAAAACATCAATATAGTCTCAAGCAGGATTTAAACCTGCGAGAGATCTTGCGAGGTCACGATCTACCGACTGTATTGACGCAACAACAAAAATCAAATTAGATACTCGTAGAAGTATTAACCACGTGTAGTCAGTCAATACTACCTGGGTCATGACTTCATGAGTAGTATAAATTACTCCTGGTTAAATCTGATATCTAATTTAATTATTGTTATTGCGCATTCGTCAAATTTTCTAGCTACATTCCTCTTTGCTAAGGTTCCATTCAAAATTACATTTGAATATAATTTAATCTATGAAAATTTAAGATTAAATATAAGTATTGAGTTAATTGCTAATCCTCCTTCGTAAAATCTCCCATTAATGTCAAGCCTAACCGTAAATACGCCCGTAACCACAACATACTGTTTCATAAACATCTACAGCCATATTTTTTTATGGGAATGCTATTAGCTTGGTGTTTGGTTGAGACATTAGGTCGCTAGCGGCTAGCTAATAAATTCTCTATTTTTGTCATCTTCACTGACCTAATTTGTTACTTTCTATTCCAGTAGAAGGAATTAGGTTATTTGTCTGCTGGACTTAAATTAAAAGGCCGCATCATTCCAGGTAAAACATGTTATAAATTCGTGGCCCAAATTGGTAACTATTAGTAGGTAGTTGTGATAACTGTCGTTCGCAATTCTAAACTATCAGTGAAGTGAATTTCGGCCGAGTTATCTCATCGTTTTGATTCTTTTTCT
This sequence comes from Esperia sulphurella, assembly GCA_947086405.1. Classification (NCBI taxonomy): domain Eukaryota; kingdom Metazoa; phylum Arthropoda; class Insecta; order Lepidoptera; family Oecophoridae; genus Esperia; species Esperia sulphurella. The sequence continues at coordinate 11,187,976 of OX352270.1, read as the reverse complement.
ACATATATTATACGAGTACATATACTTCATGCACGCTAGTCTATTCCCAAACTAGGATTTTCTCCTGTTTGATGGGATTTAGACAATGATAGAACATTCACAAAAATAACGTCCAGACCAACTTGTTCAAACTGTACAAAGTTTTCTGTCCAACGGGAATCGAACCAACGACCTCTGCGTTCGAGTCTAACGATTTCCATTTTCTATTTTGCGTATGCAGTAAGATGATAGATTTATCGATTTATTAGTGAGTTGGTGATGTAACTGATGAATATGAAAAGGAAAGTAGAGAAAACGAAACCAAAAATAAACTCGGAAATTAGTCATTAGGTAACCATTTATCGGTAGTAAAGAAGACTAAATATCAGGAGTTAGCGTACTGGTAACTACAGGTCACAGGGGCATTCAATATAGAAATACTAAACAACTTCAAGGAGCAGTATTTTTGGAAAGGCCGCCCGTAGTTGAATAAGGGAAGTCAGTGTGCCCTTGAAAGATTTTTAACTGTTTTTTTTTCTATAGTTACTCACAACAGCTACTTACTAGTGCTAATTTGTTTACCTAAACTTCCCTTATTCAGCTATATACTGCTGTTAAAACTTAAATTTGGATCCGTTCGCAGTTGTCCTACCAAATAGTCTTACCAGTTGTACTACTGGGAATTTTCATTCCAATGACTAACGCATTGCTCTATTTTGTGCGGCAAAGAGTTTTTTATTTTTTCAATTTTTAAAAGTTAATATCCGTCACTCAGTGTGTTGACTACAGGTGTATATTAACAACCGCTATATAGCTAGTAGATTTTTCTGAATAAGCAAGATCAGGCCAGGCATCGAATAAGTAAGTATATTCGACAATTCGAGCAGTATAGAATTCACGGGTCTTGATTTCGCACCGAAGTTCTCTGGGCATGTAAATTGCTCCCTGGGGTCTGGGGCTGGTACGCTGGGGGAGGCTCCACAATTTGTTACGAGATCTTTTCCTTTGGAAGCGAGTGATAAGAGAAAGCGGTAAAGTTTATTGCAACCCAATTCATAACTAAACCACCCGCTATGGTCGTTTATCTAGACTGATTTTGAAGATGTTGTTGTGATTAGATTTTAAAAGATCTATTAGAAATTTCGACTCAGTAAAGCATCAAGGGAGCCGACGACCGTAACGTCCGTAAAAAAACGAAAATCATTAATAAGAGTTTCGTTGAGGAATTATTACTTGAAAAAGTTAATTTGGAGGTTTCTTTCTTGTGTCTTGTCTCACTGACTGCTTGTGTTTAAACGGTACGCAACTGTACTTGTCCGTTTTGTTTTGACTGTTCGAATGTACTTGGTCTGTCACAGACACTGCTACCTACACTGTTTTTTTTAATAAAGCAAAGTATATATATTATTTACTAGGTATACTAGATACTTAAACACCATAGACTTAGTAAATACACAAAAATTTATGTTAAACACAAACAGTCAAAAGCAAATTTTTATTAAGTTATAAATAATAACTAAACAAAAGTTTGCTTGTTATTTTGAAACTTAATTTGAATCTGTAATAACGTTATTTGTTTTTCGGTTTGTTCGGTAGGAACTTTTTTTATGAAACTTATAGACTAAAATTAGGTTACACGTACAGTACACAGCATATCTCGACATTGACGAATCAATCGTAATCTGGAGTAGTCATTTAATGAAAAGGCGTAAGAAAAAGAAATTTCAGAATATATTTCCAAAATACGTCCTCCTTTAACTTATTAATGCTTGAACTTTAAGAACATGACGTCAGTTAGTGGCTCGTGTCGTGACTCGTATTTGTCAGCCATATTGCTACTAATAACACCTGAATTAGACAACCGCACTCTGTGTATATTAGCTAGTGATTAATTAAGGGGAAGGCTGTGGTGGCAGTAATGACTTTACGCGATTCTTTGCAGATATCTCGCATTTACAACTGCATTAGTGGAATTAAACGCATAAATTGCGAAGTAAATCTAGTACGATGTAGTTTACACAGTGGTTGTATATTGTCACTGCTAGTGGTAAACAGGTTTTTATTTGTCACAATTCACTGAAAAACATCGAAGTATTGGTACATTCACATTCCGAATTAAGTGACCAGCCCTAAAACCTCATACAATGATGCTAAGTTAAAATTAGCGGAAAGCTATATTAACCTTACATTCAATAAGTGTCTAACAAAGATTGAATAACCCGAAAATAACTGGAGTTAAAAGCTGTATACGTACGTCATAAAGTTTGTTCAAAGTAAGCGTATGGGTACCTTTATATTTTTGTACCATTACATAGCGCTATATCGGTAAGATTACATAGAGTATGAAGGTCATAAGGTTTTGTGTTTCGTAACCGCTATTTAACCGGTATAATAAAGATTTTCGTCTGCCTTGCAACGACCATAATATCGCAAAGTGGTAAAATAAAGGTACGTTTTATAAATGTTGCGATTTTGATACCTACCTATCTTGTATCGATATGATAGCGGTTGTTTGTACCGGTATTATACCGCTTAACTCCCTGGACGTAATAATAATAACAATAATTATATTTTGCGCTGGTTTTTTCATTATAAAAATTAAAGTAAGTAAATATAATAATATGTCTAACAATCAAAGCTTTCTTTAGAATTGACCACTGGTTTAGCAGTTTATAGTTTAACCAGTGATAAAGGTACCTAATACAGTATAGTGGTGGCTGAACCAATTTGCTACCTCTGGCAACCTGCCCGTTGCTATCAGAAGTTGCTTCCACCGCGTTAGTAATTCGATGTGAAAATGTTGGTATTTTCCTGCAATTATCGAGGGGTTTTAGGGAAATGTTAGTATCCATTATTAGGAACATAACATACTATATTTAGTTCATTTTAGTTTTGGAAAGAGTAAGAAGTTACTATTATAGATTTCTTTTACTGGCCCAATCTCACACATTTCACACTATTACTAGTTAAACTGAGAGTTTGGTTTTAATTTGGACGTATTTACGAATAAAAAATACTGACAAAAGATTTTTACTAAGTTGCATTACATTACCAAATAATCGAAATTAATAGCTATTAAATTCAGATAGCTTTTTTTTATTATTTTATTTATAAATTCAGATTAAATAATCTAATAATATTTTCTGAATTAACTAGTTTAAAAACTCAGATTATTCATATAATCTCGATATAAATTTCTTGCCAAGCTCCAGATTTTCGGTACGGTTGCATACCATTGTTAAACGCACGATTCGTTCGTATGAGTTACCTCAGTACAAACTTGTCGCACCACATGACTGGGGCTAAAAGTGCTAAAAATGCAACTTAGTTGAACTGTCTATCATGATGTTTATACGTAGTAAAAAATAATAGCGATAAGAAAAATAGAGTACAAAAATTCCATGTTTCTAATGTCCGAAATTGGTAATTAGTCTGAGGTCCGAAAGATAAGTGGCGGCCCATATGTCATACTAAGCAGTATAACTAGTTGGACTTTTTTTTGTCCAATCTGTCCGATCGTAGAACTCATAGTATAACTAGTTGGACGAACCCCTTATTATCAAGGATCGAAATTAGGTCGTGAGTTGACAATTATGTACTTCCGACGAAATGTCTATATTAATATGAATGTTTATTTGTAAAACTTGGACATCATTTGTTTGTCATTCAGTTATGTATAAACTCATATAGTAAATAATATACCTCTAAATAGGGACATTCCACATCGCTCATTTGATGATCAATCATTCTTCTTTCGCTTACCAGTAAAATAAAATAGAAACAATATAAAATTATATTTTTTCAATTATATACTTTTTAATTATTACTACTAAGTGTCCCGACATTTTCATTAAAACAGTGAATAAAATCTTGTGAAAACAATATATCCATATTAATTATCCATGCCATATTTTTGTCTCAAGTACATAAATGACACTACCTAATTCCGGACCCTGCTCTTTATGAAGCCTATGTCCAACAGGGGATCTTTGTCTGATGATAATGATGGAGCCAAAGAGAATGACGTGACGATGCTGTTTAGCATCTTCCTCATATTTTGCGAGTCATAATGTGTTTTATTACGATACTATACCCACGGCCCACGTGTTATTTTATTATAGTGTGGAAATAGCGCGACGTATCGACAAACAGCTGCCAGATAAAATGTGTTAAAATTAGATTTTTCATAGACTTTTATACATGCAATATCTGTCGTGTGTCGCTTGAGAACATTCTTTAAAAAGGCACCCAAAGGAATTGAACGAAGTTATACGAAATCATTGGGAGATAGATAACTAAGCAAACCAGTTATATTCGTACTAAAAATTTACATTGACCAATGACGTGAGTGATCTAGAATTGGTAGTTTGTCTGTACTTAATTGCAAAAAATAAATACAGTAAGGTGCCCGGGGCTATTGCAACTATGGGGCAGTCATTTACAGAATTTATATGTATGACTAGATTGAGATAAAAATATTTTTTATATCATACAATAATAGATAGATTTTAGGTCCGTTCTCAGTAGTCCTACCAAATAGATTGAGGTTAGGTAAACAATGATTTTTTCCATCCAGACATAATATAATTCTGTATTGCACCGCTATCATCATGTCATCCTTTGATGATGATGATGATTGCCCCGGTATATCTTATACTTATCTAAATTAAAAAAATATAAGTGACAACTGAACATGTACATTACTTCAATGAAAAGATTTTGCATATTGAGCATTCTGCGTGTAGATGAATAGTTGGTGTAGGTATAATTGGTCACTGAAATTATGAATAATCAGTCTGCAAAAATGTGCACTTGGATAACCTTCCCATACGTGGTAGTAATGCCCATTATTATATAACTATACTAGTACGCTCGGCAGACGTGTTGTGTTGTGGAAAAAAAAACCTAACGTTTATTGAATTCATACATAATTCATGTGAAAACAATTCTGGCTAGATAACGAAAGGAACAATAACATCTGAAACATTTTCCGTAAATAGGGTTGCCATCCATAAGACAAAAAAATCGAAAATCACTTATATTAGGTACCTACAAATTAATATACAATCGACACTGTTTAAAATTAGAGCAATTGACAAAGGCATCCGAGTAAACGCGATCATGGTTATAATACATTTGATGCAAATTACAAAAATAGAGAGATATCAATTGAAATCAACTCTGGGGTACCTACTTATGATGTTGATGTAGGAATATCATCGGATAATGATCTGACGAAAGCGATAACAAATACAAAGAAGTGCAGCATTTCAATTTACCTACTTTGTAACCTACACGCCACGTGGGGCCAACGCCTTGTAAACATTTTCGTTCAATTCAATTACTCTTTATTTCAGAATAAAGTACACAGATACCTACAATAATAAATTTCCGTTCTTTGGCTTACCTAAAAATAGCGCTAGGACTAAAAATACGTCTAGCAGATAAATGTAAAGTAAAGAATAAGTAGGTAAGATAATACGATGAAAATCTGTACACAGATAATAAATAAATAGCATTGAAATCTCATGGGACGTGGAGAAAATGAGGGAAAAATACTGGAGAAGCTCGACTCCGACCCATCTTTATTGGGGATTAGGTACTGGACTGTCGGTAAGCTGAGATTGGTAAGGTATAAATCTTATTACAACATAAATTTTAATTAGAAAGACGAAAGAATGGCGGAAAAGAGCGTCGTAGATTTTTCCCCTGTTTTGTCACGTGTACTTATATTTCATTCCAGATTAATAGTCCTATGAAAACAAACGCATTTGCGTCTCGAAAACAAAATACACAATAGATGGTGTTCCTAAGTGGACTGCAAAGTTTACATGGTAATACAAACCTGTTTTTGCTGCTGGTGACCCTTTCATGTATATGTTACCGAGACGTAAATAGCGTTGGTTTTCATAGGACTATGAATCTGGAATGAAATATAGGTGGTATGGCATATTTGAAAATCTTTCATTTGAAATCGTGTCATTGTCACCTGTGAAATAACCTATCAAAGAGATTCGTATGGATATCAAAGACAAAATACTTAACAATCTCTTTGTTGAGGCCATTTCAAGATTATCTTTTTCAAAGCCACGAAATGATATCTAGGATCTAGACATCGGTGATGAGATGACAAGATGCATAGTTAGATGCACTGCGAGCTCGGTGTGAATGCAAACATTGAAAGCAAGCTGATCGCCAAGGCGGCCGCGCCCGGACTACAGATTAAAGATACATAGTAATATACCTACGCTTTTATCATTAAAACGATCACCTACTGCTTCTCATTGTCAGACAATACACACAAAAAAGTGCTTAAGGCGCTCGACTTAGCTTTGTTATTAAGCGCGCTGGCGGCGGGCACATGATATTCCGCGCAGCGCTCAAAATCGTGTCCAAGGCGTTCGACTTAGCGTTGTTATTACTCCGGGCGAGGCGAGTATCACGCCGGGGCGGCCCGAAAGTGTAAGTGGAGGTAGGTTAGTTCGAGTGACGGGCGGCCTGCCCGGACGCAGAACGCAGTACCAGACTTTATGTTTAAAATGTTTTGTCCGAAAATATGACACAGTCACTTGTCACTATAAATTCCATATATATTTCTCATAGGCTGAGTATGAAAAACACTAATAAGTAATAATCGTCGCATAAATCCTTGGAATGTACACCTGAGTGCCTTCTGAAGATGTTATTAGTTTCCCGGTCGGCCTTGAATCGGCAAGCAGGGTTATTGGGCACTTACTGAGATCCAATAAGATATTATATTGCTATTGCCATTTCAAATCACCCTGAAAACTAAAAGCTACTTTATATTGTTTTTACTCAAAATATTATTTAAATGGTCATCACCTAATAAATCTAACTTCAAATTCGTATACGGCTATTGCTGAAGTGTATGGCTGTGTATATTTGAGTGTTGGGTTAGCTACGTGTAATTGTTTGTAGTTATAAGTGCGCGTGTGTGAGTAGAATCATATGTAGGTTAGAGATGTGTCACCATGTATATGGGTGAAAGTTATTTCTATTGTATAAAACATGTCCTATAAACTTAGATTTTAACATTGGTCGTCTTGTATTGACAAGACGACTGACTGACGCCAACGGACGTATTTTGCTGACGACGGCAATTGCCGATTCTTTTACATTCACTCGTTTTTTTTTTGTAAATGCCAATCTGCGTTTTAATCACTGAAGACAAAAAAGATATATTATGATCCACTCGTATGTGATGTACATTAGATGTACATCAAAAACTAATAATTTATCCAAAATTCATAAACTCTTTGTTTCTTGCTATGCCATATTTATATGAGCGACGAAACAGGTGTGTTGTCGCTGTCTCTACATGGTCGGTTAGGTTAATGGACAACCGCAACTTGGATTAGATTAACATGTAGTCGTGCACTGAGCCTAGTTTTCGTTTAAGAAATGTAAGAGAGTCACATAATCTTCCTCCTTTTGGTTTAAATTAGGCCTAGAAGGATAATTTATACACTCCGCGTGGCTCAATAAGAAGAAAGGTTTGAAATGGCACTGGATTACTTTAGGAGTCACTCCATGCCATAGGGCAACGAGCCAAAATACAACCGACCCGTTTGTTGCCAAAACTACTGACAATTGTGTGGCATTTCCCCTACTATGTATTTTTACTTATTTTTTTTGACTTCCCAGGAAAATTACTGTATACACCTCTAAGTGCCGTTATCTTTGCCTCAATTTAGAGACTTGGACTAAACGTGGACTTGGATTAGACGTTCTATAAGTTTTATTTTAATCATTATCCTTAGCCATTGTATTTTTATATTTGTGAGGCAGCAGAGTTCTTAGGGGCATATTATATACATATAAAATTATACACTTCTGTTAAATATTATTTAGGTAAGTCAATTATCCGGTCAACATTCATTCTTGTACCTAATTAGCCTCCCGCGCCACCACACCCGATACTACACTTTACTTTTCTAGTCACTTCTGGTTATCATTTTCAGGTCGTCGGTCTACCTGGTGATACAATATTTAAGTAAAATATTTTAGTGATTTTTCATAATTATTTATATAATCATAGATTAGTTATTTCTGACTAGTTATGCCTGCGACTTCGTGTGCGCAGCAGATTACTGAAATACTGGCACTTTTTCAGTATTTTTATCATAACATAATTTACGAAGATTAATAGCTAATCTGTGAATAGAATAAGTTTTGAATTAATATTACCTACAAATAAAAATTATAGAATCGATAATAAGTAATACAAATATATGAATCGAGAAATATTTCAGTGAAACTTGGTAATGTTTGAGATTTACAATTCACTGCTTTCAAATTAGTTTTAGATGGTGACGTGGCTTCAGGCTTAGACTATTTGCTTGCACTATAATTTTGTTGAAATAACCCTGAATTAAATTATATTATGTATTTTGTGGACAGCTTTCTTGTTTTTGACACGATACCTAGGCCAAAGAATACTGTAAGTAATAAGTACATTATTGTAGAGGCTGGAAAGGAAATTAGCTATGAAAATCATACATCTCTCTTATATTAACCAGGATATGGAGCCTTTTACATAGTGAGAAAATGAAATATTTTTAGAAAAAAATAATGGGTTCTCATGGGTATTTCCCATTCGAATTCTCTTAACGATTCTCCATTGTTTTTCTAGTCCAGGATGTTGGTGTACATAGTAGGTGTAATACATTATTTATTTAATAATAATAATAGTAATATAACATTATTTTTGCCGTGTGGTTTCCATTAGAGTAGAATAGGACCATTCCAACTCTTCCCGTGGATGTCGTACAAGGCGACTAAGGGAATAATATATTCTAAAACATCACTCAGGCCTCCCCAACCCGTCTGGCCAGCGCAGGGAGTGTGGGCCAAATCCTCCGTCTGTCTCCGGCAGATGAGAGAGGGTTGTGCTCCTGCAGTGGAGACAAAAATAACCGGATGATGATGATGATGAATTGTAATATAAAATGATTTCTCAAGCAATCTTTACACAACAAAATCAAGGAAGATTGCTGTGGAGACTGACGCTTGTACTTAGGGAAATCCAGTATCCCAGGCAGCCAGGTCTCCACCCCACGGGAAGAGCAAGTTATACGGCCAAACAATATTTGAAAGAAACAGATGCTGAGCTAAACAAGGAAAATTAATTAGGAGCAGTGGAACATCATGAAATTGGTGTGTAATTGCTGGTACTTTGTTCGGTCGTCTGTTAAATAATTTCCACCAGGTTTAGCCTATGTTTGTACTGTACATAGCCTCGAGTCTATCTCATGTTGCTTTGTGGCGAAAATTGCTACTCCGTCTGTTATTTGGAGTCTAAATTGATGGATGGCGATAGTCTTTGTATAGTGTGAATCATTCAGTACGTGACAATTATTTCCTTGTAGTTTATCTACTTGACTTAGTAGTTGACCTTTTACTCTTATATCAGGATCGTAGGTTTAATTTTTATTGGAATCAGATGTCTTTCAACCCGTAAATAAATGACAATGAAATGACTCTTTTTACCATCTAATAACACCCTGGAATGCAATAAATGATCGATTACTGTACATATAAGTACAAGTACTTACATAAACTAAGTCTTGTCAATTCCCAAACTAGGATTGCCTATGGGAATTAGGCAAGGACAAGAAAGTCACAAATATAACTCAACAAGAATCTAACCCACGATATCTGCGCACAAGTGAACTCATATGTCAACGAGACGGTTTTGTTATCTTGATCCGTTATACTTGCACGTACAATCAGGTCTGGCTGAAAGTTTTGTAAATTGTCTTTATTCCTAATATAGGGAATACTAGTCTACGTAATCAAATACAATACCCACACCAGTACCACCTTTCACGACAAGTTTGCATGGAAATCCCATGGAAATCGAACCCACGACCACAAGCGTCGGATGCAAAACCCCGAGCTAACGAAGCGGTCAAAGTTTGTTTATAAAGTCGTTGAAAAAATGATTTCTCGTGATTGATGATCCACTTGTGGCGAGCAAACTAGAGCAGAACATCAAACGACTGTCAGTCTGTCAGATTAAGAATCATGCCACCTGCTTTGAGTTAAAATAATTTTATATGCAGTTTGAAAAAATCAAGTCTATAACAAACAAACAAAACTGACGTCGTACCTACGCATTCACGGAGTATCCTTGAATCAAAGAGCGATAAGCGATTATCATTGTATAAGTTTAAACGATGGACCGACATTCTGTCTACACTTCACATAGATTTCCTTTCGGGGACGGAACCCTAAAACCCGTAGACTGTGGTTTCGCTCGCATGTTTTAGAGATCCACTTGTCTCTATTTACTAACTACCAGCATCATCCAACTTTACCCCCCATAGTTGGTAAAATAGTGAGAATTTGTTTTTCATACCTAATCTTTAGTATGTCAAGGTTTTATTCCACTAAATCAAACGCCAATAGTCCCATAGGTACCAAATATAACGAAACGACGGAACCTCGCGTGAGGAGACATGTCCAGGGCTTTCAATTGGGGAGACTTACTTAGAAGTTCTGATAAAGTCTTATCAGAGGTTCATACCTCATAGAAATCATGTTCTATATATTTTATGTGTGGGTTGACTTCTGATTTCGTATTAAATTTCAAATGTACAGCTACAAAATTGATAAACCCGATAACTGTAGTTACAAGTGTTTCCCAATTTTTTAAATGAAATAAAGAAATTTAATATGTCATTTATATGTATATACCAATTATCTAGGTTCTTACGCTATATCGAATCACTCTAAACCCACACTAGATTTTAGAGGTAGGTATAATAGAAATCTCGTAAAAGGCGCCCTTGCGATCACTGATGTTAGGTTTTTTATCGGAGTTTTACGAACGTAGTCGATATCGAGTTTCAAAAGATAGTTTTTCCATTTAGAAATGGATAGCCGACGCTGTTTGACGCTCTCAAGCTTGCGAGATAATTTATGAATAGTTGGCAACCCTACGTCGCTTGGGGACCGCCAAGTACGACCTACTACCAAGGGTGCAGTTGGTATTAATCATTTTGTGAATAACATAGAGGCATACGTAAGGAATGACATACATGCAGTCTATCACTATTCATTTTTAGTCCTGGAACTATGAAAGATCAGAGAAAAGTGATATTTCGTACTCTTTCACTGTACATGTCGTTTGACTGTAGTTAATCGGATTAGAACGGGAACTCCCGGAAAACATTAGGATGACTAGACTCTTAAAAACAAACAAAAAACCACGACCGACATGTATTATACCATTGTATTTCCAATATTGAACATTCGAATTTCACTAACTACAACGCAAGTATGTGAGGTTTGACAACTTTAAATTAGCTTCAATTCTGATTTAATTTAATCGATTGCGATGAATGAAAAAGGTCAGCGGAGCTGAAGTAACGCATCTTTCTCATTCAAATCGTCCATTTGCGGATTAGTTAAAGCAGATAAACTTATGCTAGAACTTATTCTTAGTTTTGATTGCATGCGTTTATTCATGTAGGTAATTTATTTTTTTATATTATCAAATATCCAAACTTTCGCATTTATAATATTAGTTGGATAAGTGGAAGTTGGATGGATGAATAAGAACGAGGTCTAGTTTGATTTGTATTATAATAATATATTTGTTATATGGCTTAGCACTATAAATTTACGGCAAGCAATCCAATCAAGAATAATATCCGAGTTTGATTATATAAAATAAACTTTATAGTATCAATTTCATTCTAAATGTCTTTTAGGTCTACCGTATTTGATATTTTCCTTTGAACGAACCAATATTTACCTTTTTTCAACAGAGCTGCGTTACTTATGTATAACCAGTCAGGGAAATAGATAGCAGAAAAGTATAGCCAACGACTCACCTGGTTCTCCTGCGTGGCTCTCCGTCGTCTTCTTCAGGGTACCCTGGATGCAACACTTTCACCAACGGTGGTAGACCGATTTTAGCACTTGGTGCACGCAGTTTTTGTTAAGTTGTGGGGTTTTGTAGTTTATTTATTGTATTAATTGTTGCTGCGCTTGCAATCGTGTCCGCGACCGATACGATCGAGAGAGACTTCCTCGCTGCCGAAAATAGATGGCAGCACAGTAGAGGATGCAGTTGAAATTAGGTGGCGGTTAGCCGTACTTCCCTTTTGCATTACAATTTATTAGAATAGAACGAAAAGGCCTTGTGCTAGCATTAAATGTATAACTATCACTAGATATACGGAACATAACCTATAACATACGAGTAGGTATCAATTCTTAAAAACCTCCAAGATTCTTAAAACGTTTAATAAAAATGGTTTCAAATGCAGATTAATTACGAGCATAATTTCTATCTCGAGATTAAAAGCAAAAAGCGAAGTTTAACAACTATTTTAATTTCAACTTTGTATCTCGCCAACTTCTTATATGCCCGGTTACTTTACGACATCGCTATTAAACTTCGTTAAACGGAATAGCTTAAGTTAACTCCAACGGTGAAGAAATAGCGATGTCACGGGCTATTAAATTTGAAGACAGACTTTAGACTTTCAAAGTTTTACTACTACTAACAACGAATGGATTGAAGTTGAACTACCTATCGACTGAAGTAAAGACTTAATATTAAAGGCTTATTTAAATACTAGGTTTTCTCTCGCGTCGTTGCTCAGTTGTTAGCTGACTTTGGGAGTCTAGTATATCGAGATGTACTTTTTTATGTTTAAGTACCTGGAAACACTCTGAAAGAAAGGCATTTCCGGATTCCGTGAAAACTTAAAAAGTTTTCTTGTTAGATAGTTTTTTATTGATATGTCTTACTGAGAAGCCAACACATATTCATTATACATGGACATCGGTATATTACTATAGATTTTTAGAGATCCGTCAAAAGGGTAGGTACGAATACGAGGTCATAGCGAAGTCTTTTGTTACGCAGATAACTCAAAAACTACTAGACCGACTAATTTGAAATTTTTAAATATCCATATATAAGTATCCGGCAATGATGGAAAAGTTATGTTAAATTTCCGTAAAAATGATAATTTCAAAGATATTCCAGAAAAAAAATTAACGTTTGTAATTTTATTAAATTGTTGATTTTTTGTTTGCTTGTTGTCTCTTTGTATCAAGCTACTCTTCTAACATGTATCATTGTGAGTTTTTGAATCTGGTTAAGAATAAATGGCTTAACTATCTGGAAAGTACATTAAAAGAGTTAGTATCCGTAATTTCCCTTTACAATTGACGTTCAGTGATCGACGATCACTACATAAAGTCCTGATATTACTTTTGCATTTTATACAAAATATTTCGCTGAAACGGGCATCCAATTATACTTATTTGTAAGCGGGAAGATGCTCTACCGACTAAGCATAACACACCCTCATATGTACCTGTCCACGAATGACCCTAACCGGTCCTTGGCCCACACATTAATTCATCTTAATTGCGTATCAGGTTTCGCAATTATTCAAGTCACTGGACACTTTCATTTTATCAGAATAAATAAATGACGACAGCTATAATAATCTTTCTTCCACGCGGGTCTATTATACTTCAGAAGATTGAAACCCCGTAAGAATGTTAGCAAAGTGTGATCGTGTGGTCACTTTATTTAAGATTTAATATTAACTAGTGAACCACCCCAGTTTCACACGGTTTTGTTGAAGGTTCTGAGTGAGGAGAAAGTTAATGTAACGTTTTTTTGAAGCAGTAACTTATTTTATTATTTTCTTAAATATTATTTAGATTCCATATTAAACATTGCTTTTTAAATATTGATAATTGGTACGCTACATGTAAGCTATATATTCGGTATAAGTATATTCTGAGAATTTAATCCAATAGGAAACTTTGTGATGATTCGAAGGAGCCAATAATATGATCGCGAGTCATTCGCAAAGAAAATTAATTACGAGCGGATCTGTGCGCTTGTGCGCACTTCCAATATCACCCTTCGAACGTGATCTCAAGGGATTTGAGCAGGGTCCTGAAATATACTGAGCAATAATTGTCTGATGAACAAATTCGTACTTACCTATATCAAAAGAACGCCGTACGGTGTACATGTACCGTGATATAGAGTCATTTTAGCAATAACCTACAGGTGGTAAAAGTGAATTTAATTAAATAAAAATTTCGTTTAAATACAAGTTAATATAAGCCAGTAGGTACCTACTCTTATCCTCTAAATAGAATTTAAATAAAACAGGTGAGCAATGCAAAGGAGAATGCCCAAAACTGGGCCTAAGATGCGTCTTTACCATTCATGTACCAAAAATATTAGTCTGAATTATGAATCCCTTCAAATTTTTTTTAAGCCAATGGAATTGGTCGTTTAAAAATAACATATAATAATAACGCTGATTGATTTCCGCCATCCGACTGGCAACTTGTCAACTAGAGTAGCCAAAGCAGAATTAAAATCGATATACATATTTATAATCGATATTTTGCATAAATATTTAATACAGCCTTTCAGTTACTGCACGATAATTCACTCATCACGTTTTTTTTGGCTGGAAACACGTTATATACATTAATTTAAAGATTCACACGTTCGTAAAAGATGTTTATAAAAATATCGTTAAATATCGATTAATCGATGTAGATGATTTGTTAAATCGAGTAGTAGAACCTCACTATCAATATACACTATGGTTTCATACTGTCATATCATATCAGATGTTATGTCAACATCCTGTTTCGTCGCGGTTTGTTTACATTGTGTATTTGGGGGAAAAATTCTATTTCAACGAGTCTAATGTAGTGACGAACGCAATATACCGTCGTCGACTAATAACCACACTATGACGTCAAGATCTGGAGTGGTTAATCGTGGCCATATTGTGAGTATCTGTTGTGAAAACTGCGCCAACGAAGATTTCATTCTAAGTAAGATTATTCAATTTTCCCATCAAATAGTTCAACGATTTTCTTTTTATAATAATCCTTAGGATTTTGCCTGTATTTTGACGATAATTTGATCCAGACGCAAGGTTCAAAGTTCAAGGCCCAACTCCCATACAACTTTGGGCATTGTCCTTTCAATACAAAAGAGTAAAAAAGAGAACGAAATGAATGACTGTAAACGAAATTACGTTAATGTGACACTGTAAACAATATTTTGCAATGATATATACATACATTTAAATTTGTTTCATCCGATTTTTTTAAAAGGTACCTAATAGGTACCTCTATTAGGTAAATAACATTACAGGTGTTAATCAAATCAGTCGGCTATGACAGGACATTACTAGTAGGTAATGTAATTTGGTTATGTATGCGGATGGAAAAATGCCTCTATAACCAGGTTTTGTAACAGAAAATATTTTTCTTAGAACATTACTAGTAATGTTACTTCGTTATGTACGAAGAGGAAGGGGGTTTCACTCATTTTTACACCGGTATTTTGTATATACTATGGGATTATAGAAAAACTCTCACCCTGCTAATAATATTATATTTTTTTCTTTCTAACAACATTTACTCTATCCCACAGCTTGTACTGTAACCTGTAAACTCAGGCTCCCCGGTACAGACTGCATGGTCTAGTGTGGGAGCTCCAATATGTATTGTCCTGTTAATTTTTATGTTTTAATCGTACTCAATTGATGTAATCATATAATTTTAAGGATGACTGTAATAATCTATGAATCTGGTATTTCATAATAATAAACTATTTGATTTATTTGATTTTCTTCTGTACTATGGAAATTAGAAAAGGACAGGACAATTTACGAATACAAACCCATCAGAGCGGACCAACTTATTCAAATTGTACAAAGTTGTCTGTCTCCTATGAGAATCTTACCCACAACCTGGGTAAGAACTCGAACAACCAAGCCACATGTCAACGAGGTGGGCGTTTACAGCCTGAGATGATTTTTTTTATCCTCGAGATTTATTTAGCCTCAAGATTTAGATAAAAAAAAAGTGTAGTGCTGCCAAATTTGTTGTGCTTTTAGCAGACTATTTTTATATCATCATCCTTTTGTTACGTGATATAAAGATGAAAAACCCACTTAACCCTCATTATTTTGAACGTTATATTTATAAATCCATTATATAAGATTTGCGAAATTCGACACTATCAATTTTGTCGTGAGATTCTTTCAAAAAAGATTGTTGGCTGGTGCCATCGGAGAAAATCGCCGTTAATGGCGCTTCTACGTTTCCATGCTTTTACGATAAATATCTTTTTACAAAGAGCTTTATTGTTCTTTGGGCCACGAACGTATTTTTACAAAGAAATACCTATGATGTTAAATGCCTTAGATTATAAAGTTTTTATCCGCCAGTATTCTTGTATATCTGACTGCATTGTAAACTAATTAAAGAATTAGGTATTCTGTTCTGAGATATTGAACAAACCATCAAGGCAAAAAACCGTTTGGGATGTAGCATAAAAACGTTTGTTTGTGTGCGTAAATTAAGGTAGGGCTATTGCACCCAGCGCTCGAACACAGTTGATCGAGAGGACACCGTTATACTTCAACAACGTAAGTGCTTCTCGTTCGATATCTCGGAACCTGCATAGTGCATACTGCCAGCCGTGCTCTGTAGGGGAGGTGATGTCGCCTCTTTACATAGTAACATTTAGAACTCTCTATGGAATGTCTTCAATATCACAAAAGTTCACGTTATTTCTTTAACGTCTCGAATAACTTTTTGCATTATTCTGTACTAATTAGTATACCTGATAAATTACAATATTTAACATTTGACCGCATTAAAATTATTCCCATATTGTCAAATTTTAGATGTGTGACAATAGTACTATCATCTCTTGTTAAAAATAAATATTTTTAAGGAATTAACATTGTTACTGCGATATATTGCTGGTTGTCTGTTGTAGATAGTAAATAAAGGGAATTAGTTGCGGTGAAGTAGTGTGCGCCCCGCCTAATAACATTACAGCCAGTTTACTAAATGGGCTCGTTCCGGCCATCTGTTGCTTTGAGCCACTCAAGAATTTATTTTCTTTTGTGGCTCGTCTTGTCCTGCGTGTCAGTGTTATTGCAGACTAGAATACTAAAACTACAAGACTAATTTTAACTTAGTCCTTTGTGTTTTTGGTAACATAACCAGCTATTAAAATTTACCAATTCGTTTCTGCTCTAGAGTAGGGCGACAAATAGGAATACAACGGACGTCCGCCCGCACGTTTCCCCAGGCAAGATAAGAAGTTGAAAAGAAAACAATTAAAACCTAAAAGGCTTTTGCCTTTTCATTCATTTGGCATTGAAATGGTAATAAAAAGTAAAAACATATATATAATTATAATGTAGGTAGGACATGCCCGCAATAATGTAAGCCCGCATCATAGCAAAGATGTAGCAAAGTTAATATATTATCTAACATTTGAAATATTAGCTTTTGCCCACGACTTCATTCGCGTAGGTTTCGATATTTACTCATCTTGAATTTCAAAATAGATATAATTTTTGGTTGCCCGTGGGAATGAGATGTTTTTCAGGATAAAAACTATCATATGTCCTATTCCAAGACCTAACCCATATGTGCGCCAGTTTCATCCCGATCCGTTCAGTTGTTGAAGCGTGATTAAGTAACAAACATCCAAACTTTCGCATTTATTTTATTTTTATTTGGGATTGTCTATTGGCAGCATGAAGCTTAAATCTTTTTGGTGTGCGCCTGCGGGGCGAAATTTTTTTTTCTTCATACTTGGCAGGCTTGAAGCCCTAGTAACTCCTTTTTGTCTTTCTGTAAACGTATTCTATCCATTGAAAATGAACGTACAAGATTCCTTTTAGAAAATTTAAAAGCGCTGTGAGAATGTTATGGACCTGATAAAGTTACTTTACCGACACAAAGGGAACAGGTGTGGTGGGTAGTAGGTGTACAATGCAAGCATTGTTAGGAGAGTTGAACGCACCTTGAGATTGTAAAGGAGTAACTAGGACTTTCCGTGTACGTGTACTTGTCCCGTATTTCGGTCAGCATAAAAATATATGATAACCGCCTGTCCCACTGTAATGTCCATACAAATAGCTGCCGGTAAAGTATAGAAAAATCTTAGTACGCCTTGCCTTACTAATTCCTTGCTCATTGAGATTGGTTAAAATTATGATATTGTTTATTTAGCGCTACGATCGGCCAGCATAGTGAAATGGAGACTTAGTTTTTATTTGCCGCTTCTTGTCAAAATTAAATACTTAATTAACCAATGAATATAAAACCTGAAGTCTTTTTCTATAGAGTTGAAAATATTCTCAGCATGTAAACTCGTAGACATTGATATACTTGTCTATTTATTTATTACAAATTTAAAGAACAATATTTTTTATATTACTGTTTGATTAAGGTTACATTATTGATTATTTTGACAGTACTCACCATAAAATTATGATCAAATTTCTATATCCATTACTGGGAGTTTTTCGGTTTGACTGGATGGAGGTTAATCTGCCTTCATTGTGCCATTGTCCATATTAATCGATAAATCTCATATTGCTTTTAAGCTTTCTTTCTTCCCCGACTTGGCAGAAAATATTTGGTATATGTGACTTATGAGGTTACATAGAATTATTTATTTACGGAATATTGACAAACCATTACAAGGCTACTTTCGCCCACTAATATGCAGTCCTTGTTGCGGCTGCAACAGTTCCAATGCCATAAATGCGTTGCCGTTGCCACCTGACTCGGTTGGGTCGCATGCACTGACTTTCTTATCCTTCAATATAGTTATATTATGTGCATTGCCGTATGAATAGAGGGCGGTATATCCAGAGCTAGATGTAGAGTAGCCTAATGTAGAGCTATAATTTGTTGGAACGTTTTTATCTTTGATTTGTTTGACCTATATAAAAATTCTAAAGTAAGTAGACGGACCCTTCACTAAGGAAGGACCTGTTCAAATCAGGGACTTTGTTTAGAACTTTTGTAGAGACCAAATCAAAGATATTTAGTTAACCTGGATTTTAAATAATCGGAGTATAATGAACTAGTTTCAAGAGTTCCAACAAAATACAGATGTGATCAAAATCAGTCTCTAGTATTTCCTGAACGCAATGTGGTACCGTACATTGAGCATAGACAGCGACAAGAGCTAATTCCGTCCGTACCCCTTCAGACACAACTCTGTGATTAGTCTTATTAGTCCCAACACTATCTTATTACCAATTGGCTGTATTTCTGCTCTCCCATTAAGTATAGTGCTGCTAACTTAACTGTAAGGTTTAACTGAATTACTCACTAATTTAACAAAGCAGAAATTCTGACAGTTGAATACGAGTAAAATAAAGCCAGATATTTTAACGTATATGTACCTATGCGAATTTTATGAGTACCTACTGGTGAAGGAACTGTTTGCTCGCCCTAAAGGAGAATGTGCTAAACATACATATTTGTATAGGGGAGGTGAGTGTCGCCTGAAGGGGATAACTTTACTAACGTTAATGATGTTTTAATAACCTTTTAATAATGACGATAGAAAAATTCTTTGTAACACACAAATTAGGAAAGAACTAGTAGGTATATATGAATACATAGATTTATGTATTGGTATTTATATGTCTACTAGTTTAAGTGTATTGTATAATGTATGATTATTTAAAATATAGTACGTACACGCGACACTGCCTCTCTATAATCCTTTATCTTCACCGCAGGTTAGCTGGAAGAAATTTCTTTAAAAATAAGCTCAACCTTTTGTATAATTTTCTTTTCTTTGTGTTGTTACTGTGTGTGTAAGTATTAAATAAAATAAAAAATAAACAAAAAGTGTACACCGACAAGGACGGACTACAGATGAATTTGTCGGTCCATAATGTGGTTTGACATTTGTCGCCTAGGTTTTGTCGTTCGACAAAGTCGCTCAAATTCTAACCTCAATGCTCAAAGCCTAGTTTCAATAAGAGCTGAATCATCTAGAAAAAGCTGCCAGGGGCGATAACAATAATTTGTTACACAAATTCGTCTATAACATCCACCCAGCTGCCAAGTGATTTTAATATTGGAACAATGATTGCGTTAATTTGACAAGTTTTAGACGCGGGTTCGTCTGTAATTTTCATTTGTAGCTTAGCCGTAACTTTCTGTTGGCGCTTGGGTAATTCTCTTGTCAAATAAATTTTCCGATTGGATATATATTTTGCGCTCAAATAAGTCAGCATAGTGTGCAATGTAGACCACTCATAATAGCTTTTGTAAATTAATTTTTTACTTTTCTGTGATAAAAATTGATTGGTAAAATAAAACATCGACTTTTCATAATTTTTCTACATTACTGGCTAGTTTTACATAATTTGTCTAATTTCAGATCACTTGGTCCGTAGTTCCGAGTTATCCTCCGGACAAACAAATAGAGACAGACAAATGGCTTCGCTATAAAAGGTTCCGTTTTTTCCCTAAGAATAACCACACGATTGCATATTCACCTATAAATCTAAAGGATCCTTTGATAGACAAAATAGCATCGACTGGTATTGAAATAGCTGAACCTCCGGTAAGCCCGCCCGAATTCGCAGTAATTCATGAAAATGTTTATTCAAACACGAAGTCTAGAAGCTTTCGGAATATCGAATACGATAAATGAAAAGAAAACCGTTACATTTTCATAGAGATAAAAATAAGATAATAATATAAGATACTCAAAGCAAAAAGCGAAAATTCAAACTAAAATGTTGTTACAGTTGTTTGTAGCCTATTTGTAGCCTCCTTCAGCATCTTGTGCTCGATTCTCGCCAGCCTTGAGTGTCCTTTGTAAGTGGCTGCCCTTAAACTCAAATTGAAAGTTTGTTTGTTTGCTTTGGTACATTAATTAGTACGTTATAATACGAGGAATGTACGTACAGTGAAACACATTCGGGCTCCCATTTTACCTTTATGTTATTCGTTATGAGCGCTACACATAATGATAATCTTTATGTAATTTTGTTATAATTTATAATATGTTTTGGTGCAAAGAATATTTGATTTGAGGTAAAATCAAATATTCAGATCGATCAATATATTAAGATCGATTCGATCGTATGTGTGCAGCATTAGACGCGGTCTGACAGACTCTTGGTAAACCATCTGTCATTGCACAATTTAAAATTGACCATAGTTTAACACTTCAAGATTTTAATTAGATTGTAAATATTTGGCAAATGGTATACTTTACATATAATCGTGTTGTTCTCGGCTTAAAATAGACCCACCCCCAATCTTCCCGTGGGTGTCGTCAAGGCGACTAAGGGATTGCACCAGGGGTGGGCCGCAGCGTTTTCCTGTGTATATTAAAATCATTACTGCAAAGCGCCGCCAAACGTGGTGATTATGGCAAATCCATCCATGGATAGCCCATCAAAAGTGGCATTCTATTGGGGGGGCTTATGTTCAGCAGTGGACATATTTCGGCTGATGATGATGATGATACCTTACTTAAAGGTTATTACGATCAGATCAATTAAACGGTTTTAGTCCGACAGATCAAAATTTATCAGACCTGTCCCATGTTGTGTAGCGCCTATAAAGTACAGTGTACATTTTCGATTATGATAATAGTTTTGGGTTTCGAGGTTTACGTTTCGGTTCATCACATGAAATAGGGTTAAACATGGGTGTTCGTTGGCTAATTGATGGTGAAACTACCCTGTAATGTGTTTGGTTTGCCCCTGTTGCGTTTATAGCTTATGATTTGAGCCATAGGAAGTAGCGGTCACATTAATAATTCCGTTAATTTAATAACATAATTTTTAAACACATTAATTTTTAAACATATTATTTATTTTTAAACACACATTTAATACTTTATTAATTAAAATGAAACGGTTACATTATTATCTATATTAAACCGGCCGATGTCTAATGGTAGACCTAGGGTAATCACCTTACCCAGCCTACTGCTCTCCTCGACCAACCGATATTCTCCCCTATAGATGTGTAATGTACAGTCATGTGCTACGATAAATGATTAAGTTCATTCTAATTTTATCTACCTTTAGATAACGTGCTAGGGCTAGTCCTTTATTTCAGAATGTGACTGTATATGTATATTGCACAATGTGTTAAAGCATTAAAATTTAACATCAAAATTACAATTACCGCCAATACATGTTCATACACTGATAATTACGCAAAACTTCATAAGGTACTTCTACCACGGGCAAAGAAAGATTCTTATTAGATTTTTCCTATTATGATACATATTTACTATTTGTCTCAAGCTATGTTTATATTTTATAATAATTTATCGACATAATTTCTTAATCGCTTGACGCTCGTCACATTCTCCATCACATATTTTATTCATATAGCCTTCTTTGGTCTCAGCAGCGACCAAATAGTATTGAGGATAATAAAAATACATATATTTATGTACACCTTTATATTCAGTAAATATAGTTCTGAGGGTTTACTCTGTTATACTTTCTAACGAGTAATGGGGCATTCTGATGAACTATCATATTTAAACGTTTGGCGTTATCATAATATACCACATGTCCCATTAGAGACTACAAAATGAATTTTGAGCCAAAATGCTTACGGAGTAAGACCCCTGATATTTGCGGCCCGACTATTCAAGTGATCTCCATGAAATTTTGCAACAAAAGTGTGTATCATGGAGATCTTGAGAAATTTGGAATCCTCGGTACGATATCTATAAATCCCTTATTGAAAAAATCCAACATACATTTTCAGGTTTCTGAACTTCCGTTCAAAATCAAGAATTTCTGACTATTCACTGGCCTATCGTAAGTACCATTTATTGCCTCTTAGTAATCGCCGGAAAATTGCAGATATTATTTTCTTTAAAAAAATATTAACGGGGGTTATTAACTGTCCTGACCTACTCAAGGACCTAAACCTGTATGTTCCGTCGCGATCCCGTCGACCGACATCTATTCCAACCTTTTCTCTTGACAACGCAGCTACGAATTACAGGCAGAACTCTTTCATGTGGCAAGCATGTGCGACTGTTAATAATGTTAGTTTATTATGAATATTAATTGTTATTTAATTTATCTCTAGAAGTGGAAACTTGTAATTGGCTTTTTGGCACTATATATGTAATTTACTTAGATTTAAATAGCTGTAAGTTTTCCTAAAATTAAATAAATAAATAAATTAATATAGGATTGGATTTAATAAATTTCATACGGGATAAAATTATAATATTATAATTCATAAGGATTGGATATATCTAGTCCGCCCCGTTATTTAATAAATGTCCATCTAACCTCTATTCTATCTAAAAGGCATACGAAAACAAAGCCATTTGCGTCTCTAAAACAAAATAAACAATAGATGGTGTTCCGAAATAAACTGTAAAATTAACTTGGTAATACAAACTTGTTTTTGTTGCCAGTGTCCTTTTCATATACATGTAGGAATGTTTTGTTTTGTTTTCGAGACGCAAACAGCGTTTGTTTTCGTAGGCCATTCCATTTGGAATGGAATAAAGCGGGGTATTTATCGTCTAAAGTGATTGTAGGGAGATTGAATTGAAATGTATTGCCTTGCTAGTGCAGGGCAAATACAGCTGGTTCAATTTCTTAAGTAAACTATAACTGAACTTCACTGCATTACAAAAGAAATATTAAAAGGAACCACAGCAGACTGGGTAAATAAAACAAATCACCAAAGACATTTCGTACCTTTCATAGAAAGATTTTCGGAGATCGGGTTTCAGATTTACAAAATCTGGAACGATAATAAAACATATAAAAGCAAATCTACAAAAAATACTTATCAATATACGAACGATACGTCTGAAACATAAAGCTTATTATGACTTCGAGAGTGCTTTTGATATTGGGGAAAACCTATTTTATCCCAATTTACTTGTTGACGTGCTATTTGTTACATTACGCCTGAGATATGACAAGAAATGTGACGTTATAATATTACAGAACATTTTGCATTTGCGTACTACAAAAACAAGTTACAAATTTGAAATAGGGTTCACAACTATTTACTGTAAAAAGTTATGTAGAAAGTTATATTACGTTGTTCAGTCTATATACAGAACAGTAAGACTGGTCTGCAAATGAGGGCATGAATGTCATTGTATAACCTTATGTTCAACCGTTCATAAGAATTTTTTCTTGTCTGTCGTTGATTGGGATTGCCACCGTATAAAATGTGCCTCATAAGTACTGCATGTTCTTTTTGTTTAATGTTTAATTTTAGATCAAACAGTCATAGATAATTTTGATTTAACTTGTAATAGCTATATTCAGTAGATGAAGGCCAAACATTAGAATCGCGTGTCTGTACATTGAACACGTTTGCAACAAACAAGAAATTGGGGGATGAAGGATAACATATGGCTGCTTGTCTGTTAGTTTGTGCGCGCATCACGTAAAAACTACTATACCAATTCTGATCGGGGTTTCTGAAAAACATAGGGCTTAACTTGAATCACAATGAGTGTTTATGTCATGGTAATCATTTTAGTAGAATACATATTTAGTTACTGCAAGAATTTAAATAAATTCTACGGATTTTCCCGTGACTTCTTCTTCATAATGTAAACAAATATTGTGTTTAACGTTAACAATCTGTATATGGAGTTTGTAAAGTTATTTTGATTATTTTTATACAATTTTAGATATGTACTTGTTACTCGATTCTCTTGAACTTTTTTTTATCAAACTTAACCACTGCTACCTGTCACTCTTCAGCAAGAGCAACAGCAGATTGTATGTAAAATTAGTTATTTATGATTTTGTAAATATGTTAAAATCCCACTAATATTATAAATGCGATAGTTTGGATGTTTGTTACTCAATCACGCTTCAACCACTGGATGGACCGGGATGAAACTTAACACACACATATAGGTTAGGTCCTGGAATGGGACATAGGATAGTTTTTATCCCGAAAAATATCTTATTATTCTCACAAATTAATACATAATAATTGTGATGTTAAGTTGTCGACGCGGACGAAGTCGCGGGTGACAGCTAGTTTGCTATATTCAGAGTGGGATCACTCTTAAATATAAAACCTCAGATATCAAGAGCTGTAACTGTATTGTACTTTAATTTATTAAATACCCAGACACGACGGCTGCACCATAACAGCATTTAGCTTAATAATAAGCTATTTGACTTTAATTTCGCAAAACCCCAGGGTAATGACCGTGCATAATTAGCGAGAAGAAAATTAGCAGCAGGACAAACCAACCGACATAGCCGCGGGCGGTCCGCTCTGCACTCAGGGGCGGATTTAGAATTTGAGTTTGCGGTTTGCGCCTAAAATCTATACGGTATGTGAAACAAATTTTATTATATGTTATGTTATTATAATTTTATTTTAACTGAGCATTAAAACTACGCAGCTAGAATGGCAAAACTGATAAAACGTCTCATTTGACCACTGCAGCTAGTGAAAAACCTGAAAAAAACGGAATATCGCATTTATTTCAATTAACTTCAATATTGATTAACTTTTTGGAATCCTTAATATATATTTTTTTTACTCTTAAAATCCTTTGAGAATCCAAAATAACTTCGATGGCTGATCGACAAAAAAAATATACTGTATCGACGAAAACCTAAGTATAAAAACTTAAATTTTTGGGAACATTTACACCAGGCCTTCTCTGTGCTCTGTAACGCGAAATGAGTAAAACACAGCGAAAAGGGCGCAGGGTAAACAAAACCTTAATAGTTTTCACAATATTACCATTCTTCTGGTTAAATTAGGTCACTGACTGAATCTATTGAAAAAGAGAAATGTAACCATAGCTGAGCTATGATGAAATAATCTACTGTCTAAAAGAAGCACAATTAAAATATGAATTAGGATTTTATTATTGTTACGATTTTAGAACCACATAAAAGTAATTAAGAAAGTGGCTCTAAAATAGTAACAATGGTTTGATTACAAAATACACGTGGGAGGAGGGATTCTAGACAAGGCCTTAAAAATAATCATGTCATCATCATATCAGAGGTTATTTTTTTACATGTAAATACATGGTGTCCCGCTGGAATGGTTCAAACCTTATTTAACGAGAAGAAGACAGTAAATATGGGTTAACATACTATACTATATATAGTATATAGTATAGTATGTTGACTAGATATGACTATATACCTATATATTATAGCTATGGAGAACGAAAAATAAATTATTATTATCATTTATTTACATTATTTTAATTGCCTTTATATTCATTAGTTTAACTATAAGTAGATAAGCAAATGCAATTCAGATATATGTCATATCTATAAAAATCCGAGGCTTAGAACAAAGCGATGACTTCTAGTAACAATAAGAAAAAATTATGTTCCACTCCCCTTTTAAGACAAAGGACAAGGAAGGTTGCATGGGCGAAGGGAGGGGTCAAAACGTAGCCAAAATCGGGCCACGTAGTTAATGGAAGCTCCCACATACTTCGCATAACTCTACTTTATGTGGCATGGGACAGTAAAGGCGCGACAGGGTGATGGTAACAGACAAAGGGACACATTCCTTAAATACGTGAAGAGCTCCTTTATTTACTTAAATGCCAATCCAGATTAAGTGCAAAAAACATTGGCGTAAGAGAAAAAACAAATCAAAAGATATGAGATGATTTTTAAAGAATGTTTCAAGAGTTAAAAGAGTCATATTAGTAAACCAGTGGTTACAGCACGACATTCATCCAAAATATGGCAAAAGCTAGTCGGCCATTCGCACTAATTCACAGGCTCACTAAACGGATAGCAGCATTTATAAAATTTACAAAGGACAATTATAGAACAAACGGGATGAGTACTTACACGCTTTTATTAAGGTTTCATGTACAATACACACATGGACAGACACTTATTGTATACAAACTATCACATTCATATATTAGCGCATTATATATTTTTTAGGAAAATAAATACATGAGACAAGAATTACACTTTGGTTTCCGTCAAGAATGTCTATTATCGATATTGTTATTAATGGAACATCAATAAAGCGTTATGTTGAGTAATCAATGATTAAGCACAATGACTCGTTACTATTGAAACAATATTGATTTTAAATACGCAGTAAAGTAAATGACAATTCTATCATCAAGGTGCGACACCGCACTAAGGGTGTTAGCCAGACGAACTGCATTTCCGTGGCAATCAAGATGCAAAATTGCAGTTTGGATGGATTCGGCGTGCAGTAGGCACAACTGCATCGAAATGCAGTCCGCTTGCAATCAGTTGGTGTATGCTTATCGCACGCCGCACGGTCGTGTGCATGGTACATCACGACCGTACAGCTAGCACGTAGCAAATATTCTAAACTGCACGACGATTGCATCCAAACTGCAATTTTACAACTTGGCTGCAGTACGTTTGTCTTAAGGCAGTTGACTAACATGCGTCACGCCGCCGCCGGGCAGCGCGCTCTTCCCTCCACGTCACGAACAAACCGGTGCGAAAGGTAGCTGTTGATGACGGATGCACTGTAACCCTGGTAGCCTAATATAAATGAATATTATATATAAAATAAATAATTTATAGCGAGGGTGTATGGTAAATAAAGAGACATAATATGCGCGCGCGCCGCTGCCGCCCCCCAGCGGGCGCGGGGCGCACAACACCAAGCGCACGGGCCGGCATCGCCAGTCTGCCGCTAGCATTCACATTTGGAGTTTTTTATTTACTTTCACACCAACCAGCACATCAGCTACAAACAGTAGCCTTAGGCCACGTGGTCCGATCGGCTTGTCCGATTAGATGCAACCCCGCGCGGCAGCGTGCTGGCCGCATACGAAATAGTCCTACAGCACGCGGATGCATCGATCGCTCACGACCGGCCGGTCGCCCGGCGCGCCGGTGCTGTTGATGCGGGTGCTATCCCCTCTAAAACACGCGATTTGTATAGAGAGCGGCGCGGCCGGCTATAGAGGAGTTTAGCCCTTATCATTCACCGCTATAATTTACCTTTATGATATTTAGATATGGAATAAAAACTAGTTACTTTATGAATTTTTGATCAAAGTTAGTATCATAGCTATTCATACAAGCTAAGCGTGAATCACTGTGATGCTTAATTCCATTATTATTGTGGGCGCGACAATATCCTTTTTTAAACATTATAATACTAAAAGTATCTTCAATTTTCTGATTCTATTCTTGTGATAAATATAGAGAAATTGCATCAAGTTGTCGGATTAATAATCTGATACAACTGTAATGGATTTTTATAAATGTCCGTTTTAGATCAGAATTTAATTTCCGTTCTCAGCGCTATCTATAGTAGGCTAAAACGGAACGGAATCAATGATATAAATGTATTTATGAGATAACTGTATTTACAGACTTTAACAGAATACCTATAGTGACGAATACTGAACCACTTCTATATTGTTGGACTATTGGAAATCGCAAGAAAAAAAAATTTCCCATTCAAATTGAACCACGTCATGGCAAATCATTTTGTATGAATTTTGAATGCAGGCGTTAAATTGGTTGGTGGAATAGACACATTGCTAATGAATAATCCTAACTAGCACACTGGTGGAATATGAAGCCATAAGCTATAAAATAGGTTCATAGTAGGGGTATATCGCTATTAGTACACCTAACACCTAAATACCTATTATATATCTGTTAAGCTATAAAAAGGCTGCATATTTAGCTAGGGTGATAGTTGGCATGATATAAGACTTATAGACTGAAAAAAGTTTTACTAAGTAGATACCTAAGCTCAGTTTTTATTTCCAGTTATTTTTTGTGAAGATAGAAAATATTTTTAATTAGTACCAGGATAATATTTTCCAAGCTGTTTCCGCTGGTTCATTAAAGTAGATTTTCCTTGGAGACATAATATACGTACGAAAACTTAGCTGCATTCGTAATTCCCTAGAGCCAAGAAAAAAATTAACAAAGAAAACAAACTTCCAGAAAGCAACACCGGGAGAAAACAGCGTAACCGAATTATAAACCAATTTGCAGTAATGAAATCATAACACCGAGGTCTCGACTCGTCACCAAGTTAATTTGAAAATGTTGAGATACGAGTAGGTTGTTAGGAAATTGTAGTCTACTTATCTATAAACTCTACTGAAATTTTTATGTACAGTCAGTCTCACGATAATGACATGACATAACGTGTAGTATGTGCCATACATAGCAAAGCAACCTCTACTGCTTTACAAAGACCATACCTTATGCGGGAGTCGTGCCCACAATTTGCGGTGCTCTAGGCAGAATTATCAGGCTATCGCAGTCTATTCCTCGTACTGATTGCGCTGCTGCTTTTCACGGGTCATTGGCATTTAGAGTCTAGCTGCTTTATTATTCCTGATGGGTTTACGCTTGACCTCAATCTCACCTGATGGTAAGTGACGATGAGGCCTAAAGTGGAGCGCGCTTACCCAGAAGATACCTATTCACTCTTCCTAATATATGAAACAGATCTAGTTCAATTTGTTAATCCAACACCCCAGGATTATAGTTATTATTATTATTGTACATAAGCAGGCAGTTGTGCAACTGACTTTGCTAATATCAAGTTATTATCTTGAGTTAGATATATTTTATTACGAAAAAAGAATTATTGCTTAAGGAAATTACTTTTAACGTAATGTAGGTGCCGTGTGGTCTCCGCTAGAGTAGAATAGGACCACTCCAACTCTTCCCGTGGATGTCGTACAAGGCGACTGAGGGAATACATCATAAAACATCAATCAGGCCGTCCCAACCCGTCTGGCCAGCGCGGGGAGTGTAGGCCAAATCCTCCGTCTGTCTCCGGCAGATGAGAGAGGGTTGTGCTCCTGCAGTGGAGACAAAAATAACCTGATGATGATGATAATTGATTATGTTTAATAAATACCCCTTTTCTGGGCTACTACGGATTTTAGCTATAGGTATAACCAAAGATAATATATACTGTATAACCTACTAAGGGATAAATGGTTTTACTAACAGGCTCCTAGGATTTAGAAATATTTAGATAGCCTTGTTAACCGGTAATTGTTTCGAATGACTCCTTGGCCTTGGTGTAATATCGACTGGTACGTAAATAACCCTCTATAGTGGATGTCGGGGCCAATTGTTGTGGAGTTGACTGAAGGGCGGCTATTTACTGGCTTCACTTTGATGGATACAATTTGATAAAGTGGTTCAATAAGTACGACAAAGATCAGAATGAAAGCGATTATTAAATATAGTAAAAGCCACTCCTCGGCAAGTGATAAAATAAAGCAAAAAGTTCGACTGCAGAGAAGAACTGAAACAAGATTGAAGACATACCTACTTATTTATTATTATAACCTCCAATGTACTGTTTCTTTTCAAACTTAAAAATCCATCCATCTCCATCTATATAACAGTCCCCTGTATTATACGTGTTCTTCTACGCTATCAGATCAACATCATATTTACTGGTTCTTTATTTGTAACTAACTTTTGCCCGCGACTTCGTCCGCGTATATTTCGATATTTACATATTATTTTTGGTTTCCTGTAGGAACAAGATGTTTTTTCGGGATAAAAACTACCCTATATCCTATTTCGGGGGCTAACCTATCTGTGCGCCAAGTATTATCTCGATCCGTTCAGTGGTTGAAGAGTAATTGAGCAACAAACATCCAAACTTTCGCATTTATAATATTGGTGGGATATTGATATCAAGCGCAAACCATCAACAATAATACAAAAAAAAAAAACAATTCAACATTAATCCATTTTGTACTATCTAAAGGGACATGTAACATATTTGAATTAGAGCGCAATTCGACGACAAACATCAGAATATGTCACATGATCCGTTAGAGAGTATAAAATGTATTTTTAGTTCGACAGTTATTATTCGAATTGCTAAAGAAGTAGGTTCGTGTCGGTATCTAGTCCGTCTATTAAAAATATGATGCATTACATAACTCACAAGCTAAAAACAAAAATACTATATCGTGTTGTTCGATCATAAAAATAACTTTATCGATGACATTGCATTTGTGGCATGCTCGTATTTGCTACATGACATGCAATACGAAAAACTTGAATATTTAGTCGTAGGGGACCAGATATAAGACGATATGTTGTAGTAGATATTACGTCTGTAGCCTAGGTATCACGCTTCAACCAATGGACGGATCGGGATGAAACTTGGTACACATATAGGTTAGGTCCTGGAATAGGACATATGATAGTTTTTATCCCGCAAAAACATCCCATTCCTACGGTAAACCAAACCGATATGAATGTCATTTTTGAGGTTTTTAGGGACGTTAATTACGAAAATGATATCTATTTTGAAATTCAAGAAGTGTAAATATCGAAATCTACGTGGACGAAGTCGCGGGCAAAAGCTAGTCAAATATATATATATTTAAATGTATGTTGACTTCATATTTTATAATGTTCCGTTAAAACGGATACCCGTAAGTATAGCAAGGTTTTTTCGTCCGTCTATTTGTCTGTCTGTCCGGCGAATAGTTAGAATATTACTGGACTGATTGAGTTGAAATTTGGAACTTACCTCAGCAAAATGTCAGGAATGATGAAAAAATTTCATTAAAAATGTCTTTACATAGATACTTCAGGGAAAGTGACAAAAAAATTAATTGACAGAATCCGTACTTTGTGTACGACATACACTTCACTGACTTTGAAATATTTAATTTGCTTGTTTTAAATTTTGTAATTAATGTAAAATTTTATAATTTTCAAGTAAACGAAAACAAACGAAATTTCTAAATGGAATTTCTAATTGTAAATGCTTTACGTACCTATCTCTAACAAATTAAAACATACAGATAGGTACTTTATTAAACTAGTTTGTAATTCTCTGGTGTAATTTATGCCCATAGCACCCATGAGCAGATGTATTGACTACTTATATAGTTAACATCGTTTTCGTCTTTTTTTACGTTGTAGCGTGGTTTTTTTATACATTTCGTGGCGAAACATACAGTAATAGTGATGGGAAAGAACCACTGCTACACTTGCTACGCCGTAGCACTCTGAAGCAGATGATAGCGTGTGCTTCAAATTGTAATCGTAAATTGTAATGTGGTTTTTGTGTATGTAATATATCTAGCTTTATACAAGGGCACATTGCGCAGGAGTAATACGGACTACATTTCAATGTTTTGTATAACACGAGCTGTGGCCCAGATAAATAAAAAAAAAGACAAATTATGAAGTTCTGGTGAAATTGGTTTCTAACGAAAATTTTAGGTCAATCATAAGTTTGTACAGTCACATTCATACGATTAGAGTTGGGGACAAACGACACTTCTGACTTGTTACGGTAAATTCGTAGTTACGAGTATGTCCTGTAGGAGATTTAGTTAGGTTTTGATGAATCATCCAACTAAACAGGTGGAATAGCATACCTACCTAAGCAAAACATTCAATTGTAGCCAAAGATATGGGAAACAAACTTTCTAAATTGCTTTTTTTTTTAGATCTGTGGAGATGCAATGGAGTTCAGCGGATGCAGTGAGGTGACAAACCTAGACAAAACGGCCTATCTTCTACGGCAGAACATGGAATGGCTGAAGTCGGACAGAAAGAGACAGACATAGGCTGCCGGAGCGGAGATGAACGGGACAGAAGCTCGGGGCGAGGAAGCGGCAATGGCGCTAGCTTTGAGCGTGGCGGTCACCGTCATCTCTGCTATTGGATTGCTGTTGAATATCTATATATTGTTCGTCATTGTTATTACAAAACAGGTAAGTTCTTTACATAGGACAGTGAAAGTCGTAGGATTTGGGAATGCACAAATAAAATAAAAATCTGTAAACCTCTAATTTAAGAACACATGACATGTCAGCTTGACATTGACATAACTTTTTTTACAAAAATTCCGTGATCAAAAAATCAGGGTTTTAGACCACCTAACAATCTGCTTAAGCCTACCAGCTAAAATATAGGCGAATGATAGGGAAATGACTTTGCTTGCTACCTTGGATAATATAAGTGAACTGGTTCGGAACCAATAAATGTTATTTATTATCTTAAGAGGCGGATAACTATAAAATTATAAAACTTTGGGGTAAAAAAGAACATCGAGTGTATGTTTTTGGATTCATATGATCCGTACAAGACATTAACGTAGGAATAGAAGCAGGGTGGGTCCCGGCTTAAAATAGCCACCCCTAATTTTCCCGTGGGTGTCATCAAGACGACTAAGGGATTGCACCAGGGACGGGCATCATCGATCTCCTCTGCATATTAAGATTAATATTGCGATCACCTATCCGCCTGCCAAGCATGGTGATCCCAAATCACCCAATGAACAGTGGATGTATTTCGGCTGATGCAGATGACGATGATAGAAGCTGGGAATGACCCATTTTACAATATATTATCGGTTTTGCAGCTGATCTGCATTTCATTAAGTACTACACTTATTTGATAGGTTAATGCTAGCTAGAAATGTTCAAGTCTATAAAACGTACTTAAGAATTTATTTCAATATCAAAATTCTTTTCTATAAATAATTATTTCTTAGAATAATTAATCAAGGCATTATGTAATCGACCTTCATTGACTAAACGCTAAAGGTAAATAAGAATACAGGATACCGTTAAAGGAATTTATTATGAGGGTTAGGGAGCGTTTTGTTAGTTTAATGAAATAGTTGTTACGAATTGTTACTCTGAAACTTAGGTTTCTCTAAAATATGTTCTCGGTAAATTACGTTTATTATTTCAGCTGATTTATTACTTTATTTAATAAATGTACCATTGAACTTTGTTCATGCAGACCACTGAAATACATATACGTAGATGCTGTGTTATTTATACGTTTACTCCTACAATTGGGCATACAGATTAGGTTTTGAAGTGAGTAAATGTGTGAGACTCGCACGTGAGTTTGTATTTTACAGAATAGCACTACAGAAGTACGTCTACCTAGGATAGACAATACAGTTGGGTAGGATCAATTTTGATAGGGAAGCTGACAGTAGAATCCAGTTGGGCTGGGCAGCATTTGGAAAATTGCGTCAAGTCCTAACTTCGCCTATTACACAATGTTTAAAGACAAAAGTCTTTAATCAGTGCGTCCTGCCTGTCATGACCTACGGTGCAGAAACGTGGACACTGACTGTGGGCCCGATCCACAAGTTTCAAGTCGCTCAGCGAGCTATGGAGAGGGCTATGCTCGGGGTTTCTTTAAAGGATATGCTTCGTAATGAAGAGATCCGACAAAGAACGAAGGTGACCGACATAGCCAAAAGGATTAGCATGCTGAAGTGGCAGTAGCCAGGCCACATCTGTCGCAGAACCGACGGCCGTTGGGGCAGACGAGTTCCGGAGTGGAGACCACGGATGTCAGCAATGGACTTGGGGAAGGTCTATGTCAGCAATGGACCTCTAAAGGCTGGCATGATGATGATGATGAAAGTAAAAATAAAAAAAAAATAATGACAATAATAAAAAAACAATAAAGTTTTCTGTACTAACACAACTTCATAATTAGTATATCTTCTGATGGAACGAGCTTTACTTTAAGGTAAACGGAAAAATCGTCAAAAATTCCACAAATTATCTTAATTCATTCTAATACTATGCTTCAACTAGTTAGGTAAATTTTTGCAGTCACTTAGGTAACACGCAAAGTTTACAGTTTTATTATTATGTATACAGGTTTCTTTTAAACTCGTATCTCCTTTGAGAGTGCTAACTTAAATCCATTGTTAAATAAAACGATAAACTGTTTAATCGTTACGTAGATTTATATTTACTTCTATGGGTCAAGGTAAAAAATAATGCTTACAGTATTTAACGCCACGAGAGAAATTATAATGAGAAAAGGCAATAATAAACTTTTAAGAATTAGTATATTGTCTTCTTCTCAGAGAAATGCAAATAAAATAACGACATATTTTTAACGACAAGACAAATTTTGTGTAATTTGTGGAACCAATTTAACTTTTCAAAGTGGAAGTCCTTTTTCTTTTTCTTAAAAAAGAGTAGGTAGGTATTTAAAAAATGGAATTGTCACGACGAGGTCAAAGTTTACTATGGAATGCTGAACAACTTTTGATGGACGCAATCTTTGGAGACTTATAAAAATATATATTGTCAATCAAGTTTTAAACGATATCTCGTAATAGTTACTTACCCCTAGGAGACATTGATGCATAAAATAGGTACCAATAATAATTATGTTTAACAACAATATTAGAAGCTATACTATAAAAATAAATTCAGAGTATCGTCGGTTACCTCGCAGATACAGAAATGAATATTACATAAATACTGGTGTAGTTGATGATAATCTGTGACTGGACGTCGCGTTGCGTAGGCCTCTCTAACATTCTCGACTGTATTATCAACTCTATTCATCAGATCACTCATTGCATTATCGGGCCTTTGCATCAAGTTACTCGCTGCATAATCGGGTGCATTGCATTGTTAATTTAATGCACAGATAAAGCGGATGTCCGTTACCTGGAATTATTTTGAAGATACGATATCCACAGAAGACTGACTGGCAACTATTCTGTTCCGGATATACCACTTGGCTATTCATATGTAAACAAATATTCTTACTATATGTATGTGAAGCGCTCACCTTATCATCTATGCTGTCAACACTCCGAATTCGCGTTCTACGCAAAGGTGTAGGTATCATTTTTGTTATATCGGTGAGCGAGGGACACGAGTGATACGATAGCTTGTTTGTTTCGCACTGATTTATTGCGTGGTCGCAGCCACGCACACATGCATATACAACATCCCTACCCCTAGCTTGACAATATTTGAACTAACTAAACAACTAATACTACTAATAAAACAGTTTATAGTCAATTTTGGGACGATTGCGTTTCGGAAACGTTTTCTCCTGAGCTTTATTGACAGCTCCCTCCTCATCCTCCTCCACTCCCTCTCCACGTGCACTCTGTACGCTAACGGGTGAAGCCGATGGTGATGACGTTGAGGGCTGTGGCTGTGGTTGCGTGGTCGGTGGTGGCGGTGGCATCGGCGGCGACGGAGGCGTCGACGTCGTCGGTGGGTACGTCGTCCCGTTAAGGTTCAAATCATAGTCCCAATGATTTTGGTAGGTGTCTGTTTCATTGTTTATAACAATTTGGTTCTGATGTTTTTTAACACATACCGAGGTTGCCGAATCTTTTACTTGGTACAACACTCTTCCAATTCGGTTAGTAATAGTGCCTTTACTCCATGTATATTTATTGTTATTTATATATTTTTTATACAGTACAACATCGCCTGGAGCAAACGGCTTTTTGTTTTTTCTATTTAAAGCATTATTCTGCGAACACTGTTTATTTTTTACAATATTAGATAAATCGGGTGACGAGGGCGGTGACGACATGGGGTTAATTAAATCCAATCGCGATCTTAACTTCCTGCCGTAGACTAGCTGCGCATGAGAAAATCCTGTGGTGGAATGTATCGAGTTTCTATAGTCGAATATATACTTCAATAATCGAACTTTACTTTCCTTAACATTACGGCTTGATAATACGCTAGATTTTATACCTTTCTTTATAACCTTAACGTAACTCTCCGCCTGCCCATTACTGGCGGGATGATATGGTGGTGACGTCACGTGTGATATCCCGTTTAATTTACAAAAATGTTCAAATTCTTGAGAGCAAAACGACGTGCCATTATCACTCACCAAAGTGTGAGGTAACCCAAATCGAGACATAAAATCATACATTTTGCCTATAACTGCCAGAGAGATAGTTGTACTATTCATGTCGTACACCTCCACCCACTTCGTGTGTGCATCTACTACTACTAAGTACATGTGACCATTGATTGGGCCGAGAAAGTCTATGTGAACCCTGTAGAATGGATGGGGGGGATGCTCCCAGTGTGAGAGGGGCGCACGGGGGGGTGAAGGGCGCAGCTGTATGCACACGTCACATGACCGTATCATTCTCTCCAAAGCCTCGTCCACGCCGGGAAACCAAAACCGTGAACGAGCCTCGGCCTTAGTTTTAACAATACCTAAATGTGAAGTATGCAACTCTGATAAAACTTTGTTCCGTTGTGATTCGGGAATTACGACCTTATGCCCTCTCATTACGCAGCCATTCTCATATGCTAACTGCATCCTACATAAAAAAAATGGTTTAATTTGTAAGTTTGTTAGTTTCTTTGGCCAACCATTTTGTATATACTTTATAACTTGGCTCAATATTACATCCTTACTAGTCTCGGCGCGCAATTCGTCTACCGTAACGGGTAAGCTCCCCTCCACAACAAAACACACGTACGCCGCGCGATCGCACTCGTCAGGCGGCCGCGGCGGCCCTGCGCTGGCGCACCCCCGCCCCGCGCGCGCGACCGCGCCCGCTCCCTCGCTCGCTCGCCCGCGCGCGCTCTGAAGGTCGCTAGTCGGTCCCGGCAGGACGGCGCGTGATAAAAAATCCGCGCTGTTATCTGCACTGCGTACATATTCAATGGTGTAATTGTAGCCGCTTAGGAACATGGCATACCTTTGCAAACGATTAGCCGAGACTTCTGGAATTCCTCTGTACGGACCGAAAATTGAAATTAGGGGTTTGTGATCTGTTCTTAAAATAAATGGATCTGCCCTACCGTACAAATATTGATGAAATCTCCGTATTCCAAAAATAATTGCGGTCGCTTCCTTCTGAATCTGAGAGTACCGTTTCTCAGCCGCATTCAAAGTACGCGAAGCAAAACATATGGGTCGTTCAGACTTGTCTGATTCTTCCAACTGGGATAAAATACAGCCCAGCCCTGTTGGAGACGCATCCACTGTCAGGATTAACTTTG
This sequence comes from Esperia sulphurella, assembly GCA_947086405.1. Taxonomy (NCBI): domain Eukaryota; kingdom Metazoa; phylum Arthropoda; class Insecta; order Lepidoptera; family Oecophoridae; genus Esperia; species Esperia sulphurella. Next base: position 11,150,361 of record OX352270.1, on the reverse strand, counting down.
CTTTAGGATTGAAATGCGTTAACACTTGTTCTGAAGCTAAACAATTTTTTATTTTTTTGAATGCCTCATCATGATTACTGTTCCAATTCCATCTGGCCCCTTTCTTTAACAATTCATATAATGGGCTGAGGATAGTGGACGCACTAGGTACAAAATTCCTATAGTAATTAACCAATCCCAAAAATGACTGAAGTTGGTTAACATTTTTTGGCACTGGTGCGTTCGTCATAGCTTGTACCTTGTCTGATGATTTTTTTAATCCATGTTTATTAATAATATAACCTAGATAGCTTATTTCGTCTTTAAAAAAATCGCATTTTTCCTTTTGCAAGGTTAATCCCGCATCCTGCAGTTTTTGGAGTACGGAGTTTAATCTTTGCATGTGTTGCCCTGCGTCCTTGCCCGTTACAAGGACATCGTCAAGCAGACACAGCACGCCGTCCATGCCGGCCAGCACGCCCTCCATCGCGCGCTGGAATATGGCCGGCGCGTTGGCCAACCCGAACACCAAGCGAGTTATACAACCCGCGGTGGGTGTTTATGCACGTCACGTTTTGTGACTCATCGTCTAAAATAAATTGATTATAGGCCATAGACAAGTCTAACTTCGAAAATTGTTGGCCCCCGTATAATTTTGAAAACAATTCCTTGACTGTAGGTAATGGGTATTGTTCTATAAGTAACTGTTTATTTATGCTGACCGAATAGTCTACGCACAGCCTAACTGAGCCATTGCGCTTTAATACCGGAACAATTGGTGATGCATAATCTGAGTGCTCGACCGGTTTGAGTACGCCTAACTCGACGAGTCGATCGATTTCATTATCTACCCTCTCACGTAGCGCAAACGCAATGGGACGCGCTTTGAAGAAAACTGGTTTTGAATTATCTTTTAACGATAATTTAACTTTATACTTATTAAAAGATCCCAATTTGTCAGAAAATAAATGAGGATAACGTGATTGTAGATCGACCGTGCTGTCTACATCCTGGCAATTATATACCGGCACTAATTCTAATTGAAATGCCGCAATAAAATCTCTGCCAAGCAGCGGCGGCCCGCCGTCGCGCACCACGTGCACGTCCAGCGTGCGCGTGCGCCCCGCGAACGTGACGGGCAGCCGCGCCACACCTACGCAGCCTATATTGTCACCAGTGTAGCTCATGAGTCGCTTCTTTGTTGGTGACAATGGCACATTTTTGAAAGAACGGTTGTATGTTGTATTAGATATCACAGTAACGGCAGAACCACTATCAATTTCAAATTCAAGTGCCAACCCATTAATTAACACGTTTTCCACCAAAGGTTCCCCCCTGAGCGAACGAATATTAAACAACTCACCGTCATCGTCATCGCCCTCGTCTCCGGCACTTGTGTTTACGTAATTCACTTTCGGGCACACTTTACGCAAATGGCCTTTGACCTTGCACCTTTTACAGGTGTAATTAGCGAAACGACACTGTGAGGATTCGTGATTTGCATAGCCACACGCACTACACTTGGATTTGCTAGCCTTATTACTAGATTTATTTACACTTTGAGCAATCTGGAACAGCTGGTCGTTACACGCTGCAGGGTTGACCGGTCCGCTCGCGCTGGCGGCCGCACCTTTTCGAGCGCTATATATATTTTCGGCGAATTCTATCGCTTTCGCCAAAGTCAGCACCTTCAAATCCTGCGCATACAACTTTTCCTTTTCTAAGCCCGGCAACATTCCCATTACGAAGCGGTCGCGAAGCGCCTCCTCGATATTGTTGAAGCTGCAATGAGCAGTGAGACCACGGAGTCGAGCGGCCCACTGCGTGTGGGATTCCCCAGGCTGCTGCGTTGCTGCATAAAAATTGTGTCGCTCGCCGAATCCAACACGTTTCGGCGTAAAGTGTGAATCTAGTAATTTAAGTATGTCTTCGTAGGGCACGTCCTGAAGCTCCTTAGGTAAGGCTAAATCCGCTGCGAGCCTGTAGGTGTCCTCGCTGAGTGCGCTCAAGAGAATCGCTCGTCTCTTCGTCCCTGATGTGTCTTTTGTCTCAGTGATGTCATTAGCGATGAACCACTGCGTAATACGACTTTTGTAAGTCTTCCAAGTATGAACATTGTGATCAAAATTCGACAAAATTCCAAACTGCACACCCGACATTTTTATTTATTAACGCGCGGGTATTCGTCGCCACTGTTATATCGGTGAGCGAGGGACACGAGTGATATGATAGCTTGTTTGTTTCGCACTGATTTATTGCGTGGTCGCAGCCACGCACACATGCATATACAACAATTTTCGAGGAACATTTAACTCGTTTCATACGTGAAGTGTGCGCGGCGAAGCGGGATAGCGCCTGTACTATCTACGTCATCTCAGCGTCTTACCTGGGTAAGAGGAGACAATCTTGCCCACTCAGTCGGGTTATACCCACTTACTGTGCTTCGCTGCTTCAGCGGGATTAAGGGAATTTACGCTGCAATCTGCAAAATGTTCGTATAGTAAAGTAAAATGTCTCAAATATATCTACTATAAGTATCTAATATTCAACTGCGTTAGGAACTAAATCTACATAATTTTTTGCTATTCTTGACGTATTGAATTATTTCGTCGGCTTTGTCGACGTCAGCTGTTGGATATATATATATACAGGGCGTCCCAAACTTATGGGACATGAAGGGGAAGTACCTTAAATATCGTAGATAGTGTATTTTGCTGAAATAAGACTTTATGTTACTTTTAAAAGTTAGTAATTCTGCATTCATAGATTTTCTAAAAATTACTTGCTTCGTCTGGGAATCGAACCGACTTAAATGTAAAAAAAAATCACCCTACTTTTATGATGCCAATCGAAAGAATAGCTAAAAAAATAATAACTTTGCTTAAGTAACATAGTATTTAAAAAGAAAGGAACAACGTAAAATGATTGAGTCAAATTTCAAGAAAGTTATTTATAAGTTCTTTTAAAAATATTTTAAAAAGTATGCATTCAAACAAACGCTCTCATAAACTGTTCCATTTTCAAATTTAACAACAACATTATTTTTGTTTTAAATTTGCCTTCTGTCTAGCTTACAGAGGACATATTGAAATACTAAGTTTTATCATTTTATCTACACATGCCTTATAATAAATGTAATATTTTTTAGCTATTCTTTCGATTGGCATCATAAAAGTAGGGTGATTTTTTTTGACATTTAAGTCGGTTCGATTCCCAGACGAAGCAAGTAATTTTTAGAAGATCTATGAATGCAGAATTACTAACTTTTAAAAGTAACATAAAGTCTTCTTTCAGTAAAATACACTATCTACGATATTTAAGGTACTTCCCCTTCATGTCCCATAAGTTTGGGACGCCTGTATACGTTGTGCGCCATATAGCCAGTTTGATATAATATGTATAGGAAAGGTACTAGTTTGTTATGGATTTCAGTCCCTAATTGATCAAAGGGGACACACTTTTTATATTCGAACAGATGACTTTTATATATACGGTTAGGGCTAAATAACGAACTTTACTATTCGATTTTGTTAAAATACTACAAATTTGGGATTGGGATTACACCAGTATGCTGTGTATGGTAGCAATTATATGGTGAAATCCTAAACTAAAAACTGTATCTTCCCCAACCAGTCTTCTTTATCATTACTTTTTGTTTCAATAAAATGTAAACCTGTTTGTTTATTTTATTTCTATTTGTTTAATTGCAGTACAATAAAGCGTTTATATTCATAAAACACAGCAATTTTAGATTATTATTAGTATCACAAACTATATCCTAAAAGTGTATTTGATCTTTCTTGGTTTCGTTTCCATATGTAATTGTGTAAGGATTAAACATAACGCGACCGACTTGGGAAGTTGAGGCATTGGCCGGCCGGCGCTAAATCCGAGCGAAGGTCTACTGATTGTGTCAATTATATATTGCTAATTACTAGAGAAGAAAATAAAGAATAATATATTACAATATGTTGGAATTTTAGTGGAAATACTTATACATGTCACCCCTTTACAGTAACAACCTTTAAATACCTACATATCATTCTAATAATTTTCCAAAGTATATAGGAACATCAAAGTTTCCCAAACTCACTATTTCATATTACTATGGTCTATTCAGCACAAACGGTAATAGCTATTCCATGAAGTCCTCGTGTCTGCAAACTTAAAGATAAGGCAGTCTGCACCCTGTGAAGTTGCGATTACCCTCGGCTCAAAATGAGGCTCCGCTTACATCGAAGTGTATTTGCACTTACTTTAAATTTACTTGAGTTAAGCTCGGCATGTACCTACCGTTTCTAAACGGGCAACAGTTTCACTGCAAAATATAGCTGCAATAGTGTGGATGGAAGTTATTTGTAACATTGCTAGCAAATGCACGCACGCACGCAGGCACTTACGCTACGCTTGTACGCTACGCGTTTTTGGTTTGAATATCTTCGTACATTATCAGAATAGATCACTAATGAAACCCGAGTGATACCTATATCAATTAGATAAAAAAGGTATATAAATTTTGTGACTAAGTAGTGCTACGAAAAAAAGTAGGACCTCGAGAAAACGCCCGAGTATAAAATTTTCATAAAAAATATAGCTGCAAAGGACAATGCCCAAAATTGTATGGAAGTTGGGCCTTGTACTTTGAACCTTGCGTCTGGATCAAATTGGCGTCAAAATACAGGCAAAAATACTAAAGATTATTATGAAAAGAAAATTGTTCAACTATTTGATAGGAAATATGAATAATCTTACTTAGGATGAAGTCTTCTTTGGGCCACAATTTTTACAGCACCGTGAGTATATGGCCACGATTAGCCGCTCCAGATCTTGACGTCATAATATGGTCATTAGTCGACGACGGTATATTGCGTTCGTCACTACATTAAACTCGTTGAAATAGATTTTTTTAACTAATTACACAATGTAAACAAACCGAGACAAAACAGGATGTTGACATAACATCTTACATGACGTGACAGTACGAAACCATAGTGCATATCGATAATGAGGTTCTACTACATCGATTTAACAAATAGATTAATCGATATTTTCATAAACATCTTTTACCAACGTTTCAATCAGTTTAAATCAATGTAAATACCATGTTTTCAGTCAATACATTGGAAAATGTGATGGGTGGATTATCGTGCTAGTAACTGAAAGGCAGTATCAAATATTTTGAAAAATATCGATTATAAATATACTATCAATTTTAATTTTGCTTTACTACTCTAGTTGATAAGTTACCGGTCGGCCGGCGGGAATCAATCAACGTAATTAAAATATGTTATTTTTAAATGACCTATTCAATAGGCTTTAAAAATAATAAGTGAGTCATAATTCAGGCCAATATTGTTTATGAATGGTGAAGAAGAAGTTTCTTCAGCCCAGTTTTGGGCATTCTCCTTTAAGCAGTCATATTTCGTGGTCTACCGAAATTTTAAATGTTGGATAACCTACATCGTCCAGTAAAAAATACATAAATATTAAATCGAAAACATATAATTAATGAGTAATGACATAATTCATTCCGATTCTCATTCTTATTACTTTGGCAACTACAACATTTCTAAGTTCCATTCTATTAAACGCAGACGAAGTCGCGGGCAACAGCTATTAACATTATAAACAATATGAAACAAATGAGCGGAGCTGAATGTTAAGCGGCACACTGACGATTGTTAATCTGTGATGCTCTTCAAGTCAATGTGTATTAAAAATAAACCATCCTGGAAATATCTTTCCAACTATCTCCTGTGTTTAATAAATATAATAAGCTCATTGCTTTTAATGTGGTAATCAACATACGAGTATAAGCTGAAATGTAATGTAATTAGGTATTTACTAGATTTCTACGTAACTTCTTCACCTTAAATAAACTTACTAAAATTCCACCTAAAGCTTGATATTAGTTGCACATGACGTGTATGAATCTGACAATGAAAACCATTTCAATGGAAATTCTGAACAGCGAATTGTTCATTTCGTTGGAATAAAATAGGAATTAATTAATGCATTTCAGTCTGCGATTTTAGTGTATTCAGCAAACAGATCGTTGTTTGTTCAACTGTGCATCGATCGCAGGCACATAAAACAGTTGAAATATACTGCACATGGACTGATCTGTATTGTTCTTGGCCGCTGTTTGTTGCCAAACTGGATTGTTGATATTTATATAGCCCAGAATTTAATACCCTACCGTGGATTCCGTCTTATGGTCCTACCGTCTAAAGCACTTTCTAAGAATTAGCAATCCACACAAGGAAGCCATTTGAACTTCTGACGAGCAAGGTGTAAAAACGATATTCCGGAATTCCGGAACTATCAACCGTCATCTGTATTTGATGGTCACAGAGTAATGTTTATCTCAGGAAAATATTAGATTCCCGCAATAAAGCCGACTGATACATGAGCAACGCACTTAAATAAATCTACGTTAAACTACGTTAATACATTGTTTATTACATTGAGCTCGAAACAAAAATATCTTTTACTGAATTTTTGAGACATTCATTAGGAACCAGACATAGCGGATAGTGTTTCATTATACTCTCCTTAGTTAATTGTAAGAAAAAAGTTTGCGAGACATTTGATTTATTTTTATAAAAAAGACAGACAACAAACAAAAGATGAAACAAATGCACACATTTGTACATTGTATTCAACAGTTACTTTAACAAAAATCACATGATTATGGGGTTTCACAGACAACATAAATATAAAAACACATCCATTCAATAGAAGGTACGTTTGACATCCTCAAAAAAGTGAAAATTGTAAAATCCTGATATACTTCCCCTGATCTCATACCTTAATAAACTATTAGTCGAATAATACCAACAGATCAGCTATATTTAGCTATATTTAGTTTAAGCTACATTATTCTCAACCGCCGGTATTACTTGGGAGTTTCGTTATTGAAACTACTGACAGTTTTCATTTTAGTTTGTTTAGCAATCCTCCTTTTGCTCGTGTAAAATTTCGTGTAAGCTGTTTTATTTTCACTATATTAGTATCATTGGTACTCGCTTTAAAATGTTTATTGTTTGTAGAATTATTCATGGCAGTGAGATTACTGATGCCATTATAAATATTACTTCCTGTATAATTACTGAATGTCGTACGATCGTTGACTATAGTTTCATTATGGATTGCATTATGATTATTGACAGCTGTATCATTACTGTTTATAAAAGATCCTCCATAAACATGCCTTTTCCTACGAACTGGGAGTCCTTTAATATCGTCATCATAGTCTTCAGAGTCAGATTTTCTTGAGCCTTTGATTTTTTCCAAAAAGTCTTGGGATTGGAGCCTAAAAGAGTAGTTTTATTAATATACTAATTTAAATAACTTTGTGATAAGTAGAACACTTACCTATGTCTTTTTAATTTAGCTTGGTACACGGGATATCAATTAAGTATTTCACAATTGCGATTTCTTTGTAATATAACACAACGCAAGCAAAAGTTCGAAATATATTCGATTTCCAGATGACTGCACCAATAAAGCTTGTAAGCTGAAGTGGGAGTGAGTAGGCCACGACTATAACGGGGGCTCTTGGGTGCAGGCCGTATACCGATAAGCAAGATAGATTCAGGGAGGTCTATGTCTAAGAGTGGACGTTAACAGGTTGACAGTGAATACTAGATGTACCAGCTATATCTGCAATGAAGTAAATTGAACCCATCTGTAGCACCGAGAATAGCTATTTCTATAGCCCGCTGAGCGACCTTGAGTTTTCGGACTAGTTATCTACTCGAAAGTTTTTCGAATCCTTGTTACCAATGAGGTCAAGTTATTTTTTTGCAGATATAGCTGGCACGTATTATAGTAATTGTTAAACTAACCAAACGTTTCCTGTACAGCTACAGTTTAAAATTTATGTCAGTTTTACTTACGGTGAATTTAACAAAAGTTTTTGCTTGAACGACTCTAGGTCATCGTCGAGTACTCCCTTCATGTTTTCAAACGCGGCTGTTGTTGTTCGTGTAGCCGCTCTGCGTGTGGACGTTGGGTGAGTTGTCGGTGGTGGTGGCCGAGGTGGCCTCAAAGGTCCAGGGCGAGGCGTTATTGGAGGTGGATACGTTGCTTCGTCCACACCCGGAATTGAGAAGATAGTTACTCGTCGCTCGGGAGGTAATCTAGGATTCATCCATTTGACACGTTCTCCGATCGCTCCATCGGGGACAGCAAGTCTTTGTGAGTCGCCAGGGCCTACTAAAGGTTCCTGGCCTAATAGCCTCCTGGTGTCCATCATCATTGGGTCCATCATTCGTATCGGATCTGCCATTGCAGCTGACTTTTCAGGGAAGTTAACTACATTGCGCTCTTCTAAATCATTTAATGGAGTCTGAAAGTAAAATTTCTGCTCTATACAAGTGTACAATAAAATAAACCAGCTACTGAAATAGCAGGAAAGAGCATATTGTAAAAAAAGGTTTGTGAACAAATATACTCCTATGAGTTTCTGAATAATGACTGTTTAAAGCACTAATTTTAATAAAACCACTGTCAAAGGTTTAAAATGTTCTTTTTTTTTGTGTGTTATTTATTCATTAATTTTCTTATTTTAATTTTCCTTTTAATTATTTATTTATTTGGCCATTATTTATTTTTTAATGTTTATGCAGATCATAAATCATAATATATTAAATGTCAATTGCAGTCGTCATCTGTATACATTCTAATACACACGTATACAAACGCAAGGCAGAAGCTATACCACTTCCGGTCTAGGGGTGTATATCGTATGTGGCGACTAATGCTAAATCCGGGAGATGATGGGCCGCACCAATCCGGCCCAGCGTGGTGATTATGGCATAAACCTTCTAGAAGTTTGCGACAGGTTTGGGGAGTAAATATATTGTTTGTCAATATAATACGTTACCGTTGGCTTATCTCGTTTATTGGTTGAGTAACGTGCCGAATCCATTTTTCTTCTATTGATGATAGCTTGAACAGCCTTTAACTGATCGAGCGAGCCTGGTGCAAAACTCCCAAACTGTATGTAATATGAAGGAGATTTAAAAAGCTAGTACACTTTTTAGAAGATTATAAAATCACTTATATATATATTTTTTTACTGTGACTACTATTGGTATAAATTGTTATAAAATAAATATAGTTTAAATATGTACCTCTGCATCTGCCGAATAAGCGGTGAATTGCGTGGCTTCTGTCACCTGGTGAACTGGTTTTGCAGTCAGCTTCATGAGAGAGCCTTCAAACCTGTGATGGTCATCCGACTCAAAGATAGAGTCGTCCATTCTCCGGCCTGCCCTAAAAGGAGGAACTTCTGTGTTTTCCGCTGCAGTGACCACTGGAACATAATATTGGTTTTTTTTATTCATTCATTTTGTATGATGCTAGCGATTAGCTATAGCTTATAACTACTAGCTGTTAAACGCGACTTCCGTCGCATAGAACTTCAATTAGTGGTTGCCTATTAAATATGTAAGCTTAAGGCTTCACGTGGACATCCCGTCTTCCATGGTTTGAAGAACTAATTTTAAGTTATTAGACTCAAGTTTTAGTTCGGTAGGGAGATGATATATTAGTATTCAGTCTAAAAAAAGTCATCTAACTTTTATTGTCTTACGAGTGCCACCACATCTTGACAAAATTTGTTTACAGCAGATGTATACATTATGTACAGGTTTCTTAAGGAATATCAACTCTTCTTGTGATTGAACAGGCTTGTGACAGCGCGACAATTCTTGCCACATCTATCGATCTGTGGTGAGTCTTAAGGTTTTGTAGAATGTAAAATAATATGACCTTATATCAGTACATCTATTAGCAGACTTACAATTGTCTTCATTGATGAGTCCCTTTACGGGAAGATGTCCAGATCGTCGCCAGTCCATGTCGTCGACGATGTCGTCGTCGAAGATACCACGTTTAAGGTATATCGACACATTAGTTTCTGGAAAATAAAGCGAAAAACAGTGACATCAGAACTTCAACAAGAATTTAAACACTATGATAGTGAACGAGTTGTACAGACACATTATGTATAGCATTTAAAAATATCCCGAGTCTGGATTTTTTTAAGAAAAATTTCTGAATTAAAAAAAATTATACGTATTCTTCAAGAACTAATTCAACTTTTGTGTTAGGACCAAAACTGTACCTACCTATTCATTTAATTTTGTAAAAAGTCTTTATACATAAATATGTAGTAGTAGAGCTTATTATACTTCTAGTTGCTTGCCTTGAATATACACCCCTATATAGTAACAGGAGGCGCTCTTTGACTGACATTGGGAATCCCTAGTTTGCTTTAAAACATAGGTGTACAAAGGAATCAAAAACAACAGTAGTTTGTCAAAAATCAACGTTAACTTGTAGTAAATATGTTTCCATCGATATAAAACTGTGATTTGTCGATTTAGCCAAACAACTGCGGCTCAGACCTCACTAGCCAAGTTCCAGAAAAACATTTTTAATGAGAACTAGTTCTGTTTATATCAATAATTTATTTTTGTTTTTTAATGTACGGTGCTAATTCCAAAAATAACTGGTTTTACGCCTTTTTGATTTGACTTTTTCTTTAGTCTTTTAAGTTAGTACGTGCTGTCTTCGATTGTTATAATTGTGCATATAGCTAAAGTTCAACAGCATGTGTTTCAGCGCACGTTTGTTGCTTGCAGCTGTTAGTAGATCTAATAAAATAAAATAAAATAACCTTTCAAGTCGATGTACTCAGCCAGTGAGTAGTTGTACCCAAGGGCGATGCCCGACATAGAGGCGAGTATGAGCGAACAGCACACAGCAAGGCCGATGCAGCAGGCCATTGTGAATGTCCACAACCTGATCCAGGACAGAATGTATATTAAAATACCTTCACCAACTGACCTTAATTTTTATTTATTTATTTAATTTGAAATGGTGCATAAATAGTTGCGCAAATAACGTAAGTAAAAACATAAAAACTTTGTTTTTTAAATTCAGCCTTTAGGGATACATATTTCATTTGGAGGTAGTCGCTGTCTAAAGTTACCAATATAAATATAAAATAATACCCCTTTAACTGATCTATATGCTGTTCTAGAAACTTGAATTTTTGCTTAATGATCTCTTAAAATATGTTTCAACCCTGAGAGTAAGTTGATAGGAACAAAAAAGGATTTTTAGGAGGGTTGAAATTCCACGCGGCAAAGTCACAAGCTATACAGCTAATTTATATTAAAAAAAAACACTGTTGAGTACCTTTGCACCAGATCAATCACCCAACCGCAACAGGTGAAGATACAACACATTATGAGCGATTAGATTTTATCCGGGTCAAAATAATGGAATCTGGAAGTAACAGATTAATTTGAGTGTACAAAGTTCATATAGTTTCTTAACTGAAACCAATATTGAATTTCGAAAGCCAAAAAGTGCTGCACTCTTTTCTGTTTTGTTTCGGATTTAGGACTTATCCAGTCGAAGGCGGAGATCATTTTCTAGTAAATATTCATATCATTTATTGTTTCATGTAGTTAATAGGGTCTTACATGTAATCATAGCCACTAACATGAACCCTGTAAGGGCTCTACAATAAGCGGAGGCAAGATGATAATAATGAACAAGACTAAAATCGGCAGAACTCAGTGTTTTGTGATTAGTTTTCCTAAGAGCCAGCCGACGTTCAATGAAATCGAAGAGCTCAAAGCGTTTTAATACTAGAACAGTACGATCCATACTAATTTTCACGCTTTATACATAAAGGGGTCAGGGAGCGCTACATTGGCCGCCTAATTGGCTTGGTCGTTAGACTCGAGTACCTGAGGTTGTGGGTTGAATTCCCACAAGGGGCACACATCTGTGTACTTCACTGAAAAAAAAAATGTGGTCAACATTTTTTGTCTTGGATACTGAATGTTAGGTAAAGTAATCATTTTTATGATCGTTTGAAACAAGACAAGGGGTCAAGATTTAGTTCACGATTAACAAGATCTTGTTCTAATCAACAATTGGTTTTAGTTTACAGTGTTGTAAGGTCCTGGGGTGGATATTCTATTTGTTGGTCCTATCCTTATACTATTGTACAGGACGGGGCACCAAGTATCGCGATCCAGCCGCACCTCTTTAGCTTCCTTTAGTCTCATCATTCTATTTTCCATAACGATCAGGAGTCTTATACCATGGAAATTAATAATCACACAGCGTATATTTTGATTCTGGATAGGATCTGAAATCGGATAAGGTACTGTGGCGGGATCCCACCACTTTTGTCTTGGCGAGCAAATTCAAGCTATGAAATATTTATTTGCTATAAAGTATATTTAGAGAAAATAGCTGACTAATAATTATATAATATTCCCCCAAAATTTCCAAGCCCAGGCCTATAGAACATAATGAGAATTTATTTATTTCTCACTCTGGGTTAATTTGTTTGTTCACATAGGATTTGTGTAAATTTTGAGTTTTGTCTTTTGTGTCAAACGGCTCCATAGTTTAAAAATTCTTCTCAACCAGAGAGGTTAAACAGACTTTTGAGAAATATAATCTAAGCTTTAGAACATTGAGGTTTTAAACGTGCAGTCTATAGCTTAGGATTCTTTTTAAGAATAATCCAAACTTATTCATGCCTACTTCTTTTATGTGCTAGTACTTTTTTTTATTGTCGGCCCCGTAGCCTAGTCGGTAGTACACCTGCCTGCGAAGCTCGGGGTCGCGGGTTCGAATCCCGCCCAGGGCAAACATTCGTGTGACGAGCACTTGTGTTTGCCTTGTGACTGGATGTTATTTATATATTATATTATGTATTTATGTATGTATATCAACTGCCTGATATCCATATTACAGGCTCTGCCTAGTTTGGGATCAGGTGGCCGTGTGTGAAATGTCCCCACATATTTATTTATTTAGTACATTCGCATACCATCTCTTTCTTTTGAATTTGTGCAATTTATGCGTCTTTTTTTGAATTCATTCCGGATTGTTAGACAAACTTAACAGAACGGTTTTTTTTCGTTCGTTAGACTAATTGAACGAACCTAGGATCAAGTATTGAACTAACAATAACAGTCTGAAAAAAGGAACGGACGGTGCACAACCGTTCGCATAGGAAACCCTTCGCATTTAGCTATTTTAAATTATACCTATAGTCGCACTTAAGTACTCAAACGAATTCATATGTGTAAGTTTTGTCGACTTCTGTCTGTTCATCTTTGACAAGTGAAAAATTTGTACGCAGGGTTGTAGATCCACCGCATTGACCATGTCATACAATTTATTATATTGCACGTACAAAAATGTATAGCTACATATAGTCTCTGCGTGGATCCGCATAGCAGTGTACACAGCACACGAGCGGGAAGAAACATTGGATACTTTTACGTAGAGAAAATAAGTTCGCACGTGTTTTAAAAATATCTTAATTGAATTTTCTCGTACAATACAAGTCTCTAAATCCAATGACAGCTTCCTTAACCTCTTTACTATAACTTCCTCAGAAGAACGAATGGTTATTCTTCTGAGATAACTTCATAGGGCTGTGTCATTTATTTATTCTCATCATAAACGTAGCATTCGTAGATGTCAACAGCATAATTATCGATGCTGTTTCGGAAGAAAATCGTGAGCGACAACCAAAAAAAAATCATTCAATTCAATTCAAATATTCTTTATTGTGCACCAAAAACATTTTTTTAATAAAAATCATTAAGTTAAATACTGAAAAAAATAACCGTAAATTTGTTTGTTTGTCGGTTACAATATTTTTCCGAAACAGTATCGATAATTATGCTATAATCTTAATATGCTATGGTAACGGCATGAATCTTAATATAACATTATATTGAGATTTTAAAAATTAGCAAGTGTTACGAAAACGTCGACAGTCGAATTTGCAATATAGCCCATTTAATTTGCCGTTAATATGTATTAAATATATATTCCTAATTTTTGTATGAATACTGTGCTTACGAAAATACAAATAAGTACCTAGATAGCAGCATATAACGCTGGCCAGGAGTACTAGCGTATTTTATTATATGTACTACTTGACTATAGGTGTCTCCCAAAATAATCGAAGTTTTATGCTCTAATCGCCACGCTGGGCAGGCGAGTTGGTGATCGCAGTAAATGATGTGCTGCTACTAATGACCTTCTATAGGTACCTGGTATAGAAGGTCATTGGCTGCTACATATCACCTAGACCGTAACTCTCTGTCGCCACGTATGATATTTTCAGGAATAATGTGAGTGGTACATTCTAATATAACATTGTAAAATCATCCTAGTCTCAAATATCAACCCAATTTTTCTTCATAGAAAGTTTTCCAGCAACATTTTTATCCCTTTTATTATAATGTATGTGACGGCGTTACGTGCTTCGTTTGCGAAAATAATAAAGTCAAAGTATGGCCGTGGAATATGCAATGATGTTAGTCTTTGCAAAAGCAAGAGAAAAACAGAGTTATATAGCCATGAAGGTAAAAACTGTTTGGTGGGCGCGTCGTTTTTTTTTCCTTCATGTATATACACCTATTCTTTTGCTTATTTAAATTGTCTTTTATTCGTGGAAGAGAGTATAGTAATGTATATGTATAGTACTACACTAGTAGCTTGGCTACCTGCGGGCAAGTAGTGGCCCAGGCTAAATATAAAATTGTATTGTGTTAAGTTACATTACATTTACATATAAGCTCTTAGACATTCGCTGGTGGGCATATGCCTTCCACAATTAACGTCATCACACCAGGTCCTCCGCCCTCCGCATTCAGCCGCATCCGGCCATCTTCAGGTCGTCAGTTCATCTGGTGAGAGGCCGTCCCACTCTGCGCGTGCCGATCGGCGGTCTCCACACCAAAACTCGTCTGGGCTAATTCCATATATCACACTGGGCCACCAACGTCACCGCTATCGCGTTAGTGTGGAAAACTTTCAGTGCCTATATGTAACACTGTCGTTGTTAAGTGTTTTTAAAGAATTGCAATATGCTATGCAACTGTATCGATAGTTGGCAATTATTATTATTGGTTCGAATCCCGCTAGGGGCAAATGTTAGTATGATGTATATGAATGTTTATACCCAAGTCTTGGATGTTTATATATTTATTTAAGTATGTGTATCCGTTATCTAGTAACCATAGCACAGGCTCTGCCTAGTTTGGGACAGGATAATTGGTGTGAATGTCGGAGATATTTATATTTATTTTATTTTATTTATTACTAAATTAGAGTGGTATGTATCAATCGCACATTCGCTAGAAAATTATTGAGACTATATGCGATAGACCGGGGAATGAAAGCGATTGCCACTGCTAGCTCGACAGGAAGTACAGTCGAGAGCGCGAACTTCGCTCGTGATAACATCCGGTTTGCATACCTATGCGTACTAGACTAGGTATATATCTGTTTCTAGTTCCAGGTCGCAAAGCTTGATTGGAAAATGGGCTATATGTAGATAGATAACATTACTTCGTAGAATCATCATCTGCTTGTCTGCGTCCACTGCTAGTCACAAACTTTTCCTAATAAATAACGTATGTTCTGATAATTACTCATTACTATGTTATTAACGTACGAGTATGTACGTTCACCAGTAATAATTACACCTATAATAATTATTGCTCACAAAAATGTCGAACAGTTTAGTGAGCACTCTAGTCTCCATAGTAAGATAAGTGTTGTGGAGGACGTTTAATAACTTATTACAGACTAGGTCCAACATTTTGTTAGAAATACAAAAATAAAGCTTAAATTATACAGAACATTAAATAATAACAATAAAAAATCTATTTAAGACACCGGAAGCGAACACATGTGTTTGATTATGTCCCATAATAGAAAAAGAAACAGTGTTATAGGCTATGTTAAAACACTACAGTCCGTAGAAACGACATAAGGCCATTTCAGTACAAGGGCATTAATTAATATTTCAAACGCGGCCCGCAGGGCCCGCCGCAGTTAAGAGGCTAGTTTTTATTTCTATTTGTGTAACCTTTACTGATGTTTACTAATGAAACTGGGCAAGTAAGTGATATTTAAAGGTGAAAAAATGTGGGTGTCGGAAGTTTGATGTTTAGATTTTTATTGAACAACTAGCTGTTGCCCGCGACTTCGTTCGTGTGGACAACTTAACATTACACATTATTATGTATTACTAAATCCTAAAAGAAATCTATTAATCTGGTTATGCATTGTAAATATTGATAATATTAGTCAAACTGCTGAACATAGGCCTTCCCCAATGAACGCCACCACACCCGGTCCTCTGCCCTACGGATCCAGATGCTTCTGGGTACCTTCTTCAGGTCGTCAATCCACCTGACGGCGGGGCGTCGTGGTGATCTGCGGTCTCCACTCTAGAACTCGTCTGTTCCACCGGCCGTCGGTACTGCGACAGATCTGACCCACACACTGCCACTTCAGCTTACTAATTCTTTCGGCTATGTCGGTCACCTTCGTTATTCGTTGGATCTCCTCATAGAGACCCCGAGCATAGCCCTTTCCATAGCTCTCTGAGAGTCTTGAAACTTGTGGATCAGGCCCATCGTCTGTGTCCACGTCTCTGCACCGTAGGTCATGACAGGCAGGACGCACTGAATAAATACTATTGTCTTTAAACATTGTAGAATGGGCGACGTGAAGACTTGACGCAGAATACTGCCCAGTCTGACTGGATTCTTCTGTCAGCTTCCCTATCGAAATTGATCCTACCCAACTGTATTGTCTGTCCTAAGTAGACGTAGGTACTCATGAACAACTTGGATACTGACATGTCGACGATGACCGCTTTAATATAGGGCCACTAATTATCGAATATCGAACTTTTTGTATCGAGACTTGTGGAAATACCCTGAAATACAACAGCTAAAATAAATGAAACTGTAAATGAGATTTAAAACGTTTCTGTAACTCTCTGTCTAGTTTTCGCATTGACCAGTAATGTTGAACTACACTGCCATACAAATGATATGAAATGAGAGGTCTTCTTGTAGACAGACAGACACGAAATTTTTTAATCATATTTTTGGACTCTACAGGTCATAAGTAATGTCCCTTAAGATATTCCTCAAGTTACAGTTAAGTAAAAATGGGCACAGAATTTAGGACAATTTTAAGACAGAGTTAAGACTACTGTTTAGACAAACTTTAACCCTACTTAAGAGAGTGGTTGTGCAGAGCCCTAAACACGAATTTAAAGTTTTCTTGTAGGTTTACTTTAGACCAAGAAATAGACTTGAAGATATATCTACAAAACCTAGTTAAAGCTATCAATACTGAATTTCACAGATTCTATCATAACTTAATGCAGTAAAATTTAAAACTTTTTTTACTTTTATGTCATAGTATTTTAGAAAATATGGAGAACATTTTATACAAAAATAGTATGAAGGCTTTTGATAATGGCGGTTAAACAACTAATTTTTGTCTAGAAAATGATGTATTATGTCGTTGTATGCATTGGAAATTCAAAACGCATGATTGTTTCTCGTGTAAAATCGATAGAAAGTGCTATAAAACAGACGGGACTTTAAAATAGCGTAAAAATAACAATAAAATTTTGGATATTTGTATTGCAATTGAAAAATTTGGCAGCATATAGTTCAGAATATTAAATTTTCTATAAATAAATGAGTTTTTATGAAATTAGAATTACTCTAACAAAAATATAACTTGCCGATGAAAACAACCAGATCTTTTTGATTTTTCAATTACTTGGTTCTATTTTGATAAAAACGTCCCGTTAAGTGTATTTTTACACTAAAGTTATTAATTTTAGTATTAAAGGAATAACATATTCTTCAGAAATACAGTTCCAGAACTTGGGGTGTCACCATTATCTTAAGTTTATCTACAAAAAACAAATTTTACTTTGCGTGACTAAACAAATTCTCAAATTATTTAATTTGGTTTTAAAGAGCCGAAAAGCCTTCAAATAACCTGAGTACAATAAATAAAAAGATTTTTAGATTTAACTGTAGGCATACTTAATGCAAAATAGTTTTGATAATACTTAACTTGGTTTTGGATATTCTGAACTTGCTAAAGTAGCGGTAGTATAAAACTATTTAGTCTTAAAGAAAAAAATTACTTAACGAAACCTGTACTAGGGCCCATGGCGAACATGTATGAAAAGAATGTTTTTTTTATTGTTGATGGGTTTGCGCTTAACCTCAACCTCACCTGATGGTAAGTGATGATGAGGCCTTAGGTGGAGCTCGCTTACCCAGAAAATGTCTATTTTTTCTCCTTTAAAAATATCCAAATTATACTTGTCTGGAAACAACCTAGCTGGCAGGGAGTTCCATTTCTTAGCAGTTCGCATTATGAAAGAGGAAGCAAAACGTTTCGTGCGAGAGAGTGATGTCTGCTAGATAAGGATGAAGTCCCTCACGACGCCTGTATGTCCGGTGATGGAAGGGAGATGGGAGAATCAAATCGTGTAAATCCTGGGCACACTCTCTAAAATATAACCTGTAGAATACGGAAAGACACTGCGACGATGTTAAAGATGAGATGTGATTTATAAAGGAATAGTAAGAGGTACCTATATCAGGATAGCAATACTTGACTTACAGTTGTGACTGATACCCAGTAAGGGATATAGCGTGAAAATATACAAAATCTTCTGTAACATCCATATTAATAAATATTATATAATAATAAAATTAATTCTTCACAGAATAGAGGTAGGTACTAAGTTGTTGATACTTTCCAAGAATCTATTTTATCAACAAAATCGATCTCGTTGATAAAATGAAAGCTGTCTTTTAGATATTGTAATAATATTCCAAATAAACATTGATACCCGCCGGGAAATTACACAGTCGAAAAAACATAAATACCTATGGAGGAAATTGCAAAAGCAGCAAAAGTGTTGTGTGCGAAAATTAATCCCCTCTGTCTGATCGATCATGGTCCGCGCACCGGGGGATTGTCTGCCATTGACGTATGAATTTTTTTATAACGTCTTCTGTTGAAGGAACATATACAAGAGATAACTATACCTAACGTTGCTTACCCCTGTTTATTGTTCACTGTTGGACATAAGTCTACTGAAAGCTATACTATATGGTACCTACTACGTATTATTATTCTGTGGCTATACATGGATGATAGTTTAATAGTAACATTTGTTTCCAGCCAGCTTCAGCGTCGTCAGTGCTGCTGGTGCATTTGGGTGCGGTTGGTGCTCTGGCGAGTGGCGCGGCCCTGTGCGGTGGCGGAGGCGCGTGCGCGTGCGGCGCGCTGTTGCACGCGCTGCATCCGCTGCAGCTGTGGACTGTGTGCGGGTTGCACGCCGACCGCGCGGCAGCCATAGCCGCACCGCTGCACTATGCCGCTATTGTCTCAGCACGGAAGGTGAGCGTTGTTGCATCTCAACTAAGTTATTATCCCATATTATTATATTTTCAGTTTCAAGTCGCTCAGCGAGCTATGGAGATGACTATGCTCGGGGTTTCTTTGAAGAAATTCATAATGAGGAGATCCGAACAAGCTGAAGTGGCAGTGGGCAGGCCACATCTGTAACAGAACTGACGGTTGTTGGGGCAGATGAGTCCTGGATTGGAGACCGCGGATCGACACGCGCAGAGTGGGATGCCAGATGAACAGACGACCTGAAGAAGGTGGTCGGAAGCGGCTGGAAGCAGAGGGCGGAGGTGGAGTTCACTGGGGAGGTGGAGTTCGTCCAGTAATGGACGCCTAAGGGATGCTATGATGATGATTATTATTATATTAGACTACTACAGACTACAATAAGTGGCAAATTTTACTGTACGTTTTCAAATGCAATTAAATAACATTACCGTAAAATGGGGTGAATAGGCACAAAATCAAACTTTAGACTCAAATTTATCGATGTTATAGTACGAATTTAACATTGATAACCCTTTGCGAGTTGGTCCGGCCGCTCATACTTTACGAATATACCGAAAATACCCGAAAAAATCATCGAAAACCCAATGATTTTGGCCAAAATATGCGCTATCCCTATTCATGCTTAAAGTGGGGTGACTTGGGACGGTAAAGGGGTAAATAGGGAAAAAGTCGTAGGGTTGTCAAATCTTTATCTATAAATAAAGCAATATCTGAAATAGGTTCCTTAGTGTACAAAGTTATTTCTTAGTGCTAATTCCAAAATGATGATTTAAAATAAAATAAATGTTTGGTAATATTTCTTTAATAAGTATTATTATTACAAATCACAAAAGTTATATAATCGTATTGTTTGAGATCACAAATTCCCTATATCAAGTTCGTTATATTATATATATATATATTTATTATTTATATATATATTATATAGTATTGAATCTCATCAGCGGTAAATCAATTTTCACATAGGAATAACATATTATCCCGCAGTAAAAAGTTACTTATTTTTGTTCCCGGGCGTTATACTATCTTCACAACAAATTTTATTAAAATCGGTTCAGTAGTTTTGGTGTGAAAAGACAACAGACAGACAAAGTTACTTTCGCATTATAATATTAATATGGATAATATTATTTATTATAATTTGTCACTGATATAAAATTTCAGTCTGTTTAAATTATCAGAAATGAGTACAAATCTGAGTAGTTTCTTAGCTACAATATATCGGTTCAAGATACATATATAAAAATTTATAACAAATAAAAAGTGATAACCCTGTCCCTATACAAACCTTACCGTTTCTATTCGCCCCTCACTGGTCTCTATTTACTAAGTATGGCGTGCCTATTCAGACCATTGTCGTCCCTATTCGCCCCTCTACCGTACCTATTAACCTCTTGTCTTGACCAAATTTACAGACCTTTAGATATTTTGAATTTATACAGAAAGTACACAATATTCAGACTTATCTGCATTTGTGTAGATTCAACAATGTACAATCTAACATATACACCACTCTTCAACTTCCAGAGACTTGTATTTTTTCTTAAAAAGATAAAGTTTTGGCACACAAATAAACACAACATTTTTAGACCGTTTTTCAAAGACAAATTTTGACCATTTGTTGCTAACTTTATTGCTTTCCAGTGTTGCTATTCAAAACAAAATATTCTACCACACAAAAGTAATTTGCAACAATTGGTAGATAGTTTTTTCTCATCTATTTATTTAGCTTAATATTTCGTTCCCGGTTTCGTCCCTATTCAGACCCCGATCCCTATTCACCCCATTTTACGGTATCTTCCGATTATCAATGATGGTTCTAGTTTCCAGTAATTTGAGTTCTCATCGGTACAGGATTTAAATCATCAATCATTCCTTGTTTCCTTTTTAGGTGATGATTTGCGTCGCAAGTGGCTGGGTTGCTACGGCTGCTCTACTCGCCCCTCTCGCAGCCTCGCAGCCCCCGCTAGCGTACAGCACTGGCCTCGGAAGCTGTGCACCAGACTGTGGAGCTGGGCCAGCTGCCTTAGCATTCTGTATCGTTTACGTAGTGCTAACATTATTGCTCCCCGCGGCTCTTATTCTCCTCTGCAGTCTAAAGATCCTGCGTATCGCTCGGTACCACCGGCATAGGATCGCAGCAGCTATTTACGAGGTGACGCTATCAGCTCAAGTGACAGTGACTCATCAACGCAACCCATTCGCACCACCCCCTCCGCCAAAACGGCGAGCCCTGTCGGCTGTGTTGCAACCACTCGGTTCTTTGGCAATCCTGTATTTTCCATATTACTGCATTCTGATGTGGCCAGTCTTTGCCGTGCCACCGCAACCACTGGCAGCTATATCAGCCGCTCTTTTAGCAGCGGCACCACCAGTCAATGGTATTCTGTACGGCATTCGAAGTCGCGCTTTTCGAGATTCACTTCGAAACTACAGACGGAAGCGACTGACAAAAAGCGAAGTGACTCAAGAGATACAGGCACGTACGCCAAGCGCATGCGGGTCTAGAAGACCATCGCTGTCCGCTGGCTCGGGATGTGTACGACCACCGACGACTAGACGGTTGTCGGATGCAGCGGTCTTGGGTGCACGTGGGTCAGAGCGACCCGCACCAAGAGCATCGTCGTGCAACATGCTGCAGGACTCTCAAGACGAGGAACTTCCAAGGCCTCGAGCGTCTGCGATACCGTTGATACGCGCTCCGCCTCACGTGGTACTAGGGCGGGCGCTTGGGCTAGAGGATGGACCCATCAGGGGTCGGCGGCGGCAGTCGCCTCGCATCACTGTTACTCGAGCCATGTCTGACGAGAGTGACTCACCCACACGTCGGCCTCTGTGTCGACAACACTCGCGCTCAAGCGGCGCTCTTTTAGGCGGCTTGTCTAGTTCACCACCGTTATCAGAGGCCCTGAACCCTGATCATTCTGCCGACGAGCCGCTCCTTCTCTCCTGGCCGCATTATCAAGGCCACGAAAACAAATACGAAGCCTATGAAACAGGTATTTTAGAATAGATCAATGTGCTACGTCGATGTGAGTATAAAGACAATAACCAAATATATGTGCGGTTCAAAGTCGAGTCAGCTTCGGTGTTTGTTCATATTATTTTTTAATCGCTTTGTATGACCCGTCTCTACTCGACCTTTCCGACCAAACTGTGACCAAAGAAAAGTTTCTATACTATTGTATTAGATGTAATGATTTCTCCTACAGGGTTCCTCCATATCGTTAGCTTTACCTACTGAAGTATTACTTTAGGTATTTCTAAAGATAATTTCTGAAATATTCCATAGGTTTAGAAAGAATGAGATTAAAGTTATTATAATTTTATTTAAGTTCTGTAAATTGTGGTAAAATGTATGATAGCATGATAGTGTGTACCGTAATGAAAGACAACATTGCAGACTCAACTGATGATAAATATTATGGCACAAAATAAATTATAGAAAAAAGTGCGGCCAGCCTTTAGATCAGGTCAAAGTTTATCGATAAAAAACCTACTGAAATGCGATTAGAATGGTTACCGAGTTAAAAGTCAGTTGCGATAAAAAAAAAACGATGTTGGAACTAAAGCGAATAGAGTCCATGATTGCTTTTCCTTATGGTAGGTATGGGTATTTGTGTTTTGATGTATCTATTCTATGTGCTAAAATGTGTTTTGCACAGAGCTAGTACGACTCAAGAATCGAAAAAGTCAACGCACTTCGACTGCGTAGTAGTGTTGCTCTCAGTTTGTCTGGTCCGCAGTTCGTCTGGTTTACAATTTATTCTCAATTCGTCTGGCTAGTAGTTATTTTCACCATTCGTCTGGTATGTGCATGTTTTTCTATAAAATTACCGCTCACTTGCGTAAGAGTGTATAACATACATACAGATATAAAGTAAGGGAGGCGTACCAAGAAGCGACACTCCACCCCCGTCGCCCGCAAAATAAAGCACGGTGTGTAGTACGCAGCCGGTTAGAAAGAGAAGCACTTATGTGTTGACGTATAACGTTGTCCCTCTCTCGATAGTTAACGCGCGCACACAAACGTGTACAGACAAGTTGGTGTGCCTATAATAGTAGCAGGTCATTAAATCTTTTCGCTTGTATGGAGTGTCACTATAACAAGTTAGATATACTATCCAGTAATGCACAATTTGATTCGCCTCCCTTACTTAATTAATTAATAATTTATACAAGCACAACGCTTATACTCAATGCCGCCGTCCAACTCCTGGGATCATTTTTAGTGAGATTTCCTGTCTGTGTTCACTGTTGTATGTAACTTCATCATCTGTCCACTATTGGCCTTCTCCCGTACGCACTCTTCCGGTCCAACCGCCTCTGACTATCTTTTCATTGGGTCGGTCCACTTGATAGGGGGTGTGCCATGATGCCATTAGGGTCTTAATAAGGTTTATTTTAAACCACAAAAACTTCTTTCAGTTTTTTTTGGTCAAATATATTTTATATAATAACTCAGGCATATTAATACCTATATCATTTACGTTTTAAAATATTATTAGAAAATATATCTCTATATGAATGGTGATTGTATTAATTTAGCAATGTTTTATAGTTTACTGTAAATTGTGAATTAGAAAGACAAAATATAGTAAAAGAAATTATGAATGTCGTTAATTAATTGTAAATGTTTAAACGAATATGAATTGTTATTCTAGTCAAAGTGCTGTTTTACCGAGTCTGTGTTAATTTAATGTAATAATTTAAATGAATTATACTTACACGAGAGTAAGCATTATTTGGTTTTATTTATCAACTTCAATATTTATAATATTTATATTTCCGGTTAGGGTGTACAAAAGATGGCGCACGCCGCTTACATATGAATTGCCGAAAGATATACATGACAGTAAGACATGAGTTGTATTTTCTTATTAATGTTAAATAAATAAAAAAATAAATAATATCGCATATTATAGATTCACGCCTAAATTAGTTTCTTTTCTATAGTGCCCCCTTTTGTACACTCTAACCTTGGATATTTAATATAGTAGAACAGTGTGACAGAACTATAATATAGGTAACATTCACCCCGTATTCGACGTAGACAACTGGTTGAAAACCTGATAAAACACAACAAAAGTCTTTTACAAAAACCACTGGCCCAAAAAAATACGAAGGGACAACGAAGCAATCGTTCTAAATTTAAATTCTGATAACTCTTAAAAATGTTTGTGAAAATAAAAAAAACATTTTAAGGCAATTTTATCTCAGACAGAGGACGACCGTTAGTTCCTTCCTGTTAAGTTTTACAAATTACATTTCAAGAATTTAAAATATATTTTGTTTCATATCAAAAAAGGTAGGATTAATTAGTAGTAGGAAAAATTAGTGCATATAAATTATTACCCTTGAAGACACTGACTTCTACCAAGGGTACGAATTCATAGTGTTACTCAACCTGTGAGGACTACCTTTAACTACCTAATTAAATATAACTTCAGGATAATCCCTAAAGCATTCAAACTCCGTAACCCTAAGAACCAATAAAATGCTTACCACAGGTAAAGTCAGAATCTGGTTTACAGGTCACAAAAACACTGAAAGGTAACAGAAGTAGGTACATAGACAAATGTAACTTCAATAAACTTCATAACTGTGTTATTTTTGGACCAATTCTGAGGTAACACATATGGAAGTTACTCATAAAATAATACTAAGACTCAAACGAAATCAAGCAATGTGCGTGCCTGATTGATCGAACGAAACATATATCTCTCGCTTACAAAGGCGAAACATTTATGATATAAATACCCTCATTTTACAAGGAAACCATCAATTGTTCCCTAAACATATTAACTCGTCATAAATCTAGTAGTTTACCAAACAAATTGTCCGTTACCAATGCGATAGTGGGTTAGCTTGGCCACGTCGCCGCAATATGCTCGTAAAGATTTTATTACTACCTACATCTCAATATACCAGAGTGACATATTGGGCCCGATTCTGAAGCACACATTTAAAATTTGACAGTGCTAAAATTGGTTTCGTCTTTATCTTCATAATACTGAGTGACAAGGATAGCAACAGTTTTAGTGCTGTCAAATTTTAACATTGTGCTTCAGAATCGAGTCCATTACCTACACAATACAGTGAATTTCATTGCTGGCTTATTACTTAACTTTATTTGTACAGCCTATTCACGTATAATCTTACAAAATGACAGCGGTAAAGTCGCTAAATAAAGTAGTAAAGCGTAAGCAGCGTGGAGAAAAGAACGACATTTATTTTGCGAGTTATTTTACCGAATACGTTAAATCGAATTTACATTAGTCGAAAAAAATATTTTCGCCTGCTTACTGTCAAAAGTGTTTAATATTTTTGTAGATACCCTACAAAATGCTTTACCCCACACCATTCAGTGTGTATAAATTCTAATACCTACGAAATGTTAACAACTTCTAATAGAGCATTCATATCAAGATCCGTATAAGAACTACGATCACCAACACATTTAAAAAGATTAGTAAAGATAAGCAAACCGTCGATCATTGAATGGAATGGATGACGTGGTTTCAAAAATCAGAAAAATGTAAAGTCCAGTAATGAATCGAGAAACTTTAAGAAACTCAGTTCAATAAATAGATGATTTACGAGCGGGAGCGCAGATCAAACGCGCCGTAAACGTACCCCACGTTACGGTAGGATTGCATTATTGCAAAAACAAACACGGAGAGTGGTATACATACAGTGCTATAAATTTATCAAGAATTTAAAAAATATTTCTTAAGATAATGGGAGGTTAAATAATCAAAACGATGCAGGCGAGTTGGCGACTACAGTATATGGATTATACCTATATAATTTTACCGTACTTATAATATCTACTAGGGCTGACATTATTTTCGTCAATATAAAATATTTACTAAAAAAATATTAGTACCTATGGATAATGCCCAAAAGTGGGCCGGCCTTAAGGTGCGTCTTCACCATTCATGTACCAAAAATATTGGTCTGAATTATGATGCCCTCCAATTTTTTTTAAAGCCAATGGAATAGGGAGTTTAAAAATAACAAAAACGTTGATTGATTTCCGTCGGCCGACTAAAAACTGTGCGCTAACGAAGATTTCATTTCAAGTAAGATTATTCAATTTTCCCATCAAATAGTTAAACGATTTTCTTTTTATAATAATCGTTAGTATTTTGCCTTTATTTTGACGACAATTTGATCCAGACGCAAGGTTCAAAGTTCAAGGCCCAACTTCCATAAAATTTTGGGCATTCTCCTTTCCTTTCCACGCTCGTTTTCTTTCTTCATTGTCGCTTACAGTTTGGTGAGTTTGCCAACAACGCCTTCACCAGTGCCAAAGAATACTACCTATAACTAATCCAATGCCAACTGCATAATATTTACCTAGAAAATTTCGTTTCAAGAACCTTCCAATAAATTAAATATTGCAAGTTAAATCTTCCATACTATTTACATTCTAGTTACACGATAGATATTTACTGTAATAGCTGACTCAATAATGTTCTAAGTATTACGACGTTACATTAAACTCATACATAACGTAGGTAGAGGGTAAAAAGGATAATGGAAATAGTTTTAATGGTATCGTGCGGACCCTAACTCATATAGTCATAACATAACGTTTAGTGGACTATTAGTTTTTATGATATAACATGTAATGAATCTATTGTAATTACTCTAATTATTGCGGCAAGGTACGTGCCACCCACAACAATATCATCACTTGATCACTTGTCAAATCCTATACTATTGACCTTTTTTTGAGCGCCGACTCAAAAAGTGCCCGAAAGACGCCAGCACTAGCTTCTTGGGTAATACCTGCGGCAATAAGTACAATTCTTAGTTGACCAAAATATCAATGCGAAAATTAAAATAATATTATTTAATTAGAAGAATAGTCTGTTAGTCGTTTTCCATTTCAAAACAATAAAATCACGTCTTATCATCATCATATATTTTGAATATATCGACATTCTTTTGACTTGTAACAATTGTTATCAATCAAATTTTCATTTTCATTTTCATCTCCCTGTGCAATTAAAAATACATAGCTACGAAGGGTTTGTCTGTTCGATTTACCAATGATAAAAAGTCAACGACAAAAGTAGCTGATATCAACTTGTTTAAAGAAGTAGCATACATAAAACAGCTTTATAATAATAAAGGACTATAGGCCGGCTGTCAGACGACCACAGACTTGGCTCATTAATACGAGTAGGTCTCCGTTGAACAATTCGAATACGTAACCTTAAAAAATTGGAAGTAATGCCACGTGAAACTTAACTAAATTGCTGTTAGACCGCTGAGTAGAATTAGATAGTATCGGTTGTAGGTGTTATTAAAGTATCTTACAGCAAAGATAATATATACTTACAGTAACTTTTCTTATGATAAAATGTAGTTTACAAAACTCTTCGGCTCATTAACTGCCTACATATACATATTATATATTCTTTATTTCACAATTTCAATAACGAAATACAGTTACAAAGGCGAGCTTATCTCTTTCTCTTCCAGCCAACCTTACAGGATGTGAGACAAGGCACTAAGAGCGAGGGGGGCAAAAAGTGCATAATAGACTACATAATATGTGAAGCACATCCGTTGCGTTGCAGTGGTGTAAAAAAGAGAACTACGTTTATTCTAACCAGGGTTCGCAGCCTGAGGTAGACTTTAACGCTCAAATAATACAGTAAAACAATAAATGTATTAAAACTTTATGAAGTGCAAGTCTAAGTAGAAATTTTTGCCGGCAAGCCTACAATTTCATGTCAAAGCGTAACATGAAAAATTGTAACTGCGGACATATAACGTTACAGTCACGTTTTCTCTACCTACGAACATTAGCATATAAATGAACCTCTGCCGGAAATCCTCTCATCCTTTTCATATTTATCTAATAATTATAAAACAGTGCTAGAAAACTTTTTATGAAGTGATAAATAATAAATAATCTCACACGACTAATCTCGGATAATCCTGCACAATATGGTACTACAATTAAAAAAATCCCCAGCTTTTTGGAAATCACAAATTAATTACACCGTTTGAGAATAGTTGTTTTATTTCTTTATTTATTTAAGACGGTCGTATTTTTCACTCTAAATATACGAAAGGGACGAAGTCCTTCTACCAAGTGAACGATATTATTCAAGTACTTTACAAATCAGAGTCAATAAGAATTCTGTTTCCACAAGGTGAGAAAAGGCTTACATTCAACTATTGTAGCTGTGTCTGCGACTTCGTACGCAGGCCGAGATAATGGTATCTGAGATTGTCTTCTTATGTACCAGTTCCTAGATTTATTGAACTACTTCAATCTGGTTTGTTTTTTGGCGGACAAAAGTACTGTTGCACTTCAACAGTACTTTTGTCCACATTAGCTTCAATTAGCTAGATGTTGCTTAATTTCAATCCCGTAGGGGTAGAATTCCAAAACCCTTTATTAGTGGTTTCCTAAGTTATAACCTCTGTACAAATAGAGTGCAGTCTCACTTCATCTTACAAACTTTTGTGCTAACATCCATGTTTAGAGTTTAGTATAATATTCGAATATTATGAAGTATAGGGATAAAAAATCAACACATTAAAAGAATCATAAGGTTTATAATAAATATAAAGCATACTAGTAAAAATGGAATAAAATAACAATAATCCTAGATTCATTAGTATTTGCAAAGTTTTCCGGAATCCGTGGCAGGCTGAAAATAAGAAATATGGTTTATACCGTATTAATTGGGGTTTAAGGGTGCTCAACAAGACTATCCTGACATCACAGACGGGAGCTCAGCCGACCAAACACATATTATAACCAACCTAACAAGCTAGACTAAAATACTATCAATCATCAATTCATCAATCAAGCGGCAAACGGCAGCGTTACCGTTAAAAGGCGATACAGCGATTGCCTCGCGGAGCATTACTGCTTACAGCAAAATAAATAGTTTACTTTTTTACCCACCATTCAAATTAGAAGTCAACGTCTACTTTAGAGGAATGTCTTCTGTCGTCTTGCTCAGGAAATTGTCGTACAGAAATAGACCGACATACACAATGATGGCCATCGGTAAAGTAAGACATAAGCACTTGCATCCGTTACATAATAAAAAACTGAAAAAAAGAATCAGAAAGTGAGTAATGTACCTAAGCCTACTTTCTCGGGTGACTGAAATGCTATTAAAAAATCTAAGAAAGTTCTTCCGAATTGGCAAACCACGTGAGAGGAGCCGTGGGTAATATTTAAAGTCTATGTCTAAGGCAGGGCGGGCGTTTTGCAGCACATTGCAATCTGTAGCTATAGGCGAGGCTATAGGCGTGCTAGACATATCCGACCGACTACTCCCTCAAAATAAAGATTAGTCTGACTAGTTGTTATACTGTTAGGAATATATTGCTACGCGCGTTATGCCCGTAGCACTGAGCTTAGGATACTGACTACTCTACACACGGTAGTCGTGACAAAATATAGAAGTCGGACGACGACGACGTGACGCGAACGCAGCTCGCCTTTTATTCATCGTTATCAACGTTGCGCACGGGCACACCGCTTTGCCGCCAGCCTGAAGTTTGCCGCGCGTCACTTCTGTGTCTAAAGCCCAACGTTTTACTATAGTACCTAAGTACACGTTTGGAGTGCCTCGGGGTAATATTCAGAGCGTTTCAACCGCTCTCATTTTGGTAGTTATCAAAAGTAGAAGATACACAGAACAAGTGTGTGATTTTCATATAAAATAAGTTTTAAGGTTATTCCTAACACAGATTTATCGTTGGGTCATATATTAAAATATAGTTTTCTTCACTTTTTATACCCACCAAAATGAGACGGTTGAAACGCTGTGAAAATCGATGTCTCTGTCCAAATATCAGCTTTGAAGTCGAGAGAGATCTAGCTGTCGTTTGGATGTCTCGGGCGGGACGCACACGACGTCTCAAGATGAATGAACTCTTGATAAAAGGTATATTTCATTTTATTTCTCTACTAACATATATTCGTCCTACACATTATTTGACACAAACTGAACTAACACGTGAGGATCTTCTTTCTGCATAATTATCTGCTTCTCAGTGGCTGAAATATCCGTAATATTGTATCCTTCCTCGTCAGACAAAACAATAATATTATTATGACAGTATTCTGACATTAAAGTTTTTCTTTTCATGTTACTGTTTTTATAAGGTTTTTATGTAGGTACCTATCTATTTTCTTCATTGTTATAAAGACACCAAACGATACATACAGGGGTGTGGTTGCCAAAAAGGATTTGTTAATGGCATCATACCGTAATGTTGAGATAACACAATTGGCAAGAATATTATATCGAGTTAGTTTACCCCTAAATTCATATAATAATTATCTCAATGGTTGATAAAGTCGTATACACTGGATATTTTTTGTCTATTTTTATGTATTTTTCTTTTTCACAATCACACCCCTGTATCGGTATCTTTTGGCCTTTAACAATGACCGATGTTTTTGTTAGAACATAGAGGTTCCATACTCGTTCATGGGTTACTGGCAGCCTCTGCGGTTTTGTCATGTGTAAGTGTCACAGGAAAAACGTGTTGTTCTTGTTCTATTAACAGTTCTGTGAAAACTACGATGTACTTAATACGATATATTTTAAACCTAACAATATACTCGATTTACTATTCGTAGTGTTTATCTCCGTCACTGAGGTATCCCGCTCCAACATTGGTTATGGGCCCAGCACGCTTCCACTGCGCAACAACTGAGAGAAATTGGAAAGAAATAGATGATGATTTATTAGCTGCTCTAATTCTGCAAGGGCTCACAGCAGAGTATTCACCCTTGAGAATGTCTATCGAAAATTCCAATATTACGCTAACATCGGATTATGTCAAAGCAAAGTTATTACAGTTAGATGATAATCTCCCAGGCAGCAGTTCAGGTACAACTGAGAGGAATACAGCATTGTTAACCACAAAGAAGGGGAAGCAAAGAATAAAACAGAATATGCAGAAGAAGCTAAAATGTTTTATTTGCTCAGGACCTCATAAAGCTATGGTTTGTCCACAAAACCAGAAGTCAAGCAAGAACCAAGCTTTTCACATAGCACTCAATACGTGTGGTCAAGTAAACATGGAAGAATGGATAATAGACTCCGGCGCATCCTTCCACATGACCAACCGCAGAGACTGGATGGGTAACTATATAGCAAAAGATGTGAAAGTTGAGATTGCTTGTGCGAATGGCAGTAAGATTTTTGGAATTGGTAGTGGTAATGTAGTTCATGATAAATTAGATTTTACCGTGAATAATGCAGTTTACGTACCAGAGCTTTCTGCGAACCTATTAAGTATTAGTACTTTAGTGAAGAAAAAACTTGTAGTAGTGTTTTCTGAGAATGGTTGTGAGATTTTCAAGAAGAATGAATGTACTGTAAGTGGAGTCCCGATAAACAGATGCAAAGAAGAGTTAGGTGTTTATAAACTAAAATCACACTCTTCACAGATGGGCGTTGCTTTTGCTACTACTAGCAAAGACGAGATGCATCTTTGGCATAGAAGAATGGCACATCTTGGTATTCGTAACTTGAAATTGCTTCGAGATAAAATGGCCATAGGGATTAAATTTGGTAACTTTGCAGACAAATTAGAATGTGAGGCATGTTTACTGGGTAAACAAACGAGACAACCTTTTAACAAATCAGGTTCAAAGAGGGCAAAGGATATATTAGAATTAGTGCATTCTGATATATGTGGTCCTATGCAAGAAACTTCTTTTGGTGGGTATAGATACTTCATGACGTTTATTGATGACAAATCTAGAAAAACTTTTGTCTATTTTCTCAAAGAAAAGAGTGAAGCATTTACAAAACTGGTAAACTTCAAAACATTTGCGGAAAATCAGACTGGAAAGAAGATGAAGATACTACGAAGCGACAATGGAAAAGAGTACGTTAATAAAAACGTTGATAACTTTTTGATTGCGCATGGTATATTGCATCAATTGACTGTGAACTATACGCCACAACAGAATGGTGTTGCCGAAAGAGCAAATCGTACTATTAACGATAAAGCTAGGTGTATGATTGAAGATGCGGAATTAAGTGCTAAGTTTTGGGCAGAGGCCGTGCACAATGCAGTTTTCCTAAAGAATCGATCTCCAACTATAGCAGTACGAGGCAAAACACCAGAAGAGACTTGGACTGGCCGAAAAGTTAACCTGAATATGGTGCGAATATTTGGTTGTAAAGCTTTTATGCATATTCCAGATGTTAAGAGAAGGAAGTGGGATCCTAAAAGCAAAGAGTTGCTGCATGTAGGCTATTGTGATGAGTCCAAGGCTTATAGATTGGTTGATCCCAGGACTGGAACATTGTTTAAAGCAAGAGATGTAGTATTTTTTGAAAATCAAATGTATTACAAGAATCAAAAATCTACAAATGGTGAATTCACTGAAAATATTCCATTGACACACAACACTGTAAATGAGAATATAAGAGAATTCAGTGCAAATTCAAGAACAAATTAATGAAGAATTGTCTATTGAAACAGAGTGTTTCGAGACTGCATCAGAGGGTATAATTCAAGGAGGAGAATTTCCTTTGATAGCAGATGATATAGCAGAGAGTGTGGTTGAAAGCGAAGAAAATCAGCAAGATACAGAAGACTCTAATGCTGAAGACAATAATGAAGGACAACAAAATGTAGAAAGAAGGTATCCATTGAGAAATAGAAAACCAAAGGAATACACAGATTTTGTTGTATATCATGCTGGATTAGAGGAAAATGGCGTTGAACCCAAAACTGTTCAAGAAGCATTATCCAGTGGTGATAGAGAAAAATGGGATAAAGCCATTCAAGAAGAGTTGGATGCTCTTAAAGAGAATAAAACATGGGTTTTGGTTCAACCTAAAAATGCGACCAATATTATTGATTCTAAATGGATATTTAAAATCAAAAGAGAGGCCGGAAATAAGATACGTTTCAAGGCACGTCTTGTAGCCAGAGGCTTTAGGCAGAGGGAAGGTGTCGATTTTGAGGAAACATACTCACCTGTCGTTAGGCTTAGTTCCCTGAGACTGCTTATAGCAGTAGCTATTGAAAAGAATCTGAAAATTCATCATATGGATGTAAAAACTGCATTCTTAAACGGTGATCTTCAAGAGACTGTTTTTATGAAACAACCCGAAGGATTCGAGGTAAATGGAAAAGAGAATCATGTATGCCTCCTAAAGAAATCTCTTTATGGACTCAAACAGGCACCTAGAGCATGGAATATTAAACTTAATGAAGCTTTAGAGAAGCTTAAGTTTAAAAGAACTGAGAATGAGCCGTGCGTATATACCAGATCAATAGAAGAGAAAATAATGATTATAGCTGTATACGTGGACGACTTATTAATTTTTTGGAATGATGTTAATGATGTCAAGAGAGTAAAGATGGAGTTAATGTCTACGTTTAAAATGAAAGATCTAGGAGAAGCAGACCTAGTACTCGGAATGCGTTTCCGAAAGGAAAACAATCAGGTCAAACTAGATCAGGAGGAGTATGTTGATAAAGTTTTACAGAGATTTGGGCTAACTGATAGCAAACCTGTTGCTACGCCCTTAGTGATTGGTCAAAGGTTAGAGAAACCGAAAGACAGTCATTATAAGCCTTCACCTACAATTCCATATCAGGAATTGATGGGATCTCTGATGTATCTGGCGGTGTGTACAAGACCAGATATATCCTTCGCCGTTAGCTATATGAGTCAATTCAATAACTGCTATTCAGAGGAACATTGGCAGGCAGCTAAGCGCATCCTCAGATATTTGAAAGGAACAAAGAATTTTGGGTTAAAATATCATAAGACTTTCAAAGATATTGAGTGTTATGCTGATGCTGATCATGGAGGAGATGTCACAGATAGGAGGTCATACTCAGGCTATGTCTTCACACTAGCAGGAGGTGCTATTGCATGGGAAAGTAGGAAACAGAGATCTGTCGCCATTTCTAGTGCGGAAGCTGAGTATGTTAGCCTTTCTGAAGCTGCCAAAGAAGCTGCTTTCTTAAAGAGCTTTGTTCGAGAGTTAACCGGTAATAGTCTGAATATTGTAATTCAGAGTGATAGTCAGTCAGCTATCGCAATTGCTCAAAACCCCGTTCTACACCAACGCACAAAACACATTGATGTTAGACTCCATTATGTTAGAGAGGCAGTACACAATGGTGTGATGAAACTAAAGTATCTGGAGACAGAAAGGATGGTGGCTGATGTACTAACAAAGGCACTACCAAGATCCAAGCATGAGTTTTGTGTAAGAGGTATGAATGTGTGTGAATGAGAGTGCATGATAGGAAGAGGTATAGCAGCAGTAACCCTTGAGGAGGAGTGTTAGAACATAGAGGTTCCATACTCGTTCATGAGTTACTGGCAGCCTCTGCGGTTTTGTCATGTGTACGAGTAAGTGTCACAGGAAAAACGTGTTGTTCTTGTTCTATTAACTGTTCTGTGAAAACTACGATGTACTTAATACGATATATATTTTAAACCTAACAATATACTCGATTTACTATTCGTAGTGTTTATCTCCGTCACTGAGGTATCCCGCTCCAACAATTTTTTACGTTACAATTTTTATCTTTTCACATTTTATAACCGACTCCTGAAATACAGTTTACCTAGTTTGGGAGTAAAGGCTTCATAAGTAATGTATCACTTTAAATTGAATAAAGTTATGTTTATGTTCTTTGTTTGTGCAATATTATATCGGATCGCATTTTATTTTAGTGTAATGGGATTATTTCATCCCACTAGCCCCGTTGCAATCATCACGGCACAACTGGGAAAACAAAAATTCCATTTGTCCCGTAACGGGACTACCCAACGGGACAACTGGGATCAGAGGCTAATACTACAGTCAATTCAATTAGTCTACACTGATGATGTGCTCAGATCAGAAAATTATCCCCAGCAGCGAATTACAATCATACGACAAAAAGCATAAAGTCAGCAAAGCTAAAAACTACAAATGAATCCCAGTATCGGATACTGAGAAAACTGTAGTACCTATTCTGCTCACGATCCTAGCTTACATGAGTTGCAGTGGAATGATGAACAGGGGTTGAGTAAATATACAAGTACCTAGGACAAAGACAAAATTACCTCTTCATCAGCGTGTGCTGTATCCTACCCCAGTCATGGTAACACATTGGGCCACTGTTTTTTTGCAGTATTGTAAATTAAGATACCGACAAACATTGCAGCAGCGAGTGGTATTACTATACATAAACATTTGAAGAGAACAATAAGTGAGGTACTGAAAGAAAATTTGTGAACAGTACAGTTTCGATCAATTAACAGAGTAAATCAGCAAGGCCTGGCATCTCTCAAAGGTTCAGCTAATCACCATGCCTTTGACAGGTTGGTATTCATTGGCGTCATGTTATCGTCGTCAATAGAGTATTTGGCGACTGAGTACAAAGTTTCATCAAAATCAGCGAGGGACACTATTATGAACTTTAAAGGCACCCCCCCCACCCAATTGGGGTGGTTTACCGCCAAAAGTATGAATGCTTTAATTAAACAATATAGAAAGCTACATTTATAATGCCAAATTTCTTCTAAATCGATAAATGGCACCTCGCGAGGTTTGTTAGTATAAGTTTATATAAGATTCAGAATTTTACCACATTTGATGAACGAGCTGCCTATAAAATTATATTCGGTTATCATTTATTTTTCTATTTTGTGATACATTATTATGGCATGACATATTTGTTTATAAAAGGCATCAACTGACATGAGTGATTGATCGATCGTAATCAAATGTAATCAACAATCAAGGAGGAATATCATTTATTTGAAGAAGGTTAAGGCTCTGGATACGGGTCTTTTTGAATCATAAAATAGTATGCCATGATCAGAGTAGCTAAATTATCAAAAACAATCTCAATTTTTTTTGGTCTTTGCGTCGATCGCTCAAACAATATAAAATTTTCCCTTTATTCTATGAACCATTTCTACCAACAAAAAAAAAGCAATCTAGTCTCAAACCTGTTGACGTCTGCTATTGGGGCCGTTTTTAGTTAATGCTCCTACACCTCTCGTTCTTCTACCCTACTCAGATTTCCTTTTCAGGTCGTTGATCACCCTGCTCTGATATTTTTACTACGATTCGTTATAAAAAGTACGGAAAATCATCCAGAGGCCCCTTTTTCCAAACTAAACTTTTAAAAATTAAAACGACGACCACAGCCTGCA
Organism: Esperia sulphurella; assembly: GCA_947086405.1. Taxonomy (NCBI): domain Eukaryota; kingdom Metazoa; phylum Arthropoda; class Insecta; order Lepidoptera; family Oecophoridae; genus Esperia; species Esperia sulphurella. Next base: position 11,113,865 of record OX352270.1, on the reverse strand, counting down.
TACCAATGAAGATCACTAAGATATTCAAATGAAAAGTACTTTAAGAACTCTGTTGCAAATACTGATTTAATACTACAAACCGCGATACATGGACAAGTTTGTACGTAACACGATAACATTTCCACACCTCGATACGTTTTGTTTCACAATTCAACCTTGTATAAAGATTTCCACATGATTCACAAACATTTTCCCTTCTTAGTTTCATTCTTATTTTCCTTTACTGGGGATGATACTTCTGAAAGATATAATTTTGTTATTTGCTGTACTTTATTATAAAAAGCAAACTCAAAGAAATACCTAAGTATTGGTACCAGAGTTTAATAGTTTCTGTGTTTTATTAGCTTTGTTTTCAAAATCTATAAAACGACAACTATTTGTACCCACAAATTAGCACCCTAAGTAACTTTGTTCACGCGAACGAATTCTAGCAATAGCTAGGGTACTAATAAATTACATATAGCTCTCAGAGAATATGTGGATATGTGGAATACGCAATGAGACTTACAAATAATGTCGGCAACAAACAGGAACAGGATAACGACGAACCCAATAATACTTATCACCATCCACATCACCACCTGCGCGGCTATGCCCAACGCATCTGAGCTCACGTAAAGATTGTGGTAGCTGAAATTAATTAAATTAATATAGTTCGCAGACCGTCATCGATCTTCACAAAATAAATCGCTTTTAGTTTGACAACATCGAAGTAAATCAATGAGAATATGGAAGATAAATTTAATTTTAATTGTTTTACATTTAAAATATTTGCAAAAACAAAATTGGGGGGAGGAACGATAAATAATATTATAAGTTTAGATCTTTTTTTCTGTTTGGCTGTTCTATTTGCTGGTGGAAAAGAAAAGAGGAAGGATAGGTAGCAAGGGGATAGTTGATGGGGGAAGAAGGGGAAGGAGAGAAGAGGGAAAAGGGGGAGCTCCTGGAAGGGAGTGCGGAGGAAAGGAGGAGGTGGGGGAGGTAAGGAGAGGAAGAGGGACGGCGACAGGCATAGGCTTACACATCTGTGTTTGTAGTATCATCGCAATCGGCTCACCAAAACTAAACAGTAAAATAACAACTCTGCTAGTTCACAAGTACAAGTACGAATAGAGGGATTCACGAATACAAACTAAAGTAATACAAATGAATAATGATTGGATCTAGTAGCTTATACATAGAGCTTACTCAACTGATGCAGGCGTACTGACATTTATTAAAATAGGATTAGCTCAGCTGTACAAAGCATTTATTGTATGCAGTGATCTATTTATAAGATAAAAATCACCAATTACTATTTCAGCGCTTTAGGGGTTGAAATTCTACGCCAAATGTCTAGATTTCGACCAATTCATCTCGCTGTAGAATAGTTATAAATACTTAATTGTTGTACATACTGAATGCTGTTGATGAAATTCTTTTATTTTTTTATTTATTTTTAACTTAATAATAGGTACAATTATAATCAGAGCATCTCTCACACAAACCATGGATCAACCATTCACTACCTAAGATACAAAGTGATTATGCTTGGAACATGATTGAATTAATCATAAAACTAATGTTATATATAAAATTATACTTAAAGATTACCACATAGCTCTTCAGAAATTTATATACTACATTTTGGAATGCAAATACTAAAGAAACTATTGCACAGAAGTTTGTTCTTGACACTTTGGCAATGATAGACCATAAATACTAATTCATCGTCAAAAACTGAAAAGATTACCAAATAGATCGGAACTCATCTCATCTTTTTGGAAGAAGATCTGTCCGTACAAGATTTTTTATTACATGCGAAAGAAGGGGTAGATCTCAGAAAAACGAATATCATTATTCTAAGGGGTAGATACTCTGACTAAAAATCAGAGTATATAATCTAAGGGTAGGTATTTGTCATTCATTCATTACATTTGTTTAATCCCAAACTAGGTGTTGGCAACTATGTGGCATTTTGTCCTGGTTGCTGTATGTTAGTTGAAGTAATCATTCATGAATATGATCGTTTGAAACCAGATCATGATCCAGTTAACAAGTTAAGTAGAAGGGAAGAAGAATTAGTTCAAATAAAGAAGATCTTGGTGCACTCGTATGGACAAGTTAACGGTCACGGTTAACAAGGTCTTAATTAAATCAGCAATTATTTTTGACATGTATTTAACGCGGCGACAAACTAATCTGATTTAGGGTTTTAAAAATAATTAAAATGGGTAGCAAAATTAATAGGTTGGCAGCTACAGTGAAGTAGCATTTTAAGTATAAAGTAGCAGCTTTATATTGAGTTGTAAGCTTTGTTTAAATTTAAATTGGCAGTGATTTTCTGGTGTGGCAACTGAATTTATTGTTAGGCGACAACTTGACGGCGGATAAAAAGTAGATAATAGGCTTTCATAAATTATACAATCAGGTTGTTTATAAAATTAACTGAGATGAGAAGAAAATATGAACATGGTCATAAAAAACATATTTTGTGCGACATTTTAAGAGGTTTAAAGCAAATTGTGGCATGCAAAAAATTATAGATGGTCTATAGTATTATTTCTTGACTAATTTTTTTTTAAATGGCGAAACCCGAAGTGGGGTAAAGTGCGGAGACGCCTAGAGATATGATTTTTTGAAAAATTTGAGGTTATATTTGATTGGTTGAATACCTACAATCTGGGTCCAATATGTCATCGCGACCTTCGGTTACCCCTCGCAACTAACTTTTGTGTCGATTTACTAGAATCTGGGTCCTATCACTCGCTTCGCTCGCTCCAAGGGTCAAAAGGTAACCTAACAGCTCGTCACGACCTACGGTCGCTCCTCGCATCTGATTTTTGTGTGGACTGATTAGAATCTGGGTACTGTCGCTCGCTTCGCTCGCTCCAAGGGTCAAAAGTTAACCTAACAACTCGTCGCGACCAACGGTCGCTCCTCGCACCTAATTTTTGTGTCGGCTGACTAGAATCTGGGTACTGTCGCTCGCTTCGCTCACTCCAAGGGTCAAAAGTGTATTTTTATATGGAAGCCAATAGTTGCCAATAATACAATATTTGATTTCTCACTGTTAATATTAGCCGCCAAGTCGTATTTTTAATACCTCACCTATTATTTCATTCGCCCTGTTTAATATACTCGTATTTGCTATCTTATAGTAGCAGCCATTATTTAGTTTTAATAGATCCTTGCCTTTTGTAGCTCATATAATATAATTGTTGCTAAAATATAAGCTTGGTAGCAATCGCTACCAAATTATTTTTTTTGTAACCAAGTAGTTAGTCGCCTAATAAGTTGTTAGTCGCCTCAAATATAATTACCTATTATTTTTTTCAGTGTGTCCTCTGGGAATTCGACTAGAAAACAACTATACCATGACTAATTTATTGTACTAATCTGCTTGTCCTCTGTGGAACCCGAATCCACGAACTCGGGCGGTCAAGTCCAACACTTGGCCACTAAGCGGTCTGTATGAAGAAACTTAAGCCTTTCTAGAAAGCCTTGCAGATGAAAGATTTGCAGCGTACCACAGCGTTAAGAGAGCATGAAGATTTGGTCGACCGACGAATCCGATGGATTTTTCTTAGTTGTGGTGGTGGTACTGCGGGTGTTACTGGAACCGCCGTCCTTTTTGTCGCCTTTAAAGAACCAAAAATTACATTTCTTATAGATTATAATAAATAACACAAGTTTTATTTACGGACTGGAGTGAAGTGGCAAACGGGCAGACATCCCTCTCGATTTTATTTGGCCATTATCGTTTGGACATATATGTGACGTGATCCGCTACAGATTCACACGCGTGCAAGCGCCGCCTCATACCCTGAACTTCTGTTGTATTCTATGTTTTTTTATTCTTTTGTGTGTGCAATAAATAAAATAAAAAACATTACGGCCACGGCCGACAGCATGCGAAAAACTTTGCATTTCTCTATTATGGCTACAAAAATAAAATTTGCTTACAAAGAAACGCTTCAGCGAGCATGAAGACTCCGAAGACTATGAGGCCTATGATAAGGAGACAGCACAAGCACTTGAGGAGCATCTGAGCGCAGCACTTGCAGCAACACGCGCAGGGATTTGGAATCGGGATGCAACAGCCATCGCCTCCACCTCCGATTATGATGTTGCGAAAACTGTGACCAAGAATTGCCATCATCAGTGGCTGGGCAAAACTTAAATTTGATGCGAGAGGATAGATTTAATATAATCTAAAATCCTGCATCATAATTATTATCATCAGCCGAAATACATCAACAGCTGAATAAGCCTCCCCAATAGAATGCACTTTTGGTGGACTGTCTATTAGGCGATCTTCCATAATCACCACGCATACACAGGAGAAGGATTCCTGCCCGTCCCTGGTGCAATCCCTTAGTCGCCTTGACGACACCCACATGGGGAGATTGGAGGTGACCCTATTCTAAGCCGGGAAAACCGCTAAGTCCTGTATTATAGGTTAATTCCTTTAGTTTTTGGAAGACTCGAGTCTAATAGATATGTAAACAAGCTGCAGTAGATACGGCATAAAAGTGTTTAAGTTCCAAAGTCTTTAAGTCCTTACCACATAATTTATTTGAAGACAGCACAAAAGTACTGTATTTGATTGCAGAACAATCCATAGGAATTTCTTCTACGTGAGCAGCTACGAAAGACAATTAAAATTATGTTATCTAATTATTGTGTACATTGTGCAGCAGACAATGTGTCAAATGTGACAATTCTGATGATTTAAGATTTCCACGCAATTTGGCAAAGGCAGGTTATACCTCAGTGTATCCTATCCTATCTGACTGCAGGTTAATAAATCCTTCCCAACACAGTGCACTGGCACGGTGACGGTGATGAACGACCCTTTATGGGACTGTATAGAGAACCCTACGCTGAAACGAGCATCTGTAGCGTGTATATAAAAGTTTACGGTTATAAGTTCCTAGAGATGATACCACAATCTTTTTGGTGGGCGCCTCCAACCTAAATATGCTTTCTCTTAAAAAAAACAATATTTTATATTACGTATAATATATTAAAACAATACTAAAAAACCTTATAAAATTCTAATAGGTAACACAATAAAATATATAAGAAGTATCTAAAATCGTACACTCATCTAAAAACTACTTCAGCTAACTAAAGTTAAGTTACGAATTATGATGTCACAATTTGTAATGAATAATTTCGGTTCTCGGCTCTCAACTGCGACAGCAGGGCAATCAAATCTAGTCCGTTTATTGATATGACCGTATTTCTCTGTGAAGTTTCAAACGGGGTAGCACTTTTTGCAGCAATTGTAGCAACTTCAGCTTCATTGGTCATAACTGTAGTAGTTGTACTTATATTAGTTATATCTATCAACTTTATTGCAGCAATGTCTTTAGTTTCATTGCTGTTAGATTTTCGATTGACACCAGCGTCCCTTTTTGCCTCTGGTTTTTCGTTTACTTCAGGATTTGTAGAGTTATTGAATGTTGCTAGTGTAAGTTCATTTTGTTCCTGGAAGACTGGTGGGCTTTTAATCTCTGGTAACATTGGTACATTCTTTTCGTCGTCTTCAAGAATATCTGACAGAGGGACAGGATGTTTTCCTACTTCTCCCCAGCGAGGGCGGGGCGTTCCATGCCGCATAAAGTGACCAGGTACTGTAACAAATAAAACTAATACCTATTATAAATGCTAAAGTGGAGATGTTTGGATGTTTTTTAGGATGTTTGTCGGGCAATCACGCTAAATGGCTAAACGGATTTTAATGAAATTTTGTATAGTGATATCTTATATTCTACAATAACATAAGAAGTGATTATATCGTATGCCCTCTTTTACTCTAAATGAAATTAAGGTGTTTCTATTTCCACGTACCCGATAACGCGGGGATAAGCTAGTAAATGTAAATCTGAAATAAATCGTAGTTATAATATTAAGAACATACAAACAATTGCTGTAGGTCATTGTAGTTAACTCAGTACTTGTAATGACCGGCTACAGGGGCGTTCAGAATCAGATATTGAACAACTGTATACATACTATATACTTAGCGACTGTAACAATCTTTTCATTCGTAAACTTATGCCGCTTCATAATAAATTTTCATGAAAAGTAAAAAAAATACTATTTATTTTATGTTAAAACTTTTTAATTTTAAAAATTATAACAAACATAGGGAAATAACATGTTGGTATATACAAGTGCAATGTAAAAATACAAGTAGGTATTAAAATTATCTTATTGTATTTATATACAATACGGAAATATTTATAAAAAAAAATTCGTAATGAGATGTCATAGTTTTTTTGTAATTAATTTTCCCTTCCTCTTCTTTTTTGTGATGATAAATTAATAGAATCATCAAAGGAATTAGGTGTGGCATGAAAATTCACGCTCTGTTTTTCCTGCCACGCCGCCGCCGTCGCACTGTGGATCGAAACTGCAATATGAGCGACTTAGAACCTTTTTCAACAAATCTTATTTTTTTATACACTCATCGATTGATATCGTCATTTTGACGAATAATTGTCAAATAACTTTTTGCCTAAAACTGACTCTTCAGCAGGAAAAAAATATTTTCTAATTTTCTTGTATGGAACGAGACCGAAAGTGCTCTGTTTCGGCAAATTCTTGACAGGTCTTACTTTAAGCAAAGACGTGTACGTGTAGGGTCTTCAGGCCAGATAATCGCACTTTCCAGCCAATCTCAATTTCTTCTCAAAATAGTGGAAAGTATGCGATTAGACCTTTGCCATCGACCACAAATATTGGAACAAAATGTTTGACAAAACTTCAGGAGTTGTGGACTTGTTTCTTCCGTCCAGTTTAAACTCAGCATATGTTTTAGGTATTCACAAAGTTGTTTATTGTGCGACAACGATCCTAACTGTTCCCTTACAACCATGATCAAATCGATATTATTCACAAGGCTTTCCATTTCGAATACAAATAAACTACGTATAACTGCAAATAGTACTGATTAGTCAATGATTTTTGTGTAAATGAAACTCTTATTTATATAGCTGGGAATGGGTCCTTCCTATTCTTAATAACAAGGTAATTGATGATATAATAAATATACCTATATGGTAATTAACTAATAGTCATTCAACTGATGTTAAATCAATTAAAATTAAAAATATACATCAAATAAGAAAGTAACTATACGAGTAGTTACCTGGTCATAAGCTAATTTTTCCTTGTCATTAAGGAAATTAAAAAAAACAAAGGTGGGCACAAAATACCCAATTTAAATATGTAATTAAAAGAAATAATAGAAACTCCATTTAAGAAACTAATTTTTGTTAAACATTTTTAGGTACATTTAGAGTTATGTTTTTATTTTAAGGTACCAGAATATCATTATTTAAAAAAAAATCGTACCCACATACCTCGTTAATGGGCAACTACGGGGGCACACTAATAGTGTAGGATTATAGTCAACAAGCCAAAGAATAATGCTTAAGTAGATTCAATGCAAGACCTGTCAAGAATTTGCCGTAGCGGTACGAAAACTTTCGGCCTCGTTCCATACAAGAAAATTAGAGAATATTTTTTTCATGCTGAGGTATCAGTTTTAGGCAAAAAAGTTATTTGACAATTATTCATCAAAATGACGAGATTTATCGATGAGTGTATAAAAAAAATCGATTTGTTGAAAAAGGTCTTAAGTCCGCATATTGCAGTTTCGATCCACAGTGCGTCGTCAAGGATAAACAGTAAATATATTTTTTGTACGTATAAATACCTATCTATGTATATTACTTACCATATCTGTATTTGGCTCTGCTCCTGTAGTCCACGAAACAGTAGTTATACCCAAGGCCAATGCCCAGCATCAACACCATGATGATCGTACTAATAATACACACAGTCATAGCCGTGACTGAAATCCATAGCGACAACCTGAGGACAGAATAGCAGATTAGTTACCAAGTACTACTTCCAGTCTTCCAGTGGGTCTTTGCCTTTAACAAAAAAAAATAATTCAAAAGACGGATTTTAGTTTAAATCCTAGGCACGCTATTTTAATAAATCCGATCCCTGAACATTAATGACTAATCAAATAATTAAGACAAGAACTTACTTTTCTAAAAAATATAACACATTAGATACCATCTTGGCTATAATAGAGCCCATTTGAAGAAATCTATATTATAACTATAACTAAACGTGATACGTAAAATTCACGAAAGCAATGACAAAAATCACAATGACAGTTCCACATCAAGCAAAGAGAACCTTAGAGTAAAAACTTTTCTATGTAAGAAAGTTTTGTTGTAGAAATATCCATAAAAATCATAAAAATACATACAATAGAAACTGAAATTTCTCATTTTTTCAATTAACTTGCAATACGTTATTCGTTTAGGTGCTATTTAAAAGAAATCTAAGCTCAATTATGAAAATAAATAAAAAAGAAAAATACAGATAAATAATTACAGATAAAAAATGGGCTTCAGGTCGCTGCCCCGCTGTAGGGTGCCCAGAACGCTGGCTGCGTTTCCCTTTTTAAATGGCCAGTCGAATGCGCTGGCCGAGATACGCACCAGCCCTCCGGTCACCCGGTCCATACGTTATTAGGAATCTATCAATATATACGAGTACTTATTTATAATTATGGTATCTTGTTTACGGTCTGAAGAGGCAAATGAACACACAGCTCGTTTGATTTAAGTTGTCACTGACACTCATAAATCTGCATTATTTGGAGAACAAATCAAAGGTCCCACTTCCGCTCCCTATCCCACTTCCAATCCCAATCCCAACCCCAACCCCAACCCCAACCCCAACCCCAACCCCAACCCCAACCCCCAGCTTTGCATCATTCATACCGGAAAGCCTTCCAGATTAATAATAATAATATTATAATATGTAAGACATTCACACTAATTATCCAGTCCCAAATTAGGCGGAGCCTGTGTTATGGTTACTAGATAACGGATAAACATACTTAAATAAATATATAAACATCCAAGACTTGGGTACAAACATTCATATTCATCATACGAACTTTTGCCCCTAGCGGGATTCGAACCCGCAACCTCCGCAGGGGAGGGTTGAGAGGAGGGATGAGGGGAGGGTTGAGGGGAGGGTTGAGGGGAGGGTTTAGGGGAGGGTTGAGGGGAGGCTTGAGGGGAGGGTTGAAGGGAGGGTTGAGGGGAGAGTCGAAGATCTGGACCCGGACCTAGGTCTGGGCCTGGAATTGGACCTCGACCTCGACCTCGACCTCGACCTGGACCTGGACCTGGACCTGGACCTGGACCTGGACCTGGACCTGGACCTGGACCTGGACCTGGACCTGGACCTGGACCTTTAAAGTCTGAGTGGAAGTGGGATAGGGAGCGGAAGTGGGAATTGGAGCGGATCCTGTAGTCCACGCGAGCGGAGCCAGCGGGCACAGCTAGTTCAGTAAAAAAAATGCTCTAAGCTAGACTGATAAGATATCGAGCATCTATTTCGTCTACTCAATAGCAAACAATATCAAGAGTTTAAAAAAACATTTACTAAAAAAGAAAACATAAAAATAAAAAATATCAACAATAAATATAGCAAGTGATCACATTGATCTCATCACATGACATAATTATGTATACCAAAACATGTTTTTAGCTATGTCGCAAGTAATTCTAAAGTCACATTTTTATTTATCGCTCGTATTTTAGCTATCAAAGATGAAAAATCTACGCCGACGTTTAAAGGGAAGGTCATCGTCGGTTCTACATTAAGAACTTTAGAGTCTGTAGATGATATTCCAGGTTCTGAGACACCTCGTCTGCTGTCGGTAACAGGAAGTGAATCGTCACTCGGTCGACTTGCCTCCTTAACATCATACTTGGCTTTGAAGTCTTGCAAATCTGTTAAAATTGCATTTATTTTTTTAAGGAATGAAGTTGCAAATGAATAGACATCCCACGTCATGGTGAGTGGTACTGTCGCCCAGTATTGTGCTGCCATTGGATGGCTTAGTGCAAAAGACCACAAGGGCTTAAGGGTACCTGAACACTATAAGGTTGGAATGCTTCGCGTGCTGTAATTAAATTAGACTAAAAAGGCGTTCATTGCTATTTGAAGACAGAAAGAGGTAAAGGTCTTCCTAGACTTAAGGAAGCGACTAAAAAATAATAGATATAAAGTGACAGGCAGCACCACTGGCTTTGCGTAAAACTTATGGAGTATTGCTTTTAGCGATGAGACCGCCTAGATGTAAGTTATTTTATTATTGTATCTTTTTAATTTTTTTACGTGCCATAAAGAGTAATTGAATTGAATTAAGGAGCGTGGTCGGTGGCGCAGTTTCCTGTTCGATCCCCGGTTATGCCACGCACCAATAAGTTTTCGAAACTTATGTACATTTACTGACTGCTCTCAAACGAGGACACCGACACTTTTAAGATGATCCTAAATTGTCTTAGAACTAAATAGGAAGGACCATCCAGGTTTGGTCCATTTCGCAAATGTTCGGCGAGATAGGCGATGTGTATTGCCACCATAAGACTGACAGAAAGTGTTCGCCTTGCATAAAGTGTCTATAGGCTTATTGGTCGATGGGAGAGGCCTATGCCCAGCAGTGGATGTCGATAAGCTGATATGATGGTGATGAATCGCGGCCTCCACTTGTTACTTTAATTAACTTTGTTCTGCAAGCACCTATGTACACGTAGCATTTTATCACATTTACCAACTTACCATTCAGTTTCCCTCCTGAAGTGCCCTTCTAATGTTTGCGCTGTTACGTGCAGTAATCAAATGGTTCATAGGCATTTGTCTTGGAAGGGTATTATGTCTAAACTTAATAAAGTAGGTAACGAAAAGCAATGTTAGTTACCAAGTTTATTTGTTTTTCCTTGTACGATGCAGTAATGATACCCGAGGCCCACGCCTAACCCACCGATGATCATCATCGTCACAATTAGGCAAATTACTACTGCTGTCAGAGCAAAGCACGACGCCAGCCTGCAAATACAATGAATTTATAAACAAGCTGTTGCCTACGACTTTCGCATGGAATTTCATCCTCTTAGAGGTGGCATTACCAAAAATCCTTTATTAATTCAACTGTGCGTAATATAAGGAATCTCTGTGCAAAATTTCCCGTTTCTAGACAAGCTATACCGCACGCCACCACCACCTCAGCGCCAGGCTGGCTTAAATTATTTCGAATATATATATATATTTCAGTTAGAATTATGTACAACTGATTTTCATTAATATTAAATTCTACACGTTTCTCGTATTTTATGTAGACTTACCTTTGTATAATGTACATAGCGTTTCCCAAAATATAGCCCCATGATGCACATATATCACACATCACTATTAAATAAATAATGAATTCAATATGTATAAAGTAAATTAATATCAAAAGTAAAATTCTAAAATAAATATGAATAGAAAAACATGCAAAATGACATTAAAAAACCAAGTGAAAAAATATTTTATTGTAGGTAATGCAATCTTTTTTAAACCCTCGAAAATAACACTTCTCATTGCCGTGCTTAACTTTAATAAATAAATAATTATTCCATAATTATGTATAAGTTAGAAATTTAACTCACTTTATAATAGCGATTGGAAATGTGGAAATATAATGCATATACGAAATTACATTCAATGCCAAATATTTTTATTATTTTTATCTTTTTACTACATAATCTAAAATGTTGACTGAAAAAACATACAATTTCATATAATGATATGACAAAATTTAAAAAGAATTCTTGTCATTCCGTTATTTTTATTTTTACAGAAGTTTTATATTTACCTATACATTTTTTAGTTACGCGCAAATAACAAACACGATGGGTTATACCCTTTTGGAGATGGAAAAGTTGCCAGAGGCTCTTAAAAAGTAAGATTGTATTTAAGATATATTTTCGAATACAGTTAATAAATTATTTATCAATTTATCAATCTCAGTCCTCCGACTTCCTCATCCAGTCATTTCCGGTTACTTTATTCATGTCGTTGGTCTATCTGGTCTGGTCATTACCAGGACTCGTTTCTTCCAACGACAATCGGTTTTGCGAAATTCATGGTTTGCTCAGCGCCACCCGGTCACTTTGAGCTGCCTTTCCATTTAACATAAAATAAATAAATGTATATGGCTCGAACGCCTCTGCTACACAGATAATTAGGCTTTCTTCAATTGAGAGAAAATATTTTCTTGATGTTCTGATGATTCTTCTTGATGATATATATATATATATATATATATATATATATATATATATATCATCAAGAAGAACTAAGTATATATATATATATACTTAGTTCTTTATTTATATAGAGATAATTATATTCTAACATTATTACAAACTAGTATTATAAACTAATATAAAATATAAAAACGCGTCACAGTATGAACACGTCGTCCAGCTCGCCTGTGTGCGGCATGGTTCCCAGGACACTGGCGGCGTTACCTCGCTGGATCGCTAGGCTTAGCCTTTGTGCGAGGTACGCGCCAGCCCTGGGGTCTCCGGAGGCGAGGACCAGTCGCTTCGAAATATTAACAATTATTTTTTTTGTGTCGGACGACCATGGACCCATTGTCTCCACCGCAAGCGCCGCAAACTCGTAATCGTCCGTCAAACACGAGTATTTGCGACGCTTGAGGAACTGGGCATTTTCGGCGGCGGCGCCGGCTTTGCGAGATGTTTTCTGGATGTGGGACGCGGCTAGAGTATCCGCACAAGTGGCGTCCCACACCAGCACTCGGCCCAGGGTCCACGGCACTAAGGTCGCTCCGTCGGGCCTCTTGCCATCGTCCCTCGACATGCCGCTGGGTTCCAATGTTGCCGGCACGGAGGCGGTGGCAAGGGCTCGACGGACGAGGTCGTTAATAGCGCCGTGGCGGTACATTCGGCCGGCGCTCTTTGCACACGAAAGTCCATGGTGTCCGAACTGGTCCACGCCTCGACCGCACACGCAGTTGTGTGGCTCACACACTTTGACCCCGAGACGTAAGCATACGGCTATGCGCAGATGTAAAGGACCCATAACCGTGCCTAGGTTCTCTGAGGGCAAAGCATGTAGCCACTGCTTATATATAAAAATCATTTTATTGTCATCAAAACAAACAGCAAACCAAGATGGGTGACATGCGTGGTCTTCACTCTGGCTGTGTTGGCGATCGTAACTTCTGCCATATCGGTCGGCGTTCTTATCGGCTACACTTACTGTTACTTCGAGCATCGAACTGGCATTAGATCAGGTGAGCATGGGTCGAATAACCACCAATCAACGTCATGTAACCAAACCACCGCACAACAATAAAATAACCATCGATAGATGAGGTCAGGTAATGACAAGGCACACTAATGAACCATCAGGTAACAAACATAACATCAAGCCATGTGGCCATACTGCATCGGTACAAACAGCTATAGATTATAATTATTATTGTTCTCAAATGAATTATAAATGAAACTTCATGCTAGCCAGCAGTGTTGATAGTTTGCTCGTGAGTTTTTTGTACTTACTTCTAAGTACGGTTTATTATCATACCACATACTTTTCGGTAAATAAAAACATCGTGAGGAAACCTGCGTAGGTATGTCAAACACGGTAGTTAGACTATGTATCTAAAATATTCAAACATCTTCTTTTGCTGTATCGTCATTTTTTATTTGTAATTTTTTTATATGGACGTTTGCATTTTTTCTATTAAATCCACCAACCCGCACTGCTACTTATTATAGCTACTTTTCCCACAGATAATGTCACAGCCAACTTTCAAATAGTCCACATGCCCTACACAAGTCAGGAAGAGGGGGCGAGCAACAGCAGCAGAACAATCAATGGGGCTCTCATGTCCAGCGTGCTCATATCCAGGATCCTGAGCGTGGGCCAAGCTCTTATAGAGGACGAGATTGCTACCTTGGACTGACAACTCTCACCTCATACCTGCGTTTAGTCCATAATTATTTCGCATTGATAAAACTGATGTTATATATAATACATAATGTTGCAGACGGTGTAATAGTATTCCTTTGTACAATCATTTACAATTAGCATTCTACACTAGATACAGACAAACTGTAATTTGAGTCTTAACATATACTATATTTTCTAAATATATAGATCGTAGAACGTATTGAATTAATTAGTTTTCGTACTGATAGTACACCTATCCAATGTATTGACTAAATCTTATACTTTTTCTGCTACGCCTTGTAAAACATACGGGTCCAATCACAGCTAGCCTTTGCATTCAATATGATACCAGCGTCGTCGTTTTTCTCGGTTTAAATAGAATGTAGAAACGACTGAAATGCCGACTGTTAGTATTGCACGTTGGTCGTAATGTCACATCCTCGTCTACGTTATACAAACGCTAGTGTGAGTTGTCCTTTATTGATATTATCTATACATATAATAAAAGAGTAGAAAAAACAAAAGAAAAGCGAATCTGTACATTGAAGTTAAAAAAAAAATTTCACTGCACGGACGTTACTGAAGACCAGTAGAGTCCAAAAATATAATTAAAAAAATTCTTATCTGTCTGTATGTATGTATGTATGTACGGGCTAATCTTGGAAACTGCTAAACAGAATTTGACGGCGTTTTCACTGTTTAATAGCTTTGAGTTCGGGCCTCATACTGGTATAAGTCATATCTCAATAAAATGTCAGGATGCTGATATACAAGTTGACCTCTCATTTCATATCATTTGTATGAAAGTGTAGTTCAACATTACTGGTCGTGGCAAGAACTTGACAGAAAGTGACAGAGATGTTTTAAAGCTCATTTATAGATTTATTTTAGCTGATGTATTTCAGGTATTTCCACAAGTCTCGATACAAAAAGTTCGCTATTCGATAATTAGTGGCCCTGTATTAGACCGGTGATCGTCGACAATGTCAATATCGAAGCTGTTCAGGAGTACGTCTGCCTAGGACAGACAATATAGTTGGGTAGGATCAATTTCAAAAGCTGACAGAAGAATCCAATTAGGGTGGGCAGTATTCGGAAAACTGCGTCAAGTCTTTACGTCACCTATTCCACAATGTTTAAAGACAAAAATCTTTAATCTGCCTGTCATGATTACAGCGCGGAGACGTGGACACTGATGGTGGGCCTGATCCACAAGATTCAAGTGGCTCTGCGAGCTATAGAGAGGGCAATACTCGGGGTCTCTATGAGGGATATGATTCGTAATGAGGAGATCCTATGAATAACGTAGGTGACCGACATAGCCGAAAGAATTAGTAAGCTGAAATGGCAGGTCACATCTGTCGTAGTACCGAACGGCCGTTGGGGCAGACGGGTTCTAGAGTGGGACGCGACGTCCCACGCGCAGGTTGGGACGCCCTGCCGCCAGGTGTATGGACGACCTGAAGATGGTGGCCGGAAGCGGCTGGATCTGTAGGGCGTTGTGGCATTCATTGGGGAAGGCATTCCAGCAGTTTGACAGACATTTTGTTGTACAGTTAATTGGATATGCAACATAGGAAGGGAATAGGAGGGGAGGGAAGTCGGATGGAAAAGAATAGAGGGATTAGGGTAAGAGAGGAAAGATGAGAGGGCAGTGGTAAATAAAGGGTGTAGGAAGGGGTGGGTTAAGGGAAGAGGGAGAGGTAGGAGTAGGGAGAGGGAAGGGGTGGGGGAAAGGGTTTTCAACGTTGTGGGAAGGGGATGGAGAAGGAAAGAAAGTGTATGGAAAGGACAAATTGGTTGGGAAGAAATATCACCTAATTTGCACAATATTAAAATATAAAAAAATATTGATTATATGATAATCTTTTAATTCATGATAAATGTAAATGTCAACTTTATTTAAAAAAAAGTGGCCAAGTGCGAGTTTGACTCGCCCATGAAGGGTTCCGTAGCAGCAAGTAACATAATATAAAAGTTATTGTAGTTCGTTGTAACTTTGATCGATGTTTTAATAATAGTATTGTGGTTTACGATTTATGACGTATTAAAAAAAACTACTTACTAGATCTCTTTCAAACCAATTTTCGGTGGAAGTTTGCATGGCAATGTACATCATATATTTTTTTAGTTTTATCATTCTCTTATTTTAGAAGTTACAGGGGGGGGGGGGGGACACATTTTACCACTTTGGAAGTGTCTCTCACGCAAATTATTCAGTTTAGAAAAAAATGATATTAGAAACCTCAATATCATTTTTGAAGACCTATCCACACGTATGGGTTTGATGAAAAAAAAAATTGAGTTTCAGTTCTAAGTATGGGGAACCCCCAAAATTTAATGTTTTTTTTTTCTATTTTTGTGTGAAAATCTTAATGCGGTTCACAGAATACATCCACTTACCAAGTTTCAATAGTAAGTTCTTATAGTTTCGGAATAAAGTGGCTGTGACATACGGACGGACAGACAGACAGACAGACAGACAGACATAACGAATCCATAAGGGTTCCGTTTTTTGCCATTTGGCTACGGAAACCTAAGAAACTGTGGTCCAACGGGCGAAACCGCCGCCGGAACGCTAATTTTTACCCGACTTCAAAAAAGGAGGTTCTCAATTGGATAGTATGTTTTTTATGTATATTAATATTTTTAATGCATAACCACATTAATAGATTTCTTTTAGGGTTTAGTAACACGTAATACATAAGAATGTGTAATGTTAAGTTGTCCACGCGGACGAAGTCGCGGGCAACAGCTAGTCTTTAATATTGGTTTAAAATGCGTAACTTTTTGTAGATGGACTTCTCTTTTCTATTAATGACCCACAAATTAAACTGGACTTTAAAAATTAATCTATTTATTTTGGAAATTCAGGATAAATTATTGCGTTGTAGATAATTCGTAGAGATGAACTAAATGATAGACGTAGTACATTGATAAATTATAGTGAGTATCTTTACTACCAAATTAGATAAATGGAGCAAGAAGCTGGGCATTTGCAACTTAGGTCACAGATGAGTTAATAATTACGTTCGTAATAGATACACCATTTTCTGGTAAAACGAAAATACCTACGCTTTTCATCATCTAGTCCTTCGGACAATACACGCATAAATGTTTCTAAGGTGCTCGACTTAGCGTTGTTATTACTCCGTACAGCGCTCGACGGGCGAGGGCCTTTGATAGTAACGACAATACAGGCAAAAATGTGCCTAAAGCGCTCGACTTAGCGTTTGTTACTACTCCGTAAGCGTACGATATGTGGGCGGAGCGCAGCGGCGATTGATGTGCCGACAGCGCGCGAAAATGTGTCTTAGCGATTTACAACCGAGTCTCACATACTGGGAACAGAGGCAGCTTCAATGTCGAAATCGACCACGTTACTTACCGAATTTTTAGTGAACAAGATGTAGGCGATGTTACTCTCCTGAGACTGAGAAGCGGCCGTGCTAGCAGCACGCTGTGTATAGCCGATACTCACGCTCACGTTCTTGAGATGCAGAAAGTCTCGCCGCATGATCTTCTTCAGATTCCTGAGACCTAAGTAGTCCTACTTAACTCTTTAAGCATTTCTGTTATGTTGAGAAAGATTTGAAGGCATTTTTAAGAGATTAACAAATGAATTAACCGAATACCGAAAGTTTGTGTCACTTTACATAGAATCGTATTATGTTAATAGTATCAGAGGGTAACATTTTTAGGAAATAAAATACAAAGATCTATGCACAAACCGTACAAGTATAACATGTAGACAGCTACACTGATTACTTGTTGTTGTAAATAATAGGTACTCAGTGGTAGGTACTAGTGGGAACAAATGAAATCCAGTTAAAATTATTGTTGAGTGTTGTCAAATTCTGATTCTCTATACGAAATTGAATAAATTTAATCTTCTATTAATAAATCGTAAACTTTGCGTGTCTGTACATTAAATATATTTAAAAAAAATTGGGTGTCTAAGGATAAGTAAGAGAACACATTAAGATCATTTTTGTCCGTTTGTCTATCCGTTACTATGTGACGCATCACGTAAAAACTACTGAATAAATTCTAATCTGGGTTTCCGGAGTAACATTTAATCTTTATTTCATCGCTATCGTCTCACTCAATCAAAAGTTACGCGAATTTATAGTTCGGGAGCGGGAGCGGGGAATAATACTGTTCACGTAATATTTACAGTGTCTGAAAGCGGCTGGAAACGGATGGCGGAGGACGAGGTGTGGTGGCGTTCATTGTGGAAGGCCTATGTCCAGCAGTGGGTATTGATAAGCTGCTATGATGATGATCAGACAGTATACCATCGATACCATTTAGATAGAATGGAGAAAAATTTCATTGTTAAGTTTTATTAAAATGAGGAATGAATGGAACAAAAACATATTATTAGCATCGATCGATTAAGGGAAACGTCGCGAATTTAAAGTTATGAGAGATACAACATTTTTCATAACTTTAAATTCGCGACGTTTCCACAAAAAATCTGTACTGTATAATATTGTTTTGAGGCAACATTATTTGTATTCAGTGTTCGAAGCTAGGTCTTTGTATAAATGCAAATTTACTTTTGCAGAATTTCACGTAGATTCGTGCAGCTGCTCGACTTACTTTTGAATTTAATTTTGCAGTTGAAGTATCATTCCAGTAATAGTTCCTGAACTTGCTTGACTTCCTACTAATATTATAAATGCGATAGTTTGGATGTTTGGATATTTGGATGTTTGTTACTCAATCACGCTTCAACCATTGGACCGATCGTGATGAAACTTGTCACACATATAGGTTAGAACCTGGAATAGGACATAGGATAGTTTTTATCACGAAAAACATCCCATTCCTATGGGAAATACATAATACTTTGTAATGTTAAGTAGTCCACGCGGACGAAGTCGCGGGCAACAGCTAGTATTCTATAAACGTTAAACTATTTTGTCATTCTTTGTTCTTACATCGTCAGTTGAAATAAAAAATAAAGGGCGACACAAAGATTTCTATTTACGCTTTCCACGCTGGGGCGGTGACGGAGGCGGTGATGGCCAGTTAAGATAATATGGGGTTGTATCGGCCTTCTCCGTAAGAATTTATGATAATATCCATCAAACTACAACAATTCTGATAAGCTTTTGACGTCAATTAGACCCATAAAGCTTCTCAGAACATATCACATGACTTGTTAGAAAGTACGAAATGACGTAATTCGACGGATATCATCCGGAATGCTCATAGAGTAGGCCAGCTGGTCTATGTATATCCAATTATCCGAATGTCCAAATCCAGTTATAGAGACAAAAAGTCAAAACGTTTCATTGCAAATATCGATGTACAAAAGATTAGTGCATTGCATCCTTTATTGCTTAGTCATGCCTGTCATGTCCAATTATGGACGGGCCTGTGCTATTTAGAGCCAATTAATATTGATTTAAAGATGCGGAAGTATAATTTAGACTGCTTGTTGATCATCATGCTCTTGTATATTTGGCTAATTTAGCATCCATAATCAGTTAAGATTTTTTATATTCTAATTATGAAGATAAACACATGGACATATGGGTCAGTTCAATAGGGGAACAACTCGAAAAACACAATTCTGCCCATTTATCTTTTAAGTTTTGGACTGTTATAAAAGTGTTTTCTTATGGTTTTATTATGTAATGTAAGGTAAAGTGAAGAATGGAATTTTAAATAAATATAAAATAAATAGTTGCCGTGTGGTTTCCGGTAGAGTAGAATAGGACCACTCCAACTCTTCCCGTGGATGTCGTACAAGGCGACTAAGGGAATACATTATAGAACATCAATCAAGCCCCCCCAATCCGTCTGGCCAGCGAGGGGAGTGTAGGCCAAATCCTCCGTCTGTCTCCGGCAGATGAGAGAGGGTTGTGCTCCTGCAGTGGAGACAAAAATAACCTGATGATGATGATGATGAAAATAAATAGGTATTTCATACACATTCATATACACTTTTCAAATCTCATACTTGGGTTATCTCTTGTATAAGAATTGTACAAGGATAGGACAATTCACAAATATAACATCCAGACCAGGAACAACTTGTGCCAAGATGTCTGTCCCCAGGAGGAATCGAACCCACGACTTCTGGCGCTCGAGTCTAATGACCAAGCCACTAGACCAAGGAGGCAGTGTTTATTGACAAGATTAGTAATTACTTAGTTTATCCTGTTGATCTCTATCCAAACAATACAATACAACTATAGTAACAAAATAAAACGATATCATAAAACAATACAACATTTAAAAGTTTGGAAACCGGCCACTTAGTCAGGCCCTGGCCTCTCGAGATGATAAATTTCGTTCAGCTACATAATATTGTTTAAGTAAGTAATTTTGGTATGTTCTTTTTTTTACAAATTTCTCTGAAATTTGCTGCGATTTCGAATGTCTCCATAACTACTAAATCCGACCCTGATTAAAAGGATTAGCTTGACCTTGAACTTTTTTAGTCATCTCTTTACAAGTACTTGGCCCATATTATTACATTATGAGGCCCGCGGGTGATTTTTTAATAGTTTTTATAATAACCAGCTCATCCGCAGCACATACAAAGGCAAATAAAACTACCTCGAAGATAAAAATTATGTCGTAATGATGAACAAATATCAAATATTTACTGCAGATAAGCTATTAATAGTGCAGATCTAACGAAAATAATCCATTAGCAAGAATATAAAATTGAGGGTTCCATTCTTGTCATTCTGTATCATTTTATTTTGTTACTATAGTTGTATTGTATTGTCTTGCTGCAGATCAATAGGAATAAAGTAAGTACAAGTACAACTAATTTATATCTGGAATTGTAAGGTTATTTACTATCCGAAGCTGCAAACGGGCATCTTGAGAGCAGATAACATCGCCGAGTAATTAACCTTAATAAACCTTTGGAGTGTTATGTGAAATAATCTAATGGCTAAATTAGTGTCTAACGATTCTATGATAAGGACTCGAATGGAATGTCTCGTATGACTATTATTACACTACTGGTCTCAAACCACACAACAATGCAACAGTTAAAATATTCCTATCATATATGTATGCAGAGACCGAGATAGCGAAATGACTTTGCGATAGACGAAGTTGGTTCTACGAGTATTCCCGATGGTTACGGTCAATTTGAGTTGTCGTAGCTTAATTCCTAGTTTGAAATTAGTAAGTGTTATTGAGGCGAACTTTATTTCCTTCGTTCTCAAAACAGCCTATATATTCGTACAATAAAGCGTACATCTCAAGGTTTAGATACAAAGCAGAAGCAGAGAAATATTACTATGTAAAGAAGCCCATCGCCCTCGAAATAAAGCAAGCAGTGTAGTACGAAAGAGAAGCACGTCTTGACGTATAATGTTGTCCCTCTCTCGATAGTTTACGCGCGCATACAAACGTGTACGGATAGGCGGGTGCGCCTGTAATATCTGTTCGCTTGTATGGAGTGTCGGAGGTGTGGCAGACGTATACCTTTTCACCACTAGTACCAGCTGGGAGTCAATTCATTCGCCGGCCGACTATCCTCTCCCGAATAACCACGAACCGTCGAGTCGGTGTCGCTGCCTGGATGCTTGATAAAAACATCAATTGAAGATGATATAAAACGATTAAGCTATTTATCAGCCCCTTTAGTGTTTGCAGATAATTCCATAACTAGCAAATAATTCATAGAAAAAAAACCTAAGATAACTAGGGCACCGACGACCGCAATTCATTAAATTCCCGCAAAAGCAGAGGCCTATGTCTAGCAGTGGTCGATCACTGAGCTAATGTACCTAATGTAGTAACCTTGTATAGTCCACATGTTCCGTGCATTATCTGATCAACAATCGCAATAAACAATCCACAGGTAAGTAGGTATTTGGTTCTCATAATAACCACGAACAATGGTTGTGATTGAACCCAACAAATACGCGTCAAGTGTGAGCTGCGATGGTTTAGCACTGGTTCTGTTTAAGTTCGATTATTATTTTGGTTTATTCCGCTAATACTAATTCCGTAATTTTATCGGTCTTTTTATGGTGTGTGTGGCCGTTTGTATGGGAGAGCTTCTGTTTGGGAGTAAACTATTCTAACAACGGACTCATATATGCGTTTGATGATATTATGAAGGTATATAGAGACGGTTTATGATGAAGATTAATCATATAACTAATCTAAACCGCGTTATCAAACAGGAGTGAAAGAAGTATTGAAATCGTGCGATAATTCACATTCGAGTTTTTGATGAAAAATGGTTAATTGTAGTTATAAAGTCGATTTTTTTTGTATTTCGTAAATATCTAAGATAATTATTCTTTCTTTTTCACTTTTAAAACTAAGTAAGTGTACCGCCCATGCAAAAAAAAATTAAGTAAAATTTTCTCAAAAACTGTGTCTAAGATATTCTCGACAATTGTCAAATCGAAAGATTGTTACTTGTCTATGTAGTAACTCGGTAAACCGTACACCTATGCAAAGTAACGTTAAATTTTAATTAAACGTAATTCTTTCAAAAACGGTTGTTCTGTTTAATTATCATATTAGAAGACGATTCATGTTTTACCTAACTTAGCGCTACTGGGATTTGTTTTCTTTTTTAAATAAAATGTATTGTTTTTTGTAAAATTTAGTCTATGATTTCCCTTAAAATTTGCATGTTATAAAGATTCTGTTTACAGTACCAATTGGTCAGGAAAAAAATAATACAACCCATGCCAAATTAAATATGAAGTAGGTACAATTTACTCAGAAACGGTTGTCAAGTCAAGTGTCACACCGGAGTCACAAGCTGGTGTGACAACGAGTCGGACGAGATTTAATTATCATGAAAGAATGTTTATGCCCCGACATCACGGCATTTGTTTACGTCAAAATAGGGTAAAAAATTACCTAAAAACAAACAAAGTTATATTTGCGGTGCTTCAAATATGCTGTTTACAAACTGAACGTGTGTAACATTTCAACAGGTAGTACCTACACCAAATAATGTTGTTTCTGGTAACATTTACATACAATCCACGGAACTAGGATAGGGCTGCGAAACGCCTGTGTGTTGTAGTTTTTGAGTTAAGACTTTAAATTGCACGAAATTTGAAACAGAATGAATTCCAAACTACACATGTGGTAAGCTTTCTGCATTTAGTATTTTGGGACCTAATTTTTGTTCATATATAAAAACTTATTCTACATTAAGTATTTAGGGACCTAATTTTTGTTTATATATAAATTAGTGTAAAGATTGTGCGGGCTACGCCTTTTATTTAAAACAAGTTGTTAACATTCAATATGAAATCACTGCTTCATCTTGTTGAACCCTAGAAGGATGAGTAAAAAGTTAACTATGGCCAGTGCTCCAGCGCGGGCGCAGCCGCGCTGCCCGGTTCTGCCTGATCGAGTCGAACGAGGCATTCATCGAGCGCGCGCGCCTCTACACAAAATCTCAGTTCAAGATTTCATTCTCTACTATTAAAAGTAAAATATTAAACTGGTATTACAACGTATAACTGGTAAACTGTATACACAGGTTTTTATGCGCGGAATCTTTGCGTCCAGATAATAAATATTAAAAATATTAGTTAATAATTAGTTTTAAATCATAGTTTTGATAGATACCCGTGTTTTTATATATATATGTGAGTACAAATTGCAAGAATATAGAACTACATTTAATATTTTATGTTCTTTGTGTAGTTTATACTGATCGTCGTGTTTAAACCTTTCGTTTCCTTCAGTGGTAATTTTGATGATAATATAAATATGTGTCAAGGTGTACTGAGAGAAAGTTCCAAGTGATATAATATTTAACATCTTATGAAAGTCTTCGTGCACGGTTGATGCAATTGGATGCAGCCAACTCTGACGTCGCACCGTTCGTCGGTAGGTCGCTGTATATCGATAAGGAATTGTAAGTAATTATAACTACACTACACGCTATAGATAACCTATTTTATCCATGGAAATTATAAAAATATTTCTTTATGCACACACAATGCTCAAAATTGTTGTGTGTAAGTACAAATACATTTAGTAGGAAATACACTCATGAAATCACAGTGATTACTCTTGCCACGAGAATAATACCTTTATTTTTAAGTTACTTTACAATTCGCCTCTCAGTTTGCCCAAGCTTTTCAGAATTTCCTTTAATAACCCTGTAATTTCCCTGGGGCAAAAATACCACTTAAAACAAATGAGCATTTTAACAAGAAAAGATTTTTTAAATTGGTCGGGTAGTTTCTGCGAAAACTCAATAATGCACACTAATTTATGTATTTTAACTGACATACGTTTAGAAATCGGCAGAGTAATTTATACTTGTGTTTAGAGTTAGAATAATAAGAGCATCTAGGAGTAATTTTAGGACAAACATTGTCAACGAGTCTCGAGAATATACCATTAATACCTTTCGTTTCATCAAATATTATGAGCATAAACTTATTAATAAACAGGAATTCTTGATTAGTAGCGTTATGTCTTCGAATCAATTTGGGTAGGGACTTTTGACGCTCTCCATTTGTTTACTTTATAATTTCTGAATTATTCAATCGAGAACTTTCAAACATACAATTCTACACAGAAGTGTCCTGTTAGAAACAAATATTGTAATAAATAATATTACTTCAATTTTCTTGTTTACATTTTAGCCAGCTGTTTACAACATCAAATTATGTCTAGTCTGGAAAACGACGTCAATGTCATAGCGCATGAACGTTTTGATGATTGTCTGAATCATCACTTAGAGCCAACATAGAGCAAACAACTGATCTGGTGAAACTTGGTCCAATGACCTTTTTTTACATGATTTATTTATTATGCAAAGATATTTTAACTAGTATATATTATTTCTCCCAAACTTCATAAAAGTATATCTTAGAAGTTTTTCTTATTTTATTATCATAGCGGGCCAGTTATTCAAAGCGACACTTCGTACCCTATGGGTGTTTTTTATGTCAGCCCCTGTACAGAGTAACTACTTCCTACTACTCTGTGCAATATCAGTCATGCACTGAAATGCTGTTCTACGTATTTAGGTAAGTTTGTAAATATACTTAAGTTTCGAAAAAAATTAACCATTGGTGTATGTATGGCATGACCGAGAACCAAACTCGGAACTCCCGACATACGATAGCATTATATCAGGTATTAGTTATCCCAGATTAACATAGATTATATTATCCCGGAAACTTTAATAGTTCAGATGCCTTAGAGCTATCTCTTGACTATTCAAAATGCTAAAAAGATTGCGTTATATGCGCGGTAGAAGTGGTGTGAATAAAATAATAAAAGCACATTTCAGATATATTTGCATTAAAATGCATTGATCCCATCTGCTATAAGCCTTTGCAATACCTTCCGCTCGTCATACACAAAAGTAACTAAGTACTTGAGCACGTAGTCAATTTAGTACTCTCTGACCTGAGCATTTCTTGTAGGTATATCAAGTAGTAGGTAGTGAGTATTATTACTAACGTAAGTTAATCGACTTCTTGGTAAGTACAGAAAGATGGTCAATTTACTTTTAAGCAGGTACAGCTGGCACGTAACGTACTCAGTATATTTTACTGGTCCGGGGTTTACCTGGAACGTTGATGAATCAGTCAGTCGCACATTTTCCTTATAACTATAAGCTTTTATCGCAGTTTTGCACGAGTGTAGTGTTTCTGCCTCGTCGATTTAATTCGCTGAAACACATACTAGATACCGGTCGTTTCCCTTTTGTCGCAGTTTGAACTTGAACCTCAGGAGCTCTTCAAAATTTTTTTGTGGTTTGGAATGATATATACTTTATAAATAAATTGTGATCAATATATAATGACTTAGGAAAATATTGTGCTTCCCCGACAAATTCTAACTTATTGAGATATGTAAGTTATATTTAAGTTACATTCACAATATGGCGAGTGATTAATCAGAAGACTTTATCACAATACTTGTCACTATAAGGAAAACCTGACATAACTTAAAAAATCTAACTATATTTATTGACGAATAGCTTGTCATCTCACGGAGTTGCTAACCGTTTTCCCCGTCCTGTGGAAACCCAGGGAAAGAAATCTTTAGTCCGTCTACTTAGTCTAGACAAAAAGTTTTTTTTAATTCCTGACTGCTTTACGCTTGACCTCAATTTCACCTAATGATAAGTGACCATGAGACCTAAAGGTGAAACGCGCTTAACCAGAAGATGCCTATTTATTCTTCTTTTAAAAAGTATTCCAACATTAAAAGAATTAGGATAATACCACGGTTGAAAATAAGCCTCCCCAATAGAACACCACTTTTGGTGATGGGCTGTCATAATCACAATGTATTTTGGGGGATTTACCATAATCACCACGCTTGGAGGGCGGATTGGTGATTGCAGTAATGATCTTGTACACAGGTGAATGCTGCTGCCCGGGTAAAACTGGGGTACGATGTACAATGGTCAAAGAAAATATATTGTCATCTTTAGATAGTAAGTGCGTTCTCGTCGTGCGTGAGGTGCTATCTCATATCTGTGAATTGATGCACGACGTATTGCTTAAAAGTTTGATATGCAAGTTTCTTAGACAATTGTACATTGGTAATGATGATGGATGATGACTAGTGATTCATGTTTTTAAGTTATAGGTATTCCACTATGTACAGTCACATTCTGAATTAAGTAACTAGCAGCCCTAGCACCATCCAATGATGATAAAGTTGATATTTGAATGAAATTGATCATTTATCAAAGCTCACGGTTCGATAGTTGAGGATAGGTCCAGTCCAAGAAACTGGTCACAAAATTATGTAATTAAAGCAAGTTTTAGGTAGGTACCCCTAATTTTTAAATTGGGCTCACTCTGCCGTTAACTGCAGTTAAGTCGGTAACCTTGACATATTTACCTCCTGATGTCCTCCACGTATGAGGAAAATTAACTTCTGCCACACATTATTTGCGATTATACAAGTTACTTGTATAACCCTTTTTGGGCCTGTTATTAAAATTGGTTGGTTTCCTTGGTTCTATTTCATATTTTCTTCTAGGTTTCCCTCCCTGCGTCGTGTTGCTTACTTAGGTAATACTGAGGCACACTTCGGACACTTGCGCTAAAATGAATGGCAAAATTTATTTATGGTACACATTTTTTTTGCATAGACAAAACGAGCGCTGTATATGCGTTTGTGAGTTATGCCAGTCAATCAGGCGCCATCCAATGTGTTACTGATGTGCGGGGAAGCCGTATGTAGGGTATGTAGGGTCAGGGTATGTAGTTCCTATTACGATATCGTGGCTGAGGGATGCGTAGAGATCTGTTGAAATCCGCTCTCTCTTTATAGGCCGGCCGGTTCGGTTGTTAAGAGCATAGGGCGTTATCTTTGGCTCACGAATTAAAATGTCATAGAGTTGGAATGCTGAAATTATGAACTTCTGAGAATCTACAATATTGCAGCCTTAATTTTAAATTTTTCTATTGTATTTATTGATAAATTATTATTAACTAGCTGTTGCCCGCGATTTCGTACGCGTGGAAAACTTAACATCACAAACTATTATGTATTTCCCGTAGGAATGGGATGTTTTTTCGGGATAAAAACTAACCTATGTCCTATTCCAGGACCTAAGCTATATGTGTGCCAAGTTTCATCCCGATCCGTCCAGTTTTTGTAGCGTGATTGAGTAACAAACATCCATCCATACTTACAAACTTTCGCTTTTATAATATTAGTAGGATAGGATAACAAACTAAACATCATTAATCACAATATTTGGTTTTGTTTTACAATCAGTATTATCCTAATATGAAAAAATTCATGAGCCGTCTTTAAAGTCAAATAAAAAAATCACCTTCTGTCAAACTCCTAGCTTTCCAAACGGTCCACTTTGCTAATGGCGATTGATCTACTTCGTCTAGCTACGTAGGTACTTTTGCCGAAAACCGAAAGGGAAAAGCTACTTCCAGACTAGCAATAAATGTAGAAGTAGACACCTATTTGAAAATATTAAGGATTTTAATGACTTAAGCGGGCCCAAAAAGGAGTTAAACTTTGACACGCCTGCCGTAGAATGATATAAACGAGACATTTCCTGTGAAGACGAGACGTTATTTATGACTTTTATGAGATAAGGACGCCACTGTTGCTGTCCGTAACAGAGAACTGAAGTTAGAGACACACACAACCCATTGGAATTCGAAGGCCACTAATAAAATAAAGGTACGTTATATACGTTGATAACCTGTTTAGCTCAGACGGCAGTTCGTCTTATTCTGTAATCGGAACGGGTTCCATCACAATGTTTCTGTTCGTTTCATGCTGTGTTGGTCAAATTACATATAGATCTATCGATACACAATGCACGTGTTAAGTATTTAATGACATGCGACTTTTTGAATTTTTGGTAAATTAAAAGTTTTCACTTCATTCAAATTACTAAAAAAAAAAACAATTAGGTCCGCCCTAATACGGTCGACCACTGCAGTTCAAACCATAATCGCAGTGAGTCAAATTCGTTTTTGACAAAAACGATGTACCTAAGTGCCAAACAAATTGCGTGCACTTACTGTAACTATTTGTGGGCTAAGATGGTTTCACTTACTGCGTTTTTAGTTTGTATAACAGCCTATTCCGTAAGCAATATCCGTTGAACTAAAAAGCTATTTTGTACTCTCTAACGGGTTATGTGACATGTTCTTCATAATTCATTTATTGCAATATTTGGTAATTTTCAGTCATTGATCAGCAACTTTACCTACAGGGGTGTAGGTAAGATAAGGTAAGATAAGCCTTTATTTCCCAATTTGCATGCATACATTGAAAATACACTTTAAAAGTAATTTGATTTTTACACAACAATAATATCATTCAACGTAAAGTAAAATAAAATTCAACATAAAATATTAATTAATTAATGATGCAATTCATAATAATGTAAAATTAAAACTGAGTACATTCCTATTTATTCATATTATCAATTTATTCATTCGGGAAACCCAATGTTGGGCATAGGCCTCCTCCATTTCACGCCAGTCATCTCTTGTTCTTGCAAGCCTCGTCCAGGTAGCGCCGGCGATGTTCACAATGTCATCGCACCAACGTTGTCTCGGTCTGCCTCGTGGTCGCTCCGCGCCGCGGGGATACCAATGTAGGATTTTCTCACTCCATCGGCCATCTGTTGTTCTTGCCACGTGACCAGCCCATCTCCATTTCAGTCTGCATAGGAGACCTGCAGCATCAATAACTTTAGTTTTCCTTCTTATGTCCTGACTTTTCTTTCTGTCGCTAATGGGGTGACTGGTGAATAATAATAAGGGTGTAGGTAGCAATTAATATAGTAACAATATGAAACACAAAGATACAATATAAATAGGTGTCAAAGTCAAAAAGAATTTCAATCTGATAAGGAACCACCACCCAAAGGTTGCCTGTAAGAAATCGCTGAAAGCGATAAGGCCGCCGTTGTACACTAAATTCATCCTTTTTATAAAAATTTATTTGTTTTGGTGCACAATAAAGAATATTTGAATTGAATTAAATTGAATAAATTTGGAGTCTGTGGTCTAACTACGATAGTTAAACAAAACGACACTGGTTATAAAAGGCAACTGCAATGTAACAAATATTTGAGTTACAATTTTGAACATAAGGTAACATTAGCCGCAAACGATGAAAAATAAAAAAAATTGTAGAACGAGGAACAAGGTAGAAATTTAAAAAAACTTTTTCCAGACATTTCAGGTAAACTAAAAAAAATAGACGAAACCCGCACACTCTGTACTCGTACCACGTTGCTGACAGCTCTAGCAGAAGCGAGAAACATGCCAATTTCCGTACAATCATTAAATTGTCGTTGTATCATTTTGTTACAGAGCGTGAAGATGACTATTCAGAGCATGACTGTAACTGACACACGGGATGCCACAGCCAAACACTTTTGTCGAGGGTAAGTACATACAGACACATCTTTACGCTTTATCCTTTACGGGGTAGACAGATTTTATAGGCAGTTGATTTGTATTTATAAGGCCGTCATTATGCGTCCATTCAAAGAGCTGCTCAGACTTATTTCAAAGAACTCGTTAAGGGAGCAAATCCAGTCTCTCTCATGCAAATTGTAGATAATTAACACTACAGATTCAGCCACAGCTAGAGACAGAGAGGAACCCATGAAATATTAATAATTAAGGACTAGAGATCATTTTAAATGTAGGTATTTCTGCTTTCAATTCATCCTTTCAACCCTTCTCTAGAATGATATTTAGATAAAACGTAAACCGTAAACCACGTACACTTATATAGTCCTAAACTACGATTCGATGTTAGAACATTTTATTCCATCATAAGCAGTCTGTCGCCCATTGTTAGATATTAGGCCTTCCATCGACAATTGAAACTTTTTCGCACTTCCATATTTTTCCCATCATTTTTGGGTAAGTTTACATACGAGTTTATATTCCATTCAGTTCAGTCTCTCCAGTATTGTTTTGTTACTCTGTGGACAGACAGACGGCCAAATATAGCTTCGCTATTGACAGAGAATACTAAATATTACTATGTAAAGAAGCGACACTCGTCTCCCTCCGCTAGTTTAACGTCGCCCGCAAAATACAGCACGGCTGGCAGATCCCATTATACTACATTACACGGCACGCCCCGCGCCGTCCATAAGTTAGAAAAAGAAGCACTTATGTTGTTGACGTTGTCCTTCGCTCGATCGACTATGTTCGCGAGCTAGGTGCAGCAGCACTACAACAGTTTACGCATACACACAAACGTATACTGACATGCTGGTGCGCCTGTAGTAGGTAATTAAATCTGTTCGCTTGTATGGAGTGCTATGGAGGTGAGTCTTTTCACGAAACGCAAAAAAACCGGACAACCAATATTAGGTTTTGAAGGAGGTTTTGGAAGGCCCTCGTCTATCAAAAGTTGGCATATTACGTAATTTTAACTGAATCTTAAAAAATTGCTGAGAAGTTCATAATTTTAAATTTAAAGTTGTCGATATAATAGTGCGTGATGACGAAACAACTACTTCCACATTTAATAATAGGTTGATGCGATGTGATTATTAACATTACATTAGTCTAATGATAGGTCTAGGACAAGAAAACACTAGATATACGTTACCGGAAATACCATGCTCGTTAATGACTTCTTCTTTGAAATTAGTTTAAATACTTACTTTAGGCATGAAGGTACAAATTTTTTGATGGGCGCCTTCTTCCTTTATGGAGACCGCATGTTGCTTATTTAGTTATGAGAACCGACCGTGTCATTCTTTCTACCAAATACAAATTTATATGAGTTCGAAAAAGTTGACGGTGTTTGTCAACTAGCTCCGTATGAGGCGCGAATTTTTTTCCTTCACGCCTCTAGGTGAGGCGTCTAGGCGTGATATCTATAGATAGATAAACTCTTTATTGCAACATGCAGAGTCACCAATAACGCCACCACAAATTAAGGATAACAATAAAATAGGTACAGATTTTTGGAAAGTGTACAAAGGCGGCCTTATCGCTTAAAGCGATCTCTTCCATCTATGTATATTCCATACTGATAGGTACAGCGGAAATCCTATTAAATAGGCTGTTCGAGTTTTTACGACCTTCCTATATAAACGGACAAAATTCTTTTAATTTACATTTCATTTATTTATGTAAGTTTACAGCATTACAATAAGCTAAGGCGCTATAAATAGTCATTTATTATGTTACAAAAGATAGTGCTTGTAAAATATGGCTACCTTATTAAAATTAATAAATAATAAAACAAAAGTAATGAATTAATCGCATCTAGTATTTCCACTCTTCAAAAAATTCGGCGCAACCTAAAGGTTGCCTGTAAGAAATCGCTGAAAGCGATAAGGCCGCCGTTGTACACTAAATTCATGTATGTAATTTTTGAAGTAATATTGGTGACTCTGCATGTAGTCAGGTGTCAGTCAACTCATGTGGTGTGTCTGATATGCCAAAGTTCGTTTAAAATTACGTCACTATAACATATTTCTTCATTCACAAGTCACAATCGAAGGAATGAAAAAAATCGAATTTAATTAAATTTTATTTTTAAAACTGCGTTTCGTAAAATTACTATCAGTCTGTATATATGGACGGACGTATAGGAACATACCACATTATCATTGTGAAAACAATTCACCTGATTTTGCGCAAATTTTTTGCATGTCCGTGCTAATTGTAACGTCACTCACAATAAATGGAAGCAGAAGTAATGTATAAAATACGGAAATATTTAAATGTATATTAATTAAACTAGTGAGGAAATCCTCAAATTACCAGTAGGTATACGTAATTGTAAAAACGATACACGTGATTTTGCGCGAATTTTTTTTATGTCCGCGCGTGATTACTATCCACGGTCAGGGACTGTGGGCGCCACACAACCGGTCGTTTCCATGGTTCGGTATTATAAGGTAGTGGTCAGTTGAGAATCGGTCACTGTGGTGATGAGTCGCATCATCACCTCCCACATTGTACACGGCGCGTGCGTTGACGGAAAAGTAAAGTTACGGGTGATTACGTCGTTGTGACGGTAAACGGTGGCGAATCGATTTATTGATAACAGTGTGAGAGTTTTAGTGAACGATAAAGTTTTATTTCATTTCAATATTCTTTATTTATATAATACTAGGTTACACTTTTGAATTCTAAATATATTAAAATAGACTGTCTTAATGCTAGAAGTTTATTTAGTTTGTTCGAAGACATTTTTTCACATTTTACAGAGAGTTATTTCAAACATACACGCACCTATATTTCATTCCAAATCAATAGTCATATGAAAACAAACGAATTTGCGTCTCAAAAACAAAATATATAATAGTTGGTGTTCCTAAATGAACCGCAAAGTTAACATGGTAATACAAACCTGTATTTGCTGCTGGTGAACCTTTCATGTAAAGGGTGTCTCAAATTGTTTCACGTTTTTGATAATTATTAAAAAAAAACACCAGAATTCATTGAAATTCGTTTTATTTATTAGAGCAGTTTATGATTTATTTTTTTATAAAAAACAACAATTTATATTTCATTCCAGATTAATAGTCCTATGAAAACAAACGCATTTGCGTCTCGAAAACAAAATACACAATAGATGGTGTTCCTAAGTGGACTGCAAAGTTTACATGGTAATA
Organism: Esperia sulphurella; assembly: GCA_947086405.1. Classification (NCBI taxonomy): domain Eukaryota; kingdom Metazoa; phylum Arthropoda; class Insecta; order Lepidoptera; family Oecophoridae; genus Esperia; species Esperia sulphurella. The sequence continues at coordinate 11,080,936 of OX352270.1, read as the reverse complement.
CAAACCTGTTTTTGCTGCTGGTGACCCTTTCATGTATATGTTACCGAGACGTAAATAGCGTTGGTTTTCATAGGACTATTAATCTGGAATGAAATATATAAATACGCACCATCCATCTGCTCACACTCTGGAACTAAAACTTTCAATCATTCGCTGGAGCATCGCTCTTGCAATAGGTTTGTTTTCGTCTGTGATTCTTTGCTTTAAAACATTCATATTGGGTGGCAATGCATTGTAAACTTTACTTTTTAAGTAGCCCCAGAGGAAAAAATCAGCAGGCGTTAAATCTGGGCTCCTCGGTGGCTAGTTTATGTCTCCTCGGCAACTTATTACTCTTTCAGGGAATAAATCGTGAAGCGCAGCTAAGGACTCATTTGTAACACCTGTCACACCTCCCGGAATATGTCTTACCTAGTTACAACAATGTATATGGCATGCGAACGTGGGAATATATGTTACCACTAATTGTAAATGAATTGCCGAAAGATATACAAAATACCTATGTAAACAGTAAAAATACAAAAATGTAATAAAAAAACACTACCTTCAGTAGAGGAAAACAAGTAAGAATAGGTTATTATATAAGTACAATTTAAGGTTGCATAGATACATTTATTTTGTCATCTGTTCTGTACTTAACGCTCTTTATAATGTACAACAAGTGTTAGCATGGTCCGCTGTGACCGAGCGGCCTCACCGCACATAGGACAAACCCAAGAGGTTTATTATGTGTGAGTTATGTAAGACATGAGATGTATTTTCTTATTAATGTTAAATAAATAAATTAAAAAAAAAAAACATGGGAAGTGGCTTCATCTTGCTGGAAAAATGTGTTGCGGTTGTAAACAATCTGGGTTTGTATTTCTGTAGCCAGAAAAGTCCGGATCATTTGGCAATATCGATCAGAATTCAAAAACGAAAAACAATTTGAGACAACCTTTACATGTTACCGAGACGCATATAGCATTGGTTTTCGTAAGACTATTGGTTTGGAATGAATTGTAGAATTGTGGTTCGGAATATCCATATTCTGTGACCAGAGGTCATAGGATTTCCATGAATTCAGAACTAAATACAATAATGATAGCGTCGTATCCTATATGTCGGATATGTAGTACCATGGGGAAATAAAATTTTCTATAGGAAAAACATCGCATGTAGCACCGCGGGGTAGACATAATCAAAAACACAATCAAATCAAATAAAAATAAATTAAAACTACAAATAAATTTAGAAATTGTGAAAATATAATGCATAATTTGGAACCTAATTATGTATTGACTTGACTTCTAGGTAAAAGTTGGTGGTACCTTAAATATAAAACATAAAATCAAATTTGAAAAGGAATTTTATACCATCTACTAAGCAGTACCTACGAGGGCTCTAACCACACACAAACCATTTTCCACCCGGGTTACTCACAAAATGAACTCCTGAATTTAATTAAAGATCTAAAAGTAATTTCAAGAGAAATTTTATTACGTGACGGAGTAACAAAAAATTTTATAACCGACATTGACATTAAAATAATAAAGAATCCAATTCGACATACTTATACCTATAAATGTAGGTATGTACGTGTGTATGATTAACCGCCTCGTTGGAGTACTGACGGTTAGACTCGAGCGCCAGAGATCGTGGATTCGATTCTAGGGTTAAACAACTTTGAACAAATTGGTGCCGGCCTGGATGTTATATTTGTTAATTGTCCTAACTTACCTACTTATCCCAGCTTTCTTGTGACGGGCAGCAGCATCGGTTGTACGTTAAATTCCATATATTGAGATAACTAATCCGCCAGCCCAGCGCGGTGATTAAGACATAACCCTCCAATTGATCTCGGATAGGCTTGTGGTCCAGCAGTGGACTATTATACTCTGTTGTTGGGGACACCTACGAATATAAGATTAATTTATTTCACTTCGATATCTTAAAAACTCAATTTATATTAACTTTGATTGTTCACGGGGTGAAAAGCGGGCGAAGGAAAGTCGCTTTGCGACGTTTGTCAGGATCGCGCAAAGTGGGGATACATTCGCCTCTGCACGGAAAAAAAAGATTTCTTACACCAATGCAAGTTGTGTTTATTCAAGAGAATATTGTATTCCATATAGGGGACACGATATTCTCTTAAATGTAGAAAATGATATTGTTAAGATTATTGCATCCCTCTGAAACAATATATGTAGACTGGAGAATATTTCTTAAAAGAATATGGTTTATTATTAAAAGAAGTACACTAGTTTTCTTGCTGTTATAATAAAGTTTACTTGGAATGATAATACCTATATAATGTCAGTTTAACAATACGCATTCTTATTTGAAACATATGGTTGACTTATTTGAAACAGATTTTTCCAACAATAAACTGCCTTATCTCAATACAATGTATTTTTTATATAATAACTTGAAATAATTAAAGGAACAATGTTTTCATATTTCTCCAACAAAAACATCAAAAATATACATTGTTAGATGGATACACTGAAAGTCTTTCTTAAAAATAAACTTTCTCAGCAAATGAATTGAGAAAATTTCAGTTGATAATTCGAAATACTTAAACCAACAATATGTATTAATCATCCAAAGCTTCCATTGTTTTGCCATTAGTTCAATTAAAAAATAATATTGTTTAATCAACAATACCGCTTCATGAAGTCGACAACATTAGGATTCTTTCAATAACCTTTTTCTTATAGTTAATACAAGTATACAACTGTTTTAATCTAAGATAATTTACTTGATTCAAGAAAACAGCTTGAAAATTTTATTTTTTATATTCAATAAAGCTGAAATTGTTAATTTAAGCATATTTTTACTTGGGATGCCTAATAATATTCGTAATCTTGGTTTGAGAAATGTTTTTTTTTTCTGTGTGCCTACCCCTCTGGGACCAAGGCGTGAGCATTATATATGTATGTAGTGTTGCTATACGGGCCGTTGTATATTTGTACAAAAATCTAATTATAGCATTACTTATTAAAAGATGTTCTAAAAAATACAATATTTGTATCCCAAAATAAGAATGACTACTAGTTTATACATAATTATTTTCTGTTTTTCTATAAACTGGCTCCAACAATCTAGAAAATACATTGATTTATTACTTATTTATAGTGTAGGTATATCACTAGAAGATTTTTTACACCACATAACAAAACATCAACTAATCAATATACACCTATACCTTCTAATGTATAATACCTATTTATACAATCCGAATTTGGATATAATTTACATTTAAGTGTAAAAATTAACAGAAGCACTTTTTAAGTCCATGTTAAAAGAATAGTTACGCAATTTTTTGTCAAATTAGCACATAGCAAGAGTATAATGTTATAAAAATACCTATAAATATTCATTTTAAAATAACACAAGCAGATGGAGTTCTACTACTTTTTATTTTTATAATCACTACTACCTATTGTAATCTTAAGTTAAATGCAACAACAATACACAATTATAAACCATACGACCATTTGCCGTGTGGTTCCCGGCTTAGAATAGGGCCACCCCTATCTTTCCCGTGGGTGTCGTCAAGGCGACTAAGGGATTGCACCAGGGACGGGCAGCAGCATTCTCCTGTGTGTGTATGTTAAGATAATTACTACGATCACCAATATGCCTGCCAAGCGTGGGGATTATGGCAAATCCCCCAATGGACATCTAACCAAATGTGGTATTCTATTGGGGAGGCCTATGTCCAGCAGTGCTGATGATAAAACCATATGAAAGGTAGGAAAGAAATAAAAACAATTTAACAACTTTGCCAAGTACTGGTACCAACCAGAAGACGAAAACCGTGGTGGGTCCTTCTTCCTTCTTCCACCTCCCGACTCCCCCTACACTTCCATGACCACCTCCACTCCCTTTCTATTCTCTCCCTCTAAATGTAGTCCCAACTCATCGCAATCCGAATTCCGCCGATCATAGTTCTTTGTTGGCTGAATATTCGAGCGTTTCAACCGCCACCATCACCCTCCCCTTCAAAAGTAGAAGAAACAACACCAGTTCATCGTTTGTATTATAAAATAAGTTTCTGGTCCGTGCACACATTCTGCACAGATGAAATATTTAATTAAATATATTATTTTTCATCAATTTTGGAGGTGAGGATCATGACGGCAGTTGAAACGCTCGTGTTTTCACCCTGTTGTTGTATACTAAATTTATTTGGGTTTTTGAACCATAAATTAGCATAACTTTTCACCGAGTGAGACGATTGCGATGACATAAAAACTAAATTTTATTCCAAGTTAGGCGGTAAGCCCTGTTTTTCTAGAAATTTTAATGAAATTGGGTCAGTAGTTTTTACGTGAATGTTTTTACATGATTACGTTTACAAAAAAAGATTTGATAATCATCATTTTGTTCTATTTGTGTGAACAAACATATATAATATTGCCCAAATAGGCAATAATTTCATTTTTGCAAATATTTTCAGTGTTTTAACAAGTAAACACACTGAGTTTACTGTTTTATTTGAAGATATGCGTAAGTTAGAGAAGATTTGCCTGAGGATGCGAATTGGAGTATTTTTCTAAAACTACTTTATAAATTACGTAAGCGACTTAACCGATTTCTATGAATGTATCAGCAAATAACCAACGGCAAGGCCAACTTGCCAAAGTAACCCGAGGGAACTTGTGAAGCTAAAAAAATTACCATCAACGGAGTACTCGATGTGACCGCATCTAAGGGCACTTTGTAGGTCGTTATACTTCCTGAGTTTACTATTATATATAATCTAAACCAGTTTATCTACATTATATCGTGTTTCATACAAAAAAACAATGGCTTAAAAAGTACTGGTTGATAAAACATTAGCAACCATGAGAACAACTATATTTTTACATCAGTTCATATTTTATTCAAGGTTTAAAATTGCCACCTGTGATACGTATTTACGCTTTAAATAATAATACATTTTAATTACAATAGATTATTTTAATCGTGCAAAATTAATCACGAAATTGGTATTGAATTAATAAATTGCTCTATGATCAAAATATTTGTAAACAGTGAAGCAACAAAAACAAAAAAATATATACAAAATTTATTTCAGAAATTTGTGAAAAATAGTCGAAAAGTGGCCTAATTTGTGGAATTGCAAACCAATGGCTTAGTACAGTTAGTGCGCTTAAGATAAATTCTCAAGTTCATTTAAAATTGAACTTTATCATCATTGCATAAGGTGCTAGGGCTGGTCATTTAATTCGGAATGTGAATGTAACTAGCTCAAAGAATACTCCCAGCGCATACAAGAAACCCTAGGTTCGTTATGGTATAACTATTCTATTAAATTAATTTAATTTATGACAGTATATTTTACAACCTATATTTTTTTTTCATAAAATTACAAACATTAACTGATAAATTTGAGTTTTATTTTTGCGTCTTTATTGAAGTGTGTTTAAAATGTGTGATAAAGAACTTTTGCGGAAGAGTTCGCTAAAAAGCATAGACAGACCAACACCAGGGAAGAGGAATCCTCGGCATGTCCTCATCAGAGTACCAGATTCGCATCGAGAAAGGTGGGTATTACTTGTATAAGAATTAAATTATAATAGTTGAATGGTGAATAATAATTGAATAAAATGTTATGGTTTGATGTCCTAAACTTTATTAAATTAGGTACTCAAATGAATGGATTATCGTCATGTAATGGATTATATTTTAGGGGTTTCACTATGAATAGTTTGAAAAGTAATTCCATCAGTATTGAAAACTACTACTAAAACATGGGACATAAAACCACGTAACACTCCAATTTGCCCTCAATAAGACTGACAGCTATTTACTGACAACATGTCCATAATTAATATTTTCATTAACTTATTTTAAATGTACCGACAATGGAAGTATAACCATTCACCAATTAAATAGACCATAAATACCACTGACCGGTGGCGGGCAGCAGCGTCGCTGATACGAGGCTACGGCTATGGCCATAACGTCTGGCCAGCGTGGCCGTTATAGGCAAAACTCCCTCTTGAGCAGCAACAGAAAAACCACGACCCCCAGTTCCGGGCAGCCCTACTATTCCTGGCTGAAGAAGGTGGCCGGAAGCGGCAGGACCGGGTGTGTTTTCGTTCTTTGGGAAAGGTATGTCCAGCAGTAGACGTCTCAGGGCTGATATGAAACTAATTTTTAAAAGGCCCGGTCAAGGTACATATGATTTAAACGACACCTGTTCATTATACTCCGTAGTTGTGTGTTGTTTTGTTGTTCCACTCCGTTTGATATACTAGTTGCCTTGCAAGAGTTGCAAGTCACAAAAACCTTAACCTTACAAACAAGTTCGCATTGGGAAACTAGTGACGTCATACACTCGTAACACTGATTACTTGCACACTACATGAGTAAGGAATAAGAAGGCAAGCAAGCTTCGTTCTTTATACTTTCTTGAACATAGCATTTCTATAACTAAGTAGGTACTGTCTGTATTGTTATATTGGTGAATTCTCCTGTCTTTGTCTAATTCCTATCGTACAGGAGAAATTTTTGGCGAAAACAACCCCTTAGCAATCTCTGCACGCAGCATTCGTAGGCATTTGGTGGAAGAGAAGTTGTTCGGAAGGATAGCAAGGAAGGTACCCATGGTCGATTGCGCCATAGGCAAGCTATCACATTCAATAACACAATATAAAAATCAACTTTTAGAGAAAAAATTAAAACCTACATAAAATTATTATAATTTATAGTGCGAATACGTCGTCCAAGCCTATTTCATAATACAACAAATTATTTCAGATTTATTCGTATTATAAATTTCTGAAACTAAAATTCGTTCTTAATTATATGACCACCACCGTATATATGAAATCTAGGTAAGAACTTATGTGTAGATGAGTTATCAGTTTCTGTATTTCTAGTTAGTAACGCCCGAAGTATTGTTCTCCGCAATGTCACAGCTAAGAATTGCTCAGTGATAAGAAGCAGGTGTTTTTTCGAGTAAGCATTGGTTGGTCAGTACTAGTACCTAGTAATATAATAGTAGTAGTATATAAAATAATAGTAGTAACTAGTATGTATTTAAGTAATAATTTGTCAGTTCTAAGTATTTCAATTCAAAATTTCAATTACCTAAAAAATTATGTGAAAATCATTAAACAATTGGTTTTGTGCAAGTACGTTGAGAATTTTATATCTGAAAATTAGTCTTCAAAACTCAAGTAAGACACTTTTTCCATCCGTGTGTAAATAAATATATCTAGACAAACCTTTGATAACAAATCTAGAACAATGCCCTATCCTACTTCATTATTAATGAGTCATTCATTCAATCATTGCATTACGTCGGCTAGGTACACGTGTTACTCCAACTCCATTTCGGTTGCTATGCAATTATATACAAAATAGCGTTTGTAACATAATAGCAGCCAATATAGGGTTGGGAAGTTAACACGTGTAGCCGACAATTAAGGAAACAAAATTTGCTCCCCAAGGGCGGAGGGGCTCACCAAAAAGTGTGTACCTTCTGTTATTAACACATCAATAACGTAGTTGTGTGAACTTGAAAAATAAACGCCATCTTGCTTCATACCTAATAAACTAGGAACTGCATGAGTTAACAAACATAGCGAAGCAAAAAGTTGAAGTAACGCTAATGCCTTTTAAAGTGGCGCTCTCTATAAATCAATGCGTTACTAAACAATAATTTTAGTTGTACTACTGTGGAGTTTTATACACGAATTAATATTCAGTACACACACAGATTACTACCTTCCTTCCCACCAATCTTCCCACAATCTAATGATGTCAACAGCATTGTAGACTATACATTAATTTAAAGGAAGAGAATCGCAGTTCGGATTAGGTACAACTAGGTGCAGAAGATAGATCGATATATTTTATTATTTTCTATAGTAAACTTTGAGACACCATGCAGTTATAATATATATTTCTATTACGTAACCAACCTATACTGCAATATATATTAATATATCAATGATATAGGGGCAGAATATACATTATAGCATCGTCTTCGTGTGTGGTATCTTGCTATAATAATATATATTATCTTACAGCATAATAATATATTATTGCTAAATCTGTACGGGATTTAATCAAATGCATTTTATGAAGCTGAACTACTGTTTTTAATTAGCTATATCACGGTGGAACGAACCGGCGTGAACAGCTGCTTCTTCTATCGATTTTCACGGTACCCGCAAGCAGGTTCACTGCATAACCTCTGCAGTTCGCGCGTACGTCACTAGAAATGCTAAACATTGTCTAATCATATCAATAAACAAACAAAATCGCTAGTTTTTTACAAGAAATTTTACTGTGGAGGTGCTAACATTGTTTTCTCAAACTCTCATCGAAATCTGATGGTAGTTCGTGTATAGGTTATGTTTTGATGTGATTGCTGTAATTTCTAGTGTTTATAGAACGATGGATCACCCGTGGAGTGGTGGTTTGCACAGAAGGAACTTCATTAGTGCACATGTAGATGATACGCAGGACAATATGCGACTGGTATCGCCTATAAATAGGTTCGGTTTATTTGTAGGAAATATCAGTAGCGACGACGATTTTCCAGAAAAGTGAGTAGAGTAAGGATTTCACTTTTAACACGATTCTGAATAAAAGTTTATAAGTTTATGAATAAAAAAAGCTCTGTTTCTTGGTGGTCATATATTTACTATCATGTCATGTTGTTCTGGTTACAATTGCTTGTATTGGATTTAATATTTGATCTACTTATACATACAACTCATACTTTCGAAATTTTTTTATATAAAAATGTGAAATATACCAGTATAATAATGAGATCCGATAATAACTACCTTGTGTATTACTGTGCTGGGGTCCTTATCGCTATAACTTGGTAATATCAAAGGTAAACTACAAGTATTATACAAAAGTGAAAATATACTTTCATAATAATGAGTTCCGATAATAACTACCTTGTGTATGACTGTGCTGAGGTCCTTATCGCTACCATACTTGATTATATCGAACATATAAGGCAAAATCTCATAATGCATATGCAATAAGTGCAGTACCTACTAAAGAGTAGGCAAAATATGGTCAATTTTAAAACGATACCTTAGCCCTATTTGTTAAGCGCCATAAACAAAAAGGATGTCACAGTACTGCATTACTGATCAGTAAAATTATTGCAAAAACAATATTTTAATAAGAAGTTTTTTTTTATATATATTTTTATTGCTGATGGGTTTTCGCTGATTATTTGTTTATATAGTATACACAAATAAAGTTTATTTATTTTGTGTATTTTAAAATAAAAACTATACTACTATTTATAATTTAAAAAAAAACATAAAAGAAACAAAACGAGTAGTCAGATGATATGGTCACACTGGGGTTATGTCCAGAATGCTGGCAACGTCCCCTCGTTATATGGCCAATGAGGTACTAGCCAGCCCTCTGGTTACCGGAAACCTCTATGAGGCATGCAGAAAGCGCATTAAAACTCAGGGCCCCAGTGTCTCCACGGTGATTTGTATAAAAAGGAAAATGTTTAGAAGTTATATGAATTAAGCATTTAGGTACCTATCATTATTATATTATCATTATCCTCTCAATGCCTTTTTAAGGAACACCAACTGACTACTAAACACAAGCTGATCGGTAAAACACACGTGTTTAGGAAATATTACGTTGAATTTCGATTTCTGTATCGAAATTACTTCTAACTACTCGACACTAGATGTCTCTGTGACTAATTATTCAAGCTCGATAATTAGATTGTTTAAATATACGATTAATTGAATAACAGAGAAGACTATACTAGGTGATTCAATTACTACAGATACCGCTTAAGCTAACTACAAAAAAAGTAAATATTTACCAACTTATATTGCCCGCGTCATCTCCGATTATCAGATCTTACGTCATTATTTATTATCCCTCCTTCCTAGATAACAGTCGATAAAGGCAGTCCTTAATTGATGATACATACTTAATATTATAGTGGTATTTTGACAACAATCCTGTACAATAACACTGCTAAAGTGGCAAAAGTGGAATCTGATGAATGTGAATGAGACTGCCTAGCAATATATGTATTGATTTGACGAGACCAAATAGAAAATACTTTATACAATTTCACTTTGTACTAGTCCACAAGTGGTTATATGTATCGTCCGTTTAACAGTTACCTACTTCATCATACTTATCTTGGGATTATTTTGTGTTAAAGCAAGGATATATAAAGAATTAGTTTATTAATTTGTGTGTTTACTTCCAGGCCTTACAAATTCAGGACAAAACTGCTGATCACGGCACTGGTGATCCTCGTCGTCGTGTCTGCGTTATGCGGGTACCTGATCGGCAATGCGGACCGGAACCGGAGGACAGTAGAGCCTCCTGACCCGGTGGACCCGCTGCTTCCTTCTGCTTCTAAGCTACACGTGTTTCAGAGGGCAGCTGTGTGCACAGACGCACCAATATGTTCAAGTATTGGAAGGTTAGTGGAACTTTATAAATATCAGCTTTTATTTCCGGCGGTGTTGCCACGTTACTATTTCTATGGGAACCCAATATCTTTACAAAGAAAAAATATGTGGATATGCTTTATGAATCATTTAGCAAAAGATTACAATCGGTGTAAAATTGCATCGTTCGGACAACGTACTGTGTAATTTAGATAAAAAGTAAGTAGATGGAAATCACAAGGCTAATGTTAGTTAAGAGGGCCTCGTTGAAGTCTTTCGTATGAACTGACTGCGTTGAAGCAAAAGACATCAACGCGCGCACTATTCTTTTAATGACACCTGATGGTTTTAGACGAATATTAATTACACTTACAGGTCATACCATGAAGGAAAATAATTTTTCGTACTTTATAAGTCACCTCTAAGTGTTTACCTTCATGACTGAACCTATTTGGTTATTAAATTAGATAACAGAAGTCATCTATCTGTTTGGTTATTAAATATAACCAATTAGTGTCAATCATGAAGGTAAAAACTTTGAGGTGACTTATGAGGTATGAAAAGTTATTTCCCTTCATGGTATGACCCTTAGACAGCTTACAGAGTATCATGGAATTTAGCACATAGGTACTTAGTTCAAGTATTGATTTCAGGTATAGCGTTTTTTCATTGAGAGCACTCTGACGATTTCCTCAAAGTTCTATAATATCAGTTTTTTTTTATAAAATCGCAAAACTTGCTATTATTGTAATATTTCTGCAAAAGGTATTACGTAGGTATTATTATTCGAGTGTGTTATTTCTCGTCTATAAACCTTAAACCTTACATTTTTGGAGAGGTAAAGCATCGTTAAACCCATTTAAATAGACTAGCTATATAAATTACCTCACGGTGGGTTGGAAACATGAAATTTATACATAATGAAGTTAGTCGTACGCACCGTATCGTAAAATTTGACATAAAATACTTTTATAGCTGAACGGGTAATCTTATTGAACGGGACAGCAGCGGCAAAACTCCGTATGCAATTTATATTTACGTCAAAATTCGTATGTATTATTAGCAAACGCCCGCGGCTTCGCCCGCGTAAAGCAAGTTTTTATTTCCCGAGGAAACCATTTTTCCAAAGGTAACATGAACCTACATTCATAAACATGATGTTATGTGTAGTACTAATCAAAAATTATGGTGATCAGTTGAATAGCCGAGCCGTAAAAGCGTAAGCTACAGACAAATAAACACACAAACACTCTTTCGACTTAATTATATTAAAGCTGTTGCCCGCGGCTTCACCTGCTTAAATAAAGGGTAATTGTTTCCAGTCTGAAAAACCCCATGGTAAACCAAGCTATCCAACAGTGAAAACCAATTCTAATCTATTTAGTGGGTCTGGAGAAGAATCTGGTGACGTTATCATTATCACAAATTATTTAATCGACGTATTCACTTGCAATGTTTTAATCGTTTTATAGTTTATCATCATATCAGCCCTGCTACATCCACTGCTGGACATAGGCCTTCCTCAATAAACATCACCACACCCGGTCCACCGCCAACGAATCCTGCTGCTTCCGGCCGCCTTACTAAGGGCGTAATCCTTTATACTTTAAATGTATCAATAGGTTTGGAGAATACTACTTTTGAACTTCATTTTACCCCCTTAGAACATCGTTTTTTGAAACTTTAAAACCCGTGTGGAATCATTAAATTTACAGTTACTCATACAAAGTTCAGATGATAGGAATAATTAATAGTTTCACTTCATATAAACTTTGAACCCCCATTTTATCCCTTTTTAGATGATGAATTTTGAAAACCTTTCATTAGTGGGTACGTAAGCTATGTAAGGAACCTTAGTGCGAAATTTTAAGTTACTGAACCCTCGGATGCAGACGAATACTTTTGTCCACCGTAGGGGATGGTTTTTCAAAAACTGTAAAACACGTGTTAAATCATTATGTATTTAGAGTATTCCTACAAAGCTTCGAATTGATAGGAACACCAAATAACTTTTCTTCATACTAACTATGAACCCCTATTTTACCACCTTTGGGGTTGAATTTTGAAAACCCTTCGTTAGTGGATGCCTGAGCTATAAATTATAAGTTTCTATGGCAATCAGTTTGGAGATTACTACTTTTGAATTCCATTTCACCGCCTTAGGAAATGGTTTTAAAAAAACTGAAAATACATGTTGAATTATTAAGTTTTAGAGTACTCCTACAAAGTATCAAATTGATAGGAAAATCTAATAGTTTTTATCGATATAAACTTTGATCCCCTATTTTACCACCGTAGAGGTGGAATTTTGAAAACCCCTTTATTAGTGAATGCCTGAGCTACATTAGGAACATTTGTGCAAAATTTTAAGTTTCTAGAGCAATCGGTTTGGAAATTACTACTTCCGAACTCCATTTCAGCCCTCAGGGGATGGTTTTTCAAAAACTGAAAAACAGGTGTTCCATCGTAAAGTTTTTAGAGTACTCCTACAAAGTCTCGAATTGATAGGAAAATTTTGAATTTTGAAAAATTCTTCCTTAATGCTTGCCTATGCTGTATAAGGAACCTTCGTGCAAAATTTCAAGCCTCTAGGCTCAGCGGTTTGGGCGGTGCGTTGATATGTCAGTCAGTCAGTCAGTTTCTTCTTTTTAGATATTTAATATCCAGTATATCGACGGCCTATATTCAAAAAATAACGTCTATAGGCTAATATTTATTCTTCATTATCATCATATCAGCCCTAGACATCCACTGTTAGACATATGCCTTCCCCGATGAACGCCACCACACCCGTTCCTCAGCCCTTCATATCCAGCCGCTTCCGGCTACTTTCCTCAAGTCGTCGGTCCAACTGGCGGCGAGGCCTCCCACCCTGTGCATGCCGATCCGCAGTCTCCACTCCAGAACTAGTCTTCCCAACGGCCGTTGACTCTGCGATAGATATGGCCCACCCACTGTCACTTCAGCTTGCTGATCCTTTTGGCTATGTCGGGACCTTCGATCTTCGTCGGAACTCTTCATTACGGATCATATCGTTCAAAGAAACCCTGAGCATAGCCCTTTCCGTAACTCGCTGAGCGACTTGAAACTTGTGTATTAGACCCACCGACAATGTTCACGTTTCTGTGCTGTGTAGGTCCTGATAGGTAGGTAGCATTATTTAAAGACTTTTTGTCTTTAAACATTCTTGATGATTTGATGTTCATAACTAATTCACGTTATTATACCTTAAATATCTACCTTTCACAGTATTTAATTTTACCCTATATAGTTACTTGGTAAGGTAATAAAATACTATCATTGCGAAACCTATATGAAACACATTATTCTTAAAATCGTATCTTTATGAATGACTCAACAAGGTAAACATTACACATAGCATTCTGTTTAATTAATTTAAACTTATCAGTATATTCAGCGATAATATTATACAGCAGATTAAATAACAGCCGCAGCAAACCGTAATCGTCGTGTTTTCGTTAAAAAAATAAACGTAAAAATAACAGAGAATATCCAGTTCCATGTTTTATAAAAAAAACATAATGTTTCTAGTTTTAACATCCATTTTAATATATTTATATATATTAAGGATTATAATAAGGTCAGGTGGACGTCTAATGAATTTAAAGCAATTAAAGCTAAGTCACGGAGCGCTCAAGCGGCTGTTAGTCACTAAACACTAGTTCAGCTTGGTTTTGCACGTACACATGTATAATCTGCAGACTGATCTTTTTATACAAGAAAATTTCCCCAGTTTTCAGGGAAAATAAACATGGGAAATTTTCTTGAAAAATCAACTTACGATATCAGAAGTCTGCAAATTCTTGTACCTACTCCTACAAAAATACCTACTCCTTCATAACATATTCAGGCTCAAGTATCTATAGGTAAACCAGAAATATTAGTACCTATATAAGATATTTATCTATATACATATATAAAATGATACCCAATCGATCACGCATAGAATAAATTTAGAATTACATGCCTTAAATGAAGAAGATCACCACAAATAAATGATTAAGTGAAAATCCATCAGTCGATTCGGATGAAACCGCAGGCAACAGCTAGTATTTGAATAAAATATATAAGATGAAGTGCTGTTCTTTAACATTAAAAAACGATATTAGTAGTCTGTACGATTTCCTAACCTCGTCGTCACAGGTGCAAAAAATCTTTATTTCTTGAAAGGAGGTTTATATTCCGCGATGGTATCACAAGCCGGCTTACCCACACAAAGAAAATGTATAAATAAACAAACCGCCACTGCAATCGGGTCGCGCTACGTGCCTCTCCACCAATCACGTTTCGAGAACTTTATCGACGCGCATGCGGTCACTGACGTGTCTTCGGCTGGCTATATAAACGTCGCCACCACCAACACACCAAACATTTCGTGAAGTAAAACCATCTGACACACTGTCAAGTGAATAGCGATTTCTTGTAATTCTTTCAAAATATACCTGTAAATATGTCCGAAGCATTCTTTGACGAGTACGACTATTACAACTTCGACCACGACAAGCATATTTTCTCCGGTCACAGCGGCAAACAGCGCACCAAGAAGGAGGTGAACGAGCACACAAACCACTTCGATCCGTCCGGCCATTCCAGAAAGATCGTCACGAAGCTAGTCAATACTCAGAACAATAAGAAGAACTCGAATAAACAATAAATGGGTATGTGAACTAAGACCATGGCTTGTAGAAGGATTTTTGATATGCCGAGCGAAAGGAAGTTAGGGCGGATACCCGAGGAGAGTACGGGTGGCCGTCTGTTGCCGAGATCAATGGAACATCCAATGCGATTTCTACTGACGCAGAGTTTCTACTTCGCACACCACGCCAGCAAGACCCGGTGTCGACCGAAACCACGCCACAGATAATCGAAAAGCCACCGGCATTCTATTTTGGACCCACCACCGTTCCAGCGACAGATCTCAACTCTCAACTGGGCTGAGCTTGTTCTAAAGCTCCAAATCCACTGTGTTATTATTTCCTAGTTAGATTATTACGTTTATTTGTATCTTTCCTGAGGTACGCCTGACTGTAATAATAATTATAAGGTTAATAAAAATAGTAACGTTATATTATTTTGTTGTTTCTTTTGTCTGATAATGCGGATAATGTCAGCTGACGAGGATGTTGGCAGTGTCACAGATAACTAAATTGCTCTGTGTGCTTTGTTTATGTATCTTTATTATGTATTGCTCGCACCTACGCGCTCGCTGGCTCATGTTTACACACAAAAACAACCTTGGGCTGAGGCAGCCAGCCAGTAGCAGCTGGCCTTGTACGATAGTTATTATCGGTATCGCAGTCGACGATTCGTTTACTGTTTTGTAGGAAAAATCCATTGATTATTTGTTAAATTATCATCATTCATATTGAGAATCATTTATATTTCTTAGTAGGTATAGACAGATTTTATCTATTTGATCTTTAGGAAGCTAAAGATAGGCAGATAGCGCAAATTTATAATATTAATTTGTTATACACACATACTCGTACACAATTATGAGTGACTAGACTATCTAGACATGATTATACAATAAAACTTTGCGTTTCCATTTACATACATACATAATGCTCACGCCTTGTTCCCAGAGGGGTAGGCGGAGACAATTTATCGCCACTTTGCGTAATCTAATGTCGCAAAGTAATTAATTTTTACAAAACTCAATAGAATATATATGACATGAATTGCATGTCACTTATACTTAGTTTCAGATAGAATTAAACAGAAGAGAAATAGCTGTCAAGTGCATTGAAATAACATTTGACAGCAAACTTTATATTTTACGCTTCGAGTTGTTTTATTCGTTATATAATATATTTATAACAGAATATTTAAAACGATCGATAAACATGTTTACAATATAATAACTACATATATTTTAATAGGGATATAATTTATTTAATACCATTGAATCCATAAAAATGTTTACTATACTTGCTTCTGTGTTCTTCTAGAGTCTAGTGTTGTGTGTAACGAGTATAGACCCAATTATGATTTTTGCACAAGAAATGGGTAGACACAATATAAATATAGGTAAATAGTTATCTTATTTATAACAAATACTCCCTAGTCAAGAATCAAACTCGTACACGCATTTGCAGCGCGTATGTAGAACCGCTACTCGTAGCTAAAGGCTGTTATGTTTATGATCAGTATAGTGCACCATTACTCATTATCATAGGCTTAGGGAAATGAGGCGCGTTGAGGTATTAGGGAATGTTAAACCATAGCATACCTAATGTCAAATTTCCAATGGCAGTGCAAGCCGCTATAGTCCTTTAACTCGACCTCCCATTTAGGTATTTAATTTAACTGCATTATAACAGTAAAGTAATCTTAGTCAGAAATGCATTTCCGCTGTTCTTTTGTAATCACGATATCGATAATAATCAGTCACACAATGTGAATATGAGATAATAGTGTTTCACAATGTAAGTAGGTATAGTACTGGCTTCGTGTTGCAAGTTGCAAAGTATTGAATATTGTTTGGTTTCCTAATACGGCATGTAGCTGCCTGTGCACGTTTCTTGCACCGTACATGAAAAAAATACACGTGAGCATGCATTCGCTTCAATGGTTAGGATGTGGGGCAGTTCGAGCGACCAAGGAGGGCCGGTCTCAGAGAATTAATCGCACTATGGACATTTTCGCGAAACTTCTTTCTAAGAGAACCTCCTCTCTGAAATCTGAAAAGATGTGTTCCTGGAAGTTTGTTGCCCAGTTTCTTCTTTACTCTGCTATATCTAGGTAGCGGTAGTTGGTAAAAAAATTACGTATATAAATGTACCAATGTACTCATGTGCAATAAAGAATTTCGACTTTGACTTCGAAGATTTAGGGGTATACTAAGGGTGGAGCATTACTTTTTCATTACCAAATAAACCTACCACCTACTTCATCAAAGACATGGACCTGTTAGAGAAAGTACAATGTAAGGTCAGTAGATTGCTCCGAAAACTAAATAAGTTATCTTATGAAGAGCGACTAAATAGAACCGCTGAAACATTGAAAGAGCGCAGAAAACGCGGAGACCTCACTAAAACCTACAAAATTTTAAAAAGACATTACGACTTACCAAATTGAATGACTTCTTTGCTAAGCGCAATGGGATATAAAAGCTTACCGGTATAAAACTGTATGCTTTACGTGATTCTCGCTTAAAAGATGGTCAGTATTTTTCATTAGTGGCTGTACAAGCGAATACAATAGAATACACTTTATTGCACAAATGTATTTTACAAGTTTTCTAAGTTAAAAATACTACAATTTAGGCGGTCTTATCGCTTTAAGCGATTTCTTCAGACAACCTTTGGGTAGAAAATATTTTAAATGAGAAAAAAGCAATTAGGTAGCGAACATCGAGTCTATTAGTATAAACGATTAAATTAACACATTCCTGATACAAGTTTCATTGTATTCTTTATAATGGCTTTCTATTATTTTTTTTAAAATAAAAATAACATTTTGTATGGTGCTAAAGTGTAATCAAATAATGTAAACTAATAAATAAACAAATAAATTTAATAAATAAATCTAAAAATTGGTTTATTCCACTCTTTAAATCAAGACTAGCTAAGCAATAACGGGGTATTTAATGCCTATTCCGATTTTTTGTTCCTATCATTACAGTCTTTACTATTACTCGCACTCGAGTCAGTGTGTTAGGGTCATTGTTCGAGTAATAAGTTACATATATCTATCATCATTAGCCAAATTACGTCCACTGCTGAACATAATAAGCATCCCCCATAGAATGCCACTTTTAGTGGGCTGTCAAATGGGGGATTTGCCATAGACACCACGCTTAGCTAGTGGATTGGTGATCGCAGTAATGATCGTAATATACACAGAAAAACGCTGCTGCCCGTCAATTCAATTCAATTCAATTCAAATATTCTTTATTGTGCACCAAAACATATACATTTTTAATAAAAACAAATCTTACATAGAAGGATGAATTTAGTGTACAACGGCGGCCTTATCGCTTTCAGCGATTTCTTACAGGCAACCTTTGGGAGGTGGCGAATTTTTGAGGAGTGGAAATACTGGATGCAAAGAGTATACAATTTATATAACATAAACTTGCATGAATACTTAAATAAATATATGCCTACAAACCGATAACTAGTAATACGAAATACATACTTAATTTAATACATATAAATAACTAGTAAATACATACTTAAATAAATATATACAAAAATAGAAAAATAAATACGAAACACTCTATTACGTAATCTGTTCAGTAGCCGCATTGTGAATTATAGTGAACACGCAGAAGCTGTTTAAATATGGGAAGTGATTTTGCTTGTCTGATGGGAGCCGGCAAAGCGTTCCACAACCGTACGGCCTGGACCGTATAAGAGCCACTGTAAAATTGGTACAATCTGAATACTGTTACTGGTACTTAGTCACCTTGACAACACCAACGATCTATATGTAATTAGAAATCGAAATATAAACTCAACTGTGCGTTAAATCGCAAACGAATTATTTACCGGGCTGAACTTTATTATCCTGCTAATATTATAAATGTGAAAATTTGGATTTTTGGATGTTTGTAAGTACTCAATCACGCTTCAACCACTGCACGGATCGTGATGAAACTTTGCACACATATAGGTTAGGTCCTGGAATAGGACATAGTCTAGTTTTTATCCCGAAAAAACATCCCATTCCTACGGGAAATACATAATTTGTGATGTTAAGTTGTCCATACATAATAATCTGTGATGTTAAAATGTCCACGCGGACGAAGTCGCGGGCAGCAGCTAGTTATTGAATAAATCATTAATATTGGATTATGATTGGATAAAAAACTTCCATGATCGAATAATGTTTTCTTCCGTTATCGAAGGCCTTTATTTATAGCCACTTAAAGTGTATTTGTTTTACCTATGTACACGTAATGATTACCTAATAATACGAGTAGATGTTTAAATTCATTTCTATTTTTACGTAAACTACCTATGTAGATTTGGGTCGCCTCTTTGGCTACGTACCAACCTTACTGTTTAAATGTTATAAATTGAAATAAATTTTACTAAATTGGCTTCGTTCGCCTGGTGGTTCGGGCATTTGCCTTTCATAGATCTTTATTTCTTTTCAGACTTAGTGAATAATTTACCGACGACCTGAAGAAGATGGCCGGTAGCGTTTGGAGGGTTTTTTTTTTTAAATAGTTACCCCGTATACATTCTAAAAAGAAGATCGATACTGTTATAACAACAGCTTAAGTCCACTGCTGGACAAAATATATCTCAAATTAATATGAGTGGTGCTATTTGAACCCGGCTACCAACACGGATACTTTCAATTCAATTACTCTTTATCGCACGATAAAAACACACAGATACATTAATAAAGTAGCTTACACCTGTACATCTAAGCGGTCTTATCGCTTAAAGCGATTTCTTCCAGAAAACCTTTACTTTATCTACTGCTAACGTAGTTGTAATGTGCGATTTGTAAGTAGCTCTTGTTATCAAAATTCTTCGGTCGTTTGGCAAGAAGGCGAATTTGCCGATTGATGCAATATGGGATATTCGCCCTCTTGATTGATGCAAAGGGGATATCCTACAAAATATCGATGGACGAATATTGACACAATGCCAAAACATACAAGAATGTTTGCAAAAGTCGTTAAAGAAGGCCCTACAATTATTTAACCGATCGAATTTAACGATGTTCTTACAATTTCCGGGTTCCGATTGACAACGACAGGTGGGATCAATGCAACACCACCTATTGCAAAAATATGGAACTAATATTTAGTACACCTACTGGAAAATTGCTCATTGAGAAACTTGTTCCAGGTCAGTCTTAATACAGAATGGCTCAGCGGTCGACGCAGCCATCGCGGCCATGTTCTGCAACGGCTTCCTCAACCAGCAGAGCATGGGCCTGGGCGGAGGGTTCTTCATGACAGTCTACATAAAGGAGGAGGAGAAGGCTTTCACCGTCATCGCGAGAGAGAAGGCACCGGGAAACGCTACCGTTAACATGTTCAATGGAAGCTTTGATAAGGCTTCGAAAGGTAAGTTAATCTGCAGTACCTATTGACCGCTAAAATGTAATTTGAGAAACGATACCTGATGTAGCCATTGTAAAGTGCCGTCATCAGAATAAAAGCGGGATATTCAATCAATCAATTAATAACCAACTACATTATCCAAACACTCTTATCTACTACATTATAAAGCATGTTGGATTGTACTAGTAGTAATAAATGGATATTTGTTGCTCCTACGGGAAATACTTTAGGAGCAATGGATGGACTAATAGGAAAAAGATATATAACTTTAACCCATATAAACAGAATGCACACAATTAATAACTAGTGTTATCAATTCATCATCAGTAGAATGGCGGTATAACTATTCAATCTATCTAGGTTATATAAATGCAGACCGGTGACGGGCACCAACGCCCTCAGTGCAAGGCATCTAACACATATTTAAGTGTATATGTCGTCACTATTTTATATTGCAATGGTCAAGCAAGAAATCTGCTGATGTGTGACCATTATGGATATCTTCGGAGGAGGACGAGGACGTTGACGATGCGATGATATCCGACCTCTGCTAGTGACACTGTAATTTTTTGTTGTTATATACTAAGACATTGCTGTTAGCCATATTTCCCCCGAGGAAAATTCGAACCTATGACCTTGGATTAGTATTAACTTTTAACTAAACGATTTGCACTAAAGTCTACTCTTGTAAAATAAATAAAAATTAATCATCACCTGGAAAAAAACGGGAGCAATACATATCCATGTAGTTCTACTAAATTATCCAAATACCCTTATCTACTACATTATAAAGCATGTTGAATTGTACTAATAGTAATAAATTGATATTTATTGCTCCTTGGGGAAATACTTTAGGAGCAATAGATGGACTAACCGGAAAAAGATACACAACTTTATTTCATATATATATATATCTTATAAATAAAATCGTAAACTTCGCGTGTCTGTACATTGAAGATATTTCCAAAAAAAAGAATTGGGGGGTCTAAGGATAAGCAACAGAACACATTTCGATCATTTTTGAAATTTTTGTCTGTTTGTCTGTGAGTTTGTGCACGCATCACTTAAAAACTACTGAACGGATTTTGACTTAACTTAACTTAACATTTAGTCTTTATTTCATCGCAATCGGCTAACTCAATCAAAAGTTATAGACATTTTTAGTTTTCAAATACATTAGTTAGGTAAGGTTATTATGCAATATATTGCTTAAAGTAGTATTTCCGTACCTACTATTCAGATTGCGATGAGTTTGGATTACATTTGGAGCTGCGAGTAGAAATTGGAGTGGGAGTGGGCGTGGGAGTGGGAGTGGGAGTGGGAGTGGGAGTGGGAGTGGGCGTGGGCGTGGGGGGTGGGATTGAGAGCGGAAGCGGAAGCGGTAGCGGAACCGGAAGCGGTAGCGGAAGCGGGAGGGGAGCGGGAGCATAACCGGAGCTGGACTGGAGCGGGAGCGGGAGCCCGTACCAGTGTAATTTGAGTGTTTGAAAATTCGCATAATTTTTGACTGAGTTACCTGATTACGATGAATTTGTGGTATAGGTATGCAACAAAGTAATGTTGGTCAAAATTTGGACTGCGATGGATTAGTTATGAGGACTACATTTGGAGAGACGATGGAAAGAGGTTTGAGGGGAGGGTTGAGGGGAGAGCTGAGGGGAGGGTTAAGAGGAGTGTAGAGGGGAGGGTTGAGGGGAGGGTTGAGGGGAGGGTTGGTGAGAGGGTTGAGGGGAGGGATGAGGGGAGAGTTGAGGAACTGGACCTGGACCTGGACCTGGACCTGGACCTGGACCTGGACCTGGACTTAGACCTGGACCTGGACCTGGATATGGACCTGGACCTGGACCTGGACCTGGACCTTGACCTGGACCTGGACCTGGATCTGGACCTGGACCTGGACCTGGACCTGGACCTGGACCTGGACCTGGACCTGGACCTGGACCTGGACCTGGACCTGGACCTGGATTTGAAGTCTGAGTGGAAGGAAGGGATAGGGAGCGGAAGTGGGAATGGGAGCGGATCGTGTAGTCCACGCGAGCGGAGCCGCGGGCACAGCTAGTATATAAATAAATATATATATAAATAAATATATATATAAATAAATATATATATATATATAAATATAAATACATAGAATGCACGCAATCTTACTATGAAGACCTAGGAGCTGTGGTAGCCTTGGTAGAGGTTGTGCACTCGCCTCACGTTCATCAGGTCCGTCCCAATGAGTTTTACCGAAGATTTTTCGGTGTATGAAACATGCCAAAGAAGAAATTCTAAGGCGTATGTGAAGTCCGTTTTGGTGGACAGGGGTCTTCCTGGCCCCCTAAGAAGATAAGATACTATGAAAGTCTTACCTTACACTTCTAATTACTGAAGATTATAAATTGATATCAATTTATTGTTATCATAATACTTTTATGAAAGATTGTGTAATGTCTGATAAATTTGTCTTTGTTTTTAAATTTTGGGAAAATACGACCTAAAACGAATTACTCATATCAATTGCATTACAAATCCATTGATCAATTGATAAGATGTATGAATTTTGTTTGTTTACCAACCTCGGATACATACCTAAATATCTCACTAGAAAACGCTCGCGGCACCATCAGTGTAATATTCTAAATTAAAAGTAAAATAGATAGACACACAAACGTACTTATTTAGCATAGGAGAAGAGCAAACGTATTTCCGCTATATCAACCTTGAAGTAACCATACCTATTCATTGTTAAAAATACTTACAAATCAGCAGGTTTGTAAAGTAAATTGAGAGTCGATGAATTGGGCTAAATTCATGTTAATAAGAATAATTATTACAGATTCTATGGAAAATATAGATTTACCAGCTAGCTGCGGAATCGTTAACCCTAGTACTATATTTTAGACACCCAAGAACAATTTTTTTTTATTTAGAATTGTCCCATGTGGTAAAGACCGTTTACTCACATTTTCCATTAACATTGGTTGGAGGCTTCTGTCTGTGGTTCGATGGCCTATAATGTTTAAATACAGCTAATTTTCAATTTATCTAAAAACTCTTTGTCTATAGCACACAGACTGATTTTACAATATAAAGAAAACATTATATAACTGCCTCAAGAATACGGTATATGTGTAGGTAATATGATTTGTTATGCTGATACCACGCGATATCTAATCACGACCTAGAAAATAAAACACAGCAAGATTAATAAAATATCACGAATAATACACCAGTAAATTTTACTGCTATAGTTTTTTCTTTGTTATATTTATTACAATAGATATTTTATTCGATTTTATTGAGCTCATTTTGTTTTACAGAACATAATCGTACGGAGTAATAGCTATACAGACGGACAGACAAACTCACGTTGGGTTATCTATAGAAAACTAATAACTTGTATGTTCATCAAAAATGTTTGTAAGAAAATATATGGTTTGAAGGATAAGTGATGCGAATTTAAATTTTTCGGAAATTCACTTAGGTACATTGCATTAGTATGACAAAGATCTCGGAGAAGTTTGAAATGCAGTGAGTGAGGAATACATTTTGGAATGAGGAATAGAGGGAGGGAGGGAGGGAGGAGAAGGGTAGAAGATCTATGTAGTAATTCAGGAGGGGGAAAAGGCAGGATTATTTTGAGGATGTCCAAGAAATCAGTAAGTATTGGGCGCGCGAGAGAGTATGGAGAAGGGAAGTTACTCGTAGGTAGGAAGAGGATAGACTGATCAGAGAATACTAAATATTGCGCGAAGGAGGCATGGGCGAAATAGAGGGAAGGGGGGATTTAGGTAGGGTGCGAGACAGGGAGTAAGGTAGGCGTTTACATTACAGTGTTTTACACAGAAGACGGCCACTAAATCTAGCACTCCGTGTTTCCGGACTTTTGTAGGCATTATCGCATACCTATTTTTAAGCCCGTACTTACGTACAAGCTGAAGTTTACCCTAGAAGCTAGTATGAAATATTCTTTTACACATCCAACGAAATTTAGGAACAAACAAAAGAAATTAAAAATATCATCAAATAATATTAATACCTTCCTATTCCATTTCATTGTTGTATTTTCTTTGTTACAGTGTATTGTAATACATATTTTTCATTTTCATAATTAAGTTCATATTGTTTTATAAAACATTTGTACAAATATGTTTATCGCAGCGTTTCGAGAATGTTCGTCCATCATGGAACATAAACCACCATTGTTGAGAATTCTATAGCCTTGGCAGTACATTTTCAAGCCACTGACCTGTGCTGCGAGATGAACCTATATATGTATGAGTAGGTAATTTCATAATCATAAAGGCATTGCGTAAGAGGGCATTGACGTCTTTATGGTCATTTTAATTAGCCTCTGCTGCAAAAAGTGGTTTGTTTTTAGATAGACCAAATCTAAACGAAAGTCAGATTTTATTGAAGTTTCTTGCAAAGTGTTATATATCAAGACATTTTTGAAATGAAACGAATATATAAAATATTAGTTACTAACACATGGCTAGGTAGGTTTATATACAGCTTTCAATTCAAATGTCAAATGATTTTTTTATCAAGGCCTTTTCATTACTAAACAAATAAAAATATATTATAAGGAAGTCAGGCACCTAACGCCTAGTTACAGAGTATAGATAAACATTTTAAAGTTAACATAATCTGTAGTCTAGTAATATATTATCTTTGTCTGTACTAATAAGTGTCATAGTACGATACATTCAATAAACAACGCATTCTATCAAACACACACAGTCATTTATTTATGTACGTAAACTATGATGTATGAAAATGATTTTTCTACCTGGGGATATGTTGGCATATTATAAAAGAACACGGTTTATTCTTCTGGTTTATCAGTAACATATGCTATAGTGACCTACCTATCCAGAAATTGTGAAATTGGACCTGTCTCAAAAATGATACTTTCAACCAGTTCTATCGACTATCATGTATGTTGAAGAATAAAAACTATTTTTCTATTTATTGGATAAATAACACTTTTTGACATAGCTGTTCATTGTTTCTTATTTTATTCATTGTTATCTAGGAGGCGCCAGTTGGTAAAATATAGATATGTATATATGTACTCATTGTCAAAATATGTCAATAAGTTACATAGGTCTCTAGATTACCAAAATGAGTCATCGCGTCGTCTAGGTCCCAGTATGAAATTCAATCAAACTACATTGCACAATATGAACTTTAAGCAACGAGATTGCGATAATATAATCCGTGCGAAATTTCACCCAAGCTTTCTCTACAATCTGGTCCAGTCAGCCGGTCCACGCTTAGATGAACGCTAAAGGTATCATACGACCAGAATCACCTCTCTTTCATACACGCCGCAAATGAGTGAGACGGAATATTTTTTGGTTAAGTCGCTCAATACTCAAAACTTTGATTCTATCATGTATGCATGTCTGTCATCCATCGTGATTCATGATACTCAATCGATGTTATTAACATGAGCATAATTAAAATAATAGCACCAAATAATAAACGGTACAGCCACACTGCATGCCATCTCGGTAGAAAGTTCTAGACCTAAATCCTACTAGTTCAAAACACCTAAGTATATGTAACATTTCCCAGGTCCCACAGCTGTAGGTGTCCCAGGCGAGCTTCGTGGTATGTGGGCAGCCCACAAGCGGTGGGGCAAACTGCCGTGGGACAGTTTGGTGGCGCCGACCCTGGATTTGTGCAGAGACGGATATGTCATGTCTAAGGCCTTGTCTGACGGCCTGGACTCCGCACCTTATATCAAAAATGATCCAAATTTAAGGTTAGTTTATAACTGCAATTGAAAAAATATGGTAAGCTAAGTGGTCTTTGGGGTTTTGCGGTCTACGGGGCTGCCTGGCTGGAAGGCGGAGACGAAGATCGATAGTTAGTTATCTATCCATTTGATGTCTTTATTCCTTTGATGGATCGCTAATATGCTATCTATACTTACGATGCTATTAGAGCTTTCTTAAGCTGTCCTAACATCATCATATCAGCCCTGAGACGTCCACTGCTGGACATAGGCCACCCCTAATGAACGCCACCACGTACGTTCCTTGGCCCTCCGCATCCAGCCGCTTCCGGCCACCTCAAGTCGTCTGTCCATCTGCCCGTAGATTCCACCCTACACATCGTCTTTACTCCAGAACTCGTCTGTTCTAACAGCCGTCGGTTCGGCGACATATGTGGCCCGCTCACTGCCACTTCTGCTTGCTTATCCTTTCGGCTATATCGGTAACCTTCATTCTTCGGCGGATTTCCTGTAGTTAACAAAATAAGCGATCCAACTCCATTTCCTTTTAAGAATTTTCTTCTCTATTTGTTTTTGGGGTGACTAGTGACTGGTATTAAAAAAAAACTAAAAGTAAAATTAAGTTAGATTTTAACTATTTCCAGGAAACAGTACTTTAACTCAGCTAAAGGCCAGTTCCACAAGCCTGGCATGATGGTGAAGCCGAGTGAGGCGCTGTGCAATACGCTTAAGCGGATAGCCGAGAAGGGAGGCGACGAGCTGTACAACGGTACCCTCGCCACGGAATTCCTTGACGATCTGAACCGAGTCGGCAGCATCATCACTGCTGAGGACCTCAGGAACTACGAGTATGTTTATTTGTATATAGTTTGATATTCTTATTGTTTCTTCGTCGTGAGGTAATGTTGATCACTACAGCTTTTTCTCATCGATTTTATTGCCCATCCCTTCGATCGTTCTAAACTAACATTGCTGAAGCTTAGTAGCTTACACATGCTACATCACCGGTAAGAGGATCCAGTGCAGGATCCGTATGGAGCTTGGACCTATTAACCTTGTCCAAGGTATGGAGTCACCACCCTCTTACCTTATGTGCGGCCAAACAGCAATGCTAGCACTGTTTGAAGAGTATAAAAGAGGCAGTATATTACAGGCACACAGGCATTGTGGTGGTTCCCGGCTTATAATAGGGCCAGCCCAATCTTCCCGTGGGTGTCGTCACTGCGATTAAGGAATTTCACCAGAGACGGGCATCAGCGTTCTCC
Source organism: Esperia sulphurella (assembly GCA_947086405.1). NCBI lineage: Eukaryota > Metazoa > Arthropoda > Insecta > Lepidoptera > Oecophoridae > Esperia > Esperia sulphurella. The sequence continues at coordinate 11,053,477 of OX352270.1, read as the reverse complement.
TGTGTATATTAAGATCATTACTGCGATCACCAATCCACCTGCCAAGCGTGGTGATTATGGTAAATCGCCCAATGGACAGCCTACCAAAAGTGTAATTATATTGGAATAATGTAGTAGTATTGTTCTATCTTCAATAGTGAACGTTTAGTTAATAATGAAGGCATTCTAACATAGGCAGTGTACTTCAGGTTTATGCGTGACCCATCAGACGGGCTGTCGGTAACTTCGACAAAGGTATATTAGATATAAATTTTTCTGAACCTTACACACAGCTGTCAGCAAAACTGATGCACGACACAAATATTTTGTAAATAAAATAATTAATTATCTTTTTCACCATATTTTGTACATAATTGGATTATTATGGTAGGTAAAATAGGTAGGGTAGGGTAGACTTAAGATTAATATAAGTGGTAAAGTAATTCGTTATCTGGTCGAAAACATTGTTTATCGTTCTATTTATGTAACACAGTTTGAGGTAAGTGTGTTTGTTAAGCTAATAATACAGCGTAGTTATTTATACATATATGCTATCAGTATCATATATACCTAGATAAACAAGCATACGTGTATAATATATTTATTAGTCTAAAAGGCTAGCTATATATCCGATTACGTAACCAATAAGATGAATTAGTGATCTTTAGCGAATATACTTTGAGCGTACTTTTCAATTAGGTAATTATATTCAATGTTTTTATAGCAAAAATTAAAATTAATGGTTACAATTTTGAGATTCAGGAATACAACATTGAAGCCGTTATTGCTATGGATGGCCCTGGGCCCACGCGGTGGACTATGGCACGCATAATTTTGAAGTAAACCGTGAAACATGTATGGTTTGTTGATTAAAACTCATTAAATGTTAAAGGTCCATCGAAAGTCGGGCTAAGGATCTATTGCGTCGCGTTAAATGTATTATTTTTTAACACCGAAAGCGATGCTAAATTCTGGCTAACTCACAGACTGTATGTGATCAAGGACTGTCGAAAAACCCTTACAAATATGTACCAATTGTTGAACCAAAGATAATATGTTGAACTTATCCTAATATCCTTGTACATTTCTTACAGTCTTACTTGAAAAAAAAAATGGTTTTAAAAAATATAATGCTAATATCTGAGAGCCAATTATGTTTATATTCATTCACATAAACATTGTTATTAATGCATTTTATTAATAGCGGTTACGGTTGTTTAAAATACGAAGTTTGTTTTCCGATAACCGCAAGTCCTTACAATCATTTAATGATGAAATAATAAGAAATATTTCGTAACGAGAATGTTTTTAAATTAATATTAAAAGAAATACCTAGTTTACCTATACCAAACAAGACCTACACCTGTGTATACTATTAAATAAATGATAAATTCATGACTCACTTTTACCGAACAATAAACGGTGAACTCATTGTTATAAAACTTGTTTTGCGCCGTTCATTAATGAACAATAAAGAAATGTTTTTACTAGAACCTATATAAGTACATATAGGTATAATACAAAAAAAATTAAACCGCCACTATGATTTCGTGCACCTGATATGGGAATGGACAAAGTCATCATTATATAGGTATACAAAATAAAACACAGACGCATAAGAACCTCCACTATTGAAACAAAGTAATTGGTTCCTACTTTCTTGACCACTGATGATATTGGTGGCAAACGCCTAAACCATTGGGCTACTATTATAGGTTATAGATGGTTACCGGCCACCAATGAGACGCCGCATTGTTATAAAAATACAAAATATTGTTTTGGAAGCAGAAACTCGTTGAAATAAGATTTCATAAAAGTTTCCTATAAACATACACCAAAAAATAGGAGGGTATACCCACTTTGCTGTTACAGAATATACATCTGTGTACGAGGAGTGCCAATCCAACACACAGCATCGGCTCACTTTGGCACACATATTTGCTCATTAAATCAACAAATAGATAAAACCAACAAAGTTGCTGTTTATTTTCTTGTGGAAATCTACGACAATGTAGGGGTCAGTGCGATAAATCGATTATGATGTGATTTCACGTCAAATACAATTAATAATGTTCCGTGCCTACTTAGTGATATCAACGTACGTCAGCAGACGTCGTAGGTATAAGGTAAACAATGTATTGTATTTATTTGATATCTTATTAACTTATTTAATTGAGCTGAAAATGATAATTTGGCATAAATTTAAGGCGATAGGTACCTTAAATTAATTAGCATAACAAAACGATTACATAAATACATTTCATTAATGTCTCCATTGTTGGAGTACTTATAATAATATTTATTTCAGGTACAAAGTCCCATAGTAAATACATACTCAAATTAAAATGAATAAATTAAGTACATAATACTTTCCGTCTTTAAACTATTAAACAAAAAACATTTACTATACATGCCTACCCTCATATAAAGCGGGGGGACGTGGCAGGTACCCCGGGCAATAGTCCGCCACCACGCATAGTTAGTATTCTTTGACCACGCCCACTGGCTCAGTGCGGGTTTGTGAACTCACATGCGCCTATTTAGCGTATGCAGGCAGGCTTCCACATTAAGTAGTCACCAATATTACATATAGTATTAAATAATTAAGTTTAGTCACATTCCGAAGTACCCTATTTAATAATGATAGAGTTCAAATTAGATTGAAGTTGATCATTTATCGTAGCGCACTAACTGTACATTGTTTTTACGATATGAAGCCCCAAACAGGCAGACAGCCTACCTGATTATTAAATGGCTACTGTCAAGATTGCAGGTGACTTGCCACATCCAGTTTTATACGGGTCTCACACCGTTCAAACCACAATACCTACGTAAAAAGATGATGGTAGAATTCCGTGTTTCGAAGCGATCGCATCAACCACCGATACAAAAACAATACGGTTTATTTTAATTTCGACTGAAGTCCCTAAAAACAATTACAATTTCCAGGGCACAAATCACCGAACCCATCGCCGTACCCCTCGGCAACGGAGACATCCTGTACACCCCCCCGCCCCCAAGTAGCGGGATCATCCTGGTGAACATCCTGAACATCCTATCCGGGTACAACTTCAGCGCCAGCAGTATCAACACAACCAACGACACGATACTGACGTATCACAGGACGCTGGAGGCGTTTAAGTATGCGTACGCGACGAGGACGAAACTGGGTGACGCTGATTTCTTGGATTTGAATGAGGTGAGATTTTGTATAGAACGGTGAACGGCAGAAGCAGCAGCCGCTATGGATATGTTTCCGCCTAAATGAGGATAAAATTGTATGGCCGATAGTCGACGCTTAAAGTTATCTAACTCACACAGAAAAAAACATTTCTCAAACCAAGATTACGAATATTGTTAGGCATCCCAATTAAAAATAGCTTAGATGAACAATATATAGTTCACTTACCAAGTTCAGCTTTTGTGTAAACAGACACGGCACATCTCTCTCCGATTTCTGTGGAACCTCAGTCCAAGACAAATAACTTCACCTAAGTTAAGAATATCATATTGTAAACACAAAAGAATATTGCTTTGAACGAATACACAATTATCAATACAACACAACCGAATTATTAATTTGAAAATACCGATTTGGTCATTTAAGAATACGCAATTATCGATACAATAAACGGAATGGCTTTATTAAGAATATAGATTTTTCAGTTCAATCAGTTACGTATCAGTTCAAGTTTCGCTTGTTATCCAATTAAAACAATATATCGTTCTAACAACAATGCGATATTGTTAATTTAAGAATATTGTATTTCAAACATGAAGGAAGAAAAAACTTTACGTGGGCGGCGTAAAAATTTTTCTTCCTTCATGATTTCAAATGAACAAAACTGTAATTTTAAATGGGCTCCAAATAACAGTTAAGTCAACCATATGTTTCAAATAAGAATGCGTATTGTTAAACTGACATTATATACTATTATTCCAAGTAAGTTTATTATTACAGCAAGAAAATTAGTGTACTTCTTTTGATAATAAACCATTTTCTTATAAGAAATCATTCTACAATTAACAATATATTGTTTCAGCGGAATGCAATTATCTTAACAATATTTTATTCTACATTTAAGAGAATATCATGTCCCTTATATGGAAGACAATATTCTTTTGAATAAACACTTGCATTGGTGTAAAAAATCTTTTTTTTCCGTGCATAAACTTACGTCACGGCCCTTATGATATTCCAATTGTTTTTCTATGAGATTTAGCTCCCTGACGATGACGTATTCTTCAAAGTGTACGTCATCGTCAGGGAGCTAAATCTCATAGAAAAACAATTGGAATATCATAAGGGCCGTGACGTAAGTTTATGCACGGAAAAAAAAGATTTCTTACACCAATGCAAGTGTTTATTCAAAAGAATATTGTCTTCCATATAAGGGACATGATATTCTCTTAAATGTAGAATAAAATATTGTTAAGATAATTGCATTCCGCTGAAACAATATATTGTTAATTGTAGAATGATTTCTTATAAGAAAATGGTTTATTATCAAAAGAAGTACACTAATTTTCTTGCTGTAATAATAAACTATAAACTCTAGGTCTTGTCGTTTTAACTGATCGCCTGCGTCTGGATTGTCGAGTTATGATATTGTTTTGGCTTTAACTGTATGGCCGCGGCACGCGACCTACACGGGAATTTTTTTTAACTTGTAGATCATCTTGACCCTCGTGTAACCCCTTGAAAACAGTGCCAGATAGCGTAATCGAGCTGGAACTAAATATGTTTCGAACTTGCATATAATAATGAAGGAAAGTTAATACCTGTTTACATGTCTCTAATTTACAGCTCATACAGAATGTAACCAAGCCTGATTCCGGTACGGACATCCGGTTAAGAATCAACGACACCAGTACCAGCAACGACACGGCCACGTATGGTGCCACCGAGTACAACCAGCCAGACTCCGGCACCGCCCACATATCCATCATAGCCGCTAACGGCGACGCAGTGTCCGTGACCAGTTCTATCAACTACTAGTAAGTTCATTTCATTAAATTCCTTCATATTCAGGTCAAATTTCATAAAAACTAAAACATTTACTCGGTCTCCTGAAAGTAGTATTTTCTAAGTTAGATCCACAGATTTATACATTCACTTGTCTAATTACAAACTAGGGTTTTCTCCTGTGTTATGGGATATAGACAAGGATAGGACAATTCACAAATATATTAACACCCACATCGGAAACAAGTTATCTGTCCCCTGTGTGGATCGAACCTACGACCATTACCGCACTAGTCCATTGCCTAATATACTAAACCAACGAGGCAGTCAATTAACAGCTGGTAAACGTCCACTTTCCTACCAGATGAAGTTAATAAAAAATAAATAAAAATAAAATAAAAGAGAATTTATTCAACGACATAATTCAGTTCAACAATTAAGTATTTGTAAGTAGTACTAGTCAGATGAATTGGTCGATGCCTCAGCGAAACGCTACTTTTCAGGCATCGCCATTATGATTATACATCGCTAAAATCGAAGCTAGGGAAAAAGGAGTGGTGATCGTTATCTCTGCCAACGTGTAAGCACTACGTAGTACTGTAAACCTCATTACAAGATTTTGTAAGGCCCTCCATAAATAATTAAAAATATATGTATAAAACAAAAAAATATAATCACATTGATAAAATGACACATACCCACTGAAACATATCGTAGGGCTGTAGGGATAACAAACACATCATATAGACCAGATGCAGGTAGATTTTTGCTTAGACAGAAGCCATGCCTTACATAGTTTTTTGAATGAGGCTAGTGTTTTAGCTTCGTTTATTGGAGGCGGTAGATCGTTCCAACATTTGGATGCCGCAAAACGAAAACTTCCCCTAGTTAAGCCTATCTGGTTAAGTTAAGCCTATCTGGACAGCTACGACATGATATATAGAATCTAAACCACTTTATTCAACCCACAGTAGTGAAATAAAATAATTGCTGATGTTATTGTATCTAAATATGTTATTAGTTGATGATGTTTTATGATGAAATCATAATCAGCCTATAAAACGATCACTGTTGGTTATTCTAAGCTTCCTACGTGTGGGAGTATTGCCCGTAATGGTGACCTATCACGTCGGCCGTATTTACTATATAGGTAGTAGTACTTGTTCGAATTATTATTATACCGCTATTAGTTTGCGGTAAGTTGACATTTGGCAAACTAGATGTTGCGTGGCCCTTAACGTGTGTTATTTTCATAAATTCCTTGCAGTTTCGGCGCCGGTTTCTCAACCCTCAACACTGGTATCATCATGAATAACGTAATGGATGACTTCTCGTCCCCTGGCTTCACGAACTACTTCGGCGTGAAGCCCTCCCCTGCCAACTTCATTGCGCCCGGGAAGAGGCCGCTGTCTTCAATGAGCCCTAGCATTATCGTTGATGGCAGCGGCAATGCTAAGCTTGTCATAGGGGCGTCTGGCGGCACGAAGATCACGACTGCGATTGCACTGGTAAGTTTGTTTACTCGTACGTTAAACAGAGAAAGAAGGAAGAAAGAATAGCAGCCAAAGAATTCTCTATCGGGGCGTAAATCGCGTACAAGTTAATTTCACGCAACATGCAGCCCGCTTTTCTTATCTGTGCGATTGCAACACGCAATTTTCTCTAAAACTTGATTAGTACCTACTTTCTTTGCAACGGTAGATATCTCAAGCTGAGGAGGTATTTACATGTGTTTTAATTTTTGAAGGAGTATGCCTACTATTTAAAATACTTAGATTTTTCTGTACTTTAAACACTTCGTTCAATGTTACCAAGTTGTTATCTACTTGGTTAAAATAAAAAGTCAATTTAACGCCTTCGTCACTTCGAAAATTTGTTACTTTTCTATACAAAGAGACAAAGGTATGTCCATATTGGGAAAAATCTGACGTTCTATTGCCATAGTAAAAAAATGTTGGGAAAGACGACTCGAAACCGAAACTCGAAAATAAAAAAAATACGCTGCACCGAACCGCAGTCACACCCCAATTACAGACTAGAAATAACACAGCACATGTAAATAGGTAAGTAACTGGGCGCGCGGCCTAGACTGGTGACCCGCGAGACCCGTGAGAATCTACGTATGTAGTGGTTGCGTACGGACACTGACTACTTGTTTTCCTACTTGGAGCCAACCGGCTATAGATGTGCAACCAATACAACCGTATTTTGAAATGTTTACAGGTGGTCATGCGCAAACTATGGTTCGAGCAGACAATAAAGGAAGCTGTAGATGAGGCGCGGATACACCACCAAATATATCCGATGGAAGTTCAATACGAATTTGGAATCACAGAGGTAAGACAGGATGTTCAATAAAAATACCTATCCAAAATTGGGGAGTAATGGGTAATGCATTGCAAGATTTAGGATTTTTACTAAATACCTAATAACGACATCTGCTCACGGCAGTCTTTCTCAAAGTGGGCGATAAGGCTGGAGGCCTTTAGGGGGCGATAAAAGGCCCGGAGAAAATTGGAGGGCGTTGAGGAACAGGGCGATAGACGATTTAAAAAAGCGAAAAAATATGTTTCCTAAGATTTCAAACTATCCAAACTACGAGTAACATAAATACGTTCCTCCTATCGACATCATTTAGGTCTTATTCCTATCCTGATTTTGTTTTATTTACGGCTTTCTTAGCCTCTGTGCCGTGTTTATACGAGTACGTATATAGCAATTAAGTTAAAATAATAATTGCAATAGCTGAGCAACAGATGGTAAGTTCAAATTTGGGGGCTCTAGAAAGTTATTGATTATCAAAGTGGGTGGTGGCCGAAATAAGTTTGGGAACCTGTGGCTTATACGGTTATTACTTGTGGTAACATTCAGTGTGCGACACCTACCCGATGTGGAGAGACCAACCTTCTGCCTACATCTACCAACAAACAGCAATATGCAATGTATTTGAAAATTCATGGTTGATCGTTTACCAGTATTCAGTTATTTTGTTAGACGCCTGTCACCAGGAGTAAACAATACAGGTGTACAATAAATTAGACTAGCTGCTTAAATGACATAAAGAACTAAGTTATTAAAAAAAAGATAACCAGACCTCGAAATTCTCGTAGCTCGAACAAAATTTGCATAAGCATGGTACGTCGTAGTTTATCGACTTCTTCTATCGACGTTTTCCACTACTTGCTATTTACTTATCACATCACTTGAAAGATATTCGTGTCATGAAGCAGAAGTTTAACTCCTAATCATATGGAGAAGATTTTAATTATCTGTATTGAACAGTATGAACAAGATTTATTTTTTGGAAATTTAAACCCTATTCGAAAAAAAACCTAATGTTATTATTTCAGTAAGTAACAAACGGAATAAACAGATGCTAATTTCTTAAACATTTCAGAAGGACAAGAATTGAATGGTAGTGCAAAACGTCAATAGTAGAAGTCGATAGACTACGACGTTCCGAGACTTCCTTCCCTATGCAAATTTTGATCGAGCTACGATAATTTGGAGGTCTGATTAATTATAATCAGACCTCCAGATTATCGTAGCTCTAAATTCAAGTTGAAGTAGGTAACGGTTAAACTATCTGTGTAAAACCATCTGTGTAATTTGAAAGATTTGAAATCATTTAAGATATAATAAAAAATTATTTAAGGTATTAATTTAAAAAAAACTCATTTTGTGGATACAACATAACGATATCGGCCTTATTTTTTTTTTATTTGTTGTGCTCAATATACAAAGACCTCATAATACAAGAAGCTTTTAATAATATTTTTCCCAGGACATAATCAAAGGCCTTAAATCCAAAGGACATGCGATGACGCGCTACCGAGGCAGGGGATCGACTGTGTGCGCCCTCTTCAGGAACAGCACAGCGATATACGCGAATTCAGACTTCAGAAAAGGAGGAGACGTGGCTGGCATGGACTGAGAAATCAGAGGAGCACAATACAGAAAATTGTTGGCAGATAATACAGTGAGGAAGTTTTGATGGATCTGAAAAGTTTTAAGTTTTGGTTACCGTCAAACTGACTTAGGAACCTACGCTTTTAATTAATTATAGTGGATTTACTTGTTATTAGCACGTGTAACCTGTAAATTAATTACTGTCACAACAACCCTCCTTAAAAATCAAAACTCAAGCAAATTAAATCTCGATTAAGAATGATTGGCAATAATTATTTACTTAAATATGGTAGTCTTAGGCAAGGATCAAAATATATAGTTTATTTTGATAAACAGTAATTTTACAGGTTACACGTGCAAATAACAAGTAAATCCACTATAATTAATTAAAAACGTAGGTTCCTAAGTCAGTTTAGCTTTATTATGATCATAAAATTGAAAATTTTGTTATGTACATTCTTCAATATTTAAATATCTATAGAAACTTGAAATTTTGCACAGAGGTTGTTCAATGACGTAAGGAACCACCAAAACGGGTTTTTCCCGCAGGAACGGGAAAAACCGGGATGGTGCGAAGTCGCGAGACATTCGCTCGTAAACAAAACAAGATCTAAACTAGTTCCTCTTGTGCTATGGGTGCAAAACAATTCAAATATACAAAGAATATCAAGATCGAGCGACATAAGCCTGTTTGTGATGTGGCAATGTCCTGCTGACTGGCCTAAGTGGTCGTCATTTTCAGTTTTTAGCCGCGATTTTCTTTCTTGATCCTTGTGTAATTAATTATATATAAGTAGTCATTAATTATACTACTATATACAAATGTGATATAAAAGTCGCAAAATAAAACGGTTATTTTCATTAAGTTTTTTACAAGATGGAAGATATTTATAGAATAAGTACAAGCAACCACATATGTTATTTGGTATATTGCGACGTGACAGGGGCAATATTGGGAAGAGGCGCCAATATTATCATTATCAGTGATAATTTATCACCTAGCTGCAAAGATGATAAAACCACACGCGTGTGAAAGGGCACATGATATAATCATTTAATGCCATTTTATATCATTCAAATAATTATTGTAAGGATAGATTCTATGAAAGATGTAAAGCTCTCACTTTCACTCGAGCGAGCGCGAGATCACTGTACAGTGCAATAGATGTTTTTTTTATCTAGTTTCAAATTGATTTTCTTATAGAATATCGTCAATATAAAATTGCCTCGCATTCGTTTGCATTTGGAGATCAAGCATAAAGATATTATCTTTAATTTACAAATTTGAGCATTGTACTATACACGTGTAAATAAATATGCATGACATTTTACCTTTGTTTAAGTATATTTGATGGCGTTCTAAATTGAAAAAAAATATAATTTTATTTTCATAAGATAATAAAAATAGATCAATAAACTTTTGTATATGCAATTTAAAATCAAAATAATTATGTAGCTTGATGATATACCCATCCTACATACATAATTAAAATAAAAATATGCTCAAGCGGCCACTCCAAAGTGAACTTAATTTTTTTATGTAAACAGTAGGTATTACATTTTACCGTTGTTGAAGACGCGCCTCCAACTCCATAAGAAAACCGAAAATGAAATTCAATAATAAATATAAATATTGTTCCTTTAAGAATTAATGGTATTTATTGCTTCCCATAGCTATAACAATACTTTGACAAAGTAAAAAATTTAAAATTTATATTTTAATTATGTACAAAGTCGATATGGTATTTTAAATACATATATAATAATAAAATACAGTATTAATAGTGGAACAATTTAAATTGTATTTATATTAGAGAATGTGACTTTCCTTTTAGAAGTTGTCCCAGGCTAGACGCATTCGTTTTTATTGGACGCACTTAAGGATCATTTTCGATACACCTAAGCGTGACAAATAATAAAATAAATGCGTCCAATATCTGTGTTCACAGGTCAGTGTGTAGACATAACGAGTATTAATACCAATTCTGTGCTTTACCAACCTCGTCATCTAGTTAGGTAGTCGTTATGAAATAAACCTTTTACATGTTATATTGGTTTTTTGTTAATTACTTTATTAACCCTTACTAACCAATTACCCTGCTAGAAGCTATGAAATACATTGAGAAATAAACTCACCAAAATACCAGTTTCACTTGAAGGTGGCCGGAAGCGACTGGATGCGGAGGGCGGAGGACCGGGTGTTGTTGCCTTTTTTTTGCTGAAGGCCTATGTCCAGTAGTGGACGTCTAGGGGCTAATATGATGATGAGGGTAAAGGTCGATAAAAAATAAAAGTAGTGGATCATAAGAATTAATTAAAAGTAGCACGTCAGTTAAAACATATTTATTTCTTGCATTGTAACTGCATTGCACAATAATCCTTACATTTACTTACTAATCTGCAATATTTAAAAAAAGGCATAAGTAACCTTCATGCATGAGAGAATAAAATCGTCTTTATATTATCTGTTATGATGTATGATTCCTAACAAAAACGATTTTATGATGGTGTTTCATACAAAGTGAGTTACGTAGTAGTCAGCAGTGAGGGAGCGACAGAGAAGATAAGAGAGAGTTACGTAGACTGTGTTAATATAAAATATTGGCACGAATAGATAAATTAAAAAAAAAATTACAAAGAAGCTCAGACATTACTTTCTTTTATTTTTAATCTTATCTTTTTGTGTGAATCTCGCACTGGTACACCCTTTTACCAGATGGTAAAAACTAATTAGTATTTAATGAAATAAATGTACATAGAGGCATGTTGTTTTAAAAATAATAACAATATGTATAAATTTAATAATATACAAAGATTAAATATCTGCTGATTATTTACATATGATAAATGCTACTAACATTACAAAAACACGCTTTGCGCCTAAATAGATTATCGCTAAAAATGAATTATTAGCTCTTTGGTGGTCGTAAAATTATTGACTCTAGAACGTTGTATTTGGTTTGTCAAAGATTAATTTTCTTTATAAAGCCAACCCCATATTGAGGTGGTGTCGGAGGCGGCCTCGGGCATCGCGTGGCCTAAACTCCATTGTCGGCCCCGTAGCCTAGTCGGTAGTACACCTGCCTGCGAAGCTCGGGGTCGCGGGTTCGAATCCCGCCCAGGGCAAACATTCGTGTGATGAGCACTTGTGTTTGCCTTGTGACTGGATGTTATTTATATATTATATTATGTATTTATGTATGTATATCAGCTGTCTGATACCCATATCACAGGCTCTGCCTAGTCTGGGATCAGGTGGCCGTGTGTGAAATGTCCCCACATATTTATATTTATATTTATTTATATATACAATTGTACCCCCCGCAGGCCGCGCCTTGACCGCATATGTGTGGAATTACCTTGGGTGACTTAAAACTTAATTCTTTAACGCCATAAAATCTGATTGATTCGCAAGTTGGGAAAAACTACTATTTTTATTAATATTATTACAAAAGGTAAAGTTTGCGAGATTGCTCGAGGTAGCTAATAATCTAATTACTGAAACACAACCCAAACAATTTTTTTTTAATCTTTCACTTTGGAATGGTGATTTTATATTTTACCCTAGGACAATACTGTGTTCCCACAAGAAAGTCGCCTAGCCGCAGGCAACGCCGCGGAGTGAAAACTAGTAAAATATTAAAGTTAATCTTTTTACACTTAGTGTCAAATTGTCATAAATTATCCATACTAAATTCTGACGTACAACTAACAAATAAAGTAGAATTTCGTCTACAAACATTTCCTACTATTATTTAAACATTATATTCTATGAAGAGATGACGTCATTCATACAATTCACCCAGTTTCATAACATTGCAGCTATAAACTAAATCATTACATTAGTCACACTCATGTCACGCTCTTTCAAAGTTGTATAACTGCGTGTAACAACTCACACATACATTTAATAGAATGATCTAGGTCCCTTATTTTATTACAATCATAAAAAGTACAGGAAAAGATAAGCGAAACATTTGAAATGCTTTGCATGAAATTTTTTAACACGAGCGTGACAATATGTATAATCAATCACGTATATACGAACCCAAGATCAAATAAAGGATTCGCATGTTATATACGAGTATATTTTAACAGAAATGTTTTTGTTTTTTCGAAAAATTTATCAGTTGTTTAGAATCAAAGTTGGTTTAGGGTAAATTTGATGACGGCTCTGTGGGCTGCGGCGAGGAATACAGCCACGGTATCCCCTGCCTGTAGTACAAGCCGACTAAAAGGGGTCATCGGGAACCATTCCACCCTACGCTTCCCCGGGAGAGCGGCAGCAACGGGGTAGCCTCGGTGCGGGGAGGGGGAGGTGTATCGTCTCCCCTCGAGATGGGCCGCCGAGTGCGAGCGGGGAGGCGCATGGGGGAGGGACAATGGAATTGTAAAATTTATTATACCGGTGTGCCTCCTTCATCTATGCGTCGGAGACGACCACCGCGGGGTTTTAGTCGGTCCCTAACTAACTACAACTACCCTCGAGGCGAGTAGGTATGCAGTAGTCATTTCCGCGCAACAAAAAAAAAGGTAAATTTGATGAGCAAAGTATTGTTAGCGACGCGACGACACTGCAAACGCTTGCACTCCTCAACGCCGCTATAACGCGAGCGCGTCTCTCATAGCTTCCACAGGAGTGACGAGTTTCGTTGAGCCGATGAGCACGGTGTTGTCGACTCCGCTGGTGATGACGCTGCGGTGGAGCCGCTTGCACTCCTCGGCTGTAACGCCGCCGACGACGAACAGTATCACCGTCGGATTGTCTAGGGGGTGTTTGGAGCTGCGTGATTTCTTGCTGGTTAGGATACTGGAAGCGAAAGTGGTTATTTATCTGTCCTTCATCATGAATTTTGCGTGACTGCAACTATGCAACTGGAAAAAATGAGTTAGTTAACTGTCTTGAGAGTTATCGTATACACATTCTCAGTATGTCAGTTTCGAAATCATCCGGAGGACAAAAAAATTACTTCCAACATCGACCGCCATATTAGCGCCGCCATTTGTTTCTTTCAAGACTATTTTTCAAGATCAACAAACTTCGACAAATAAAATAGAAATAAATAAAAAATAAAACCATAAGTTAGTAAAGGACTTACTGCTAAGTGTTGGTAACATAATTTGCACATGGGGACAGGCACACAAATATATAAGAGGCAGTGGAACGGGACCACTTACGAGTCAAAGTAGCAACAGTAGAAGTATACCGATAGGCGTTATAAATTTAACCGAAATGGGGGCGGCAGTGGGCGGGATACATTTGTCGCAGACCGCTGGCCGTTGGAGCAGACGAGTACTGGAGTGGAAACCGTGGATAGCCACGCGCAGGGTGGGAAGCCCCGCCGCCAGATGGACGCCGGTGGCCGGAAGTGGCTGGATAGAGAAGGCGGGGTGTAGCGGCATTCATTGGGGAAGGCCTATATCCAACAGTGGACGTCTAAGGGCTGATATGATGATGAGGGTATCAAGTTTTTCGTTAGAGCAAGAAGATTAAGACTAGATAAGGCAAAATTATAAGGAGAAACACAAAGGTTAGGTTTATTTGAAGTTATTGCGCATAAGATTTTCGTTGCTTTCATTCCGGCAACTCGCTGTCCACCAGCTCGTCGACTAGAATCAGCACTCCACGCCCGTATCACACAGATTCCGTGTATTGTATCTAAGGAGTTGAGTCTAAGGGTAAATTGAGGCTTACTTGAGGCCACTGCGCAGCAGGTCCTTGATGCCCTCGTTCCGGTGGCGCAAGTCCGCCAGCTCCGGCCGGTCTGTGTCCACCAGATCATCAACCAGCTGCTGCAGAACGCCGCGGTACTCGTGTCCGACTCCTGTCTCGCAAGGCTTCAGGACACAGTTGTATCTATGAAGTGGGAAAAGTTTAATTACCGGAATTTATTGAGAAAGTAATCTCTTGCACAAATGAAAACGTCTCTGGGACCTTCCCTTGCGGATTTATTTAAAAGTTATTTCTAAATTTGGGAATCCTGGATGGAGTTCAAATTCGGAAGTTCTCGAGGTGATTTATCTGATATATCCGGCAGATATAAAATATGTGGTTATGATCAAAATAACCTGCTCTACTTAATCACAAAATTTCATTAATTTTAGTGAATTCGGGTGGAGAAACGTTTCATGCAAGTGTGGGCTGGATCATTTCTGCATAACTAGGTCCATTTAACATTGAGACCGCTACCAATTTGAAAAAAATATATGCCCCTAGTGGGATTCGAACCCACGACTTCTGTTCGGTCGAAATATAAATAAATCAACTCACTTTTGCAATATCTTCCTCATTCGAGCCACATCCTTTAGTCTGCCCATAACATTCTTAGATATTTCATGACACTCTTCAGGCGTTACGATATGCCCTGCTTCATCATGAAACAGACTCTTGTGGTCCTCGAATATGGCCACACTGAGGGTCTCCATGAGACTGTCCTCGTGTTGTTTGGAGAATGAGACTTCGATCCCAGTCAAAGAATAAACATGGACTATGAGGGCCAGAAGGTTCTCAAGCGGAAGATTGCGGTCTTTACGAGTCTTTATAAGTTGACTGATCTGTAGAAAAAATTACAAGTATTTTTGAAAAAGTGTGAAAAGCGTAGGTACTCGTACACAATGTGCGGGTTTAGCATATTAGATTTTCCTGTAATATCTCGGAAAATAAAAAAAATAGCCAGGCTTTTCTACATCTATGTTCGAATGGAATAGCAGCTCAATCGGTTTAGGAAATTTTGAGTTAACTGAAGACAGTTTCAGTTACAAAAAAATCATGTTTATAATTTAACATATAGTATATTCCAAGTTTCAGCTCAAACGTTCTAGTTGTTTTCGAGTAATCCAGGGGGCAGACAGACATACAAAAAAGATTCGCTACCAAGGACTGGACATGTAATCCCAGCTTAAAGCTTACAAAGAGTAATTTAAAAAAAAACATTCAAAGATCTCGTCGACAACTCTGATTCCACTCAACCAGAAGCCTATGATAGCACGACAGCAGAAACCCTTATTATAAGGGAATTTTTCAGGTGTACTGCCGGATATTAAGCTCGCATGTTGACAGAAAATGCGAAGACGCATAAAGGTACAGGTGACTTGGATTCCATTCCTCCAGGTAGGATTTTGTTAGTGGGTTTCTGACCTTGACACCCTTCGTCCCACCTTCTTTAACTAATTTATATATACATACACTTATCTAATCCCAAGCTAGAGAATTTCCTGCACAATAAGAATTAGACAAGGACAGGACAAATCACAAATATAACATCCAGATTAAGATCAACTAATCTACAAATTGTACAAAGTTGTTTGCCCTCGGTGGGAATCATATCCACGACCTCTGGCGCTCAAGACCAACACCCAAGCCAACGAGGCAGTCTCAACATAATGTTTGTACAGAAATTAATATTTTATAATGAAAGGTTTAGCTACCTGATGCAGTACGCTGGTAGAGTCCCGACTGGCGGCGAGGCTCTGAAGGACCTGGGTTTCTAAGCTGGTGAGGAGCTCGTGCTGGGCGCGCCGCGGCGACTTGAGGGTTTGCACCACGCCCAGAGCCTGCTGAAGTACGCCCAGGTGGTTGCTGATGACCTCGTAGTTGCCTGCCAAATAGTTAACTCTTATTTTCTTAGATCTAGAGTTAGAGCTTCTATTTTCATTAACCTAAACATTTGCTCGATATAGGCAATACTATGCGACTAACTATAGTAAGAACTCCGGCACATGGCTAATTGTTCCATACTTAATGGACACACGGGCAATGAATTTGTATGGATCGACTAAACTACTGGCGACTGTCACCATAAGCAGGCCTGAGTTTACCAATAGGCCGTATAGACCGCGGCCTAGGGGGAGCAGATATCAGAGTGCGGCTAAAAGTCACGTTGCCTTATATTTCAGAAAAGTATAATCCGGCTCTGACCATATGATATTCCGTCTGACCATACGTTTTCCAAATACTTTGTGGATGGTCGTGAGTGTCAGACTGACTTGATCAAAAAATGAGAGAGCGCATTTCCAAATACAAAACCTACCCATATGTATGCAGGTAGCATGTCATACCATCTTTTCCAACAACTAAACTACCAAACTCACCTTTTGAAGCAGAAATAATCTTCTCAACGCTCTGGGGCGTAACCTTTAACAGAGTCTTGGGGGAGGGTGACTTCTGAACGTCGATTTTGGACAATTTATTGTACAGGTCGAACATGACTTCCTTCTGCGACTTGTTGATCATGTGGTCGAACGTTTGGACGCACGATTCGTCATCGGCGTGGAAGAGACAGCCGGGGCTCAGTTGGATGTCCTCCGGGTGTGAAATACTAGAAATTGATGGGAACAACTCAATTATTCAAAATAGTATTAAGTCACTTGAAACGTATTTGTTAGATTCCATTATATTATATGGAAAAGTTTATTAATCTCAGTATTTAATGAAATTCTCATTGTATCTGATGTTTTATTGTTTAATAAATTATGGGTCACATTACTCATTCATTACATAAAAAACCTTCAAGTTTTGTTACACACATTTTTCTATTCTATTTTTTTTTAACAACTCAAAATAAAACCAAACTTCCAGTCACTATATTAAGGTTCAAAAGTAAATCTAATTTTTTTAATCCTTGAAGGAATAGTGAAATGTGGCCAGTTGAAGCAATCTTATAGCAGACCCTCCCCCCAGGAAATCCCTTTAAACGTTAGAGACAACGCAGTAAAACTAGTGAACAGAACATGGTACTCACACATTAGCTTCGCAAAGCGGCGACATGTCCACAGCGACATCATTAGAATGCCCGGGAAACCTGGGCAGCACCGCCATCACTTTGTCGAGGACTGACTCCATGGTGTGACTGGTCACTCCGCACAGATCCAGAGTCCGATCTACAATGATTAGAGATGTCGAATTTGAGCAGTTCTGTAAAAAAAAAACACAAACTATTGAAGGCCTGTCAACCTTTTGAAACATAATTAAAACTAGTAAAAACAGTTCTAAATTGTGGATAATAGGCGAGCAGCAGACTGCTGGTATGCCTATATCTCAACTGGTGTATTTAAGTCTTTAAACTGCCACTTGCACACTGGTTTCTGAAGAACTTGTTTAGTCTGTTTTTTAAAGTGTTCACTGAGGGGGCATCTATAATCTCCTGCGGTTATAGAGTCGCGCAAAGCAGGAACAGTAAGCAGCATAGGATTATCTAATATAAAAAAAAGGAATAAAAAACACAGTACAAATGCAACACAGTATAAATCAATAACAGGGTAAAACGCCACAAAATAAATAGCGGCGATAAAGTAAAGCTAACCCCAAAAAAAAACAAAAAAAAAATCTCCTGTGGTAATTGGTTCCATGGACTCACGACTCTGTTGTTGAGCGTATTATGGCCTACGAAGGTGTTAGATTGAGTTGTCAACAACATCATGTCATTTTTGTGCCTAGATCTGTGGATGGAACTAAGGTTGAAAATGGATTTAATAAATTACTATCAATGCAATCCATAAAAAAAACATATTCACCTTCCTCCTAGACAAGCAAACTGGTGAATTCTCTAGCACTCTTGCTACTAAGGAACTATAAGCACCCATGTAGTAAATATCCTCTTTCAAATTCATTGAGTCTAACATGCTATTGAGTCCGCTGGCCAGTCTGCGAACTTGAGACCTTTCTTCACTCGTCAATGTATACAGATCTAAGGATGCAGAGTCGAGGACCAACTCTCCGTCACAAGTAGGGTATATCCTATGATATGGAGGTGTGAGGAATACAACACTGGTTGGTGATATTGTGAATATTGGTATGTGTACAATTTCAACAGCACATTGCTGGAACAAAGAGTAATATAATATTATTTAAAAAGCTTTCTTTACATATGAAATAGAATACAAAATTCTTAAGTTAAACAGTGGCTATCAAAACTTTATACTCTAGATAGTTGTAAGCATTTGAGGATGTTAATCTTATATGAATTTTTAAAAAACATGCACATATGTATTTCTTTAACTTGTATCAATCAATTCTTTTATGCTAAGCTCCATGCCATGTGGTTCCCGGCTTAGAATAGGGGGTGGCCCTATCTTACCATGGATGTTGTCAAGGTGACTAAACGATTGCATCATAGACAGGCAGCAGCGTTCTACTGTGTATATTAAAATCATTACTGTGATCACCAATCTGCCTGCCAAGCAGAGTGAATATGGCAAATCCCCTAATGGACAGTCCACCAACATTGGCATTTTATTAGGAAGGCTTATGTTCAGCAGTGGACATATTTCCGCTGATGATGAAGCTCCATTATGGTAACTAATGATTCATACATTAATATTTATACTCTAAAGGGTTCCTAATAGTGTAACCTGTAGCAAATCTGTACTGTAACATTTTCTTAACATATTTTTATTCCTAGGACAAACTGACTTCACGAATGAGTCAGTTTTGTGCAATTGTTTAATTTTTTTTTGCATTTAAACATAGTCAAATGAAAATACTGAATGTTACCTGTTTGCCCAGCCACTCCAAGAGCATACTTTCCAGCTGTTTTGTAGCCTCTGCTGGACCTCTTCCCGCTGTGATCGCATCACTTACATCCTTTCCCTCATTCAGCTCCAAATACACAATATCCAAGCTCACACATGATATCAAAATGCAGTGTGAGAAGTCACTGTTGCGTATAATTTCACGTATTGTCTGAAGCTGTGTTGTTGTTGTTTGTGTTATGAACACAGCTTTCTTATGTTCTTTCTTGGAATACTGTGGAATAATGGCATGTTTATTATCACACAGTTTTTTTAAAAGTACAACGACTATTTTACAGTGAAATTATGGATTACGAGACCACCCAAAACAGGCAGGACACACTGTATAATAAAACACAATCGATAATTGAAAGTGTGCTACAGTAAATGAAGCAGGTTATCTACTAAAAATGTATAAGTTCTGAGAATATAACAATCTGGGTTCAGAGTGTACGAAAGGGGGCACTATGGATAAAATACTCTGTTTCGCGTGAATATGTTTCCGGGGCGTTTGATGGCATTGTATAGAGGGATCGTGCTCAGCAACTTTTTCAAAAAGTTTTTTAACATACCTCAAAGGGGGACAAACCCTTGACAGCAACTGCTCCTGCAGACAGAAGATTAAAGAGTCCACCATCCCAGTGCAGACACTCGGCACTGGCATCATCCAGAAAAACCGCAGCACCGATGATGCGGTTGTATACCTCCGACCACCAAACCTTCCCGAAATCCTTCACTGACACACTACACATTTTAAACACAAAAACAAACAGAATTAACCTGACATTTTGAAACAGCTGTTCTGTCACAGGTACTGAACCAATAAAAAAAATTAATCAATCACATTTCACAAATCACTGCAAATTACATTTATGTAAATGGTGGTGTATGAGAATTTAAAGAGAAATAGTGCCATACATTATTTGTATGTTGCTTCTGTTTACATAGCAATTTGTATTATTACTGTGCCATGAAAACGCAAAATATCACGTTATTAATGCTATCTAGCGTCGAATAGAAAAGATAATAGTGACATCTAGTGATGAGTCGCAAGAAGCAACATGATTGATTAACAGATAAGAAATGAGGATGTGGCGATTGACTAGATTGACTGCTTCCAGTACTGGAATGGAAAAGAAAGAAATATAAACAAACAAAACCTGCCAAAATTACCATAATTTACATATCTCAGCAATTAGTAGGTAAGAACATTTGTATAGTTTGTGATATAGCTGAAGTTTACGAAACCATGACTGCATCAGTTTGAAAAATTTGAGACCTAACCTAGGAAGACTTATCAAGTACCAGTACCTATAACCACTTATTGTATCAAGCAACGTGAAGTAAATATGGTGAAAATAATATTTCTACACCCAGACTTGGGAATAGGTGGAGCAGAGCGTTTGGTCTTGGACGCGGCGTTGGCTTTTAAGAGCAAAGGACACGACGTCGCCTTTTATACCAATCACCACGATCCTACTCACTGTTTCGCCGAAACAACAGATGGCAGCTTTCCAGTAACAGTCATCGGAGATTGGATACCTCGCTCCTTACTTGGTAAATTTAAGGCAGCATGCGCTTACGTTCGAATGATATACGCTGCAATATATTTAGCCTGGTTTGTGATACCAGTGGAGAAACCAACCCTTATCTTTTGTGATCTGATATCTTTATGCATTCCTTTTCTGAAAATGGCCAAAGGGACCTTCAGAGTAGTATTTTATTGTCATCATCCGGACAAACTATTGACATCTAAAGGTGGATTTCTAAAAAAAATATATAGAGCCCCATTAAATTGGCTTGAAGAGTTAACAACAGCTCAAGCTGATAAGGTTCTGGTGAATAGCAAGTACACTGCCCAGGTTTACAGAGATGCATTCCAATCAATCAAAGACATTCCAGATATTTGCTATCCATCCATAAATACAGACTTCTTTAGGACAACTCCACCAATACCTTTGAATGAAGTTGCTCCTGTTAGCACAGATAAGTTTATTTTTCTGTCAATTAACAGATATGAGAGGAAAAAGGATCTGCAGTTGGCTCTTAGATCTTTAGAACATTTGAGACATAAGAACATAAGAGAGTCAGATTGGAATCGCGTGCACTTAATAATGGCTGGAGGTTTTGATCCAATCAATACAGAAAACATTGAACATTATATTGAGCTCACAGGTTTAGCAGCTGAATTGGATATAGAAAATAAAGTTACATTCTTGAAGTCGCCTAAAGATGTTGAAAAGATTTCACTATTGTACCATTGCAATGCCTTGATATACACCCCTTCTAAAGAGCACTTTGGCATAGTACCTTTGGAAGCTATGTATTATAGTAAGCCAGTCATAGCAGTTAACAGTGGAGGTCCAACTGAGACAGTATGCAATGATGTGACAGGAATCTTATGTGAACCAAATAGTAAATCATTTGCCACTGCTATGAGTAAACTGATTGGAGATCCAGGTTTATGTGAACAGTTAGGCAAAGCAGGAAAGAAGAGATTTGAAACAAAGTTTTCCTTTGAAGCATATACTAAGCAGTTGGATGCTATATTGACAAAAGAGAGTCAAATCATTACAGGGGAAAGAGAAACTGAATCTGAGCAGAAAAAGTGTGACTGACATCCTACTGCACTGGCATTGCTTGTGTCGATACATCCACTTACATTTTAAAACAAATTGTGACTATTGGTTATGTATATTTTTATAAGCAATTCTGTGATACATGTTGTACTTCTTGATACAGTTTCTTTGTTGTATAGTGTATACTTAAATAGTGTATGGTTTTGAAAACTATTTCACATAACGTTTGATTAAACCGATTGGATGAAATAAAGACTAAATGTTACTCTGAATTAAGCCCTGTTTTTCTGAAAACTGCATTAGAATTGGTTCAGTAGTTTTTACGTGATGCGTGCACAGATCATAAGTGATCTTAATGTGTTCTATTGCTTATCCTTAGACCCCCCATTTTTTGAAATATATCCAATGTACAGACATGCGAAGTTTACGTTTTTATTTATTAGATAAATAATAAACATTACATGTAATTAATGCCTTTGCATTACTGTAAATAATAATATATATATATCATAGTAGAGAATTATTAAAAATATTTAATAATTTTTGATATTGTTTTATTTTATTACTTATCACATACAATTTAGTAAGTATTCTAATGAATGTGCTCTTGCACAATTCCTCTAACATAAAGCTGATGGTGAAGAGAAGTTAGTGTTCATAGCCTGAGGGCAGGGCGTTGACATGTGGGTTGTGGAACAGGGACTTCTGGCCCTCACCCCATGGGAATCGCTGGAAATTAAAAAAAAATTAGGTATATAAGCTATTCATATAATAAAATTTAATAAGAACAATAGCTGCCATTGAATTTAGGAATCAATGTTTTATAATTCATAACAGCCTTCAGCCTTGTAAATGCTATTGACTAAAATGGTTTCATCAGATAACCAGAGATAAGATAGGGTCTTCTTTTAGATGTTTCAATATTTATATTTTTTAACCCCTATGGCACTGGTAGGGCCTCTCCCTCCTTTCGATAAGACTATAGAGTAGGGTCTATTTCTGCCTATCCTATATCTGTCATTTTACAGCTAATGCTGCTATTATTAGTTTGTTCTTGTTTTAAACTGTAGGTTTATGGGTGACAGTGGCCTTATACAAACAGGTGACCTGTCTCCTAATGTGCCACTTCTCCCAAAAAAAAATGGACTTAGTAGGTGCAACAAACCAACTAATGGATGTATAGAAACTGATGGGTGTATAGATAGCATTATAGGTATATTTGGCCCAGGAAACAAAGTCCTTTTGCCCTAATTTTCAATATTCATATACAGAAAAAAATAGAGCAAGGTAGGTCACATTCTCATTACAGTGATTATAGCTTTAACAAACATTTAATTACATTTGATTAAAGACATTTGGAATGAACTGGATGAATAACTTTTAGTTTCCTCCACAATTTACATTTCCATAGGCACTTATTGCATAAAATACTATCACAATTTATACATGAAAACTTACAGTATATATGAAAAATAGGAAATTTAAATATAGGACAAAATCCATTATGATTCTTTCCAAAAAGTCCAGTCTTATTAAATGAAGATCTAAAAGAATAGATAAGAATATAAGTTTACCTTTGTGCGGACACGCAGGTACTCATAAGGGACGAATGGTGGAGGTTCATCGTGACCGTGCTCCTGATGAGCCAAGTAGGCATTCAGCATGCCTAGGCCTACTGCAGGGAAGGCCACGAAGTATGACAACCTCTTCCATAGCTTGTAACCACCTGTACAAAATTATAATGTATTTAACATCTAGAACTATGGTACTTTGTGAAAATTCAATTATCTCATTAGCCTAGTATTTTAAGGGCTTGCCTTTTGTGTCAGAGGTTGCAGACAAGACACTTGAGACATAACTTTGTACAAGTTATTACAAGTTTTAGGCATTTGGGAATTGAGATGACTTTCTCATTTCTCCTTAGACGATCCTAAGTATTAGTCAAGTGGTGGTTTTGTTGTGGCGTTTTTCTGCTACCAATAACAAAATTAAAATTAAGAGCAGTCTGTAAATTGATAGCAAATCCAAATATCAACTTTTTTCTCTAAATGGCAAGGTTTAAATTAGCTTAAGACAAGAGTATAATGGAAATATTCATGAGGGTGGTGGTATCAGTTTAGCATTTACAGAAATAAAATCTAGATAAGAAATAGGTTATGTGGTTACATAATTTTAAAGACCATAACAAACAATTCTTCGTACCTCCATGGCCACCAGCGGTGGCGGAATGAGTAGAAGCACGCGCGTTGTTTTTGAGGTATAATGTCGCAGCTCTTTGCAGGATTGAAGCCATTTTCTCACTTTGTGAAAACTCAAATCGACTTTTTTCTCGTCCGTCCGCAGTCAACAAATGTCAAATTAACTTTGATTGACATTGACAGCTAGCTACAACCATAAACACGAATGGTAGTTTATCACTAAATTTGGCAATGATCGTTAACTCATACAGAATTGTTGTTCTTCTAGTATGCAATCCAAATATAGACATATAATAATAATATTCAAAGTACCATACCTACGTCGGAGGATTATTGATTAGTATTTCAATACCAACGATTATCTTAGGTTAAATAAACTAGTTAATTCGTTATCTGAGGA
The DNA here is from genome assembly GCA_947086405.1 of Esperia sulphurella. NCBI lineage: Eukaryota > Metazoa > Arthropoda > Insecta > Lepidoptera > Oecophoridae > Esperia > Esperia sulphurella. The sequence goes on along the minus strand of OX352270.1, from coordinate 11,028,937 downwards.
CCACAGAAAAATAATACATAACTATTACCTAATAAGTGATAAGACCGCCTAAATTTTACTATTTTTAACTTTGAAAACTCGTAACTGTATTTGTTTATGCAATGAAGTGTTTATTATTATATCAGGGTTTGTAATTTTAATTACAGACATTTTATGGAATAAATCAATTAAACTTGCTTATTATAACAATGTAACACCGACCTCAGTTTCTATTTCACTGGACAGATCGTTGCCAACGATCTGTATGTACTACTAGATGGAGCGTTCAAAAAAATCGCTCTGTTCCACGCAAGTAGCCACAACTCTTTCACATTCACAATTAAACTTGTGCAGTTACTACGCAGAACATTTAATTATTACTAAATATTGACGCTACGGTTAAATAATTGTCAATATTTAGTAAATAATTAAATGTTCTGAGTAGTAACTGCACAAGTTTCAAAGTGAATGTGTAAGAGTTGTGGCTACTTGCGTGGAACAGAGCGATTGTTTGGAATGCTCCATCTAGTAGTAGATAGAGATCGTTGTGTGTTGCCATACATTGCATCTTAATATTTTAAATGACAATGGTCATAAATTATTGACTTTTTATTTGGATTTTTTTGGAAAATATCTGGTAAATAGAAAATCGCAGAAAATAGTATTTTACCGTTAATAGATTGGTACATAGTCTGTAGGAAATAATATGGACATGTAGGTATTTATAAAATCATTTATTTGTATTGCATATTTGCCTACTTAATTGTTAAAATTCGAAGCACAACTATTTAGCTCTGGAAGAATGTAGCGGATTAATTGCTCGGACATGTACACTGTTCAAGAGTCGAAGTAAACGTTAGATTTAAAAGGTAGCAAACATTAAGTTACAGTCTCTCTGCAATTGTAATCTAATCATTAATTAATATTTCTAAGCTGTTTAATCAATACAAAAAACATGCGCCATTTATGTTCGGGGGGGGGGGGGGGGGGAAGGGGGCGTTGTTGGTGTCTTTTTCTATCTCGTTTTCCAAATCTGTATTCAAAATATCATTAAGGTTGTTTCCAAATTAGCTAAACAATTGAATTGCACGCAAGTGTACATACATACGAGATACATGGGGGTGAGGTGCGGGCAACGAGGGTCGACTGACGGAACAATCGCGTGGCTCCCCGCAGGCATCGCACCTAACTTCATACCATCAAACAGACCTAAAAATCGACTACTATGCGCAGGTGAAGGAAGGACATAGCTCAAGTTATGTTATCGAACTGTAATGGTAACAAATTGAATGTTTTCGTTTAATTAATGTGGTACACATACATTTTACCCAACATGGCATCAGGGAATTTTTCATAACGACGAGAAATTAATAATTTCTATAAAATATGCACTATTAATTTAATGGCGCTGAGATATTGTAGATAGCAACTGCTATAAATGTGTACCTATATTGAATTTTAGTCAATAGTCAGATGGTCAAATGAACTAAAAACTTGATGACTGCTATTACGAAGATCTGCAGCAGCAGACGATTCAAACATATCTTGAGGAAAATAACGTTCCAAAACTGTTTTAGGCGAAACCTGTAAATAACAGAAAAAAATATAATTTACACTCACTATTCATACCTATTAACTTAAGCGTTTTTTTGACTAAACGAAGAGGTATATTGGCAGACAGTGCACCTGAAAGGTACGGGAGCGATACCCATAAACTAGTCCAAAGTCACGGTACAACTATAACATATGATTGTGATATCTTCATAAGTAGACGAATTTCTTTGCTGAAACAAACAACATAGAACATAATGGCCCCCATCTCCACTCGGAGAGATGACGTCATAGCATTTTCTTCCGACGGAAACGGGTCCTAGCACACATTCTGCATTGGTGAAATATTTAAACATTTATATATTTTTCATCAACTTTTGAGGGCTACGGTAATAACAAGGGCGGTTGAAGCGCTCAAATATTCGCCCAGTGGGGATGTACAAATGCTACAGTACTCAGTCTTAGAGTAATCAGTGCCTGCCTCCCAGAGGGCGTGCTCTAGAGTCCTGCCACTGTTAAATTATTATGATGTTTAGACATTTAGGCATTTATTTATTTATTTAAAATATTGAAACATTACAGATTATTATTCCATTGCGTTATAATAACTTTTATGGTATAGACGAAACAGGCATTCCTCCTCTAGCATTCCCTTACATTTCGTCATCAGCCGTCCTACGCCGTCCACGAACACGTCACAGTGTGGTGCCTCGGCGAACCCTACCAGGGCTAAGTTTCTTCTCAGTTCGAGGGAGTCGTAACCATGATGTATGCCAGAGATTATTGTTTGCTATATACCCACCCAAAAGATCGGATACAGTGGCGCACCATGGGCTCTCCCACTGGTCCACTGTTGGACATAGGCCTCTGCCTATGTCCAACAGTAGACTCTTTCATACTGATGATGATGATTTACCACCTCTTATACCTACAAACGTATCAGTAGGCGTAACTTGACATGCCCTTACCAGATGGACTATCGACCTGAAAATAGTAGGTAAACTGTCGCTCGTTTTACCTTTCTAGCCTTTATGTGTTCGAAATTAAAGCCCATGTAAAATGCTGTTTGCTGCAGTTGCCTCAGGTTTCTCATGCGCACGCGAGGATCGCATTCGAGAAGCCGCATCAGCAGCCCGCGGGCGGCATTCGATAGTTGCGACGCACTGGCTGGCAAGGTACCCGGTAGTGGATTGGAGCCTTGGTGATTGGCGCTGGAAATAAATAGCATTCGCTTAATAGTGTTTTTTTTTTATTATTGCTGATGGGTTTGCGCTTGACCTCAAGTGTATAGTCGCATTCATGGGGTAAGTTACGAGTAGGTATATGTATACTGGGGCCACATACTGACGCGATTTTCTTAAACACGTGTGTGAATTCTACTTTTGTTTTAATTTTTAAAAGTTTTCTTGTGTTTAAGCTAAGGAAGTTCGGAAATGTTTGGCTTTTATTTTTTTTCTGACACGCACGTGATGTGATAAAAATGAAAAAAAAAAGTTAAAAACTTCAACCCGACTACGACCTTAAACATTAAAAATATATAAACCAGACGTTTATTACGATTATTATTATGAGTGATACACTATTAGGTATTCTATAAACCTATACCAATTACTATCATTTATTAAATAAAATTAGATAAATTATGAAAATAAATATCGGTATTCGTATTATATTGTCGTATTCACACGACAATTAAAACAACAAATTATGGCCCGTAGCCGGGTTAAAAAGTATGGTACACGCGGGAAATCTGAAGCTGACAGAAATACTAAGTATTTAACATATACTTAGTAAATACACAATCCTACATTTATGGTATTTAACTTCACTTACCAAAAACCTATTGATGAGTCTTTAGGAGAATTGTTAGCGCAATTTGACAGCTCTGTGTCTTTGTGATTCGTTGCTTTTACATCAATCGCAGGCGCTGGGAACTATAACAAAAATATTATAAACATAAAGAACTAAGATATTCTTATTCTAGCTGTTACGGAGCACAGCACTAGTTCGATGGGTGACCATCAGTGGTGCTGCATCACCATTAAAGAAGAAAAAAGTATAGCTACTGGAATTGACAATGACGGTTAGTGCAACGCCATCTCTTGTCAACATTAGCAACTACATGTTAGGACCACAAAGTACGAAAAGCGGCGGTCGCGCGCCGCTAGACAGAGAGCCCGCTTAGAACAAACCGCCATTTCTCGCACGCACACATTGACGCTACGTTTACAGGCATTCTCGGGCAGTCTCGGGCAGAACTCAATCGCGAGTATCATAAAAGTGATGGCGCGGCTGTTTTTGAACATGAATACACGGTATTATTATTGTTGCAGTGTATTTGGTTGTTTAAATACTACTCAAACCTGTGCCTACACGTTGAGATACAATAATCGTTCATTTAAACAATGTCACAATCGACGAAAATATTTTTCAGTCAATAATTTGTAACACCTGTGGATTTTTTTTATAATAATAATATTCTAATATACCACTTTTTTATTTACCAGTCTACTTTAAAAACACATAACGTAGGTATATTTTTACATTCATACACTTTCTTGTTTTGAAAGTAGTATGTCTGTCTGTCCGTCTGTTACAACCGATTTGCTTCGAATTTACTGGACCGATGAAGTCGAAAAAAAATGTTACAAACTGTACCGTGTGACATGTTAAATGAAATGGTTTCACATATATTTTTTTTATATCTAAAATAAATAATTTTAAAGTAATTTAATAAAATAGATTAAACGAAGTTGTGCGTGTAGTGTAGGTAGCTTTTATTTAAGGAACGGATATGGAACTTGTCACCCTTTTAAATCTCAACTCATTTTCGCCGAACTTGGCGCCCTTTTCACATTTATGTTTTCGTCGAACTTGGTGCCTTTTTCACATTTATGTTTTTGGTGGGATCACTATTACACCATTATTACATTTTGTTGAGATTGAAATCTTCGTCGTTTGTGGCGTCGGCATATTTTTATGGATATTTGATGGTCTGCTACTCTCTAAGGCATGTAAACATGATAAGATGTACGTATGCATGTATAAACGAATCGATGTATGTATGTTTGTAAACATAACCTATCTACTCCTTTTCAAAATTCAGAATCTATACAGTAGCAACCCTAGTCACTCAGGCAAGTTTAGGTAGTTATTTTCGAGAAAGGTGGGAGCGGTCCTTCTGTATATTTTTTATTTTGTGTACCTATTACATCTACGTACCTATGTAAAAAGAGCCGTGGTAGCCTGGTTAGTTGTGCACTCGCCTCACATTCAGGAGGTCGTGGGTTAAATCCCCGCCCGTACCAATGAGTTTTTCGAAACTGAAGTACGGTTTATTTATAATATACCACAGGCTTTTCGGTGAGGAAAAACATCGTAAGGAAATCTGCATATGCCAAAGAAGAAATTCTAAGGCGTATGTGAAATCCACTTAATCGGCTTGGGGCACCGTTGGTGGTCAGGAGTGTGACACAAAAGATCCTGAAGAGTTGAAGTATCGCCAGGTCTTCCTGGCCCCTAAGAAGATAAGATACCTACCTATGTACGTTTAAACAGACAGTTCCGTTAATTTGCAATGAATCGAACATCTAAATAGAACTAAGCAGCAAACAAGCCTCTCCCTACTTATAGAACCCCCTATTTATAAACCCCCTAGGTAACTCAACGGAACGTCACTGCAACCCGTATTCCAGTCTCGTTTGAACGAGGGAAAAAAGGCGAGTGCGTCCGCCACACGGAACATACATACCCTTTGGACATCGCATCTGTGAGTATTTGTATGATAAGTGTGGAAGGCCTACATCCCACAGTGGACGTCAACAGAGTGATGATGACTATTAATAAACCGATAGCCATTCATGTAGAGTAACATTTTTTGCCACTATTGGAACAATAAATCTCTTTCTGCTTCTATGTGTGTCTGATCTGCATACGCCGCGCGGAAAAAAATTCCAAAGCCAGAGTGGTGGATTATGGCTCGTTGCGTGGTGAGTTGGCCTTTGCCCAACAGTGAGACGTATTATATATAGGCTTTTAATTTTCGCGCATCAAAATTAAAAGCCTATATATAATACGTCTCACTGTTGGGCAAAGGCCAACTCACCACGCAACGAGCCATAATCCACCACTCTGGCTTTGGAATTTTTTTCCGCGCGGCGTATGCAGATTTCATCAGGTTTTCTTTCACCGAAAAACCAGTGGATTGATAATAAATCGTAATACAGTTCCGAATAACTCATTGATATGGACTCAGGCTTGAACCCTTCATTTCATGAACGTAAGGTGAACGCACTACCAGCTAGGCTACATAATTTTTTAAAAGGTGTTTCCGAAACGGCACAGTACCACTAGCCAGTATTCCTGCGAATGTCGTAGGAGGAGCTTTTTTGCGGATCAGTCCAGGTCTGAGCATTAAACTATGATCATAAACAAGCCCAGTGTGGTGGCATTAACATTCCTATATTTTAGAAGAGATCTGTCTCAGCGGTGGACTTGTTTATATACCTGTTAATACCTACGAATAATCCATGAAATTAACTAGTAAGATATTTATTAACTGAATACACACATATATGGTATTATAAAGACAAAAATCCTATTATTTTTCTATTACGTACAATGTAAACTAATATAAAAACGCGTCACAGCATGAACATGTTCTCGTCCAGCTCATCTGTGTACGGCATGGTTCCCACACTGGCGGCGTTAGGCTAAGCCTTTGTGCGAGATACGCGCCTTTTTTTTCTCGCGTAGTAGACGAGTAGGTTACGTCGGAATTGCACCGACTAAAACTCCGCGGTGCCATCTTCGACGCACAGAAGAAGGAGGGACACCGGGATCAATAACGTTTGCATTTCCAGTATCCATCCCCCATCGCTCGCACTCGGCGGCCCATCTCGGGTGGAGACGATATCTCCCCCCTGCCATCCTCGCGGTACCTACACAAGCAAGGAGGCCACCCCGAAAAATTGCAATGTGCGACGTCTAGAGAGTCTGTGGTCCGTCAGGCTAAAAATAGGGAGCTCGCACCTTAATTGCATACTTGGAATTTACTGCACGCTTAATGACTGCAGGAGGATATAAGTGCGCCTTAAGTTGAGGGCGGGGTAATGGGTTGCAAAGATTGGATCATACTGGATGCTGGATAACGCATTCACAGGTTTTCTAATAATAGTTTTATAGCTGCTTTTATTGAGTTAGGTTAGAATTTTTAATACTTAGAACGTTCTTATAATATTTTTTCTTAATTCATAATCATAAACATCAAAAGGTTGCCTTGTTCTGTTAGAAATCTCTAAAAGTTATGGAGTCTTCATGTTTTATATCTATGTATATATTTTATATTCCATATCTTCTAAATTATCCGGTCACTTTAAGACCCATCTAGCAGAGAATACTATGCCTCTAGAATGAGGGAAAACCAAATTATATCAGTTAACCATGAATGTTGGTAAAAACTGATTTGCGCGCAATGAGATAATCTTTTGCCATTCCCGATGAATATGGTTGCTAGGCGTCGAACGTACGTGAGTATCAATCATAAGAAGCAAAAAATACATGAAAAAATCGGAACTGGGTAACCGGTACTACCAAGTTTTGAAAATAACACAAACCTGAGACCTTCAAAACTGGCATTTGCAAATTGACAGATATCCATACAAAATCATAAGCTAACTTTAATGAAGCGGTAGCGGTCCATCTATAGTGTGGCGTGGTCAGGGCGGGTGATTGTCGGCACGAAAACGCACGCGGAACTCGGTTACACTGTTGTTAATTATTTAGACTGATATAAATGATACCTATTATACTTTAATACTACCAGAACTAATAGTATGACTAGTTGGACTAACCCATATAGTCGGGAGTTCGGACAGGACTAACTTCCAGAAGGGACATTCAATATTTATAATGAGCTTTTTATCAGTCCTTTCTTGAAGACTCTCATGACAAAATTATTCCATTCTCCCAATGTGGTGTGTGCGTGCTTTTTAAAATCCAGTACATACACATCATCATCCTGTACTTGTACACCTGTAATGTACATAATACTGCTGGCCTTCCCCAATGAACGCCACCACACTTCCGACCATCGCAGTCACTTTCGGTCAACTTCTACATGTCGTCGGTCCATCTGGCTGCGAGACGTCTACACCTACGACCCTAAGTTCTGCGACCGAATGTCGCCCGCCCACTGCGTCGAGAGCTTGCTAATCCTTTCGGCTATGTTAATGACCTTAGATCTCCTCATTGCGAATCATAACCTTCAATGAAACCCCGAGCATAACCATCTCCATAGCTCGCTGAGCGACTTCAAAGTTGTGAATAATGCCTTTTACTACAAACACTGTAAACTCTTCCTAGGCTTGATAATCGAATTAGGACAGCAAGATCATGTGGATTAGTTTGTTGGAAGAGAGTGGTGTCAAGTATTTTATCAGCATCATATGTATATTTCTGTCGGTTTTTCACGGTAATTCCGATTATATGTAATATCGAGGTACCCATCACCTGCTGTTGCATCTTGCTCTGAGGAGAATACGGGTCAAATTCCTGCAAGTTACTGCATGGTTTCATTCCGGCACTCCTGCTACGCAACTACTGTTCCAAAAAATGCATAAAACTATGTCATGTAGAGCGGCAGCGGCTAGTGTTTACTAAAATGAATCGATCTTCGAAAGCACCTACACTCTTTTAACTTGTTTCCAATTGTGTCGACCCAATAAGTCAGCTGCTGTCACTCAGTGGGCAATTAAGAACTGAGCACCGTTATATTTAACGTCCGGACTCAGACCACTAATCAATTCTTATCTTTATCAGTTTGTACCTGCTTGGTACAATGAATGTTTATTTAGATCTGGTCACGATTCGGCCGCATTTGTTGGGACCTCGTTCAAACTTGTATTCAGTTACTAGGGAATGCAGCTTTTAAATTCTCTTGTTTATACCATTTTAGTACAGGCACAGATTATTATGTTTTGCTAAGTTACTTATTTATACCAACATGGAAGCTGTATGCACCCCGTCTATGTATCGTAGTTGACTCATGTGAGTCAAGTAAGGATTATTATCATAAAGCATAATCATACTACATGTATCAGGATTTACTTGTATGTCAATATAAATATTTTAGAAAGTCAGCAAGACAGCCAATTTAAACAATTAAAATTCTTATTCAGGTTTCCGTACTCTAAGGGTCCAACGGAAATCTAATGCTGAAGTCAACTGCGTCTGTCTTTCTGGGTGCTAGAGGCATGTAGCTCTAATTCGTGTAGAAACAGATTTTTTTCATTTTTAAGGATCGACAAAAAAGCTTCGCTAAAAAGGTTCCGTCCGTTTCGACTGAACTAATTCCGGTTTAACGGTGTGACGGGCAGCAGCCTCACTGATATGAAGCCTGATAGTTAACGCAATCGCGTGTATTATGAATATTACTCCAATATTACTGGCAATGGATGTTGACAGGTAGATTATTAATAATATAGGTACATCATAAAAACATATAGCACCAACAAATTAGTAAAAGTTATTGATATTGCTATGAAATACCTTAAGATAACTAGTTTGGAATTTAGTTGATCATATTAAAAAATCAAAATAGAGTAGAGAAATTTGATCCCGGGGACAGATAACGATTCTAAAATTGGCATAGTTATTTTAGCTATTAACTAAATGGTTATATATGAAGTCCAGTTTTGGGCGGCCGATGTGGATAAAAGCGGCGGCGCGGCGGCGGCGGCGGCGACGGCGACGTACGTAGCGGTACTTCTAAGCTGAGGAACGGGATACTAGTTATTCGTTTGCACAGATTTGTCAACTGTCATCGTATGTGTATTGTATAGATTGTAACTGTACTGTATTGATGACAAAATGTTCATTTTTCTGAAAACAGTGGTTTGATAGACCAATCAGTCCGAATATCGTTTCATACATATATTTCTAGTTTGGCTTCCATAATAAAAAGCAGCATATTATTCCAGGGTATAAGCTGTCACCAGTTTCATCACAATCTCTTCAGCCGTTATGACGTTATTAAGCAAAAAAATATCCACACTTTGACGTTCATAATATTAGATAGAATAGATATTTTTAAATTTGAAATGCAAAACGTTTATTCCCGATTTCGAAATCGATTTTATTAGACCAGTGTAGAGTGACTTCGTGTAATTGGCCCCAGGGTCTCAAACCATCGCCTCCATCTAATTTGTATAAGTAACAATTTACTAATGCAATGTTAGTGTAATGCTGATAAAAGTGGTATACTGGGTGAGTGATGGTGGTAGAGGTGAATAATTACTATTTAAATTGTTGTTTATTAGTCGCATAAAATTCGGTCGCTGCTACTTGCACTACTTTTTCTGATGTCCTACTGGTATTGGTATTACGCTTATTTTATTTGGATGCCAATTTTATAGGAACTTCTATCTTATAATAATGTTAATAAATAATAAAATACAGTTAAAAACAGATTTTTAGGCATTGAAATAATTTGTCGCTTTCTGTTTGCCGGATTTCAGACTTGAATCACAATCTACGACGTAACGTCATAGAATATATGTTTTGATGTATTCAGTACGTTTAATTTTAAAGCGTCGGTGTACAATATCTATCGGTCTTAAATCTTTATCAAGGGATTTCTCCTCCCTGTCTCTTGTGTGATTGACTCTTTACTGATGACCTTTAAAGATTAAAATAGTCTTATTGTATACTAGCTGTTGCCCGCGACTTCGTTCGCGTGGACAACTTAACATTACACATTCTTATATATTACGTGTTACTAAATACTAAAAGAAATCTATTAATTTGGTTATGCATTAAAAATATTAATATACATAAAAAAACATACTATCCAATTGAGAACCTCCTTTTTTGAAGTCGGGTAAAAATTAGCGTTCCGGCGGCGGTTTCGCCCGTTGGACCACAGTTTTTTAGGTTTCCGTAGCCAAATGGCAAAAAACGGAACCCTTATGGATTCGTCATGTCTGTCTGTCTGTCCGTCCGTATGTCACAGCCACTTTATTCCGAAACTATAAGAACTTACTATTGAAACTTGGTAAGTGGATGTATTCTGTGAACCGCATTAAGATTTTCACACAAAAATAGAAAAAAAAACATTAAATTTTGGGGGTTCCCCATACTTAGAACTGAAACTAATTTTTTTTTTTTCATCAAACCCGTACGTGTGGATAGGTCTTCAAAAATGATATTTACATTTATCATGAATTAAAAGATTATCATATAATCAATATTTTTTTTATATTTTAATATTGTGCAAATTAGGTGATATTTCCTTCCCCCCCCCCCCTCCAATTTGTCCTTTCCACACCCTTTCTTTCTTACCTTCTCCATCCCCTTCCCACAACGTTGAAAACCCTTTCCCCCACCCCTTCCCTCTCCCTACTCCTACCTCTCCCCCTTCCCTTAACCCACCCCTTTCTACACCCTTTATTTACCACTGCCCCCTCATCTTTCCTCTCTTACCCTAATCCCTCTATTCTTTTCCATCCGACTTCCTTCCCCTCCTATTCCCTTCCTATGTTGCATATCCAATTAACTGTACAACAAAATGTCTGTCAAACTGTTGGACATGCTTCCCCAATGAATGCCACAACGCCCTACAGATCCAGCCGCTTCCGGCTACCATCTTCAGGTATTACCATCTTCACACCTGGCGGCAGGGCGTCCCACCCTGCGCGTGGGACGTCGCGTCCCACTCTAGAACCCGTCTGCCCCAACGGCCGTTCGGTACTACGACAGATGTGACCTGCCATTTCAGCTTACTAATTCTTTCGGCTATGTCGGTCACCTTCGTTATTCATAGGATCTCCTCATTACGAATCATATCCCTCATAGAGACCCCGAGCATTGCCCTCTCTATAGCTCGCAGAGCCACTTGAATCTTGTGGATCAGGCCCACCATCAGTGTCCACGTCTCCGCGCTGTAATCATGACAGGCAGGACGCACTGATTAAAGATTATTGTCTTTAAACATTGTGGAAAAGGTGACGTAAAGACTTGACGTAGTTTTCCGAATACTGCCCACCCTAACTGGATTCTTCTGTCAGCTTTTGAAATTGATCCTACCCAACTAAATTGTCTGTCCTAGGCAGACGTACTCCTGAACAGCTTCGATATTGACATTGTCGACGATCACCGGTCTAATACAGGGCCACTAATTATCGAATAGCGAACTTTTTGTATCGAGACTTGTGGAAATACCTGAAATACATCATCAGCTAAAATAAATCTATAAATGAGCTTTAAAACATCTCTGTCACTTTCTGTCAAGTTCTTGCAACGACCAGTAATGTTGAACTACACTTTCATACAAATGATATGAAATGAGAGGTCAACTTGTATATCAGCATCCTGACATTTTATTGAGATATGACTTATACCAGTATGAGGCCCGAACTCAAAGCTATTAAACAGTGAAAACGCCGTCAAATTCTGTTCAGCAGTTTCCAAGATTAGCCCGTACATACATACATACATACAGACAGATAAGAATTTTTTTAATTATATTTTTGGACTCTACTGGTCTTCAGTAACGTCCGGGCAGTGAAATTTTTTTTTTAACTTTAATGTACAGATTCGCTTTTCTTTTGTTTTTTCTACTCTTTTATTATATGTATAGATATAGATATAGATAGATGTGATAAGCTTCTCAATATATTTGTCTAATTAACACAAATCTATGAAAATAACACATAACCATTCCAATTCACAATATTGACTTCACTGCTTTTTGGAGGTGACGCGAAACTATAATATGTATATTGATTTTAAAGTTCATTCTAATAGCATTGTTAATAGCCTTTTACAACAGCGCATGTAGCCAGCCTAGCAACCATTAGGGCGCAATAATTTTTTTATCATTCATCACATATTTGTCGTAAAGCAAAATTAATTATTTCTCGACAGGTAGGTATGTATACAGTCATGCATTATGCAGTTACAAGGAAGCATAATTATAACACTATACACCCTGCTCCCATTGCAACAGTCGCATCGCCATCAATAACTACACAATTACAAAAAATTAAAAACAAAATCTTATTTTCCAAAATAAAGTTACACAAATATTTACAATATGCAATCATCTACAATTTGAGGAATATTTATTACCCATTCATATCACTTGTAAGTCACGATAACTTAATTGTGGCAAAACCAGCAATTATTTAATTTATATTAATTACCGAGTTTTATTATCATTCGGAAGAATGCACAGCATTCATCGCACCCAGCGTTTTGGCAAGGTTAGATATATAAACAAAAAACTGGTTAAAAATAACTTTTTATCCGAACGTCTTCTTACAATGAGACGCCGATCCGTGAACTTTATAGGTCGTCTGTGTTTCCGACAAGGATTTACTTTACTATTCACTTTTATAAATTAATCAAAGGAATGGAGCATTGAAGAATTTTTTGTGGTCCATTGTGTCATCTTTGCACTTGGTAACAAAATAATTGTACAATAAATAAAATCTCTGACCACTCTCACAATGATAAGTCCATTGCCTGTAGGCCAAATCAATCTTTGTCATTATCCTGTGCGTCCTTTTTTCGTAACAGACGTCGCATGAGCACGTCTTGGGTGCGGTTATTGCTCGAGTTTAGGGCTGCCTTTCAGAAATTAAGAAATCATAGTCAAACAGTAAGCGGCCGCAGTGTTCGTAACCCTCATTCCAAATGGACCTGAAAGCGTAGTCAAAAACATACTATAAAATTGGCTTAAAATATCACAAATCTTACACACTATTGCCTTAAGACATTGCTAGATATATCTAGTCTAAAACCCTAATCTAGTATAGTAAGAAATTGAATTAATTTCGGTGGTATATACGACATACATAAATATTAAAAAATTCGTAACGGGTTTGTGCAACGAAACTTCAAACTACTTTAAAAAGTTTGGGGAATAACGAGACGCGTTCAAATAAAATTGATAATGAAGTATATACACCTTGGAACTAAAAAAAACATAATGTAAGGCATAGCTGAGACATGGATTAGATTTAAAAATATACACAGCGGTTTTTTTTTATTAGATTTTGCGGCTTGTTGTTGTGTACAAGTTATATCTAGTAATATTTTAAGGCAATAGTATAAAAGAACTGTGAAATTGGGCCAGTTGAAGAAATCTTACAGTGGCCTTCCAGGAAGTACTGTGTCCAACAGTGGGCGTCGAATGGCTGATGTGAACAAAGCAGAATCTTTTATAAAGGGTAAGTATATTTATAAAGACAACTTACGAAAAACAATATAATACATAACTTTTTTAAAACATTAGTGCCATTTTTTGAAAATAAAAAAGCTTTTGTAACATTCTATACAATTTGCTAGGATTTCGTGACGACACAGCCCTATCAGGAATCCAGCTCCCAGACTCGAAGATGATTAGCCGTATTGTCGCTGATGGATTATGCGAAGATCATTCACCTCTGGGCGCTTGCACAACCGGACTTGGAGACCTAAGGGGATCTACTCACTACGATAACAGTTTTACAACTGCCAATTTGTAGTTTGTATTATGTTCTCGTATTTCGAAGTATAAAAACGCTAATGGCGATATCTTGCACCTACCTATCTTTCAAAATGACCCAATGGAGGACTGATAGCCGCTAGAGAATGCCTTCGGCATAAGTTTGTCAGTTGTGAAATTGTATGCATCATTTAAATTTTAAATTTACGTGAGATTTAAAAAAAATAAACAGTTTTGTCCTCGGCATGTTTCACGTGAGTCATCAACAATCTACAATAAGTCCATGAGTGCTGGACCAGACTTTCCTAAAGTAATAAGAGTTTATACCTAATATGTGGTCATTTTTGTGTAAATTATTTTGAATATGCGGTACCGCTGCCCCGTTGCTAAGGGAATTTTCGATGTACCAAAAATATATCTCTACACCAAATCTTGACTCGGTCTTTAACAAGAATTTTATTCTTTTTTCAAGTAGTTGCCTAACAAGTCTGTCTCCTAACTCAGAGAGTAACAATGCAAAGTGCATAATGAAATTAGCGACCATTCGTCATTTCATTTCAAATAGGTATGCCCTTGATATAGAGTCGGTCGATTTACGATCCCCGAACATCTACAACGACCTCTGAACTATGTATAAGTTCTTATTGTAAAGATTCATAAGCATTTCTTCACACAACTGTCGCAACCCATCACAATGATAGCTAATTAAAAATATATTTAACTTGTATCGCAAGACCGATTGTGCGTCTGTCACAGACTCAACTACTGCGAAATCGTTGATTCTTTCTCATCATAACATGACCTTGACTTATGACTCATGTTTTGTTCAATTGTACTCATAAAGTACCAACTAATACAATTTTAACACACTTTTAGAATCATTTTTGGTGTTTAGATAATTAGACATTCACGATAAAATAATGGTACCTAACTAGCTGATGAACGCACGGTGTAGTTGGCTGGCGCTCGGATATTATAAAAAAAATATTTATGAAATTTGAATGCAAAGAAGACAATATCTCTGCACCGTACGTCATTTCTGATCCATATATTTACGCATGATGCATGAGTAGGTAGCTATATATCCTTTTTACAGATCCCAGAAGGGTAATTACTTTGAAGTGTAACATCATATAAATTATTGTCGGAGATATAAATTAATAGAAGAAAAAAAACAACACCACCATTATTTTCTTTGTTATCTTACAGCCTTATTTTATAAATATCTAATCCTAACAAAAGGCACTTAAGGAAATTGTTGTACTCAGTTTTATCTCGCAGTCGTGGTCACTTAGAACATCAAATGTTTGAAAAATATATAAATTAAGTAATAGCTAAAGTTATATCATAATTAAACTATAATAAATATTCATTCGAATAACCGACTGATCTATGGACGAGGCACAGCTCAAACCGCCTAGCTCTAGAATCTTGCATTTTATCATAGAGGTTCCTCCAAATGACGTTTTTTAGACATTTCTCGCAGAAAAAAGTCGCGGCCAAAAGCTAGTAAGTTTTTGAAACATGAAGATGATGGTTTGCAACGTGCAAGAACCGGAGTACCCCTGCAGGTGGCCTGCACACAAGAAACCCAAAAAGTCGTTGACTCCGATTTGATTAGAGCCACCAACTGGTTTTAAAGTGCTGCAGCTAAATGCTTCTTATTTAATGATGTAATAAATACTATTATGTATATTTTATGTTGTCAAATCCCCGTAATGCAGGCGTGGGCGTCTTGATAGTCGATGAAATTTCTAAGACTAAAATTGTAAGAAGATTATTTATAAAAATATTGCTTACTTGCTTTTTTAAGGTGGAAACAAAATGAGCTTCCCCGCAAGTGCAAAAAAATATATTTTTTATTCATCAAGATCAGTCCGGCTGAAAATTTAAAAAGAGAACTTTGAATTATCAAAGCTTTAACAGACTTTATTGTTTACTTTGACGAATAAAAATACATCTGTTTCATAATGTACATATTTATCCACACACTTTGTCTAATCGCAAACTATGATTTTTCTTGTAATATGGATAGTTCAACCGGTACAAGACCGTTTTATTGGCATATAATGATTACACTAACCAACACTAAAACTAACTTACAAACTATTGTACAAAATCAAATAACATTTTAAAACATTTTTGGCTACAGATCGTTCTCAGCGCAATTTATTTTTAGATCGATCGACGTAATTTTTTTCATCAGTGTTTGTTTAATATTTTCCACATCAAGTTTCCCAAATTTATATGGGTAAAAAACAAACACGTAATGTACTTTTTGACAACAATGTAAATATATAAAAAAAGTACAATTATTATTAAAAACTGAAAGTAAAATAATGGAATCATACTTATATACTCGTACGTCCTTGATTAAACAAAAATTAAGCCAGTTACAATGTTTGCTAAACGTTTCTAGTTTACAAAGGCGATTACCGGTATGGGTCAAATTAGGTAAAACAGCAAGAGTCACGACACAAGAATAGCAATCAGTGAGTTGCTAACAAAGTTTAAAAGTTTAAGGGTTAAAATGGAGCAAAAGAAACAAGTATGAAGAGTAGGTAAATATAATAATTATTCGCCTCAGCCCAATGAAAATCCTAAAAACCTAGGACTTAACATGGAATTGAAAACAGTGTCTGAAATCACCACAGAAATATCGATAATTGTGGATAAAGAGTCGCCGAAAAAAATCTTATTTAAAAAAATATTTATGACTATTGTTATCTTTTGTTATCCCACTAATATTATAAATGCGAAAGTTTGGATGTTTCGATAATTATATAATTGGATGTTTGTTACTCAATCACTTTTCTAGCACTGGACGGATCGGGATGAAACTTGGCACACATATAAGTTAGGTCCTGGAATATGAATAGTATAGTTTTTACCCTGAAAAAACATCTCATTCCTACGGGAAATACATAATAATTTGTGAAGTTAAGTTGTCCACGCGGACGAAGTCGCGGGCTACAACTACTTTTACAATAAATCCAGTTATTATCTAAATTATAACAATTAAAATACCTAATAGACACGTAATAGATACTTACTAGCTCAATGTTTTAATCATTTCTTTTTACAAGCTTTCTACTGTTGCACTTTAACCGTAACAGAAGATACCTATATTCTCAAGTAAACGCTTATGGGGCAAAACACGAGACTGCCTGCGCCTGCGCCGGTGTCTCGAGGCACCGCGAGTTTGCGGTCATCGGCCTTGACATTGTACCCGTTTCGATACGATACATTTCTTTATGTAGCCTAAAATTAAATTTTAGCGCTAAAATATGTACAGTCAACAACATAATTATTCCGCATATAAATTGGCTTAAGGCTTAGGGCGAATGCCATAGAGGTCTTTATGACGAAGGATGCGATCGTTTTTGGTTTCTAGAATAATTAGATGGCAAATTTTAAACAAATTATATCAATGGGGCACATGTATTCTGAAGTAGAGTATGGGTAGCGGTTAGTGCAGCGTGGAATTCCTTCATGCCAGATAGCGTCAGTCCAAACTGGTAGGCGGCAGAAGCGTGGTGTCAAGTCAAAAAGTCTGACAATAAAACTTTGTACAAATTAGATATATATTCTATATTTTAAGAAAAAAAAGATGACTGAAGAACGGTTCGCGCCCTTAGGATTCCTTACTGTTATAAATACCAACAGTCAGTGAGACAGGACCCAGATCCAAATTTAGATACATTCCCTTCGCCCTAAGTACCTTTTAATATACAAACCCCTTTTCAGTCTTATGGTACAACTTCAACTTTTCTTTTTGGTTATTTACCTCTACATATCCCTTCGCTTTACGCCCATGCTTCCCATACTCATTAGTAAAAACTGTTCCAAATCTTAACCAAAATAGCGCGATCCAGAACCCAACATTTTCTATGACCAATCTTCTCTTATTTTTTCATTAATGGCATTATACAGCCCTGAAACCAAGTCCTTTGAGCCCGTGTTAATTTTCAATATTTACAATTTATATTCTTACAATTACAGCACAGCTTCCACAAAACTAGAGCTGTACTGTCGGTTAATCATACTTTTAAAAACATAACGATATCTTTATTCAATTTAAAATGATACATTATTTATGAAACCCTGACTCCCAAACTAGGTAAACTGTATTTCAGGAGTAAGTGTGTTCCCATAACGACTCAGGTGAAATAATAAGGAGCTGTAGTTCACATCCTCACTAAAGTAAAGATTTAAACAAGGGACAATTTGAACGAATTGAGCGAGTATAGAGCATATATAGAGCACTTTTTGCATAAGATACTATCACAATTATATATAACTAGCTGTTGCCCGCGACTTCGTCCGCGTGGACAACTTAACATTACACATTCTTATGTATTACGTGTTACTAAATCTTAAAAGAAATCTATTAATCTGCATAACCATGCATTAAAAATATTAATATACATAAAAAAACATACTATCCAATTGAGAACCTCCTTTTTTGAAGTCGGGTAAAAATTAGCGTTCCGGCGGCGGTTTCGCCCGTTGGACCCATCGAAATAGATTAATAGAGGTCGTTGGTTGGACCACAGTTTTTTAGGTTTCCGTAGCCAAATGGCAAAAAACGGAACCCTTATGGATTCGTCATGTCTGTCTGTCTGTCTGTCTGTCCGTCCGTATGTCACAGCCACTTTATTCCGAAACTATAATAACTTACTATTGAAACTTGGTAAGTGGATGTATTCTGTGAACCGCATTAAGATTTTCACACAAAAATAGAAAAAAAACATAAAATTTTGGGGGTTCCCCATACATAGAACTGAAACTCAAATTATTTTTTTTCATCAACCCCATACGTGTGGATAGGTCTTCAAAAATGATATTGATATTGTCCTTTCCATACCCTTTCTTTCTTACCTTCTCCATCCCCTTCCCACAACGTTGAAAACCCTTTCCCCCACCCCTTCCCTCTCCCTACTCCTACCTCTCCCCCTTCCCTTAACCCACCCCTTCCTACACCCTTTATTTACCACTGCCCCCTCATCTTTCCTCTCTTACCCTAATCCCTCTATTCTTTTCCATCCGACTTCCTTCCCCTCCTATTCCCTTCCTATGTTGCATATCCAATTAACTGTACAACAAAATGTCTGTCAAACTGCTGGACATGCCTTCCCCAATGAATGCCACAACGCCCTACAGATCCAGCCGCTTCCGGCCACCATCTTCAGGTCGTCCATCCACCTGGCGGCAGGGCGTCCCACCCTGCGCGTGGGACGTCGCGTCCCACTCTAGAACCCGTCTGCCCCAACGGCCGTTCGGTACTACGACAGATGTGACCTGCCATTTCAGCTTACTAATTCTTTCGGCTATGTCGGCACCTTCGTTATTCATAGGATCTCCTCATTACGAATCATATCCCTCATAGCGACCCCGAGCATTGCCCTCTCTATAGCTCGCAGAGCCACTTGAATCTTATGGATCAGGCCCACCATCAGTGTCCACGTCTCCGCGCTGTAATCATGACAGGCAGGACGCACTGATTAAAGATTTTTGTCTTTAAACATTGTGGAATTGGTGACGTAAAGACTTGACGCAGTTTTCCGAATACTGCCCACCCTAACTGGATTCTTCTGTCAGCTTTTGAAATTGATCCTACCCAACTATATTGTCTGTCCTAGGCAGACGTACTGCTGAACAGCTTCGATATTGACATTGTCGACGATCACCGGTCTAATACATGGCCACTAATTATCGAATAGCGAACTTTTTGTATAGAGACTTGTGGAAATACCTGAAATACATCAGCTAAAATAAATCTATAAATGAGCTTTAAAACATCTCTGTCACTTTCTGCCAAGTTCTTGCATCGACCAGTAATGTTGAACTACACTTTCATACAAATGATATGAAATGAGAGGTCAACTTGTATATCAGCAACCTGACATTTTATTGAGATATGACTTATACCAGTATGAGGCCCGAACTCAAAGCTATTAAACAGTGAAAACGCCGTCAAATTCTGTTCAGCAGTTTCCAAGATTAGCCCGTACATACATACATACATACAGACAGATAAGAAATTTTTTAATTATATTTTTGGACTCTACTGGTCTTCAGTAATGTCCGGGCAGTGAAATTTTTTTTTTAACTTTAATGTACAGATTCGCTTTTCTTTTGTTTTTTCTACTCTTTTATTATATGTATAGATAATAATTTAATAATAGTAATTTCATATAACATACATACACATGTCCATTCCCAAACTATCAAAACATACAGTATACATTTTCTAGAAAATTTAAATGAAGAGAGAAAACTTCCTCTAACTCTCCTAATATAAAAACAAACAAACAAACTACAGATAATCTCAACAAGGATACAACAATTCAGTCGTTTGACCGTAAACATACGATACGTTAAATGATGCGGAACAACCTTCCTGCTATTAAATCGTTAAGCAAACTATTATTATAAGTATGAATTAGTGTTCTGTGGTAAAGAGCTGATCCTAACATCCTAAGTACCTATTTCCTTCTTAGTGTGTAAAGATGGTTACAAGTAACCACAGGAACACAAGGAACATACTTAAATATTATAGCTTCGGTTATGTTCCGTGATCTTGCCAGGAACCCCCATATAGCTTATTCTTGAGAATCTTGCCCTTACTAGGAATAAAGTTTGACTGTACAGAGAACATTCGTTGAATACGATTTGCCAATTGCCTTCCCCATTTCACACATAATATTTTATAGTTATTTTTAGGTGTTGCACGCCTTAGAAGTACTATTTTTGTATCGGTATTTGAAGTCATGAGATTAGGTAAGTCATTCTTGAGTAAGCCCTTCGTTTGGTTATAAGTTGATTAAAGTAGAGTTTATATTTAATATTTTAATGTAAAACGTCTGTAATTTTTTCCAATAGCATGAGTAGCATGTCGAGAAAATCCGAGAAAGATCCGAGACCTTGACGACCTTAGTACACCACCGATACTTGACGGAATCTGCCTGCATGGGAAACATATTGCCTATCTCGCTCTGGCTTCTATAATTGCATCTCAAAACGATCTACAGAAAAACGAGAATATTCTGTTCATGTTATGTTTCAATACACCATCGAATTATGGATGGAGGAGGGAGTGAGAGAACAGATTACAATCTTATAAAGTAGAAATTAGATAAGTATAACAATGAACTAGGCCATAAACATCAGATGATAGCGACGTCTATACAGAAGACAAGTGGACTACTACTCGAGGTTCCCAAGGATGATATGTTAGATGGAAATTATGTAAACATAACCATTAATTAATTACAAGTACACTCGTGAGTTTTTATTAGATTGTGGTGTTAGACTGTAGAATCCGAATGCTAAAAAATTTGCAATGCTAAAATATTTAAGTAATAATGCCATACTATTCAGACTGGGTATCGAAGTCGGTATTGCATAAAAGTAACTCTATCGAGTGCGCAATTAATTTGCAATTTTTTAAACCCGTACCAACAACTGTAAACCTTAGTTTATGCGTTTATTGCTGTCCAAATATAATTTATTTAAGAGCATTAGCTAGTTCAACAGAGTGGTCACGAGTACCCAATTCCGTTTAACCACGGAATGATTGCTTCCGTTGCATGCACACCTGCCTGGTAATGACGAAGTTTTTATAATCATTTATACATGTTAATGTCTATGAAAATTTTATACTTTTGTTTCACGATTACGTTGTTGCCTGTGGACGTCACTGTTGGACATGGCTGGTAATATTTGCGTGCTTTACTCGTCAAACCGCCGAAAATTGCAGCACCGAATTCTTCTTTTTAGTTTCGCCATAGACGGGTAAGCTATCACCGTCTTGTCGTCTTACACTATTAAACCAAGGGTCAAATACTATCCTCACGCAAGTAGATAAATTGGCTACAGGTAAAGTATTATTGACACGGCCAAAACTCCAATGCAACCAACCGATACGTTGACAAACAGAGAAACCCAAAATCATAGGTTATTTAACGGTTAAAGACATGTTAACGGGTAAACCGGAACGCGGTAAATGATTGCGTTCCCGAGTAAAGGTAGCTCCGTTGTTATGGCGCCGGTAATTCATACAGTTTAGTGCTAAGCGTTAGTCCTGTCGTTGGAGAATACGGTAAAATGATTACGGTTTGCGGGGACTGAGGTAAAAGGTATTTTACATTTGCTGATAATCAATTTTTTTGGGCGACATCTAAATGAAATCTGTACGTGCTCAACTCTACCATCCCCTGTGTTGGCAATTAATAATTAATTCCGGAAATTATTATCCTAATCTATTATTATCTTGCAAGAAAGTTGCTTTTAATTTAAAAATTTATGGTGGTTTTAGGTTTTTTATTTATGAGTTTCTTTTATACTTAAAAAAATTATTTCCGCTATCCAATGTAGCATTTCCTGTACAATTGTAAGTATATATTTTCATCAAGTTTATGACATTTATAGTTTTGAAGAAAAACCTTGTCGATTGCAGCCGCGGTACTTAATATTTCAGCTTTTGGCGATTTACTTCCTGGACTAATATTAATACAGTTTACAACAAATGAATTTAGGGAAACTCTAATTGTCGAACATCATCATCAGGTTATTTTTGTCTCCACTGCAGGAGCACAACCCTCTCTCATCTGCCGGAGACAGACTGAGGACTTGGCCTACACCCCCCGAGCTGGCCAGACGGGTTGGGGAGGCCTGATTGATGTTTTATAATGTATTCTCTTAGTCGCCTTGTACGACATCCACGGGAAGAGTCGCACATTTTTACTGAATGAAAGATTTACAAGGCCACAACTACAACGAAAACAATCCTAACGTAATGTCTAACCCATACAAATTCGGGTTGTAAAAAAGGCTCAACTAAATATTAATTGTGGCAGCTGTTCCTAGCAATCTAATTAGATGTGTGTATTTGCTCAAGCTACTGGAGTTAATTTTGGGTTTTTGATCCGCGGCGTTCCTCAAAGATATTTCGAGTTTCTTCTCAAGCAGCGTATTATTCAATAAACTGTAATAATGAAATCTGGGGCCTATAACCAAAAGTCAATGTAATTTTCTGAACGTTAAAAATAAAATCCAACAGAATTAGTTTGGGCGTTCCTTGTTTTCAGTCAGTGAGTGAGTTCAGAATCGACCACCGCTACGAAAGACCATCTGCGGGGAAAAGATATCCAGTGTACGAGGCTCTCATGAAATACAGGTGTTTTGTTGTGCACATTAAGGTGTGAAATTGATGGCACTCGACGTTTTCTGACTCATAATATACTCCATCTATTATTATCATTTATCTTACACTTATTTCTTTTGTCCGTAAAACCGTTAAGTAAGTCATTAATTTACCTACAAAGTTATTATTACTAAGATATATCCACCGTCTGGCCAGCGTGGAGGGTGATGGCCAAATCCTCCGTCTGTCTAAGGCAGATGAGAGAGGGTTGTGCTCCTGCAGTGAAGACAAAAAACCTGATGATGATGATGCACCATAATATGGTCACTATATTATAGTGCCCATTTTTATTTTGCAAAATCGAGCTATTATAATCTGTGTAGTAGAGTCAGTAAGAGAAAAAATTAAAGAAATAAACATATAAACCATAACACTAATTCTGATAATGTTTGTATCTGCAAACATTCGTATAGAAAACATGTGTCCAAAAAAATGTATCTCTTTTTGATGCACAGTGCCAATAACAGTTATAACAAAAGAAGTAACAATATAATTTATCATTTAATAATTTATGTAACTATCATTAGTTGAGTTTAAAAATACAGTAATTATAAGAAAATCAATTATTTACAACAGGTGTACGCCGTCCAACCCCTCGTGGTGATGCATAGTCCCTAGGACGCTGGCGCTATTACCTCACTGGATTGCCAGGCTTACACGTTGTGCGAGGTAGGCGCCAGCCCTGAGGTCTCCGGAGATGTGGACCAGCCTGGTCGACAGAGCCTTCACGAACGTCTTCGTGTCGGCTAACCACGGGCCCAAGGTCTCTACAGTGAGCGCCGTGATCAAACGCTCATAGTTTGTACTGAAACACGCAGTCACTCGGGGTGCGTAGTACGAATAATATAATTTTTTTTTATCGACTACCGCTTCCTAGGTGTTCTGGATCACGACACTTCGCTTGTTCTGTCTAACCTACAAGGGACATTGAGTGAAGCTGAGTTAGAACCTAATTTACAGTCGGCCTCAGCTAACCTATATACGTATAATCAAATCTGTCAAATTTTCAGTCCAAAATTATCCTTAATTCAACATGTCAAGGTCAATTTTAGATTGTGCTAATTTAACAGATACATAGTATACTTTAGCGTGAAGCCCACTGTACTTCTGAGAATATGGTAAACTCTTTAAAACATCTACAAATGCGGTAAGTTTCTACGTTATTTCTAGAAAAAGCTCATCTTTAATTAGATCTTACGGCGAACAAAACGTTGTCTAATTGCAAAACAAAAATATCTTGGCAATGGTATCTCCATTCAGTGTTTGTTGCATGTCCGAGACATTTAGTCGTGTGTAGCTTGACTTTTGTCGGAAAAATTGATCTCATACAGTGAGCTTTCGTTTGATACACGGCACAAAGGTGAGATTTGTAAATTATTTTATTTTTAACTTATTGCACACACTTGCACAACAGGCGACCTTCATGCTGGAGGCATTCTCTACCAGTCAACCTTTGGGTCATGCAAGCTATTGTAATTTGAACATTTTTCCACTGTCCAAATCTTATATCGACCAATTGTAGCCTATGTTGCTATAAAAGCTTATTTAAAACGATCTCTTTAGGTACCATGCTGTATTTCACACGAGGAGTTTAGTTCAGCAGCCTTCACAATGACATCAAGTGCCGAAATTGCGATGTGATGCGAAAATTCAACTGAAATAACACTTTCTTAGCACAATCTGCTATAATTGGCTGAAACAGCCAACATGCGATCATTGATGATATCGCGGCGACGAAAACTTATCAGTTTGTTGCGTTGTAAATCCAGCTTAAGACAGATATAGCGTTTTATAATTATAATCAGGAATCGGAATAGGTAGTTCATTTATAAACTTGCGATTTTATTAGTATATATATTAACAGTTAGTAACTGTTAATATTAACAGTTTAAATAAAAATCCCGGGACTTTTAGTAGTAATAATTAAAAAGTATATAGTATCCAATAAGGCAAAGACATGTTATTTGTATTTTATTTTAGTGA
Organism: Esperia sulphurella; assembly: GCA_947086405.1. Classification (NCBI taxonomy): domain Eukaryota; kingdom Metazoa; phylum Arthropoda; class Insecta; order Lepidoptera; family Oecophoridae; genus Esperia; species Esperia sulphurella. The sequence continues at coordinate 11,003,729 of OX352270.1, read as the reverse complement.
AAAGCGGGAGGCAAAAGAAGAATTATAGAATATTAAATCAGCTGCGTGAAATGTCTATACTTATATTACTTTAAGAGTTTAGGCATAAATTAATGATAAACTAATAATGAACAAATTAAATAAATCTCGAAAAAGAAGATACTGCCTAATTCCGACCTATAATTATAATTACTAGTTTGACATACAGCGTGAGAAACATGGGGCTGGTTAGAGCTACTTAGGTATTAGCATACCCAACATTGCCATCACAACAACTCTACATGCAGTACGATTTCTTTCTTTCTTCTCATTGAAATTTAGAAAGTATGGCAAAAAACCAGTCGGGAACTAAACTGAGTTGCAAAATCAAAAATAGAAATTGGAACACGACTGCATAGATTATATTAATAAGAGATTTGTTTTTAATTTGTATCAGATCTTTGGCCTACTTGTTTCCTGCGGGAACTTTTAATTGCCTTATGTGTAAGAGAAAGTGACGTATGTCCGATTCATGTTACCAGCATATACAATTTTACGCAAATCTGTGGTGATGTTGAAACCGCGGGCACAGATAGTTAAAAAAAAGCAACGGTGTTCGTTCTTTCCATAGTGACTTAGTAATAAAGCCATAACGCATACTACTTGTCGAAGCCCCGGTTTCATGACCCCATTACATTGTAATAGTAGGTAATTAACAGGAAATTTATCGTTCCTTTTTTAACAATGTTGGTTTAGTGAATTCAGAGTACATTATAAAGAGATAATTTTTTTATCACCATCTGCTATAGCCGTCCACTGCTGCCAATCTAGTCTCCCTTCGCTCGTTGACAGGAAATAATATACAATGCATGTGAGAGTCGCCATACAATTGAACAAATCCTTGAAAATATTCTTACCAAGAGCAAATCCACTATATAGATATTTTATTTGTATTGACCGGAGACGCCGCACACATGTCATGTTTATTTACCTGTACTCTTAACGGCGCTAACTCAATTAGAATTACCCATATTACGATTTTCCGCTGAAACGTTAGAAACATAATAACTATCTTGATCTTGAAACAAGCGACCACTATGGAATTGTTACATAAATAACGAGTTTAGCAGATATCTGTATATTCAGAATCTTAGAAAAATGTAATAAGACATAAATACCTTTGTCACATCTTAGTCAGTTTTGTTATTCAAACGCCTCATTAATAACACGTAGGTATATCTATCTATTCTCATTGAAATACCCAGACGACCAACTTTACTCAACTGTTTCCAGTGGATATTGGCTCCATGACCTCTGGCATTCGAGGCAAACCCATACAAACCCTAAATCTTTACCTAATAAGCCAACGAAGTGGAAATTTAGGCCATCTTTACTGCGGGAAAATAAAACGTACCACGGCAAGAATGACTGTGGCTAGAAAGGAGCAAATTCGCGAGACGGGATTAACAGTTTTTGGGGTAAAAATAAACAACCGTTCAACACCAATTTATCTCGTGCTTCCATATGTCAATTGGCCGAGCAACTTGAGGCAGCCAGCATCCTGTTCCAGTAGCATCAACCTTTCAGTAAAGGTTCCATCCGCATTATAACCCTCAAAAATATCACCCGAGATAAGCCAATGACCAAAGACCGTGAATGGTTTTTTTTTCAGCAAAAAAATGACGACAAAGAGTGGAAGTAAAAAACAGCCTTCGCCGAACAGCAGAAAATTGGTGGAAAATTCGATGAGTTATATCACAATCAGATATAAGACGAAATTAGCTTATTTGAATTGGGTGTAATGGCGTCATTAGGAAAAGCCTGTGTTTAACAGTAGACGTCTTAAAGCAACACTCTCGACCCGGTAGGAAGACGCCATAGCGTTTGCCTGTCTCTACGAAACGTAATAACTATAGCGTTTGACCCTCCAAATGGGAGGGTAGACGAAACGCTGGGGCCTCTTTTCCTGTACTTCTACTCCTCAATTACTTTAATTAATTTTGTTTAGAGTCCAAGGTAGCGCAGAGTCAGTCCCAGGGATTCGCATAACGTCACTGGTAGGTGTTATGTATTAGTCTACCTCTGTTAAACCATTAAACCTCGCTTATACGAGTGGCGAAGGGGGATTGGTACGGAACGCACACGTAATAAATAGAACACATTCATAAGTTATGCTATGAACCATAACCTATCGTACACTGTCGATACGGCGCATTGGCGACCAATGGACTGAACCAATTGCCAGAGGGGATCGCCTGAATATGACGACTCCTTGTTGCTTTAAGTTGGAAGTCAATAGGTTGATGATGATGAGGTTTTCTAAAATAATTTTGGGATTTAGATGCCACTTAGGTTGGGACTGCATTTTTTTACATTATCCTTTTCTACGAATTATTTCAGTATTTGTGTACAGAAAATGAATAACGACAACTGCAATGACCTTCCATATCAAGTCATTGGACAACTGTCAAAAACAGAGACCATGTTCAATGGTCCAATGGACCACTTATTTTCTAGTTTCTATTTTGTTGTTTAGTTTTTACACCCCGTAAAGTACAATTAGGTAGTCTACTGTTTATCATTTCATAAATTATCGTAATTTTTAGGGTTTCGTCAAAACGGAGCTGTTTGTCCGTTACAGCGAAGCTTTTTTGTCCATCTTTCTGTTTACTCTGCTACTGAACAGATGGAGCGGAAATTTTGATTTACTCAATAATAGAGAAAATTATGGAAATTTCTGAATAAATTTCTGAATAAAAATATTTAACGAAAATCTAAACGACATATACACTTTGTTGACTTTTTTCGTTAGTCAGATCTTTGGCATAGCTCACGGCGGCATAGTTTTCGGCAGCTGTTTTTTACAGCCTGTATCAGTATAGTAATTTTAGCTCTAGTTTGCCACAATTACGTATTCTGTATATGTCTATTCCTTCAACTGTTTTTAACAATTCAGGCACATCAGACATTCATTGAACAACAGGCAGTGACACGGAAATTTGCTGGCGGGTCGCACTCAATACCAAAAAAATGTTAAATGTGATTATACCATTGGATAGCCTGGTTCTTTGAGCTCATGCTTCAGACATAATCACGTCATCAAGTCTCTGGGCAAACTGTTAAGTGGACCTTTGATTTCAGGCGTTTCAGTTCGCTACGAACCGCTTCAGCTTGATTTTAAAGTAGACGATATCAAATTTCATTTTAAACAAGCTAACGCATAAAAAACAAAACTTATTTGCATCTCGGAAACAATATCAAATCAAAATGCTACATTAAAAGTGTCACTAGCAGCAAAAACAGCCATATCTTGAAACTAGTGATCCCAGATGAGATCTTCGTATCGGCTGACAGCTATTAAAATTGAAAACAGCCATATCTAGAAACTACTGAACTTAGACTAGTCGTCGTAATCTTTGGCATAATTCATAATTCGTTTATTTGCAGAATCAAGAGTTATATTGGTATTACAATATTTATTTAGATCTAACATGATGGACCTTGTCGGTATGGCAAAAACTATGATGAGGGTAATTTTTTTAAACTAATTTAAAGTTAACATTTTGTCACTTAAATACGCATCAACTGTGTAATAATATTTCTGTACCAGTAGTTTTTCTACGGCTCGTTGGAAATGATAGATAGCAGATGTTGTTTGATGCTATTCTATTATACTTGTTTGAAGAAATTATCCAGCCTTGTCAACTTAATATACGGAAATCCACCCGCAATGCTCAGCTCGTTTGAAAATAAAGAAATCTTAAGCAAAAACTAATTGCAAGGTCGCGTTTGCATTTCTTTGTTAACATGTGTGTATTGAGACTAATGTAGCAGCATGGTTATAGCCGCTTGTAGCTGACAAATATGACGGAGAAAAAAATGGAGTTCCACATATGTAATAAATTACCAGGTATCGGAATTAGGTCGTATATTTGCGACAAAAATATAAATAAATATGTGGGGACATTTCACACACGGCCACCTGATCCCAAACTAGGCAGAGCCTGTAATATGGGTATCAGACAGCTGATATACATACATAAATACATTATATAATATATAATACCGAGCATAATAGCATTAATATCTATTACCGAGCTCGTAATGCTAAACCCTTCTCCTTACATGTCTATTTGAACAATACTTCCTTCTATAATCCCATAACCCGCATGTGTCGTGAATATAACGATTTAAGTGTAGATAACAATCAACTTGATGTATTTAACCCCAAATTAACGACTTACAAAAGATCAGTTCAGGCAATCCTACATTCTTTTCCTAATCATAATAGTTAGAATACCATCAGTTTATCTTACTTTTTTCTATATATATATTATGGTGGATATTAAAATACGGGAGAAAACCTCCTCTAACATTATAGTAGAACTATTTAGAGATAGCATAAGAATCGATAGTATAAAAACTAGTGAACTCACTATCGATATTCCAGCAATAGTAATAAAGATGAAAACTTTATACCCGAGAAAAAAAAACTGAATCCACAGAAATACTAATAAGTAATACGGTTGACTGGAAGAGATCCCTAAGTGGGATAAGTCCGTCTTTGTACACAATTTTATTTCTGTTTTGTTAATTTTGGTACAATAAAGCTTTTACAAGAAGCTTTTTGCTTTTTTGTTGTTGTTAGAAGACTAGAAACTTACGATGTTCATCTCTATTGTTCTGATGAATAAATAAAAAAAAAACATATTTACATACATACTAACTTTACAAAGTGCCCATTACAATGACAAATAAGAGGGCGAAACCGAAAAAATTTATTAGAATGAATAGTAACTAATAGTAGTAATCTTCAGTGTGGTTTCCGGCTAAGGACATACAAGTCAGCGTAACCAAACTAAATAATACTACGTAGACCGTGTAGCGTGCCTAATTTAATTTAGACAAAAAAAAAACGAACGTATATAAACATTAAGAAATACGTAATTGAAATTGCATTGTTTATAAATATCGCCACGTACGTTATAAAATAAAATTTTCGTTCTTCAAAAAGTAAAACATTTACAAATGACATTCGTTTATATTTCATTTACGCATTTGATTTAAGATCGATCCCTTTGTACATTTAAGACGTCACATGTTGATAAACAATAACAGTCCCATGAAATGTATATAGATAATACTCGTTTATCATAAAGTTAAATATGGTTTTAAAAAATCCGGAAACATTACATTTTAAATGAAGTAGCATATCCCATATTAAAAGTTTATTTTGTTTTCGAGAAGCAAATGCGTTTGTTTTTGTGTTAGACGCTATAAGTCTGTATCGTGTATATAATCAGACTAAACGGCGGAAAAACGAGTTTTCTCATTCAAACAACATTTGTATTTTAATATCGTACGACAAGCTAGATAATAAAACAATAAGTAGGACATATTTTTCTGGAACACGATAATATCTAAGTTAGATTTTATACAAATACTTTTATCATATTAATCTAAAACATCACCGTAAAATTACGAAACGTATTTACCTGAAAATTAAAAATAGTTAATGATTAATCTCTACGCTTGACCTTGACTTTATATCACCTTTCTCCGAACTACCGATGCGTGGCACGTATGGCCTATCATAGGCCACGTGATAATAAAAAAACACGTAACATTACTTAGAACGATAAAAATGTAATTTATACATAATTAATATTATGTAACTTTCACGTTGTTAAGTGCCAAGGTTGGAAGGGGTCTTCAATAATCCACGGATTTAAGAAAAAAAAACGACAACTTATTTGAATACCAATGAATTTTAAAATTACAGAATGTGGAATCAAGAAATCTAGAATAAATGTTTTTATTACTAGGTATACCTATATACATATTTGTACGTTCGACCTCAACCCTCAACCTCAAGTGATAGAAATTACCCTTACGAACATGAAACTCGATTTCCCAGAAGATTTATTAAATATATCGATGGGTCAGTTCAACAACTCCAGTAATTATAAATTGTACGAAATAAGAATTGTATGAATTGTACCGGAAGGAGAAAACCACTGATCTTTTAAGTTTTTGCCCCTCATAAAAACGAATGTCGTTTTCTTATGGATTAGTAGGTATGTATATATGGTAAGGTAAAAGATATTTAAGAATGTCATAATGAACTGGTAAAGGCTGGCTAAGACGAAGCGATGGCATTACTTACTTAAACCAATATTTTTGTTGTGGTCCCTCTATTGAGCTGACCCATAGATATAAATAATAAAGAATTTAAAAGTTACGTGTATCAGGAAATGGTACCTACTTGCAGAGAGAACAAATAGGGCAACATCCTGAAACTATGAAAGTGAAGCCACAGGCGACGATGGCTAGTATATTTATATAATATGGAATATACACGTTCATATGTATATTTTATATACCCAACAGCTCAATAATCTTAGTGGTAACTTATGTTAAAAGGCTTCAGCAATCAATGTCAGTATCAGCTCAAGGACTAGAAGCCGGTATAGTGACATACAAAGTAGGAAAATCACGATGTTCTTTGATAATTAATAATGTAGGATGGAAGCGAGGAGTTAATACTCAGTTTCATCTTACATTATCTTTCTACTATGAATGGGTTTCGACTTGGAATGCACGGGCATCATGGTGAGGCTATTGATTGGTTACGTTACGAGGGATAGTTACGGTCTAATTAAGTAGCAAAGAGTTTAGTACCTAGTTAATCTATGATAACTCAGTTCACAACGTTTGTCAGCCGATCGAATTTTCAAAAGTTCACTATGCGATACTATATATGTGTGTATATATTTAACTAAATTATGAATGTATACGTGCGTGTGTGTGTAAGTATGTGTATTTATGAATGTGTATGATATAGCACTATATAAGTGTCGTCAAATTGTATTATTGTACTCCCAACTGATTCTTCCGTACAATTTTTACTCACCAATCCAATAAGGTTGGTTGGAAGAACTCGACAAAAGCGATAAAACCGCCACTTGTGCATTTCCTGTATAAATAGACTATTAGATATGTATCTGGTGTGGAGTTAAGTAATTAAGAATATTCAATTAAATGTTCTGTTACAGCCTGTTTTGAAGACAGTATTCATAGTTACTTATAGGTTTTTTAGTCTAAGGTATTGAACCTAGGGTACAAAACAACTGGTAAGACTAGTAGTCTACCTTGTCTTTGGCAGCTAACTAAAATACCGGTATTTCAAACCCTGACTTCCATTGAGCTCCGTGTAATCTTGGCAACTGGAGAATAGCATTTTAAGCTATGATTTATGGAAGATCCCCATAATAATACTTAAGACTTGTACAATTCTCAAAATTATTTATAACATTCTTCTCGCTTATGTATACAGCATCAATATTAAAACGACTGCTTACTTTTATTTGAAAGTGTCGAATAACATTTAATTTTACGAATATTCCATACTATATTTATATGCCGCGTTTTGACCTTTCACTGCATTATTTTTTACTGCAATATAAAAGTGTAGTTAGTTAGCTAGTTAAGTGTTTGTAGGTACAAGTGTACAAAACGAAACGAAAATACAACGGCCTAAAACAGACAAAATTTATATTAAAAAATTTAATAAAAAAATTCATAAATTGGAATTTTGACGCAATTTGGGCTTTAATTTATACGTCTTACTGTGTTCCAAATAAACATTTTCTATTACATTCTATTTTACACTGTTGTTTGGAGACCGATTCTCGCTAGCAGGGCGTAACCATAGTTCATCCACAAGGGCCTGGTGCTGATATCGATAGACTCTTCATACGGCTTATAGAATTCTTCTCCAGCGTATGCCAGATTTCCTCGTAATGTTTTTCTTTAACGAAAAGTCTGCGGTTTGTTAATATTGTTGAGATAACTAATTGGTATACTATTGGCCCATGTTCTCTTGAACCCTAGACCTCACGTAAATTAGTAAGTTATTTATTAATTACTGAGTTAGTAGACAATACAACCAAAGTTAAAATTCCAATTGAAGTGACGACATCCGACAAGCTAAATAAAACTGTATTCTATAAAATATTCAATGTACACACTGTATTATTGGCATACCAAATCAATGTTGACACTTTTATGGCCAGTGTCAATTTTACTAGAAAAAAAAAACGAAAGATGCACACGTGAAGACAAAGCTCCGAGATGGTCATGCCGTACACGCTACGTGCAGCGGTGTCAACGCGCTCCGACGCGCGTATAAAAACACGCGCACTATCAAACCACCACCAATACATTGCAGGCCGTCACAGCGTTCGTACATACAAATTCCAAATTGGAATACGGACTTTTTTATTTCGAAGTGACAGTGGTTGCAGCTTCTCCAAGTCTTTTTTACAGGACCTATATATTTCAGGTGAGCTTTGATGAACAAAATATGTATAGTGAGAAAATGTTTTGTTTTTCAGTAATATTAATATCCAAACAATATTATAAATATCCAATGGCTATTTATGAAAAATAATATTATTAATATTTTATCATTACAATATTGTAGTTGAATAAATCTTTCATCAAATATTTAACGAAAATATATAATTTTAATTTATTAACAATTACAAAATATATTTAATAATAAGTACCTAATAATATTAAACGTAATGTACAATAACAAACTATTTTTACTAAGTCAGTTATCATTATCACGTTATTCCTCAAATAATATAAGCCAGTAATAAATCTGCAAAATAAAATAAAAAGTTCGATGAGTTTTGCGGTTGGTCAGCATTCATTAGCATTTCAAGAAGTTGGGACACAAAAGGAAAAAGGCCAAAGAAGTGGATTTGGCGATCATATATTTTATCCAGATCAAGTAATTTAATACCTAATTATGGATCTAAATAAGCGAAGATATTACTTGATACCTAAATATTAAAAAAAAAGTTTAATCATGTCTATCAATGTTCGTACAAAACGTTTACAAAACTTGCCATTAAAATTAATAAATACACTCGTAGCTAAACGGCCCAAAATGGTATGGTTACCACGTTTGCTCTGGTTCATCGGACAGAAGCATTTATAAAACAATACCATGTCAATAATAAAGTTTTACGTCACATCTTTGTGTTCACGTGTAATTAAATTAGGTTATACTACGCGTATACCATATAGATTATCTGATATTAATCAAAAAAGAAGATTGGTGTAAGACGCACGAATTAAAGATATCTTGCACTGCGGAGCGTTCTTCTTGGATATCGAATAATCACAAGCGAATCTATTACCTAAGAATAGTATAGTGTATTCTGAATAGTATAGTATATAATACATATAATAAAGTGAAATTATTAGCTTTCCACGTCGCAGTGCCGCTCGCAGTAATTCAAGTATCAAATCAAATTTCCCGCAGTATAAGGTACTTATAATAATATGATATTTCGATCAAAAAACAATCCGTATACTTATAAATTGATACAGATCTGTTAAGACGTAGGGTGTGATTGACAAACATGTTGGTCTTAGAAGACACCAATGACTGCAGAAGAAGAAATATTCTAACTTCGGAAAAACTCCCACGAGCATCGTTAAGACAGATTAAGGCGTACTTTCATAATTCTAGATTAAGAAGCAAACAGAGAAAGTCCGCAAAGTGTACGTCGTACACAATGTGCGGATTCAGTCAATTATTATTTGTATTTCTGAAATATGTCGGAAAACAATTCTGGGGAATTTTCATAATTTTCCCATAATTGTCGACCAATGTTATAGTATGTTCTGAATTTCAACTCAATCGGTCCAATAGTATTCAAGTTACCCGCCGGACATACACACAGATGGACAAAAAAGCTGTGCATATAAGAAGTATCCGTTTTTGGTGGATCCCTAAAAAAGTGACGTGATAAGGAGATTTCATGAAAAGGATAAGCATTTGAATGACAAGGATGATGGATACATTATCATTGTAATAACATTGGTCTTTTAGAAATTCATATAAAAATAATGTACAAATAATATTTTCCGTAACGAACGGCTTATTTCCCACGTGATCGGTACCTAGTACTGTTTTGCATATGTATCTGATAGGGCTGTATATTCATAAAGTAATTTCTAATCATTCCTGAACTTGAAAAATGTACTTGCATTTACTAAAAAAACTTGTGACTTATAGAACATAGGCATGTAGCGGCGTGCGCGACTAATCCGTCGGGTCGGCGTGAGGAATCGATTTCGCCGACTGCCGGCGAAACACGAAAACAATCTGTTTTTTCGAGATAACTACATAATTAGGAGGAAATTATATTAATTTACCGATGAAACAAACGATGAAAAGCACCCATGAAGACCTTGTCTAATACTAAATCTTTAAAGGGAAAATATCGTATAATGAATTTTGACTTCTGATGTATAGGTAGATGACGGTAGACTTTATGCAAGTAGGTAAACGAAGTTTAGTTATTAGTCTATAAATGCTGACACACTGACATTGCTTGCTGGGGCTTTTAAAGAATGGAGCTATCGAGTCAATTTGCTACACATTATTTTTTTAACCAGCAGCTAAAATTAGTTAGGAAGCATATTCGTTAAGTACTTAGTTATTTCTTAGAATGGCGTATAATCAATCAAAACTCGTAAATAGAAGTGACATAATTATCTCTGAAGGTAAAAACATGTCCTGTAATGAGATTCGAGGTGATACATTCCGTGAGGACAAACAAGTTTCTGGTATTAAAACGACGAATAGGTCAAAATTAACGTGTTTTTAACATATTTATGGAATATTTAACTTGACCTGTTTATTGGTGCCAGAGGCTCCGACGACAGTTGACATTCAATCTTTGAATTTGAAGATTTTCAAGGTATGTGCCTTGAAACAATAACATGATAAAAAAATTAAACGTAATATAGAATACGAGTATAGTTGTATCGTAGGTAATTAAATTCAAATGAGGATTTTTAAGAAGCTTCAAGTAGACATCCACGCGGATGCAGCAGAGCGTAAAATGAATGGCGAATTAATACGCAATGGAATAACATTTAAAAGAGAATTGAACATTTACATAAGTAACTATTCGAACGCAACTTGTTCATTTGTAAAATGTCAGATTTCAGTTTCAGAAAACGAACGGAATTTTTGTACCTAAATTGGATGAAAACAAACACATTACGTCCCGTAACTTCATTATTTGGTCATTCTAAATTAATGTCTGCCAAACGTCTCAAACCAAAATTAAAAGGAAAAAGCGTTAGATGGTTCACGGGCGACCCCTAATAGCCCTGCTAACCGAATGGAGCGAAACGAAACTCGATAAAAAATTAAGGCAAATCTAGCCTTACCAGGCACGTAGCTAGGAGGACACCGAAAATAGTCCGTGTAACTTGGTATGGCGTTTTACTCGGGGAAGGAGTGTCTGCGCATAGAGTTCATGTGGTATACAAAAACCCCGTTTATTTTGAATTATTTGAAAACATGACTGATTTAGTGACACGTGACAATCAGAACTTAAAATATTTGTTGTCAAGTTTTAGCAGCCATCTGACCCAATTGCAGTGCAATGTAGAAATAAACTAACCAGACATAAGTACTACAATAGTTCACACATAGCAAGGTGCTATAATATAATAAACATAAGCTTCATCCCTATTTGCCGTGTGGTTTCCGGTAGAGTAGAATAGAACCACTCCAACTCTTCACGTTGATGTCGTACAAGGCGACTAAGGGAATACATTATAACACATCAATAGGCCTCCCCAACCCGTCTGGCCAGCGTGGGGAGTGTAGGCCAAATCCTCCGTCTGTCTCCGGCAGATGAGAGAGGGTTGGTGCTCCTGCAGTGGAGACAAAAATAACCTGATGATGATGATGATCATCCCTATTTTCGCGTTACATACCACGCAACTTTACTGAAAGTGAAATCCTGACATTGTCCCCAAAACAAAGTCTTATAGTAACGCGACATATAGTAATTATGTCCCTGGTTACGTATCTGAGTCTGCCGGTTGACTAGGCGACGCGGGCGCACACGTGACTTGAAGAAAAACCGATCGCGCTTCTGACTCAGCCCTGAGACTGAGACATCCGATGTGGAGCGAAGAGGAAAAAACAAACAAGGCGCTTGTATTTATCAACAAAAACGACTCGGTAATCTTCCTGTGAAAATGAACTGGGTAGACATCGTTGATTATTATATTAATTATAATAATTATAACGACTGTACTCATAATATTAGCTTCAAAAAGTTCGAATCAATAAAACAGACAAAGAAGAAAGACGAAGTACTTGTAAAATGATCCATAAACTTACAGCGCTATATTGTGAAACTAATCTGCAATCCTAACCTTGCATTTCTAAAGGTGTAACCTAAACTCTGTAACAGGTCAATAAATAAATAACTACCCAGTGTAAACCTCCGGAGACGATCATGTAACAACACTAAATTATAATTATTGCGTGTAGCGTGATAGATACAACTGAACAGAAACCTAAGCAGGCAATAACTTATGAAGTTAAAGTTTAAAGACGTGCCCACGCGCTCACAAATCCTCACCATCGGCCTGCATTAATTCTCGTCAGTGCAGTATTGTGACGCATGTGCAATATGATTTGCGCAGTACATTTCCATAGAACCTACGTCGGACCATAAACTATCCACTGACATGTGTGAGGTGACAATGAAGCCATGACATCGATTAGCAACAAAAAAATATAGATTTCCGTGAAAACTCGTTACTCCAATCAGTAAACAAAACAGTTTTGGTAACGACCATTCGTAAAAAAATCTGGCGACGGTAACCAATAGGAACGCTGCTCAAGGTAACTCTACCGCGTCAATTATCATTCATAATGATAAAGATTTCCACGGATCATGGATAGTTAGCCACACAATGGCTAAAGACGTACACAATTATTTTCGGACAAGCAAGGACGATGTTAGTATTTATTCAAATTTTGAAACAAAAAAGTTGAACATTAGTGCTTTGGCCGTGCAGGAAAATTGTTAATATTTAGTTGGTTTTTTTATACACGATAATATCATACATAAGAGATTCGAACTTGAAAATTACAACAATACTTATGGGGTTTCTTATCATCGTCTTTCGTCGGGTCGAAACTTCTAATATATGCATTACTAGCTGTTGCCCGCGACTTTGTCCGCGTGGACAATTTAACATCACAAATTATTATGTATTTTCCGTAGGAATGAGATGTTTTTTCGGGATAAAAACTATCTTACGAGTATGTCCTATTCCAGGACCTAACCTATATGTGTGCTATATGTGTATAAGTTTCATCCCGATCCGTCCAGTGGTTGAAGCGTGTTTGAGTAACGAACATCCAAATATCCAAACTTTCGCATTTATAATATTAGTGGGATTATTCACCTACCTACAATAAAACTCGTTCGTGGAATGTCACTAACGAGCACCACCTTGTAACAAAACCAAAAAGTATATCCTCTAAAAATCGGACTGCATTCGTTTACATATATATTTGCATACATTTTATATGTGTATTTTTTCAAGGAAAAAAGATTAGCTATAATATATGAATTTTCATTAAGGTCGGAATCCAGAACGGAATTTTGTATTTAAGGTTAGAATATATTCTTTTTAAAAGTTATTTCAGTACTTCCTACTACAATATGACAGAAAAATATATATTACAAAATTAAGAATAACAATATACTAATTACAAAAATAGAAATGAAGGGCCCTACAGACAAAAATACTTGTCTAAATCCAGACTAGGAGTTTCTCCTGTGCTATATAAATCAGACAAGGACAGGACAATTCACAAATATAACACCCAGACAGGGCTCAAATGTCAGGGATATTTGTACAGATTGTACAAATATCAGGAGAAAAAAATGCTTCATTAATATTTTAAAATATTAAATATGTGAAAATATATAGCTATATAATTATAAAATATATTGTATTTTATTAAATTCATAGGGCTTTGTTCAGCTTAAAGCACGCGGCGTCTTACGAGTATAACATTCATATTAGCTCTTTTGATTTGTTGACATTTCGCACTTGAAGCCGGCTTGTGCCGTTATACAAACTAGAATCTCTTCCGCTGGCATTGACCTAAGACTCTGTTCCAGCAATCGATAGGTTAAAAGAAATATCTGTACACTCTTTTGCTTGGGTACGGATGTTCATGACTTATCATGATATGTAGAAACGACGAAGCACAAAAATATGGCAGATCGCGATCCTGATTTTTACAGAGACTTTTTGAGATCTCATCTAGATGATAGGTCGTCGTGTAATGTGTGGTTCCATACTACAGGGCATCCTAGTTTTGAAACAGACAGACAACTGATTAGAAAATCCGTACTGTTAGGTATTACTAGTATAATATAATTTCGAAAAAGCAATTTTCTATCTCACCTACGACGACGTAACTGTCATAGTTGTCAGTACAAAGCAGAGCTCAAAATTCGTGTGATTAAGGGTTTTTTTACGTTCTGGAGCGGTCACATATAAACCTGCAGCTACAAGTACGTTGCTATTCTAAGGATTATGTAAGAATACCTAGTGTATTCTAACATAGTCCTTTCATTCCAGGCGTTACCACATTACAGGCGTAATTACACTGGCTCTCCTACCCTTCCAACCGTAACCCTGCTAATATTGCTGTTGCACTGTTTCGGCTTTTCAAGCCTAATAGTTGACTTAGACTCGTTTAAAAAATTCAATTGAAAACTTGACTTAAGTGCAATTTTAGACGTAAATACGTCGTACAAAAATAAAAATTTGTTTAGATTTCTTATATTGTTGTCTAAGAAGTGGTACGATATAAGTTTAGATAGATAACATTTTATATATTTTAATAAAATACTTTCAAAATATAACATAACAAATAAATGAATTTTTGATCTACATTTGAAAATCATGGAATATTGCACAGTCATTTATTATTAATATAGGTGGCTTCTAGTTTCAACACTTCTACTAGGCATAAAACAAGATATTGCAACTTTTCATTACATGTGTCTAATAATCTTAGTACCGAGTAGATTAATAATTTTCCAACGTAGCCCATTCATGTGACTAGAAAACCATTCACAAGCAAATATAATCTATTCATCACTGGTAAATAATACTTATTAATAGATACCTTACAATTTTTGCATAATAAATGAGAAATAGGCTTAAAGGAAATAAATTGGTTAGTGCAGAAATAAAACGATAGGTTTTTTTCAAATGAGATTTTATGGATCTATGGGAAATCATAGAGGAAAACGATAAATCATAAACAAAGTGAACGGACTTGAATGCTATTGGTATAATGAAATAACATCATAAACACATGATGGTTTTCCGTATTGGGTAGTTTTTTTTAAATATATTTAGCATAAACGCGTAAAAAATAAGTTTCATTTTCCATACAAGATAAACTAGCCGGCCCGTTTATTTTAAACGGGAGATATTTGTTCGGATAAGAACGTTTACTTAGCTTAGCTGTCGATTCGTTTTTTCCTCTCTTGTTTGTTTATTTCTCTATATTCAAATAGCTTTACAAGTCGTAACCAATAAAATACTTGTATTATTTAGATCTACTTAGGTAAGCTTTTTTATTTATTTATACTTTATTGTACACAAATACAAGTCACACAACTCATTTAAACATATGATGTACAAATGCGCACTTAACTCTTAATTAATTTTAATATTTAATAAAAAATTCGACAGGTTTTCGAACTAAATCATTAGGTGTATGTATTTTATTGATTACATTGGCAAGTATTTAATGCTCAGAACATAATGGAGTTCTACCAAAACATACAAGATGAAATAGCTTTCAATATGATTGAATTTACGGATGTGAGAAAAGCAATCAAAAACCATGGACTAGGGGCCCAAACGACTGTATATTTCATTCCAGATTAATAGTCCTATGAAAACAAACGCATTTGCGTCTCGAAAACAAAATACACAATAGATGGTGTTCCTAAGTGGACCGCAAAGTTTACTTGGTAATACAAACCTATTTTTGCTGCTGGTGACCCTTTCATGTATATGTTACCGAGACGTAAATAGCGTTGGTTTTCATAGGACTATTAATCTGGAATGAAATATAGATGTATCCCTGACACCGAACAGTAACTTTTCGCAAAGCTCATTAAAAAATCCGTAAAGTGTACGTCATACATAAGTACCCCGGTTCCGTAAATAATGTTCTCTTCATTTGCCTGGAATATTTATTTAATTATTTTTATCTTAATTGGTAAGGCAGCTTATAGCTGATGTTTCCTTAAATCCTAATATGTCTACTTTTCCCACAATCACCAAGTAATTTTACATACCTACTTTTAGCTCGATCAGCCTATTAGATTTTGACGTCGAATAGACAAATACAGAAGGATAAAAAGCTCTGCATAGGCGGATCAAAACTTCATTTATAATGTCGACCCCGATAAATCAATGCATAAATATACTATTACGTCGCCAGCTAGATTCGTCTCTGTAAAGAGAATAAATGGGATCGATCACGGTCCCAACACTCCCAATGCATCGACAATGAACCGTGGGCCGATGCTTGCACAATCAGCCCACAGCCAACATAACAGGTTTCAACACTCTTCACAGAGCTTTACATTGATGTTGTAGCCTGTACTTATCCACCCAAAGTTATATACGTGTTCAAAACCATATGGTGTTAAAGCTTCAATTGTTGCTATTCTAATTATATTCCACCTCAAGGTTTTATTTATAGCAGATCGCAAACGTTTCTTAAATCAATCAATATGCACTGGACTTATTGGACTAAGCCTGCCTTAGTTGTAAGGCATAATATGGCCCAATAGCCTTTTTTTTCGTTTCGAGGTGGCAAACTGACAGACTGCCTGCCTGATGGTGGCAACTACCATCGCCCATAAACCTGCTGCCTAAAGGCAGTTGTCACCCTGAATATTATGTTAGAAATATAATCTCCAATCACCCACTGCAACTCCTGTGAATCAGAATCGATAAGGTCCACTAACTTAACACGCCTACCTGTGGGATGTATTTGTTATCGAAAATAAGAAATGCATCGAAGTAATGATTGTTGAGATCTAGAATAGTGATTTGCCCCGCTAGAAAGTAGCACGTAGACGCCAGGTCACTTTTTGCGCTGTAAACGTGTAGCGTTCAAATTAAAAATAGCCAAAAAATTCTAGTAATCTAGATCAATTGACATGAGTTGTTGCTCGAGAAAAAAACTAGATAGCCTAGAATCCTAGAATTTAATTAAGGTAATCTGAATTTTGGTCCAGCGAATATATTTAGTCGCGTATCGCTAGTAAAACTCTTTGACACATCGTCTTTTATTTGCATCAAAAAAATCCTTGAATCAAAGATAAATGTGGGGAGAAAGTTAGCATTTGTACCCGGATTGCATAGCTTGATATTTTAAAGTAAATTAAATTATTCGTAAATACTTTTATTCGCCTTTAATCTAAAACTTACATTAAATTCCAACATAAGATACGAGTAATACTAATAAAATAGTAACATACCACGCAATGAATAACATTTGAATGATATCCCGTATCTTCAAAATATGTTGTTGTAACTATAAGTTGTATACATTTTAGTGATGCAACTACTAAAAATGTATATGTTAATGAATTTGAGTAAATTTCCCAAGAATTACTGCATTCTGGTGGAGAAAGCTAAACTCGTTTGGGAATTTTGTAATTTAGGTAATGCCCTTATCTATTCGATGAAGACCAAAGATATCCCGTTACTACAAATGAATATTACATGTAATTTTTCACGTATTTTTATTGCTTGCTGCAACTACATATCTACATTCTATTTTTAAGTATTACTTAAATGAATATGGACTATATTATTATATAGAGAACAGATAAACAAAATATACAAAAAATCATTTTTAAAGGGCCCTATAAAAGCTTTGAAAAGATTATCTACAATTCCTTATAACGTGTCAAATCTAAGATAACGCAACTCTATTTTTGGAATTCTAAACAAACATAATACGAAATTACCTCACAATACGTGTGTCACATAATAATTTTTACATGGATTATTTATATGACGTACTGTAGGAATTGCATTATACATGACATGATAACCACTTAATTGGTTCAACTGATGGTCACGATTCCTGCATAAACTGTTGTAAGATAATTTTTAAATTGCACACAACTCAAACTTCGTAATGAATGATGGCTACAATCATTTCCTGACATTAATATGTTGATTAATTTCTCAGCAAGTTGCAACTAGTTACAGCTTCATAATTAAATACTTCAATCAATGAACTAAACTGAACTACATATTTACAGAAACAGAACCCCTGACATTCGCAAATTCTTGCTAATTGGATAGTAGAAACGTTTAAAGAGTGACTGATCTATCACCGCACAGCTCAAGTCAGGACTAAAAATTGCAATTTTGCTTAAGAATTTCACACGGACAAAGTCTACAGCTAGTATTATTTAAGTCAGGCTGATTGGTATTCATCATCATCATCATCGGCTATTGCCATCTGCCACTGACGTAAGCCTACTCCAATGTGCGCCACCACAACCAGTCTCCGCCCTCTACATTCAGCCCATTTCGACTACCTTTCGGTCCATCTGGCGGGCGGAGCATCCCCCCCTGAGCATACCGGTCAGCGATCCCTAAGGCCGTCCGTTCTGCAATAGAACGTGTTGTTCAGCTAGCCTAATACTTTCGGCTACGTCAGTCGGAATTGGCAGATAAGAAAACCGTCCTTACTGCGTTACTAATATAGCAGCTGACGCAGACTATACAACTAAGGCTTCATGTAAGTAGAGGCACAGATACAGCCGAGTACCTTCGCGATGCCATTGGTAGATAAAACAAAACTTTGATTATGGTATGGTAAATTATGATGTGCACACCTAACCGCG
This sequence comes from Esperia sulphurella, assembly GCA_947086405.1. Taxonomy (NCBI): domain Eukaryota; kingdom Metazoa; phylum Arthropoda; class Insecta; order Lepidoptera; family Oecophoridae; genus Esperia; species Esperia sulphurella. The sequence continues at coordinate 10,984,950 of OX352270.1, read as the reverse complement.
CATTATTAATGCCCTTGTAACAATTCGATGGAGCCTTACAATATACAAAGACACATACCAATGTCTGTGGTTAAGGTAAATTATTGATGAAACATAATTACCCACTGGTTGCATTTTTTATTTAAAATATTATGTTTATTTAAGGTCAATATTTACGCAAAATTCAAGTGACAAACAAAATGTCTCGTACGTGTAGCAACTGAATAACTTCGTTTTGCGACATTTGTTGACTCGAAGGAGATAATTCTCGCTCAACACTACAGTAAAATCACAGAACGACTTCGGTTCAACACATAAAAACTTTTAAAACCGAAAGACGTTAAACAGATGTATAAAAGATGTTATACTTATACTACTACTATCTTAACAGAAAAAAAAGTTAGGACCGCAGAGCAGACAATTGCATAATCTGTTAAATTACAAACAATCAATATGAATAGTTAACTGCAAGCGCGATCCATTTCGCCAATAGCATAGTAAATCATTTCCTATAATAATGTATCGCCATAACTAGAGACGGTATAACAGCCGCAGCAGATGTTGGTCAAAATGTGTGCATTTCGTAAAGATCGGTCAACCGTAACGCTGGACATTATGTTGCAACGAATGCCCGCAGAACATAATAGTCTGGCTTTTTACAACAAGGCCTACATAATCAGACTGCACTGATAAAATAAACTGAATTGATTTAGAAACGACTAAAGCTTTAGCTCAATTTCATAACCAACACAATGCAAATGCTGTAAAAACTGCACTGGCGAAGATATGAAAAACCCCAATTTTACTCTTATTCTTTAGCACAGTGCAAAATACGGATTATAAAACTTTATATTGAAACGCAATAAATGTTCTGTTACTAAAACAAGTTCTTCATACGTACATACAATACAACGAAGAACAAATAAAAAAAATAAGAAGAGCGTATACTTAAATCCACGCATAATTAGTACCATGTATATTTAGTACACTGGTATACCAACGGACGACCGACGGCAAATTTTTTCATTGACATAATAAAACCACGCCGTGCTTCAATTGAAAGATTGCCGGGCGTGTGGGACGACAGCAATCCTTGCCCTCAGCCAAAGGATATCCTTCCAGAAAATAACTCAGCTAACGACCGCGTAAAGAAGGGACAATCACCACTCACACGATAAAATACAGCGTAATATAAACTTTGAAATCGATAACGGTCGTAAATGTTTGACGATAATGTTTCAAAGCATAATAAACAGTGCATTGATTGAGACGATAGATGAAGATTTATAATACTTGGAAACGATAAACATTTGAGAAGACGTAGTTTTTCGGACTTATTGTTTTTTTAAATTATTTCGTTTCATAGAATACCAGTCGAAAGACAATAATAATATATTGAAAAATGAATTCGAGAGCAGGGTTTGACTCGAGGCTCGCTCTTACCAACCAGTTAACGCGACAAGTACTGCTGCGAATGTTGACGTCATCAATAGTATTGCATTCTGTAATTTGAACGCTCCTGCTCGTGAATTAATTTTTCATATTGTCATTTTCTCTCATCATATTACATGTCTGTAATTCATTTACAATACCTGTAGGTAATTTGGGAAATTCATTGAAATTTATAAATATTTGAAACGCTCTCATATTACAGATATTTTAAGACAAAGGATGAAATCACTTATTGTTTGAAAATATTCGCTGTATTTTTATCCATGCAGTATTTTTTATAAGAAGTTATTGTTTACAAGCAGTTGCCCGCGACTTCGTCCGCGTGGACAACTTAACATCACAAATTATTATGTAATTCCCGTAGGAATAAGATGTTTTTTCGGGATAAAAACTATCCTATGTCCTATTCCAGAACCTAACCTATATGTGTGCCGAGTTTCATCCCTATCCGTTCAGTGGTTGAAGCGTGATTGAGTAACAAACATCTAAATATCCAAACATACAAATATCCAAACTTTAACATTTATAATATTAGTAGGATATCGAAATACATTTAACAGTCCGTCTGACCCTGTGGTTCAGACGATTACCTCGAACGCCAGAGGTTGTGATTTCGATTTTTACTACGCAGTTTAATTTGGCTCGATTTCTGTTATATTAGTGAATTTTAATGTCCTTATGTGAATTTACATAGTATGAATTTAAACAATTGTATAATAAAATAATTCGATTGAAATAACATAATAATCAGGTGGTCGAGCTCTATTGAATGAAAACGAATTATTTGGTAAAGAGACAAACGTAATATAAGATGTTATATTTCTAAATTTGGTTAATTCTTGTCTAATCCCACAGCACAAGAGAAAATTCTAGTTGGGGATTAGACAAATATATTTATATGTAATCATTATTTATTCGTTAAGAAAGAGCAAACCAGTAATAATAAGTATTAAGCAAGGGTAATACAATCGTGCTCAGATGCCATTACTCAACGAAGGGCCGCAGTCAGAGCCAATGGCCGTTGCTCATCAGTTATGGAGGGAACCAGTTTGCGAATTGATAGTCCTTTTATATTTTATCTTACATCTTTTGCTGAACCTTAGGGTTGTTGCAATGCAACATTTATTAAGCATACGAAATTTGTGTAGGTATCTTAGATTAATATTTTCATAAGGGTTTCACATACTACTTATAACCATAGATTAGTTTTGTAAATTAAAGGCACTACGTAAAAAAATTAAGATGATAGAAGACAATCATAAATGAAATTAGTCAATTAAAAACAAAAAAGTCAGCAAAGTGTTCGTCGTATATAATTGATGGTTAAACTTATTTGCGTAATTTTTTTGTTTTCATCTCGGAAAACATATTTTTTTCACGAAACTTCCGTAATTTTCCTATCATTTCTTCAAATTACATCTATCACGGTGAAGATAGTACTTACATATGTTAATAAATAATTATAATCAATTAAATAAATAAAACGCTAAAATCAGTGCAACCCTAAACGAGACATGAAGACCGAAAAACGAAACAAAAAAACAGAAAACATTGATTATGTGAAGTAAGACCAGAACGCGTAATAACAGGTAACCTGTAAGACGGACTTGCGAAACCGGCTCTCATTACGTATTGAACTTGAATTCAGAGACCGGCTGCATGAAAACCTTTAAATTTATGAAATGGAGTCCTTTGTCTGTCCATTTATGACTCACTGCACGGATTTTGATGAAGATTTACTGTCACTTAGCGAGTTTCTCGAGTAAAGTTTTAAAGTATGAACTACGAGATACGACAAATGAGAGCCTTTAGCAACAATTTAGTAAAATTAACGAAAAACGCAAACGTGCCTAGCGCAGATACTTTTAACCGAAAGTAGGCGTGAGAAGCCACGGGACACGACTAATACAAGATATTTTAGCACGCTAACGAGCTAATAAATTCACATGAATCATCCGCAACGCACCATGTATTGCATTCTGGTGTCCGATTGAATTCAATGAGCCGATTTAAATTCAGATAATGCTTCTCTGGACGTCTGGCTGGATCATCCATATTTCCGACGCGTACGCATGCTGTCAGCTCTGCGCACGCGCTTGTGTCCAGCGTATAGCGAATTTATAATTAAATCTACGACTTATTTAGCATGTGTACTAATAAAAATCCTATCATAATATTTAAATGTTATCAAAATTTGTTAAGATAAATTTATTTTAAATGTTACTTTCCCGTAATCGGGTAAAAATAGAAATCACAGAAGAGCCGTGTAATGAGATCCTTGGTAATAGCTAGTTTTTTACACCGATTATCCCGGCGGGCTGCAATCTATTCGCGGTGCGGCGCCAGACCGCATTCCAGTAGGATCTAGAATAGCGCCTTAATGCCCTACCTACAGCCTACAGACAGCCAAACTATAAATAGTAACAGGCGGGGTACACGACCTCATAGCTAATGGAAAATAGATGACCGAAGCCAGAGCCAAGTAAAAAATACTGCATTTTTATTATCATAGCTAGACAACAATGTACGGTCAACCACATGACAGCTCAGACTATACAAAAACATTTCAATGTAGTCTCTATTACCTTTGTCCGAAGTTACGGTATGTATAGCGCGTCGTAGGGTCGGCTGTACTCATAAATTTTGACTTGAGTACGTAGAAATGTACTAGTACACAAACACGCATCGATAAATGATATGACACACCTACAACAACAAAAATTCCGTGCCTTGTTCCACAAGTGCATAGAAATCAAGAGAGCGCTTTCATAAGCTATTTTGTACCCTACTTTCATAAATAGTTTACATCCTACTTACATCAACTTCAATCGAAGTGACTTGAAGATGTTAAACTGTTCCAGAGCACATCGGACCCTTAGATGATAAAGGCTTAATAGGAAAATTGATGCGAAGCGCAAACGGCTAGCGCGTAACATTGGCCTTACCGCATTCACGACTTGCAGACGTGCATTCACATTCACAATAATTTTACAATCATTATTACGGTAAACCACTAAACACGTATTTCGTTCTTTGCAGGATGAAGGTCTTAGTACTCTGCTTGGCCTTGGCGGCCGTGTGCCTGGCGATGCCGGTGGCTGAGAACAAACCCGATGAGCCCGTCGCACCCGCAGCAGTTGCCGAGCCCAAAGCTGAGGAAGCGAAACCTCAAGCTGATGCCGTAGTAGAGAAGAAACCTGAACAAGCACCCGAAGAAAAACCCGCTGAACAAGCTAAAAGCGCACCAGCGGAGGAATCCAAACCCGAAGTCAAGGAACCTGAAGCAATTAAACCTGAAGCTGCAGCAGAAGTAAAAAAAGAAGAAGCTATTGAAGCTAAGTCAGCCGCCCCAGCGGATTCAGAATCCGAAAAGAAGCCTGAGGCCAGCAAACCCGATGAACCTAAACCTGAAGCTGAAGCAAAACCCGCCAATGAAGAGTCAAAATCAGCTGAAGCACCGGCGATAGTAAATGAGGTCCCCAAAGAAGAAGGTAAGTCAGCTGTGCCTGTAGAAAACATTGATGTAATCAGTGCTGTCAAGGCACCCGCTGCAGTTGCAGATGAGACCGTTAATCAAGCTGGATCTGATGTGCCCGAGAAGAAAGTAGATGTACCTGCCGCTGGAAAGAGCGCAGAGCTAGCTCCTGAAGAGAAAAAGGAAGAACCTGCTAAGACTGAAGAGAGCAAACCAGCAGACGGTAAGGCTGACGAGAAGCCTGCCAAGGTAGAAGAAGCTAAGCCAGCTGACAAGCCTTCAGAGGACAACCTGCGAGTAGTCCGCGACACCATCGATGATCAAAAGGCTGCTGCAGGGAAAAAGGAGGAAGCCAAGCCCGTGGAAGCCAAAAAAGAAGAACCCCCCAAAGTAGCTGAAGCCCCAAAAGAGGCCGAAGCCTCCAAAAAAGAGGAAAAGAAAGAGGAAAAGAAAGAAGAAAAGAAAGAAGAACCAGCCAAGGAGGCAAAATCAAGTGAAACAGAAAAGAAGGAAGAGACAGCTCCTGAAGTTAAGAAGCCCGAAGAAAAAACTAGTGAAGCTAAACCAGATATCAAATCGGTGAGTGAAGCTAAAGCCGAAGTAAAACCTGAGCCTAAGCCCCAAGAAAACAAGCCCGAGGAGAAGCTTCCCGCTGCCAATGCCCCCGTCCCTAACAGTTCTGAGGAGAGTGGTGAGAGCGGCGAGAAAAAAAGTAGCGGAGAGAACTCATCTGAAGAGAATTAGATAAGAGATGAGGAAGGAGGCGTCTGGCGGCAGGCGTGTGTCGACGGCCCTCGACACGCGCCCTCCGCCCGCCGCGGCCGCGCATCCCGCCCGCGCGCATGTGACGTAGTGTATGTGAGTGATGCAGCATGCCATGTGAGTGTGTGAGTGATGCCTGACGACCGCGTGACTATCACCAACTATTCACTAGACCTAGAGACTTATTTAAAATAGCCGAAACGAAAATCACCTAAGTTGTAATTATATCTCAAAGTAAATTATCGAATTTCCGGTACTATAAGTTTAAAATAAAATATGTTTTTTATAATAACCTTGTTTTTATTTTCAAATACTGTCATAGAAATTACCTAAAATATAATAGACATATACTCGTATGATTAGATAATCTATAGTGAATGACTAGTCTAATAAAATAAAGAACAGAAAGGAAATACGTTTTTATATCTGAGATATTTCTAAATTTATATACAGTTACAGTCAATAGCGTTCAATTTTAGGAAAAAATAAATACGTGCTCATTAATAAAAACCTGATTTCAACTGAAGTGGTAAAATATATTTTCTAAACACTCGTATCTTGCCCCTGTATGTTCATTATATTAAGCAGCAATGCAATGCATTTTTTTGCAGTCTACACTAAATAATATAATAAAAACTAATTATTATGATTATCTAAAAAATATATTTTAATGTGATGGTATAATGACTTCTGGCACGTCCTCGAGCGTGCCAGAGCACGAACTCCGACGAGACGGTCAGACCCGGTGAGGAGGGTGGCTGGCGGATCCCTATATGAAGCGGGTGGGGCTGGCCAATGACCGCTATGCGTGGAGGCGCATTTTATACGCTTGCGATCCTCAGCAGTGAGGGAACGACAGAGAAGAGATAATGACTTATTGTATATGGATGTAGGCTGAATATTGAATATTACATATGTACATACACACTTGTATAATCCCAAGCTAAGATTTTCTCCTGTGCTGTAACATCGGGACCGGGACCATCTCGTATAATTTGTACAAAGTTGTGTCTCCAGTGGGAATTAGATCGACCTCTGACTCGAGTCCAATAACCAAGGTGGTCAAGGCTATTAGTAATTTTAGGAAAATACTGGGTTCCATGGGAAAGTAAGTAGAATGGGAAAGTAAGTAAAGAAGACAACGCCGTGGGTCGAAAAACTGATCTTAGCGGTCAACAAATATATATATTCATGTTTGCTATTAACGCTGGTGAACACAGACAGATGTATGGTAAAACCCAAGCGATTAACACTGGAATGGATAAATTATTTAATTCTTTTTTGTGCTTGACTCGGCTTGCGTAATTATTTCAAAGACAATAAACCTATAGGACTAGTACCACCTACCTTGATGTTTGCTGTTTATATAAATTAAGAAGATAATTAGAAACAGGATAACTGTTGCAGCGTATTGTAGCGTAGTACAATTCAATTTCAACGATAAAACTTAATATTCACTGACGTCGGCCATAATGGCGTCATACGGTCAAGAGGGCTATTAAAACTTGTCACCCATACATACACAATTTATATTAAAATGTCTGATTCGAATAAAACTTTAATTACGATACGTAATAAAATATAATCTGTAGTTTCTTACGCAGGAAACTAAATTTTGATTTTGTACAGATTATTTTTTCAACATGTTTGCAACCTAATTTTTTTAAAGAGACGAGAAATTAACATTACAATTGAAAACTTGCACCAGAGAGGGGCAGCAGCGTTATCCTGTGTACATTAAGATTATTACTGCGATCACCAATCCACTTGCCAAGCATGGTGATTATTGCAAAACTTTATTGCACAGATTTTACAAAAGGCGAACATAATGCTAATATGGCATTCTCTTCCAGTTGACCTTTAGGTCATGCAGATAATGAGTGGTAGGCGCAAAAAATATATAAGAAAATTGGTTATATACTATACTTACATAATAAATACAAACTAAAATATACTAAATGTAATACATATACAAGATATATACTACATATGTAATCAAAACATGATTCATAGACGATGACTAATTTACTCCTATGGTGATCCAAGTAAGTGCTCGCGCACCAATCGTTTAAACACGAACCTATTGGGAGCCGTCTTGAAGTCTTGCGCAATGTGAAGAAAAATCTTAAATAAAATACTGGAAAGACAGTAGTGGCAAAGAATACTAAATGTTACTACGTAAAGAAGCGACACTCAGCTTCTCCCCCAGCCAGTTTATCTTCCGCAAAAAGCACGTCGCGTAGTCAAGCAAGAGCACTTATAATGTTGACTACAACGTTGTCCCTCTCGCGATAGTTTACAGGCGGGTGCGCCTATAATAGTAGCAGGTAATGAAATCTGTTTGCTTGTTTGGAGCTGCATTCGAGCAGGTGGTCGATAAGCTGTCTGATGCGGACTGGGAGAAACTGTACCTACTACACACAAAAAAAAGAAAAATAAACTTCACTGAGTTGAGTCTCTGCTTTAGTACAGAAGAATTACCTAAGCAGTGACAGTTGAGGGGGGGGGGGGGGGGGTGTATAAAAGGGGAAAATAATATGGGCCTCTTGAAGACTGACGATTTGATTTTTAAAGAAAAATTAAGTACACGTACCTCGTTGGTGAGCATGCGGCATATGATGACCCCCAGCGACCACCAGTCCACCGCGTGGCCGTAAGGCTGCCGGCCGAGCACCTCGGGAGCTGTCGACAACACACATCACAGTATTACTTGGTAAAATAAATTAATAAGTAAACATTTAAGATTAAGACAGACTATTAGCGAACTTGTAATCAATTGATATTTTCTGTTAAGAAGCAGTGCTTAAATAAACGACTACTTGACGATGCTCAGGCCAAAATGTATTTTAAAGCTTTCAAATAAATACTTTGTTTAATTAAACAAGAGATTTCTTGTTATTCCAAGAGATCTATTGTTGAATCCTTTAGATTTTTGGATACATAGGTTCATCAGCGTATATGGAAAAGTTCATTCTACAGTTTCAAAGTAGAAATATACTTGGGTGAGCAAGAATTGCCTGTATTCGACTACTAGTAATGATTTTCTTCAGTAATAAGGATAAAAATATATGTAAATACACAAACGAATTTTTACCTTCTTTAATTGAGCTATAATAGTTCGCTGATAATTTATCAAAAGGCAAATTATAATAATAAATCATCCACACTTCTTATGCTCTACGCACCTAGCATTCCTCCATTCATACTTAGCAATGTAATTTAAAGTAACATGTAAATAATATACTCATTGATTAGAAATCGATGGAAGGAACATCTCGATGACGTGTAGCACACGAAGTCCTCTTGATTATTACTCTTAACATTATGTTTCAAAGTACATATTGTAAATGGTAAACCTAGATTTATTTTGATAATCGCCTGTTATATTTCCACCACACTAGTAAACATTTCCGCTAATTTAACTAACAGAGCGTTCTAATCGTTACGCATTATCTGCTATAAATAAATCAACCCTACAACGAGAGCTACTGAAATTTTTATGGCAACACTGAAATAGATTTTATACCGACTTACATCAATGAAAAGCGCACGTTTAAAGTAAAGTCACAGCTGATCCACCAATAACCCCGCCTCGAGTACAAATTCTAATTAATAGGCACAATATAGTAGGCTTCCCTGCAACGGTTTTCAATTCCAGGCATGGATTACCCAAGTTATGTTTGCAATAGATTCATAACGAGAATAAAAAATTACAAGGCCAGTTTAAGAAGGAAACCCTACGAGACTATAGAAAAGAAAACAACAAAGTAATACTTCATCATTTATTCACATATTTATATAAATTATCACAAGACTAAGATTTTCTGCTTATTCCTTTGAACTTATACATCACAACATATACCTCCTGTCTCATTTATAATATACTCTAATATGTAACAGCCGTTATTATACACCTCTCGAGACTTTTATATCTAGAACCATCTTTCAAATAAGGCCATATAGCAATTTACGTGCATTGATAACTATTTTATACAATGTGCTCTAAAAACCACAATCACGAACGAGGCACACAATGAATGTATTACAATAGAATAAAATATATTGTCTTATCACCAGATTCATGTATTTTACGGCCAAAATTCGAACACGGGAGATTAAAATGTAAATAGTGATAAAAATTTAACAAGTTTTATTAGGTAGATCTAGATTCTAAAGGAAAATGTTTTTTTACGACTCGCATCTCCTATTTTCAAGGTACGATCTAAGGAGAGCTGATTTCAGAGCTCTCATAATTTAAGTGTATGCCTTCAGTTCATAAAATAGATCCATTGTTTTTCTTTAAGTAAACACTTTGTATCTACGAATCTTTTCATAAAGTAACAGTTACTATAGAAGATGTATTAAATTTGTTTGATAGACAAAACCAAGTCAGATGTCTGAATTTCAAGCATAACCGCAACTTTTCGGTCATAATTTCCTTTATAAAAAATGATATAATGTCAAGGTACTTGCTGATATGAATATTACAAAAGGAGTATTAATAAATAGTAACGATATATATTTCACAATATTTCATTTTAGTTTAGAATATTATTAATTTGAATTCATAAGGAGTGAATAGGTACAGCCTCATCTTTGGTGACATATAAATTCTGACATAAATATAGGCATTTTAGATAGGAAACTATTTTTCCAATTGAGATGCACACACTAAAGCTAGCCACAAAATGAGGTAGGAAAGTAAACAAAAGTTTAAAATTATGGATGGACACATTTCACAGTCCTATAAAATTATAAAAAGACTCAATTGAGCCTGTAGCTCAATTGAGCTCCTGTTTATCCTCAGTTGAACGGTCCGGCATCCGAGTATATGTAATAGTATTTCTTCTTATGAGAATTAACGGCTTTAGTCAGTTTTAATAAAATTACAATGTGTCGTTATGGACGTACGATTACTTTTTGTTTATTTATACGTATTTTTCAAACACTGTCGGATATTTTTAATAACAACACAATATTTAATACGGAAAACACTAGGAAGAGCCGATTAACCTAGTAACAAGTGTACCTTCAAAAAAGTATCTAACCTTTTTTTAATAATAGTTGAAAAACCGCTGCTTTGCGATTCTTTCCACAATGGAGCTGTAGGATGCCGGGGCTTCAAACAATTGTAAAAATTGACAATAATGTCAAGTCCTACTTCAATATAAGTCATGGAAAAAGACCAAAAGTAGCAGTCAATTTAAAGAACTAAGCGTAAAAACACACAAAAAGCGATATAAACGAAATAATTTTAAAGGGATCACTTATATTAACGCGCCTTACAATCTATGAGACTTTCCATGCACCATTTCTACGCTAACGTTAAAACTGACTAACACTAACAATCACTGATCATAGCTCGTCCTAGGAGAATTAGTTCAATAAAGCTCTCCAACATCCAACCATGCAATATTCGAAGATTTAGAGAAAATCTATATTGCTCTGTACATTATAATATCTATATACAATCAAATTACTATGACAATTATATATCTAAATCGTTTAGCATCTTAACATCTTAATAATGGCTCGAAAATTCTAATCTACATCGCTTTTACAGATAATCATCAATATAATTTTTACATATTTTTCTGAAAATTCTCGTATCCATATCACAAAGCGATTTTAATATAAAACACACATACTAGTCAAATGACTGTACTAAAGTATACTGAGTGGACAATACTCAATGAATCATCTTAAAACTCGATATTGTTCCATAGTTATTAATCAGAATATAATTAAAATATTTGGTGCCACCGAAAACCATAGTCAATTGCACTGGTGACAATATATTTAACTTTACACATATCAGTTACAAAAAATTATTATTTATAAATATCTAGGTAACTATGTCTAGAAACGTGTCTAAAATAGTGTGCATTTTAATAAACCTTGCTCTAAGCCTTGAAGTAAATAAAAAAAACTTAAGAGTAAACGACAGACAAGATCAAACCTTAAATCATATAAATGAGTGGACACATCAACCAGCCTTCCGAGTCATAGCTCTGAAATCATTACAACTAAATTTACTTTTACCACTAATATTACATACAACAGACAATTCGTTCATTAGTTACAATAGTTAAAAATATACACGAAAGATTATGTTAGTACAAGCTAGCTGTCATCTTGTGATAAGACTTCAGAATAAATAAAATTGGCAATAGAAGTGACTTATTCATAAAGGACAGAAGAATAAAATAAGTGATTTATTCAATAAGACGAAAGAAAAATTAAATGTATAAGGTATAAATATACAAGGATATATTTGAAAAGCGGCATTATTACAATAATAAGAACATCTTCTATGCCGACTATAGAAAATTCTCAAAAACTTCCGATAGCCCATCTAACATGATTTGATCAACATATTGACAGTATGAGAAACATTTTTTTTTTGTGTGTAAAAACTGTCGTGGCACAAATCATTTACTGATGCAGTTTCAGATAGATGAGTTCACTAATAAATATATCTATATCCACGGCAAAATCACTTTATACAATATACTTGTACAAAGCATATAAGTACATAAAACTACGGCGGCAATGTTAGGATGAACCGAAAGGAAATTGTGAAATTATACTTCAAGTAAATAAAACATGAAACTTATTATCTCTTTAAATTCCTTATTTACAATGTTAAAAAAAATTTGAAGACAATCATCGTATCATTTCAAAACTATTTCATAATTTCTCCCATTTTTACGTTGCTTTTATACGTTTCTTAAATTCCAATCTATGAAGCACCCCATCTATGGATCATATTGAGTAATAATATTATCCCATTTCACGAAATTGTCAACGACACAAATAAAGCTGTCAATGCTACACAAAATATAAAGGGTATGGAGACAATATACATCACAAAGACAATGTATCCCGTATCAGCTTTCGTACAGTGTTTCCGACAGACGTCGGCGGAGCGCCAGATAAATTGTAATGTATCTTGAATAGGTAAGGCTGTATATCCGAATATGAAGTATCGAAAATAAGATCAGCGTCCGAACGGCTCGGCATTTTAGGTACGTACTCGTGTCTGTTTATTATTTCTGTGATGAACACTATTTTGTCCTGCAGCATTTCCACAACGCTCTCGTGTTTGCTGCGTTCGTTGCGTGACTCTGTGAGTTCGCAGTACACGGTCCACACCTCCCACGGCACGCACTCGGGTTGGAAGGGCCAGCGCGCGCGACGCTTCTGGAAGAACTCGAGGCTTATCGACCCTTTCGGTGGTGAGGATGTCGCTTCCGCACCGCGGAGTAGATCCGAAAAATATGATATCTCGCGCTTAATGCTCCGCCCCAACGCCTCGGACTCGCAGCATACGTAGGTGAAGTCAATGAAGTCGCAGTCGACGTCGACATAGCTGACGGTCCGTATGGAGTAGCTCTCCTCGTTGTTGTAGGTGAACTTGCCGCTGGAGCGGTGGAAGAGGACAGTGTGGAAGATGCTGGCGACCACCTCGTCCACTTGTCGTCCTTCCATAGACAGCTGGAACGTGATGCTGCGTGCGTTCATATTGCCGACGTCACTGGCCCGCCGCGCGCTCGCTACCCACGCACACTGACATAATCACGCAAAGTTGGCACGGTTACAGGCGGAAGAAGGTTTTCAGAGGAGAATCACAGACGATGCGAGCGACGTACTGGGCCATTTCACTAAAATACGTAACGGGTCAAGTGCCGCACTGAAATGGAAAATGACCGCTTTAGTTACAGCAGCAGGCTTCATTTTTCTGATACAGCGCTAAAACTTATAATAGCTACCTATCAATTAGGATATAATATCCGGAAGAAGAAATCCCTTATAGAGATAAATTCGCTCATCTCTTTCTGTATTTGTTTACCCTTGTATTATTCGTACAATATGCATCAGGACGCTTTTATTTTTGTAACGCAATGCTGAAATTTATAGCTCACTAAAACGAATTGCATATGGAGTGCTGGAAGAAAATTTTAATGACAGGTTTGCTTTTTTTTATGAATAGAACAGGGGAAAAACTATGAATATGATAAATCCATAGACTTTAAATTCATATAGTCACCAAATCCATAATCAATACACTCGCAAGATCTCCGTTATTTTAATATGGAACTTACTGTCTTAGGACTTTCATCATTTTTCCGCTTTACCTAAGCTTAGATCGCGGTGTATTTTTGTTTCTGCATTTGGTGTTTCCCTTGCATTGTTCTAAGTATTAAATAATTATTGTATAGTAATAGTGAACTCACCCATATAGTTGAGAGTGCCGCACAGTGTGGTGGTTCGTGCGCCAAAGGAGAGCCACTTGGATAGACCGAAGTCGATCAGCTGAACGTGACAGTCAGTGTCGAGCAGAATGTTCTCTGGCTTCAAGTCGCGGTAGATAACGCCAGCGTTGTGAAGGAAATCTGAAAAGTTTGTGTTTTTCTACAACACTGACTTTCTCACTCATTTTTTTAAAATAACTCAGTATTAGCATTGACCATCAAATCTATTATATTGTATTGCTTTGCGACAGTACTTGGTCTTGGAAACCGGCGCCCCACTTGTACATTCTCTTGTAAATTTCTCCGATTGCGTATTCTTGTACGTAATGCACGAAAACTTTCTATTTTTTCCAGTTTGGTTCCGTGAATATTATTTCCCTACTTATGGCATTCATATTTATCGCTACCATCTACGATAAGATAGTAAATACAACAGTCAATGACATGACGAAAAATGAAACCAGAATACGCAAATTCTATAAAACAGTGAAGCTTTCCTTCACTGTAACATAAGCCTTGATGCTTAGTGGCTAGAGCATCCCAAATACAAATTGTACAAGTCGGTCTTGTCCTGGATATTATATTTGTCTATTGTCTTCTCTAATTCCCATAGTACAGGAGAAATATAGGGTTAGGATTAGACAATACATGAAATATGTATTATGTGAGCGAAGCCGCGGGTTAAGGTAGTCCTTACCTATGACAATAGCGATTTCGGCAACGAAAATCTTCACAAGTTCTTCTGGTAACTTGCCGTATTTGTCGAGAAGAGCCTGCAATTCTCCGCCAGGAATGTATTCTGAAACTGTAAAAAATCAAATTAAACATTACAGGGCAGATGAAAATACAGGTTGTAATATAAAGAATATGTTTTGGCATACTGAAAACCAAATTCCCCAGGTGATGCTGAGGAATGTTCTCCCATTCTTCAATAAGAGCCTGCTTCAGGGAACGGAACATGAATGGGGGCGCATTTCGACTACTGACAAGTCTTCCGAGCTCGTCCCATGCATGGTCAAACGGATCAAGGTCAGGGCTTCTTGCTGGTTACTCCATCAAATGGATGCTCACTTCCTGAAGATACACTTTTACCACTTGTGCGATGTGGGAAAGGGCATTGCCGTGCACCCTATGTATCTACGCAGAGGACCCTCTGAAGAAATACCGAGCCATACATGTAGTCTTCAACGGGTGGAGCATAAATACATACCAACGTGATAGTGATAAATCTTGTGCATATCTCGGTTTGTGAGAAAAATCACATTTTTTTACTATTTTAAAGTCTTCTACTTAACAAAAAAGTTTTCATATTTGACATAAAACTCCTTATAATATACTTTTTATGCCAAGTAGCTATCTTGGGTAGTTTAGGAGTTATTGCTATTTTTACCCTTAATTTCTTCACGCCAATATACTTGTCATTTTAAAAGTGTTTATGCTCAGCCATATAAAAGCCAAATGCAGGGCATAAACCATCCCTAATGTGCGTCACCATACTCGGTCATTTATACACAAAGTAATTTACTCAAGATAATTAACAATTAAAAATAAGAATGCATTAGAAATTAGTATTAATGACACAAACGACAATGACCTTTAAACTGATGTGCTAACAAACATAATTTAAGTCCAGACTATTGTACCTTGTCCCATTGTTCTACATTTACTTAATGTGGCCTTCTTTACTCTTACGTCTCTGTGTTAGACACTACGATGCTGTCAACTTCATTTTGTAGAATGTGAAAAGGAACATGTGCCGCTTCTTGTAAGATTATGTATCAAAAACATTGATGAGATGTTAGGTTATTTTTGTCTCCACTGCAGGATCACAACCCTCTCTCATCTGCCGGAGACAGACGGAGGATTTGGCCTACACTCCCCGCGCTGGCCAGACGAGTTGGGGAGGCCTGATTGATGTTTTATAATGTATTCCCATAGTCGCCTTGTACGACATCCACGGGAAGAGTTGGAGTGGTCCTATTCTACTCTAGCGAAAACCACACGGCAAAAACATCTAAAACTGTTTTAATAACTGTATTTTACGAAAAAAAAAGTCTTTGCTATCACTTTCCTCGTCTCCCTGTTCTGCCTACATCTTTCACTCGCTCGTTCCCAAACTTCCTACTCTACATATCTTTGTCCCCAACCTTCCTTTCCATCCTTTCCTTTCTCGCTATCTCAGTTTGTTCCTCTCCCTCTTTCCCTGCCTCCCCCTTATTGTCGCTCAATTTTCTTGACATGTCCGAAGTTACAGACTTCTCACGTCAAAACAAGAAATCTAATCAGCACAACTAACCCAGTGGAACTTTATTATCCTGCCCAGCGCGTCACTGATAAATAGAAATGATAAGTGATATTAATATAATGTAGAGCAACTCCTTCGTATTGTCATTTTATCGTTTAAAAAATAACAGGGATCAATAACATTTAGTATCCTTCCGAAGGCTTTAACTGCTCTTGAGGTCTGGTAGAAATCTGGATACGACAGTAGAATAGTAGACACATGATAATATACATGTGAGACAAATATAATATACATGTCGGGCATTTCGGCTCTTAAGGCAGCCAGCAAAAGTTAGGCATAGAACGTAAGCGGCGGCAGGGCTCTGTACCTGCTGCTGTATTAGATGGTAACTGCAGTAAGGGGTGAGGAGAGAAGGAATCAAGCTACTATAGACACCTGTTCTATGTCAATTAAATAATTATTGTTAACTCTTGTATCAGAACGGTGAATTAATTGCTGTGTCAACAATCTATCGTTTTATCAACTACTGGTAATATCGAGGTAACCCTAATAAGTCCGAACATGAAGTAGACACGCCCATTGATGTCTATCGGAGCCATTCGGCGACATACAGTACTCGAAAAGGGAGGGAAGAGACAGAAGTATGCTACTGTAATAGGCTTGAAAGCGTCACCTTACACTTAATCAGTCTGACAAACTATGTCTATTATACAATAACTGGGTGCAAACATGAACAGATCAAATACTACTCGACTTTATTGATCAGAGGGCACAAAGGGAGAGACTGGATGCAGAGGATAAACAACAGACAGCTAATGAAGATAAAGAGCGATTTACCAATAGATACTAATGTTTTGTTGCTGAAGTTGGCGACAGGTGACGTTGCATTGATTTGACTGATTCAACTATCATTATCAATCGACTCGGGAAACCTCCAAGAACAATGTCTAGTTGGTCGGTAGTTTTTGTATACAATCAAGGGTCTTGCTCTACGGGTTTTTGGAAGCAGTCTCGCATACGCATTTGATGATAAGTCAGAGCCATCTATCGAGGCTTTAAGAACTATTTCTTTTTTTTAAGAGGTACTGGAGAATCGCTCAATAAAATCAAAGTGCGAAAACTATCACAAATCTAGCCATAATTATCCTAGCGAGAACCAAGAGATCACAAATATAACTTTTCAGGTTATGTGAAACATTTTAAAGTAATTTTTGACTACGTTCTCGTGTTGTGGAAAAGAATATATTTATAAAAAAGACAGCATTTAACTAATCGTAAAATTCTAAATAAATAATGAGCAGCGCAGACAGTGTTTGTGCAGTGACCGGCCGTGACTTCCTTGAGTATATTTAGAGCAAAGATAACCGAATCAGGCGGCGTGCTAGTGACTATCACAGGGCCCGTGTGTGGAGTCCCAGCGCCAGACGGCGGCGGCGCGGCCGCGAGCAATAAACTTATGCGTAATCGGGCATAATCGAGTCAATTGGTCAAGTCTCTAATTCTTGTTTTACTTTACGTAGTATTTGCGTATTCAATTAAAATGAAAAATAAACTTTTAAAAAAATCTAGTCCAACTGTTCGGCACATACCCATCCTAACGACAAGGGTGTGAGGTGAGGGCATAGTAATACGCGTTAGAATTTCTTCTAAAGGTGTACCGGTTTACGTTTAATCTGTAAATATCTCAATACTGATTTCAATAAAGTTATAGTCTATGGACAGAACAAGACAGGACATTAGTCTTAAACAGAACACAAATGTCCAAAACAAAAAACACGCATTAGAAATTCTCTCGCAGCAGCTGTTTGCGACAACAGTTAAATAATACAGATTTATCCTTCACACGTTTTATTATCGACACATACTATTAAAATAGTTACAGTGGGCCACAGTTCAGGTTATTTTGTATAACCGTTGCAATGTAACCATGATTAGCGCTGTTCAGGGTGCTCGTGTTCATAGCTGCACGTGTGGCCCTCTGTACCATGTATAAATCTCTATTTATTATGTATTATTTATTAGCCATCATGTGCCGTAACTCGACGTAGTCGCTGAAGTATCTACGATTTAGCAGTACCGCTCTTAACATCAAGAAATAATATAACTCACCAATATAAAGTCTTTTCTTAGTCTGCCAACGGGACACAGCGCCCGCGATGAAGGAATGATGTCCACACGCCGTTTGAATGCGAGCCTCCTCTTTCACTTGCCGCACAGCGCTCTCGTTTATAATCTGGAAACGTTATCCAACAAAATATAAACAAAACATGTCCTAGCCTAACAAAAATAAGAATTGAGTCATTAAAATTCGTAAACAAGTAGATGTCGTTAGCCCATGAATATGTAAATGTCAAGATAAGGTGTGGATATCTATAGATGTTGATGGAAATCACAAAATGAAATGCATGCCTGTAATAAGTATAATGTCTAATTAAGTATTTCTTAAATGTGCCTAAGTTCTACAAAGTTGTATGCACGCAGGGGGAATAGAAACCATGACCTCTGGCGCTCAAACAAACGCTCAAGTTGCTAAACCAAATAGGCTGTTAAACAGATTCAAAGGATTTCACTGACCTTTGTGGTTTAGGGACTCACATCTACATAATGAATGAAACAATAGATATACTGTTTATACAATAACAGATGAATATAATAGTTTTAGTAAAAAACCTCAGTGTAGTATTAATTTGACCCATTTACAATTAGTGATGTTTCAGTATTATATTATGTTAAAGGTATTTAAAAACAGTCAAAACCCCTTTTGACTGTGAGTCCCCATGAGTCTTCTAGTACTTAGAAAATATAGAGCTCAAACTTACAGCTATACAAATATATATATTCTTACCACCATCCAATAAATAATAAGTAATAGTTTTTTTCTAACATTTGACATATTTTTACCTGTGTAGATGTTCTACTCAGCAGTCAGTGAACCCAACAAGGATTTATTTATAAGCAAAAACCAGAATGAGATCATCCTCTTACAAGTTAGTGGAAAAAACCTACCAATATGAATTCAATCAACTGTACTGGAAGCCAAAAGGCTTATCAATGCACGCAAAACCCATTGAACATCAACAATATAAATATAGGTCACCTAGATAAGTACACTGTTGATAACAGAATGCACCACATTTCAGGTCCATTAGAATCAAAAGTTAGTAAAATCTATTAGTGAAAAAAATATTAAAGTACACATTTCTGGTCATTATTGGTTTCTTATTGATTCTGAAAAGGTACAAGACAGTCCTGATTGAATCACTGTGTGTTACAAACACTGTGTGTGTAAATAAATAAATAAATAAATAAGAAAACAGTAATACAACGAAATAAAACTTGCCTAAAGTAAAAATCAAACACAAAATGATTAGGTCTAAAAATCTAAATTATCTATTAAAACATGATTTTTTATTTGGTAAGTATAGTCCATTTTTTATTGGCAAAAGTATGACAATTTTGTGTAGAGCAATGCCACTTGGTATGGATGTCATACACGTCAAGCTGAGCCCAAAAAGCCTGGTAGGCAGACATAACTTCGCGACAGGTGCGGGGGGAGAGGAGTCAAAGTACCGAACTCCCTGCACTCAGAAAAAAAATTCTAACGGATGTATTTGGACTTCTGAGTCAAGTTTGGTATCGTTATCTGGTAAATCGACAATGGCCAGTTCATTTTTAATACCAGTTTTGTAGGGTACCATAGGAAAATATGACTAAATACCTAAAATAATAAATATTAAGTAGACAAATTAGGCAAATAAACCCTTATATTTTCAGATTTATATATTAAACTTCATATAAAAAAACACTGCCTGAAAGTGGCATTCCTCTACTCAAAATTGTAAACCTCTCCATACAAATGTTCCCAATAGAAAACGGATTAGTAGAATGACTGACAATGACTGAAGTAATTGAACTAAAATTCTCACCTGTGACTTGCTAAGAACTTTCAATGCATATTCCCTGCCTTCGCTCACTTTCTTCACCTTATACACTTGTCCAAACGCACCCTTGGCTAAACTCTCCTGTACCTCAAAGTCTCTCTGCAGTAGGTCTGTGGTTATGGGGAATTCGGGCAGGAAAATAGATTCTTTGTGAGCGACCGGCCAAGCTGTCTTACTAGCTTCCAAAGGGTTTTTCAGTGTTGAGTCATTCCATCTAAAAATTTGATACTGATATACATACATGTTTGCCACCTAAGCAAAAGACCAAAAGTTTATACAATTTCAGATAAAAGCAAAATTGAATTTTGGGACTTATTTCTACTCTTATTTATTTATAATGTAATAACATTGAATGCAGGACATAGTCTACAGAGCTTTTTGCTTGTCTGAGCAGTTATTACATGAAATATTGTTTAAAACTGGATTAGTTTTATATTCATCATCAGGTTATTTTTGTCTCCACTGCAGGATCACAACCCTCTCTCATCTGCCAGAGACAGATGGAGGATTTGGCCTACACTCCCCGTACTTGCCAGACAGGTTGGCTTTATATTATCTAGTAATTATTACCTAGTAATATATTATCTTCGGTTTTAGTAACGATTTATGTAAAAAAAAAGTAAGTGTAAGCAGGGCAAGGAAGAACATACAAAAATAAATTAATTTTAATTGCATCATAATGGCTAATTATTATCAAAATGATGAAACTTTACTATCTAAAGTGGTTGATGATGAAATTTCATAAGGATAATATTTCATCAGCCTGTTGGTATCCACTGTTGGATGGAAATCTTCCCTAATGTGCACCATCACACCATGTTCTGCCACTTCCTAATCAGTCATCACAAGTTCTAAGACATGATTAGATATTATGGCTCAAAGATTATTTAAAATTACTGTCTACAGAACATCATAGTCCCCAATATTAGTTCAGTCTATTTTGTTGTGGTATCAGAGAAGGCCTCTATTTCTAAAAAAGGAATTTAGAGAAAATGGTAAAGCAGGTGCCAAATTGGTTTTCTAGAATTCTTAACTGATGATTTGTAAATTCTTCGCTTTGTGCAGAAACTGTAACAAATTCATAAAATTTTAGACTAGTCTGTATTTCTTTGCTATTTCCCAAAATTCCTTTTTACATTTAGGTTTTCTTTCATATCAGGGCAGCATTCTACTCTAGTATAAGTTTTTAAACAAGATCACTATGATGATCATAAAACATTCACCAAGTGATAATTTTAAATTCATTCTTAATTACAAACAAAATATAACAGAAACTGCAGAAAAATGAACATTATGTTGTGATGTCACTGAAGACGATAAAACTGTTATGATGCACAGGACAAAAGCATTAAGGAGAAGCACACTGACCTTCGTCGGGAAACCCGAGACCAAGGCCGAGATGCACTGTACACGGACTGGTTGCTTGTGACGCTGATGAACGAACGCCCGCTCAGATTCCCCACGAAATGCGATAAACTGTATACAAAAAAAATTACATTAGTGTTCATCGCAACAAAGAGCTGTCATTACAATCCAAAACAGACACACCTGTCGATATCCAATACGCAAAGATCGCAAATTACTGAACAAAGGATTTTCACGTTAGAACTAACAATAATATTACGTATGTTCAGCTGAGAATGACATTAGCAAGTTTTCATTTCATCGTTTACCTGACTCGTGAAGGCTTGGCCGTCGCGGTCTGAGTGCGCAGATTGTTTATTCTGGCTTCGGTTATGACTGCTCTTGTTATGCGTATTTCCCATTAAAATTATTCAAAACTCTTCGCATGGTTCAATCGATGGGTTCATTTGTATTTATAAATTAATTTTACGCTTATTTTGTGCTAATGAACCAGCAGTACATCTACCATAAACAATCGCGAGCAACAGACAAAGCAAAATATGTGACAATGTTGCAATTAAAAAAATACATATATATTTTTGATAATGGTAACTCAGACGTGCTATCACGTAACAAATTCTCATTTCATTTTCACGTTGAGTAGATCTTTATGAAATTAACTTATAAACATATGAATTCACTAGTTAAAAGTTTTTCCGTCTAATAAACGTACACCACATGTCAAAGCCAACGATCTCTATGTTCTACTAGATGGAGCGTTCCAAACAATCGCTCTGTTCCACGCAAGGAGCCGCCACTCGGTAACATTCACAATGAAACTTGTGCAGTTACTACGCAGAACATTTGATTATTAATAAGTATTGACGCTATTTACCCGTAGCGTCAATGTTTACTAATAATTAAATGTTCTGCGTAGTAACTGCACAGGTTTCAAAGTGAATGTGAACGAGTTGCAGCTCCTTGTGTGAAACAGAGCGATTGTTTGGAACGATCCATCTAGTAGTACATAGAGATCGTTGGTCAGAGCAATATAAAATTTACGTTAAGGCAGAAACACATTTATCACACACGACGCGACGACGACGACGAACGCCACGCAACGCGTCGCGTTTTGATGTGTTTCTGGCCATAAGGATTTCATGTACATTTTGATTTTACTCCACACGCAAAGAGGATGTAAATTTATTATCCACACGCGTTGCGTGGCGTCGTGTCGCTTTAAATTACATAATTGTGTCGCTGCCTTTTAATATGTCACATAAACATCAAGGACTATTTTAGACATAAATTTAGGAAGTCACTCATTTGTCTAAGATTTTAGATTGTGCTAATTTGACAAACTATTCTTTACGGAGGACAGCGGCCGTACTTAGTTTTGCAATTATTATCCTCTTCTCTTACCACTAAAATGTTGTCACTTAGTCCCTTTGCTATCGTTTTTATATCGATCCCACCTTTGATTATATTTTGGTCTGAGGATCCCACCCATCACATCTGCAGACAGATATGGCAAGACTTGATGACCTTAACATTTTTTAAAAAGAATTGGCCATTTCGTGACAACAAAACGAACCCGCTACAGTATATTGTAATAATATCTTCAAGTTGTGTTTCGGATCACCTGTGTCCAGCAGTGGGCATTGATAGAAAATGTAGGTATAGTCGCGTTCGTAAATATGCAGTATCTATTCTACAGTACCTATTATTACTACTACTATTACAGTGGGTGTGGTCGAGGCGACTAAAGGATATTGCACCAGGCACGGGCAGCAGCGTTCTCCTATGTATATTAAGATAATTACTGCGATTACCAATCCTTCTGCCAAGCAGGGTGATTATGGCAAATTCCGAAATGGACAGCCCACCAAAAGTGGCATTCTATTGAGGTGGCTTAGTTCAGCAGTGGACGTGTTTCGGCTGATGATGATAGTATAGGTACCTATTATAATTTTGGTTACGACTTTTTTTATCCGCATGCGAAAGTGAACACGTTTGTTTCGCTTTTACGGCTAGACTGAACCGATCTGCATGAAATGTTGTATAAGTACATATAGCCTGTGTCATGGAGATGATCATCGGCTATTTTTACCGTAGGAAAATGTATTCAATTCAAATATTCTTTATTGTACACCAATACATATAAAATTTTATAAAAAACAAAATATGTACATAGAATGATCCTGTGGAAAAGAAACGCTTATTATCCACGCAAATGAAGAGATCAATACCACAAACTAAGTAGTGACTAGTAGCATAGATGAGATAATTGCTAGTAGGCATTATAAAGTTACATGACTACTTGACGTTTTATAGTTTGTCATCTATGTTTAAAAAGTTTGAGAGATTTAACGCATTCAACTCGAAGGTCCAATAAAATTGCGGATTGCTAGCTGATTTCCGCAGAGATAACTAATATTATAGCATTATGGTTTACTTCCGTCTGTTATATGTATGAAGAAATAAAGTGTAAACTTTATTAGATCAAGTACAGTTTTATTAAAACCACTCGTGCAAAGATGAATAACTTTTATAGTAGGCACCTAGAGTGAGTGCAATATACGTACATACATATGAATTTAAATAAGCTTAGAGCAATCGTGTAGACCCGTGCACAAGAAATAAGTATAATAGGTACTTTTATTTCGTCTGAGTGAAGGCATTGACATGCTTTATTTGTCCAAGTTTCTTCTCTAGCCTCAGTTTCTTCTTAGCCTCACGAGTTCTCTTCCACCTTGCCACCTTCGTACTAAACCAGCGTCTAAATCTTCCCGCAATACCGAGCACAACTTCTAATACAAATACTGTGGAACTCACTCCTAGGAATATGAAGTAACATTTGAAGATGCCTATAAGGTCATCCATACTCAGCGGATGTACTTGGCCTTCCTTCTTCATATCGTTGAATCTGTACTGCTCCCATTTCTGAATCAATCCAGCCTCGACGAACATGCGAAGGTATTTATTGAAAGTACGCGTCAAAGGGGAATGTTTATGAAATATCATGTTCATATAATGACTGTGAATTCTATCTTTTGTAGCAATGTGCAAATACTGTTCTCCTTTCTCGTTAAGCCTGTTTCTTTCCAAGTAATAACCAACCGAGCAATCTATAAGACAAAATCTATGGCTGTCGTTACTCATACGACTAACGCACTCATACAAGTCTTGAGTTGCAACGAACTTGGAATTTACTTTTATGTTTCTTTCATCTGTTTCTGGCAACCTGACATCCGGTGAGCCAATGCCTTCAATTATGTAACCTTTCTCAATAACATCATCAAATGAATCCACGTCCTTTCCTCTTTTGAATGTGGTAAATAAGGATATTATAGCTGCCTGAGTCGCGAAGTTTATCGCAAAGAAGCTCCATATAGTTGCAGTCAGAAATAAACGAAATGATCTTCGCTGCGACGGCTCTTTTAGACTGATTGAAAGAACATTTTTGATAGTATTAACGAGTGCCTTTCCGGCCCGATCGGAAGTAAATTGACGCCTTTCTATACCGTCGAAGAAAAAGAATGCAAGCCAAATAACTGAAAAACAAAACGCGAACTGGATTACGAGCGTGTAATTGTCTTGTAATACTTGTATGTCAAACAGAATGGTTTCGAAACCAGATCGATGCGACATGACGCAGACCCCGCTGTGTAAGTATGCGATGCTTCTATCTATTTCCATAATAAACATATCCATCTGGTACAAAGGCATTATTATCAGATCTGTGACTCTAGTAGCAAACGAGAATATATTTTCTATGATTATTTGAAAATTAAACGATTTCTTCAAGTAATTTTTGGATGGAGAAAAGTCGAGAGAGAAATTCATGCGCTCTGCAATTACTGTCCAAATCATTCCGTCTCTGGCTGCACACGTGTACGTTTCATCGCCGTTATCTTCTATTTCTAAAAACGGCAGAACCTCAACGCCGAATGCCCTGAACACGTACCCGTGTAGGTTTTTAGCCTTGTCTTCGAAAAGGTTAAGCTTCTGTAAAGTCTGACAATCGCCGTAACGAACTTCAAACGTCTCAAAGCCCACACATGTGCCCAAATTATTGGCTCTCAATTTTGAATGCAGAGAGACGTTGTGGCACCCATCTTCACACACAAAGCTTTCCTTTAATCCAGTAATAGGCCGACTAACTTTCGTAGCTTTCCAACATCCAAAAGTATAACGGAGCCTGTAATTTTGGCTAATAAATTGACTATAGTAGGATATTATTAACAAGTTCTTGGCATCATCATACTGGACAATTATTACGTTACTGGCCCTGTAAAACCAGAAAATAAAGAATATCTTCGCCATATCATCAGGATTTGTGTCGACGTGATAGTAGAGAATTACGTTTGAAAGAGAATGCCAATACGGTGAATTAACTGCCTTGAAAACAGCGTCTTCGAACTCGCCGAAATTCAAACAATTTAGCAGAACAGTACTAGAAGAATACGCAACTACTTCTTCTATCTCGTGGTCGTCGTTTTCGACATCCGTAATCGCAAACGTGGAGTTTAACAGCTTGATTTTAGCATAAAATATGTCGGATAGAACCCCCACGACAATAATGTTGTTCCATCCGTTAGATTTTAAGTTGAATGTGATTAAATCAACCTGTAATTAAAGTAATTTATACACATTAATTTATAACTGTAAAAAGTAGGTTAGGTACTTGAAAATATGGACTTACGACTAGTATATCTTAAATGAAGTATTGCTTACGATCATTTCGGTCCTTTGGTCATCTTTATTTTGAGACATGAGCGTGAAGTTCCCAAGCGCAAGAGAAGAAAGTGGACAAATCGACACAAAAATTAGAATATTCCACGCCATAACGCAATTGTTTCTCTAATTTCTGTGCCGATTATTTTTGACGGTTTCGTTTATATCGGAACAGATATCATGAATTGTTAATATCCAATCATATTACTGCTTACATTCACATAACAGATTTTTATCAAAACGTGTACAAGGCCAATTTGGAAAAGGATTTGTCCTAATATCTAGCCTGATTTACGTAAAATATTAAGTACTCAACCTAATGGATTACTATTTCGGGAACAAAAAACGTAAACACCGTTTAATTTCTCTTGAATAAGAATTTTCTTAATTATCGTTGCATAGCGATAATCATATATGATAGATAATACAGAGCCAAACTCTTCTTGCTTTATTCAGTGATTTCCTAAATAAATCCTAATGTAAGAAATATTTTAGGGACATTTTTAAACAACAAAAAATGCGAATTTATATATAATAATAACAAATGTCTTTATTTACATTTAACGTCATAAATTTTCTATGCAGTTATAACTTAAGGCAATTGTTTACATGTTATATGCGTAATAATAATATATACATCAAGATTATGGCAGTTTAAAACTATAATAACACATTTATTAACATCACGGTCCTCTCTAACAACGCATTTAAGAATACATCCGGATTGATACGAAGGCACACGCCTATAATTTGACACCTCCAAAATAGTAATTGATTCTAAAACAGACAGAAGACAGAGAGATAAAGTTAATCCTGGAGCTGTCAATTTTCAGTTATTATTATGCTTCAAAGTCATCAAGTTTGTCAATACAAAGCAATCTAAACACGAATGCTTATTTCAGGATTAAAACAAATTTCAATATTACAAAAATAGGTAGAACTATGTTTTTCACACTTTGATAAACTACTAATTCTTGATTGCTACTTAGTCCGCATGGAAATTTGTAAGTCCTAAGGCCACGGATACGAAGTCGGCGGGCAGAGGGGCGGCGGCGGCGCGGAAGCGGTGCGTTTCAATGCATAGATTTATATGGAACTGGCCACTAAGGCAGCGGCGCACGATCGATTTGCTCCAGTCAAGCGGTGCTAGCGCGTGTACATAAACGTAGTGTTGTGCATTTTATTTATTGTTTTTTTTATGAAGAAATTTGTATCAAATCCCCGCGCCACCGCCGCCCCGCAGCGCGCCGACTTCTTGTCCGTGGCCTTAGGGGTGTTTTTTAAGTTTTTTTACTTTCATTATAATAACATTTAATATCCCTATCAGCTTTTCCGTCTGCTTGGTTCCAGACACACTCCAACAGCAAGTGTTGGACATCTACCACGCCGCATATTCACAGCTAGATGACAATACTTTTTCATAAGTTAGCCAAACTTGTTTCTTGGCATGTGTTCGGAATGCACTCTATTATTATACTTAGTGGTCGTCTACGTAGTCTAAAAAAACCTGTATGCAAGTTTCTAGACCCAGCGGTTTATGTTGAGCGTTAATAGATTAGTCAGTCAGTAAGTCATACTACCATATATACATATAATATATATTATATATAACATAATGATATTAAACAAAATACTACATTTTACTTCTAATCTTAAGGAGCTCCTGCAGATGGCTCCACGCGCGATCCACTTGCATCTGCGTGTACTCGTAGCTCCAGAACGGACTGAACACGATGTTCGCTGGAATCAACTGCTCCAAGTTAGAAGGCTGAGACTCGATGCGTTGTCTAGCTTCCTCTTCCGTGAGATCGTTTCGCGTCTGCAGTCTTTTAATCGCCTGAAAAGGGATATCATGTTTAGTTCAGGAAAAGTGCACAAGTATTCAAATGTGTTGCTTAGTATTTCGAAATAAAGAATACTGGCAGGCGCAACAAGCAAGATCCCAAAGGGATGACAATGACTAAATGGGCTATGCTCGGGGTTTCTTTGAAGGATATGATTCGACTAAGTGGCAGTTGGCTGGTCACATCTGTCGCAGAACCGATGGCCGTTTAGGCAGATGAGTTCTGGAATGGAGACCGCGGATTAGCACGCGCAGGGTGGGACGCCCCGCCGCCAGGTTGACCAACGACCTGAAGGTGGTCGGAAGCGGCTGGATGCGATGGGTGGACGACCTGGTGTGGTAGCATTCATTGTAGAAGGCCTAGGCCCAGCAGTGGACGTCTAAGGGCTTATATGATGAGTGATGACATATGATTATGTATTGTGAGATATTCTCGTAAATGATATTATTATTTAGACACTCGTGTCTTCTATCATCCATATCTAAAATACTGACCATATACATTAGGAGTTTCCTTTTAATTAAGGAGTTGCTTCTCGATAATTTGGCTAAGAATAAACTCATTAATGTAAACTAAAGAGCCGTATGGTTCCCGGATAAGCATAGTGCCACCCCCAATCTTCCTGTGGGTCTTGTCGATAAAGGGATTGCACAGGACTGGCAGCAGCGTTCTTCTGTGTATATTAAGATCATAACTGCGATCACCATTCCGCCTGCCAAGCGTAGTGATTATGGCAAATCCCCCAATGGACAGCCCATCAAAAGTAGCATTCTATTGGGTAGGCTTATGTTCAGTAGTCGAAGTATTTTCGCTGATGATGATGAGAGTTCAAGGAAATATATACCTCCAAGGTAGACTACGCCAACTAAAATTTTGGGCAATTTCTGTTTTTATCAAAATCAAGTCATCACATCTCAAAACTCTAAAAAAAATCAAAACTTCTATTTACCTAAAATTCAGGGAGCTTAATACGAGTAGTTAGTATATGTGGACTCGATTTAGATAAAAAGAAATTCTAACATTTTAGTTACCTTAACGGTATCGAAATGTTTTAGAAAATGGGTCCTAAATTAGTCATTGCAAGTTTGTAAATACATACCTCGTTTGGCGGAATAATGACGGACCAAAGCTCGTGGCAGTAGTTATACCATTTAGCGCGCACCATCACCGCCGCTTCCATCACCACCACCCGATAGCCCTGCTCCCCCAGTGCCTTGATGCGTCTCTGGGCGTCTTCGATCACAGCCGGCCAGACCAGTTCGTTTAATTTTTCTAATTTCTCCTGAAAATAGTTAGTAATTTATTATTCTTATAATTAACTTTTGTGACATTGAAATAATTGTTAACATGTAATTTAATAATTACTAATAAAATTGACTATAATTATTAAGTTTACGTTTCAAATATTCGGGCGCATTAATATATTGTTCATGAAGGTAAAAACTTTGAGGCGACTTATGAGGTGCGAAAATTATTTTCCTTCATGGTATGTCATGTAGTTCTTTATATCAATTCTTTTTGGGAGTATACAAATCACAAACCGCAAATTCCGATAATAAATTTTCCAAAACTGTTTCAATTGATATTTAGAAAGATCATTTAAAAACGGTGCATGTTCATCAAACCATTCTCGTAATTTTATAATGTAACTAGCTGTGGCCACGTCTCTGCTCGCGTAGACTAGTTTTTTTTAACATAAAACTGAACTATAAACTCGCATAACATTTGATTAAGTAACCGATTGCGATGAAATAAAGACTAAATGTTACTCCGAATTCAGTCTAATGTTTTTCTGAAAATTCAATCAGATTTGGTTCAGTAGTTTTTACGTGCTGTATGCACAATTTAACAAATAACAACAATAGCTACATTTATTCTGATTAAATGACTCATGAATTGCGTGACAGGTGACTGCTAAATCAACAAATGCGACATCAAAAAACGCATCAAACCGCAAACCATTCACTATTAATTCTAGTAAGTTTCGCAAATGTTCGGCAATGAGTATTGCTATCTTATACACGAACCTTGTCACTAAAAACAATTTGCCCCAGCTGCTTCCTGTCCACCTCGCCTGTGTCGGTGATGATGTGCCGACCGAACGTCTCGGCTAGCGTTTGGTTGAGCGGCAGCCCGGGTTTGTACAGTTCATGTGCAATAATGTCACAGTTCACGACTGCAGCGCCTTTTGCTCTAAAAATAAAGAAATACTGCCTTTTAATCAATTTGTTCTGTTACAGAACAGAATAATGATTTGATTACTAATAATGATTTGATTATTAAATAATGATTGATTACAGAAGAGCCATCAGAAACAAAACTTCGGTTCTACTTTGATCGGTCATTTAGCCAACTAAATTATACTTCCAGTCAGCAAGCTGATGTTTTTTTTTGATTACTGATAAATGTTAAAACATTGTTTTATACGTTCATTTATATTTCAGTTTAACATTAAACCATTAATCTTTCCTCTCTCTTTATTTTTTTACATTGCTATTTAAAATACATTAGATAATTTGTAAAAAAGGAAAAAAAATACACTTTTTTATATAAATATATTTATATAAAAAGTAATGAATTTCTGGAAAAAAAGATTAAATTCTATACCGTAATATCCTATTTCGGCGCTTCAGCAATTTTGTCTTTCTAGCGAAAATATGAAACAAGGTCATATTTTCAGTCATACAAGTAAGGAACCACTTGCTGTATCGCTTTGTTTTATATGTAATCTTATCAATAGATATATGGGCCGAGATCGGTACAAATTGTTCGACAAGGTTTTTGATTAGAAATTTAGATATAAGTATACAGATTATGACATTTTGAAAAAACTCACTTTAATCTCTCCGCAATGTTGCTCTTCCCGCTGGCGATACCGCCGGCTAATCCAATCACGTACGGCCAATCGGGAATATTTGGATTCGGCTGCAAAAATACGATAAAATGATAAACCATTCTTTGTCTGTACTGTCATTTTTGATTTCTTTTATTATATTTTCAGTTACTTTAGCGGACAGAGATGGCTTAAAAGTAGAATTGATAGGATCCAAGATGTGTAGCAAACTCCCATCATAATGCGAATTAGTTAATTGATTCAAATTTTCTTTATATCGATACCGCCAATGAACACTACGCCGACTAAAATTTGGGTCAATTTTGTTTTTATTAAAATGGAGTCATCAATCATCATATAAGTACTAATTATTATGTTTCCTGAATTTTAAGAATAAAATTGAAGGAGGTGACGGGTTCGAATCCCGCTAGGGGCAAACTTTTGTATGATGAATATGAATGTTTGTACCCAAGTCTTGGATGTTAATATATTTATTTAAGTATGTCTATCCGTTATCTAGTAACCATACCACAGGCTCTGCCTAGTTTGGGTCTGGATAATTGGTGTGAATGTCTGAGATATTTATTTATTTAAAAAATATATTTTATTTTAATTTATAGTTTTGTGATTTGGTGACTCGATTTTGAAAAAAAACAAAATTGACCGAAACTTTAGTTGGCGTAGTGTTCATTGGCGTTATTGATATATACAATTATAATATATATGTCTTCAGGGTAAGCCGCTCTACCTTAGGCCTAATCATCACTTCCCATCAGGTGAGATTGTGGTCAAGCGCAAACCCATCAACAATAAAAAAATATATATAAAACCAATACATCTAAAAATGTAACATAGAAAGATGAATCTAGTATACAATGGCGGCCTTATTCTTATAGTAGGCTTGAAAAACTTGCGTTGAAAATAAGGTCATATATATGTGGAATAGGACAGGATGATATTTGTAGATTTAGATATCAATAGAACATCATATAGGACTGTCAGGTCAAAAGTGTTGTTTAAATAGAAAATTTTACGTTTTAAATTTAAATATTTTACCTGTGGTTGCCTCAAGACTGTTCCCAGAAGCCTCATTCGCTGGTTGCTCGAGCTGACCTTCTGCTCCTCCACGTCCGTTTTCTGAGCGTGTGTGTCCTCGGCCAAACCGATCACGTACGTCTCCAGTTCATTCAGGCCGTTCGCTCTTCGCTTCTCGTTGATCTTCACAGCGCCGCGCACTGTCTCCTCACTCACTACTATCAGCTAATATTAAAACATAAGTTAGTATATTATAAGTATCAGACTTTCTTGCATTATACATTAAAGTCACTCTACTATCTCGGATAGTGCGAGAAGCTATTAAAATCAGTAAGTTTAAAAATGACAATAGTTTTGGTAAGTTGTTTTCGGCGTGGAATTCAATGATTGATAAACTAAATACTCGCGATTTGTAGCAGAATACATCTTGTGACCACGGTTAGTGTAACGCCAATTTGTACTCTAAGGGGTCATGGTATGTGACAAATTTGGATAAGCGTCTGGAGCCTATCGAAGTTGTCGTGGTTTTTCCGTCGACGGATATTTTCTGAAATGCTATATGGTCGAATCACGTGTACAAAAAAATATATAGGTACTAAGTAACAGCTTTTTAAAGTTCACTGTTAAATACAGGCCGTTCCTTATAGAGTGCGACCACTCCCGGTCCTCCGCCTTTCACGTCCAGTCTATTCCAGTTACGTTTTTCAGGCCGTCAGTCCATCTCGGAGGGTGCTATCCCACGCTGCGGCTATTTGTTCGCGGCCTCCACTCCATAAGTACCTACCGCACGGTAGGTTTGGGTGTAAAATACGTTATGCAAGCTATTCGTTGAGGCATTTTTAACATAGCTGTTTAGCTACTTAAGAGAGTGTGGATAAGAAATAAGAACAAAAAGTATTAAAAATCACCTGAAACTTGGGATCATCTTTGGTTGGTCCATACAAATCTTGAATGGGGAGGACATTGTACTCAAGATCAGGATTTATGTCAGTCAGGAAGTCCAGCACTGCTTTTATTCTCTCCTCCACGGGCTCTATCAGCTCCCATAGCATTTTAGCTGTTGATTTCAATTGAATTAAAGATTTATTAGAATTAAAATTAAAACTAGCCAACTGTTAAACTTTAGAGGCAAATTTAAATTTTAACATAGTGAGTAGGAACAAAGTGTTAAAAATATCCTTAAATGTACAATTAAGAAATAGTAGAAATCTTAAAACCATTCCTTCATCATCTGAGTAGGGTTACAGCCCGAAGTCCATTGCTGGATTTATACCTCTTCATTGACACAAATGTTGTCTAACCAGCAGATTGATGGTTCTAACAGTCAGAAAGACTAAAACATGTTCCTTACACTGAATCATATTAACATCAGTGACGCCCACCGTGACATGCTTGGTAGCCCGCAGCACGGCCTGAGACAGCAGGATCTTGTGGCCGTTGTGCAGGCGGTCAAATGTTCCACCCAGGGCGACATACTCGTACGTTTTCACTGGTTCCTCATTGCCAATTCCTTGGATGGATTCTAGGGAATCTGTCAAAAATATTAATTATTATTGATGCGTTTTTTAAAAGATATAAAACCACTAATTATTGGACAATTATAGACTCTTTCAGAAGATGACTTAGCCTAGAACTACATCCTAAAAATGAAAATTAGTTTTTATAGATTGTTAGTTGATAACTCGGTTCAGTGCATTTAATTTGTGTGTGCAGTGCCATTGTGTTCAGTGCAGTGCAAGACTGAAATTAACTGACAGGCCTATGATGAGGATGACTCGATCACGGAATGAGGATCAACCACATAAGAAGATTTTTTATTTTGAGTTAGTATGGCGTATGCGCTATAAATTGCAGAGCATTTTATTTTTTAAACTATTATAATTCATCAAGAGAAAATGCGCGCGCTTTTTATGTCGACGTGACTTGTTACAACCCGCGCGTAATGTTCTCGCTCTCTCGCTCAGAATTCATTCGCCGTTCTGTGTCGCGCATGTTTTGTTTACGGCAGAATGCGTTAGTGTGGACGCGACACGTCGGACGACTTCACTTCCCGTTGATTCCATTTTTGGAACTATTGCACTGAAATAGCTGTATCTTCGTCATTTTAGATCAGATTTAAATAATTTTTTCATAGTATTTATTGGGGGTTTTAGCGCAAATTATCTGCATACTTAACAAACAATCTTTCATTGTTTTGCATGTTTTTTTTCTTTTGTGTGTGCAATTAATTGTTAAATAAATAAAAAAAATAAACAAACGCGACTGATCCTCACTCTCATAGCTCTACCAAAATTCGCATATGGTGAGAATGTCTTAGTTTATCGACTTTGCAGACTACGAATAATGAACAGCAAATGTTAATAAATAAATATCACATTATAGTATTAAACTAAATGTGCGGCAATCACAAAAGCCCTTGCCCAGTATGTTCATTAGGGCGTAAACCTGCTAGTATTGTTTGATAGATCGAACCATCACAGGACTCAATGCTACAAAATAAATAAATTCATTGTAATCAGTCACTCACCAATACATCGTAAATGACATTCAGTCTGCGTAACTACAGATTGTTTCAGCTTATCCACATCCTTAGCTAAGTCACTCTCATACAATATAACATCTATGGGGTTGTTTGTTCTAATTACTCTTATAGCGTCACTAGGTTTCAACATTAGTCTTACATCTAATTTACTACACTGGGATGTTGCCTGAGAAATAAAATATTTTAGAATTATCATAAGATCATAATTATGGTTTATTTTCATATTAAGTAAATATACTAAATAACTTATTTAAGTCTTTGCCATTCTTAGATTTATATTAGTAAAGATTGTAGTATGTACAATCTCTTGATGTGTTGTATGATAATGATAAGTGAATTTTGATTGCTATATTATATAAAATTATGCATCACAAAGCATCAAAATATCATGGAGTTAAACATAGACTATTGTAATGTGGTAAAGTCTGTTCCTGCAGAAACATAATTCCTCAGGCAACAGCTACATGTTTATAATGTATCCTTACCCTAGAGTACAAATTGACGATCTGTCTACTGATTACAGGCAACATTCCATCTGAACTTCCATTTATTTTTATGTACAGCACTTTCTGCACCAGTTTAGATGCTTTCTGACACACATTATGAACTTTAGCTGCGTTGGATACAAACAGTAGCCCATTGTTTGCCATTGTGATTACTGTAAAAGAAATAAATAGCAAAAAAAATCAATATGGGTAATAAAAGCCCAAAAAGGTTTTGTATACAATTCAGAAATACTAGACAGAACCATTTTGATCATTTACAAGCGCTCAATGAATTATGTTCTATCTATCTGGTACTGAAGAGAAAGAACCACAAAAGGGGCCATATTGGAACTCTGGGACCATATTGGATGAGAGTGTCATAACACCATGCATAGGAGAATTGGAGTTTAAGCCAGGAGACACTCTGAATCCAGATATTTTTTTTATAAATTATTCATACTAATTTGCAGCTTTAAGTATCTATTCGGAAATAAATGCTACTTTTATTTTATTTACAATGAAATATTTTAAATTAAAAAAAAAACAGCCCCAAAATATTTGTCTGTTCGTACATTCATACAGGGAATCTATGACTATCAGTGCACATTATCAAGCTGTTATAAAGTGTACTGGATTATTCTGATGTGTATCCATTAGAATAATAAATAAATAGTATCTATCACTATAATTTATGGAGAGGGCTAAGCTTGTGGTTTCTTTGAAGGATATGATTCATAATGAAGAGATCTGCAAAGAATGAAGGTGACCGACATTAGCCGAAAGGATTACCAAGGTGAAGTGGCAGTGGGCCACATCTGTTGCAGAACCGATAGCCATTGGGGCAGACGAGTTTTGGAGTGGGGACCGCATATCGGCACGCGCAGGGTGAGACGCCCCGCCGTCAGGTGGACCGACGACCTGAAGGTGGCCGGAAGCGGGTGGATGCAGAGGGCGGAAGACCGGGTGTGGGGAAGCCCTATTCCAACAGTGGTCTAAGGGCTGATATGAAGATTATAATGAAGAAATAAAAATGGAGTTCGTTTTTGCATGGTATCATCTGAAACTACTAAACTGGTTTAAAAATACTTTCACTGCTAATTATTCTAGATGGCCATTTACCACCGGAAAATACTGGACTTCCATGGGAAAGACCGCTAACCGTGGCAACGCCAAGGGGCAGGAAGCTTTTGTTACGTGTCATGAACTGAGATGTGCATATCTTTGTTATTTGTTGGTGGAACCCACCTGCTATGTTACGACTCGTCACGAATAAGTACGACACAATGATGGAGAGTAAAAGCACAGATAAGGAAGCACCGTATACAATGTTGTACATCGTTTACTACAGTCCAAAGGTTATCTTATCAATATTTATTAGTAAAGTACATTAGGAACATTGTCGCAGATCTGCATACAATTACCGCACATATACTTTAAAATTACTCAAGAGGATTTCAAATTGTAAATAATAACAAAATGCGAGACTTTTAAATCTCCGTAGGAACGAGATTTTTCACTGAAAGCGGCACTAACCGGTAAGTAAATAAAGCGTGATCAAAAAAATAGTAGTAGCAGCGAAATGAATTGATATACACGTACACAACCGACGAGATTAAATATGATAAAAATTCGAGATGTAAATTCTGCCGCAACTTGAAATTATTGCGTTTGTTTAGTACCGCAATAGCTTTACTTGACACATTTGTTAGCAGTAGTAATATAATGACTTTGTATTTTCTATCTCTTCTTGCACCTTCACCTATCCCAATAAATGACAAAAAAAGCGTGCAGTTTGACAAGTAGCACCGACATAAAGACTTTATGTTTATGTCTTAGAAATAATCTAAGGTTTATGTTCAAATCCGTGCACTGACATAACAAACGTTCGGATACATACCAAATAAAAGTTATTTTCAATTCAGAATCGAGACAGCTACTCGACAATAGATGGCTCCACTTAATCAACAACAAATTTCATAGGTATAACTTGGTACCATGGTAAATCTTGAAAAAATGCATGATCATGAAAGCTTAGGTTTTAATATCTTGTAGTGCACGCCACGTTTTTGGAGTGTTTTTTTTGTGTATGTACTCTTGGATCATCGAGAACCCTGGAAGGTTATTTTATTCATTTTAAGGCGCAGTCCGGGTCCGGGTCCAGGCCCGGATCCAGATCTAGAGCCATATCCAGAGCCGAACCCAGGTCCAGCTCCCGCTCCAGGTCCCGCTTCAGGTCCCGCTACTACTCCCGCATCTACCGCCCTTAACTCTGCTCTCAACCCTTCCCTTAACCCTATCCTTAACCCTCACCTCAACTCTCCCTTCAAACCTCTTTCTCTCGTACCCTCGTCGCTCCAAATGTAGTCCTCCTGCGTATGCAACAAATTTATCGTAATCGGCTTGGTTCCAATGTAATGCATGTGAGTTTTTGAAAACTATAAATTCGCATAACTTTTATAGAGTTTTTTAGCCGATTACGATGAAATACCCGCTCCCGCTACCGCTCACGAATTCAGTCAAACATTTGCACCCTACACTGTTGTATACGAATGCAGTGTATGCGAGTTTTCGCACGTACGCTCCGATTCCGATGCGGTGGACGCAAAAAAAATATCCAAAAACCACGTTTTTTTGCGCTTTAAAAAGAATTAGAGGACATTCACACAAAAACCCACACCACCACCACATACATGCTTACTGGTGAACTCGAAATCTTGAAAAAATGCATGATCATGAAAGCTTAGTAGTAAAGATGCGCCCCACCTTTTTGGAGTGTTTTTTGTGTATGTCCTTAAGGCGCATAAAAATGTGGGTTTTAGATTAGTTTTTTAATCCACATTAAATATTCAATAGGTAGGTACTAATTTGGCGGTTAGAAGCATAGAAATATAAAAGTAAATTAACGCATGCTTGAACGACAAACTTCTCAATATTATCAATAAAGCATCATCTCTGCATTCTCAGTTTCCAAATTTTCGCCGCCTCTTTGCGTCGCCAGAGCGTGACTTTCTTTTTAGAAAACTAAATTTGATTTTAGAGATGCTATATAAACATTCCCCTGTCTTCGTTTATTATATTTCAGATAAGGGATGAATGAATAAGAACTAAGTAGTGAGGGCTGAATGTGTGATGCGTGAACATTATGGGAAATGCATTTTGTTTTTATTTCAAAAATAAACAGAGAACGGAAATTACGACTACAATATGATTGGTACGTATTTAATTACATTTTAATAAAATTCCATACTTATTAACTAATACTTAATGTTAACATTCAAACATTTACCTAGTGTGTTGAAAAGAACTTATAATTAATAACATTATTCATTATGAATCAACTGAAGCTTCCATATTATTGTTTATATATCACTAGTAACGCGAATCCGCTGCACGGACCATCAAATAAGAGAAAAATACAAAGCGAAGTATCTTTGACCGTCTATCTGTCGGTTTGTTTGTCCGCCGGATAACTTGAAAACTAATGATAGACTAAAAGTACAGGAACCATATGTAAAATTGGCCAGCAATGACGAGGAAACTGTGGTATTTGAGGAATGAAATTATTTTGCGGGATAACAAAAAACGGAACAGACATTGTGTACTATTATAGTATGTATGTATACTTTACCGACGTTTTTTAAAAATACTGTAAACAGAAACGTTTATAAAGATGTGTGTGATACCAACATACGAAAATAACTTCACACGCAGTGAATATTAACTGATCATACCATTCTATATTACCTACCTATGCGATAGAGTATTTATATTGTATGAAACATGAAGACACATAAAAGTAAAAATGTACTAAGTATAACTAAGTCCTTATCTATTTACAAAGTTATTTATTTTATCCTATTCTTAAAAAAGTTAATAGAGTTTGCGACATTTATTCAGCAATAGAATTTAGCGCTAGGTAGTCCTCTCCCATCGCTAAATTAGCGCGCGATAGATGATATCCTCTCCTGTTGGGTCGCGTTAATTTAATCTGTAATTGTTTTGAGTTTGATCTGACTTCATTCTGTCAGATATCGCTGTACGGTAGGTAATTTAATTAACATACCATATACGATTTACGACATGTGCGATTCTGAGTGCGTTTAAAATAGGTATATTTTGTCGTGGTTTTGTCCCTTTTATCGTTACCTGCATAATGTACAAAGTTGAGTACAGGTGACCACAAAGGTAAACCGCCTCGATGTACCCACCACGCAGTATGTTATTTTTAACTGAGCGGGAATGCAACCCTCTCTAGTCTCAGTAGTTCGGTTATTTTGTTAGAGGCCGAACTTCTGAGACCTTTTCAAACTCAATATTTCGGTTATTTTGTACAACCGAACTACCGAGACTGAGCCCACCCGGGTTCTCAAGAAGGTCGGAATGTCGGTCTATGTATCGAAACGACCACTTTCATTGGAGCGGAAGTACTAGGTAGACACATTAAAAAACAACTTTGTAAGAAAGCCTATATTTTATAAAATAAACGATTATTTGAATGACAAAGATGCCTGGTACTAATGTTAATTCAGCTTCGCAAAATCTTTATTAATTGTATGCAAACTTGATTTTTAAAAGATGTGTTGCGTGAAGTTTGTTGCGCCGTTTCTTTTTCACAGCGCTAACACCTAGGAAGCGGTAGTCGATAAAAAAAATAGACGTGTATAAATGTACCAAGTGTACTCATATGCAATAAATGATTTTGACTTTGACCGGAATTTTCATCATAGAAAGAGGTAGGAACAGTGATCAAAACAACGCGAGACTAGACTAAGACTAGAGGTAGGTAATCAATTCAAACAATGTCGATGATGAAGAAGCAGCCGCTATTGGTCGATTGATCTGTGATATTGTGTGCAAACGAAAATTGCCGAGAGGACTTGATTACATTTGTGGCCGACCTGTAAACAATGTAAGGTACATAAGGTTAACTTAATCTATGATTGATTCATTCACAAAAGTTTTAAAAGTTACTTATCCTATAATATGGTAGGTACTTATTTCTATTAAAATTTTCGGTGATTTTTATGACTAGCAATATGGTATGGTATGAATAAAGACGAAATCGCAGGCATTCTTGTACTCTTGAGAATTCTTTGGTGTCATTCTGTGGAATCTGTAATTAAAAAAAAAACAATGTTCACAAACGCAATGTCATAAATTGTAACTGTATATGTAAAGAGTAATTGAACTGCATAGAAATTCAATTTTGGTTCCGTTTTCAAATCGGTACATTTTGGTACTCCGGCACTTCTTCAACCATGTCTTGTTGCTCGTATTCTCTAGTAAGATTGAGGGAGATAAAACATCATCAGTAACATAACATGTCAATGTCCACAGTTGGATGGTCTGCCTATTTGGCCCTTTATTCTGAACGCAGCAAGGCATGCATTTTTATAATTGCC
Source organism: Esperia sulphurella (assembly GCA_947086405.1). Classification (NCBI taxonomy): domain Eukaryota; kingdom Metazoa; phylum Arthropoda; class Insecta; order Lepidoptera; family Oecophoridae; genus Esperia; species Esperia sulphurella. Next base: position 10,944,619 of record OX352270.1, on the reverse strand, counting down.
AACAAAAATTAATGGCCAACAATGTCTGCGTGCTACCGAACATCTCTGACTAATGCCCAAATATGAGTAATGCACAATGACCTACTCAGAATTTTATGTTATCTGACTGAAGTCATACCTCTTTGTTTGTTTTCTTATCTTTAAGTAACAAACAATACGTCATCATTTTGTAAGTACCTATTTACTACCAAGAAACTGTTGAACAAACATGTCCTTTGGTCCGTTAATTTACTTACCTACGCAAAGACGTTAACTGTCTACCCATTTAGTTTGCTTGTGTCCATTGAAGCTATTAAGTACTCCACATTGTCAGTAAGAGGAACGGAGGAATAGGTCCCTGTTTTCATTAATTGTAGGTATTTCTTGTAACTATTCCGCAAATGTAGTAGGTACCCTGTTAAGTTTGGTTAAGTACAATTATACTTAATGCCAGTCCCAGTGAAATACATTGTTATCAGACGCATGGCAGGTTTCCGCGTGCGAAACATGAGAGCAGCAGCACAGAACCCTGTTCTGATCAAGGTCTGTAAAAATACGACGTTGCCCAGTGCATGTCTCTTAGCCGCACAGGGCAGCCTTCTCACTTACGGAGCCTCACTTCTTCCGATCTCTGATCCGACAACATACGTTTCTGTCTAAAGGAAACTAGGAAAGAAAAACTCACCAGTGTTTAGTGTAAGTCTCTTAGCCGAACGGCAGCGTCGTCGTTGACACTTGAGACCCGCGTCACTTCTGTGGGCGCGGAGCTGGAACGGGAGGCCCAACGGCCCGTATTGTTGGTGTCAGTCAGCGGCGCCCGCGTGTCGCTCGTAATACCTCGCCACTTGTTGAATCTGCGCCAAGACCAAATGTGAAAAAGAAATTCTCAACTCTATGATGTTTGCGAATGTCTCGTAATATACCCCACCGGCCGAGTCGACTTTTTGCAATTCTAACAATTACCTCGTACTTTTCTTTAGCCCAGTCTATAGGCATATATGTAACCCTATAGAGCGCGCTATAGTATATGGCTAGCGAAACAGCGCTAACACCTAGGAAGCGGTAGTCGATAAAAAAAAATTACGTGTATAAATGTACTCGTACCAAGTGTACTCATATGCAATAAATGATTTTGACTTTGACTTTGAAACCAATCAAGTCACAAAAATTAGTCTTCTATTTTCTAGATGTCTCATGTGTCATATTACATGAATATAAAGGTCTTATTACTTAACAAAATACTTTGCTATATTGGAATCTAGATTCAACTAATGGGTTAACTAACATGATGCGACAAAGATTGGGTTATCTGATTTATGTTAGACATTAGTTTTAGTCAGTAAATTGATATCATTGGCATACTGCAGGCATGGCATTGAGATATTGGGGACTACCGACCGTGTAGGTGACCCTGATCATCGTTTGCTCGAAATTGTAATCTGATACTGTCTGCCTGATCATAAAGTAAATGGATGGTTCCCTCGACGTCGAATCCCAAGACGTCGAGTTTAATATAAATTAAAATATGGTTACGAATCTTATATCGCAGATGCAAAAACTAAGATTTTTAAGATAAGCCAACCAACCTACCTACCTACCTACTCTTTCTTGTAACATTGTTATCTAGCAACAGCGTTTCTACAAACACAGAATCAGATTATCGCCAACTAACTAGAGCCAACTCGAGAGGGGAAATTTGATTTTGTATCAGTCAAAATCAAAGTAAAGACTAAAGTTGCTAACGAGTGCAGCTTATTATTAGGTACGTAAATAATAATTAATAGATAAACGATCGTCATTTCAAAATCATAATAATTTATGTGATTGGTCAGTTATCTAATCACAGATCAGTCTGTCGACGAACGTCGCGTTTTTGACATAGGCCATCCCCAATCGCCACACCCGGTCCTCCGTCATTTTTATGAATCCGGTTAAATCTTGGTACATTTTCTGGCATGGGTGGTGAGCAGTTGAACACTTCTAATATACTCGTATATTATAGAGTTTTGTATTAATTTTTGTGAATAAGGGTACATTATCATAAACCGGATAACAAATACATAAAGATATTTCCTTGTTTTCCGTTTTATTAAATGTCTCTCCGACAGATTCTATTTTGGCTTACTAAAGAATTTAAGGTTTCCGTGGCAGATATCGAATCATATACATGATTTCTGGTACAAATCTGAGCTCAAGTTACGTTCCCCCAAGTATAGAGATGTTAGAGTTAGAGTTGCAGTATTTACGATATATAAATTAAATATCACAGTAATTTTGTTACATTCCATGATGCCTGTATTTTTATTTTAGAATAAATAACACTTATGTTTACTCTGCTCATATAACAACATTACCTAGCATATTTTGTTAGAACTAACTTACATAGCATATGCACTACTTGTTGACTACAATTAATTATTAATATTGTATAGTAATTTTAATGCTTTCAAAGCTAGTTATAATTTTGAGAATATTAACTATACCAATGCAGGACTATTTATTTTCATTTACATACAAGGCCGAGACAGACTTACAACCCATGATGTATGTCGATGGAACTGGAGTAGATTGAGTGGGAGATCGAACTTTTGCATGAATCCGGATAGCGCTAGATAGAACAAGAAGAATAAACGCGACAGTGATAGAGGCAGTTTTGACGAAAGGTTCTCATGAAATGTAAATAAAGAAAGCAGTAAAGAGCAGAAAGTTTCATTACAAAAAATTAAGATTGTTTTTAAAGCTCTTAATTCAATGCAGAGCCTTGGTCAGTCCGTTAGTAAGTCTACTCTGCTTTGGAGAGACATCCCTCGAGAAAAAGTAGCGACAAGAAAACCATCAGTTTTCACACCCCTATATTATGTAATTCAATACGCAGTCATTACAAAAAGAGAGCTTTAAGAAATTATAGGCAATGACTAGAATGTTTTTCAACATGATAAATATATTGACGCAAACCTGTAACTCACAAATTTTGTACTGTGTACAAATTTTGCTATAGTAATTCGGAATCAGATTTTTTTTACGCATGGTTTGGGTCCCGTGGATCTACGCCAAATAGAAATATCACTGGACCCGGACCACTCGACGTAGATTTGTTTCCTGAATGCCGAATTTGCAATAACCAAAAATTTACATAATGTATGTAAAAACATTATGGGATGTAACCGCATTATGTAAATTTATGCTTTGTTGGGTCGATATATATGTATATCGATTGTTATAACATATACATCTGAATAATTATACAAATATAGGTAATAAGTCATGATTATATGCAAAACCACTGATCTTCTATTTATTTTCCCTTGGTTTAATTATTTATTCGCAGTTGATAGGTTATTTCTCTACCTCGGTAAAACATTGAGTTCCTGTCAGAAATTCAACAACTTTGGTAACTTCGCAGCTAGTTTAAAAAAAGTTCTTTATAGCAGAATTATACTTACTTCTTTCGAACCAAGTTGCGCACTTTGGCCTTCCACACGAAGATGAAGAATATGAAGATACCAAGGGCGATGTTGGAGATGTCCGTCAGTATCCAGTACCAGTTGGAGCCGCCCGCAGCGAAGCTGATGATCTCTACCGTCCAGTTCACGCCCATCACCATGAACAGTTTCAAGTATAGCGCGTACCTGTCGATAGTATTCGAGTTGTCAAACACAACAGTAATCAAGCTGCTATTTTAGAGCTCAATAGGTCCATAGTGGGGGTATTATTAGGTGCACTAACACCACCACGATGGACCCATTATATAGCTTACGGCTGCATTCCAGTTTGCTAATTGGGTATCTGCTAGACCAATTGAGTTGAATTGAAATAGGTACTTGGATTTATGAAATAGCCCGACAATGATGGAAAAATTAAATAAATATAAGGAAAAAAAATATTTCGAGATATTTTAGGGTATATTTATACCCTAAAATATCTCGAAATATTTTTTTAAATCAAATGATAGCGTATACGCTTTGCTGAATTTCAATAACTAGGAGGCAAAGGTACCTAAGTGCAAAAAACATGTATACGACAAGAAAGGTTGTCAGTGCGTTACCGAATTTAAATCACTATTTGTGCCCCTGACGAACCCCATATAGTAGCAGTGCGAAACTCTCAGAGAAAGCCATTCGCTATACAGCAAGTAGGACCACGAATATAGAACGCAACGCACAGTGCTAGGCGTACCAGCTACCGCCGGAACTAACAGGGTTAAAGTAACTTTTTTTAAACTTTCTTGTTAGAGCTAATTAGCGAGACCAGTGGACTTCCAAGTATACCCGATATGTAATTTTTTTTTTTCAAATTCACTTCTTGGTCTTGAATTATATATATTGAACTAAAGTTTACCTTAGGTAAGAACATTTACCTATCTATGAGTACATTTGGTGCACACACTTCGTACGCTGAGTAGAAGCGGCGCAAGAAACTAAAACAAGAAAACCTTGATGGTAACCTTGCAAGTATAATCTGAGGAAGAAACAATTTTCTCTAATAGAATTAGGCAATTGTATTCCTCAGTCATTAATTTTATATACAAGGGGCAAATGAACCCCAGAATCGGTTTCTCACCTCTCCTTATCCCTTTTCAGCTTGTCACTTCTCGAGGACTCGGCACCTTTCAAGATAGCAGTCTCCTGACGGATGGAGCGGATTCGATGCGCGGTCACCGAGAATAGTACTACGTTGCACACCACCAGGATCAGAATGGGCGTGAAGAAGTATACCAGCTCGCTCAGCCAGTCTGGACACATACAATATTACGATATATTTGCAGGCAAAAAACATACTCGTACAAAGCATCACCGGTATAGAATATGTCACAGGATCGATATTTGTCTACCTATTATTTCTGAAATGGATGATATATGTCATATTGGATCAGACCTGTCCCAAAATTATATGAGGTTTATGCCCTAATCACAAGCCTGGGCAGGCGTGGAGTTTAATGGACAGATTGCTGCTACCCACCTGGATTTACCCGCTAGTCGCCCAACCCAACCATAGGAAGACAGTGATGCTATTCGGAACTGCGTACCGCACAGAGATACCTCGAGGAAAATATAACGTTACCTTCAAACCAGCACCGCCTGTCACCAAAGTTAGGCAGAATGATGTTCTCGTGTATATCGTAGCCGAATTGCATTCCGGCGGTAATGGCGATCAGAATCACCGGTATGCCCCACGCGTAGAGCCCGTAGAGAGCGAACCGTCTTCTGTCACGACGCTTACTGGAGCTCCCGCCACGGTAGCCGCTGGACAATTTGAAATTAAAAATAGATTTCTAAAAAAATAAAAGATAATTTAAACAAAAATCGTCGTATCCTAAGGAATAAGGGGGAAAAGTACCTTCATCCCCGCGAAGATACGATTTAGTTGGTTAAAAAATATTTGTAGGTATATTTTTCTATTTACCGAAATTTAATATGTTTAATTGATAACACATCTTTATTATTACATTTTCGGTTGGATGCTAATCGATTTTGATTCATTAGCCCTTTCGAAAAACTAATTTATAAACAAAAGTTGTTCATATAGTTTACGGATTCGTGAGCTAGATATCTAGAAATATTCATATTTAGATTTACGTCTTGATATTTTTCTACGTTTATGCAATCATCACTAATCAGATCTTAATCACAGAGATGCCAAATGGGGTAAATAAACAAAAATTAATGAGATTTGCCTGTTAAAGTACATTAAATGCCAAATGGGATGTAAGAAGATTAAATATCGCGAATAAACAAACCATAAAACGCACTGCACTGTTGAGCAGGCAGTGTTTTTAACTGACATTCAACCGATAGGCATGTCTCGTACTTTTATTGGCACTGAGTACATAATCACTATTTATTGGTTTGAGAGTAGCCAGCATTTGCACTAATTTAGAGATGACGATTTCTAACGCAGGCATAATATTTCAATCTGGCATTAAAATTGGCAAAAATAGTTTTGTATTTATCAAGAACATAATATAGACTAGTAGAGTCTGTACCATGCGAACCAGTTCCCTTATTAATTTTAAAAAGGTTGACTGAATATGCGATATAATAAAAGCTTGACTTGACTTTTGAACCTTTTAAATTGAGTATTCTCATTAATATATTTCTTATCTACGAATACATACTTACGCGTATGAGGCGCATACTCTTATTTACTATCCGTTACCACGGAACTGATTTTAAAAATCATTTGCTGTAAAATACTTACCAACGTTTTAAATGGACATAGACTATTTTGTACTCCGAGAAAATACTGTATTCCCACGGGAAAGTCAACTAAACGTAACGAATGTTACACAGACTGATGTTAGCTTGGGGAAGATTAAATACATTTTTCTAAAATTCTAGACATGGATCGCAGGATATATTTATGTATGTTTTAACACTCCAGTGTAATGCATTTATGAATACAATTGATAGAGACGCGCCTAAGTACAACACATTTTTGTCTAAGTATCTAAAATTATCGTCAATAAATTAGTCACCTAATGGCTTACCATTGTGCTTGTTGAGAGGTGGCTAGACCAGTCGTCCTATTGTTTGCGTAAACAAATGGTTTTTAAATTAAATAGACAATTAAAATTCCATACAATATGCAAATAAACATATAAATAAACACTATAGGATACTATAATAATAAAGGTAGTAATGACCATCCATTTGAGAATAAACATCGTCTATACCACCTTGTTGCACTGACTTGACAGGAGGTCGTGTCGATTTTCACTGAGGATATACCATTTTGAACAATTTGTACAAAGTCCATGTGTGTACTTTTGAGTTATCAAATTCCCATAATACAGGGAATCCTAAAGAAATCTATAATGTTTATTATTATTATAACTTTATTGTATACACAGAAAATATAAATACACAGAAGGAGAGGACGTATACACAGTTGTGCTTATCTCTAAAAAGAGATTTCTTCCAGCCAAACCTTGTCTCTGTATTAATAATTAATTTCACTATGTATAGTTATGCGTTAATCATTTGATTATTAACATCGAAATCTGTTATTGACGACGCTTAACATTCATGCTGCATGATAAAATGTTAAAAGCTATCAATCATTTCCTTTTTAATTTTATTGTAAGCCCTACAATATTTCCCGTAAACATATCGTAAATATTAGAAACTCAATGCTCAAATTAAAATTAACCAATGCATTTAGTCTAACGGGGCATATAATTATTATTTATGTTATGCTCTTAGATCTTTACAGAATGGAACGAAACAAAAAATGAACCTCTGTTTCTTGAAGGTTAGGTCGCATACTGAAACGATGAAAGCACTTACGCTAACCTTGAAAGAAGTTTTCTCTCAGCTTTACACTATAGTAGTATAGAGTGATGGATCTATCAAGAATAACTTATAAAATTGAGTATGCACTTTACCACATGTTATAGGTATACACCATCTCGTTGGCCTAGTGGCTTGGCTGTCAGGCTCGAGTGCCAGAGGTCTTGAGTTTGATACCCACTAGGGGCAGACAACCTTGTAATTGTAAAAGTTGGAATTTGTCTGGATATTATTTTGTGAATTGTCCTGTACTTGACCAATTCCCATTGTACAGGAGAATTTTAGTTTAGGATTAGACAATTTAGTATTAGGATCATACTTAAATTAAGGTACTCGTATGTAATGCCTTATGATATCGATGACCGACGCCTCTTGGTAAAAGAACGTCGTATCTTTCATACTAAATGTAAGTATTTTAAAATAGTTTAATCCTCATCTACGATTGGTCGAACCTACAGTTGTATGTTTTTCACTTAGTTGTACTTATAAAGCCTCCTTCTGAAACGCCATCACCATATATTACCTATTGAGCAAGGTGGGGTGGCGGGCAAGACTGGGCATCCGACCTTTCATATGATTCTAATCAACTGATGGCATGTGGTACACGTGTAAAATGGGCAAATGGTGCTGGTATCGCCATTGATGCCAACTAAACAGCATATATTTGCAATTTAGTGAACCAGATCCTTTAATAGGTTTATACGACATTTTACCCTTCGGCATATATTTGGGGCAAGATGGCCCTTTTTTCACTTTTAATTGAATTTAACTAACCCTACTAAAATACGTAAGTTGTCCATTAAAATAATTATTCTAATACGTGCTCTAACAGGTTAGAAATACGACATAACATATTTATTTAAAAACCTGGCAGATATGCCCTTTTTGCAATAACTGATTCATCGGTAGATCACTCATACTCTACATAGAAAATAGTTCCTTCGACTCGACCCATCGCAGGAATCTGCTTCTAGAAAGTAGAATTAATTTCGCTTGGTTGTAGGTGTATGTTAATGGTGATTGTAAATGTACGTTATATTGTAGTGTTTTATCTGATGTACTTAAGAAAACCGAATGGTTAATCGCAATAAGTACACAGGATATAATATAATATGATTGTAAATAGATAGAAATTCAGTAAAATATCTACTACAGATATATATAATGTAGGTACAACATATACTAGCAGCCTATATGGCAACACTACAATGCTAGCACAAAACAGGCATGCTAGCGTTACGATAATCTATCATTTGGTCAAATGTTTCGTCTAATTTCAGTCGGTAGTTAAGTAAATTAAATAAAAACAGTGTTTTTTTATGAAACGAAATGCTGTTTCGCTTAATTTGAGTCTTCTTTCGCTTTTCGTCTAAATTTCACCTAAATTAATATTTTGTCATATACTTAGTAAATGTTATCGAACATTAACCTTACTGTCCAATTTTACGATTACGATGATCGCTTACTTTCAGTCATTTGCAAACCATTCTCATTGGTTAATCTTTTTCAAATATAAAGATATAAGCAATTTTTTTTATCATTGTGAGACACATGAAATTAGAACAAAATTTTTCGCCAAATGATAGGGAGCCCAGCGATACAGACATCGACCTGTAAGAGTTGGACCTACAGACGCGCTCCGCAAACTGGTGGCGCCGGCGCAAACGATCTGCAACCCATGGATTACGAGTTTTAGTGTTTTTTTGGTAACTATACGGATGACTTTAATGGATCCTGTATTTTTATATTCATGGCTCTATACTTCTTCATGCCATCTTTTGGCGAATTAAAAGTGGTAGCTTACCACTCTCCCCATTTAATTATTTAGATTAGATTATTACAGTGGTTCAAATTTTCTTACGATGTTTTCCTTCATAATTCTTCATAAGGCTGTATGCATTAAATTCCAAAAAAAACTGCTCAGATTACGGACTCTGATATGAACCCTCGACTTTACGACGACTAAACAGCTCTCTCCTAACAGGACCACGACGTAATACGAGAAAATATTTTATTTATATTTGTAGTTCTACAGTTGCGTGCTACGCGCGCTACGCTGACGCTACGCGTACTCCGACCGACTATATCCAAAATAAAGTGGTCGTTCACGGGTTGATAACACTAGACGGCACCAGTAGAGCAGAAAATAGTTTTCAATTTCTCCTAAATTTATTTGGCCACTATTTTCGATAAAAGTCAATCTCGTCGGCCTTCTACGCCGCCACCCAACCAATTACTTGTGACAAGATTTACGTTTAGGTATTTAATGAATTCATGTGTATCAACTTTCTGAAGTGTGGTTTCCGGTTTAGAATAGGGCCGGGCCACTCCCATCTTCTCGTGGGTGTCGTCAAGGACTAAGGGATTACACCAGGGACGAGCAGCAGCGTTCTCCTGTGTATATTAAGATCATTACTGCGACGACCAATTCGCTGCTAAGCGTGGTTATTATGGCAAATCCCCCAATGGACAGCCCACCAAAAGCTCAGATGATTTAACCCAAAAGGGCTTCCTGGGGAGGCTTATGTCATAGAATAGTTAATAATACTACGTACCTACTTATGTTCTGCTGAATGTATTTAGGCTGATGACGAACTTTCTGAATGCTAAAAGTTGGTGCACATAAATTCATTAAGTAAAAGTGTAATCTTGTCTTGTCATATTCCAGAAGGCCGACGAAATTGAATATTGTGGAATATTTTTCCCAAATAATTAAAAATCGTGAGCGACCACCGAACATTTTATATTCAAAGAAGACACTTACAGATTTTTTCTTTCTAGGTATCTCTATCAATGTATAAAAATTTGAGACTGACTGGCAATTTTTAAAATATATAAATTTCATTTTTATTCATAGTAACTAACCAAAATGAACCATTCGGACTGCTCCTTTGTGTGCAAAATTCTTTATATTTGACATCGGCGTGTCTATTTCCATCGGAAGGTTTGCAAATATTTACAGCAGGATAAAACCTTTCACATTTACAAAAATAACTTGTTCCGAAACGTTATTATTATACCTGAGGACATGCTTGATCCGAATTGCATTTTAGGTTAGCAACTCTTCTGCTTTATTATTACAATCTTACCTTCTCCGTCAGACCAACTAATAATTCAATAATCTGACTAGTAAAAAGTTATGATTGAATATCCTTTATGAAGAAAAGGACTTTAATATATATTTTTAATTAAATATATAGACTATATACTTATCTCAATAAAAATATATATTAAATTAATTACATATAAGTTTGTATTACAAATAATTGTTTCTTTAAACAAGTAATAAAATATTAGCGATGTATATCACCCGAATTATAAATATTAAATAGATAAATAAACTCTAACTTAATTACCTGAACGTCCTCCAAATGTCGAAACACATCACATTGAGCCAGAAGAAACTCGTCTGGAAAGCGTAGTAAATGATGAAAGCTGAAAAAAATAAAACCATTAAAATATATCAGATGCTAAATTAGGATGAGCCATTGACTGATTTATGTGATATTATAAACAGCAGCGTGGAGTAAGGAATGGTTTAAGATTAAGAAAAGATACCTCTTAGTTACGGAAATTATGACTTCATAATTATCCACCTCTTTTGGAGTTGGTTTGAAATGATTGGGTTTTTGGCAAGTAGCATATGTCGTGTACATTATATGGAGGCATAAATTTTTTCTTTATTTATTTCAACTCCAAAAGAGGTGAAATAGAAAAATATATACAAATACAGAAATGCCCTGGTGACCAATCCATTGTTAAATAGAGAAATAGAAATAGAAATACTGGTGGTACAAAAAGAATTTGATCGGTATACCTATTAGGTAGTTTTCCTGCCATAGGTTGACATTCGGAACGAAAGAAATATAGTTCCTACAAAGTTTCATCAATTTCGGAAGATCGAGTTCGGAAGTTCCCAAGGTGTTATATCCGAGACAGATAAATAGTCGAAAGATATAAAATATGTTTTTGTGTTCAGAATAACCTGCTCTACATATTTACAAAATTTTAGTCATTTGAGTGAGTTGGGTGGAGAAACTGCCCTTGTAAGTTTAACACAGCTCGCATAGACAGGTAGAGTCGGTTATATACTTATTACTTACTAGCTGTGCCCGCGGCTCCGCTCGCGTGGACTACAGGATCCGCTCCCATCCCCACTTCCGCTCCCTATCCCACTTCCACTCAGACTTCAAATCCAGGTCCAGGTCCAGGTCCAGGTCCAGGTCCAGGTCCAGGTCCAGGTCCAGGTCCAGGTCCAGGTCCAGGTCCAGGTCCAGGTCCAGGTCCAGGTCCAGGTCCAGGTCCAGGTCCAGGTCCAGGTCCAGGTCCAGGTCCAGGTCCAGGTCCAGGTCCAGGTCCAGGTCCAGGTCCAGGTCCAGGTCCAGGTCCAGGTCCAGGTCCAGGTCCAGGTCCAGGTCCAGGTCCAGGTCCAGGTCCAGGTCCAGGTCCAGGTCCAGGTCCAGGTCCAGGTCCAGGTCCAGGTCCAGGTCCAGGTCCAGGTCCAGGTCCAGGTCCAGGTCCAGGTCCAGGTCCAGGTCCAGGTCCAGGTCCAGGTCCAGGTCCAGGTCCAGGTCCAGGTCCAGGTCCAGGTCCAGGTCCAGGTCCAGGTCCAGGTCCAGGTCCAGGTCCAGGTCCAGGTCCAGGTGCAGGTGCAGGTGCAGGTGCAGGTGCAGGTGCAGGTGCAGGTGCAGGTGCAGGTGCAGGTCCAGGTCCAGGTCCAGGTCCAGGTCCAGGTCCAGGTCCAGGTCCAGGTCCAGGTCCAGGTCCAGGTCCAGGTCTAGGTCCAGGTCCAGGTCCAGGTCCAGGTCCAGGTCCAGGTCCAGGTCCAGGTGCAGGTCCAGGTCCAGGTCCAGGTCCAGGTCCAGGTCCAGGTCCAGGTCCAGGTCCAGATCCAGGTCCAGGTCCAGGTCCAGGTCCAGGTCTAGGTTCAGGCCCAGGTCCAGGTCTAGGTCCAGATCCAGATCCTCAAAACTCCCCTCAACCCTCTCCTCAGCTCTCCCCTCAACCCTCCCCTCAAACCTCTTTCCCTCGTTTCTCAAAATGTAGTCCTCGTAACTAATCCATCGCAGTCCAAATTCCGACCAACATTACTTTGTTGCATACCTATTCCACAAATTCATCGTAATCGGGTAACTCAATCAAAAGTTATGCGAATTTTCAAACACTCAAATTACAATGGTACCATACCCGCTCCCGCTCCCGCTCCCGCTCCCGCTCCCGCTCCGGTCCAGCTCCGGTTCCGCTCCCGCTCCCCTCCCACTTCCGCTACCGCTTCCGCTTCCGCTCTCAATCCCACCCCCCACGCCCACTCCCACTCCCACTCCAATTCCTACTCGCAGCTCCAAATGTAATCCAAACTCATCGGAATCTGAATAGTACGGAAATACTGCTTTAAGCAATATATTGCATAATAACCTTACCTAACTAATGTATTTGAAAACTAAAAATGTCTATAACTTTTGATTGAGTTAGCCGATTGCGATGAAATAAAGACTAAATGTTAAGTTAAGTTAAGCACCATGTTTTTGTGAAAAGTCCATCAAAATCCGTTCAGTAGTTTTTAAGTGATGCGTGCACAAACTCACAGACAAACAGACAAACAGACAAACAGATAAACAGACAAACAGACAAACAGACAAAAATTTCAAAAATGATCGAAATGTGTTCTGTTGCTTATCCTTAGACCCCCCAATTTTTTTTTTGCAAATATCTTCAATGTACAGACACGCGAAGTTTACGATTTTATTTATTAGATATAGAAGGCGAGCCTGCACTTTCTTTGCCAGTCGTTTGTTACAATTACCAAATAAGGGTTTACTTCAGTATACCAAAATAGACTATGTACATCATACAGTGATAGAATAAATTTGGCATACAAATAATACATCTGTTTAATATCTAACTTTTGGGGCTAGACTCTCATTTTGCAAATATCCTGTTTACACTGATTTGTGTTTAATTGTGCATTTTTTTTAAGTTGTAGGTAAAACATTTTATACTTGAGGGTTACTGCAACAAGGGGATCAAAGTAGAGTATTTTTACTATAGAAATGGACATTCTTTCAGAACTCCTACTCCTTTACTCGATTCGTGAGATTGCAAAACAAGTAAAAGAATACACTTTTCTAGGAATACCTATTTATTTCTGATTAGCAACACCGACATCCGTGAGTTGTCGATTGTACGTCCTCAGAACTCTTTCATCTTCATGCCCTATTTATTTATGATGTTTATTGAGCCAACATAATAATTCTTAGAGCAGTGGGTCAATGTTAGCTGAAGACGGCGTGTTTATTCACGTAGTGACTAGGTATATTAAATAAGTAGATGCATATAGTCACAGACAAGATATCAATAAACTAGAACTAAAAGACAGGTATCATTTACTTGAATGGTACGTGATATCTGAGATTTCCGATCGTACTAAGTTCTCACATGTACTAATTTATTTATATACTGTAATTTATTTTATGAGCTGTGAGATCCGGACGAGTAAAGGTACGGCTTCCAAATTTTTTAGATAGATGTGGTGATAAAATTTTGTTAACGTGCACCAATGATTTTTACTTAGGTTTTTCCTTAAGTGGGAAACCGAGTTAAACGGCTTCGAGGAATAAGGTGCATTGAGGTAGTGTCAAATTCCAAATGGCAAACTGAAAATATTAAATAACCAAACTAGTGACAAGAAAAATGTTGTTAAGATTAAAGTTATTAGGTTGTGTAAAAATGATCCGTTGAATGTAACGAAGTTTTGTCTGTAAAGTTGCATAAAAAGTGACTACCGAACAATGTGTAACTAACATATAACTTAAAATGTTGTGCATCGTGTTGAAACAGTTTTGCAGATTTAAATGAAACTATTAATAAGTAAACAAAAGTTTCCTTTTCACTTCGGTTCTTTCTTTTTTCAGTCTATATATACCTGTCACATTCTGCCTCCGGTCCTTTAGCATAGAATACTTAATGATGCCTTTAGCTCGGGCGCCCTCTGTAGTTATTATTATTGTTCTGTGTACTTATGATGACCAACAAATTAGCTATCAACTCTATTGCATTTGCCTAATCTAAACATCACGTCGAGATAGATTGGCGGACATTAGGCCCATTAATGCATGGGCCAGCGATAGGTGCGACCCAATTGGAAATGTTTGTCCGGTATGTGGTGTAGGTAATTGATATCGCCCATCAATCATAGGTTGTGGACTTATGGATAATATGAATTTGTTAGCTGTCCCTAATTCGCGACGAAACATATAGGTATTTATATGCCCAAATATTGGAGATTAGGGTCCTTGAGGGTTGAAGATTCATATGTACAATAAGGGTAAAAAATGCGTATGGAATTTTTATAACTATCATACATCGAGTCGAAAACTACAAAACTGAAATGCAAGCTGTACTTCTGTATTAAAATAGTGTATGTCTATTATTAGACACTTAACATGTTAAAATCGATTTCAAAATTTAATATTACTGTAATTTATACATATTCTATTATCGAAAATAATATGTAATTGTTATTTACTCCGTCTGCCTTCAGTATGTCTATCAGGATAACTTAAAAACTATCTGGTTGATAGAAGATAGAAATTGGAAACACATACCTAAATTAAAATAAATTGATTAAAAAATCATGAAAATCATTATTTCCTGAGATATTCGAGAAAAGCTGAACCACCAAAATCAAATCATTGATTGATTCCGCACATAGGGACATTCCCACTAGGGACAGAGCAAATATCAACTGTTACAAGTTTTTGTGTATTGTCCTAACTTATTTCCTATACATGTAAAAAACCTAGTTTGGGATAGACAAAAGTAGGAATATACACGTATGAGATATTTATTATTTATAAACAGAATGACTATTATCTGCCGTTCTTTCACTTACATTAGAGCAAATGTAATATGACATATTACACGAAAGATAAGCGACATTATCTGTGTCACATAGTCGCACCCTAAAACCAGCCCTCTAATTAAATTAGGTTAATAAAAACTGTAATGAATTTTGAACACCCTATTTATTACTGTCAATTAGGCTTGTCGTGACCAGGGAGTGGCTGGGGCATTTACCCATGTAATCAGTTATATAGTGATTTGCTTATAATTCTTACCTACATAGTTGTTACATTGTAAGTGAAACCCTATATTAATTAACTGGACTGAGGCTTTTACAAAATGTTAGGTTTATGCTCTAAATACCACGCACTGGGCAGGTGCTTTAGTGATCGCAGCATAGGCGATGAGACGAAGTTGCAGAATTTAATTTATCTTATAGTTATTATTAAAAGGAAACTTACAGTCTATAGTCTTATAGTTATTTATTTATTCATCGTATGGAACTTATTTAACGAGTTGTACTCGTAAGTAAGATCCGGAAGGTAAGAGAAGTCTGCCAAATTTGTTGCACTGTTATCACCACTCGGGGATAGGGAAGCTGAGGCAACTTCTACGGACGTGGTGCAAACATCGGTGTTAACATTACACACATCTCAGATACGTTTCAACACGATGGTTTCCTTCAACGATTAACTTAAGACCGCGTCTTCGCCACTGCGCCACCGATGAATCTTTTATTCGGTTCATACGACAACCATAGGAAGACTCCGGGTATAACTATAAAATATAAATATACTTAGATGTGTATAGGTTCATGTAAATAAATTCGCTCTTTTCTTCATATAAAGCAGCATAGTTCTCGTTTATTTTAATACGAGTTTACGGCCCCGTGGCGCTGCCAAGGGTTTTAATATTCCCACGCGATCTTATTTTCCCGTGCTACAAAATTCTTAAGTTACCATCCAGTAGCTAGCAATTAATAAATATTCAATACCATCATTATTACCCTTGTTTAGAAGACTGTCGTATCTTTCATATCATCATATCAGCCCTTAGACGTCCACTGCTGGACATAGGCCTTCCCCAATGAACGCCACCACACCCGTTCCTCTGCCCTCCGCATCCAGCCGCTTACGTTCTTCAGGTCGTCGGTCCACCTGGCGGCTTGGCGTCCCACACTCCAGAACTCGTCTGCCCTAACAGCCATCGGTTATGCGACAGATGTGACCTGCCCACTGCCACTTCAGCTTAGTAATTCTTTCAGCTATGTCGGTCACCCTCGTTTTTTGTCGGATTTCTTCATTACGATTTTTTTCGGTTCGGATTTCCTTCAAAGAAACCCTGAGCATAACCCTCTCCATCTAATAAATAAAATCGTAAACTTCGCGTGTCTGTACATTGAAGATATTTGCAAAAAAAAAATTGGGGGGTCTAAGGCTAAGCAACAGAACACATTTCGATCATTTTTGAAATTTTTGTCTGTTTGTCTGTTTATCTGTTTGTCTGTGAGTTTGTGCACGCATCACTTAAAAACTACTGAACGGATTTTGATGGACTTTTCACAAAAACATGGGGCTTAACTTAACTTAACATTTAGTCTTTATTTCATCGCAATCGGCTAACTCAATCAAAAGTTATAGACATTTTTAGTTTTCAAATACATTAGTAGGTAAGGTTATTACGCAATATATTGCTTAAAGTAATATTTCCGTACTATTCAGATTGCGATGAGTTTTGATTACATTTGGAGCTGCGAGTAGGAATTGGAGTGGGCGTGGGCGTGGGCGTGGGCGTGGGCGTGGGCGTGGGCGTGGGCGTGGGCGTAGGCGTGGGCGTGGGAGTGGGCGTAGGCGTGGGGGTGGGAGTGGGAGTGGGCGTGGGGTAGTGGATATGAGAGCGGGAGCGAGAGCGGGAGGGGAGCGGGAGCGGAACCGGAGCTGGACCGGAGCGGGAGCGGGAGCGGGTATGGTACCAGTGTAATTTGAGTGTTTGAAAATTCGCATAACTTTTGACTTAACTCAGTCAAAAACCCGATTACGATGAATTTGTGGTATACGTATGCAACAAAGTAATGTTGGTCGGAATTTACACTGCGATGGATTAGTTACGAGGACTACATTTGGAGAGACGAGGGAAAGAGGTTTGAGGGGAGAGCTGAGGGGAGGGTGGAGAGGAGGGTTGAGGAAAGGGTTGAGAGGAGTGTTGAGAAGAGTGTTGAGAGGAGGGTTGAGGGGAGGGTTGAGGGGAGGGTTGAGAGGAGAGTCGAGGATCTGGATCTGGACCTGGACCTGGATCTGGACCTGGACTTGAAGTCTGAGTGGAAGTGGGATAAGGAGCGGAAGTGGGAGTGGGAGCGGATCCTGTAGTCCACGCGAGCGGAGCCGCGGGCACAGCTAGTCTTTCATAAATTTAGTATGAAAGATACGTCTTCTATCAAGGGTTACGAATTTGATGATTAAATTTATTAAACTAATATTGTATCACTACGATATCGCACCATCGACTCCTTGACCCATGTCTTCATTATGCTCAGGACGACTCCACAAATAAACAAGCCGACAGGACTGACGCAACGTTTTGACAACATGTTACAGAACAGTTTATGTAACTTGACCCATATTTTTCCCATGGTAACCGAGCGACGATGGATTGTTGCCCTAACATGTGGGAGGATTCTAGAGCAGGATCCGTAACGACCCTCTTACATTTTCTGTCGCGAAACAGAAAAGCTAGCATTGTTGTGTTCGGGTTTCAGGCACAACGTGTGTAACGTGGCAATGGACATGTGGCCTTTGGGATGCAGGTTTGTAATACTACTAATATAAATAAAAATAAAATCATTATCAGCCTAGAAATACATACGTGATATAAGCTTAACTAACAAAGTTCCCACTATTTTAGAGATTTTAAAGTTTCTGATTCCAACCTATAAGTAGCGTCGAAACACTACTCCCTCGGGCCAGAAGTCGGGACTGAGGAATGCCCTGGTACTTCATGGGAACGCGGAGTCTGCAGACCCTAAAGTTATTAGAGCTAGTAGATTCCAGGAACGTTCATTCGAACGTGATTTTTTTCCTCAGTCTGACCCCTAGATGTACTGCATCACATCCTTTACTGTTGTTGCCGCATCCAAACGAGAGAGGTAAATAGGTAATGGGCGACAATGACCGTTTGCCACTTTATACCGTTAAAAAATACTTGGGAACTTGGTAACTTCGCGCTCTACGGCCAGGTAAACACAAGATAAGATAGTGTCTAAAATAGATAGAAAATAAATAATAATCCTCACACTCCATGATGTATGTAGATTATACGTAGATAAATTAGGTATTATAACCACGTTTTTACAAGTTTATTTATACCAGTCTGCATTGCATTGCTTAATATTTTATTAGCCTAACAAAGCAATCACTAGGATGCTACATAGATAACTTTTATATCACTGCTCGTTTGTGCCACCTAGATCACCAAGTTTGATAATTGCAGTAATCTATATTTCATTCCAGATTAATAGTCCTATGAAAACAAACGCATTTGCGTCTCGAAAACAAAATACACAATAGATGGTGTTCCTAAGTGGACTGCAAAGTTTACATGGTAATACAAACCTGTTTTTGCTGCTGGTGACCCTTTCATGTATATGTTACCGAGACGTAAATAGCGTTGGTTTTCATAGGACTATGAATCTGGAATGAAATATAGATGGCATACGTTTGAATCGAAACAGCTGCGGTCATATGGAATTTATCCCTGCTGAGCTGATGATCTCTCTTTACCGACAACTCAGACTGACCAAAATACCAAAAAGGATGAAATTATATTTATTTATTATAAACTAGCTGTTGCCCGCGACTTCGTCCGCGTGGACAACTTAACATTACACATTCTTATGTATTACGTGTTACTAAACCCTAAAAGAAATCTATTAATGTGGTTATGCATTAAAAATATTAATATACATAAAAAACATACTATCCAATTGAGAACCTCCTTTTTTGAAGTCGGGTAAAAATTAGCGTTCCGGCGGCGGTTTCGCCCGTTGGACCACAGTTTCTTAGGTTTCCGTAGCCAAATGGCAAAAAACGGAACCCTTATGGATTCGTTATGTCTGTCTGTCCGTCCGTATGTCACAGCCACTTTATTCCGAAACTATAAGAACTTACTATTGAAACTTGGTAAGTGGATGTATTCTGTGAACCGCATTAAGATTTTCACACAAAAATAGAAAAAAAAAACATTAAATTTTGGGGGTTCCCCATACTTAGAACTGAAACTCAATTTTTTTTTTTCATCAAACCCATACGTGTGGATAGGTCTTCAAAAATGATATTGAGGTTTCTAATATCATTTTTTTCTAAACTGAATAATTTGCGTGAGAGACACTTCCAAAGTGGTAAAATGTGTCCCCCCCCCCCCCCTGTAACTTCTAAAATAAGAGAATGATAAAACTAAAAAAATATATGATGTACATTGCCATGCAAACTTCCACCGAAAATTGGTTTGAAAGAGATCTAGTAAGTAGTTTTTTTTAATACGTCATAAATCGTAAACCACAATACTATTATTAAAACATCGATCAAAGTTACAACGAACTACAATAACTTTTATATTATGTTACTTGCTGCTACGGAACCCTTCATGGGCGAGTCAAACTCGCACTTGGCCACTTTTTTTTAAATAAAGTTGACATTTACATTTATCATGAATTAAAAGATTATCATATAATCAATATTTTTTTATATTTTAATATTGTGCAAATTAGGTGATATTTCTTCCCAACCAATTTGTCCTTTCCATACACTTTCTTTCCTTCTCCATCCCCTTCCCACAACGTTGAAAACCCTTTCCCCCACCCCTTCCCTCTCCCTACTCCTACCTCTCCCTCTTCCCTTAACCCACCCCTTCCTACACCCTTTATTTACCACTGCCCTCTCATCTTTCCTCTCTTACCCTAATCCCTCTATTCTTTTCCATCCGACTTCCCTCCCCTCCTATTCCCTTCCTATGTTGCATATCCAATTAACTGTACAACAAAATGTCTGTCAAACTGCTGGAATGCCTTCCCCAATGAATGCCACAACGCCCTACAGATCCAGCCGCTTCCGGCCACCATCTTCAGGTCGTCCATACACCTGGCGGCAGGGCGTCCCAACCTGCGCGTGGGACGTCGCGTCCCACTCTAGAACCCGTCTGCCCCAACGGCCGTTCGGTACTACGACAGATGTGACCTGCCATTTCAGCTTACTAATTCTTTCGGCTATGTCGGTCACCTACGTTATTCATAGGATCTCCTCATTACGAATCATATCCCTCATAGAGACCCCGAGTATTGCCCTCTCTATAGCTCGCAGAGCCACTTGAATCTTGTGGATCAGGCCCACCATCAGTGTCCACGTCTCCGCGCTGTAATCATGACAGGCAGATTAAAGATTTTTGTCTTTAAACATTGTGGAATAGGTGACGTAAAGACTTGACGCAGTTTTCCGAATACTGCCCACCCTAATTGGATTCTTCTGTCAGCTTTTGAAATTGATCCTACCCAACTATATTGTCTGTCCTAGGCAGACGTACTCCTGAACAGCTTCGATATTGACATTGTCGACGATCACCGGTCTAATACAGGGCCACTAATTATCGAATAGCGAACTTTTTGTATCGAGACTTGTGGAAATACCTGAAATACATCAGCTAAAATAAATCTATAAATGAGCTTTAAAACATCTCTGTCACTTTCTGTCAAGTTCTTGCCACGACCAGTAATGTTGAACTACACTTTCATACAAATGATATGAAATGAGAGGTCAACTTGTATATCAGCATCCTGACATTTTATTGAGATATGACTTATACCAGTATGAGGCCCGAACTCAAAGCTATTAAACAGTGAAAACGCCGTCAAATTCTGTTTAGCAGTTTCCAAGATTAGCCCGTACATACATACATACATACAGACAGATAAGAATTTTTTTAATTATATTTTTGGACTCTACTGGTCTTCAGTAACGTCCGTGCAGTGAAATTTTTTTTTTAACTTCAATGTACAGATTCGCTTTTCTTTTGTTTTTTCTACTCTTTTATTATATGTATAGACTAGCTGTGCCCGCGGCTCCGCTCGCGTAAACTACAGAATCCGCTCCCATTCCGACTCCCGCTCTCGCTTCCGCTCTCGCTCCCCTCCCGCTTCCGCTTCCGCCTCCGCTCCCGATCCCGATCCCGATCCCGCTCCCGCTCCCACACCCACTCCCCTTTTCACACGCTCACGCCCCCCCCAATCCCACTTGCAGCTCCAAATGTAATCGAAACTCATCGCAATCTGAATAGTACGGAAATACCATTATGTGCTTTATATTGCATACTAACTAACCTTACCTACAAACGTATTTGAAAATTAAAAATGTCTATAACTTTTGATTGAGTTAGTCGATTGCTATGAAATAAAGACTAAATGTTAAGTTAAGGTAAGCCCCATGGTTTTGTGAAAAGTTCATCAAAATCCGTTCAGTAGTTTTTAAGTGATGCGTGCATAAACTCACAGACAAACAGACAAAAATTTCAAAAATGACCGAAATGTGTTCTGTTGCTTGCATTGCTTGAATGCTACCCCCCAATTTTTTTTTTGCAAATATCTTCAATGTACAGACACGCGAAGTTTACGATTTTATTTATCTACTAGCTGTTGCCCGCGACTTCGTCCGCGTGGACAACTTAACATTACACATTCTTATGTATTACGTGTTACTAAACCCTAAAAGAAATCTATTAATGTGGTTATGCATTAAAAATATTAATATACATAAAAAACATACTATCCAATTGAGAACCTCCTTTTTTGAAGTCGGGTAAAAATTAGCGTTCCGGCGGCGGTTTCGCCCGTTGGACCACAGTTTCTTAGGTTTCCGTAGCCAAATGGCAAAAAACGGAACCCTTATGGATTCGTTATGTCTGTCTGTCTGTCTGTCCGTCCGTATGTCACAGCCACTTTATTCCGAAACTATAAGAACTTACTATTGAAACTTGGTAAGTGGATGTATTCTGTGAACCGCATTAAGATTTTCACACAAAAATAGAAAAAAAAAACATTAAATTTTGGGGATTCCCCATACTTAGAACTGAAACTCAATTTTTTTTTTCATCAAACCCATACGTGTGGATAGGTCTTCAAAAATGATATTGAGGTTTCTAATATCATTTTTTTCTAAACTGAATAATTTGCGTGAGAGACACTTCCAAAGTGGTAAAATGTGTCCCCCCCCCCCCCCCCTGTAACTTCTAAAATAAGAGAATGATAAAACTAAAAAAATATATGATGTACATTGCCATGCAAACTTCCACCGAAAATTGGTTTGAAAGAGATCTAGTAAGTAGTTTTTTTTAATACGTCATAAATCGTAAACCACAATACTATTATTAAAACATCGATCAAAGTTACAACGAACTACAATAACTTTTATATTATGTTACTTGCTGCTACGGAACCCTTCATGGGCGAGTCAAACTCGCACTTGGCCACTTTTTTTTAAATAAAGTTGACATTTACATTTATCATGAATTAAAAGATTATCATATAATCAATATTTTTTTATATTTTAATATTGTGCAAATTAGGTGATATTTCTTCCCAACCAATTTGTCCTTTCCATACACTTTCTTTCCTTCTCCATCCCCTTCCCACAACGTTGAAAACCCTTTCCCCCACCCCTTCCCTCTCCCTACTCCTACCTCTCCCTCTTCCCTTAACCCACCCCTTCCTACACCCTTTATTTACCACTGCCCTCTCATCTTTCCTCTCTTACCCTAATCCCTCTATTCTTTTCCATCCGACTTCCCTCCCCTCCTATTCCCTTCCTATGTTGCATATCCAATTAACTGTACAACAAAATGTCTGTCAAACTGCTGGAATGCCTTCCCCAATGAATGCCACAACGCCCTACAGATCCAGCCGCTTCCGGCCACCATCTTCAGGTCGTCCATACACCTGGCGGCAGGGCGTCCCAACCTGCGCGTGGGACGTCGCGTCCCACTCTAGAACCCGTCTGCCCCAACGGCCGTTCGGTACTACGACAGATGTGACCTGCCATTTCAGCTTACTAATTCTTTCGGCTATGTCGGTCACCTACGTTATTCATAGGATCTCCTCATTACGAATCATATCCCTCATAGAGACCCCGAGTATTGCCCTCTCTATAGCTCGCAGAGCCACTTGAATCTTGTGGATCAGGCCCACCATCAGTGTCCACGTCTCCGCGCTGTAATCATGACAGGCAGATTAAAGATTTTTGTCTTTAAACATTGTGGAATAGGTGACGTAAAGACTTGACGCAGTTTTCCGAATACTGCCCACCCTAATTGGATTCTTCTGTCAGCTTTTGAAATTGATCCTACCCAACTATATTGTCTGTCCTAGGCAGACGTACTCCTGAACAGCTTCGATATTGACATTGTCGACGATCACCGGTCTAATACAGGGCCACTAATTATCGAATAGCGAACTTTTTGTATCGAGACTTGTGGAAATACCTGAAATACATCAGCTAAAATAAATCTATAAATGAGCTTTAAAACATCTCTGTCACTTTCTGTCAAGTTCTTGCCACGACCAGTAATGTTGAACTACACTTTCATACAAATGATATGAAATGAGAGGTCAACTTGTATATCAGCATCCTGACATTTTATTGAGATATGACTTATACCAGTATGAGGCCCGAACTCAAAGCTATTAAACAGTGAAAACGCCGTCAAATTCTGTTTAGCAGTTTCCAAGATTAGCCCGTACATACATACATACATACAGACAGATAAGAATTTTTTTAATTATATTTTTGGACTCTACTGGTCTTCAGTAACGTCCGTGCAGTGAATTTTTTTTTTTAACTTCAATGTACAGATTCGCTTTTCTTTTGTTTTTTCTACTCTTTTATTATATGTATAGATACATATAATAAAAGAGTAGAAAAAACAAAAGAAAACTCACTGTTTTTTAGCTTTGAGTTCGGGCCTCATACTGGTATAAGTCATATCTCAATAAAATGTCCGGATGCTGATATACAAGTTGACCTCTCATTTCATATCATTTATATGAAAGTGTAGTTCAACATTACTGGTCGATGCAAGAACTTGACAGAAAGTGACAGAGATGTTTTAAAGCTCATTTATAGATTTATTTTAGCTGATGTATTTCAGGTATTTCCACAAGTCTCGATACAAAAAGTTCGCTATTCAATAATTAGTGGCCCTGTATTAGACCGGTGATCGTCGACAATGTCAATATCGAAGCTGTTCAGGAGTACGTCTGCCTAGGACAGACAATATAGTTGGGTAGGATCAATTTCAAAAGCTGACAGAAGAATCCAGTTAGGGTGGGCAGTATTCGGAAAACTGCGTCAAGTCTTTACGTCACCTATTCCACAATGTTTAAAGACAAAAATCTTTAATCAGTGCGTCCTGCCTGTCATGATTACAGCGCGGAGACGTGGACACTGATGGTGGGCCTGATCCACAAGATTCAAGTGGCTCTGCGAGCTATAGAGAGGGCAATGCTCGGGGTCTCTATGAGGGATATGATTCGTAATGAAGAGATCCTATGAATAACGAAGGTGACCGACATAGCCGAAAGAATTAGTAAGCTGAAATGGCCGGTCACATCTGTCGTAGTACCGAACGGCTGTTGGGGCAGACGGGTTCTAGAGTGGGACGCGACGTCCCACGCGCAGGGTGGGACGCCCTGCCACCAGGTGTATGGACGACCTGAAGATGGTGGCCGGAAGCGGCTGGATCTGTAGGGCGTTGTGGCATTCATTGGGGAAGGCATGTCCAGCAGTTTGACAGACATTTTGTTGTACAGTTAATTGGATATGCAACATAGGAAGGGAATAGGAGGGGAAGGAAGTCGGATGGAAAAGAATAGAGGGATTAGGGTAAGAGAGGAAAGATGAGGGGGCAGTGGTAAATAAAGGGTGTAGGAAGGGGTGGGTTAAGGAAAGGGGGAGAGGTAGGGAGAGGGAAGGGGTGGGGGAAAGGGTTTTCAACGTTGTGGGAAGGGGATGGAGAAGGAAAGAAAGAAAGGGTATGGAAAGGACAAATTGGAGGGGGGGGGAGGAAATATCACCTAATTTGCGCAATATTAAAATATTTTTTTTTTATTGATTATATGATAATCTTTTAATTCATGATAAATGTAAATGTCAACTTTATTTAAAAAAAGCGGCCAAGTGCGAGTCGGACTCGCCCATGAAGGGTTCCGTAGCAACAAGTAACATAATATAAAAGTTATTGTGGTTCGTTGTAACTTTGATCGATGTTTTAATAATAGTATTGTGGTTTACGATTTATGACGTATTAAAAAAACTACTTACTAGATCTCTTTCAAACCAATTTTCGGTGGAAGTTTGCATGGCAATGTACATCATATATTTTTTTTAGTGTTATCATTCTCTTACAGGGGGGGGGGGGGGGGACACATTTTACCACTTTGGAAGAATCTTTACTCTCGCGCAAACTTTTCAGTTTAGAAAAAAATGATATTAGAAACCTCAATATCATTTTTGAAGACCTATCCACACGTATGGGTTTGATGAAAAAAAAATTTGAGTTTCAGTTCTAAGTATGGGGAATTTAATGTTTTTTTTTTCTATTTTTGTGTGAAAATCTTAATGCGGTTCACAGAATACATCCACTTACCAAGTTTCAATAGTAAGTTCTTATAGTTTCGGAATAAAGTGGCTGTGACATACGGACCGACAGACAGACAGACATGACGAATCCATAAGGGTTCCGTTTTTTGCCGTTTGGCTACGGAAACCTAAAAAATTGTGGTCCAACGGGCGAAACCGCCGCCGGAACGCTAATTTTTACCCGACTTCAAAAAAGGAGGTTCTCAATTGGATAGTATGTTTTTTTTATGAATATTAATATTTTTAATGCATAACCAGATTAATAGATTTCTTTTAGGATTTAGTAATACACGTAATACATAAGAATGTGTAATATTAAGTTGTCCACGCGGACGAAGTCGCGGGCAACAGCTAGTTAGATAATAATAATATTATTTAAATTATACTTATTTTTGATGACCTCTTACTACGTTCGAGACTCCACTTACCTAGCACCAAGCATCCAGTCCTGAACACGCCCACCTCGCCGACGTTAATCTTCAGATATGCCAGGAGCGGGTAGGCCACGATCAGACCAGCGCAGTATGCCATCAGACACATGCCGTGGAGATTACGAAGCTCGGATATGAAGGCGTATACCAGAAAAGTCGCGAGGAGGAATGGTACTGAGAGAAAGAGTCCTGAAAAATAATGTGTTATTAATAATATCTTCTTAATTATGCATCATCAGCAATGTACGCATATAGGAATTCTGGTATGGCACGAGTGTAAGTCCTAATGCAATTAAATATATTGTCCATCGCAGTACAAGGGCTCACACTTTCCGCTGCTGCCTAGTTTAAATGGTTCCGTATCTGTTGCCGTGTGGTTTCCGGTAGAGTAGAATAGGACCACTCCGACTCTTCCCGTGGATGTCATACAAGGCGACTAAGGGAGTACATTATAAAACATCAATCAGGCCTCCCCAACCCGTCTGGCCAGCGCAGGGAGTGTAGGCCAAATCCTCCGTCTGTCTCCGGCAGATGAGAGAGGGTTGTGCTCCTGCAGTAGAGACAAAAATAACCTGATGATGTATCTGTTGCAGATGAGGTTGACATTTGAAATACTGGTGTTTTTTACCCCCTTACACCTCTAATTGTAAAATAATATAAGTCAGTTGAACATCAACTTTAAAGAATACGTCGCATAATCATTCACTTAATGGAATTCCCAAATGTGTAAAATAATATCTATTCGTCCCACTTTAGTGTTATGTGAATCTATTGTAAATACAGGCTAAGCTCCGGCATAACTCCCGCCGAACTATAAACACGATAAAATTTTATCGCCTATTAAAAGGAGATGGTGTATTGGACACTAAAACTGCACTAGAAATGTTTTAGTGGCTGTTCTCGAGATTACTGCTCTGCTACTGTTGAAATATGAACCAAGGAACATCTTAAAAAGTGATTCCTGTTATTGCAATTACAACATGTCTGCAGTTAACGCCTACTGTTAGTCATATTACCTATGTCGTTTAGTAAGACATATATTCTCTAGTGCGCTGGACAGAAGTGTTAACTATTTACCTATATTCAGTGAACATAAATAAAACATACTTCATCATCATCAGGTTATATTTGTCTCCGCTGCAGGAGCACAACCCTCTCTCATCTGCCGGAGACAGATGGAGATTTTGGCCTACACTCCCCACGCTGGCCAGACGCGTTGGGGAGGCCTGATTGATGTTTTATAATGTATTCCCTTAGTCGCCTTGTACGACATCCACGGGAAGAGTTGGAGTGGTCCTATTCTACACTACCGGAAAAAAACATCCCCACGGCAAAAAACATACTTATGTTCATATATTCCTTTCTACAGCACAGCACAGCCCATACTGTTAATGTTCAAATGGTTTCTGTTTGTTTGTTGTACTTTGTAACTGTGTCCCTACAAGTTTTTGTGCTCTGTTTCAGAATTAATACTTTATGTGTCTGCCTGTCTGTCCGTCTTATTAATAAACCAAATTGACATAGCTATGTGGAAACAAAATATTTTGGGTAGGATGCGAATATCTAAAACATATGTATGATATAATGTTTGATAGCTTTCAGTGCTTGGCGATTTCTAAATATCTGGAGCACATGGTCATAGAATACTAAATTTTCCATGGTTCAGATACATTGAACGTTTTATGTGACTCGGAAGGTATTGTATACACATATACCTGCCTATTTCACAAATTGTATATTTATTTGCTCTTCTATTAATGAGTCATGTAGATCATACGTAGAATAGGTTAATCGTCTAATTGGTTGAAAGGCCAGTATGCACGTGGTCGAAGAGTCGATCGAAAGGTGGATAAATGGATGGGTGGACATGACATGAATGACAACATTGTGAAACAAAGTACAGACCCACTATTGGGATTACTACGATTAGTATGGAATTTAGAATAACTTTTATAACCGTTTTTGTAATAAGTTTAGACACAAAAAAATTACTTCTTGTACAAGGTCATTCCTGGGAGAAGCGTTCTTCGCGTCAGATTCGTGGCTTCTATTTTTACTAATTACTGGTGAAAACTAAAATTACATGGGAAAAGAAGGCTTAAAAATGAGTCAAGCTATCGATGAGGCACTCACGTGGACGTTATAGATAAAGTCATGAGAAAAAATAAAAGCCACGATTCTGATGCGTAGAACGCTTCTCCCAGGAATGACCCAATTGAACTGCTCAGCAATACACTTTGTATGAAAGTTGACACTATTTTCGTCGTTTCAAAAGTCGTAATAAACCGAAGAATGACATTTTAATAATTACTGTACAAATTAAAATAAACTGACTTAGATAAAAAATATTATTACAGCGCGGACAAGTTTCACTGACGCATAATAATATATCGCCATGCGATATGAAATAAATGCCATTGAAATGGAAATTATGTATAATAGGTACGTATTATTCAGGTTTGAATTAATAGATTTTTTTTAATGGTTAATTGACTTTCTTTACTTTTCGCATGCTATGTCGCATACTTTCTGAGACAGTCAATAACAAAATTAATTACGTAGTAGTTTCATACTATTATATACCTTTTTGCAAAATGTCGAGATAATTGCTTTGCCAATATAACAACTAGGTACCTATATACTTTTTCAAGCTATATTCCTGACAGATTCTGATAAATTCTGGCACTTACCTACAGCATAAGCTATGTATAATATAGGGCTGTCCTCTCCTGGCCCAACGTCGGGTAGGCATACCAGGGCCACCAGTCTCGGAGGCAAGGACATGTTGGTGACCATCATGTCGACGCAGTACGTGGTCGGCGGGTGCCATTGCGGTCGGTTCATTGCTATCTCGAAGAGGGTTGCGTTCTGCAACAAGTCATAAGTACATAAGACAGTATTCGACTGCCGTCTGACGTAAATAGTGGGTTTGATTCCCACTGAGGATAGATCGCTTGTATATATGTTGAGCTTTTTCGACTGGGTGTTATGATAATATGTGAATGGTCCTTGGTTAAGTGATATGAAAGTTGTTTTCCCGTGACCTGTAAAGCATCGACTTAGCTCATGGATAAAAACTGATAATGCTCCTAATTTTACAACCAAACATTTCTGTCAAAGTTCTGAAGTATGCTGCTGAACTGCTCGCTGATTGGATCGCTCATGGCCGCGAATGTCATGATTGGTCGGAACTAAGATGACGTTGTGCGCGGTTAGTCGCGGCGACATACATTTGCCTACAGACTGATGAATATTACTTCACGATATTTTCTTCACCGTTTTGAAAGCAGTCAGGAAATATTAGTAGATATGATTTTAATTTTAAAAAAATGTACAAGACGTGACTTGGTTTCGATGTCGGTCCGTAGAATCTAATTTTAGAACTGTTTTCAGAATAGAACCTAATTTGTAAATAAAACTTCAATTGAATTAATAATGTAAATAAATAGGAGGGGCTTTAGACACAAGAGTAAACAGGGATCTTTTTCTCAATTTTTAGGAAGTTAAAACTATCTTAAATATTTTTTTAAAACATGTGTCTATTCACTTCTATAAGATGTATGGTATAAACACATTAGAGTCAGACATAGATTAACGGATACACAAATCTGCCACACTGACTGACATCTTCATACACACATTGTATATACTCTACACTAAATAGTACGAATAGTACGATAATACTTCTTACAACTAAATGTAGCTATCCTGTAATTTTTTTAAACCAAGTATGATCAATTTAAAGCCAGGATAACGTTGTTGGTACTTTGGTACAGACTCCACCGATTTTGATAAATGTGGCGTCTCAGAATTCCGCCTCAGAGGTGTAATTTTTATACATTCAATTCAAATACACTTTCTTGCTCATAAAAACATAAAAAAAAATATACAAAATTAGAAACTGCTCAAACAAGGCGGTCTCATCACTATAAGCGATTTCTTCCAGACAGCCTAGGGTAGATCAAAAATAGTTATTTAAAAGATAGGTAGGCTGAAAAACAGACTATAGAGACGGTCAGCAACAACCACCGGTGAAGCGATGTCCAACAGATGGCCAACAGCTTGGCTAAAGACAAATGCCCCATGTCCAGCAGTGGACGTTGATTGATAGCATTGGCTCTGATAGCATGAAGAAATTAACCGTTCATGTCTGATTAGTGACAGTGAGGCACGTTGAATGAAAATTCTACTTATCCCCTACCAAGGCGGATAGCTGGTAGATATTAGGTGAGAACGCCGCATAAAATGATGTAAGTACGAGGGCGGTTTGATAAGTCCATGACTTTGGAAGGAAATAACACTTTCTGACCTCAATCGACCTTCCTGGGTGCTCGGCGTCATTGGTGGTAGTTCGTCCACAACCAATTCAGTAAACCACTTATGTATCACTGTTGCCCGCCACTTCGTCCGGGGGGAAAACTTAACATTACAAATTATTATGTACTAGCTGTGTCCGCGGCTCCCCACGCGTGGACTACAGTATTCGCTCCAGTTTCCTTTCCCACTTCCACTTCCACTGCAACTCAGACTCTCAACCTCCCTCTCCCGATCCCGCTCCCGCTCCCATATTCGTATAACTTTTGATTGGCTGCACCGATTGCAATGAAATAAAGCCTATTTGTTAAAAAGTATCAACATCGGTTCAGTATTTTTTAACTTATGCGTGCACAAACAAACAGATAAACAGATAAACAGAAAAACAGACAAACGGATAAGATATCCAAAAATGATCGAAATGTGTTCTATTACTATTCCTTCTAGACTAGACCCCCAATTTCTTTTTTCAAATATCTTCAATGTACAGGCACGCGAAGTTTACGTTTTTATTTATTAGATTTCCCGTAGGAGTGGGATGTTTTTTCGGGATAAAAGCTATCCTATATTCTATTCCAGGACCTAACCTATATGTGTGCTAAGTTTCATCGTGATCCGTCCAGTGGTTGAAGCGTGATTGAGTAACAAACATCCACTTATTTAAACATACAAATATCCAAACTTTGGCGTGTATAATATTAGTAGGAGAAGGCGCAGAATCCCCATAATGTTTTTAATTTGTCTTCGGTCTGCTTAATGGTTTTATCACGTAAAAAATAGCCTTTAATTAAATGGAGAAAATTTGATTAAATGGAGTGTTACACTCGAAACTCGGATTTCTCAATTTAAAAAAAAACACTTAGAAGTCACCTAACGTTTTTCTTTTGAAAAAGATCATGTTCGCGCCAAATTTGAAAAATACAACGACATTAGCTTTCTAAGGAGTTCCTTATTATTAAGAAACAAAAATAAATAATGAAAAAGTTTTTATTCATGGACTTATCGAATCGCCCTTACACTTACCTGTAAAATATTATTTTATGTTATGTACCACCAAAATACTAAGTATACAAAATAATCAACTTTAGGAAGCAGCATATTCACAAAATAGACCGAATTTCCGAATCCAGAAAACAATTTCATACATTTGGGTGCTTAGCAATAACTAAATAATTAACAAGACAGCAGGCACAAAACGTACGTTTCCATAGTCACTTCTTAGATTAGAGTGGTTTGTAATTGAAGCAAAAATTTAATCGTCGTCGGTTGGTGGTGTAGTGGGGAAAATTGTCATCTACAGGTCCGAATTTGATACAGCAATGTACACGTACATGTACACATCTGTCGATACACTACCACTGCTGAACATAAGCCTCCCCAATAGATTGTCATTTTTGGTGGGCTGTCCATTGGAAATTTGTTATAATCACCACGCTTAGCAGTCGGATTGGTGATCACAGTAATAATAATAAAATAATTATACACAGATCGCTCGTCCCTGGTACAATCCCTTAGTCGCCTTGACGACAACCACTTGAAGATTTGGAGGTGCTCCTATTCTATGCCGGGAATTATACGACTTCGATGTACATTTACTGACCAATAATCGGGTCACTATAAGTATTTTGGGACACTTTGTTTAATATATTTCCCAAAAAATATTAAAGTAGAATGCAGTGTAAATACCTATAAGTTCATACATTACATATATGTTTATGTTTGGATGTTTGATACAAAGTACAAACGCAATTACGCCTCTACCAACAGCCTATAAGCAGGTTGTGAGAGTCAGAAACTACTTTTCCCATAGGAAAATCATGTCACACATGACAGGAATCTAGTAATTAATACCTAAGGCAGTGTTGCATTCTGAAAACTGTTTCTCTGTAGTCGTATTTATAAGAATTTATTTGATTGTGGGGAATGGCGTGTGAAACCGTAATATTCGCTGGAAGTAGGAACCGCAGGAATGCAATATAAATAGTAGATTCATTTTTAATCGTTCTGCTTTATACAAACAAACACTAGGTATATGTAGCACAGAATATTTAATAGGTACTATGGACAGAGGTAATCAGGATAAACCTATTTAGCTTGGTCCTATACCTACTTCGTCCGCGTGGACAACTTAATATTACACATTCTTATGTATTACGTGTATTACTAAATCCTAAAAGAAATCTATTAATCTGGTTATGCATTAAAAATATTAATATACATAAAAAAACATACTATCCAATTGAGAACCTCCTTTTTTGAAGTCGGGTAAAAATTAGCGTTCCGGCGGCGGTTTCGCCCGTTGGACCACAATTTTTTAGGTTTCCGTAGCCAAACGGCAAAAAACGGAACCCTTATGGATTCGTCATGTCTGTCTGTCTGTCCGTCCGTATGTCACAGCCACTTTATTCCGAAACTATAAGAACTTACTATTGAAACTTGGTAAGTGGATGTATTCTGTGAACCGCATTAAGATTTTCACACAAAAATAGAAAAAAAAAAACATTAAATTCCCCATACTTAGAACTGAAACTCAAATTTTTTTTTCATCAAACCCATACGTGTGGATAGGTCTTCAAAAATGATATTGAGGTTTTCTTATATCATTTTTTTCTAAACTGAAAAGTTTGCGCGAGAGACACTTCCAAAGTGGTAAAATGTGTCCCCCCCCCCCTGTAAGAGAATGATAACACTAAAAAAAATATATGATGTACATTGCCATGCAAACTTCCACCGAAAATTGGTTTGAAAGAGATCTAGTAAGTAGTTTTTTTAATACGTCATAAATCGTAAACCACAATACTATTATTAAAACATCGATCAAAGTTACAACGAACCACAATAACATTTATATTATCTTACTTGCTGCTACGGAACCCTTCATGGGCGAGTCCGATTCGCACTTGGCCGCTTTTTTTAAATAAAGTTGACATTTACATTTATCATGAATTAAAAGATTATCATATAATCAATAAAAAAAATATATTTTAATATTGCGCAAATTAGGTGATATTTCCTCCCCCCCCCCCCCCCCCTCCAATTTGTCCTTTCCATACCCTTTCTTTCTTTCCTTCTCCATCCCCTTCCCACAACGTTGAAAACCCTTTCCCCCACCCCTTCCCTCTCCCTACCTCTCCCCCTTTCCTTAACCCACCCCTTCCTACACCATTTATTTACCACTGCCCCCTCATCTTTCCTCTCTTACCCTAATCCCTCTATTCTTTTCCATCCGACTTCCTTCCCCTCCTATTCCCTTCCTATGTTGCATATCCAATTAACTGTACAACAAAATGTCTGTCAAACTGCTGGACATGCCTTCCCCAATGAATGCCACAACGCCCTACAGATCCAGCCGCTTCCGGCCACCATCTTCAGGTCGTCCATACACCTGGTGGCAGGGCGTCCCACCCTGCGCGTGGGACGTCGCGTCCCACTCTAGAACCCGTCTGCCCCAACAGCCGGTCGGTACTACGACAGATGTGACCGGCCATTTCAGCTTACTAATTCTTTCGGCTATGTCGGTCACCTTCGTTATTCATAGGATCTCCTCATTACGAATCATATCCCTCATAGAGACCCCGAGCATTGCCCTCTCTATAGCTCGCAGAGCCACTTGAATCTTGTGGATCAGGCCCACCATCAGTGTCCACGTCTCCGCGCTGTAATCATGACAGGCAGGACGCACTGATTAAAGATTTTTGTCTTTAAACATTGTGGAATAGGTGACGTAAAGACTTGACGCAGTTTTCCGAATACTGCCCACCCTAACTGGATTCTTCTGTCAGCTTTTGAAATTGATCCTACCCAACTATATTGTCTGTCCTAGGCAGACGTACTCCTGAACAGCTTCGATATTGACATTGTCGACGATCACCGGTCTAATACAGGGCCACTAATTATTGAATAGCGAACTTTTTGTATCGAGACTTGTGGAAATACCTGAAATACATCAGCTAAAATAAATCTATAAATGAGCTTTAAAACATCTCTGTCACTTTCTGTCAAGTTCTTGCATCGACCAGTAATGTTGAACTACACTTTCATATAAATGATATGAAATGAGAGGTCAACTTGTATATCAGCATCCGGACATTTTATTGAGATATGACTTATACCAGTATGAGGCCCGAACTCAAAGCTATTAAACAGTGAAAACGCCGTCAAATTCTGTTCAGCAGTTTCCAAGATTAGCCCGTACATACATACATACATACAGACAGATAAGAAATTTTTTAATTATATTTTTGGACTCTACTGGTCTTCAGTAACGTCCGGTCAGTGAAATTTTTTTTTAACTTCAATGTACAGATTCGCTTTTCTTTTGTTTTTTCTACTCTTTTATTATATGTATAGATATAGATTAGATTTCAACACAGCAAGTGTCACTAAGTATATATATTATGAAATTGTTTGTACATACAAAGGCGAGCTTATATCTAATAAGTAGAGATCTCTTCCAGGCAACCATACCGGATGTGAGACAACGCAGTGAGAGCGACCGGGGTAAAATAAGTGCATGATTTACTATATAATACCTAAATACCTAAAGTACTTATGTACAAAGTAAATAATAATAACGTATAATAATATGTACTAAACCTTTAAAAAAATATATGTATATAACAGACGGTTTTGGAAATTTATCCTAAACATAAACGGCCTGCCAAGCGTGGTGATTATTGTAAATCTCCTAATAAACAGCCCACTAAGTGGCATTCTATTAGGGAGATTTATGTTCAGTAGTGGACGTATTTCAGCTGATGAAGATAATATGTATACCTAATGCTGTGCGAAACTACCTAGTAATACTCGTATATTATCGTAGGCGAAACTTACGTTTGACTTTCCCTCCTACCTCACTGCATATATCATGTCCCGGAGCCCTTTAACTCCTTCCTCTACTTATGGATGTATTTTTATATACAGGGTAGAATTTTGTAATGCCACCTGAAGGGAAAGTACTCTTAATAGATAGAAAATTTTACTCAAAGAAAACATTCTTTTATTTTTGACAAGAAAGAAAACTGCATTCTAATATTTTCGAAAATTCGCTTGCCACACCCGGGAATCGAACCGACTAAAGTCTGTAAAAATTACACCTGTACTTTTATTACATCGATCGTTAGGGTCCATTTATAAGGATGAAATCTCTTTAAGAAACTTGATAAATCCAATGAAATGAAAACTATAAAATCTGGACTTATAAATTAAATGGGTCAAGTTAAAGCACTTTTACTCAAAGATCCATCTATTTACATATGTTAGTAATTAATAATTTTCATTGACGTCGTTTATCCATTAAAAGCTACTACGAGCTTTCAGAATACGATTTATAATATTTACCACAATACGTTATTAAAGGTTACTAGAAATAAATTCGTTAGAAGAATAAATTTGTATATACAAGAAAATGGAGCCCATTTCGAGCAACTAATTAGTTTACCATATTTTTTGTAAATAATTAAAATAATTTAAGATTTTATGGTTTTCCTTTCATTTGATTTAACAAGTTTGTTAAAGAGATTTCATCCTTATAATTGATCCTAACGATCGATGCAATAAAAGTACTGGATATAATTTTTACAGACTTTAGTCGGTTCGATTCCCGGGTGTGGCAAGCGAATTTGCGAAAATCTTTGAAAGCAGTGTTCTTTCTTTTCAAAAATAAAGCAATGTTAGCTTTGAGTAAAATTTTCTATCTACAGTAATAAATAAGAGTACTTTCCCTTCAGATGGCAATACAAAATTCCATCCTGTATATGTATATGGTCGTACTTCTAACCAAACGCTTCATTGTAATGCCGTTTCTAATACTAAAATTGAACGTTAAACAATAAAAATATCGTAAGTATTAAGTTTTCCGACATATGGTAATTCTCAACAACCGGCAAGCACCAGCAGGAATAACAAACCAGTTGGAATAATAAACAAAACATTACCCACAGTGGTTATTTAGACCCAATGCCCATTTGTTAGCATTCCGATTTGAAACCACTATTTGTGCTTAAAACACGTTAGTTTTATTCTATTTGTACGCGAAATTTACAAATTTCAAGTAAAATTAGTTTCGAAGTTTCGGCATTCAGTGTTGTATAGTAAATACTGAGTGGCCATGAAAACAAATGCAACTAAAAGTTGGGCACATTTCGTGTAGGTATTTGTAATAATTTTTACACCTATACGATGGATGAATGTTCAAGGTGGTTCAAACACATTTAGTCCGTTTTCGATTGGGAACGTTTGTATGGAGAGGTTTACAATGTTGAGTAGAGCAATGCCACGTGGCATGGATGTCATACACGTCAAGCTGAGCCCAAAACGTCTGGTAGGCAGACATAACTTCGCGACAGGTGCGGGGGAGAGGAGTCGAAGTACCGATCTCCCTGCACTCAGAAAAAAAATTCTAGCGGTGTATTTAGACTTCCGAGTCAGGTTTGGCGTCGTTATCTGGTAAATTGACGATGGCCAGTTTATTTTTAATAGTTTTGTAGGGTTCCGTAGTAAAATATGGCGAAATACCTAAAATAATAAATGTCAAGTAATAAAATTAGGCAAATAAACCCTTATATTTTCAGAATTATATAAGAAACTTCATATAAAAAAATACTGTTTAAAACTTATTTAATGTAGATTATAAAAACATAATCCATTTAAGTATTTTCATAGAAAAAAAATAGTAAACGTACTGCGGCGTACGTCTACGGTACGAAAAACGCCAACGCAATGTAGCTACGAGTATGTAGACATAGTGGTGCGATTAAGATTAAAATAAAGTAGCTACTCATAGCTTATAGCTACAAATTTAAATGCACTTATATATTTATGAATGTTTTTTAATATTACATACATATACATACACTTGTCTAATCCCAAACAAGGAATTTCTCCTGTGCTATGGGATTAAACAAGGATGATAGGAAAATTCACAAAATATAACATCCAGATGACCTTCTCCTCTCGCACCTTGGGAGAGGCCTATGCCCAACAGTGGACTCTTTCGGGCTGATGATGATGATGATGATGAACATCCAGATCGGGAGCAACTTGTACAAATTGTACTGCGATGTCTGTCCCCGGTATGTTATTAATATAAAGATTGCTCGAATCTTGGTCATACATTGCCCAATAGAAAACGGATTAATTACCGGGGTGGTGGCAGTGGCAGATAGTTGAGATAAATAGATTGTATGCAGGATTCCACACTAACGCCGATAAAGCGCGGCGTGCGGATTTCGGCATGTGGTACAATGTTGTATACCATCCCACTAATATTATAAATGCAAAAGTTTGGATATTTGGATGTTTGTTACTCAATCACGCTTCAACCACTGGACGGATCGGGATGAAACCTGACACACATATAGGTTAGGTCCTGGAATAGGACATTGGATAGTTTTTATCCAGAAAAAACGTCTCATTCCTACGGGAAATACATAATAATTTGTGATGTTAAGTTGTCCACTGATGTCCAATGATGCACTTTTACACTGAGTTTTTTTTAATCAGTAATTCGTCACCGTTAATCTATGAGCCATTCCGTGTAATACTTCCGCTGATGATACGTACTTTTTTTTTTAATTTCTACGTACGACATCATCAGGTTATTTTTGTCTCCACTAGAGGAGCACCACCCTGTCTCATCTGCCGGAGACAGACGGAGGATTTGGCCTACACTCCCCGCGCTAGCCAGACGGGTTGGGGAGGCCTGATTGATGTTTTATAATGTATTCCCTTAGTCGCCTTGTACGACATCCACGGGAAGAGTTGGAGTGGTCCTATTCTACTCTACCGGAAACCACACGGCAAACGTACGACATATACCTAATATAATCTTCGTCGTTATCAACTTTTCGACGTCTACTGTTTAACGAAATACATGGCCGTAATAACGTAATAACTGGCTTCCTGATGCACGCCACCACGCACGCCGCCCGTCGAGCCGCCACGCCGCCCGCTCCTTGGAATTAATGATTAACCAACTCTGGCTTACTTTTCAATGCATTCTTTAAATATTTTGTTCTCGCATTAGATTTGAACGCTATATGTAGGAAAGGAAGGCAACGGCAGGTTAGTCCAAATAATACAAAATATTACTACGAGGTACTAAGTAAAGTACAGAATACTGCCCCGGAATCCCGGATCCCGCGTTGTCCCGTCCCAAAAATCCCGGAATTGAACTTGGTTAATCCCGGGATTTTTAGAGATTGTTAGAAATACAAGTTACAGCTAGAAATTTATAGAGTTTGGAATCTCCAGATCCTCGTGATGTACAAAAGGAGTCAGATTTAAACAAAAGCATTAGACGTGAAATAAACAAATTTTAAATGGAAGAGTTATATATAAATATCTATAGTCTGTACCTCCAACCGGAGCGAGCGTTTCAGCTGCTGCTTATATTGGCAATAAACTAAAAAGCAGGCTTTCAAATAAAACGCCACCCTACACATGCCTATTCTCACTTAGCTCCTACCATAATATGAATATCTATCTAAATATTGTCAAAGAACATCATTATAATCTTAGAATAATAACATTACTATTATATTTTGTAGTGGTTAAGTATAATGACACCATTGCATACAGTTATTATGTATGTTTCATTACCCTGTTCCAATTGTGAGCACATAGATGAATGCCTACTAAGAACATAAGTATGCATAATTTAATATATTATTTTTCCTATGATGCTATTTTTTTCTACTTAAGAGGCAGTCACTTATCAGAACTGGCCTCAAAGGCGGTGTTGGTCCGGGGTTCCATGGAGATGAACATAGGGTAGGTATTTGAAAAAAGGCTGTTGCCGTGGGTAACCAAATTTTATTCTACCACACAAATGGCAACAGCTCGTTTCCTATATAAAAACAATCCTACCAGAGTGACTGAATAATGATGATACATTTACACGGAACTTTAAACGAGGTGTGTCCAAACCAGAAAAAAAAATACAATAAGGCTGTTTGTTGGCCGGTTAATTAGGCGTCTGTTTACTTATCTTTTATGAGTCAATGTTGAGCAAACTCTCTCAACAGTGTTGAGTTTCGGTAATGGCCGATGGCTTAACGGGATGTTAGCATGGGGCGAGCTCGGAAAGCACTTGTAAATGTCGTAACTCTGCCCATAAACGTAAATTAACTCTTCACCCAATAGTGTGCTAAGTGTTAGGCTTCGACAAAAAGTAATTTACAGTGGTAATTTATGACAGGTACACAAAGTGGAGAAACTGTAGGTGCCTAGTACTCAGATATGTATAGTATGGTATGGTATCCGGTAAATCTATGTGATGGGCCAATCCGATTACTGCTCAAACGGTGAAGAAAACATCGTGAGGAGACCCACATATTATCTGATATAATCATTTGTGTAGCGATGTCTCACCATTTTCATATGAGTTACCCCAGCTTCTGTGCGGGGAGGTTACAAGCTGCACGTATCGGTCCGCGGTTTCCACTTAGCAATCGTCTGCCCCAACGGCAGTCATATCTGCGACAGATATGGCCTGCCTACTGCCACTTCTGCAACAATGTTGGTGATGATAGTTCTTCGGCGGATCTCCTCATTGCGGATTATATCCTTCAAAGAAATCCCAAGCATAGCCATCTCCATAGCATGCTGAGCGACTTTAAACTTGTGGATTAGGCCCACCGTTATGTCTTTGTATGTGTTCTGCGCCGTAAGTCATGCATGACATGACGCACTGATTAAAGACTTTGTCTTTAACCACTGTGAAGACTTGGAGACTTAACTTTTTGGTCCTTGTACCGGTGAAAGAAACTACTGCCTAGCGTTTAGACTAGATTAAATAGGGCAATATTTTCCCATTCTTTTGTAAGAGGCGCATGCTCCATCAGAGGACATAAGATAGTAAGTGCTTTCGGGTAAATAAGAAGTTACATAGATATAGAAGGTAAATTATATACTTATCAGCCCATTGTTGAATAACGTACTGAGTCTCATAATAGCCACGACGAACGATGGTCAGATGTATTGGCCATTGCACCGGTGGCGTTGCTTCCTTCTGCGATATTGATTTAGCTAGTAAGTTCAAGAACGGATATTTTATTAATGACTTGTCGTAGTAGCAGCTCGTAAGCTGTTGTCGGCAACTTCGTCCGCTTGAAATTGGCAACAATGAAGAAGTGAACCCCTCAGGGTAAAACATTATTAGTAGGTTAGCCTAAATTATTAAAGGCACCTCTACTACATTTAAAATATATCTATCTAGCATTTTAAAAACATATATTATGGAGCATTTTCAATACACGTCGGTCAGAAAATAAAATTAAAAAATACATTTATAGACTCCACTACTGGTCTTAATTTACTGATTTATTATATGTATAGATCCATATGACTACTAATCATGTAAATACAGGATTCGTCAATACAATGTCCGTTTGGTTCATCTGTCTGTCTGCGGATAACTCGAAAACGACTAAATAGACTGAAGATGGATGCCAATTGCCAATAAATAAAGAATATTTATTAGCCTAAGAAATTATGTTAATTAGCCTAAATTTGAACCAATTCTGTTCTTCATTATGATTAGACACGAGTAAGTATTATCAAATATTGTGGAAGTTATGGAATGTTAAAATATACGTAAATATATCAGAATATTTCTCATACATTTTGGTAGGTGTAAATATTATTATGACGTAAGGAGAATAGAATCATGTCTGTTTTTTTGAAAAACCCCCAGAGAAAGCATGAACAAATAACCTGATACTAATATTAATTAATCACATTTGATAAAAGAGTGACCCCTCATATTAACTGGTATTAATGACGCCCTTGTACCTATAATATCTAGTATCTATATGTATGTACTGTAACTTGCATGACGTAATGCAGTTTTCCCTAAACCTATATTTTTGTTAATAAGCAGTACCTAGTATCATTGCTATCCCACTTAGAGATCACTTTAAAGGCGTTTAGTACATTTGCCGTTTTGAATAAGTATAGTCGAATAATTATTCTCAATTTTGAAGAGGTTCGTAAGAGCACAACAGGTTTATTTGTCTATCCAGCTCAATAAAATTGGAACACGATTGAGTTAATCTGTCAATGAATTTAGTAATCTTATCTATTGATATTTGTCATGCAAAATCATATGAACCAATATTTCCATGTGGAATGTATAACTGTGTTTATTACTTGAGCATTGGTGTGTATCAAATTGTGGTACTTTCGCGATTTCATTAAAGGCCTATAATAGTCTACTAATGGACCAGGACTCTTAAAAAATAATGGGAGAAATAAGCCATAATCCCCACGCTATTCCAGGCGTGTGAAGTGATGGCAGCATATTCCACTTATATTATAAATGCGAAACTTTGGATGTTTAGATATTTGTTACTCGATCACGCTTCAACTACTGGACGGATCGGGATGACAGTTGGCACACATATAGGTTAGGTCCTGGAATAGGACATAGGATAGTTTTTATCCCGAAAACCATCTCATTCCTAGGGGAAACCAAATTAATAGTTAAAAGCAATGAATATGTGTAAATATCGAAACCTATGCGGACGAAGTCGCGGGCAAGAGCTAGTAAGTAGTAAATTAAGTTTTATGTACAGATACAGAGCACAAATGCTGCTGCCTACAACCTGAATTTACTAACTACGTGGTGTTATACTAGCTGTGCCCGCGGCTCCGCTCGCGTGGACTACACAATCCGCTGCGTCCCCCACGACATCCACAGGCACGGGAGTGATACATAAATATTATTTTTAACTGACTTTTAAATAAAAGGAGGAGAAGGTTCTCAATTCCACTCGTATGTTTTTTTCTTAAGTACACCGATAACGCCGTAGTTCCGCGAATGATTTGCGTGGTGTTTCTTTTAGTTAATATTACTAATACACTAGCTGTTGCCCGCGACTTCGTCCGCGTGGACAACTTAACATCACAAATTATTATGTATTTCCCGTAGGAATGGGATATTTTTTCGGGATTAAAATTATCCTAGGTCCTATTCCAGAACCTAACCTATATGTGTGCCAAGTTTCATCACGATCCGTCCAGTGGTTGAAGCGTGATTGAGTAACAAACATCCAAATATCCAAACTTTCACATTTATAACATTAGTAGGATTTATAATTTTATTGGTCTCATAGATATTAAAAATGTATATCTATTTTTTTCTTTAGTTGGTTGCCGTAATAAACAATTTGTCACAGTTTCCTTCCAAATCCAACATTTGAAGTCCGTTTCATTTTTGAAAAGTTATGAATTTTACGTGCAGTAAAGAGTAGGTAATTGAATTGATTTGAAATGAATTTAATGTATGTACACCATGTGTATGATTAATTTATTATATTGCATTGCATTTAAAATGTTATGGTTATGAGATACATAATGATAAGCTGATTAGCACAATTATCTAAACGAAAAAATAAATGGTAAATACGTAGCATATTTCCCGAAAGGCTTTGCATTAGCATTAGTATTATTAAATACTACTCCTATGCAAGTGGAATGTAGTAAAAACGTCAGTATTCTTTGGTGTGATAGAGAAAAAGGTGGATGTGCAACAGGGTTCTGTAGGTATGCTGATGTAGCTAGCTACCCATTTATGAGAGTTTAATAGACAATAGCTTTGACAATTAAATAATAACTCAGTGAAATTACCTCCTGTAGGTACAGTTCCTCGGTGCTCAATAGTGTGTCTACGAGATATCTATCTTCGCAGAGACGGTTGTACATGTAGAAGAAATGTTCATGCGCCACCAAACTCACTGGGTCCCGGCCTTTGAACACCTGGGGGCTAAAAGGGTTCACCACATCCATGTCTGTGCTGTTACATGTCCTGCCGATGAACATATGGCTCTCACTGCAGCACCTCCAAAGGCACACCCGTCCAATGCACGGACAACCAAATCGGATCAGTTGACCGTCTTCTTCCGCCTCATACCACGCGTTATTGAGATATTCTACGCCATTATGTATCATGGATCCGTTAGGGAAACCTTCGCCCGATGTTATATTCACACTTTCCACTCTTGAACAAGGAGTACAATTTACGGATGCAATGATTAACAAACAGGTCACCACTAATTCCGCCTTCATTTTGAATAAACACGCTCACTGTTTAAAATGAAATTGGAATACAGGTAAGGTCACTTTAAAAATCCCACAGCGAAATAGTAAGATAGCAATAATGATTGTAACATTCT
The DNA here is from genome assembly GCA_947086405.1 of Esperia sulphurella. Taxonomy (NCBI): domain Eukaryota; kingdom Metazoa; phylum Arthropoda; class Insecta; order Lepidoptera; family Oecophoridae; genus Esperia; species Esperia sulphurella. Next base: position 10,900,916 of record OX352270.1, on the reverse strand, counting down.
TGGAATCTTTTGAATTTGCACCGAGTATTTGCAGGGAAGTTGGGGATGAGTAAGAAACTATAAAAAAATATATGTAAAATCAGTCCGTAATAGCCGCGACGGTTATCAGGATGGAGTGGCTGTTATCAAAATACTTGTGAGGTAATGCGATGTATCATCATACTTTATAAGAGATAAGATATAGACTGCGGTCACGGTGTTTAACTAGGCGGGTCGGAGCAGGCCGTCCGGCTGGGCCGATGTATGATTCCCGACTGGCTATGCAGCCGAAGCCAACAGTATTCTCTACACCTAAAGTTTGGAACTCATCACGTTATCAATAACGATACGTTTACAAACAAACTAAGTACTTCACGCATGAGTATATAACAATAATGCGCGGCTTGCGGCTGCCCTTGCGTCATAAACATAATGAGGATATTAACTATTTTTCTTAATGAAAGCGCTACATATTGTGGTTTGATGGTGGTTGTCTATATCTGCTTGTGTCAATAAATTAGTATGTATATCTTGATTTCAGAAAACAAGTTTTCATTTTAAATATATTTATTTATTAGGATTATTTATATATTAGGGTACCCATCCGCTAAACAGACAGACGGACAAAAACTTTGCTAAAAACAGTATGTGTCTTGACAGAAGTCAAAAAATTTGGTTTTCAGCACATAAACACAAAAAACGTTTGACTTTATTGATTGACCATACTGATGTAGGGTCTAGGGAGGAACAACAGCATAATATTTTGATATGTCAACCTCAGCTAAACCAGCACATGATAGACCAGCCGCTAGTTAAGAGGCGATACTCCCAGGAGGCCGAACAATGAAGGTACATATAAGTTACGTTTCGTCAACCTTTCCAAGTACCTAGATTATAAATGCCACAGGAGAGCAACTCGCACGCCAAGGGTTCCGTTTTGCGTATATTATTCAAATAGGTACACGGTACGAGTACACTATACTTAAACACATTCTTGTGTGATTTTACCTATCTTCCAGAAAATTTATTCTAAACAACAATTATATATTTTTTGTTGTTACATGTAATACTTGCATTTGAAAAATTTTAATCTACTAGGTAGTAACGATTCTTGTAAACATGTAGGGATGTACTTATAACGATTTCAATATTATTTTATTTTAATTGGGCAGAATAAAGTGCTTAGATCGTGATTCAGGTGGTGGATCCTGGGGTCTCACGCTCAGCCCGTTTTCTTTGTTCGCATCGCATCGCGCAGTCCTACTATCAAGTAGGTATGTTTAATGCTTGATCCTAGGCGCAGTCTCTTTGGCAGATTCTTGCATACTCTCTCGCTTTACCAACGCTTAAAACCTTCAGCAAAATACATTACTAGCCTTCAGACTCTAGTATATATTATCTTTGCCTTCAGTGATATTTTTTGTCATTGGTAGACGGCGCCATCTGTTATCGAGTAGCTTGAACTGCAATAATAGAACTGAACGTTCCATTTTACGCATAGTTTATAGTAACTGACCGAAAAACTTTTGTCTTTTTACTTGTCAATTAGTATTTACATTGAGAGCTCCTTTATTAATTAAATTCAGTTATAATATATACTTATTTCGTTTGTCTCCTTTTTTCTATCAACAAATATATTATCACACAACACCTCATACCACGAAGCAAAATAATTTTTCGTAGCTCGTAGTTTCACCTCAGTGTTTTCCTTCATGATAATCATGATTGACACTAATTGGTTATTAAATTAGATAACAGATGATTTTAAAATATGCATCTGTTATCTAATTTAATAACCAATTAGTGTCAATCATTAAGAAAAACACTGAGGTGAAACTACGAGCTACGAAAAATTATTTTGAATCATGGTATGCGGTATAGACATAATAATATTATTATTGTTTATGCCTGCAACCTTAGAAGAACGAATGGATTCTTCTAAGCCTGCAACACTATAAAAAGTTCAAGTAACATGAGACGTTTTCAGATTAGCCAACGCGACATCCACGACATCGATATATCAGAGAATGAGGGATCACGTACTTATATCTACTACTAAACGTTTTACACATGTGTTTTTCCCCGCACTGATATCGGTGCCGGTGACGATTATTGTCAGCGTTATTCGCAAAATCGCTTTTAGACTCGTGCGCACAAACTATAGTATGCTACTTGTGCGACTATTCTAGACGAAATTTTACGATCGTGTACGCCTGTGGTGTACGTACTCGTGTAGTGTGTGTCGTCAATCTGTCTGTCGCGTATCCCGGACTTAAACACATTTACCCCACGCGACGTGACGCGACGCGACGCAACGCGCGTGGAGTCGATCAAAACGTACTAAATCCTATGACCAGAAACATCGCAACGCGTTGCGTGGCGTCGTGTCGCGTGTGTGCGTCACTCCACTTGCAAAGTCGAATTTCAGTAATCTGACCCTGGCAGGATTAAACATAACGTACCTACTATTTTGTACTCCAATTTTAGATTTTGTACTTAAACAGATCAAAAGTTACAAATGGGGAATTGATGTCCGAGTAGGAATGACGTCACTCCAGTTCGGACATTTTGAACCAAGGCCAACAACGATCTCTATGTACACTACTAGATGGAGCGCTCCAAACAATCGCTCTGTTCCACGCAAGTAGCCACAACTCTTTCACATTCACAATGAAACTTGTGCATGTGAAAGTACATATTCCAAGATCACACCAGATTTGACCTTGGAATATGTACTGGTTTGTACTCTTTCAGATTTTGTACTTTTATCAAAGATAATATATACTAGAGTCTTTTATACAGAGCTGGAGTGACGCACACGATCGGTGTAGGTAAGTGTCGGCTCATGTTAAAACTCCCATTCCTTGCATTATGCGATTCTTGCAACCAACGACCTTCCATACCAGGTCATTTCTTGCAACGCACAATAATTTGCAATTTTTTAAGTTAAGGGAACTCCCCGTGTAGTTTTAGACCATACCTATTTTAACTCACCTGTTTCTCGCTTAAAACAACCAATATTAAATAGTCTTTAAAATTCACAGACATAGCCAGGACCAACATACTTGCAAAGATATCTATCCCCTATGGAAATCGAACCCACGACCTCAGAAGCTATCGTCTGAAACCACTAGGCCAGCGAGGCGGTCTAATAGTAGATAATGTTGGTACAATACAATACAAATCTTTACTTACTCCACAATTAAACGTCGAAGAGTCTTGCGATGTTGCTGTTATGGATAGTAATATTATTATAATTAATCTAAGAATATTAACATTTTAATCAGTATTATGAGACACAAATAAATAGGTACAAAGGAGTCCGTGAGATTGGCGTAGGTATATAATAAAATCACGTAGGACATAGCAGGTAGGTATTCGTTAGTATTCTGTAGTAGTGGTACCTATCGAATCTACATAATTGATCTATAGATAAGTGATTGTTGATAAACACGATGCTATAAAAAACCCTGGCACAGGCATTATATTGACTTCACTTCACGCCTATCGCAAAACTGTAAGTTGATTTCATATTTCTCTATTGAATAATGCCTTTGTTGAAACGGTTGACTTTAGATTCGGTCCAATCAAAGTGTTTGGTCCATTTGGCAGGTTGTAAAAGTAATTAATAAAAAAAATTATAGCGTCTCATTTGTCTGTTTTTCCACCCATAAAATCACTTGAGTAATTTTATGGGTGAAATTTTAGGAAATTCTTTTATTCTATCCTCGTAAACTTCGCGTGTATGTACATTGAAGATATTTGCAAAAATAAAATTGGGGGGTCTAAGGATAAGCAACAGAACGCATTTCGATCATTTTTGAAATTTTTGTCTGTTGGTTTGTGCACGGATCTTGATGGACTTTTCAGAGAAACATGGGGCTTAATTTAACATTTAGTCTTTATTTCATCGGAGCGGGACCGGGAGCGGATTCTGTAGTTCACGGGAGCGTAGCCGCGGGCACAGCTAGTTTTAAATATGATAAAGGAGTAACATTTTGAAGAAAAAAACTGGCGTCGAACAGGAAAATAACATTTCCCATTTTTACCCAGTTACGAAATTTAGTTATAAATGGTACAAAATTCAAGAATCTTTTATTTTTATTTTATTTACCTATTAAAATGCTGAATTTTCAGTGACTAATTTTTATTCTTTTTCAGAAATCTACGTTTCAACGGAGAGCAAGAAACTGAAATCCTATGTATTCATTTAAAATTATTATCTTAATTATTAAATTTAGCATTTAAGTTTTTTTTTTATTATTGTTTCTTATCTTGTAAATCGAAGTCCAATGCATTACAGTATCATAGTGCTAGATGTACGCTGAAAAATTACTGCGAATATTGTTAAAAGCATAAAAACTGTACGATTGATCTTTAAACCATACTAATTGATTCGACCGAAAAAAGCAATAAAAAAAAAGTTTATATAAGTAGGTATGTCAAAATTATTATTATTTAAAAAAAATAGATAAAAAATGTTTTTTTGTGAAGTTTTACGTATGTAAGACTAGATTTATATTATAAGACTAGCTGTTCCCGCGGCTCCGCTCCTACTCCCACCTCCACTCTCACGCCCACGCTGTAGTGGGTACTGCAGCTTCAAATGTACCTAGTTCTAATTTATCCGTCCCTTAGACGAATGTTGGGCCTTCCCTAATGAACGCCACCACACCCGGTCCTCTGCCCTCGGCATCCAGCCGTTTCCGGCCACCTTCTTCAGGTCGTCGGTCCACCTGGCGGCGGGGCGTCCCAGCCTGCGCGTGCCAATCCACGGTCTTCACTCCATAACTCGTCTGCCCCAAAGGCCGTCGGTTCTGCGACAGATGTGGCCCGGCTACTGCCACTTCAGCTTGCTAATCCTTTCAGCTATGCAGCAGCATCCTTGCAGATATTCGTTATAAATGAATATAGTATATATAAAGTTATAATAAGAATCTAATTGAAATCTACATATATTTTTAATTAAAATTATATAAGAACACCCACACTTAATCTCATTTCAATAGTGATAAACCTATAACGAACAATAACGACAGACCATCAATCATTGTAGTTAGTTACCTTCAGCCAAATAAAACAAGATTTTCTTGTGAGAATTAATAGTAATGGTATAGTAGTGTAAAAAGCGAGAGAAAATAGCACGCATATGAACTTCGCGTTCGGCCTATCCTGTCTGGCCTGCTTGTCGTTGGTTCAGTCTGTTCAATTAGTCGAGTCGACCAATTTGCAGCAGCTGTTTGTGTTTGCAGGTCGTTGTCAGACAGATTTTCGAAGAAATAAATTTTAAACAGTAGGTAAGCTAACTTTGTATACATGTTTTTTACTTTCTGTGTGTACTCGTAACTAATGTAACGTTTTAACGAAATCAAATACCGGGAAAATGGTAGCGCGGCGGCGGGCGGGTTGTTTCATAAAACTTTGCTGCTTTGTTTCTGCACGAGCAGCGTTGCTTAAACTACTGCTACCTACTAATATGTACTGTGAATAGTAAACTCATAAGTGCGAAATCCTAATAAAATCTACTCGACTGCGTATGCGCGTAACGTTATGGTCAGAGTGTACAAAAGGCGGCGCTATGGAAAAAAATCTCTGATAGGCGTAAAAAAAAACCAGGGCGTGAGTTTATTAATATACTAGCTGTGCACGCGTTTACAGAATTTAAAAAAGTTAAATTATTAAGTGTTAATTCCCGTCCCCCTTCACTTCCGCCGCCCCTTCCCCCACCCCCTACCGCTCCCGCTCCAGTTCCGGCTCCAGCCCGGCTCCGGCTGCGACTCCAGGTCCAAGTCCAGCTCCCGCATCTACTCCCCTTAACCCTGCCCTCAACCCTCCCCTCAAAGCTTTTTCTCTCTTACCTTCGTCACTCACAATGTAGTCCTCCTAACTAATCCATCGCAATCCAAATTCCGCCGAGCATTACTTTGTTGTATGTGAGTTTTTGAAAACTTATATAATTTCGCATAAGTTTGAGTTAGCCGATTGCGATGAAATAAAGCCTAAAGCTTCCGCTCCCGCTCACGAATTCCGTCGAGCATTTACACCTTACATTTCTTTGTTGTATACTAAGTAATTCAGGGTAATAAGGGTCTTCAAAATACCACGCGTTCAATGTTTATCGTTACGTAATCAATATCCTCTAGGGAAATCTCGCGGTTTTTCGAGCTATATTCAAATATGGCGTGAAGTTTTGAGCGTTTTTTGAAAACTGACAGTTTTTCTTCTTGATGATCTTTTTTTCACTTGTAATCATAGGAATGCACGGACTCTTGGCGTCACGCGGCAAGCGCCGTATTAATAAAGACAATTATGAGCATTTTTTTTATAAACTTTCTGTTTGCAAAAACTGGTTTCAATCCATATTTATGCATTATTACGTTAAAACTAGAGGGGGGGAGGTCTTGGCATATACTACGGGTGGTCACCGAGGGGGGAAGGGGGGTAAAAATGGTGAAAAATGGGTCACGTAGTTTGGGTACGTTCCCTAAATATAACTACGAAAAGAAGCGACATTCACCTCCCCCCGCGACAATAAACTTATTAGTAGCAGGCGCACACACGCACGTGTACGGAGAGACTGGTGCGCCTGTAGTAATAGTAGGTGATTAAATCTGTTTGAATGTATGGAGGGTCGGGGGTGTGACCGCACGTCCTGTTACTCTAGTTGTGACCAAACGGAACTAAACTTTTCTTATCTTATCTTCTTAGGGGGCCAGGAAGACCTGGCGACACTTCGACCCTTCAGGATCTTTTGTGCCAAACCCCTGACCACCAACGGTGCCCCAAGCCGATTTGGTGGACTTCACATACGCCTCAGAATTTCTTCTTCGGCATATACAGGTTTCCTTACGATGTTTTCCTTCACCGAAAAGCCTGTGGTATTATAAATAAATCGTACTTAAGTTTTCGTAAAGAACTAAACTTTAATCTGTATCCCTTATCCTGCCATATGTCTATGTGACCTATCTAATAAATAATAGGTTCCGTTTTTACCATTTTGGTACGGAACCCTAAAAACGTGAACTTGGCGTGTCTGTAAAGGAATATATTTGCGAGAAAAAATAATTGAGGGATGAAGATAAGTAATTTGGAATTGTTAATGTCTGTTTATCTAATTGTATGTGTACGCATCACTTAAAAACTACTGAAGCAATTCTGATGGTGTCTTCAGAAAAACACAGGGCTTAATTCGGTGTAACATGTATGCATTATTTCAGACCCTATGTTAAACAGCAAGGTGCACCATGTAGGGAAGGTTGGCGTTTAGAGCAGTTGGTGTTCTTGTATCTATGTATAGGCACTAACTCCATAATTTCTATACTTGCAGGTAACACAGGGCTGCAGCTGCTCAAGTTTATTTGTTCAATTCCATTTTGTTCTTTTTTCTACTTAATTTCATACATTACATTACATATTATATTTTTCTGTAGTGGAAATTTACCTAATCAATGGTAATGGATTAAAATAAATAATAAAATTAAATCAAGATTCTCATTTTACTAGTCTTCCTAGTTTGTTCCACTTGGGACAAAACAACTTTGTACAAATTGCTCATATCTTGGCTTTTATTTGTAAACTGATCATTTGCCGTGTGGTTTCCGGCTTAGAATAGGGCCACCCCAAATCTTCCCGTGGGTGTCGTCAAGGCGACTAAGGGATTGCACAAGGGATGGGCAGCAGCATTCTCCTGTGTATATTAAGATCATTACTGCGATCACCAATCCGTCTGCCAAGCGTGGTGATTATGGCAGATCTCCTAATGGAAAGCCCACCAAAAGAGGCATTTTATTGGGGAGGCTTATGTTCAGCAGTGGACGTACATAGGCTGATGATGATCAAAGGAACCTTATATCGGGAGTTGAGTGGCCGTGTACATAGGTTGTTCTTATAACCATTTTATTAGTCACAGCTGCTGACACAGATGCCGTGTGGTTTCCGGTAGAGTAGAATAGGACCACTCCAACTCTTCCCGTAGATGTCATACAAGGCGACTAAGGGAACACATAAAACATCAATCAGGCCTCCCCAACCAAACAAAAGGCCAGCGCGGGGAGTGTAGAGAAATAACCTGATGATTATTAGCCACAGCACGTACCATAGAAACAAAGCTTGTAGAAAAGTTATACAGTTGTAATTGTAACTTGCACACAACTAATGACAGGCAGTATTTAAAGGCTGAATTTCATTAATAAATCTATCAACTATAATGACTTGAACTCCCCCGAAATTCGAATATGCCTATAGCTTAGTTAACTTCAAAAGGGGAAGATAGGTATGTGACTACTTACTGCGGATAGTACTACGAAACTAAGTCCTATGGGCCTGCTCAGTTCCGCGGAACGACGATGGCTTGATTGCATGTCATTTACATTCGCTCATTATTACGGATTAGAAGGTAAATGGCTTCGCGTGCATTTCGTCTGTGTTTTAATCACTCACGATCCAAAAACGAAATACATGGAACTCCTTTTCAAGCGTTACTAAATGAAAAAGAATTAATTACTTGAAAATTTAAAATAAATAAATTTTCGCTACGCCATGTTTGTATGAGCTACGAAACAAACGTGCTGCCGCTGTCTCACTCGCACAAATGACTAGCATTGCATGAGCTGAGCCTTTTTTCTTTTAAACAATTTAAGAAATTACATATCTTCCCTTATTGATTTTATCTAAGAGCTTATACAGCGTTTGAAATTGACACGATTACAAATTAGAAAGCCTCGGTCCGTGCAGTCTGTAGTAGTGTGCCTTCTTCTCCATAAGTTCTGCGTGCGTGCCCAGTTCGACCACGCGGCCCGCCTTCACCACGCAGATGGCGTCCGCAGTGCGGACGGTGCTCAGCCGGTGCGCGATCATTACGCACGTGCGACCCTCCTTAGCGCGGTCCAGTGCCTCTTGCACCACCTTTGTGAAAACAAATATTGGTCAGAGTGTACAAAAGGGAACGCTATGGAAAAAAAATCTCAGATTGGCGTGAATTTTTTTTGCGTAAACATATTTATTTATTCTACCGCTTTGGTTGTTGGCCTAGGGGCTTGGTCGTTACACTCGCATTTCGGGAGTTTGGACCCCTACCTTACTCCACAAATATATACCTACCGCCCAATTATTACCGGAGAATATAGTTGTTGATTTATTGTTATTGTAGTCACCTGCTCACTCTCTGTGTCCAGCGCGCTGGTCGCCTCATCTAGAAGCAGGATCTTTGGATGCCGTATTAAGGCTCGGGCAATAGCCACCCTTTGCTTCTGACCACCGGACAATTGCACGCCTTTTGGACCTATATTCGTATCGTAGCCCTGTAAAATAAATCAGCAAAAAATCGGCGAGTTCCTTCAATTTATACCTTTAATTTAACCATAAAGTTCTTGTTATTACCTTTATTCATATTAAATGTGGATAATATGACGGTGGGCCTGATCCACAAGTTTCAAGTCGCTTAGCGAGGTATGGAGAGGGCTATATGCTCGGGGTTTGTTTGAAGGATATGACTCGTAATGAAAAGATCCGACGAAGGACGAAGGTGACTGACATAGCTGAAAGGATTAGAAAGCTGAAGTAGCAGTAGGCGGGCCACACCTGTCGCAGAACCGACGGCCGTTGGGGCAGACGAGTCTGGAAAGTCGCCGCAGATCGGCACTCGCAGGTGGACCAACGACCTGAAGAAGGTGGCCGGAAGCGGCTGGATGCAGCGGGCGGTGGCGTTCATTGGGGAAGTCCCATGTCCAACAGTGGACATTTAAGGACTGATATGACGATGATGATGATAGGGAATTTGCAGAGGAGGTTTACCTGTGGTAATGATATTATGAATTTGTGTATATTAGCTTGCTGGGCAGCTTCCTCAACCTCCAGCTGGGTGGGCGTCCGCGCATTGTCCCCGTAAGCTATGTTCTCCCTCAGGGTCCGGTTGAACAGTACAGGTTCCTGGGAGACCAGCCCGAAGCTCTCACGGATCTCGTTTGTGCGTAACCTCGGTAGAGGGATCCCGTCCAAAGCCTTATGAGAAAAAGTTAGTAACAAAAAAATAAAACCCGACTACAAAAAATATACGTTTTACTTACAATAATCATTTTTTTGTTGTTACGCACAAACACGCAACAACTATTTTGTATTCTACACAAACAAAAAGTCCTTATTATAATTAGAAGCGTCGTAACTTTAAATTTTTTGGCCTAATTGACAAAAACACCGAAACCACATTTTATTATTTTCATTACAGTGCATGTTCTCAAAATATCCACAGAATATAATCGTAAACTTCGCGTGTCTGTACATTTAAGATATTCGCGTGTTCATATATTGAAAGTATTTCCAAAAAAATATATTGGGGGTCTACAGATAAGTAATAAAACACATTTCGATCATTTTTTGAATTATTTTCTGTTTATGTGTTTGTCTATTAGTTTGTGCACGCATCACGGAAAAACTACTGAACTGATTTTGATGTACTTTTCACAGAAGCATAATGCTTAATTCGCTGTAACATATAGGCTTTATTTCATTGCAATCGGCCTAGTCAATCAAAAGGTATGCTAATTTATAGTTTTCGGAAACTCGCATATCTTATAAATAAAATCGTAAACATCGCGTGTCTGTACATTGAAGATATTTGCAAAAAAAAAAATTGGGGGTCTAAGGATAAGCAACAGAACACATTTCGATCATATTTGAAATTTTTGTTTATCTGTTTGTCTGTTTGTCTGTGAGTTTGTGCACGCATCACTTAAAAACTACTGATCGGACTTTGATGGACTTTTCACAGAAACATGGGGCTTAATTTGGTGTAACATATAGGCTTTATTTCATTGCAATCGGTGCAGTCATTCAAAAGTTATGCGAATTTATAGTTTCCGAAAACTGAGTGTAGGGTGTAAATGCTCGATTGAATTCGTGAGTGGCAGCGGGAGCGGGTATCGTACCAATGTAATGTGAGATTTTGAAAACTATAAATTCGCATAACTTTTGACTGAGTTAGTTGATTACGATGAAAAATCTGGAGCTGGATCTGGAGCTGGATCTGGACCTGGAGCTGTATCTGGACCTGAACCCGGACCCGGACCCGGACCTGGACCTGGATCTGGATCTGCACCTGCACCTGGACCTGGACCTGGACCCGGACCCGGACCCGGACCCGGACCCGGACCCGGACCCGGACCCGGACCCGGACCCGGACCCGGACCCGGACCCGGACCCGACCCGGACCCGGACCCGGACCCGGACCCGCACCCGGTCCTGGACCTGGACCTGGACCTGGACCTGGACCTGGACCTGGACCTGGACCTGGACCTGGACCTGGACCTGGACCTGGACCTGGACCTGGACCTGGACCTGGACCTGGACCTGGACCTGGACCTGGACCTGGACCTGGATTTATAGTCTGAGTGGAAGTGGGATAGGGAGCGGAAGTGGGAGTGGGAGCGGATCCTGTAGTCCACGCGAGCGGAGTCGCGGGCACAGCTAGTACAACAAATAAGTGTAGGGTGTCAATGCATGACGGAATTCGTGAGCGGTAGCGGGAGCGGATATAGTACCAATGTAATGTATATGTAAGTTTTGAAAACTATAAATTCGCATAACTTTTGGTTGAGGAGCTGGATATGGAGCTGGATCTGGAGCGGGAGTGAGTGGGATTGAGGGTGAGATTGAGATTGAGTCTTGAGTGGGAGTGGGAGTGGAAGTGGGATAGGGAGCGAAAGTGGGAAGGGGAGCGGATCCTGTAGTCCACGCGAGTAAGTAGCGATAAAACTCCATTTTATCGCTACTTACGCTATAGAATTCCGTTCTTGGGGTCTATAGGTTTCCTCACGACGTTATTCCTTAACTGAAGAGCCGATGATATGATAATAAATGGTACTTGAATTTCGAAAAACTCATTGGTACAGGCCCGGATGACCTCACAAACGTGAGTCGATTGCACTACCAACTAGGCTAGCACGACTCCTTAGTAGGTACGAAGAGTTGACTACTCACAACGACGCCAGACACAGGATCGTAGTATCTCTGCAACAGTTTCACGATAGTGCTCTTGCCGCATCCACTCTGGCCAACGAGCGCTACTGTCTTGCCACGTTCTACCTGCACCAAATGTTAGTTTTAAATATGTTTTATTTGTTTTGACCGAACGTCATGTTACTAAACATCCAAAGGTTGTCTGGAAGAAATCGCTTAAAGCGATAAGACCGCCTAAATTGTACTATTTGTAACTTCTATAACGTGTAACTGTATTTGTTTGTGCAATAAAGTGTATTGTATTGTAAAGTAATCAATATACCTAAACAGATATAAGTCACGATACACCGTAAGTACAAATGTTAAACGAATACGCTATATATGGCAGAGTTTTATAAAGTGCCTAGAAATGCAATTTACTTTAACGACTTTGGATTCGACGATCCTTTGTTGTTCGTAAAAGTCGTTTACATACATTTTTTCTGGTTCAAAACCAATGATTAAATCGATAAGTATGTTTACCTTGAAATCTAGGCCACGCAGGACTCTCACGCTTGGCCTAGTCGGGTATCGGAATTCCACATCTTTAAAAGTTGCATCGCCTGTCGCTTTCTGAAACCGATTTCATAACAAATTGGTTAGTAACTATGGGGTTGTAAGACCACTTTTCAAAGTTAGTTGGATCACAAAAGCGGATGACCTCAAGTTCATACTTACGTACAGGTTTGATGGCACCTAACTGAAACAGCTAATAATTTAAAGAAGATACTCCTTAATAATATCGGAGTTGATTTTTAAAAGGGAATAACTTTTAAAAGGTTTTCTCCACATACAAGCAAAAAACTACAAAACAATTTTGTATATATTTCAACTTTTAGGACCTTAAACAATGTTACCTTACTTCCATACCATCGTAGTTATATCAATAAGTAGGTATTTACCTACTATATATCTTGGTCAGTTGCATCATGCCCCTTTAAATAACTACGCTCAAATTAAGGAGAAAATAAACTAACGAAAGGACTGACGGCTGGTTTCCTAGGATCAGTCATCAAAGGCTTAGTATTGAGTAATGCGACGACTCTAGAAGCAGCGCTGGCACCCTTTTGGAAATCTGGCGCGAATGTGAACGCGTTCTGTGTCGAATTGGATGCTACTTGCAGGCCCTGCGTAGTTCTGGAGAAGGACATACGCTTTATTGTATTTATCAACTTAAACATTATGTTCACCATAATTATGTGATCTTTATCACTAAGGGTTTACTGGAAGTAAAGGGGTTAAGTGCTTCATCGCTCATGTAATTAAATTTATTGTACTCTCTGTGTGTGCAATAAAGAATAAATAAAAAGACTCTATAAAAGAATATTAAGGGATAACGGCATCCATTTCATCGGACTCTTAATGGTGCTCGTAGGTTCATTTCTTAATATAACTTGGTTAGAATATACATTACACATGCACACACACACACACGCACCCCCTTGCAGGTTTTGCGCAGTTCTGGATAAGGACATTAGAAGAATTAAGAGATAACGACACAAATCGGTATCCTACTGCTGCATCTAGGTTTTTTCTTGAAATCACCTGGTATAAGCTGTCGTTTTTTAAGCCTATGGAATATATTACTCAGGGCTAGGGTTGCCATATGGTATCAAAAAGAGGACATGTCCTCCTTTTCCATGTTCAGTCCTCCCTTACCTACTGTGAGTCCTCCTTTCAAGTTCTGCGATTTTTATTTTTGTATAGCTGTTGCCCGCGACTTCGTCTGCGTGGATAACTTAACATCACAAATTATTGTGTATTCCCGTAGGAATGGGATGTTTTTCGGGATAAAAACTATCCTATGTCCTATTCCAGTACCTACCAAGTTTCATCCCGATCCGTCCAGTGGTTGAAGCGTGATTGAGGAACAAACATCCAAATATCCAAACTATCGCATTTGTAATATTAGCAGGAAGTAGGATTAAACCGGCACGTCATTTACCTTAACAATTACATCCTCGCACTAAAGTGTATTAAGCTACAATAAAAATTTACAACGAATTTTTTTGGAACGATCTGCAATCTTCCAGTTGTAACATGCTCTTATAATATTTCCCGTACAATAAATATATCCACAGACACTTATTGCATAAAATATTATCACAGTTATACATAAAAGCCCGCATTTTTAGGAAAATAAATAGAAGAGACGAACATGACACTTCGATCCCGCCACAAAAGTATATCAATCTTTTCGATCTTTTTTCTAGGAAAGTATAACAACTTCAATATAACAATGTTATTCATACGCTAGTGGCACCACCTAAGCTGAGTTTTGCCATGAACCACCTGCGGAGTACTATTATGAGGGTTCGACAACATTTATGATTTTCTCTCTCCGTACACAAAGCCATTGAGACACTAACAAGTAACCCTAAATTATTGGATACTGTGTCCGCGATTGAGTAAGCGCAAATCACTGAAATGCGTACTGTTTCCATTACTCCTAGGATTGGACATGCACAAAACAAATCGAAAGAAAAAAATACAACACGAAAATTTTGGAGTCAGAGCTACGCGAATACCGAGGAGAAAACCAGAAAGAGATAATGAACTTTATCACGTCAGATTTGTTTTCGTAATATAATATGCAAACGGAAAAATAATTTAAAATATGAAAATTCAAAAATCACTCATTCAATTTAATTTATCTGTTATATTGTGATTATTCGCAGGGATACGAAACGCTGGTGGGTGAGCGTGGCGCATCATTGTCAGGCGGGCAAAAACAGCGCATAGCCATTGCACGTGCACTTGTGCGTAATCCCAGAATCCTGCTACTCGACGAGGCAACCAGCGCTCTCGACACAACTTCCGAACACAAAGTGCAAAAAGCACTTGACAGGGTAAATAATAGAATCCAGAGTAACATTTTTAACAATCAGAAAGTTGGTTCACATAAATATGTTGAACTAGCTGTGCCCGCGGCTCCGCTCGCGTGGACTACACGATCCGCTCCCATTCCCACTTCCGCTCCCTATCCCACTTCCAATCAGACTTCAAATCCAGGTCCAGGTTCAGGTCCAGGTCCAGGTTAAGGTCCATATCCAGGTCCAGGTCCAGGTCAAGGTCCAGGTCCAGGTCCAGGTCCAGTTCCAGTTCCTCAACTCTCCCCTCAACCCTCCCCTCAACCCTCCCCTCAACCCTCCCCCCCTCAACCCTCCCCTCAACCCTCCCCTCAACACTCCCCTCAACCCTCCCCTCAACCCTCCCCTCTACACTCCTCTCAACCCTCCCCTCAGCTCTCCCCTCAACCCTCCCCTCAAACCTCTTTCCCTCGTCTCTCCAAATGTAGTCCTCGTAACAAATCTAAAAAATTCCGACCAACATTACTTTGTTGCATACGTATACCACAAATTCATCGTAATCGGGTAACTCAGTCAAAAGTTATGCGAATTTTCAAACACTCAAATTACACTGGTACGGGCTCCCGCTCCCGCTCCAGTCCATCTCCGGTTATGCTCCCGCTACCGCTACCGCTTCCGCTTCCGCTCTCAATCCCACCCCCCACGCCCACGCCCACTCTCACTCCCACTCCCACTCCCACACCCACTCCCACTCCCACTCCCACTCCCACTCCCACTCCCACTCCAACTCCAATTCCTACTCGCAGCTCCAAATGTAATCCAAACTCATCGCAATCTGAATAGTAGGTACGGAAATACTACTTTAAGCAATATATTGCATAATAACCTTACCTAACTAATGTATTTGAAAACTAAAAATGTCTATAACTTTTGATTGAGTTAGCCGATTGCGATGAAATAAAGACTAAATGTTAAGTTAAGTTAAGCACCATGTTTTTGTGAAAAGTCCATCAAAATCCGTTCAGTAGTTTTTAAGTGATGCGTGCACAAACTCACAGACAAACAGACAAACAGACAAACAGACAAACAGACAAAAATTTCAAAAATGATCGAAATGTGTTCTGTTGCTTAACCTTAGACCCCCCAATTCTTTTTTTTATAAATATCTTCAATGTACAGACACGCGAAGTTTACGATTTTATTTATAAGATAAGCGCTCATAACGCAAATGTGGAAAGAGTTTTTTCACTGATTAATACTTATTGGAGCAGACTAAGTGTGCAGTCAGTTAAATCTTTAATTCTTACTCAATACTACTTCAAAAACATGACATGTGGTGATTTTCATAATTATTTGTTGAAAAACCAAGAACTTCTTACAAAAATCGGCAGTTCAACTAAATATGATTAAAAGTAAAATAATTTAAAAAAAACTTTAATTGTGAATGTCCTCCTTATTTACAGAAAATCCTCATTTTTAGACCCTTCTGCCCTCCTTTATCAAATTATCATCTGGCAACCCTACTCAGGGATTGAACTGACACAAACATGTCGTACATTGCCGAAGTTCTATCAGTGTTCGTTCACTGGAAACAAAATAATTGGGGACCCATAGCAGTGATTTTAAAAATAAGCTAAAGTTTAGCAATGCTCAACTCACACTAAAATATTTTCGTAGCGCACTCCGTCCGACACAATCAAATGTCCTCCGTAAGTCAGAGCCGCGGAGTTCATGAAGTTAAACATGGAGCGGGACATGCCAGCGACTATGGCACGCAACTGCGCAGACCGCCTCGCTGGAGCCAAGGCCGGTTGGAGTTGAGCTTCGTACTCGTCGAGGAACCTCTGCTCGCGTCCCAGGGACGACACCGTGCGGATGTTGGCTACCGCTTCCATTGCAACCTAGCATTACAACAAGAGGTTTTTAAAGAATTAATTGTAGTGTCCGTTTCATGGATCAGATACATATATCCATCGCCAGCACCACGCTGCGATCCCAGATACAAATTGATGATGTAGCTCAGAAAGCAGCCGGACCTAAGTTGGGTTGTATCGGCCACATATAGGTTCGTATATCAACGGATTTATCGGCCAGGATTACCACCACAGAGTAGATCAGATAGATTATTATTCTACTAAGGAACCGTGGTAGACTAGTTGGTAGTGCGCTCGCCTCACGTTCGAGAGGTTGACGTTTCAAATCCGGGCCCGTACGTTAATTTAGTCTAATTAAATAAGTACTTATTATTATCATATCAGATGCTCGGCAAACATGGTGAGAAAACCTGCAAATTCCAAGGCGTATGAGAAGTATGTTCATTCCGATAAAACATCTTCAACATACATTATGTTAGTACCTAGTAGAAATTATCAACAATACCTTGGTACTACCCTCAAGGGTCTTAACACTGCCAAAAGACTCCATATTGATGGCTTTGCCCTGATAGTACACGACCACCACAACAATGGGGAAGAAAGACATCGCCACCAAGGCCACACGCCATTCGTACACCAAGGCC
Organism: Esperia sulphurella; assembly: GCA_947086405.1. Taxonomy (NCBI): domain Eukaryota; kingdom Metazoa; phylum Arthropoda; class Insecta; order Lepidoptera; family Oecophoridae; genus Esperia; species Esperia sulphurella. The sequence goes on along the minus strand of OX352270.1, from coordinate 10,883,618 downwards.
AACGTGAGAGCTAGTCCAACGGAGCCTATGCCTTGGAGGACAATGCCTACACGTTGGCCAGTCGCCTGGAAATAAAAAATGAAATATATTAGTAAGTAGGTATTGCCCGCGGTTTCGCCCGCGTGGAATGTTTCTCTTTCCCGCGGGATCGTTTTCCCATGGTAAAATATGTCCAACGTTCAAATGAACGTAGAAATAAAAATCCATAACACGCCATGTGTATGCAAAATTACATGGAGATCGATTTAATAATTAATCACTAGGATTTAAAATGTTATGGAGTTAGGATGTACGTCTTTGCAATTGCATACCCATCGTTTACTTGGCTCTTAAAAAGGTACAATTTGAAGATATAAGAATCATGAAGACAAACACAATGACATATCAGAAGAGCTGACTCAATATTATTATGGACAGCACATACCTAATCAAACTAATATTAGAAATGCGAAAGTGAGGATGTTTGTTTATTTGTGAAAGTAAGCACAATTGGTTCCTGAAAGTATGCGTAATGTAAGATGGCGCGACAATTGGCGTTATCTAAAATGAGTCATATAAGTTTAAATATATGTAGCAAGCCAATTCCCGTTAATAAAGTAATTGAGGGCGTTTTTTATCAGACGAAGTCGTGGGTATAAGTAGATACTCTAGTTCTCGATAAAGTTGATAGACTGGGTATTATCATATTATCTTTGATATTATTAACGCTGAGGACCCAGATTTCTGGGTGATATGAATTCGTATATTATCTATCATCATAGTATACTTCAATGAAGTAGCAACCAATAAACCTTAGATACGATTAAGAGTGTTAACTGCAACTTAATTGAATGTAGGTACCTACTCACCCCCTGCACATAGGCTGCCTCGAGCGAAAGACGCGCGCACAAAGCTCCCGTAGAGTTGGCGCGCTCATCGAAGTACGCAACAGGCTGCCGCAACAGATGCTCGAACATTCGTAATCGCAACCTCTCAGTCAAATAAGCACCAGCTATGCCAAAAAACGCAGACTGCAATATGATAATTATTTGTCTGTAGGAATCATAATCTAAAATTTCTAAAACAAGATCTCCAACAACAGTGTATAAAAGTTCACTGTAGGACCGAACCTCTCTCAAATTAATTGGAGGTTTATGCTCTATCACCGCGCTAGGCAGGCTTAGTGATCGCAGTAAATATATAGTGTCAAAGTTTCAAATTATTATAAGATTCCGATCAACTTTGTTGCTGTTTGTCATTAGTTTTAGTACAATAAAGTTTAGATATCGGAAACGCTGTATTGCAAATCGATGTCAATATCCACTTATTGCAATTTCAGGATCAGAGAAGGAATCTACATTGAATGGTCTGTGTCCCGTGTCTATACGGCTGACAGAAAAGATACAGGATCCAGGTCATACTGAGAAGCAGAACGAACTGGACGGCCTTTATTATATTTATTTATTTTCAGTATGTAATACTAAGCAGTATAACTAGTTGGACATTTTCTGTCCAATCTGTCCGATCGTAGAACTCATAGTATAACCAGTGGGACTAACCCGACCATTCGAAGTTGATTTATTATTTATTCCAAATTTGCAATAAAAGGATATTATATCGGTGTGCGTTACAGCGTTTCCGCTTTTTTGTGTCGATATATACACACACACACACGCACGCACTCACTCACGCATGCATATACATCAGACTACAGATTAAAAAATTATAGATTACCTCAATCAGATTAAAACAACCCATCACAAGTCCAAGTCCAATGCACGAAAAACAAAATCTATTGACTTTTTCTGATAATATTTTAGGATCTGAATCTGACATCGACTGAAAAGGAAAAAAAACGGAAGTATGTTTGGCTTTACTTAATATTATTTATTCACATATAGGATTTAGACACAGTCATCATCAACCTCATCAGGTTATTTTTGTCTCCACTGCAGGAGCACAGCCCTCTCTCATCTGCCGGACAGACGGAGGATTTGGCCTACACTCCCCGCGCTGGCCAGATGGGTTGGGGAGGCCTGATTGATGTTTTATAATGTAGACACAGTATTTGGTAGAAAATACTACAAATACTAAGTATTGCCTATAACATTACAGCTGAGCGGCCGTGGTCACAGATCCCACGTACCCCCTGATGTTATAATCATCATTCATTTCATTACACATCTGCCCGACGACGCCTTTATGACGACGTCTGTAAAAAAGTTAACGTCGATCTGAATTCTAAAACAATGTCGTTAAAAACAATATCAAAATAGTAATCCTAGTTTGGGGTCTGAAGTTAGATGTGTCTGAGTACCCGCAATTTCTTCGCTTTATGTATTTTATATATTATATACAGGATGTTACTTTGCATTCTTGCCATATTTATAGAGGTAACTATATTACTGATACTAAACACAAATCAATAAAAAAAATCATGACGTAATTTTTTTTTTTTTGGTTTGGATTATTTTATTTTATCGACAATCTGTTAAGCACACCACTAATTATCGTAATGCATGCACATCACTTTTATCATTCGTAAGATCACGACATGACATAGACTCTTTATGCTAATCTTGTCTCTTTATTCAATGATATTATTTGATTGTCAACTGCTGTCATTATTCTCAAAAATATTGTTGTAAAAATGACTGAAGCGTATTCAAATATTTAATTAGTAGAAATGGTGCGCTTGGACGCAATAAGTGGTAACAGTTTGCGACAAGCCGTAGAAATGTTTGTGGAAATGTTTCCTAACCAACCGAGGCCGACCCGTCAGGTGATGCTTGCAGAGACTTAGAGAGCATGTCACGCAGAGACTTAGAGACCATCGCCGGTTCCACGCTCAAGCTCGAGGCAGCGTAGGACTCTCAGTCGAATTGCAAGAGTCAATTCTCGAGTACCTTGAAAGAGAGCCCCGTGCCAGTACCCGGGAAGCAGGCCGTTACTTCGGTGTGAGCCACGAGACAGTGTGGAAACTTTTGAAAAGTGAATAACAACGTCCGTTTCACTTTCGGAAAGTCCAAGATCTGCTCCCTCAAGATAACGCCTCACGGAGTACATTTTGTCGCTGGCTACTGGACAACCGACATGTCAACATCTTGTGGACTGACGAAAGCCGGTTTACGAGAGTTGGAATTTTTAATATCCATAATGAGCACTGGTGGACTCATCGTGATCACAATCCTCGAAAAATTAATCGAGACTCGTTTCAACACCGCTTTAGTCTCAATCGACGGGAATTTACTGGGCTCTTATTTCATCCACCACGGTTTCCGGACTATTCCTCCGATGGACTATTATTTTTGGAGTGACGTGAAACGCTTGGTATACTCAGAGTAGATAGACAGTGTAAATGTGTTACGCGAAAGGTTTGTTCCAGCGTTCGAAACAGTGAAACAAAACGTTTATGTGTTGCGAAAACTAAAGCGAAATTCGCTTCGCCGTGCTAGACTGTGCCTTCATCAAAACGGAGGACATTTTGAACAATTGCTTCTCAGCACGTATATTTTGTAAGTAGGAACTTGTAAATAACCAATTAATTGTACATTTACAAATTAAAAATTATAATTTTTAAATCTTATTAGATGATTTTAGCTTTTTAACTAGGTACGCCAAAAATACCTAATTTATTACTTTGCAAAGAAATGGACAACAATGTAATGATATTAAATTAGGCATTGTTGGCGGTAAAGTAGGAAGGAAAATCTGAAATCAATTCATTTACACGCCAGGCCTGGCCACGCCCACATTGGTTTATTCCTATTGCGCCTGTTGAACGTGCGAGAAAAAATTGGTTTATTCCTATGTGTACTGCAAAACAAAGTTTACTAAAAACTTAGGGTGCTTTATTTATGAGAGTCTCTAGTTTATCTAAAATAATAGGTAATGTTCTCTACTATTAGCTCTGTGAATATGGCAAGAATGCAAAGTAGCACCGTGTATATAGAGAACTATTACTATACCACGTTTTATGAAAATTTGTACAGCCGTCATGGCGTAGTTGAGCAACGAACGAACGAACGAGCGTACGAACAAACATAATTTCCCATAATTTTAAATCTAGGAGATATAGTATAACTTTAAATCTAAGAGAAATACTTTTGTCATAATTACTTTTTATGTGAACTTACACCAAATAAATCCCCAAAAAAGACAATGAACAATGGCATGGTGAAACCGAGTACGACGGAACAGAGACTGCCCACAGTTAAGGCCTTCCATTCAGGGCGATTGAGCTTTATAACGCTGCAGAAGGAGAGAGGTGGCAGTTCAGTCTTTTCCCCCGATTCCTAAAACATATAATAAAAAATATTAAATAATTTTAAATTACTAACTTCGATTAATATTAGTCATTAAGTACTATGTATGTATATCCTTACTACTAAGTCAGCAAAGTGTACGTCGTCATACAATATGTCTGGGTTCTATCAATTAAAAGTTTATTTTAGTTTTATTTAATATCTCGTAAAATATCTTTTCCTGAAAACATAACTTTCCCATTAAGTCAGGGAAATTTAAACAACATTTCGGCTTAAACTGGTCCAGTAGTTTTTGAGTTATTCGGCGGACAGACGGATAAATACACAGAACCCAACAGCTATTAACTTCAATTTATGTACAAGAACACATTGTTCTTACCGAGAGAGTCTCTTCATGTTCGCCTTTAGATAGTTTAGATATTTTAGAAACTTTGGAAATTACAGATTCGTCTCGAAGAGGTTCGGAGTTTTCAGCTAGAATAAAACATAAGTATAAACGTTCAAAACATATGAAAACAAAATGAAACGTCAAACTCCGTTACAACGTGTACGGGAAATAAAAATCCCTCAACAAGAAATTAGTGAAAAGCACTATTAGAATCTCCCCACACTTAGATCGAATCACAACAAAGCAAAAACGCCTTTATCTGAACGAAAGTAATGCGTGGGTCAAGCTGAAGAGGTACGAACGACGACGTTGTTAAAACCTTTATTCCATTCAGATAATGCCTTTCCTTAAGTTATTTTCGATAAGTGTGAGATACGCAAAAAAAATATTCCATATCTATGGGCGGATTTCCTCGCTCGAGCCACCCCCCACCCCTTCCCGCCCCTGCCCACCAGCACTCTAAATACGCGTGCGGAAAAGTACTTAAATAGTCAAAAACATACGTAAAGATCGAGACATTACGCTGTGAGTAGATTAAAAGATATTATTTTTCAAAATACCCGAAAGAAATTTGCATATTATCATAACTCACTGATCAAGTTAGCATTGTCTAATGGGGCTCTATCGAATATTATGTAAAAGCGTCAGCAGATGCTTGAACATTTGCCAACAGAATCCTAAACGCAACCCTCCGTAAAATAAACGTATGTTTGCCAAATGCAAATGCAGGCCACAAAAATAATTAGAATTAGAGAATTACTGGACTCGATTCTGAAGGCACAATGTTAAAATTTGACAGCACTAAAACTGTTGCTATCCTTGTCACACAGTATTATAAAGATAAAGACGAAACCAATTTTAGCGCAGTCAAATTTAAAATGTGTGCCTTCAGAATCGCGCCCACTTTGACCTTAAAACTACTTAAGTACCTTCTTCATCTTCTTGACTCTCTGGCTCCTGCAATGTTAACATGATATAGTAATGTCCCTTCAACTTCATGAGGTCGTCGTGGCAGCCCGTCTCGATCACCTCGCCGTCTTTCAGCACGTATATAAGGTCCACATTTCGTATAGTGGACAGACGGTGGGCCACGATTAGTGTCGTGCGTCCTTGCGCGGCCTGCAGATTAGGCAGAACTTTAGGAACATTCTAAATGCTCTAGTAATTCAATAGGTTAAAAGTCAGCAAGGTCTACGTCGTACACTAGATGCGGCCTCCGTCAATTAAAATTATATTTAGTTTCAATTTAATATCACTGAAGATAATTAATTTGTAATCTGAATTTTTTCCATTATTGCTAGGCCATTTTAAATAAGTACCTTTTTACAAATTTCAGCTCAAGCCCAGTAGCATTCGAGTTCTCCAGTGGAGAAACAGTTTCAGTTTTCCTTTAATGTATCTTGGAGAATATTTTTTTCTGAAATCTATGTGTATTTCAGCTCAATAGTTTTCGAGTTATCCGCCAGATGGGCATAAAGATTCGGTATAAGGGTATCCGTCTGCGATAGCAGTCCCAAGTAATATCACCTCAGTTTTCAAATTCTTTCAGTTTATCGTCGGTCCTTGCCACTTCAGCGCACACAAGTTCTCTGGCGGATCACCTCATTTCGGATCCTGTGTCTTAGAGGAACTCCGACCATAGCTTTTTCTATAGCCCGTCGAGCGTCACTATCCAGGTAAATATTCGAGGGTTGCAACCACAGATGATTTAATACTTACGTTCGTAACAGATACACAACTTCCTGGTAAAACGAAAACACCTACGCTTTTCATCATCTAGTCCTTCCCACAATACACGCAAAAATGTTTCCAAGGCGCTCGACTTAGGGTTGTTATTACTCCGTACAGCACTCGACGGGCAAGGCTCTTTGATAGTACCGATAATACATGCAAAAATGTGCCTAACGCGCTCGACTTAGCGTTTGTTGTTACTCCGTACAGCGCGTACCGTACGTACAGTACGGCGTAGCGGCGATTGATGTGCCGGCAGAGCGCGAAAATGTGTCTCAAGCGCTCGTCTTACCGTTTGTTTACTAGTCCGTACAGAGGGCTATTTGTACGCGTTTGATGGTGCCGACAGTTCCCGAAAATATGTCGTAAGGCGCTCGGGCGGGTCAAGTGAGCCGTCGACGGCGCGTGAAAGAGCAGGTATTTATCGCGATAGGGTCGTACCAGTGACGAGGGCCTGGTTTCAACCGCCGCCATTACATAACATTAACCCTAAAAGTTGTGAAAAATATTGCATATACCTATTAATTAAACTTTTCACCTACGCAGCATTTTTGAAGCTAGAACTAGAATTTTTGGCGGTTGAAATGCTCGAATACTTACCCGTCCACGTTTCGGCGCCGTAAGTTATTACGGGTACCACTCACTAATTGAAGACTTTTGTTTTCAGGCACTGTGGTATTTGCGACGAGAAAACATGAATTATAATAATAGTTAGATTAGAATAGTACATAAAACATTACTATATCAAGCGCCTGTTGCACTAGAGCCTCGGAGGTGGAGTCGAGAGCGCTGGTCGCCTCGTCTAGCAGCAGTAGGCGCGGGTTGCGCACGAGCGCGCGCGCGATCGCCACGCGCTGCTTCTGCCCGCCCGACAGCGAGGCGCCACACTCGCCCACCACCGTGTTGTAACCCTGCAACAACCGACAGGGGTCGTATTCCTATTGCAATGGTAACACTCAACTTTGTACAATTTGGTCCCAGTCTGGATGTTATGTTTGTGAAATGTCCTATCCTAGAAAATAGGGTCTGCGCGGGCGCAGAGGGGGATCGCCGGCGCGAGCGCATCGGAATGAGACGGCGACCCACTGCACTATATCCGCCATTACGACAATATAATTTTTTATGTATAATTATTCTGTAGACTTTGGAATATACACCACAACAATTTCCTAATGACGACAAAAAATAATGACGTATAACGTGATAACAGGAGAAGATCCGAGTTTGGGACCTAATGTTGTCCCGTAGACCGGTTACTCTCTCCACGTAGTCAAATGACTCCTATTACGAATGTTTAACTTGCGCTATGATAGAGACCAGCCGGTCAGCTGCGATGGACAATAGACCTAGTTGCACCACACCCTCCCTTGTATCGCTCTTATAGTGCTCACATTTTATAACCTTACTAATGGTGCTAAGGATGGCTACTATAGAGCTTTTATACCACCTTCGATTACCACCCTTCTAGCGCTTTGCATAGCCACTGCAGAATCTAAGGTGCTGTAAGAATGATCCTCTTTAGATGATATAGTAAGGGGTATAACCCAATATAGCGCTAGTTGTTAGAGCTGATAAAGAACTTATAACACCTTTTCAGCTCTTATCGTGCTACTTTCTTACGGCTACGTTCTTCAGGTCGTCCCTGCGCACAAGATGTAAGATCCCATCTTATTCCAAAGGTACCTACATAATCAGAAACAGAATTGGCTTCTTGGCCTGAATATTTGTAACTGAACCTTTGGTAATGTGGTGATGAACTGGTGCGCGTTGGCCTGGCGGGCCGCCGCCTCTATGTCGTCATCGGAGGCGTCCTCGCGGCCGTAGCGGATGTTCTCGCGCACCGTCGTGTTGAACAGCACGGGCTCCTGCCCCACCAGCCCCACTTGTGCACGCAGCCAGCGCACAGACAGCTCCCGGACGTCGTACCCGTCGACAGCTACCTGAACATCGGAAATCTGACCGTTTCAATACAAATTCAGAAATGTGTCAATCACACAAATATTCCTACCGCTCGCTCCCCTTCCTACTCCCGCTCCCGCTCCCACTCCTGATACATGACAATATAAAAACAAACCTCAGGCGAGTGAAGTGTTAATTTTCATAGCGCAATTTTATTCGCCAATCAGACTGGCTTAAAATTATACCTGCATCTCCTTAAAAATTATGTATGATTTGGAAATTATACCAATTCACCAAAACTCGAAACGAATGTCCTTTACACAATTTGCCTAGCCAAACGAATTGCGGTTTACTCAAGAGCTTCAGTGGATAGGATAGTTAATTTGTGCACAAATTATTAGTTACGTTGCCGTCAATGACGTCATAGTTTCTTGATATGAGCTGAATGACGGTGGACTTGCCGCAGCCTGAGTGTCCCACCAGCGCCACCGACTGCCCGCGCTTCACGCTCAGGGTTAGGCCTTTCAGCACCTATTTAAGAAAAAACGAAGGATAATTAAAATGTTATTTATTTGGCTTCATGCAACTCGCAAAGCTTAGATTCTAAATAAAGGGCTGGCTGCACCCTCTATGGGCGCCAGTGTGACACGGCTGCTGCTGTATGAAGATTGAACAATGTGCAACAGTCATCAATCATCATATTGACTGTTGATGTCCACTGCTGGACCTTTGTTAATAAATGATTATTCTATTCTATTCTGTTCTGTTTGATGTTCTGTACTGTTCTACTCTATTCTAGGTCACCACACTCTCCTTGTCACAATTTATCGTCTACATCTACATAATACTTACATTAATTTCAGGCCTCGACGGATAATGGAATACAACGTTTTTGAGCTCTACATTTCCCTGAAGGGTGTCGAGTTCGATTCCATGGTCGAGCAACACATTGATCTTAGGAACAGAATCGAGAAGTTTAAAGATATGTGCGCCTGCGCCTCGGGCCGACCCAAACGCCCCGACGAGGGAGCCCACCATGCCAAGGTTGCCCATGCCGGTCATTACACCAAAGAATACCTGGAACAATGCAGATTCCGGATCTGAATTTGACCTACTATGTAATTTTATCAAGAAAAAAAGGCCTATGTCCAGTAGTGGACTCCTAAGGGTTGATATGATGATGATAACAAGAACAACAGACCGATGAAATAAGAAAAATTAGAAATATTCACTCTAAAATTATTTCAATGAATAATATTAACAAAGAATGAATATAATATATGTATGAATGTCATTTAGATATTAGGTAATAAGTAGATTAAAATAAAAATAAAATCACTTACTGCAAACATAACATCGGCATTGTAGTTTTCAGGGTCATGTATAATAAGATAAATTCCGCAATAGAAAGCTAGTGCGTAAGAGCAAAATAAACATAAGAACAGGAGGCCCAGCGACAGTCCAGTACAGAATTCTGTAAAGAAAATACCGTGATTAGCCGACTACTTGCTGCTAATGAAACTGGAAAGTGTTTTTAGGTAGATTTATTTATTAACATGCCAGGTAATAAATTCAAAACCAATAATTATTAGTTTTAAATGTATACTTTACCTGGCATACTTTCCACGTGTATTCGTGATTTCTGAAAAAACTTAAATAAATATTCATCATCAGGTTATTTTTGTCTCCACTGCAGGAGCACAACCCTCTACTTAAAGACTTTTTTAAGATTAAGAAATCGCGATTAATTTTTATTTACATCTTCCTCATTTGTCCGTTCCCGTGACCTTATTTCCAAAGTTAGATAACGTCCTTAGGACCGACCATACAAAGATTTGGAAATCGATTACGATATTCTGTAACTTAGTCGATACCTAAAACCAATAATAAAAGACAAAAAGAATGTACCAGACACCTTTCCTGATGCAAATCTTTCTGACGCATGTGAGGGGTTCGCGATATCTCTCGATCTCCTTCTGCTGGCCATTAAACGTGTACACGGTGCGGATAGAACTGAACACCTCCTCGGCCACTGCGCTCGCACGACTGCTCTCTGCTGTTTCTTTTTTAGTCAAACGTTGGGCTAACTGTAATTAAACCAAGGAACCGGTTAACAGTAATCATTTTTACTAATTTAGGGTTAACCGGAAGTGGTTGGATGGTGAGGGTGGAGGAACGGGTGAGCAACACTTGGGGAAGGTCAGTGCCGTAACTAGGGCGGTGCCAGCAGTGCCTAGGCACAGGGCGCAGACCTTGGAGGGGCGCGAAAACGAACTGGTTTGGCATTTTTCAGGGGCGCAGTTATTAAAGGCTAGTTACAGCACTCGGGAAGGCATATGTCCTAGTAGTGGGAGCGATAGGTTGATGATGATCCGTTATTAGAATTAATTCAGTCTGGTCACGTACCTTACTAGTTATTCCGACGAGCAAAAAGGAAAGTGGCGCCGAAGTGAGGCAGAGCAGGGCTAGTTTCCAGCCCTTGTACATGGCCATCGTGATGCAGCCGATAGCGATGGTCACGTTGTACACCAGCGCCGATAGCTTGTCGCCGATGCCCTCTTCCAATTTTATCACATCACTGTTGAATGTGGTATTGTCGACATTTTTAGGTCGTGATCATTATCAAATCAACAGCCTATTAATATATCCCTACTGTTGGGGCACAGGTTTACTTGCTCAACACGGGCGTACAAGCCGTATGCCACCACGCTGGACCAAAGCGTGTTGAAAGACTGCACACGCGCCTTAAATAAGTTCTTTGGCGTATGCAGGTTTCCTTAAGAAGTTTTCCTTCACCTTCAGCAACACTGCACTGCATTGTAACACCAATAGCCTATAAATAGACCATCTTGCCTTATTCAAAATGATCGGAGGTTTTTGCCCTAATCACCATAAGCGCTGGGCGGGCAGGCAGGTTGGTGATCGTAGTATACGGAGTTTAGCGCACAGACGACGCCTGTCCTGTGATCCATGGAAAACTGGTATTCGGATCCGGATACCACACGGAGATCATATTGCAACATATAAGTAGGGTATATTCGGGTACCTAACATAGCGAAAGGCAAATCTGCTGACAAAGGACTACCAACATTGCGAAACTTTTGGAAATAATAAGAGTTTTGCTAGATAACATTTGTTTTCAATACGACCTTTTGGCCTCATAAAAGCTCGATTTTTTGGTGTCTTTAACGAATGATCCATTAATTAATGTATAATTTGGCATAGCGCCCGTAAAACAATACAAGAGTAGGTATGGGTCTGTGGTATGGGTAAAATTAAAGGTTATACTCACTCAGCCATTTTTGAAGCAAAATCTTTCGTTTGATTTAGATCATAGTAATCGAAGTCCTGATGCAGTGCCGCCTTTAAATACGCTTTCCTCAGTCTGAACACCTGAAGTTCATCGCAATTCATTAATGATTATCATATAGGTGCTTAATTAAATCTATAATGCGGTTATAATATCTACCTGGAATTCGAACTGACTGCAAACTGCTACACTAAAGTTGACGGGGATCCAAGACTATTATATTTCGACATAAGTAATCATTACTTTTAAGTAAGTATAATAATAATCAATAGAGACCAGCTCAAATAAAAAGTCAGCAAAGTGTGCGCCTTACACAATGTGCTGGATTCTAAGTATTTATTTTGTAAGTTTTCCTGGTGTAGGTATCTCGGAAAACACATTTTCTGAAATTTTCACAAGTCTCCCAAAAATACCGAATAATTTGACTTAGGTATTTCGTTCAGTCTTAATCTGTCCAATATAGGTATTTATAGTAATCTGTCGGACTTTCCGTTTTGACGAAACCCTAAAAAGCTTAGTTTCTCGTAAAATTATCACTGAGCGTCAATAGCGTTATAAACTGAAATATTTAAGTAGGTAATTCAAAGTTAACACCTGATTTATTGCAGATAGATTCATAAATGCTGATCCCAAATATCCTCCGGTGAACAAAACGACGCCAATGCACGAGTAAATTAAACTAAATTCGTGCATAGTGGTCAGAAACTCGTCGCTTTCGCCTTTCCCTTCCTTCACAGACTTGTCGTAGTTCACCATGCTATGAAAAGCGTTCGCAACTAGTGTTATGGCGTAAGGGACGAACAAACCCGCGATAAACGACGCCAGCAAAGCAATAGATATCATTAATTTGTCACATTTAGTTGCAAATCTGTACTGAAAAAGAAAATGTTTGTTTGTAAGAACTAGAAAGAGGTGTAAGGGGGTACACACCAATATCGACCTCATCTATTAACCTCTTCTGCACCGACCGGTAGCCGTCAGTATCGACGGTACAATAACTGTGTAGCAACAACTACCTAGCAATAGCGTTAGACGCTAAAAACCAGTGACCAGCCGCAGCATGCAAGATGTGGCATTGCAGTATTAGCCACATCTGCTCTGCTCATTGGATTTTATATAAACTTTCTTTATATAAATGTAAAATTAGATTACCAATGTAAAATAAGATATATTTTTAATTTCCTCTTTTTCCGCGCTTTCCTTTTTGTCCTTACTAGTAGAGTCATCAGGTTTGCTGAAAATTAAACATACAAGTTACAGTCAATACGTAAGAATATCTTAGTCGAAATAATGATCTGGTTTGCTGTGAAATACACGGCTCCCTGTCCGCTACAACTGCACTCGAAGGTGAGTGGTATGAAACCCATGTCATCCCATGTGTTCCGTTGTGGTACTGGTATTCGTGTAGCTGTGGCAACCCATGGCTACACGAAGTCGGGTCTCGTTACCGACTGGTCTACATATTCTGGAGAGCAGTCGTGCGAGCGCAGTGGCCGAGGTGTTCATCTCTAAAATAAAACACCGGAAATTTTAAATAAACAAGTCTCGAAAATAATATAATTACCTGCTTTCGATAGATGTCAGACGTCTACTTCGGCGGAACATAACTTGATTATTATCATATTTTCAAAGGGTTTATAAATACTAATTCATCATTTTGTACCCACATAAATATTCCAAAACACTTTGACTTACATATCAAAATCTGTCGTTATGTGACAGTCAGTATACATAAAATAAATACCTCACTCTTGGCATACTCTTTTGAATATTTCGTGACTTTACACTTACAGACTTTTTTAACCGCCTACGACGACGCCTACGTACTCCATAGAATCTAATAAATAAAAACGTAAACTTCGCGTGTACAGAAGATATGGAACATATTTGCAAAAAAAATAGGAGGTCCAAGGATGAGTGACAGAACATATTTCGATCATTTTTCGAATTTTTGTCTGTTTGTTTGTGCACGCATCACTTTAAAACTACTGAACCGATTCTGATGTACTTTTCAGAGAAACATAGTGCTTATTTCGGTGTAACATATAGGCTTTATTTCATTGCAATCGGTCCAGTCAATGATAAATTATGCGAATTTATAGTTTTCTAAAACTCGCATACACTGCATTAGTACCAACAGAAGTGTAGGGTGTAAATGCTCGACGTAATTTGTGAGCGGAAGCGGGTATTTATTTCATCGTAATAAATACCCGCTCAATCAATCAAAAGTTTTGCGAATTTATAGGGAAGGGTTGAGGGCAGGGTTAAGGGGGGTAGATGCGGGAGTTGGATCTGGAGCTGGAGGTGGAGGTGGATCTGGATCTGGAGCTAGATCTGGAGCTGGATCTGGACCTGGAGCTGTACCTGGAGCTGGACCTGGTGCTGGATCCGGATCCGTCCCTGGCCCTGGACCTGAACATGGAGCGGGATTGAGAGTGAGATTGAGAATCTGAGTGGAAGTGGGAATGGGAGCGGATCCTGTAGTCCACGCGAGCAGAGCCGCGGGCACAGCTAATCTAATAAATAAAAACGTAAACATCGCGTGTCTGTCTGTACATTGCATAAAATAATATTGGGGGGTCTAAGCATAAGTAATAGATTCAAGAGACACATTTCAATCATTCTTGACTGTTTGTGCACGCATCACTTAAAAACTACTTAATCGACTTTTCACAGAAACATAGGGCTTAAGTCGGAGTAATACATGGGTGTTATTTCATTGCAATCAGTTAACTCAATCAAAGTTATGGACATTTTCAGTTTTCAAATACATTAGTATGTAAGGTTAGTATGCAATACGCGTATACAAAGAAGTAGGTATAATTTTAATGTTCCGTACTCTGGGGCGGGGCGGGGGCGGGAGCAGGAGCGAGAGCGGGAGTGGGAGCGGAAGTGAGAAGGGGTGCGGTTTCTGTAGTCCACGCGAGCGGAGCTGCGGGCACAGCTAGTATTTAATAATACGGTAGCGCCATAAATCTGTGCACTAAGTTAAAAGTTTACTATGTCCAATATTATTTTAAAGAAAAATAAAAGAACAACAACCGCTCCACGTCAATCAATGCAGTCAGTATTTATGATTAATCAAATTTTTACCATAGAATACTTAATAATACTACGTACTTTTACTGTTAAGTATTACCTAGACTTGTTTGCATTTGGCTTGCAAACTATTATCATTTTCAACGTCTAAAAACTCACGCTTACTAACTATATTATTAGCTATGTAACTTCGCTAACCATTGGTTTACAGAATACAAGGAAATTACATAATAAGTAAATAATATATTCTAAACCACTAAGCGCCACAGTGGAGAATCATCTGCCTTCAATCAAATAAGGTTATAGCTATGTAACTTTGTTCTTTGCAATTTTAATTGAGATCGATAATGGATAATATAATCGCCTATTAATAATAATCAATAGGCGAGGTATAGTATTAGATTTTCTACTGTCGTTTTGCGAGCTCGCCACGTGGTTTTTGTGTCTACGAACGTGTATAAAAGATCGAAAGAACGATGCACCATGTTGAATCTCCCGCTCTAAAAACTCGGTTGTCTATGGGCAGTCACCAATCACATATCAGACCAAACCAGACTGCGAAAATTCGTGCAAACATGGTTTATTTTAGTGTATTTCTGGGCGTACATAAAAGCAGACCTCAAAGTAGGCCCCCTGTATCATCCATGTACATCGATTTGTCCATGTATCGTCGCAGGTCTAATAGCACCGGTTTTATACGAGTACAATACCAACAGGTACAAGTGTATTTAACTTCTTTTGACTTCACAATAAAGATATAATTTGATTAAAATAAAGATTGTCTACATTTACAATGTGACATGTATCTCATTTGTTAAACATTGCTAAATTATTACAGACTGTTTTACCATTGCTTACAGATTAATTTAGACTGACAGACGTAGCTCTATAAACTTGATAACAAGTTGATAAAACACTCAAACGAGTTTGATATTGAGTTTATTTTTATTCTACTTGTTTCACAATATTTTAAAGTAGATTGCGAGTATTTTTGCAAAATGGTTGTTGCAAAAAAATACGTTGTTAAAAATCCTTTTGTTGGAGAACCAAAGAAAAGCGACTTTATAATAGAAGAAGAAGAATTGCCTGCTTTACAGGATGGTGGTAAGTTAATCAACAGTTAGCATGAAAATGCACTAAATATTAGGTTTTTTTCTGTCCCTGTACTATGGGAATGAGACTAGAAAAGAAAAGAATAGTTCAAAACAAAAAACCCAATCCAAACAGCAAGACTCACATAGAGAATCTAACTGCGTTTGAAGTAAACTCGAACACTAGGCCAACGAAGTTTTCTCGAATCTACTTATTATTTGACCGACTGATATCCATCATACCAACGCACAGTTCCAGACACTTGACACCAAAGACGAAGAAAAGTTTATTCACGCGTCAGGTATTAATTACATACATAATGCTCACGCCTTGGTCCTAGAGGCAGAGACGATGTATCGTCACTTTGTGCAATCCAATATCGCAAAAGTATTAATTACCTAGTTGATTTTTTTTCCCGTGCGTGCACACGGGAAAAAAATGCATAGCACGAACTGTGGACCCGCGAAGCAGGGTAAACCCATAGGAATGGTATTTTAAAGAATACTTTCTCAGTGGTTGTCTGGGTATGTCAGTTGATTTCTAGACCAAGCGGTTACCACTGAGAATACTACCAATGTTAAAAATATTTATTACCTACTTATTCAGCTTATTCTAGAATATATGTTAAACTGTGTAAATCTTTATTGTTACATATTCTTGTAAAGGCACAATTATCCACTTACAGTAGCTGTGTTAGAATAGTGCCTAATTTTTAGAGCCCTTTCAAAATATATAAACTAAGTCACCTTGTCATAAAGATTTTGTCTCATTTTACAGAATTCCTGGCTGAAGCGGAATACATTAGTGTTGATCCATACCAACGGATGAAACTCGGTAACCAATACCCATGTGATATGATTGGAGGTCAAATTGCCAAGTTAGTGTTTTTCAGACGTTTATGACCTTACAAAATGATGTAATAAGTTACAGAGTTATCTAATGTCGATTACTGAATAACTTTAGTTCCACAACTTTTAGAAAATACGAAATGATTTCACCTTTCCACATGGTTCACTTTACATGGCAAGTTAAAAAAAACTATGACTATTCTTAGTCCAAGGTTAATATTATTTGCCCTTTAATATTTAGAAACACTCGTCAGTATCCGATACTGAATGCCTCTCTAATGATTGGTATCACTTAAGTATTACATCCCGTAAAATCCAACGACTTAATTTCATTTTACGTGTTGACAGAGTTGTAGAGAGCAGAAATTCGGAGTATCCAGTAGGATCGCGGATTATGGGCCACCTGGGTTGGCGCACGCATACGGTTGTAAACCTAGAGAACGCCAAGCTTTGTCCTCAAAAGCCTTATCTGTATGCCTTACCCGACTTTGGAGACTTGCCCATTTCCTTGGGGCTCGGCGTGTGTGGAAGAGTAGGGTAAGATAAAAAAATATACAATTTTACCACAAAAATACCCTTTAAAGTTTTTGTAACTTAATTAAAAATTAAGCTACAAATCGTATACTTGTCTAACAATTCATAAATATATAAGCTACCAAGCGACAAACTTGTACGTCTGTCCCCGGAAATCGCACCTACGATTGGCGTTTGATAACACGGAATCCTCATTTTAAATTAGCAAGTTTACGTAACGTCGTTGAGGCGTTATGGTATTGTACAGTACTAGTTGTGCCAGCGACTTCAACTGGAAATGTTCTAAACAAACAAAAATATAGTAGGTAGTAAAGAACTATAACCGAAGATGTCTCCCCCTTCGTGTATATCTTTCTGATAATAATTCCATCTGAATTGGATCTATAGTTTTTACGTGATATGTGCAAAAATAGACAAATTAACATACTTAATTTTGTTTATACTTGTAGGAACAGTGCCTATTTTGGATTTACCCAAATCTGCCTTCCGCAGCCTGGGGAGACGGTGGTAGTAACAGGGGCGGCGGGAGCAGTCGGGTCTCACGTCGGACAAATTGCAAAGATACTGGGTAATAAATGTAGTCTTTACACAATAATTAACAGTCACAACTCTTCACCTGTATAATAAACACAGTTGCGTAAAGATATACGAAGTTATTTAAGGGTATACATAGAGTATCGGAAAACAAACGTCAAATAAGCTGGAAAAAAAAAACTTTTTTTAAAATTTTGAGGAAATTCGATTTTTATAATCAACATGTTCTTGTCGCTTTGTCAAGAGCAAAGCAAAAATACAGTGGGCAAATTGGTCCCAGCACCGCCAGCCACTTGAAATCTGTTACTGAATATCACAATGTATCCCAGAGGGATCGAGTCACATACATCGAAATTATATTTATAATAATTAATAACATAGAATTCATAACTTAGTGGATTCGAGAGCAACGCGATAAAATAGTATTTATCAATAATCAAATAATACAACCCGGACCGACACGGTTTGTGATGTGACGGTGCGGTGATTCCAATGCCTCTGCCCATCCTTCACGTCATGACAGTTACGGTAGCGAAAAAAATACTGCCTGCGCCTGTACTCGCCCGCAGTCAATTTAGTTTATCGTTGTAAACTGCGTGTCTTTTGTTTTACTTTATCTCTTTGACAACCTATTGCTTCCGACATTGGATACGTATAATCATGAGGTTTTTTTTCGCGACTATCAATGAAGGATAAACTTTTTACGTTCATGACAATCTGATTGTTATTAATATTGGTTATTCAGTTCCTAGAGTGCCCTCAATTGTCGCGGTAGTGGGACCAACTCCCACACATTTATGCTCACTATCTTATGTGCAAAACACAAGTTGCTTCTTTTTAGCTACATGTATTTGAGGTTCTCAGTTCCGATACTTTTTAATATCTTTATGTATGTATGTAAACGCTTTATTGTACCAAAATTAACAACAAAAATAAATAAAAGAATAAAGAATCTTTTATCATCCTGTCAACACTATCCAGGGCACTAAACATACTTCATGCAGGATTAATGGCCAAAATTACCCCGATTGGCACATATGCTCCAACTTAGGCCTCATCGTCACTTACCATCAGGTGTGATTCAGGTCAAGCGTAAACCCATCAGGTATAAAAATATTCTTAATTTTAAACAACACTCATTTCAGGATGTCGAGTCATTGGCTTTGCGGGTACCGACGAGAAATGTGAATGGCTGGTAAAAGAACTTGGATTCGATTTTGCTGGCAACTATAAAACTGTTGATATTGCTAAATATCTCAAAGAAAATGCTCCTAATGGCGTGGATTGCTACTTTGATAATGTAGGCGGCGAAATAAGCAGTACAATAATATCGCAAATGAACCAATTCGGGAGAGTTTCAGTTTGCGGGGCAATTTCTAGTTACAACGAAACAGCGCCTGAAAAGCGAAAAGGTAAACTTTGGTTTGGTCTCATGAAAGATTTATTATTTATTTTATTTACTCGTTCTGAAACCTACAGCTAGTAAATAATATATAATATAATATATAACTAGATAGTCTCACTCGATACACAACAACATTTATGATAAAATAACAATCTTATTTATTCTTTTGACAACAATCCTATTTATTTTTATGACGACCTCGTGGCGGAACGGGTAGCTGTCGGACTGCCACGCCGGAGGTTGCGGGTTCGAATCCCGCTAGGGGCAAATATTCGTATGATGAATATGAATGTTTGTGCCCAAGTCTTGGATGTCTATATATTTATTTAGTATGTCTATCCGTTATCTAGTAACCAAACCACAGGCTCTGCCTAGTTTGATACTGGATAATTGGTGTAAATGTCTTGAAATTTTTTTTTTTTCAGCGACACTGATTCAACCCTTCATTGTTGGCAAACAACTAAAAATTGAAGGGTTTTTAGTAAACCGATTTGCCGATCGTTCTATGGAAGGAATACAACAAAACTTGAAATGGGTAAAGGAAAAAAAGCTCAAATATCGAGAACAAATGTTTGACGGATTTGATGCTGCAGCTGATGCTTTTATAGGGCTATTTAATGGAGCTAACACTGGAAAGGCTCTTGTAAAAGTGAAATAGTTCACTCAACATAATTTTTGTTTTATTGAAATCAATGTCAGATTATAAATCATTAAAATCTCTTTAAAAATTAAACTTATTATTACAACAGCACTTACTTCAAAATCACCATATAGAACATTCACCATTCATCACCGACGCCTCCGCCGTTTAAGCGGTTGAACCTCCACTGGTAATTCTTTGGTAGAACTCTGAGCATATTTGTTTATAAAAAGTTCTTCATAGATCAAGCTATTAGCATCAGGACTTAAAAATTTTGAAATTTCATTGAAGAGATGTCTTTTATATGATTCTTCACTTTCTGATGTTTGTGTAAACACAGTCTTTTTATCACATGAAGATGTAACAAGTGAATGTTTTAAGTCAACTATTTTTTGAGAGTTTTGATCTATTTTGCTTAGCAGAATATCTTCCATTCGCCTCATTCTAGCCTCAATGGAAGCCATATTGTACTCGCCTGCACTAGGCAAACTAGGCTCCTTTGAAAGGTAAGATGTTACATTTTCTATATTAACATTATTCATATCGCTTCGTTTAGTAGCTTTATTTTCATTTAATGTGTCTCTGGTCTCCTTCTTAACAGTTTTGGTATTTATCTCTGATCTAGTAACAATATTCTGGTCTTGTGCAATGTGTTTGTTTAATGTATTCTCGTCAATTTTACTTTTCAAGTTCTTACATTCATTAAGAGTTTTAGGTGTTTTATCAATTACCCTGTCTTGTTCTTCTAATTCATCAAGGCAAAATTCTATCATGTCTCTCAGTTTTAATTTATTAAAATTTCTTTTTTCTTCAATAGCAGCAACTCTTTCTGGTGGTATCTTATTTTTCACTAACATAGCCATTGTGTCACAGCTTGATTTGTTACTTTTGCCACTTTGAGGTTTTAGGAGTGATGTCACACTCTTAACAGCAGCCCTGGACTTGTTTGTGACCATAGGGTTGGAATCCATTTGATGTATATAATTTGTAGGCAAAATATTTGATTGGACTGGTTGTGCATTTGCATTCAAATCTGATTTATCGAGAAATTCAAATTCAACATTAACTTCTTGTATTGAAGGTTTATTGTCTTCTTGGAATATGGGTTTTATATCACATTCTTGTAATGATTGTGTTTCAACTTCTTTTTTCTTATTACTTGCACGGAGAACAATAGAGGGCGAAACTGGCCTTAGATTACCCCTTATAGGCAGTGGTTCAAATATTTGCTTCTGTGATATTATTCTGATTTTGTTTTTCTTTGGATTTGCTATATTGCTAGATATGTTTTGTCCACTAAGTAGTTCTGTCTTACCTGCATTATTTTGGTTATTATCAATGTTATATTCCAAAAACACATTGCCCTGTGTGGCTGGGTTGTTCTCTGCATCGTTGGAAAATGGTTGAACTACAAGCATTGGTTGCATTTGCTGTTTTTTATGACTTTCGGGAGGTAAAGATATCCTACTATGTAGGTAAGCATAACTAGGGGTGCTTGCTTTATTATTGGAGCTCTGAGTTGCATTATTTGCCTCTTCTTGATGAACAGTGGAAATAGACCAATTATTAATACTTTTACTAGTTGTAGGTTGTCGTAGGTTGTCGATATTTAAAAAAAAGGGTTCCATCAAATCATTAGTTGTGGTCAAGAAATCTGCATATTTAACTGAAAAATTTGCTCTCTTTTCTTTAAAGGATAAATGTTCATTTTCAATATCTTCCAGAATTATGGGGCACGTATTGGCTTTTTCTTGTGTGACATCGATGCCAGAAATTTTACTGGAATCACAAAAAGGTCCATCCTCTGTGGGTACTGCATCAAATGTTAGCTTCTCTTTCTGAAAATAAAAAAAAATCCAGTGGCATCAAACTACTACTACTGTATTAAGTAGACTGAGAGATTAGTACAATGAAATAAATCTCATCTTACCTTGAAATTCATAAAGTATTCCTCCTTAAAGTGGTGTTGACATACAACCCTGTTTTTCAGCTGTGACACCTTCAGGTCTAGGAAATCTAATCTGTGTGCATTTGTTAACCATTGGTGACATCTCACTTTGTCAAACACAGGGTAATGAAACATGTGTGTTTGGCCGTCAGACTTAACAGTGCAGTTACGATATGTGCAGCGACACCCTCCCATTGTGATACACCTGCAACAGGTTTAAGAGAAATAAATAACTATTTAACATGCTCAACAACAGGGACATAAGCATATGGATTAGGTAACCACAGGATGTTGTCGATATTCATTCAGTGAAAAGACTTAAACACACTTGACAATGTAAAAAATATACAGGGCTCCATGAAGCTCCTAAAGCAGTGATTCTTCCATCAGTGAACTCTTAAAATGCAATTTGAGTCTGAGAGGAGACCTCATATATTGCTAGGACTACATGAATATAATTAGTCAATGCAAAGTAATAATAGTAGTAAACTATTATTACACTGCATAAACTAATTAAATCTTTATAAAATTATAGCATAAAGTTCATACTTGATTCATTTAATTTAAAATAGTAATTTAAAATAAAAATATTTCTGGTGGTATTAACAAGTGGTTAACAACTACAAATTTAACTTGTACAAATTGACAAAGTTGTCTATACAATTGTTCAATACTAGGCCAATAAGAGGGTCAAAAGAAAATATGTCTAAATCCTACTATATTATAAATGTGAAAGTTTGGATATTTGTTTCTCAGTCACTCTTCAACCACTAGATGGATCGTTATAAAACTTGGCACACATATAGGTTAGGTCCTGGAATAGGACATAGGTTCGTTTTTATCCTGAAAATCATTCCATTCCTATGGGAAATACATAATAATTTGTGATATTAAGTTGTCCAAGCAGACAAAATCGCAGGCAAAGCTATAAATCTTAAAAAATATATATAAATCTTAATCACTAAATGGTCATATGCCTGGATCACAGGGCCTTTTATGGATATGTTGACTGGGAAATAAAGCACTGTTACAGTGTCCAAATATATAGAAGTCCATAACATAAATATTATAATTTAAATTATTTTATTTTAAATATAAAAGTAGCTTTTATCGTTTTATTGCTGATGCTTCCATTTCAACAGCAACTTATTATCATACACATGTTTATTGATGTGGCAATTACAACAGATTCCTGCAAACTGTTCCATAGGATACAACCAAAATAATAATAAATAATTATAATACTAATGATATTTATTTCAAAATAAAGCATCCAAACCAAGTAGAACATGCAATAATATGACCCCAAAATCAAGGTATCTAAAATAGCTACGAAATTATCAGATCAAAGAATTGTGTGTGAATAACCGTTTCTAGTCTCATCATCAAGCTAATTCAAAAAAGAATCCAGGTATAAGGGGAAGGTTCATTATCATATCATACAATCAATAAGCGAAAGTTTAGATGAGTACCTTTTATCACTTGTAAATTTCTATATTCTCTTACTCGTAGTGTTCTTTGGGTAAAGATTAGATTCGTCTCACTTGAATTAGTTAAACAGTCCCAGTAAGATGTTTAAATGTAAAACATCCTGAATGTTATACAGATTAAGGAATTATCCAACCAAAATCAGCCCCAAACAAGCAAGCAAAGAGGATCACAAATTAGATAGAGTATGTCCAAGGAAAGAGGATATAATTTCAAGCAAGCTCTTAATCAATCGCAATTGTCAAGTAGGTAGCGAGCGAAGCGTCACCGTCAAAACAAATCCGTGCCGTCAAATCACTCAACCGATCAGCAACAACTATCAATCAAGCAAGATGACAAAGGACGTACAATCAGATTGCTAAAAGATATCAAGTATTTTATTTGATAATTAAACTGTATAAATATAAACCATCTAAACTGTAACCGGGGCGTTACACGTAACACTGAATATCGTCGAAACGTAAAGGATATTTGGATACTCCTAAGTGAAGTACGATCATCTAGATTGAAACTGCCAAATAATACCTATTTATTATTATTTAATAAATAAAAATGTAAACTTCACGTAAATGTACAGAACATTGAAGATATTTGCAAAAAAAATTGGGAGTCTAAGGATAAATATAAAATACATTTCAATAATTTTTTAAATGTTTGTCCGTTTGTCTCTTAGTTTGTGCACGCATTACTTTAAAACTACTGAACCGATTTTGATGGACGTTTCATAGAAGCATAGGGCTTAACTCGGAATAATATATAGGCTTTATTTCATCGCAATCGGTTAGCTCAATCAAAAGTTATAGACATTTTTAATTCTCAAATACATTAGTAGGTAAAGTTAGTATGTAATATAACAAAGAAGTAACATTTAAATTTTTAATGTTCGGTACTATTCAGATTGTGATGAGTTTCGACTACAATTGGAGCTGTAGTGGGCGTGAACGAAGGGGCGGGGCGAGGACGGGGCGAGAGCGGGAGCGGAGGCGGTAGCGGGAGCGGAAGTGGGAAGGGGAGTGGTCTCTGTAGATAGGGATACGCAAAAAATTAAAACTACTCAGTATCGAGTACTTTTTATATCACCTTAGAAATCGTGTTTCAAAATTAATAATTAAAAAGTATAATACCAAAAATAATAATCCGTCTCTATTTATTACAATAAACATTGACTTAATGGTAGATGTACATATGATTATTTTAAAACCCTTAATCTTTATCACTGTAATCAGACATAAAAAGTATTTTTTCTCCTTGCAACGCCATCATATTTTAATAAGATAGGGATTTCCCCTAAATCTATCTATTCCGACCGAGATGGTCGTTATGCATCAGCAAAGCAAGAGAGAGGAGAAGGGTAATGAGATGACACTCTGTGCGTATGCGATGCGGTTTGCCGCATTAACACATGAGTACGGAGCTAGCGCTGGCGTATTCTCATCTATGGCGCGAGGCGATTCTCAAAACAAAGTCTATCTGGTATCGCTACACCAAAAAGTATCGAGTATGTGACGAAGTATCGATACCTAGTAAAGTCTCGTAACAAAAGCACCGAGTACGAAAATAGTTGGTATCGTAACGAAAGTATCGATACTACTCAGGTATCGACACTACTCAGGTATCGATACTTTTTGCGGATCCCTATCTGTAGACCATGCGAGCGGAGCCGCGGTTACAGCTAGGTTTTAATAAAAAGCCAACTGAATTTCAATTTTATACATTATTTGATAGCGAGAACTGTTTGTTAAGCGAGATTATTAAATATAATTATTTGTTTATGTACTTGTGGTATTTTTTCCCTAGAACAAACGAATATATTTCACCTCGAATATTTATCAAATCGCATGATTGACACGAATATTACCGGTTTACATCACTGGTTTATTTTTTATCCCTAAAAGGCACAGATTGTTATTAGCGTACAGTAAAGCCCATAGTAGACCAAACCAATGTTTAATAATAGACTGTCTAATAATAGCGTCGACCAAAGACTTTATAAGTAGTAAACAAGACTGTGCACTGTCAAATTTAATTCAACGTTAAATGAACTTTGTGTAGGTACTTATCACAGAGTCCATTCTCATTGTCCTTGTCTAATGGTTGCAACGGTAAAAAAATACTTACGTGCAGGTAGGATTTCTGATCTCAGTGTTAATGTCTAATTCTTATTTACGTTACGACATAAAACCGGTAATCAGTAAAATATATATTTTTAAATATTCTCTTGAGTTCTACGTTATTTTTTGTATTTTTTAATGTGTCTATATTCTAATTTAATTTAATAGTCAACGTTATGGTAGTTTATCGCAATTAATGTAATAGTATAACTGCAGCGCCACCATTGGTCAATGTCGATGATTAGTTAACATTAAACCAATTTGTTTTATGGAGTAAGGTGACCATAATCATATTATTGTTTTAGATTTCCAAAAAATGCAGGAATTAAAAAGAAATGGGTTGATGTCGTACCAGGACACATAACGCAATATATACAGTAGATTGCGTATTACATTTTAAACCAGATGATTTCACAGTTGCTGGGGCACTCAAGAAGAGAATAAAAAACTTGCTATCTATCGAGATAGCTTCCATATTTTCAGTGGTAAGCGCTTGCTCACTTTTTATACGATTTAATTTTTTTAATTATTTAGGATTCAGTTTAAATCAGTTTTATTGTAAAATTATCTAAAAGAACTAAAACGCAACGCGGTGATAAAAATAACACGGTTTTTATTTTTCAGGTAACAAATGCCTGAGATAAACAAGACATCTACAGAATAGTTCTCGTTGATGAATATATTATACTCGTCTGAAATATCATCGGATAAGATGAAATCAAAATATTAACAATTTCTAGTATTATTAAAGGTAAAGCTTTGGCAAAGAATATAAAGTTTTGCGAAATATTTTAGTAGTTCATAGTTGTCACTTTAAGAGTTTTAACTACTCATAATTTATTGTAATTTGGGATTTATGATAAGAGAAGTTTTAGATTTCCTTAAAATATAATATTTCTGAAAATAGCGGATAAAGCGTTGATATTTCGTCATCTGTGATCTAACCAAAGATAATATACTTATACTAATCCAAGTACAGACAAATTCTGGGACCATATTTATTTTGGTAGTATACCAGATGAAACTGAACTACCACCAACGCATTGGTGTTGGATATAAAAAAGGTAGTTCTTCTTCTTATATTGTATAAATATTTATTAGATTCTATTACACTATACTATGTCATAATAAAATATAAATAAAATTTAAATACTTTCTTCGACCTTTTATTATTACGTAGGTGATAACAATACCCATACAAACACAGTAATATAAAATCTACCACACGTCTGGTGAAACACTTGTATTTCGATTTCGAATCTTATGGCGCACGAGATAAGAACAGTCCAAAGTGTTACGTCTGGCGTGTGGTCGACTGTACACTTGACAGTATACCACTACAACAAGGGCGCCTAGTGCCGGTCCCTCGTCGCCCCGATATTTCGCCGCTGATACCTGATCTTATGTACTCCGCCATAAAGTTCGGCACGTGTAATACCTACCAGTTCACCAAAAAATACCAAATCGTGTTGTCACTCTAGTAGAAAAGGACGCAATCCTGTTTAAGACTCTCTCGCTCGAGACCGTTTTTAGCTCCCTAATGCGCAATCCTGTTTATATGACAAATCCGTGGCGTCGATAGAAATTTAAATAGGCGTAACGTACAAAATGCTAAAATCGGTGTTTTAGTTTCCAAACTCAGTTTTCAATCTCGAACGTACGAGTATGTTCATCATATGGGCGAGGTCAACGGCCCCGGCGCGGCGAACGGATTGAGTGAAATTTAGTTTTTGGGGATAGGGATGGGGTTGAGGTTAGGGTTGGGGTATTGGGATATTGAGAGTCTCGAGTCTAAGTGGGAATGGAAGTAGAAGTGGGAAGAGAACGGGAGCGGATTCTGTAGTTCACGCGAGCGAAGCCGTGGGCATAGCTAGTGTGAAATAAATTAGATAATGACGCCTCATGCATGTCACCGTTACTAGCTAAATATCTAGATGGATAAGCTAAATAGCAATTTTAAATTTTAATTACCTAAATTGTTGTTTAAAGCCACTCACACTCTATAGCTTTAAGTTTAATACAATACAAAATTGTATGCGCCCGCGCTTTTACCCGCGTCCGCGTGGGGGCTTCCGTCACCATGTTTAATTCATTTGTAAGTAGGTAGGTAATTAGTTAATCTACTTCTTTGTTTATACTTAATTAATTGTATGTGAGTGGCTTTAAACAACAGTAAATGGTCTTATCGCTAATATTTAACAAAATCATCGTGTACGTCTATCTCCCTTAGTCACGGTGACTTGCATGAGGCGCTAGGTAACGCATTATCAAATTAACTTCACATTTATTGGCATATAACACCACAAACTTTCGTGTAGGCTATCTAGCTTAGTCACGGCAAAGATAATATATACTAGAGTCCCAGAGGGAGGTATGAATTCCTACTCCTAACACCCGAACCACGTCGTATTGATCCTCCCCGGGGTCGCACTTGGATAAGGACAGTTAGAGTCTCTACTTCAACCATCTGCGGCCCTGATAACCCCTTTCTTACGACATGCAGAGTATATCGTAGCCCAATTCGTTACCCGGCTCTAATGGGGTGACGCGGCCTGGGCGGTTGTCGTGTCTCCTTCTCCGAACGGGATCGGCGCTCTCCCGATTCCTCTAGATGGCTTCCTCTACGGTTTCGCAGGAGACCACAGCCGTCTACTCCCCTTCATTTTCCAGCATATCCTCAACCACCGCTAACGAAGAGAGATCCCTCCCTATCCGCCGCTCAGCGTGCCATGCGGGGCACTTCTACGCCATCTGTGCTGACTCTTAGACTATTGACATCTTAAATTATAAACCTAGGACATTTTCTTGAGAGCTTGCCTCCGAATAGTGACAATGAAGTTATTTATTATGGCAGGAATATATCAAAACCGAAAATCTACTATCGCACCTGTTATTAACTAACATGCATTAGGTGCGGTTCGGTTGACGTTCACTGTTGAACTAAGGGCTTTTCACCTTGCCTGGTCGTCTGTTCTCTCCATCTAGCCCCTTCCGACCGCTCGATTATGCGCCTACTTCTAAACTCTTCTGTCCGTTCTGCTGCCGTCAAATTAGCAATGTCGGATTGTTCAGTTCCTTAGTTCATTGTCGTATCTCCTCATTCCGATGCATAACTTCTCCATAGCTTGCTGACTTTGAATGTCAGCAGTCTTCATAGCCTTACAAAGTATACCTGCCTTAAAAAATTATCAACTCTAGCTTTCTTCGTTATTTACACTAATATTATAAATGCGAAAGTTTTGATATTTGTTACTCAATCACGCTTCAACCACTGGACGGAAACTTGGCACACTTATAGGTTAGGTCCTGTAAACTATAGAGACAGTATAGTTTTTATCCCGAAAAAACATCTCATTGCTACGGGAAACGTGATTAATCGATCTGAATGTCATTTTTGAGGTTTTTAGGAACGTTGAATACGAAAATGATATCTATTTTGAAATTCAAGATGTGTAAATATCGAAACCTAGGTACGCGGACGAAGTCGCGGGAAAAAGGCTAGTTAACTATATAGCATTGGAAATAAACTCATCCATATCTTAGTAATTTCTTCTTCAGTGTCTGGCTAACATTATTTATTGAAATGCCGAACTATCAACGTCAATATTAAAATACTATCATCGTCCATATTAAATTAGTTTACGGAGACATTACACGTGGGGAGGCTCAAAAGGTAATGGGAAACAATTTATATTCATATGCATGCGTGAACAGTTTCGGCACTCATTAGTCTCGTCCAAAGAAGATTTGAAAAAAAAGCAGTGACTCCACCGCACAGTAGATTTAAGAAGCCGAGAAGATGGCATTTCTAGTTGATTCCAAAATCTGTTAGATTTAGTCATTTGTTTTTAATCCACGACCAGAACTGTCATGTGCCGAATATGTGTGGTGTTTTTCCTTCTCGAGGCATGTTCAAAATGCGTAGTATGATGGGATAAAAATGGGAAAAACCTTTATAACTCACCGGTGTACCAGCAATTGTGCACTTGAAAGCAAACTGTAGGCCAAGTAAACACATATTTCATGTTTGATTGGCAGTCCTACTTGCAGTATTTAAAGAAAATCGTTCGATTCCTTTTAGGATAAGAAACACGAAAATGTAGATATAACTATGTCCTACATGCAACATTTTTGTCGTTTCCCAAAACGGCGGAACGCCCAAGTTATGTAACTTTTTGAAATCGGTTATAGGGTTGTTAACTCTTCAGAGCAATTGTAACGACTTAAATTTATTTACGAGCAAATGACATCCAAATATTATGATACTTTTACGCGAGATTTTTATAAGGTCAATTAATCAAAAAATACATTGTTATTTAACTTTGCACTGAAGGTATTTATTATGGGTAGGTAGTAGATAAAATATATACGTCATAAACGATTCTTTATTAGTTATTTTTATTTCATTTTAAACTGATAACAATATTTTAAGGCTAATATTAGTGATAATTATTACTGATAACTCAAAACAATATTTTAATTATTCCGAGGTTTATTTTATTGTTGTAGGTAATCATATGAGAGATTTTATCTATAGTGTGTATACATAAAATCTCTATACCTACAACAATAAAACAAACCTCGGAATAATTAAAATATTGTTTTCAGTTATCAGTAATAATTATCACTAATATTAGCTCATAGAGTATTTTTGACATAATCAAACAGGTTTAATTGTTCAATATTATTGTACAAATCTGTGATTATAGAACTTGGTTATTGGAGAATAACTATTAAAATGTAATTTTCTGTGATATTTTAATCGACACAAGATTTTTTTATTACTATAAACATATGAAATTAAAAAAAAATGTGACTTTGTGTCCTCACTGGTGAAAATTGTTCTATAAAAATTAAAGACTGTGATTATCTAATTAGTTGTTTGTATTTGATTATAATTTTTTTTTAAATAAATGGATAAGAGAATTTCTGGGTTTGTTTCCAGAAATCCCCTTATTGCGTGTCCATTGAGCACCGGCACGGGATTATTGGAATAAGCCATATTTATAACATGTTTTCTGATTGTTATTTATTAAGTAAAATAAATAAATATGTGATTTTACATATGAAAATGCACGTGTGGTTAAAGAAAGGGGTCCACCCTCGATAAGTTTAGTGTACAGGTGATGTACACATGATTGTACCACTTTTACCGAGTAATGGAACTGCATGAATATCAAACAAAATTAGTAACTTGCCTTCTGTAAGTTTAGAAAACATAATACAAAGCGCCTTTAACTTTAAAATAGCAATGTCATTTAAAGAGATATTCTTTTTTTTAAGACTAACAACCCTAGAGACGGAAATGTTTCTGATAATTGTTACGAGTAATAAACATTTTCAATTCATACTAAGCATTTTGGAAATTCCTCCAGACAAAAAACAATACACATTATTTGACGTTAACCTTATTAATTAAAAAATAAACATAATTACGAATTCAAACTAAAAAGATCTACGTTTTTTGTCTACGTACCACAAAGATCTTTAATAAATACATAATGCTCACGCCCTGATCCCAGAGGGGTAGGCAGAGACAATTTATCACCACTTTGAGGGATCCAACGTCGCAAAGCTACTTTTCTTCGTCCCCTTTTCGACTCGTGATACCACTTTAGAGTGATGTGTGGCGAACAACATTGCCGCCTCGGTGTTGAGACACATTGTGGTAGGTACCATGGTTAGCTAGGGAAGCACTTGTCCACCTCATCTGAGCTCCGTATGTTTCGGTAAGGCCTAATAGTGCCCGAAGTTCGCCCAGCCCCAGGATGTCGGCACATCCGATATCTCTAATAAGTAGTCACAATCGCTCTTATATCGTCGGGTGAGAAATCATTTAAATAATAAAAAATTAAATCTGGTAAAATTGATATAATTTTCTCAGTGTAAAATAAGTATTTTGATACAACGATTCGTGCTAAATATCTATTATGAGCTGTATAATTAAGCTTTACTATTATAACTCCAGTTTGCATAAAAGAGGATATAGCACACTGCCGACCAACGCGCAACTCAAGTAAACGTATTCTCACCCGACGATGTTTTTTCTAGGTTTGTTTTATCTTGTATTTTCAGTACATTGTTATAATAATTAAATAAAGGTAGATATACTTTTTAACCATTCTCACTACTTTTGGTGCGCCCTTAGACATCGTGTACATATTTCATATGTAAAGGTAATTGGTATTGGTATGACTAAAAGCACTTAATTTAATGAATAGTTTATAAGTACACAAGTATACGAGCTATCGCGATCGACATGCGAGTCTTCGACGTTACTGAAAATAATAAAAGAAGTGTCGATATTCGCGGAAATAGAATGATATTCGATACAATGGGACCTTTCCGGTGGTCTTTAAAATTATTTTGTTTGGATTGTACTGGACGCAAAATGACACAAACTGAAACATACTGTTCCATAGTTAAAAAAGTCTTTACCGCGACAGTTCTTGGATTTTTAAATTTTTTCATGTTTTATTTAAAAGTGCTCTACATTTTCAGCGGGATCAATATCTCAATAAAATTAACAGACACGATTCAGATGTTTTTCGACTATTTTCAATACATCGTCGACCTATACTTTGTTTATAAGTACGGAAGAGAAGTCAGCTTAGAATACTATAAACAGTACAAGATCATTGACAAAATCCTAAATGTAGACCACGACTCTGTCACTAATAATAGACTGGCTAAATTAACTGGAATATTTACCTTAATTTGGTTATCGAGCTCGATGTGCGATTTCGCATCGTGGTATGTGAGTTATGGATGGTTCAATCCTGTGGTGTACTCCGTGGCGTATGTATTTTTGTTAATTAAAATTATAACGACTTTGGATCTTACTACACAAGTCATACAAATAGAGTGCCGTTTGAGAGTAATGAGTAATTTAGTGCAGGACTATTATGACTCTGCGGACCTTTTGCCGGTCGCAAATTCATCTGAATGTTTGATCAGTGATTCTATTTGCAACAAGAATTGGTTTTATTCGAATAGCTCTGCAAATTCTGTGAAAAAGCAAGCACAGGGCCACCATCTGAAGACCATTTCTAAACCTAATTACCACGAAATGAAGTGGCTCAGCAGGTGTTATTTATTATTAACAGAACAATGCATATTCATAAACAAAATGTTCGGTGTTCGGGTGGGTTAATATTAGAATCTTTATCTTAAAATATGTTCTAAAGTAGTTCCGGAAGATAAGTAACGTTTATTTCAGATTGTACTGAATAGTTTGAGTCTACTCATCGATATGATAAGATACACGAACATCGCCGTTAGGATTGTCATTGGATCGCAGGTAATTTATATAGGTACGCCACTACGTTATTTGCATGCGAATTCAAAGATGCAATAGAAAACCATATTTCTGATGTGGAATAGATTGAAGTCTCGCACGGTGGTAGCGCCACTAGCGCGGGCAAAGCGCGGCCTATACCATACAAAAATATACGCGCTATAACTAGTGTAATAAATGGATGTACGATCCACTTGATGGTAAGTGATCAACATCGCCCAAGACTTGCAACGGCAGGGAAAACGCCAGCATGTTGTTGACCTTTTGGGACGTTTAAGCTCATCTTGAAGAACCCATATCATGGTGTGGAGTATTCCATACAATCGCATATCACAACTGGCCGCCAACGTCACCGGCCCCACCTACAATTTTTAAAAATTATCGGTAATTTATCAAATCTTTAACCTTATCCACCGAAACTATCATAAGATTATTTGCGTTTATTTAATTGGATTGAAAAGCTTTAACCACTGAGAGAACCGAAAAAACGAGATGGCCTTAGCCAAACTGTGTTTCAATTTATTAATGGATATTAAAAATATTCACAGCACACGAAATTCGATTCCGGCTACTTTCCGGCTGTGGCCAGTCTCTTTCGTCTGGTGACCTGCGTCGCCGTGATGTCCAATTTGGTGGATCACTGCGAACGAGCGTATCGTCAGCGGAGCAGAATGGTCTCCATAATTGATCACCTACTCATCAACAAATATCCCAGTAAGAGTAAAAGTCAGTAAATCATAAGTCTTGCACATTGTGCAAGTTCCGTAATTTTTTTTTGTTTTAGTGACACCTACCTATAAAAAACCTAAAATTTTCATAATTATTATAGCAATAATGGCTAGGGAAACCTCATGTATGTTCAACATTTCAACGGAGCAACCTAGTTTTTAAATTATCTGTTGAACAGTTTTAGTTTTCCTTTGAGATATTTCTCGGACAAAAAAATTTTTCATGAAATATTTATAATTTAGCCTGCAGTAACAGGCAATTTTACACGTAAAACTACCGGAATATTATTACTGTATAAAGCTCAATTGGTCTAGTATTTTTCAAGTAATCCGCCGAAAAAAAAGATTTGCAATAAGGTTTGCGTTTTGACAGAACTCTTAAAACTTTCTTGCAACCTACTCAAAATAAAACTTGAATGTTTCTATTTTGATAGCAATATTTCAAATTAGCTGTAGTCTTGCCTTATCCTTATACTTGCCTTATCTTCCATACTCAATTCCGTGGTAAGTTTAGGTGGTAAGTAAAAATCATTTCTATAAATTGTAATCTTTACACCCAGCGGTATGATTTTTTGATTGTCTCATCTTATCTCATCTGTATTTATAAGTTTTATAACAATAGTTTTATTAGTCATTTAACTTTATAACTATAGTCTACTTAATATTTGTTATTAGGTACCCAATAAACATAATATGAGGAGCGACTTGTAAAAAGGAAATATTTACTTACGAATATCTTCTAATAAATAAAAACATAAACTACGCGTGTCTGTACATGGAATATATAACCATAAAATAAATAAAATTAAAAAATATAGGTTTTTCTTATACCCATAAGGATGAGTACATATGCACAAACAAACAGACTAACAGATAAACTGACAAACAGACAAAAATGATTGAAATGTATGTACTTATCCTTAGACCCCCTAATTAATTTTTTTGCAAATATCTTCAATGTACAGACACGCGAAGTTTACGCTTTTATTTATTAGACTAGCTGTGCCCGCGGATCCGCTCGTGTGGGTTACAGAATCCGCTCCCGTTCCCACTTCCACTCCCGTTCCCACTTCCGCTCCAGTTTCCACTTCCGTTCCCGTTTCCTTTTCCGCTCCCGTTCCCACTTCCGCTCCCTATCCCTTCCATTCCTACTCAGACTCCCAATCCCAATACGAATCCGGACCCGAATTTGAAACCAAGTCCCAGTCCCAGTCCCAGTCCCAGTCCCAGTCCCAGTCCCAGTCCCAGTCCCAGTCCCAGTCCCAGTCCCAGTCCCAGTCCCAGTCCCAGTCCCAGTCCCAGTCCCAGTCCCAGTCCCAGTCCCAGTCCCAGTCCCAGTCCCAGTCCCAGTCCCAGTCCCAGTCCCAGTCCCAGTCCCAGTCCCAGTCCCAGTCCCAGTCCCAGTCCCAGTCCCAGTCCCAGTCCCAGTCCCAGTCCCAGTCCCAGTCCCAGTCCCAGTCCCAGTCCCAGTCCCAGTCCCAGTCCCAGTCCCAGTCCCAGTCCCAGTCCCAGTCCCAGTCCCAGTCCCAGTCCCAGTCCCAGTCCCAGTCCCAGTCCCAGTCCCAGTCCCAGTCCCAGTCCCAGTCCCAGTCCCAGTCCCAGTCCCAGTCCCAGTCCCAGTCCCAGTCCCAGTCCCAGTCCCAGTCCCAGTCCCAGTCCCAGTCCCAGTCCCAGTCCCAGTCCCAGTCCCAGTCCCAGTCCCAGTCCCAGTCCCAGTCCCAGTCCCAGCCCCAGCCCCAGCCCCAGCCCCAGCCCCAGCCCCAGCCCCAGCCCCAGCCCCAGCCCCAGCCCCAGCCCCAGCCCCAGCCCCAGCCCCAGCCCCAGCCCCAGCCCCAGCCCCAGCCCCAGCCCCAGCCCCAGCCCCAGCCCCAGCCCCAGCCCCAGCCCCAGCCCCAGCCCCAGCCCCAGCCCCGCCCCAGCCCCAGCCCCAGCCCCAGCCCCAGCCAATCCCAATCCTTTTTATTATGTTTTTATTATCATAAAATTTAAAAAAAACCCGCCCCAGCCCCAGCCCAGCCCAGCCCAGCCCAGCCCAGCCCACTACAGCCCAAATGTAGTCCTAACTCATCGCACACTGAATTGCACCGAACATTAATTATACTTCTTTGTTACATTGCATACCCACTAATATACGACTTCCACTACGACTCAAACCCCGACGTCGACCCCGACGCCCACGCCCATTCCCATTCCCAAATATATCCAACAGTGACGTCGATCATCAGCCTTGTCTAGTAGTTAATCGTTGTCTTATAAGTTTCCTTGTAGAATGCTTGATGCCACTATAAAGTCTTCCGCAGGTGCAGAGGTGCGGTCCGCCGCGACCGAGTTACGAGACCTGGCAGAGGCGCGACCAATTTCATTTAACATGGCGAACTTCTACGAACTCAACTACTCGTTTTTGTTGTCCACAGCATCCGTTGTAGTAACTTACACAATTATATTGTTGCAAAGCATGAATTAACGTTCCCTAACTCTTCTGACTTCTAATGTTTAGTATTCCTCTAACATGTTTCCTTCAAGAGGGCTACAAACTCGCCTCCCATTAAAACTTTAAAATCAAATATTTTGTAAATAAAATTCAGTTCAAATAAAAAATAAATATTATTTATTTGACGAAACCAATAGTTTTCTCTTATAGTCTTAAGTAGTTTTTTCCGTATTTCTCTTTTTAACAAAGCCAATTACAAGCCAAACGATTATCAGAATGTACATGTCCCTTTATTATAGAGTATACAAAATAGGTTTTTAGTTCGACAGATATTATCCGAAATACTTACACGGAGTGACCCCCCTGGTCCCAGAGGGGTATAAGTGACTATTATATACATACTATAAGCATGACTATTAAATACATACTTAACTAAGCCAGCAGATGATAATATGAGCAATATTGTTGTCGTGTGGATGTGTCTTACTTAGCGGATGCGTGATGCGGTGAAGGCGTATAGCTACCAACTGCCATTTTTCTAGTTTTCAAAATTAATTTGTATTCTGCAAAAGGATCAATGCTTGAGATAAGTTATTATATGTGGTAAGTATTCTAACTATTGTGCAATTTTGGGCATACATTGTTCTATGGAAAGGTTTACATAAAATGTTTTGTATGCCTTGTTATTCCGTCCCGGGACATTGAACCACTTGGTTGAATGTCCCATACTTGGAATGTCTGACATACTTAACGGATATTTGACAATTTACTTACTTAAGTAAATTGTCAAACGTCCGTTAAGTATGCCAGATTTATAAATAAAAATCATATCAGAAATAATTATTATACTTTCTTGTAAGATTGTAAATCCTTTAAAATTTAAAGACCGATTTGAATGAAACTTTACCTATACACATGAAAAGAACACAATATTGTTGAATTGATGAATTGCATCTGTGTTCGCTTTATTTTTAGTCTACGTAAGTACGACCATGTCTCTCAGTTTCGTTCTCAGCCCAAGTGGCTCCCAATTCGCCTTCGCAGGGATACTCGAATCTTATGTCTCATTTTTAACGTTTTAAATAACCCTACTTCTCCCTCTTACTTACGGGAACGCTTTACCTTCACCTGCCCTCTGATGTCCCTTGTCGTCTCACATTAGATCTCTTCTTAAAATTCCTTCTGATAAAAGGGACTTCTACTTCTATTCTTTTACTCTTCATGCGGTCAGGCTGTGGAACTCACTGCCCCCCCTCCATACGCGTCTCTCAGGCGATTTCTGTGTTCAGAGAGCACTACCTTACTCTCTGTCAATAATATATCATATTTCATATTTAATTATATATCGTATATATTTTTTATTACATATATCATATAATATATTATATTCTATTACATATAGAATTATGTATTTGTATTGGTATTCATATGTTTATTAGTTTATGTGTACTGTATTATATGTTGTATTTAGTAGGTACACGCAAATACTGCCTCTCTATAATCCTTTGTCCTCACCGCAGGTTAGCTGGAAGAAATTTCTTTAGAAATAAGTTCAACCTTTTGTAAAAAAAATCCTTGTGTTGTTATTTGTATGTTTGTGTGTACAATAAAGTATTAAATAAATAAATTGCTAAATTCTTTTTAAATAGTGGTCAAGTGTTCCAAAGTCACGTTATGTATACGTTTATCCTTTTTTTAAATAAAATCTGTCAAAAACGTAATCTGTACAAATTTTACAATTTCGTGTCCTGCTATATATATTAATTAGAATTAGCCTTTCCATTTTGAAGTTATTTGAGTCCAATTTTGTATGGGCTGTGGTATAGCAGACAAGTTTGTAATTGCCCTCACAAGTTCGAGGTAACGACAAATTATAAGTTAACGAATACAAGGACTGCCCAACGAGTTTAACTACCTAGTGTAATAATTACCAACTCGTAATTACACTACCTACCTTACTCGTAATAAATAGACTAATAGAAAATTCTACATAGTTTAAGAAGTATGTAACAAAATGAACTCCTGCGACTCGTTACAGTGACGCGTTTGGGAATTCGCAAAACAATATTCACTTCTCATATAAAAAGAACCTTTCAAATGTAGGGCTTATTCTGGCATGCCAGCAAACGGCAAACATGTGATTATCAAACTTGCTCGTTACGCGTTGTGCAATGATATAACATATCGTAACGTGAAGGAAATAGTTTATTTTCGGCGATGTCCCCCTAAATAACACACAAACATTAATAATCGTATGAATGACGTCATTATGCCAATGATAATTGATAAAACATGATAAGCTCGATCGAAAGCTGAATAGATAGTTCCTCGTGGACGCACATGTGGGTATCTACTTGTGTGTCCTCGTATGGCGAACTCTGATAATTATATTTGATTGAAACTGATTCGAAGTTGCAGATTCTTCATGGCGCCTTATGTACGACCGAATATTTAGTCTATTACGTCTAGTTATGGAAGTATGTACGTATAGTGCTGCATGTTCTATGTTGGTCTCTCGCTCTGCTGATAGAACGGGGCATTGCATACAAAATTGTAATTAATTTCGAGTCTGCCTTTCTGTTCTTCGTTACTATATATACTTATTTAGTTTAATTCCCATTTTATTATTGTTGTTGTTGTTATTTTTGGTACAATAAAGCGTTTACATACATACTTATATTCTACGCACGAGGAACGCACCAAGATCTTGTTCCCTTGAAATAACTCTTGTCCCCTTATTAACTTGATCACGATCTTGTTTCAAACGGTTTTCAAAGGTTTTCGTTACGTTGTCAATATCCTCTAGGGAAATCTCGCGGTTTTTCGAGCTATTTTCAAATATGGCGTGCAGTTTTTAGCGCTATTTAAACTCACAGTTGGCAAAACGGACGTCAGCTGATTGAAAACTGACAGTTTTTTCTTCTTGATGATATTTTTTTCACTTGTAATCATAGGAATGCACGGACTCTTGGCGTCACGCGGCAAGCGCCGTATTAATAAAGACAAATATGAGTAATTTTTTTCTTTTAACTTACTGTTTGCAAAAATTTGTTTAAAACCATATGGAGGGAGGGGGGTAAACAATTGTAAAAAATGAATCACGTAGTTTGGGTACGTTCCTCTTTAGAGAAATCTATTATAAATTGTTTAAAATCAGATCACAGTGGGCAAATTGTTACATTTCCGGGTAATATAAAGCATACAACCACCGAGATATGTACTAGGCCCGTCACAGTTAGTCGCATAGAGAGATATAAAGATGCTCTTATAATGAAATTGCCGAATCCTGATACTGAGCAGGTGGAATTAAACGATTTCTATGTCGATTTCTTCATGACACTGTCTCGAGAATTTGCCAATATTTTTAAAAGTAGGAAAATTAAAATAAATAACCAGTTTAAATTTAGTGATTGGGCAACCACCGGTATCCGTAAAAGTAGGACCAGGTTGTATGATCTGTACAGTGAAAGGACCTACAGATTTGACAACAGGTTCCATGAATATGTCAAAAATTATTCAAAATTTTTTAGGAAAGTTTGCAAAGTAGCCAAATCAAATTATATAAGTAACAAAATTAAATCTTCGGAAAATAAAGTTAAGGCCGTATGGAAGGTCATAAATAACGAAACTGCCAAAACTAAGTCGCGAGATAATAAGTACACTATCAAAAGTAACGGTGAAGTAACTAGTTCCAAAACGGAGGTAGCCGAGTTGTTTGAAACCTTTTTCACTAAGATCCCCATGAAAACCACCGAAGCTCTGCATTCATCGCCTATTCTTGCCGAGACTTTACTTAATAATAATGTTACAAGATGCGAAACAGACTTTCACTTTAGACACGTAAATTCAGTAGAAATTATTAAGGCATTTAAGTCATTAAAACTAAAATCCTCTGAAGATCTATGGGGAATGTCCGTTAAAGTCATAAATTCAGTTCTTACGGTTCTTGCGCCTTACCTAGCTTTTATATTTAACATGAGTATTGATCAAGGGGTTTTCCCTGATCTTATGAAGCACAGTAAAATCATACCACTTTTTAAATCTGGTGACAAACAAGATCCCAGTAATTTTAGACCAGTGTCAGTTCTGCCTGTGCTTAGCAAGATATTCGAGAAGATCATACTCAATCAATTGCTTTGTCATTTCAATCTTAAACTACTCCTTCACGATCGTCAGTTCGGTTTTACTAAGGGACGTTCCACAACCGACGCAGCAGTCATGCTTGTTAAGCATATCCATGATGCTTGGGAAGACTTCCATGATGCAATAGGCGTCTTCTGCGACCTCTCCAAGGCATTTGATTGTGTCGATCACGAAACCTTGCTACTTAAACTGAAACATTATGGCGTTAAAGACAGAGCATTCGAATTACTTAAATCTTACTTAGAAAATAGAGTACAAAAAGTAGATATAAACGGAATTCGGTCATCTGGGTCATTCGTGAAAATGGGGGTACCCCAGGGTTCAGTTCTGGGCCCATTTCTTTTTCTTGTATATATAAATGACTTGCCCTTTTTAATACAAAACATGTCCAATATAGTTTTATTTGCCGATGACACTTCGCTGATTTTTAAAATTAGCAGAAAAGATTGTGAACTTGCTGAGGTAAATAATACTCTCACGCAAATTCTTAACTGGTTTAGTGTAAATCATCATCATCATGTCAGCCTTTAGACGTCCACTGCTGGACATAGGCCTTCCCCAATGAACGCCACCACACCCGGTCCTCCGCCCTCCGCATCCAGCCGCTTCCGGCCACCTTCTTTAGGTCGTCGGTCCACCTGGCGGCGGGGCGTCCCACCCTGCGCGTGCCAATCCGTGGTCTCCACTCCAGAACTCGTCTGCCCCAACGGCCGTCGGTTCTGCGACAGATGTGGCCCGCCCACTGCCACTTCAGCCTGTGTAAATAACCTTGCATTAAATACAAAGAAAACTAAATGTATTAAATTCTCTCTACCAAATGTAAGAAAAGTAGAAAACAATGTAACATTAGGTAATGACACACCAGAGTTTATTAAAAGTACTGTGTTCCTGGGTATAACTATAGATTCATCTTTACAATGGGGACCCCACATAACTTCATTAGCTGGCAGATTAAGTTCTGCCGCCTACGCCGTAAGGAAAATCAGACAATTAACTGATGTTGCTACCGCGAGGTTAGTGTACTTTAGCTACTTCCACAGTATCATGGCATACGGTATCCTACTGTGGGGTCAAGCAGCAGATATAGAGACCATTTTTATCTTGCAAAAAAGAGCAGTTAGGGCAATCTATAATCTGCGTTGTAGAGACTCATTAAGAGAAAAGTTTAAAGAAATAAGCATATTAACAGTAGCTGGTCAATTCATTTTAGATAATATTTTATATGTCAGAAAAAATGTATCTCTCTTTTTAAGGCACTGTGACAATAATAGTTATAATACAAGAAATAAAAATAAACTTGTTTTACCAGGGTTAAGACTAAGTAAGGTCAGCTAATCGTTCACGGGGCAATGTATACGCTTCTACAACAAACTACCAGAGGAAATCTTAAATATGACGGACAGAAAGTTTAAGATTCACATTAAAAAACAACTTTGTAAGAAAGCCTATTATAAAGTAAACGATTATTTGAATGACAAAGATGCCTGGTACTAATGTTAATCCAGCTTCGCAAAATCTTTATTAATTGTAAGCAAACTTGATTTTTAAAAGATGTGTTGCGTGAAGTTTGTTGCGCCGTTTCTTCTTCACAGCGCTAACACCTAGGAAGCGGTAGTCGATAAAAAAAAATGACGTGTATAAATGTACCAAGTGTACTCATATGCAATAAATGATTTTGACTTTGACTTTGACTTTGACTTTCCCTTATCTGTCCCCCACGAAAACATACTTGTTATTCAGTTACCATGACGCGAGCACGCTACCCCCTTTCTTCCTAGGTGATTACCTTTAAGACCTTGAGGCGTGGCTTTTATAACCCATAAACCGGAACTAAACACACAAGCAACATGAAAAAACGAACTAAATTAGAATTCGGCAAACAGACACGCCCCTGCCCCTGACACGCAAACCATGGTTATTTATAAGTGTACCAAAATCTCGTACGTCTGTGTTTATACTAACGAACTAGTGCCCGCGATATGGGGCTGAAAGAAAGTCGTGTTCCATTTGAGTCTTATTTTCCGGTATTTTTTTTTGTCAAAGAGAAGAAAGGTCATAGTGCGCGAATGGACGAGCCCTCCATTCAGCTTCGTATTAGTCCAATAACTGACAACGCGGTGACGAAGTTTCATAAGTTTTCAACATTTTGGCGTAATCATTGTGTAACATAACAACAGATTAATAAGTCTGGCGAAAACGAGGTGTATCGATTGGTTGTACTGTGATAGCATATTTGGGTGTTGATAATAAAAAAAGTTAATATTTTTATTATGTCAAAGATATATTTTCTACATGAAATACTAGGTTCAATAATGGGAAAACTATTGATTTCTCTTAACAAGAACTGCGATAATTTATAGTTATGGGAATAGTTTTAAAAGGCCGGCGAAACGACAATGCTCACTTCCGAATGTACAGTTCTCTCATAAGTGCAAAAGGTTCACGCATCCATCAAATGTACCATAATTAAATATTCAGTGACCATAGTGAATATCACACAAGCTGAAGTGATAATATGCATATCTGTCTTTTATATTTAATCTAATCAATGTAATAAAAATATTAACGTAAGCTATTATTTTAATTTTGTCCTCAAGATATACACAACAAGTACCTAGGTACGCAAGCTTGAATTTACTATTATATTGATATAGGTATTAATTTGTTATCGTGATGATAGTTCATATCAGTAGAAGATATACGAATACCTGAGTAGGTATACTTATAGTTCATTTTTAGACGAGTCGGGAGTGCGTTCGAACGTCAACCATTTTGTAATAAAGATGGAATATTATAAATCCGACGAGTTTTAAAAGTGAAACCTATATCGTTTGAGTGATAAAATTAAATTAAATTATTTAGTGCTAGTGAACTCATAAATAGAGATAAAAAATGGGGAAAAAGCAATATAGCTTGGAAAACAATTCTGGAAACAAGAAACACCAAGTTAGTGACATCTCAAATGTTCAGTTCACAGACGGCGACAACAATGGGAAAGATAAAGACAAGTAAGTACCCATGCACATATTTTAAAATACAAAAATTTACAACATATAGATACCTAATAAAAATCCATTCCTTCAAGAGATACAGGGTAATTCGTTATCGGACACTAAACACATTGTATATTGACGATTTCTGAAAAACCTTAAAAGTTCTCACTCTAATGTAGTATAGGTAAATTAGGTAATATAAACTGCTTGACCAATCATTTGGGTGTTCCAAAGTGGTGCGTTTTCAAAAGTAAATAAACACATACTAAATGTTGGTATACTTACAACAGTAGGTACATGCATTTGATTACAAACTTCATTGTAGATATGTTTAGCTATGAAAAAACGGTAATTTCGTTATATCACTAAGCCAATTTTATGTACAGGATAAATTATATACACAAACTTTGGTAATGAATGACTAATGACATCTACAGGTTGCTACAATAATATGGAATTCTATACTTTTTCCGTTTATTTAGCTCGCTTTAAGAAAAACTATAAAATAGTAAGGATAAATTACATTGAAAATCAGCGTTATTGAACATATGGAATGCAAAATAATTAAAGAGAATACGTTATTATTATTGTGAGCTATCGAAATAGACATATTCATTTGTAGTACATAGAGGTCGTTGTTGTAAGCATTACCTACATAAATTACAAAAAATTGAAATAGTGGAAAGTGTTTTGCAATGTTATATTATATTACAAACTAGCTGTGCCCGCGGCTCCGCTCGCGTGAACTACAGAATCCGCTCCCATTCCCACTCCCGCTCCCACTCCCGCTCCCGCTCCCACACCCACCCCCCTTTCCCACGCCCACGCCCAATCCCACGCCCACTCCCACTCCTACTCCTACGCCCACTCCCACTCCCACTCCCACTCCCATTCCCACTCCAATCCCCACTCCAATTCCCACTCCAATTCCCACTAGCAGCTCCAAATGTAATCCAAACTCATCGCAATCTGAATAGTACGGAAATACTATTAAGTATGTGCAATATATTGCATACTAACCTTACCTAGTAATGTATTTGAAAACTAAAAATGTCTATAACTTTTGATTGAGTTAGCCGATTGCGATCAAATAAAGACTAAATGTTAAGTTAAGCCCCATGTTTTTGTGAAAAATCCATCAAAATCCGTTCAGTGGTTTTTAAGTGATGCGTGCACAAACTCACAGATAAACAGACAAACAGACAAAAATTCCAAAAATGATTGAAATGTGTTCTATTACTTATCCTTAGACCCCTCTATTTTTTTTGTTGCAAATATCTTCAATGTACAGACACGCGATGTTTACGATTTTATTTATTAGATTAAAGTTTGTCATAAAAGTTTTAAAGAAATGGCTCTTCAGGTCGAGCCGGCTTAGTGTAAGTCTAAGCTCCTTTTGCAAACTAAGACATTGTGCGAAGTTTGCTCTTGATACTAATCCTACTAATATTATAAATGTGAAAGTTTGGATATTTGGAGGTTTGGATATTTGGATGTTTGTTACTGTTCGTGACAATGATTGTAAATAGTAATTAAGTAGCTCATTTTTGTATAGGTAGTCGTAAGGTTTATAAATGTTTTATTTTGTGTGTGTTTTATTCTCTATTAGATAAGTTCTCTGTTAGTTAGTTAAGTTCCCAACTAGTTTGTAAGTTCTCAACTAGTCGATTTTGTTGTTTAAAGTATAATTGGGAACTCTGTAAGAAAGAGAGCAATAGTTAGAAAGAGATAGATAATGTAATATGATTGGTTAATAATAAATAATGGGCAAAGTTAGCTTGCAAGGTCACGCACTAGTTGCGAACTCGGCAACAATATATAAGAACGAACGGGACAGCGCACAGCAACAGTGCAAAGCGAACAGCAGACTTCTCTCCAGAGCAAGCAAGAGCTCTCAACAGCAAATCCACGAAGACTACAAGAGAGAAAAAGCACTCCACCCATCTCCCCTCGCCTCGCAAGCTAGCTCGGCCTGACTGAACCGCATCAAGTTGTTTCTCTGAACCTACCTTCACCCAAAGTGTGGGCTGTCGAAGGGGCCCACATTTTCTGGTCGACTTCGAGCCGGATTTCAAGAAGCAACATGTTCCTGAGAAGTGGATCAGTCAAGTCAAG
The DNA here is from genome assembly GCA_947086405.1 of Esperia sulphurella. Lineage (NCBI taxonomy): Eukaryota > Metazoa > Arthropoda > Insecta > Lepidoptera > Oecophoridae > Esperia > Esperia sulphurella. The sequence goes on along the minus strand of OX352270.1, from coordinate 10,838,700 downwards.
CAACGCCGAAGAAGAGTCATCTCCATCGGGCACAGCCACGTCGTCGGGCACAGCCACGTCGTCGGGCACAGGCACGTCGTCGGGCACGGGCACAGTCACCACGTCAGCCACGGGCACGGCATCTACCGGCAACACGGTACGAGCCGAAGAATCTGTACGTCCGTCCAACGTGACTACGCCACCGGCCTCGCGCAGTCCAGCACGTTCACGCTGCAGTACGATGTCGAACACCAGCCGGCATCGCCAGAGGGAGCTCGCCAAGGCACGCGCAGAACTGGCGAAGAAAGAAGTCGAACTAGCTGCAGCCCAGGTCGCGCTTCTCGAGCTGGAGTCCGATCACGAGGAAGATGAAGAACAACCGGCGATTGAAGACTTCAGTCAAGTGGGGAGCTGGTTAGACAAGCAGACGGCAGCACTGACCGAGATGAAGAAACAAGTAGACAGTGCGTTAGCCACCAAGAGACACGCCGAAGCCACTACGTCGGCAGGGAGGGTGCACAATGCCCCTGCTCCGCACCCTGAGGATTCGACGGCGGGAGCGACGCAGCCACACACGCACAGCGACGCTAACCGCCAGGGGAAGACGACGTACGAACATAGTCCGGCGCAACAAGAAGTAGTCATCGTGGAACACATACCACCGGCCACGGGTGGAAGCGAGAGGAAGATAGAACAACACGCAAGCGCAAGAGGGACGGAGAAACAAGATTGTATCGCCGCTTCTAGTGCGCCCTTCGTTCAAGCAGTGAGGCACTGTGGGATTCACGCTGCTGGGGAACGGGGGCAGGGAGAAGCTGTACCCTACTACAAGCCACGGACGAGCACGTATTGGGGGCAGAAGCACTACGAAGAGGGGCCAGTACAACCTGGGAGCGTCAACATCTCCGAGCTCGCCGCAGCGATTAACAACGCCGTGCGAGCAGCGCCCTCTGGCGGCGCGCTGCGTCATCATCACGACTTGCCTGTCTTCAGCGGCGCGTCAAGCGACTGGCTGCCATTTAAAGCAGCCTATGAAGACTCTGCGTGTCACCTCTCCGAAGCGGAGAATTTGTCACGACTCCGACGAAGCCTGAAGGGTGCAGCCAAGGAAGTAGCGCACTGCCTATTCGTCGGGTCTACAAGTACTACGGAAGTAATGAAGCTACTTTCGTCTGCGTTCGGTCGCCCTGACTCACTTGTGGCGGCCGAAATGGAGAAACTACGTGGGCTGCCACGCATCACCGACAACCCACGAGACGTCTGCATGTTCGCTTCGAAGATCGTCAATGTCACTGCCACGATCAAGGCTCTCGGCAAGTACCACTATCTCTACAACTCAGAGGTAGTGCGCACCGTGGTGGAGAAGCTACCAGCAACGCTACGCTATCTCTACTACAATTTCACTGCTGAAGAAATGAAAGACGAACCGGATCTTATCAAGCTGAAGACATTCTTGGAGCGAACATCAGAGCGCTGTGGAGGCTTCGCACCAGCTGAGAAGATGCAAGATGAAGACCGGCGGGAGCGCAAGCCATCGCTGCCAGCCAAGAGGACGCAGCGAAACTACCATACAGACAATCAGAAGCCGTCGTCAACCACGTGTCCAGTCTGCAAGCACGAGGGGCATGAAGCGACTGACTGCACACTCATGAAGAAAGCAGAGATTCCTGCGAGGTGGGACTTAGCCCGAAAACATAGGCTATGTTTCCGCTGTATGAAGATCCGCAAGTTTCGACACATCTGCAAGCCAAAGAGGTGCAACATAGATGGGTGCACGTACTTGCACCACCCCCTGCTGCATGGTGGTGCACCATCACCACCACGAGAGACGACGACTACTGCACATGTCACCGACGACGCGACCACAGTTATCATCGCGTCCACACGCGAGCAGAAGAATACTACTGCGCTGCTGAAGATACTACCTGTCCAGGTGGTCGGCCCGAAGGGTGCGTACGATACATACGCGCTACTCGATGACGGGTCGACCTGCACGCTCATCGAGACGAGTGTAGCTGAGAAGATTGGCGCCAGCGGTCCACACGAGCCTTTCTACATAGAAGGCGTCGCCGGGGCGAGGATCGACGCGCACCAGTCCAGACGTGTCCTCTTCTCCATACGAGGGCGCGCCTCAGGCGAACACACCATCTCTGCACGCACTATGGTGAACCTCAACCTGTCACCACAGTCCGTGCCTTCCGATGTCGTCAGAAGTTGTTCACACCTGCAAGACCTGGAAGATCAGCTCGTCTTTGAGAATGGCACACCTACGATTCTACTGGGGCAAGACAATTGGCACCTGCTGATCGCACATGACGTGCGGCGAGGGGAGAGGGGCCAACCGGTCGCATCACAGACCGACCTTGGGTGGGTGTTGCATGGAGTACGAGAAGTCAGCGCAAGAGTTCATCGAGTACACCATATCATCGGTTCGCACAATGAAGAAGAAGAATCCATGGAGAAAATGATGCGCGAACACTTCGCGCTCGAATCGCTGGGCGTAGAAAAGCGACGCTCGTATACCGATGACGAGCAGCAAGCGCTACGCATACTAGAGGAGACTACGCGGCGCTTACCGGCGGGAGGTTTCGAGACGGGACTACTATGGCGCCCTAACAAACCACCGGCGCCGCACAACTACGACGCTGCTATGAAACGACTGGAGAGCGTCGAAAGAAAACTAGATCGTGACGAAAGTTTGAAGAAACGCTACACGCGGCAGATAGAAATACTTCTCGAAAATAACTACGCAGAAGTGGCGCCATCTAGACGACCGGCGCATGCGTGGTACCTGCCGCACTTCGCAGTTATCAACCCAGAGAAGCCCGATAAGCTGCGCATAGTACACGACGCCGCTGCTAAGACGAAGGGGATGAGCCTAAACGACATGCTGCTCTCCGGCCCTGATCTGCTGCAATCACTACCAGGCGTGCTGATGAGGTTCCGACAGCGCCCGATAGGCGTCACCGCCGACATAAAAGATATGTTCATGCGAGTGACCATACGAGAAGAGGATAGAGATATGCAGCGCTTCCTGTGGAGGGGAGATAGTCGCGACCGCGCTCCGACGGAATATCGCATGAAGAGCGTTATTTTCGGCGCGACTTCGTCACCATGCACTGCGATCTTCGTCAAGAACAAGAACGCCGAGCACTTTCAAGAGCAGTACCCCGAGGCGGCAGCAGCCATCGTCCACAATCACTATGTGGACGACTATCTAGCGAGTTTTAACACGGAAGAAGAAGCCATCCACGTCTCAAACCAGGTGGCTTTCATCCACAGCAGAGCCAACTACTTCTTGCAGCGGTGGGCCTCTAACTCACGAGAGGTCCGAGCCGCGCTAGCGCCTGGCAGTGAAGAGAAGATCGTACATCTGGCCCCTGAGAAAATACTGGGCATGGTGTGGGATCCCGAGCACGACACTCTGTCCTTCAATGTCAACCGTAACAAGCTACCGACAGAGTTGCTGCAGGGCGAGAAGATACCGACGAAGAGAGAAGCTCTGCGCGTGGCTATGTCTATCTTCGATCCACTGGGTATAGCCACACCGGTCACCATCCAGGCGAAGCGCATTCTCCAAGACACCTGGCGTCTGGGCATCGAGTGGGACGCCGAGCTACCGCACGACGAAGCCGAAGCATGGGGAAGATGGGTAGCGCACGTACAGCGTTTATCCGAGCTGGCCGTGCCGCGCTGCTATCCATTACTAGCACGCGCACGAATGACGGAGCTACACACCTTCGTGGATGCAAGTTCATCAGCATACGCGGCGGCGACCTACTGGCGGATCACTGACGACGACGGCGTGGTCCACGTGACACTCATAGCGGCAAAGGGACGAGTCGCGCCACTCAAGACGACATCTATTCCTCGGCTCGAGCTACAAGCCGCCGTCCTGGGATGTCGACTGGCAAACACGGCGAGAGAAGAGCACGACATTAAACCTACGCGACGTGTCTTCTGGACAGACTCGCGCACCGTGCTCGCCTGGCTACGCACGGGGCCGCGCGCTTACAAACCGTTTGTCGCGCACCGTGTCGCCGAGATAGCCGAAGAAACCAAGACGAACGAGTGGAAATGGGTGCCTACAAAGCATAACGTCGCGGATGATGCTACGCGCGAAACACCGCGTGACTTCACCTCGGATCACCGCTGGTATCGCGGGCCCGATTTCTTGTACTCACCTGAAGAGTCGTGGCCACAAGAAGGAGTAGACAGCAGTGCTACGCATGACGAAATAGAAGAGGAACGCGTACACGTTGCCATGGCAACAACGCGCCTTGCCGACGCGCTGCCTAACCTCGAGCACTTCTCCAACTGGATGCGTCTTATGCGCGTCACTGCGCGCATTCTCCAGTTCATAGATAGACTACGATCGAAACACACGTGTGCCGCTACCTATAAGCGCACAACAAAAAGGAAAGAGGACGACCCAGCGTGGACGGGACAGAAGATACGCCCAACTTCAGCGAAGAAAGAGAGGGAGATAGCGAGCCGCAGCGCGCTAATTCCTATTGCGGCGCGCTACCTACACCGCGCGCGACAGTTATGGGTGCGCGCTCAACAAGAAGACGTCTTCGGTCCTGAGCTCGTCGCGCTCAAGAAGGGTAAACCCATGCCCACCAGCAGTCGACTGTCACAAATGTCCGTGGTACAAGACGAAGAAGGGATACTGCGACTGCGTTCACGCATAGCAACCGCTGCGGACATCACCGCGGCGCAGAGGGAGCCCGCCATCATAGACGGCGAGCACGCGTGGACCCGCTTGTACGTCGCATGGGTACATCGGCAGTTGCACCATGGGGGCATCGAGATCACGCTTAACGAAGTACGACAGCATTACTGGGTGCTGCGCCTGCGTCACACGGTGCGCCGCGAGCTTAAGCGGTGCCAGACGTGCCGTGTGAGGAGAGCCACAGCAGCGCAGCCGTCCACGGGCAACCATCCTCCGAGTCGCCTCGCGCACCATCAGCGCGCGTTCACATTCACCGGACTCGACTACTTCGGTCCAATGCAAGTTGCAGTGGGGCGCGGCCGTCAGAAAAGATACGGAGTTCTCTTCACGTGTCTCACCACCAGGGCTATCCATCTAGAGATCGCGGGTAGCCTCAGCACCGACTCTGCAGTGATGGCACTGCGCCGCTTCATTGGCCGGCGCGGGTGTCCAACCGAACTGTGGTCCGACCAAGGGACTAATCTGAAGGGTGCCGACCTCGAGATGAGAAAAGCAGCGGAAGAAGCCCTACAGCACGAGTCGTCGGTCCACTTCATACGATGGCGCTTCATTCCTCCCAGCGCGCCATTCATGGGCGGCGCGTGGGAGCGGCTGGTCAGAAGCGTCAAGACGGCGCTACAAGTCACGCTGCACGAGCGAGCGCCCAAAGAAGAGGTGCTCGCCACACTACTGGTCGAGGCAGAGCACACCATCAACAGCCGTCCACTTACTCACGTGTCCCCTGCACCAGATGACGCCGAGGCACTCACGCCTAATCATTTTTTGTTGGGCGGGCCGTCACGGGTCCCCCTGCCGGGGGCCTTCACCGAAGAGGATGCAGCCGGGCGCAGGGAGTGGCGGGCCAGTCAGAGGCTCGCCGACATGTTCTGGGCGCGCTGGGTACGTGAGTACCTACCGGAGCTCCAACACCGGCGGGAGCCGCACGCGACGAGGGGCGCCATACAACTGGGCGACCTCGTCCTGATCGCCGACGGCACGCTGCCACGCAACTGCTGGCCACGCGGGGTGGTTGTGGCCACCTTCCCGGGTCCTGACGGCGAGGTTCGAGCAGTCGACGTGCGCACCAACAAGGGAGTTCTCCGGCGCCCGACGCGGAAGCTAGTGATCCTGCCGACCACAGCAGAGCCCTAGATGACTACACCAGAGCTACACGAAACGTCACGAACGCGAGAGGTTTCCAGCTGTTACAGCTGCGGCGGGAGAATATGTTCGTGACAATGATTGTAAATAGTAATTAAGTAGCTCATTTTTGTATAGGTAGTCGTAAGGTTTATAAATGTTTTATTTTGTGTGTGTTTTATTCTCTATTAGATAAGTTCTCTGTTAGTTAGTTAAGTTCCCAACTAGTTTGTAAGTTCTCAACTAGTCGATTTTGTTGTTTAAAGTATAATTGGGAACTCTGTAAGAAAGAGAGCAATAGTTAGAAAGAGATAGATAATGTAATATGATTGGTTAATAATAAATAATGGGCAAAGTTAGCTTGCAAGGTCACGCACTAGTTGCGAACTCGGCAACAATATATAAGAACGAACGGGACAGCGCACAGCAACAGTGCAAAGCGAACAGCAGACTTCTCTCCAGAGCAAGCAAGAGCTCTCAACAGCAAATCCACGAAGACTACAAGAGAGAAAAAGCACTCCACCCATCTCCCCTCGCCTCGCAAGCTAGCTCGGCCTGACTGAACCGCATCAAGTTGTTTCTCTGAACCTACCTTCACCCAAAGTGTGGGCTGTCGAAGGGGCCCACAGTTACTCAACAACTTCTCATACGATCCGATATTAGTGACGATCGACACGAATTTTATGCCCGTAAATTCTATGAATTTGTCTCGTAGAGTTCTGTCAATATAAATAAATACTATCTTTCCTACTAATATTATAAATGCAATAGTTTGAATATTTGGATGTGTGTTACTCAATTACGCTTCAACCACTGGACGGATCGGGATGAAAATTGGCACACATATAGGTTAGGTCCTGGAATAGGACAGTTTTTATCCCGAAAAAACATCCCATTCCTAAGGGAAATATACAATAATTTGTGATGTTAACTTGTCCACGCGGACGAAGCCGCGGGCAACAGCTAGTTTTCCATTATTTGACAAAAATGGAATTGAGGAAAAATACAGCTGTATATTTTGTATTAGATATGAGCAGCATGAAAATTTTACTCTAAATGTCAATCTACTACAATGAAATTCATATGTCGATGGTCTACTATAACAGGGTTCCCCGGATTTGTCCTAGTTTAGTTGGGCGTCCGGGGAGCATCCGGCCGGGGTTGCACCGCCCGCCGGAGCACCGGGTGACGAAGATTCTGTTTTGTTTCTTTACAATTCATATTCAGTGTAAAATTGTATGAAAATGGATAAAAAGTTGATTGAAAACTATTTTTGTATTTTACCAGTCTTAAAAAACCAAAAACCATGTAGGTAACTTAAAAAAACTCTGTTGACATGTCCGGGTTGTAAGCTCCAAAATCCAGGGTTTTCATGCTTCTTGTCCTGGTTGGAAGATTTTAAAGATGGTGACTCTACTATAATAGAGTCGTTTTAATCGCGTGAAAGCTTTCCCGAGGTCACCTTATTTTCTAGTTTCACCACACTACACAAGTCTTATTTCGGAGGTCGTGCCTGCTATGGCTGTACAGTTCTTTTAAGAGAATTCGAATATTTAATAAATTAAGTTAATTTGTGTGACTCCCTCATATTTACAATAATAAATATATTTCCAAAAAATATATTTAATTGGGGAATGAAGGATAAGTAATAGACTACATTAAGAACATTTTTGGACTTTTGTCTGTTAGAACGTTTGAAACAGAAGTCACCATCAAGTATCACGTAAAAACTGCTGACCCAATAAACATAGAGCCTTACTTAGGGTATCATTTAAACTTATTTCATCGCAATCAGCTAACTCAGTCAAATGTTATGCGTTTTTTTTAATTTTTACGTACACATATACTACATTAGTACTCATACAATAAATAAGTTTAAAGATCTTCGGAATTTGCACTGCAATGAGTGAGGTCTACATCTGAGGAACGAGAAAAGTAAGGGGAAATGCGAGTATAGGTAATAGGAGGTAGGGGGAAGGAGGTTGTAAGGTGAAGGGTGAAGTGGAGGTAGTAAGGGGAGAGGATAGAGGAGGAAGTTGAGGGGTATGGGGGAAGGGTAGTGGGTAAGGGAAGGCATTAAGTTGAAGGAGTATATAAAGAGAGGGGTGAGGACTATATGGGAGCGAGTGGGGGAGGGAAAGGGGGACTTTGTTTTAAACATGTTCAGGGCTGGGGTATCTAAATATGATTTCACGAGCATAGCTAGTTTTAAATATTTTTAAACATGCAAAACCTTGTATTGTCATACTACTATACCGATATAATCGAAATTTACCTAATCTATACTTACTATACATAATCTATACATATACGAGATACTTATGAGTTATCCAACTATAGATTACCCAGTTGCAAGTATGTTACCCTGATTCCTCGCCCTAAAAACAAATTTATTCATCTCTCCAAAAAAAACATATAATAACTCCGCCTAACTTTATAATACAGTTTACAGTTACTGTATAAATCATCATATATGTTGCCTCCATCCATATGGAGAGGCGGCGTCCAACAATAAGTTTTTACCTTTATAATTGACTCATCTAAGGTCTAACAACACACGCTCGAACTGCGCGGAACTTGAAGTTTTGCAACTATCCTTAAAGTGACGATAGTTAAGAAATAATTCAATTTATTAAGTTAAATTACACTATACAAAAACTTTGGTAACCACTTAAGACGTGATTTTCCGATTTTCCATTGGAAACAAACAAAAACGAGATAGTGAACTTTTAATGCAAACGAAGTTGCGAGACACCTCTAGTATTATATAGCTACTTGCCCATGTGCGTGAGATTTCTAATGGAATGGAAGTGAGTTATTATTAGTAATACTTACTTTACAATATTCGCCTCGAACTAGGACTTCATTCAAATTATCTAACCACTTGAAACAATTAAAATTATCAAATTATACACTTGTAGAGTTTTTCACGATTTCAATTGAACCTCATGAAGATACTTTAGGAGTATATAGATTATAATGTCCTTGTGGCTTTGTTTGCCTCGCATCTAGATACATGTTATAGTTATGTAGTTTTTCAGACTGAATTGCGTAGGTATCGACCAAACAAGATAGATACAGTATGTATGCTATGAGGAGACCATTCTATCGATGAATTTTATTTAACAAAACATACTTCCTTTGGAAGGGTTATACGATAAGGCTTAAAATATATAGTTTTGTATATAGTTAAAGTGCCCAAAATATAATTTTGTTTACTTATGTGTGAAATATTTTACATTAAATATATTTTTATTTATTTTATTATTATTATCACAATACGATAAACATCACACAAAATTCCAAAGCGCATGGAAACAAACTCATTATTACTCTAGGAGCAAAAATCCGATCAGGGGCCTTTTTCATGCATTCGAGATCATTATGGACTTTTGGTTCTTTGTCGGAGAATGATTTGGGTTAGAGGTTATTCCAAGAATGTGGACGAAGGATGACCAGATATAAGACAAACTTTTACAACGCGGGATAACAGTTGAGAAACTAATTACATTACAGGACAATATACAATCCCAAGCCTTAGGTTTCCATTCTCGATGTTGTTGATGATTCTTCATAAATCCATACTCTACATAGTTATTATTAGATCTCACCTAAAGATGTTCCAATATGACAATTTGGCGAGAAAGGTTTGATTCAACAATACTACCCCACGTGCGAAGCCCCATCATATGGGCAGAAACTAGTGTACAATAAATGCCACTAGATATATAAGATACAAAAAAAAATTATAAAGCTAAAACTACACTTCGCATAAAATGCATATAAGTCAAAGTCAAAATCATTTATTGCATATGAGTACACTTGGTACATTTATATACGTCATTTTTTTATCGACTACGATATCATTAATCGATATAAATAAATATACTATGAATATAATATTACCCAATTTTTTGTGAATTGTCGGAGACCGAACGAACGACCTTGCTGGCTCTACTGTACCCTAGCCAATGGATATGACTCAATATAAACATATGTTCTTATTCCCATAATAGTATTCGTGTGTACCTATACAATGTTTCACTCGGTCAGTAGTAGTTGATGAACTTTAGAAATAAGTATATTAACAACGGAGCTAGTGATTTAATTAATATAAATTAGGTACTGCTGAACTGTTTACAAAAAATATTGTGGTGTGCTATGCCAAAGTGTAAAAATGACTCTGAAAATATTTTGGAACAAACTGGAACTCACTATTATTTGTAAGTTTCAGTTATCTTTTATATCTTGCGTTTAACATATCATAAAACTCGAAATCTATATTGATCGTATTGCTTAGTTCCGGGTGTGTTAAAATAATCAGTAAGACCGTATTGGAGACAATTTAATAGTTGTTGTGATGCAATAATGTCACTTGTTGCAGCACCTCGGAAACTGAATCAAAACCCGAGGACGTGGTGCCCAGTGTATCATTCTTCACACTAGTAAGTAGCATTTGATGGCATTATCAGGCAAGTAACTAATCAAAAATGGGGAGTTGAATGGTTTTATGCGATATTTGGACTTGCGTCACAGTCAATTTAGTGCCCTCTCCTCTTCCCCTAGCTTGATGTTTTCCCTCTCTGTACTCCCCTCCATATTCCTAAGTGAAAAATCCCGACGGTTCCAAAGAGAAAGGAAATGACTGACCTGAGAAATTAGGAAAGCATGCATGAACCAAACCTATATTATAAGTATATACAATGGACGTCTATACATTTTGGTCAATACACTAACGTGCGTCAGGGTCAATGCAGTGCCCTCTCCCATCCCTTTTCCTAGCTTGATGTTTTTCCTCTCTCTACGCCCCTGTACATTCCTAAACGGAAAACCCCGAGTGTTTCAAAGAAAAAGGAGATTAACCAGGGATAAATGGGAAAGCATGCCTGATCCAAACCACAGTGTCCATAATGGACGAAGTTATTTATCTATTGCACAACAATTCTCTAATTTGATATATCTTTCACAGTACAGATTCGCAACCAGAAAAGACAAGATTTTCATTTTTTTCGGAATCCTGTTCTCGATAATATGCGGTTGCACTACACCCATAAATACAATTCTTTTCGCGGATCTACTACAAGCTATGGTAGTTTATGGAATGTCGGTGATAATCGGAATGCCTGAAGATGAAATTTTCCTACGAGCAATCCGCGATTTCGCAATGTGGAACTGTATTGTTGGAGTGGTGATCGTTGTTTTGTCGTATGGAGCTACTGTTTTGATGAATTTAGCTGCATTCAATCAGGTGTGTATCAACGTCATTAGATAACTTGTTTATCGTCAAACGTGACTGATAGTGCTGAACTTTAAAGGGCTAGGATATAAGAATATAATACGTCCATAAAGTAACTTAGCTACTTTAAGCTGTGTCTACATTAATTTATTTCTAGTTATTATTTAAATTTTGAATGGAGGAGTAAATATACTTTTCCATTCAAAATATAACAGTTTATTGATATTTAAATATTTATTTATTTAAAATTTTGCAACATTACAGATAATCCATTGCGTTACAATAAATTTTATACTATACACGAAACAGCCATTCCTCTCTCTAGCATTCCTTTGCATTCTGTCATCAGTCCTCATATGCTGTCCACGAACAAGTTGTATATAAATATAATAAATTACAATAAATAAATAAATATTATATATTTGCTGGAAGCACAGAATAAGGTATATAATATTATTTAAGTCTAAATCCGTTTTAAGAATGATGAAGCGAAATTAATACCTAATGAAGGCAAATCAGTGGTTTAAACTTTATACTAACACAACGTTTTTGAAATTACTGTGTTGGAAAAGAAATTACTAACGTCGATGTATTTAAACCAAAAGTAGGAGTACCATGTCCAAAAAACATTGAAGTCATAATACATTTACACTGATCCTAATTTCGAAAATAAATGTGTTACAGATATACAAAATACGGCAAGAGTATTTAAAAGCAGCTTTAAATCAAGACTTCGAATACTTTGACACGCATAAAACTGGAGATTTCGCATCTAAAATGACCAGGTTTGTAGTTTTCCAGCACTAACGCATCATATCTTACTTCAGCCTAGGCCAGCGATTTTAGGTAACGACGTTTTAAAGTGACAACTCCATTTAAACAAAGGTATAAAGTAATTTAGCAAACTGCCCAGCACTGGCATAATCAACGGGATTTTTTGTTATTTCCTAAATTTATTTTGATAAAAGCACTATACATACTTCGGTTCACTTCCTGACCACTGCAGTAATGTACTATTCTTTTAAAACAGTGATGTGGTGAAACTAGAAGACGGGATAGGAGAAAAATTGGGCACTTTCATATTCTACCAAGCTGCGTTCGTAAGCTGCATAATCATGGCTCTCGTCAGAGGATGGAAACTGGCACTACTGTGTTTGATAACGTTCCCTGTGACGCTGATACTTGTTGGAATCGCTGGACTGGTAATTTTTTAACTGATTTAGCAGTTTCTTTAAATTTCCTTTAATCAGCATCAGCCGAAATACGTCCACTGCTGAACATAAACCTCTCCAATAGAATGCCACGCTTGGTGGGCTTTAAATTTGCCATAATCACCACGCTTGGCAAGCGGATACGTGATCGCAGTAATGATCTTATTATACACAGGAGAATACTGCTGCCTTGGTGCAATCCCTTGGTCGCGTTGATGACACCCAAAGGGAAGATTGGAGGTGGTCCTATTCTAAGCCGGGAACCACACGACCACTCCTTTAATCAAATGCCTAAAATTCCTTATAATACATCACAAGTTTGGTTGGTTGTGTACTTAAGTAACATACAGCTCATATTTTCACGCACTTAGTAATTTGGGCAGTTAACAAGCCTTTATTTACCGACAGTCTTCATTTATCAGATTGCATCGAGACTATCGAAAAAAGAAGCAGTAGCAGCAGGAAAAGCTGGTGGTGTAGCAGATGAAGTTCTGAGCTCAGTGCGTACTGTCTATGCCTTTTCCGGCCAAGAGAAAGAAATAGAACGATACCAAGGACATTTACAGGAATCTAGAAAAATCAATATCAAAAAAGGTAGCACCTTCGTCGTAGTCCTTCGTTTACTTTGCTTTTGCCACCCACAGTATAGGGTAACTAATAACGTCTATTGCTATTGCTTCATACTTTTACATTTCACGAGCATCTGATATCTGATTGTTTCAGGCTTTTTCACCGGTTTGGCGATGGGGACACTATTCTTCTGTATATTTTGTTCATATGCGCTATCTTTCTGGTTTGGTTACAACCTTATGGTCAACGAGCCTGAAACGTACGATGTTGCTACCATGATCGCAGTAAGTTAACCGAAAAAGAAAATTTCCGGTAATTCTGGAATTATGAATTAATGCCCCTGAAATCTCAAGGCACACACTTAAACAGGTCTAGTTTTACCTCTGTCTTCGTCGTGTAATAAAATTAAGAGACCTAGCTAATTTATATACATACAATTTTAAAACTGTACATTCTTAGAGTCGGGGCTCTAAATCAGCGTACATAACAAAACAACATAACATCTACAGGTATTCTTCGGAGTTCTAATGGGATCGGCAAACTTCGGTATATCCTCGACATTGATGGAAGTATTTGGTATAGCCTGCGGTGCTGGAGCCCAAATCTTCAACCTACTCGACAATGTTCCAACAATCAACCCGCTGCAGAACGAGGGTACCGTGCCAGATACCATTGAAGGAAATATTGAATTAAAAAATGTTATATTCCACTATCCTTCCAGGCCTGACGTCCCGGTAAGTAGATTTTTTTATTTATATAATATGTGTTATATACAAGTTTTTTTGTTTTTTCAGTACATTGCAACATGTATTAGTTTAATATTAATAAAAAATATGCGTAAATTGTCCAGATAAATATGAATATTTATAACACGACATGTCCATATCGTGATAATAACTTTGGTACTCGTATGTCTAGATCACGCATTAGCGGCAATCACTGGTCATAAAAGATATAAAAAAAACTTAATCAATCGAGGCTAGATTTTATAGAACATAATATTTCAGGTGTTAAAAGGCGTATCGTTGAGCGTGAAACGTGGACAGTCAGTAGCACTGGTGGGCCACTCCGGTTGTGGCAAGTCCACCATCATCCAGCTGATATCCAGATACTATGACGTTATCGACGGCAACGTAAGTTCAGTAGTTCACATTTATTAAAACCCAAAAAACCCAAATCTGATTCAGATATTAGGTATAACATGTGAAAATCTGTTTTTATGTTCTTCATTCACGCTTTTGCAACTCAAAGGATCTGAGACGATATTTTTTAACTTTCCATGTCCCATTGTAGTTTTATTAAATAACATTGATTTTCACTGTGTGAGTTAAAAGTGACGATGACGAAATGAGATAAAATATAATTTAGTAGTTTCTAGGATTAGCCCGTACATACATACAAACAGACACAAAACAATTTAAATATATTTTTGGACTCTACTGGTCTTAAGTAATATCCGGGAAGTGATTTTTTTTAACTTCAATGTACAGATTCCCTTTTCTTTTGTTTTTCTTCTCTTTTATGTTATGTATAGTATGTATCTATACCATATTTGGACTTAGGTAAGCGCTGTTGTGCTGAGTCAGACAATACATTTCTTTATATTTACCGATAATTTATATACAAACGGCACCTACCTATTATCAGGTTAATCCCCTTTGTTAATAAATGATAAGATTTTGTGATGTGATGGATGACTGATGAAATGCAATAAAATCTGGAATACCGAAATGGTTTATTTTACAAAACGACATACATTCAATAGATGTTTCAGATAGCCGAGTGATGAAAGCATTGAAACTAAGTACTTAGTTATATGTAACTTAGTTTTAATAATTTTGTCATCCTGCCACGGAAATACGTACAAGACTACAACTATAAGTTGTGACGAAATTAGATAAGCGCCCTTGCCCACTACACCTACATGTATATTTATAAATATCTTTCTTTTTTACATTTATTCCCAGTAGGAACAAACAACTACAGTCCTTGTCTGGCTGTGCCTTATTTTGAGTGCAATGTCAATGTCTAAAACGCATAGTTAGCGAGTCCTAGTTTGGAATTATGTAATAGGTACAAGTATTGGAATATGTAGTGGTTTAATGCAAATGATGTTATTCATGAACTTTATAGCAAGTGGGTGCACAGGTAATGTATTTAGCCAATTTCAATACGGATTTCTTTACTTGCACCTGACCATACCATGGGATAGAACCTTCCGAAGTATGATAGTAGAATAACATATCATCTATTTTGAATTAGACTAATAGCTTGATAACTAAAACATGATAAGCGTAATTCGGAATTTACTGGGTACGAAAGTGTATTTATCGATTTTTACCAGACGAGTACCTACGTAGGCTATATGCTTATCATAGATTAAGTGATGCGAAATATTTTTGACAGTCACGCTCAGAATATTATCTATTCGATATAATTAAAACTTGGGTTTCCCTAACTAAAACCAATCTTGAGAGTACCTAAAGCTTAATCATTTCTCATACATATAACATAATAAACGATTGTTTACATATGCGAGTGAAGCGGAGTGTTGCAATTTCAGCACTGGCATTGTCGTTTTTTGTGTGTGCAAAAAGAAACAATTTATTGGAACTAATTTACTTAAAAATGAAAATTCAAAAGCAAACTTAATAAAAGTTTAGAACTTCTGTCAAATTAGATAAGAAATTTAACATACTCGTATATAGATCTGTTTGCGATGTTCTATCGTCATCGCATCAATTATCATTGCTGCATTTGACCCGATTTCATTTGGTTGCTAGCAGGTTGTCGATTGTTTCTTCTTAGTCACTTTTGATAAAAATGATTACTCTGGTTAATCAATTTCTTTGTGAAATGTATTTCCATTGACCTACTGTTTAAACTAGACAATGAATTCTAAACAAAATCTTCCTTAGGCAATGTCCAAAGTTACGCATTAAAGTAATCATATTCACGCACATTAATTATAGGTATCTTCGTCTGTTTAATTTCTAATTCCTTAGGCCATTTGGAAGAATACTTTGGCATTTAGAAGGCGTCGCACGTGCGACAGTGTTCTCCAGACTGACCGCACATGAGCTTACCAGATTAGAGAAGAAACTACTAAAGTATTGCGAGCTAATTTGGGCTGCCGTTTTATAACTGCAGATTAGAAATGTTACTTATACATATAGAACATAATTGAGAATCTTGGACCTATTAACCAAGGTTAATAGGTCCAAGTTGAGAATGTCGAATCAAGATGGATTCAAAGATGAAAATAATTAAATTGGACGCACCGCCGCCTGCATTGATTTCACTGACATGAGTCCGATTACCATTTATTAATGTGTTGCTATATTAAAAAACAGGTAGCTGTGGACGGGCACGACGTCCGGGAGCTGTCTGTGCGCTGGCTGCGTGCACAAGTGGGGCTGGTGGGGCAGGAGCCCGTGCTGTTCAACACGACGGTGCGCGAGAACATCCGCTACGGCCGCGAGGACGCCTCCGATGACGACATAGAGGCGGCGGCCCGCCAGGCCAACGCGCACCAGTTCATCATGAAACTGCCTAAGGTATGCTGTTTTATTGAACTAACCTGTTGCCCCGCGACTTGCCTTTTTCTTCCCTGGACTTCCAAGCCCTTAGGCATGAATAGTTACAATCCTATCTCTAAGGGAGGTAATACTGCAACTGCTCGCGCTCACACCACATCTAGCGCTTACCAAAGGTGTTCCATTTTGTCACCCATATTTATTATTTACTAGCTATTGCCCGCGAGTTCGTCCGCGTGGATAACACATCACAAATTATTGTGTATTTCCCGTAGGAATGGGATGTTTTTCGGGATAAAAACTATCCTATGTCCTATTCCAGGACCTAACCTATAAGTGTACCAAGTAGTGTAATATTAGCAGGAAGTAGGATTAAACCGGCACGTCATTTACCTTAACAATTACTTACATCCTCGCACTAAAGTGTATTGTAGCTACAATAAAAAATTACAACGAATTTTTTTGGAACGATCTGCAATCTTCCAGTTGTAACATGCTCTTATAATATTTCCCGTACAATAAATATATCCACAGACACTTATTACATAAAATATTATCACAGTTATACATAAAAGCCCGCATTTTTAGGAAAATAAATAGAAGAGACGAACATGATACTTCGGCCCCGCCACAAACGTATATCAATCTTTTCGATCTTTTTTCTAGGAAAGTACAACAACTTCAATATAACAATGTTATTCATACGCTAGTGGCACCACCTGAGCTGAGTTTTGCCAAGAACCACCTGCGGAGTACTATTATGAGGGTTCGACAACATTTATGATTTTCTCTCTCTCTATACAAAGCCTTTGAGACACTAACAAGTAACCCTAAATTATTGGAGACTGTGTCCGCGATTGAGTAAGCGCAAATCACTGAAATGCGTACTGATTCCATTACTCCTAGGATTGGACATGCACAAAACAAATCGAAAGAGAAAATACAACACGAAAATTTTGGAGTCAGAGCTACGCGAATACCGAGGAGAAAACCAGAAAGAGATCATGAACTTTATCACGTCAGATTCGTTTTCGTAATATAATATGCAAACGGAAAAATAATTTAAAATATGATAATTTAAAAATCACTCATTTCAATTTCATTTATCTGTTATATTGTGATTATTCGCAGGGATACGAAACGCTGGTGGGTGAGCGTGGCGCATCATTGTCAGGCGGGCAAAAACAGCGCATAGCCATTGCACGTGCACTTGTGCGTAATCCCAGAATCCTGCTACTCGACGAGGCAACCAGCGCTCTCGACACAACTTCCGAACACAAAGTGCAAAAAGCACTTGACAGGGTAAATAATAAAATCCAGAGTAACATTTTTAACAATCAGAAAGTTAATGCACATAAATATGTTGAATCTTGTCACAAATCATATAAAAGTTGTAGTCTAGAAAGCACGCGGTTTTTTTTTATCGAAATTGTGACAGAATAACTTCAAGAGAAATTAAATACTATTTTTTCGAATATCCGGCGCCATTATAATATTTTATTATTATTATAAGATTTGCATCACAAACTTTATTCTTACACAGGCCCAAGAAGGACGAACAACAATCGTTGTAGCACACAGACTTTCAACAATAAGAAATGTTGACGTCATTTACGTATTCAAAAGTGGAACAGTGGTAGAGAGCGGAAACCATGAGGAGCTTATAAAACAGAAGGGAGACTACTACGACATGGTCATGTTGCAGACATTTAACGATCCCAATGAATCCACCACAGGTAACTTTGAAGTTTAATGCGATATTTACCCGGGAAGAATTACGCGTACATCATCAGCCGAAATACGTCCACTGCTGAACATAAGCCTCCCCACAGAATGCCATTTTTGGTAGGCTGTCCATTAGAAAATTTGCCATAACTACGCTTGGCAGGCGGATCAATGATCGCAGTAATGATCTTATACTGGACATGCATACACAGGCGAACGCTGCCAGGAACGCCTAGTGCAATCAATCCCTTAGTCGCCTTGACGACACCCGCGGGAAAATTGGGGTTGGAATAATAATAACTCAATTATTATCAACAGATAAGGCAAAACTATCACGCGAGATATCTGTGAGAAGCGAAGAGGACGAGGAGGAATTCGTCGAGACAAAGACTGATGTAAGTGCTGGTATTCAACTGCAATACTCAAATATTCAAAATAAGCATTTATGTTTAGAGATCGTTTATACAACTAACAACAAAATTGTGGCTTAAAATTACGGGACTTTACTTGCAGGACGTTGAAGCTGAAGAAAAGGAACCAGATGCATCATTCTGGAATGTACTCAAATTAAATAAGCCTGAATGGAAATCCGTGTCTGCGGCCAGTACCTCTTCACTGCTAAGTGGCTTAGCCATGCCTTTGTTTGCTGTTCTTCTCGGCGATTTCATTGGAGTAAGTTTCTTATATTAAATGTTTTCGACCACATTTCACAATATATTTTCAAACAAGGCTACAAATAGTCAGTACCACTTTAGTGATGTTTTGTTTGATGTTGTGTGAGGAATGCAATTGGCTCAATTGATTCAACCAGTGGGGTTAACCAATGTTAGTAATAAGTTGAAAAACTCGAAAGACGTTATGTTTGTTTAGGTACATTATTGTAACGATGGGGTGATTACCCGAGGATAGGGTGGTGAGGCCGACGAGCGATATTTTTGATCGATGGTGGAATGACATCACACATACAAACGACGCTTTTGTTTAGCAAATACCTATTGACGGAAATAAATTCACACTGAAGTAGGTACTTTCTATTAAGAGGGGCAAGAAACATAACTATACATGGGTACTGATACGGTACGGTACAGTAGTACAGGACTGGTCCTTTACTTAAATTGGCATGATAATGATCTGATCACAACCATTGCAACTATATCCATGCTTTTTGTTTTTCAGGTTCTCTCTGAACCAGACGAGGAACAAGTACGCGCAGAAGTGAGAAGATTTGCGCTTATATTTGTAATAATAGGCGTTTGTTCAGGAATCGCTAATTTCATAACGGTAAGTGACAATATATTTAACTCACCTTAAATAATTTGATGTTGTTGTCACAACCAACTCATACCTATTACTTTTGAAGGTGTTTTTCTATGGGATTGCTGGAGAGCATTTAACAGAGCGCCTACGACGACAAATGTTTCAACATATGCTACAACAAGAGATTGGTTTCTATGATGATAAGGACAATTCTACAGGAGCGCTGTGTGCTCGACTTGCTGGAGAAGCTGCTTCAGTGCAGGGGGTAAGATTTAATTTAAGACCAGAAATGAAATGAAATTTAGTCTATTCGCTGGAATTGCACAAAATTCGCAAATTGAGAACGATTTTACTATCTATGAACAAATAAATCTTATTGAGAACTTTCAATTTTCTTTACAGGCGACTGGTCAACGAATTGGCACTGTCTTGCAGGCGATTGGAACATTTGGATTCGCACTTATCCTTGCATTGATATACGAATGGCGAGTAGGGTTGGTGGCGTTAACATTTGTACCAATAATAGCCGGTGTCTTGTACAAAGAAGGTAGAATGATCAGTGCTGAATCATTTGGTACTGCAAAAACTATGGAAGCGAGTTCAAAGGTATCCTTAGTAAAAAAAAACTGACTTTTTTATCTCTTAAAACGTTGTGAAATTAATATTAGTGTTTTATCTTTAGATAGCAGTAGAAGCTGTAGCGAATGTGCGAACAGTTGCTTCGTTAGGAAGGGAACAACAATTCCTCGAGGATTATGCTGTAAAACTTTTGCCGGCACTATACCTCGCTAGGCGTTCAGCGCATATGCGCGGTGTCGTGTTTGGCCTGTCGCGAGGTCTCTTCAACTTTGTTTACGCTGCCGCGATGTATTACGGAGGAACTCTCATAGTTTACGACCAAGTAGACTATGCTGATGTTATTAAGTAAGTATGACTATAAGTTAGATTAGACATTTTGATTTGATCAAGCGAAGCATCAAATATGTTTCCCTATTCCAGATCTGCGCAAGCTCTGCTGATGGGCGCATCATCAGCAGCACAAGCATTTGCCTTTGCACCTAATTTCCAAAAGGGAATCAAGGCTGCAGGACGCGTTATTGTATTGCTCAACAGACAATCACAAATTACCGACCCAGATAAACCTGCAGTAGAAAACTTTGTAAGAATACCTACACTTATAAATGAAAAATAGCTAGTTTTCAATCAATGACGAAACAATTTCTTGGTTTCTAACAATGGTTATCATTTTAGAAAGGCACTGGCGAAGCGAGTCTCCAGAAAGTGGAGTTCCGATATCCGACCCGACCTGCGATACAAGTCCTGAAGGGCTTAGACCTGGAGATAGAACGTGGCAAAACAATAGCGTTAGTCGGTGCCAGCGGCTGCGGCAAGAGCACCGTCATTCAGCTGCTTGAGAGATATTACGACCCTGAGGATGGTGTTGTAGTAAGTACAAGTTTTACGAAGCATCAACAACTTTACAATATGAACAGATCAATCACATAAGTTTTTATTTTCTAGGCTCAAGACAGCATTCCCCTGATTAAGCTTCGCTTAGCAGATGCGAGACGTGCTATAGGATTCGTGCAACAAGAGCCGATATTATTCGATCGCACTATCAGTGAAAACATTGCCTATGGAGATAACTCGCGGAAACCCAAAACAGACGAAATCGTCGAGGCTGCGAAACAGGCTAACATACACAATTTCATCACATCTTTGCCTTTGGTAAGTGTAAAACCTTACTCTATCTGCATTCTGCAATATGTTCAGAAATGCTTTACCGTATTTTACTTTATTACAGGGCTATGACACTAACATCGGATCGAAAGGCACGCAATTATCCGGCGGTCAGAAACAGCGGGTAGCGATTGCTAGAGCGTTAATACGACAACCACAGATGTTGCTACTCGATGAAGCCACCAGCGCTCTTGACACGGAGAGTGAAAAGGTAAACATAATATAAGCACACTGCCGCAATATGGTTGAGTCAGGTTTTTGGCTATTTTCTAAAGAAACTTATTATTCTGAAGCTTTGATTGATAAAGAAGCTGAATTACATCAATTAAGGAATACTCTTTTCAATCGATCACTCATCCATCATCTTCATCAGTGATGGTAAAAATCGTCCAATAGATAACAAACCCTTACGAATTTAAATTACGTCGTAAGTAGGTCCGGCTTAACAGTTGAAATGAACATAATATATAGATGGCAATACTTAACTTTAGCTCTATTTTGTACCAGCATACAAATAAGAGCTCAAGTTACATGTCACCAATTAATTATAGTATCTCTTGTGTAGCATAATGCTTTAGGGCATTCTAAATGCATAATTACTCTTTGGATGAATCCCAATAGACTGGGATAGATAAATATATTAAGATCGTAAACAAACTAAGATCCCACATCTATTTTTCTTAATTCTCATTAAGTTAAATGAATTAAAGAAGTCTCCTTCTTTAATTCATTTAACTGAGATGGCTGGGTTGAGGACTTGGGACTTGGTGGGTATAAAACTTCTATACCTCTATTAACTACTATCTATCGATACTATCTTAAGAATAATAATAAGGGGGAAAGTTCATGCAATTCTCTCCAAGCCATCACCCCAGTTCCTTGAAATTATGTAGGTTTCAGCCTATAATAGACTATATAACAGCCTATATAATTCTCTGTTCTCTTACAAAGGTGGTACAAGAGGCGCTGGACCGCGCTAAGGAGGGTCGCACATGCGTGATGATCGCGCACCGGCTGAGCACCGTCCGTGACGCTGACGCCATCTGCGTCGTTAACGACGGCCGCGTAGCCGAGCGCGGCACACACACAGAGCTAATGAACCTTCAGGGACTCTACTATAATCTAAACAGGAGAGGATACTCCTAATACATTCCTCTATAGAACTAGCCAAATATGTTATGTATAAGTTTTGATGTGGTCTAAGTCTTATCAATTATCATTATAAATAATTGCACTAAAGTGCCAAGTGTATTAATTTTTTTATTAACACAATACACAATGCATTGTAATGTTGGCCAATTTTATTCCAATGCCCTAAAATTCAGCTTTCATGATGCAAAATAATTGTTTGGATGACCCAAGTTCTATCTGAAAGTAGTAACCAAGGCAAGTTTATTCAGATTTTCAATAAGTACTAGTTGTATGGCCTATGAGCAGCAGTGGATGCCAGAAGGTTAATATGATGATGATAAATTATAAATAAATATTACATATATGTATACATTGAAATACACTTGTCGAATCGCAAACTAGGATTTTCTCCTGTGCTATGGGAATTAAACAAGGATAGGACAGTTCACAAATATAATATCCTGACCATACCAACTTGTACAAATTGTATAAACTGTCCCTTGATAGGAATCGGACCCACAACCTCTGGCGCTCAAATCCAATGACCAAGCCACTAAGCCAACAAGGCAGTCTGAATTGTATCATATTTTTGTAAATTATTGGATTTTGAGGAAGGCACTTAAAATTTTTTAAGGCTTTTTTAGGACACATCATAAAATAAATCTTTGCCGGGACTTTTCCTAATTTTCCCATCATTGTCAGCCAGTTTCACATAATGTACGTTCCAAACTGCTGAATCAGTCCATTAGTGAAAGAGTTATCCTCTGGACAAATAGGAAAGCTTTGCTATTTTGACGGATCACTAAAACATACACTTAAATAGTATTAACAGTATTTATTTATATAAAATATGAAAGTACTTACAAAATCAAGTCGTTGTTAATTATTCTGAGTTCGTAATCCTTTTGTTTTTTCACAGCAAGTAAGAATTATATTCTTTTTTAAATACTTAGTATAGGTTAGTGCCAGCCTCTTCGACACTTCACAGTAACCCACAAAAAATTATAACAACAAATACCTTACTTGTAATATGATACTCTCAAATCTGCTTGTACTATGTGGAATTCTTCTCTTCATGGTTTAACAGCCATTCTTTACGATCTAAGCCACTGCTGAATCCTCCTTTAGAGCCTGATGCAACTACCCTGTGGCAAGGTATTACCAGCAAATGATTATTGGCTCCGCAAGCCGCACCAACTGCACGAGCATGACTTTTTTGCCGGCCCATGGCTTTAGCAATATCACCATATGTCTGGGTTGAAGCATAAGGGAGCTTTTGTAAGTTACACCATACTTCCTGCAATAAGAAATATGTATTATGAAATATGAATTAAATGAACGAATAGATGAGAGCTGGCTCAGCTGTAACCGTCGTAATCAGTATATACAATAGGGGGCACTATAAAGACAGTTTTCACTTTTTTGGTGTTCGTTAATACCTTTTGGAAATCAGAGCCGTAGGTTTTTACCGGTACAGTAAACGTCTTGAGCTTTCCATTAAAATAATCTGACAGTTCACTCTCAAATGTTTCCAAAATAGTATTTTTCTTTTCTATGAATTTACACTTTATGTTATCAGAGAGCGTCTGAAACATTAATTCAAATTTTGTAGTGTCTTCGACAGCAACAATGTACAGATAGTCTTCATCAGCAGCTGCAATAATTCTGCCCACGGGAGATTCAGAAGCTTGCACGCACACTATGTGCGGGGACTCTTTCGAATATTTAGTGAGTATCTCTGAAAGATACATTATTTTTGCCTTGAATGTAGTTTCCGCCCGTAGAATTTATGTTAGTTCACAAAGTAAGTAGTGGATTACTTCAACCTTACTTCAACCAAAGATAATATAAACTAGAGTCTTCAACACATCGAAATAGGACTCAATTATCAACAATAGATCAACCAAGAAATTTAGATACAAACTTCTTGAGTTCAATAATCTAAGAGTTCAACAAAGTTAAAAGTACAATACTTTTTTTTTAAGACATTGGCAATAATGCCATCAGTCTAATCATCACGATTTCTTTTTAATTTCTGTTTACTATTAGTATCAGAGTGCCTCAGACCAACGCTGGTACCTACTGATATAGTCACAGACTTAACTCACAGGTAAAACACTAGTGTCTGTGTTGATCGTAATAAACAGTTTAATTAGTAAATAAATAGTGTTTCAGTTACTAGTGATTACAAACATAATACTAACGTTGATAGTAAGCTTTAGTAAGGTTTGAGGTTAGGAAGTTCACTGCTTTAAGGAGATCAGCTTAGTCACGTTTATTTATGTTTCCTTCATAGTATAGATACGTACAGACATTTGTTGCATAATGTACTATCACTATTAAACACCAAAGCCAGAATACATTATTTTGGAAAAAAACACATACACAACAAACTACAAAAAACGCGGGAAAAACTTGGGAAAACCACTTGTATCAATACCTACTCAATTTTTTTTTTATGGCAATCGTCTGATTTGGACATTGTGCCAGTATCAAGTCAAATATTTCTAACTAGATCAGAGAAGCTGAAAGAAATACATATTATTGTTAATAATGTCTGTCTGTATGTATGTTTGTTACCGCATTACGTAAAAACTACTGAATGAAATTTGATGCTGTTTTCACAGTTGTCATGCTGGTGGTCTAACTTAAAATTTGGTGCATGTTTCATCTTGATACGCCACTTAAAACCTGAAATATTAATAAAGAATTTTTTCTAGAAGCCATTTTATCGGATGATAAAAAAACGACTGTTAATATTTATTCCAGTAACTCGGTATCATATTTAGAAATCATTCATGTAGAAGACATCTCTTTTTTACGAAAATTTTGATAAAAAAAATGCAATATTTCTCGATCGTACGAGTATGTTCATCATATGGGCGAGGTCAACGGCCGCGGCGCGGCGAAGGGCGCGGCGCGTAAGGTGTTGAGTGAAATTTAGTTTTTGGGGATAGGGGATGGGGTTAAGGTTGGGGTTGGGATTGGGATATTGAGAGTCTCGAGTCTGAGTGGGAGTAGAAGTAGAAGTGGGAAGAGAACGGGAGCGGAAGTGGGAACGGGGGCGGATTCTGTAGTTCATGCGAGCGGAGCCGCGGGCACAATTAGTCAGAAGAATATAAAAGGATATCGTCAGCGTATTGTAGGATGCGGCTATGTTCAGTGGACAACTCCAGGTCATGCGTATAAATGTTGTATAAAAGGAGGCTTAAAACTGAGCCTTGTGGTAGGCCTCGCCAGACAGTTCTAGACGGAGATATAGGATTATCGCTCCCTCAAAAGAAAATGATCCTATCCGAGAGAAGATTATGAATGACATTGGTCAGCTTCACCGGGATTGTAAGCTCTTGAAGTTTCTTCCTGAGAATAGGGAGTTGAACGTCACGCCGCTGTGATTTTACTGTGTAGGCAACAAACACAGCGACGCTACGGTTTGAGATTGGTAGTATAAAATTAAGAAATAAGAAATAAAAGTTGTAAGTAAAATTTTTAATTTATTCTCATATTTATAGAGACAACATTATTCTTAGATTTAAACACGTTAAAACGATAACAATATTGTTTTCAGTAAATATTTTTTCTTAGCCTAATAAATATAGTTAGTAACTTTAATTATGATTTCACTTTACTTTGACGACAGCCTTCCCAGTATTTTCTCCTCTTAAGATCCCCACTAAAGCTTGTACCATATTATCAAAGCCATGATAGGTTTTCTCTTGATATTTGATTTTGCCTTCACGTAACCAGTTCAAATTAACGTTGATACCTTCCTCCCAACGATCAATCCAACGGTTTACCAAAAATCCTTCTACTTTAAGTTCCTTGAAAACGATTGCAGGTTGCAATATTGTAACTGAAATCACGAATATTTGTTTGTAAATAAAATAGCTCAATTAGGAAACAAATGTAGGAGTATTTATTATACCTTTAGGCAGTTTTGCATCATTGTAGGATGATATTGATCCACATATAGCAACTCTTCCATTTTTGTTCATGTGAGCCATAATGGTTGAACTTATTTCACCACCCACCTGTAAATCAATTAATACAAATCATAATTAAAAAAGTATCTAAATAAAAAGTTTATTACCTATATAAGACAATCATTATAATGATCGGGTTCTAAATATAAAACAACTTTTGTTTTATTCGATTCTAAAAGTCATAATGAGTTGTCCCCGCTCATCCGTTTCGTCGTTAGTCCTTACGACATAGCATTTTCTGCGCTTACCGGTACAGATAATAATTTGGTGTTTATTATTGTATTTAATTATTATGAAATACACACATTATCAAAATAGCAGTCCACCCTTTTAGGTGCACCTTCCTTCAAAGCTTCTCTTATATTAACGGTTTTGTAATTAAAAGCGCGATCGAAACCCAATTCCTTTTCCAGATATTCACATTTCTCATCAGTCCCAGCGAATCCTACGACACGACAACCTGGAATAAAAAAGGATGGGTTCAGTTAAGACCTGTACCACAGGAAAAGCCTCGCACTGATTTATGATTATAGTTTTAGTTCAAATGCAATACTGTTCACTTGCCCAAGTCTGAGCTTTAACTAAACACCGCGTATGATGCATGCAATCCGTCAAATATAGCAACAGCTGCGACGACACCCCTGATAATAATTGATCGATATCGATTAAATCCGGCATTAGATGCGGCCATCCCTATTATTGTCATTAGGTTGGTATGGCATAATCAATGACGTTTCAATTTTTGCTATGTTGGTATTAAGAGTAATGCTAAACTTTTGGCCAATGGCTAGTATGGAAGTCCCGTCTCTTAATTATATCCTCTTTGCTTCTACTGTTATAGATAGCGCTATAAGGTCTATTTATTCTTTTCTTATTTTTGTTTACACTTGACCTCAATCTCACCTGAAGGTACGTGAGGATGGGGACTAAGGTGCAGCGCGCTTACCCAGAATATGCCTATTCACTCTTCTAAATTGTACTTGATCGAAAATATCGAAGCAGAGATGTGATCTTCATTTCAGCTGATTTTAAAAGAGCTTAATACCTATATAAACTTAATGCAAAGTTCCAGAGCTAGTGTAGTCTGTGTGAGAAGTACCTATTCGACTCTTTTGCAGTAGAAAAAACTTTTGGTCAGAGATACAACCATCTCTGACCAAAACTCGTAGTTTTTACTTCTTCATCTAACTGGAGGCATAGCAAAGACATGTTTTAAAAGACACGTTCCGCCATCTATTGGCGAAGAAATCCTATACTTGAGTTGTGATATGGTAAAACCCGGGTAAAACCACTTGCAAACTGGCGCGGTGGCAGTGGCAATGACAATAGTGGGCAAGGTAGGCACATATACGCATATTTGTGTATCGGCTATCGAAGTACGATGCCTCGCATTGCTGCCAATTATTGGTAGGTATGTGACATTTTGTAATGCCATTGTTCGGTAGCGAGATCCGGGGACCTACTACGTAAGCATTTCGGCTAATATCCTTCGAACTAAAATGCCATTTTGTACTCTCTAATGGGACATGTGACATATTCTGATAAGCCTTAGGTAGATATGTAAAATCAAATCATTTATTTGTGACACATAGGTACAGGCCACTCTGCGAGTGTGTGCATACAAACTTAAATACTTAGGCTAAATAAAAAAATTATACAAGCAATCAAATAAAGAAATTGTCCATAGTCACTGCTCTAATAAAATAAAATGCAAGCATGTCGGATATAAATTCACATAAATTAGAAGACATAATCAAAATGGAAAGGACAAAAATTGTATAGGAGTTGGGCAAAACTTGCGTCTGGACCCAATTGTCGCTAAAATACATGTCATATAGATACTAAGGATTTTATATAAAAAGAAAATCGTCTGTACGATGAGAATTTGAATAATCTTACTTAGAATGAAATCTTCGTTGGCGCAGTTTTCACAGCACTGTGGGTATATAGCCACAATTAACCGCTCCAGATCTTGACGTCAGTGTGGTTAGTATTATAGTAGTATTATAAGTTCGATGGATATTAGCAGAAATACTTACGGAGTAGGCCTGCTGGTAGATGTTAAATGAAAGATAGAAGTCTGATAATGAAAAAGACTTACCCATTATTTTACCGATTTGTCCAACGTGGGAGCCCACTGCGCCAGCAGCGCCAGTTATAACAATAGTTTCCCCTGACTTTGGTTGGCATATCTCTTTCAGGCCAAAGTAAGCTGTAATGCTGAAAGAAGGTAACAATCTGTACTATGTAACCATTTGTTATAATATCATTCATTACATTTACAGAAGCTGTGCAAATATATTCCCTTTGGAATAGTGACTTGTTTGTTAGATTCGGCAGCCGGAGGTCGTGTGTTCGATTCTCACCAGGGTCAGACAACTTCGTAAAAATTTTAAAGTTGATCCCGGTCTGGATCTAATATATTGATCTATTATTGTCTAATTCCCATCGTACAGGATAAAATCTGAGTTTGGGAATAGATGAGTGTATGTATATATCATCATCATCATATCAGCCCTCAGACGTCCACTGCTGGACTTCCCAAATAAACTCCACCACTCCCGCCCCCCCGCCCCCCTCGCCATAACCAATGAATCCTCCAGCCACTTCGCGCGTGTCATCTCGTCTAAACATATGAATGTTATATGCACACTTATAGTAATATTAAAGAAGATGCATTTTGTGTTACTCTGTGATACTCTAGAAGTATCTTCGAGAATTCAAATTTTGAGAATTAGGAAAAGAGATTGAGAGTTAGGGCTACTTAGGATTTAGTACGTTTTGATTGACTCCACGCGCATCGCGTCGCGTGGGGATGTGTTTCTGGCAATAGGATTTCATAGGTTTGGATTTTACTCCTCACGCATTGCTTAGCGTCGCGTGGGGTTAGTGTGTCGGTGCCTTTACGCTTAGGTATGATGTATTAAAATATAAATTAAGAAAGTAAGGAAGTTGCGGTCTCACCCTGGCATGCCGAGTATTCCTAAACCAAGAGACACTGGATGTGGACTGATGTTGGGCAAAAGAGTTAGTGGTAAGGCTATACCGCCTTGGCTATGTTTTTTAGGATCGCATATTGTATGCGTACGCCATCCAAAGCCACCCGCTACGTATTTGCCAACAGGGTATTTATCATTGCGGCTGGCTATGATTCTGAAAAAATAAGTTAAATAGGTTTTCAGCACAGAAACGAATAAAGGTAGAAGTGGTACATCACTTGTTTACTTCAGTCTCGCGCGTGCCGATTTAGGTCACAGCGTGCCTATACCGCGCACCATTTATGCCTCGCGGTCACGTTTCTAGTGAGGAGAAACAGTTACTAAGCAGTTAGAAATCACGCAATATGGCACTTTTGCAGATTTTTGTCGATGTTTACCCGACCAATATATTGCAAATCGTTGGCACGCCTGTCGCGTCTACTTCACCATAAGCCCACCATTCTATCTTGATAGGATTTCTATGGGTGTTAGTTATTTTATGATGTCCAACACGAGGTCGCCGGCTCGACATGATTTAGTAGAAATCATTGAATCATGAGTAGTAGTAGTAGCCTTGTACACCGCGCGTAGGTATAAATCGACCGGTGAGTTAAAATGCAGTGTGCAATCCCGCCTGGAACTAATAAAGAAGAGTGCCGCGCACCGTGACGCAGAGACGGACATAAATAAATATGATGAGCAAAATCACTCAATAAAATAAAAATTTCGACGCGCAGCTATTACTCTGTTTACCTACGATAGAGATTAACTCAAACTTTGAATATTAAGCACGGGTATCACTTTTCACAAATACGTTCCCAAGTAGCAAACGAATGTCTTAAAAGGGTAGATATCTTAAAGGCAAAAGGCAAGTAGACGTATTGGCTCTTGTCTTGGTTAAAACCATTACGTCCCTCAATATATCCTTGAACATATCCCTCAAGTACAGTTAAGTAAAAGTGAGCACAGCATTTAGGACAATTTTAAGACAGAGTTAAGACTACTGTTTAGACAATCTTTAACCCTACTTAAGAGAGTGGAGCCCTATAAACATGGATTTCAAGATAGGTACTGATTCAGTAGCCGGCTACATTTTTACGTAGTGTGGTTACTTAGTAATGTGACCGGCTACTGAATCAGTTGTAGGCGACACCATTTATAATGGAGGCAGCTACTTACGTAATAGTGGTCTATTTTTATTCTTATGTAAGTAGGAGGGCTACTTATTTTTTTCTCAGAGTAGTTCATCCAAAATAAAGGCAACTTACATTTGAAGTAGTGCAAGTTAAGAAATATTAAACTTGTACTAAAAACCGTATTGGTGAATTACTACTTAATACTTTTTAGTATTTGTGAATCTTTAGTTTATCATTTCATTATTTTAGTTTATTTTGTGCTGGAAAAAAGTTTATGCAAACTAAAAACTATTAATTTACAATTAATATTTTTTTATTTGATAAATAAATATATTATGCAACTAAATGTATACAAAATAAACAATATATTGAGAAATTACGTATGTAGGTAGGTATAAGAATTTTTTTATGACGGCTCTCGCTGGAGAATCTTCTTATATTATAAATGCGAAAGTTTGGATGTTGGTTACTCAATCACGCTTCAACCACTGGAC
Organism: Esperia sulphurella; assembly: GCA_947086405.1. Classification (NCBI taxonomy): domain Eukaryota; kingdom Metazoa; phylum Arthropoda; class Insecta; order Lepidoptera; family Oecophoridae; genus Esperia; species Esperia sulphurella. The sequence continues at coordinate 10,807,870 of OX352270.1, read as the reverse complement.
GGATCGGGATAAAACTTGGCACACATATACCTAGGTTAGCTCCTGGAATAGGACTTAAGATAGTTTGTATCCCGAAAAACTGACATGTTTTTCGGGATACAAATTGTCTTATGTCCTTATTCCTACGGAAAACAAAACTAATCGTTAAAAGCAGTGTGTAAATATCGAAACCTACGCGGACGAAGTCACGGGCAAAAGCTAGTTTTCTATATTTTACTACTTGTCGACGATAAGCACTAGACCTTTATAATTTTTTAATTAGGTACTTGGGTCTATTTTGATGAAAACGTCCTGTTAAATGAATTTTTACTATAAACTTATTAATTTGAGTAATAAAGGAATAACATATTCTTCAGAAAGACGGTTTTTAGAACTTTGTGTCACCATTATCTTTAGTTTATCTACAAAATCAAATTTTACTTTGCGAGACTAGACAAATTCTCCAATTAGTTAATTTTGTTTTAAGTGAGCCTCAAAGTTCAAATAATCTGATTACAGTAAGAAAAAGATTTTAAGATTTAACTGTAGGCATATTTAATACAAAATAGTTTTGAGAATACTGAGCTTGGTTTTGGGTATTCTTAACTTGCTAAAGTAGCGGTAGTATAAAACTATTTAGTCTTAAAGAATAAAATGACTTAACGAAATCCTTTTTGATTTAGATCCAATTTTAGGTAAATTTATAGATATGTAAGATTTAATCACTATTCTTGATTGCTACTTGGGTTACAACGTTACTATTTTTGATGACATTTTATAGTGTTTACCGTATAAACAAAGCAAAATATGACATACTAGCTGTGCCCGCGGCTCCGCTCGCGTGAACTACGGAATCCGCTCCCATTCCCACTCCCGCTCCCGCATCTGATTCCGCTGGCGCTTCCGCTCCCCTCCCGCTACCGTTTCCGCTTCCGGTTCCGCTACCGCTCTCTCTCGTGTCCCGCTCCGGTCTCGCTCCCGCTCCCGAGCCCTCTCCGCTCCCGATCTCGCTCCCGCTCTCGCTCTCGCTCCCCTCCCGCTCTCGCTCCCCTCCCGCTTTCGCTTCCGCTTCCACTTCCGCTTCCGCTACCGCTACCGCTACCGCTTCCGCTCCCACACCCACTCCCCTTTTCCCACGCCTAAGCCCACACCCACTCCCCTTTTCCCACGCCCACGCCCACACCCACTCCCACTCCCACTCCCATTCCAACTCCTACTCGCAGCTCCAAATGTAATCCAAACTCATCGCAATCTGAATAGTACGGAAATACTATTATGTGCAATATATTGCATACTAACCTTACCTACTAATGTATTTGAAAACTAAAAATGTCTATAACTTTTGATTGAGTTAGCCGATTGCGATGAAATAAAGACTAAATGTTAAGTTAAGTTAATCCCCATGTTTTTGTGAAAGTCCATCAAAGCCTGATCAGTTTTTAAGTGATGCGTGCACAAACTCACAGACAAACGGACAACGGTGCCAAAGAGGATATACAATCCTACGAAGAGTAGGCGCCGCATGTATTACCATTAAAAAAAATTCAAAATTTGCCGTAATTTTTGTATGAACAGAATGGACTAAACATAAGGTCTCTCCCTTGCTCTGGTTTCTTTGTTTATAGTGCACAGTACCTTTGGACGTAAGGTTCATAGACTTTTCAGTGAATATAAATATTGTGAAGAAACCTAGGTACATATAGATAAAAAATCTGAGACATATTGAGGTTCGTCAACTAGCACTTGGCCAGTAAAATAAACAATCTTGGCCAATAACAATGGTTATGGTCGATCTCTGCCCAATAGTGGGACATAATGTAAACTTCTAAATAGATTTTTTTTCACATAATGCTATAAAGATTACTTACTTTGCGACTTGTCCTCCTATCATATCCGTAGGTAACTTATAGCCAATCATATAGGCGCGCATGTAGGGATCGACGCTGATGTACTCGGCTTCGGTCAATATTTCTGTGAAGAAAAACAATTTCAAGCTAAATGAGCTTAGCGAACCAATTGCCATCGCCATCAACGAATTCATGGTCGAACGCGGGAGAGATAGACAAATAATTAATACTATAGTTGTCCAAGAGTTAAAAAAAATCTTACCTCCATTTTTTAATTCGAAAAGCTCTTCTTCAATTATTTCGAAATCACTTTGCTTTGGTTCGCCTTGGAAATGCTTTGTGAGGACGTACTTTTGCGCACGTACTTTGCCAGATACTCCAGAGTAAAATCGATGAGAATGTGAAGAAAAGAATCCAGCTACAGTTTTTGCCAACATTGTAGTAGATTTCTTTTACTAGTAATTCTTCTACTTAACTTTTTAATTGCTAACTGAAACATATTTGTTATTTACAAATAAATAGTAGAAGTATCAACTTTATCACACAACTATTAGTTGTCACGTCAAACTCTGCCGACGATACAATTATTTAAGTTTCCCGCGTTTGGTACTCTCCAACCGAACCCAGCCACCACTCATCCATGTGTCCATACGTTCTTGCACATATCTCATTCAAGTTCAACGATCTCTATTTCGAGTTTGGGAAATATTATACGTAAAGGCCCCAGTATATATTGGCCCGTGCTGGCCCAGTGCAGACCATCGCCATTGTGTACACGGGGCAATGGTGTATGCTTGCAGACAATTGCCAATAGGCTAGGCATCGTGCCTAATCGTGGCGTAGCCTCCCCGGTGGTGTTCACACATTCGCCCATTATTCAGTTCGTCACCTACCTCTGCGCTGACAGGGAATCTTACCTACCTCTTTATAATATTAGTGTAGATGTAGATTGCCGCGACCGTGAATACTTCACCGAAAAGCCTGTGGTATTATAAATAAACCGTACTTAAGTTTCGTAAAACTAATTGGTACACAATCAATCGGCTACCACGGCTCTTACTGGGGCCTTTAAATATATTATATCAAAGATAATATATACTTATACCATAATATGGTATGTGATATACAAGGCTGAATGTTACATTAAACCTGTGCTCTTTTAGCAGGAAATAAAAAAATGAAAAGAAAACAAATGGCGACGGACGGCGGCGCTATGTTTGGGAATTAAATGTTTTGATTTATCTTAAATGATCCTAATGGTCTATTTGAATATAATTGTCAATTAAAGAAATTAACATGTTTGTAACCAACATGGGTTGCAGTCATACATCAATGTTTTAACAAATAAAGACATAACTATCAAAGTTGCAGTGTAAAAAGATAAAATTGCATGCTGGCTCTGAAATAAATGCTGTTTTTATAGTAATTAAAGAAGTTATTGCCATGACTTCGCCAGAGGATTTCAACTGCATTTTCTGCAAAGATTCTTTCGACAACAAAGAGGACTTACAAGACCATTTCAGGTAAGAAAATCGCAGTTTTTCTTAATTTCCTACAATTATTCTACAGTTTTACGATTAATTTGACGAAATAACAATTCTTAATAGGAAACACGGAGATCCGAAGTTTAATGAGAGTATAAAAAGCAAGACTAGGTTTCCAAATGAATCACAAACATTTGAGAAATTGAATGAGGATAATGAGGTGGTTAGCTGTGATGTGTGCACAGAGATGTTTCCGACGATATCGAAGGCAATCACTCACAAGCATAAGGTTCACCCGGACCACGACGCAAAGTACTTCTGTCCTTGGTGTGGGAAGCTCTTCACTATGAAGGTAAACGTCAGTGTGACCAACCCGAAAACACGGGCGACCTTTGCCTTCTAGGTATCCCCACTACCTACCTTTAAAAAAACATTTTTTGCATAAATTCCTTATCAACTGAATTTGATAACATGTAAAAAATTATGGTCGCCCAGATATAGATACATAAACCGTTTTGTACATTAATATGCACTTTTAGGGAACAATATTTGCAAAATATGCATGTACCTACTTCGTATATTTAATGTAAAACTAGATTAACGTGTTCCCATTTCACCAAAAGGTTTTTATTTGACAGGCATGCCCTGTAGAATTTGTGAACCTGTTCGATTCACATTGATGTTAGAGGAGTTCTTGTGCTTGAAAAGCAGGTTTATTACAAGCATTTATGTTGTTTGTGATCTCAGGAGAGATCCCTTGAGTGGTGTTTTACAATTTACTTCAGAACAAAATATGGAAACATATTTTCTTGCGAATTTTTTAGAAGAAAAGGCATATAACATCTTTCTTTTTATGACCTGCACTTTGTAACTTCCAGCACTTATACAACAAACATATACAAACCAACCATGAATCTGATGAGGGAAATGAAGATAAATCTTTTCATTGTGACTACTGTGAAGTGGATTTCTTCTTAGCGTCTGCTATGGTGTACCACAATAAGTTCTTTCATAGACAAGACACTGAATTAGCTGCTATTGGACAGTCTAGAAAACGAAAAATGTTTGGGCAGGTGAGTGGAACCAAATAATGTATCAATTTAATATTCAAGTTTAATTAGAAAATAAAGTTTGCAACTACACCTATACTCATATCAAACTAGGATTACACAAGTCTGTCTCCACTAATAATAGAGGCCTCAGACGTTCAAATGTCGAACCACTAGGCGGTTGTTTATCATCAATAAAAAGAGGAGCTTCTTAATGAAATGGCCATAAACATCCTTTCAAATTGTCTGTCCACAATTTCAGGATCCTCTTCAAATCTACTACTGCCCATTTTGTGGAGAGGAATACTGTAACAAAGTTAATCTACATGTAAGTATGAAATACAACACCTTTAAATAAATGATTAAATGTGATTTTTTATAGTTCCATCCAAGCAGAAACCCTTTTAGCATCATTGTACATATGTCTGTTCATTGGATAACTACTGGACCGATTGACCTGCAATCATGGGAAAATTGTAGATTTTCCTTTGCAATATTCCAAGAAAACTATTAAAAGAAATACTGAACCCGCAATTGTGTACTGATTTTGATTTTTGTCAGTTTAAATAGAGCTATATGAAAGATAAAATTTCTCAATTGCTATGAGGAGAACTCCTAATGCGGTACAAATACAATGTAAGAGTTGCTATGCTATGCTGTTTCTTTGTCTTTACAAGGCGTTTGTACTGTGGTAGTATTTTGTATTGGTAGTGTGATATTGTACCGAGTTACATTTGAAACATTGGGTATTTGCGATCACATTTCAACAGCTTTTAATTGTCTACTGTTGGACATAAGCCTCTCCATATTTTCTCCATTGAGTCCAGTCCCATTCCAATTACTGATTATTTTCAAATTGTTCTGCTTAACATGTTTTTCTTTGTCTGCCAAATGAAATGAGAACTAGACAAACTAGGAACAACCGTTGTTTCATATAGATTTTTTTAATTATTAAAATTACTACTTACAGAAACACATGGGCGACGATCACAGTGATGAGAACCAAAGCCCCGATGATGTGCTGCGCTGCCCACTATGTGATGCTATATTCTATCATCTAGATGCCTATGAGGTGCATCTGACTTTTCACTCTTCTGAAGACTTGTACAGCGAAGGAAGTGAAATGTAAAACCATATTTATTTTGAGTTTAATTGCTATAGGCGAATGGTTTGTTGGTTACTGTTGAAGGCTCATAGCATCAAAATACCATAGCTAAATGATAGTACATTTGTCAGAATCTCAGTGTTAGTTCTTATGAACTACTTGTGTGTATACTCGTGTGAGTATAAATACTTGTTATTAGTGTCCGACCGAAGATTCGGTTTCGGCCAAAAAATCAACTTTCGACCATAGTTTCGGTTTCGGCCAAAAATCTACCTAAATTTGGGCCTAGCCGAAACTCAGTGTTCTTGAATTGTCGCGCTTTGTTAGGGTGAGTTCGTGTCGAGTTTACTTACCGGAGTAACATTGTTTATTATATTTGTTCATGTTAAAGTTAATCCTACTAATATTATAATAGCGAAAGTGTGGATATTTGGATGTTTGCTACATAATCACGCTTCAACCACTAGACGGATCGTGATGAAACTTGGCACATATATAGGTCCTGGAATAGGACGTAGGATAGATTTTATCCGGAAAATACATTCAATTCCTACGGGAAATACATAATACATTTGTGATATTAAGATATCCACGCAGACGAAGTCGCGGGCAACAGCTACTATTAGATAATGTTTATAAGGACCCATTTATCATTTAAATTTCCTATTCAGCGCAACCTACCTTTTTCTCTGGCATAATATTTTGTACCCAAAGATTGTCTGAAATAAATTGCTTAAAGCGATAACACCTAACTTGTACTATTTTAAATTTTAAAACTTGTAACTGTATTTGTTTGTGCAATAAAGTGTATTGTACCTAATGTAACAAAAAAATCTATTTTATCTTGTACCTAGTTTGTTATTTCTTCTATTATTTCATTTACTTAACACTTAACTATTTAACACGTAAAACACTAGATTTCATCATACAATAGAAATTTTAACATGTCCAAATAAGTTTCGGTTTCGGCTGCAAATCCTGTTTCGGTCCGACACTACTTGTTATCATTAGCCTAATAACATTCGCTGTTGTATGTCAGTATTCCCTGACGAAGAAGTGGTCATAATGACCATGCTATGTAAAGTGTATTGGGCAACGCAGTACTAGGCCTCACACTAGTGATGCTTGTGCTCAAACCACAGACAAGTATGTCTGTGGTTTTTATGACGTAACTGGTACGCTATTCGGTCAATAGAGCCTTTGTTAACCAGCAGGGTATTTTCACTAATATTTTTGTGTTTTTATATATTAGACTTATAGTTTTTATACAAGAAAGTCATTATTATTATTACAGATTGAATGAGGTAGTGGAATTCTCACTAGAGACGGTGCCTCCAGTAATGGAGAAAGTGGAGAACTGCGAGTCTCAGGAAGAAGCTGAGGCCACTTTGAATTCTATTGGAATTGTAAGTCCTAATGGGTAACATTTATGTGTACTAGTTTCTTTCTTATATTTACCGCATATCTGTGAGAGAGCCAGTGATAATATTGATTTTCGTTTACTTTATGAATATAATGTTGTAGTATTTACAAATTACTATGGTTTTTACAGGAAAGCTTTCTCCAACAAGCAATGAATGAAGAAAACGATAACTCAAACACTGATGTTGTCCCTGGAAAAAAGAAAAAACACAAGAAGCACAAAAAGTCAAAGAAATCTGCTATAACACTTGACGAGTTCTTGAATATGAACAAAGATGTGTTTGGTGAAGGTATAGACTTTCAGGGCATAGAAGAAGTTCCAACACAAGTTGTCGCCAAGCAACTGAAGAAGCTACCCTTAAAACCCAAAAGTATTTCAAAATTAATGTCATCTACGGAGCTTGAAAAATTGAAAAAGCAAGGCATTGTTGTTAAAATGAAACCGGGAAGAAACTTTAATAAATTGCAAGGTGTGATGATTGGAAAAGAAAAACCAGTTAGGAAAACTGTTAATGCTGTACGAAATTCCATACCCAATCAAAGGCAGCATAGTTCACCAGTCAAATCAAACGCTATAAGTACGTCTAGCGATGTTTTGTCCAAGTTACTAAACCAGAGTAATAGCCAATTAAAAATAGTTAAAAAATTCGGTCAAGAAAGCTTAAAGTCTGAACAACAAGACTCAATTAATACAATAAATACTAGCACTGAAAACAAAACCTCTGATAACATGGAATGTGCCGTATTAGATAAAAATGAAAGCGAAACGACAAGGTATAAAGCAAGTGAAGATATGACATCAAATGGCGAGTGTGACGCCACTAATAATTTAGTGGAGAAACAAGACATAATAGCTTTGAAAAGTCCTGAACCTGTTAAAGTTATATCTCAAGACACTATTACAAAATTAAATAGTATATATTCAACTGAAAAACAAGATAAAAATACAAAATATATAAATGATAAAGATGAGCCTATGTATGACAAACCTAGGGATGCTAATAATATTAATAATTTAAATGAAAACACAGCACTTGAAAAATGTGACACAAAACCTACAAATACTTTAAATGCTTTACGGAACATAAGCCAACAAATTACTATTAAATCGGTATCATCACCAAATAGATCGCAAAACATACATTTAAAAAAAGAAGTAGACCTTTTCTACAACACTGAAGACAAAGGTCATAGTGTCACGAAAGAAAATATTGAAAGCACAACAGTACCCGAGAATAAATGCAAAAACGATTCTTTGAATGCATTAAAACATTTAAGTCATCTTATAACAGTCAAAACTACGAATCAATCGAAATCTACATCACCAATAGGTGCAAAAAATGCCAATGTAGAAGCCATGGTCGAGTCCGAAAACATTTCGCATTGTGATGAAATTGATAAAGATAACAAAGAGCAACCAAGAGTGACAAGCCAGCAGCAACAAGGAGCCGTTTCTGATGTGAAACAGCATCAAAAAGAAACACCGAAATCTTTAAATCCTTTGAAAAACTTAAGTAAACATATCACAATCAAATCTGTAAATCAGTCATCACACACTTCAAAAATTATTGACGAAAGTTTTGAGGATGAGAGCTTCGACGATGAAAATGATAACCTGGATAATGATGATGAAGTAATCAAGCATAAAACTATGAGCACAGGTGATAATAAACATATCGAAACGTCTATTAGTAGCAGATCTACAACTAAGCCTACCGAATTTAAAAGCTCAGAAAAAAGGAATTCTGCTAGTAATCAGTCACTCAAAATAATAAATAAACCTGTACCGGGGAAATCAGTCCGAAAAGCCGATGAAGAACTTGATCTCAGAGAAGAAAATATTGTGAAAAAACAATCTTGCGCGAATATTTTGAAACAGCTTCCGAATGTTACAGCAAAACCAGTCAATATCGTAAAAAACATGCAACAAGTTACGACGTCGACTGTTAAATCATCAAGCCAAACTATAAACATGAGAAATAGTAATTGCGTTAAAAATTTTGTAAAAATGGAACCGAAGGAGGAATGTGAAATTTTTAATATAGAAGATTCTGATGATGAAATATTTAATAATGAAGACTCTTCTATGAAGTCAACTGGTAATAATTCAAGTGTAAATAAGTTAACTACTGAGCATACAAAACCTGTTGTAGAGCCAATAGATGCTCTAAAAAATCTTAGCAAGAACATTATTGTCAAGTCCAAAACTCATCAGAATTCATCTATGTTTAAAGAGTCAACGAGTCGAGTTCAAATGTCGGGTGATAAATATGAAGATTTTCCCACTGATAAGACAGATAACGATATTGATAATGTGAAATCAATAGATGCTTTTAAGAATCTCGGCAAACATATCACTATCAAATTTACAAATCAGCAAAAGTTGTCAATGAATACAGACAGTCAAGATCAAATGTTAGATGGTGGAATTAATGATGTTCCATACGATGAGTTAGATATTCATAATGAAAATATTAATACAAAATGCAACAGTCAAAAGAAAGTCGACCAAAAGAATTTCATACTTCAACATAAACTAAAAAAATTAGGTAAAAACATTACAGTGAAATCGAGAAACTCATCCCCAAATACACCTGTTAAACCTGAAGTTACAAATTTCAAACAAAAAGACATGCTAGAAGATTTCGACAGTGATTCTAATTCTAGCTCAAAGAGAGTACAGATTTCGGAAATAACTGATGAAAATTTGAGTGACAATGATTTCACATCAGACCAATATAAGAAAGAGTGTAAATCTAATAAGAATATGGTCATAAAGTATCCAGATGAATCAAGTATTGATAATGATCACGTGTCGTCGGATATTGAAGATGAAATAAAGATAAGTACATTACAAAAACCTATCCCAAAAAACTTGGATACTCAAAAAAGTATTAGTAGAGATATTACGATGAGAGTCCCAAAAGAAAGAGAAGACAATTTAGAAAATAATGAAATAGAAACAGATTGGGATGCAAATCTTAAAATTCCAAATATGAACAACGAATTATCTATAAAACCATTAAAACAAATGAAATTAGTACGTCAAGATGAAAGCAATGTGTTTAATACTAATAAAATCGGTAAGTCAGATACTAGCCATACAATGAACCAATCTGCTATGAATCAAAGAGTTTCTACATCATCAGGCCAAGTAAACACAATAAACAAAGAAGTATCCGTTAAAACATTTCAAACCAAAACTATAATACAAGAAATTACTACTACTGTAACAAAAACTATAAGAACGGTAAACCAAAGTGTAAAACAAGAAGTACGAAACATGAGTCAGTCCTTCACACCTATGATGAGGCCACAAAAAGTTCAAGGAATGAGACCAAACCAACAAATGAGAAATTATCAAGGTATTCCATATAGACAAGCAACACCAACTGTAGGACCTAGAATTAGAAATCCTGGACCTAGATCTGCAGTTGGTACTACTGTTAAACCATCAAATCAATTAATTCCTGTAAGACCTGGACTAAATCTAACAAGGACTGGCAGTCCAAGAATACCAGTTATGAAAAAAGCGCCGACTTCAACATGCAACGCTCAACGACCATTAGGTATGCCACTGAAAATTTCACCAAATGCTGTAATGCCATCCACGAAACGTCCTAATTCAGAAGAGGCAAGTGGACCTTTTAGTTGTTTTAAAAAACCGAAAGAATCCCTTATTCCCGTGCCAGATGTCCCGACCTTTAGTAAAAACCAGGAAGGTGAAACTTTACAATTCTCATCTTCGTCACACATGAGCAGATCTAGTTTTTCTAGCTCAACTAAAATGATTAAAGGTAACTCTGTAATGGCATCGACACAAATGAAGTCTGAGATTAGTGCCAGCTCAGAACAATTGAGCAAGCTCAGTAACATGTCTGGCCTAAAAGTAGTGAAAACTAGTCAGGCTAAACAAGCCAGTCGAGTTGAAGAGAATTGTGAAATTAATACATCAAAACGAACTGCTCTTGAGGCTATAGAGAAGTTACAAAAGCAGGGACTTTTAGTCAAAAAGCCGCGTTTAGGTGAAGACAATTGTAGTGAAAAATCATATTCAGACAGTGAAGATAACATTGACACGTAGCAGTGGAAAGTTGTGAGTGATTTATCATTTTGTTTCATTCGTTTGTTACATATAACTATTTCATTATATCCAAAATTGCAGCATAGTTAAATGTCCCAGAAAATGTAATAAGATTTGGTAAAATTTAATATATGTCAAAAATAAGGAAGTGATTGTTCAGAATTACACGCTTGCGTAATTTTGGCAGACCCACAGTCTCTGATTTGAAATCTGACTATGCAGAAAATGTCCTGAAAATGTAATATTTTGTACTCGAAAATAAGAATTTGTACTTTAGCCGTTTAAAAGTTATAGAGGTATATTGGTGGCTCTGCCCAAAATGACGTCGATACAGCAGGCCACGCCATATCTCGGAAACTACAAAAGACATATCACAGCAATAATCAGAAGTAATTTATTAAATTGATTTCATTCTCGATCAAAGTAACAATAAACATTAATCGTAATTCAGTTCTGTTCTTTTTGCCAACTGTACCATTAGTATGAAATAAAAACAATCGTCTATATATTTTAAAGGTAGACGTACATATTCTGATTTTTGGATATGTGGAGCACTAATTCAGGTACAAATTTTGTACGTTTACAGAATTCTGATATATTTTGTAGTTATTGAGATACAGCCATGGTTCTGCTGTAGTGACGTCATTTTGGCAGAGCCACAAACAAACCTGAATGTCTCGAAAGCGGTAAGGGTCAGAGATCTGAATTTTGGATATGTGGAGCACAAATTCGAGTACAAATTTTGTACTATTACAGAATTTTGATATCTTTTGTAGTTTCCGAGATATGGCGTGGCCTGCTGTAGTGACGTCATTTTGGCAGAGCCACCAATATACCCCTATAACTTTTAAACGGCTGAAGTACCAATTCTAATTTTAGAGTACAAAATATTACATTTTCAGGACATATTTTCTACATATGAATGTTTGTACCCAAGTCTTGGTCGTTTATATATTTATTTAAGTATGTCTATCCGTTATCTAGTAACCATAGCACAGGCTCTGCCTAGTTTGGGACTGGATAATTGGTGTGAATGTCTGACATATTTATTTATTATTTATAGTCAGATTTCAAATCAGAGACTGTGGCTCTGCAAAAATGACGCAAGCGAATTACACGACTAAGTTACATTATAGTGTGTGCGTACAAAATATTACGTTAGGAGTACTAAATCCTGCCAGGGTCAGATTACTAAAATTCGACTTCGAGCTGGAGAGTGACGTACACCATTATAGTGCAATGTGATAATGAGATTGATGAGTTGTTACTGCATTTTTTTTATATTTTATGACCAAAATCTGTACCGACATGCTAATAGCAGCCACTAAGGTAAATCAGGCAAATATTCATGGAAGCATCTGTGTATGCCTGTAAAGCCAATAACTTTTGAGCGAATGCATTGTATATTTGTAGATAATAAGGTAAATTGTATTGTACATAGTTGTGTGAAGGGTGAATTTACGTTAATATTTCTACTTTTAAGTTACAACTATACAAAATAGTAGTAATAATTTTTAGTTTTTGTTATGAATGATTCCAAAATTTGGTTATTTGCAATGTAGAACTTATTAAACATCTACAATATATATATTTAATATGGATCTTTATTTTTTTGGCCATTCAATAAGCACTTTATAGACTTAAAATAAAAATAACACTAGAGCGATTCGACAGTTATATTTACATACAAAATATAACATCATTATAATATTCTCAACCACCATGAAATACGAAAATATAAATTATATTTATCTATAAATAGGTATTTATTGTTTGATATTAGTAGGCATTATATTATGCAATCATGAATTAAAATTGATGAGTTAATCACCCATACAGTGTCCTTAGTCGGATTTGTTTTCTACTTTATTCTGTCGCCATTTTTGCTCCTGTAATAAATAAACAAAAGACATGAAAATATATTTATAGTTGTCACATGTGTAAAAGATTAAATTAGTAGGTTAATAAGAATTTGATTATGTTCAATTAATTAATCTAATAATTAAAATCGTAAACTTCGCGTCTGTTGATTGATGACATTGAAGATATTTGCAAAAAAAAAAATGGGGGCGTCTAAGGATAAGCAACAGAACACATTTCGATCATTTTTGAAATTTTTGTCTGTTTGTCTGTGAGTTTGTGCACGCATCACTTTAAAACTACTGAACGGATTTAGATGGACTTTTCACAGGAACATGGGACTTAACTTAACATTTAGTCTTTATTTCATCGCAATCGGTTTACTCAATCAAAAGTTATGGACATTTTTAGTTTTCAAATACATTAGTACGTAAGATTAGTATGCAATATATTACAGAAATAATAGTATTTTCGTACTATTCAGATAGCGATGAGTTTGGACTAAATTTTGAGGTGGTAGTGGGAATGAGAGTGGGCGTGGGATAGGGCGCGGGCGTGAGAAAAGTGGAGCGGGATATTGAGAGTCTGAGTGAGAGTGAAAGTGGCGGAGGCGGAGGGGCGGGGGGGGCGGAGGCGGTGCAAGCGGGAATGAGAGCGGATTCTGTAGTACACGCGAGCGGAGCCGCGGGCACAGCTAGTATCAAATAAGTATGTTAATAACACCAAAATATAATGAAGATGTAGAAATTAGATAACTGCAATAAAAAGCTTGCCTGCAACAGGCTCCCCGCCCCAACACCTAGTTATCACAGAATGGGTATGTTTAATAGTTTATATGGTACATACTAAGCATATAATCTAGTCCAGTAAACGAACATGCACAACTACAATTATATTTTTCTATATAATACGATAGCAACTACTATTGACTACTTACTGACAAACAACAGAAAAACCACACCGTTCGTTGTATAAATTACAAACTACGATAAAGCATACGCAACTTACTCTTTGAACTTTGTAAAAAAAGATAACATTTATTACGATACAAAGCAAGACAAGCACTTATTAATTACTAAATTCAAAAACTAACTAAAAAACACGAAACAACCACACCGCAGTGTCGTGTGTTCAATAAATTTAATTGTTGACGGGACCCTGTTCTTACGTGTGGAGTGTGTGTGGAACACATGGAGTGTGTCTACACCCAGCGCAATCACTTTACTTGTCCAAGAGACTCGTAGCTGTGCCCGTAGATGGTACAGAGAATTAGTTCTAGATATGTACCTATGTGGAAAATCAAAATCTTTTAACATATGTACACTGGTACATTTATACACGTATTTTTTTATCTACTCCACCCACATCGTGCTTCCAAATGGGCAAGATAGTGGGAACACAATGCATTTTAAACGGGTAGTGTGTATTTTACGCGTGTGTGTGTAGGTGTGTACTTTGGCCCTCGTAGAACTATAAAAAAAATCTTTTTGGCGTTTGTCAGTGATAGACCTCAACATGTACGTGAAATTTTACTATTGTCTACGCCAGAATTTTACTTACCGTCACCATTAGACCTGACCTTGGTACGGTATGGTACCAGATTTGAACTGGTACAGATTATAGTACTTTTATCGGTGTCAGGTAACCGACGTATAAGTGTAGCCGAGAAACGACAACAGAGTAATGCATGCACGGTATAAAGCGCGAGGCTCGTTCGCGTGGGGTATTGTGGTATTCTTGACGGAACCATATCGCCAGAAGCACGTAACTGTCCGTAGTCCGCACATCACAGATTGATATATTTCTGTATTTTATCGTGTTGCAACGTCGCGCACGGGATCCGCTGATACAGGTAAGGCTAAATATCAGTTCTCGTCGAGTACAGGTATTCAGCTATCAAAATTGAAAATACAGGCTTTGGAATCGGTATTTTCGAAACTGTTACCAAGCCTTGGGACTCCCCTAGCATTTCGGATAATATTCGGCAAACTGCTAAATAATGTATACCCTCTAGCAGGTCACGTAACATATTCTGATAAGATGTGATGTCCAACTACGATAATTAGACGCTAAACACTTATCAGAATATGTCCACTAACCGTTTGAGAGTGTAACTTGGCTTTTGTAGTTCAACGGATATTAGCTGAATTGCTACGGAGTACGCCCCCATTTAGGCCTGGTCACCATACACATGCTAGAGGACTGTTATATCAGTGTTTTACATACCTCTGTTAATTAACCAAACATCACCCAAAATACCATGGACATTGATTAAATTCACAAACCGTGTTTACACAATATAGGGTTTATTTTTACCTAAATGATAATTTTTGCCACCGAGAGTGTAAGGATATAAAACTTAAGTTTGTCTAGCGAAAAAAAATGAGAAATTCCCAAAAATTCCATCGTAGAAACAGACAATGGAGCTAGTGGGAACAGACGGATTTAAACATACACCAAGGACAAAACAGGTAAAAAAATCCACATAAACCCCTTATATTATGTACGAATTTGACTTGAATTGAGATTTAGTATCAGATGTTATACATTTACCTACCAAAATATTTAACAAGTACATCTAGTTACAGCAAGTTGCTTACCAAAAGGTCTACAATAAAATATACCAGCTGGTCAAATAAGGTTCCAGTAAAAAATCCTATCCGTTTGTTAATAACTGTTTGAAAATTTAACAAGCAGGGTAGAACCAACGACCTCTAAGTCTATTTCGATGGGTAGAACAGAAAAGTTTCGCCTGAAGATTGTTCCTACTAATAAAGATATCCGAAAAATTCAAACTGACATGGCTACTAGGTGGCTTGATGCTGAAAAGGATGCAACTAAAAATAACAACATTCGAAGAATAGTACAAAACCATACCTCTTTATTATTTTACTATTTCGGTAACTACTAAAATTTCGACCTTGGAGTACATATCCTTTTATGTAAATGATATTATGTATTTTATGATTTCGATTTTTATTTCGAAAATTACCACTTACAGGGGAAAACTTGTTGCTGTTTTTTTTTATATATTTTTAATTTTTTTAGTTACATCCTTTTTAGCATGAGACCACCTAGTAGCTATGTCAGGCCTGTCTCACTCCGGAATTTGTTTACAAAAATCGCGGTGCAGGGTCGACCGGACAAAATCAGTCGGTTGCCGCCCGCTCGATGTGACGCACGCGCGAGTGATGATACGAGTAGCCACTTACCTACCGCGAATGGATAAGAAACGAAATTATTACAAGCGAAATTCGGATTAATTCCATGTAAAAAGGATTTTTCTGTATTAATCTAGAAAAACTAAGTATTTATTAATAGTGATGGAAAGTTCCCAAACTATAGATGTTAAGTAGGTGCCTACAGAGTATTCTTGAAAATATTAGTAACAGTAGAACATTGTAGAGTTCTAGAAATATCATTTCGGTGTGCTATGGAAAGGTATGGAAGGTTCGAGATAAGTCTGAAAGTGTCTCGAATGTTCTAGAACTTTTTAGGTACATCATATGGAAGATCATTCAGTACAAACTCAGAATTCAATTCTCTCAGAACTCTCAGCTACAATACTAAGAAGAAAATACAAGTAAAAATAGTAAACAGCTTTCTCTAATAATAGAAAATCTGGCAACTCTACCTTCGAGTTTTACAGTCCACTGCATCTTACCTAATAATTAGATACCTACACAATAGTGGTCTTCGTGAAAATAGATACACTAAAGTTGCCTACTTACTTATGTAAGTATGCGGGAAAGTCATTGTTTAAAAAGAGTAATAGGTGCTTTTGTACTACCCATAAATACTTAGATTAAATTATGGGTTCACAAGATGACAACCCTAACGTTACACGTACCGCGTCTGAACGAGATAGAGTTATACAATAGAAAGGGAAGTGTAGTGTAGGTATGTTTTTGGTATTTAAACTCCGTTTTATTCGGAAGAGAGACTTTTGTCCTACTATTTAGTATTCTGTGGCTATGTCTGTTTAAAATTTTCCAATATGTTTATTATTATTTAAGGAATAATCGGCTGGTCACACTTTTCTGTTCCATCATATATGTATCATAGTTACTCCACTCCTGTTGGTTAATTCGTTCATGGTCGAATGTGTGTATATATATAATAAAATAACCCATTCTTCCAGCTGGTCTATTTATTTGTTCACCTGTATAAGATCATGGCTATTTCAGACAAGCCACATTGGTTCATTAATTTACTCTTTTTTCATATCAATATAGGTGAGTACGATGATGATCATCAGCTAGTTTAAATTCAAATCAAAACGTACCTTTACGCACGAATACTGGAATACTTGTATGTATAACATCGCGCTATCTGTATCATACATTGCATATTTTAATAATCAGTTTTGCCAGCCTTCTAAACTACCGCTCAAAGTCATCGAAAATTTTCGAGCGACCAATAAGTATTGCAATATTCAGGCATCAACCTTCAAACCCGAATTATATTAAAGTACAGTGAGACATATAAGAGCACAAAATAATATTTTCTGCAGTTATCGATAACTCCTTACTTCCTATAGTCGCAAAAGAAAGTGACTTGACACCCTTTTTACGCGTAAATTCCGTAAAATTATAAGTTCAAGTCTTTCGAATCGGGATAGCTGACTTGATGGCTCGGCTTGGGGAGAATTATACAATATTTATCAATTTCGCGATATCAGTGCAAGTACTTCCGTAATCGTGTAGTAAACCGCAACCGGCGTTGAAACAGATTTGAATATAGGAAAATGGCCTAGCGCGTTTCACACTATCTGTGGGAGCCCTTACACGCAATTTATTTCAGGTGAAAATGGATGAGTTACTTTCTTTGCCACCTGCCTTTACACCACACAATCTGCATATAAAACTTATCGTAGAGCAGGCGGGCACGTACCACATTAGACAAGCGGTATGCGATGGCCCGCAACTTGTAGCGTAGTTTCAGTCCGCCCTTCGTTTTCTTGTGCAAAGTTTGGAGTATCGTGAACATGTTGAACGAGTGCAACACAAAAAACAAAGCTGCCAGGTATGTTACCTGTTGAAGGTCGCAAACAATGAACAACGTAAATACAAACTTAATAGCGGATAGGTTTCGCAACTGAAAAACAAATTTATTAATATAATATGAAAAACAACAATAGTCTTACAAATGTCAGGTTGTGTAAAAAAACAACAGAAATATACAAAGCATGTTTTAAGTACAATCTACATACTAAGCCAGATTCTGAAGGCACACATTTACAGTACTAAAATTAGTTTTGTCCTTATCTTCACAATACAGTGACAATTTTAGTGGTTTCAAATTTTAAGGATGTACATCAGAATCGGGCCCACTACGCTACGTATGTAATAAAATAAGTAAATGTAATTAAGCGTTAAAGGCGCGTTATCGCATTTCAGTTCAATGGTCAATATTGTATTCAAGCACAGATTCAAGTTTTAATCGATTGCGTGCAACTTTGTCTTGTTTGCTGTCATATTTGAGTTCAATTTTGATTTTCATCTTTTTAAGATTCTCAGAAGTATTTTTGCACCCTGTTATCCTAGTGTTATCTATCTTACATTCTTCTTCTCTTATCTTCTTGTGTTATCAACTGTTAATTGTGTGCCCCATTTAACGCTTCCATGAATTTATTGACAGCATTGTAAACAGTGATATATTAAAAGAACTGCTCTGTCATGTTGCTTTGCTACTTCCTTTCAGCATTTTAATATATAAAACACCCCATACCTATGTATAAAAATAACTTTAATAGTTTTGTCCTATCCACATTTTATTCCAGTGTATGTTTGGCATGCAAATACTAATTGGTGAGTAATTATTAATAGGCTCTACCTCTTTTGGTATCCATATAAAAATAATTGTAAAGAGAGATTGCTTACACACATACAAAAATAACAAATAGAAAAATCATGTGTTTTTAAAATATGACTAGCCGTTACAGTTTAATCTGGATAGTTTTCTCAATAAGTAGGTATTATTAACTATACATATACCGGACGATTTATCTATATATTACTACATTCACCCTCTAATTAACTACTTACCTACGTAAAAAAATCCTAGTACAACCAACCCATTCTTGCTACCACAGCTACCTATGTACAGTAGTAGTAACCAAAAAGTTTATCACCGACGACAATAAATCACATATTCTGTGTGACAGATATACTTTAGTTAATACAATCGCCAAAGAATTATAAATAACAACAAATTTAAATGTTTAATTAAATTTACAAGTTAAATTTATTTTGTGCACTAAAATACCACTATGTGGTGGTAAGTGGTTACTGATCAATAACAATAAAAAAAAACTACTATAATAACAATGCTCATTAACTAGGTATTTAATGTGAAACACACGAAATATCTGACCAATACCTGAAAGTCGATAATAGAACACATAATAAAAATGATTCTTTTCATGCGAAAATAGTACAGTCGGTAGGTACTTAGTCAAACACTTCTTGTGTACATCTATTTTCGTTGGTATCGGACATATGACATACGTAATGTTGGGTCGATTTTAGAAAGTACATAATAATGCAAATTATTTATTTCATAATTTAGTTAATTCTTAGATCCATTTATTTGAACTACTTATGTATAAAAAAAAATTACATATCAAAATATTTCAAACATAAAAGCCTTTAAAATAACAATGGAAAAACATCATGCAAAATAACAATACCACATCACAACAATAAACAAATGTTTTCTATTCGTTTGGCACAAGTTGGTTGCTAGTATGCATGTGATATAATTTGATATAGTTATTGTATAGTACCTCTATGGTAACTATAATTTAAACTGTTATTTATATCTATTACTAGCTGTGCCCGCGGCTCCGCTCGCGTGGACTACAGGATCTGCTCCCATTCCCACTTCCGCTCCCTATCCCACTTCCACTCAGACTTCAAATCCAGGTCCAGGTCCAGGTCCAGGTCCAGGTCTAGGTCCAGGTCCAGGTCCAGGTCCAGGTCCAGGTCCAGGTCCAGGTCCAGGTCCAGGTCCAGGTCCAGGTCCAGGTCCAGGTCCAGGTCCAGGTCCAGGTCCAGGTCCAGGTCCAGGTCCAGGTCCAGGTCCAGGTCCAGGTCCAGGTCCAGGTCCAGGTCCAGGTCCAGGTCCAGGTCCAGATCCAGGTCCAGGTCCAGGTCCAGGTCCAGGTCCAGGTCCAGGCCCAGGTCCATGTCCAGGTCCAGGTTCAGGTTCAGGTCCAGGTCTGGTACAGGTCAGATCCAGGCCAGACCCAGGCCAGACCCAGGCCCAGGCCCAGGCCCAGGCCCAGGTCTAGTTCCAGGTGCAGATCCAGATCCAGATCCTCAACTATCCCCTCAACCCTCCTCTCAACACTCCTCTCAACCATTCCCTCAACCCTCCCCTCAAACCTCTTTCCCTCGTCTCTCCAAATGCAGTCCTCGTAACTAATCCAACGTAATCCAAATTCCGACCAACATTACTTTGTTGCATACCTATACCACAAATTCATCGTAATCGGGTAACTCAGTCAAAAGTTATGCGAATTTTCAAACACTCAAATTACACTGGTACCATACCCGCTTCCGCTCCCGCTCCGGTCCAGCTCCGGTTCCGCTCCCGCTCCTCTCCCGCTTCCGCTACCGCTTTCGCTTCTGCTTCTGCTTCCGCTCTCAATCCCACCCCCCACGCCCACTCCCACTCCCCACGCCCACTCCCACTCCCACTCCCACTCCCACTCCCACTCCCACTCCCACTCCCACTCCAATTCCTACTCGCAGCTCCAAATGTAATCCAAACTCATCGCAATCTGAATAGTAGGTACGGAAATACCTCTTTAAATATCTTGCATAATAACCTTACCTAACTAATGTATTTGAAAACTAAAAATGTCTATAACTTTTGATTGAGTTAGCCGATTGCGATGAAATAAAGACTAAATGTTAAGTTAAGTAAAGCACCATGTTTTTGTGAAAAGTCCATCAAAATCCGTTCAGTAGTTTTTAAGTGATGCGTGCACAAACTCACAGACAAACAGACAAACAGATAAACAGACAAACAGACAAACAGACAAAAATTTCAAAAATGATCGAAATGTGTTCTGTTGCTTATCCTTAGACCCCCCAATTTTTTTTTTGCAAATATCTTCAATGTACAGACACGCGAAGTTTACGATTTTATTTATTAGATAGATATTATTGTTAATTGTGATATTGTCACATATATAGTACATTTAAGTATACAAATATCAGATCTGTTTTCATCATATTTCTATATGAGATTTCTTATGTAAATTTTCACACATTCATTGCTAAATAGAAATATTTTTACTAAAATAAATACAAATTAATCTATCAAACTCAATCCACCAGAAATATAAACCACATTAAGGTCCATACTCAACTAAATAATTTCATTTCTGATAGACAGCCCATTGAGAAAGGTTTTTGTCACAAGTATTAAAAAATAACGCGATTTTTATTAAAATTTACCAATAAAATAAGGACGACAAAAATCATTCTTTTTCATAATAGATCGGCACATTGTTACAATGTTTTAACATTTTATCAATTTATAATACAAAAGCTTTTTATGACAGTGGATGCTGCTATTATCGTTTTGTTATAGGTATCTTCCCGTAGCTTGATAAATTAAACGTTTCTAGTAAAATGCTTTATAAGTATTACAGTAATAATCACATCAAAATGTTTTTTTCAAAATGGTTTTCTAGTTATAACAGTTATAAGCAGATAGTTGAATTTTACAACTATAGAGATTTTGTCGATAAAAATTAATGCACCAATCTACTACATCACTAACAACGCAAGTTCCCGAGGTGTCCGTCTATGGTTTGCTTCATTTTAGGATATGTTGTAGGCAGAGCATTAAAAAATAAGGGACACGTTTTTTTAGGGTTCCGTAGCCAAATAGCAAAAAACGGAACCCTTATGGATTCGTCATGTCTGTCTGTCTGTCTGTCCGTCCGTATGTCACAGCCACTTTATTCCGAAACTATAAGAACTATACTGTTGAAACTTGGTAAGTAGATGTATTCTGTGAACCGCATTAAGATTTTCACACAAAAATAGAAAAAAAAAACAAAAATTTTGGGGGTTCCCCATACTTAGAACTGAAACTAAAAAAAAAAACTATCAAACCCATACGTGTGGGTATCTATGGATAGGTCTTCAAAAATGATATTGTGGTTTCTAATATAATTTTTGTCTAAACTGAATAGTTTGCGCGAGACACTTCCAAAGTGGTAAAATGTGTGTGTCGTCGTCGTCGTCGTCCCCCCCCCGTGTAACTTCTAAAATAAGAGAATGATAAAACTAAAAAATATATATATGATGTACATTGCCATGCAAACTTCCACCGAAAATTGGTTTGAACGAGATCTAGTAAGTAGTTTTTTATAATACGTCATAAATCGTAAACCGCAATACTATTATTAAAACATCGATCAAAGTTACAACGAACTACAATAACTTTTATATTATGTTACTTGCTGCTACGGAACCCTTCATGGGCCAGTCCGACTCGCACTTGGCCGCTTTTTTTATTAATAGTTGCCCATATTCATATTTAGTGGGGTTATCATATTTATATGCTAATTTAATTCTAACTTTAGCAAACTTAACAAAAAGTGTCTCAGATGCTCATACTTGTAATTTACATATTGTAGAAAACAATATGTTCATATTCATATATATATTTTCAAAGTTTTGAAAATTTAACTGAAAGCTTTGAAATTTGTATAAACATGTAATTGGAGCATAATTTAGTATCAATATATATATATTCTGCTAGTGTATCTATAAAATAAATCAACCTTCAAACTCTTACTAAATCCACTAGCTCGTTCGTTAGTGGGAGAAATCACCTTTCATCAATTACATACAACCCGGTAAACAAAATTCTCGGAACACTAGTGGCTTTAGTAACTTTTTACAGTTTGAAGGTTGATTACCCCCACTAAATGAATATGGGCAGTTGTACAAAAATACATGTTCCTTATTTTTTAATGCTCCAAACATATCCTAAACACAAATCAAACCGGAGACGGACACCTCGAGTACTTTGCTTGTAAGTCCAAGCATAAAATCTAACATTCACTACATTGGAAAGAGTTTGGTCCACATTTGAAACATTCGATAATGCATTCGAGTTTGTTTCAACTACCGCTATGCCACTCAAATAAAAAGACTAATATAAAATATATGCATGTTGATATTTCTCGCTGTATCCATCATAAATTATCATCATAAGGCAACGTACCCATACTACGTGACCCGTTCAGGGGGGGGGGGGGGGGGGGTCTTCAATATACCACGCTTGGTCACGTAGTCAGTATCTTCTAGGAAATCTCGCGCTTTTTCGAGCTATATTCAAATACAGCGCGCAGCGTTTATCGCTTTTTAAACTCACAGATGACAACACTGACGCACATATCGTAAAAACGGGTCGCGTAGTGTGGGTAAGTTCCCTAAATTACTTTGTGGAAAATATTATTTTTAATCATTTTCTTACTGTTAATCAAAGCTACAGTCAACAAGTTATTATAGACTGTTCAGTGTCAAAATCCTTTATTGCACATAAGCATACTTGGATTTACACGTCATACATGCTGTAATTATTAAAAAGGAACAAGAACCTGCATCTGTTGAGGTACCTTCAACAGAAAAATCGGTACTTTTACATACAATATATTGACATACGCTTTTTGCTTAAGTGGCACAGCAAACGATTTGCACTTTCACTACATCACACATAAATGCGTGCGTTTGTTGCGTTGCGCGTTCACGTTACACGTCGCGGGTGTCAGTTGCACGGTACCTGTTCGTTAAGTTTCTGCGGTATCACCATTAGGGTCGTCGCCGTGTTACCGATGCCGATCAGCAGGAACGACATACTTAACGCTGCCACCTGTTGTCGGTTTGTTATAGGGAAACATGTTTTATATTGGGACAGTACATTGGAGTTAGACATACAACTTTTGCACGAAGCCAAATGTAGCTATAGGCACCATTGGAGGGGAGTCGTCATATTTAGGCATTCCACTCTGACAAAGGTAAAAGGCCACCAGTCATGCACTGTATCGAAATGTGTCGATGTGTACGGAAGGTTATGCATGTGTTGTTCGATTTATACGTATGTGTGTTTCGTAACGACAGTGAGAAGTGTACAAGTGTGCGTGAATCTCCCCGCGGAAAATGACAGGATGTTTCGCGTTGGAAGAAAACGCTATGACGTCTCCCCTCCAGGTCGAGGTTGCTCTAAGTTTATTTCATGTATCTCAAAGCAGAACTGCTGTCTTTCACTTTGTGGTTTTAGACAGTTTTAATATTTAAAAACAAATTTAACAAAAGTGATGGCTAATAATTGTGTATCAATTTATAATCTGAATTCAATATCTATGGGACCAAACATATTAAAAAGCTTAGATTATATAGTTTTTAGTCCGAGTTCAAAAGTCAAATTGTATAGAATGAGTTTGCATTTCACATTTGTATATGTCATAATTAATAGATTTTGTTTTTATCTGAGCATATCACTATAAAACATGACATTTATTTCATAAGTTCTGCTAGGACCAAGGCTTTGATGGTAAATTAACCAAAAAAAAAACAGATCAAGATTTAGCACTTAGAAATCATTCTATCAAAAACAGTAATCAGCCACCACTTCCATTTTTTAATGCGGACGTTAAAATAAAAAGATACTACACATACCTGCCAGGTAGCGTCAGGGTGGTAGCTGATATGGTATAACGTATACGCAATGTATAGTTGAAATACGTAGCCTCCGAAGAGGAAAGGAAGCAGGTAAGACAGCCCGCGCCACATCCATGAGTGGAACCCCTCGATTGTTATGTCCATGTTATGCCTCGCGCCCAGCGCTTTTAGCCTGTACAGCACGCCACTTTGGTATCTGAACTGCATGTATTGGACAACACCTGGAAACACATTTATTGTCTGTTAAAACATTGGACTGATGAAATGGAGAAAAGATAGCATAACTCTAGATAGTAGACAGAGTAAGCTTGGTTTCTTGCTTTGCAAGTTATTTTATTCCATAATAATTATTACCTTTCAAGTGTTTTTTCCCTAATTTTACATAACTATTCAGAATATTTCAGCCGGTCACTTACAGATGGGCGACATTGTATTTATAAATGAATCGATACAATCCAATATACTTGATTGCACAAATAAAATACAGTTACAATTAGTAAAATTAAGTGTAAAATTTAGGTGGTCTTACCGCGTTAAGCAATTTCTTACAGACAACATTTGGTTAGAATTAAGGTATTATGGCAAAAAGGTGTTTTTGGTAACTTAAATATCTTATACTCGTACAAAAGGATTCCTTGACTTATCTACGAAACCTCAAACATAGGGTCTAAAATTGGAATTTTCATTAGAGGGAGGTTCCTCGAATGACGTTCAACCATTAAGAATTGACTTTGAAAATGCAGCTAGTTTTAAATACAGTTAATAAGGATACTTACTGATATAAGCAATGAACCACATGAATGTATGCCTGAACTCTTCCCAAGGTTCGTTCTGCGGCCAGATGAGCAGGATACCAGCAACCACAGTGGATATGAAGTGGTGCAACCGCCACCAGCCCTTGATCCTGGAGCCATTAACCTTGAGGATGCTCTCACGAATGGTCAGGGTACAGTAGTACCACACTAACAGGAATATCAGTATCAATTGTAATGGCCTGGAACATAAAACACAAGCCACTGAATAATGTAAAGTTAAAATTTGACTTTGCATATTCATATTATTAAATAATAATCATAAAATGTCAAACATAACAAGTAATGGGTCATTCATTCGAAATTCATTGCCAAATTCATTGCCAGTATTATAAGCCTTTTCGAGTTCAACTTCAGTTTAGTAACAGTCAGTGTTTGCATTTTTTATTACAAAGAGTAACTTATTGAAATTTTTGAACCCACTCCCTGCATCGGAGTGGCTACATCCGATTGCTGATTATTTTAAGGTCGTGCGGTTCTCTAGCAGAGTGCCTTTGACCAGTGGGACTATTGTTGCCAGAAAACTCACCTAGGTTCCGCCTCATATATGTATAATATGAAAAAGAAACAATAACCAGTTGGTGCGCTAGTGTGTCAAGGGAAAACCTAGCCATGATTCGATTTTTTCTGCATTATAAAAGGGTGATCCCTGTCCACAGCGAGCCCCATAAGTCAGACAAAAAAGGAAGTAGCCGTAGTAAGCTATAAGCAGATTTTATTTCGACAGAGTGGGCATAAGGCGAGAGAAACTGTAGAAAGCAGTTTAGTTTAGCACATAGAGTGTTTATGTGTTCCTGCCACTGTAAAGCATCATGAATGGTAAAACTTACGAAGCATCACTTTTAGTCATTGGTAAAGGCGTCTTATCGAATAGCAAGGGGCAGAGTTTTGCCTAAGAGATAACTCCATTAAATTGGTTTTATCTAAGTTTCATTGCAATCCGTTGGCAACGAACCAATTGTTTACCACAAATTGCGTAGACATAAAGTATTTTTTTTATAAATCCATCCTCGGATGAAGTCCGGGCAACAGCTGGATAATGAAAACATACATTATGTGAAATGGTTATGGTTGGGAAATTCAAAAACTCTAATGAAGCAGTAATCAACGTGACAGATCATTTAGTTAGTAGGAACTGTCACTAATTGGACAGGATGTAGGTTCATATCATGCAATCTCCCTCTGCCACTCCTGAGCGAGGATCAACCAAGGTACGCTGACACATAACACCTACCCGTGAAGCTAGGAGTCCCAGGGACTGACCCTATGCTACCAGACAAAATTAATTAAAGAAGAGGGTAAAGTAGGAAAATAGTTCCCACTTTCCCTCTAGCAAATGGACGGGTAGGAACGGAATGAAAGACCAAAGTGGTCAAATGGGGGGTTGGGGGTTTATTGTGGCCAAGGGCAGCCTGGCCACCTTTTTGGACCAGGTTTTTAGTCCAGGTGAGTTCTAGAGGGAGATTTGAGGGAGAGCGCGGACGTGTGACGCCCTCCAAATGGACCGCCGACCTGAAGAAAATAGGTAGTAGCGGCTGGATGGGGAGGACAGAGGTCAACAGGCTAAAATGATGATACTATAAGATATACTGTGTTAGATCATCGCCGTTCAATTTAACGGTAAAAAGTAGGAGACAGTGTGTAGCCATGTAAAGTCACAACTTTAAGTATTACATTTACGAAACTTTGCGAGTAAATTAAAAAACAACTAGATGGCTAATGTCATTTTGTATTTAGAAGTACTCTAAAACAATACACATCTAAATAAAATAAAAAATTCAGAGTTTACGTCTTAAACTTTTTTTAAAATTTGTATTTGAATGTAAAATTTGGGTCCTTTTTTATTAAAAAAAAAGTTGATAAATTTTTTTGCAGGGCATGAGGTGTTAAGTGGTCTGAAAGGATAGCAGATGACCCCTTCAGACGGCGATTTCGATTTGGCACACTATGCGCCAAACGCCCTATATAAACATCTCTATGCGAAGTGCGAGTGGTGTTCATGCTACTATTATTCTTTCTCTAATTAATTACACCAAATACATCCGTGTCGAAGATGACGTCAAGAATTTTATTGCAAAACAAATGAAGATAAATCGTGACGCTCGAGTTTTCGACATTTTGTATCGGATACGGAACCTAGAAATATTTACGTCAAAAGAAAAGCTATTTACAGGAGTAGGTTCATTAGTGCTAATGAGTTAGATTAGAGCAACAGATATCATGTTTAAGTTATAATTCTTCTAGTTAGGTAAGGACCTTATGCAAAGCAAGCAAATGATCATCATTTGCATCATTTTAACCTCATTACAAAAAAGGCAGCACAGTGTACGTTGTACACAGTGTGTCAATATTATTTATTAAAAATATTGACACATATTGACATTTTAATGTGTACACATTAAAATTTTAAATTTCAGTTTTTTTTTAATTTCCGTAGTACGAGTAGGTTCTAATTAGCTCAATCAGTTCGGTAGTTTTCGATTTTGACCGCCGCCGGAGAACATTCGGATACAAAAACCTAAGGGCATCCGTTTTGATCCTTACAACTCAGCAAGAGTTGAAGGATATTGTATATGATCCGGAATAAGCAGATGTGATGAAGAACTAAAAATACCGACGTAGCTTTTAATATTAATTATAATGTTTGCCGACCGCATTGTTGGCCTCATGGCTTGGTGGGTTAGACTCGAGCGTCAGAGGTGGTGGGTTCGATTCCCACCAGGGACAAACAACTTTGAGCAATTTGTATAAGTTGGTCTCGGTCTGGATCTTAGATGTATTTGTGATGTGTTCTATCCTTATCTAATTCCAATCATACAGGAGAAAATCCTAGTTTGGGGATAGACAAGTGCATGATATGTATAAATGAAATATTTAATTAGTAGTTAGTATTTGTTAGCAATAATTGAACCGCGTATCGGAATGCGAAGTGTGAGACAGTGGAGGCCTCCCACGAGGAATATGTCATTAGGACAAATAACCTATGTAAGCTGGAAGAAGCAAAATGATGTGATGACGCGCATTAGTGAAACCCACGTTCTAATATATTATCTTTGGTTCTAAATATATAATACTGACTTCTTAAAATATCATATTATAAGTCAATACAATACCTGAAGTCTATGTACAGATTTCCAACAGCTAAAACAAAAGCTATTGCACTGAGGATCAATTTAAACTTCTCATATTCGTCTTTGTATTTAAACCTGAAAAAATATATTTAATTTACATATAAATGAGATTGGTATCGAATCTTTGGATGCATTGTATAATATACCTACATAATTTTAGCACTATAGTATTTTACACGACTTTACGAAACTCTACATTTGTAGCATATAAAAAAATAAGGTCATTGTCTTATCTGGATTTGTTTGTTACCAGACTATATCTATTCTTTGCGTGAAAAATACCACCATAAAAAGTAAGTATTTCATTAAAAAAATTAATTAAATCTTATTGTATATTATTCACAGTAATACTACATAAATAGTACATGGTACACAAATACGTAAAAAAAGACTTTTTATTGAAAAGATTTACTTTAAAATTATTTAATTCAGGGATATGAATAGGATGTCCATACTTGTCATTTTTGTTCAGGATAGAAACATTGACGGTGCCAAGTATGATCCGTAGATAGAGACTGTTCTGTTTAGGCAGTGTGGCTTCGATCTCGTGTAACATTGCTTTCCTCTTCATTATTTCCTTCTCCAGTTCCACAATGCGTTCATCTTTTGTTACGCCTTTCTTTTCTAACCTGTTAGTTACATAAAACAAATAGTTTTTCTTCTCCATTAACAAGGGAAAAGCTAAAGTTTCAAAGGTATTTATTCTTTTACTACCTTGGTCTTCACACAATTGAGATTAAAAAGCAGAGACTCTGTGTGTGACCTTTGGTAACTATATAGTAGATAATAGAGCATCAAATATAATGCCGGCAGGAGGACCAAAGCATAATCCCATAATTTTGAAGAAAGTGTACAGTGTTGGGGTCCCTATTAAAAATCAAAGAAATTGATCTTTTGTTTATGTTTTTCTGCCTGCATTACTATTAAAATAGTTTTCATGTTGAGTATTATATTGGCGTTGGTTACTAAATCACCTTTAGAGATAATGTTATCATATTTATGGTATCAATAAAACTGTATGTATCCTTCTCTTATCAGGTTTTCTGGACATATAATCACATATTAATTTACAAGCCTATGATAACAACGCCTTAAAATTTCAAACAAATTATTATTGAGAGCAAATAAGTAAATTTTAATTAAGATAAGCATTGGAAAAGTCGGTATTTAATAGCAATGAGCTTTGACCCACAAATATGAGTACTAGTTAGTCTTTCCTATATTGTGTGATTCATACAATAAAAGAGTACTCTGCCAATACCAAACTAAATTAACTTAGGTACCATTTCAAAATTACAGTTTCAGTTATTTATAGTATTTAATCACATGCTTATTATTATTTTTTTAAACATGTATTGGTTCATTGGAAAGAAAAAATGCAACCATATTAATAATACATGTAGATAGATATACGAGTATATTGATGTCATGTATATCAAGGCATGCTACTGTATTAACTGTTATCAAGGATTTAACATGCAGTTACATTGGATTAACAGCACATAAGATTTACTCGTGACACACCTGGCACACACATGCTTATCAACTTGTACTTTCCCACTCATGTATACCCAAATTCAAATTTTAAATTATTATATGTATACTAGCTTTTGCCCGCGACTTCGTCCGCGTAGGTTTCGATATTTACACATCTTGAATTTCAAAATACATAGATATCATTATTTCTAGATAGATAAATTTTCATACAAAGTGGAGCCACATTGTGAGCAAATTCACTGCTTTGAACATTTAATTTGGTTTCCTGTAGGAATGATATGTTTTTCAGAATAAAAACTATCCTATGTCCTAATCCAGGACCTACCCTATATGTGTGCCAAGTTTCATCCCGATCCATCCAGTGGTTGAGAGCGTGATTGAGTAACAAACAAACCAAACTTTTGCATTTATAATATTAGTGGGCTCAAACATAAACTATAATACAAATTAGCATTGTCTAGTATTACTTTAGAATAGGCCTTGGTCAGTCTGTAAATGTAACGACCCCTTCTTTACATAACCGCATCTGTTGTGAAAGTGGCACAAAACAAAGTAATAGGTATAGTAAAATCTATTTTTTTACTTGATATATCACAGACAATGATGTAATTTAAATATTTTTATACAACTTTTTCTAAAGATCAGAGGGCTTACAATGATTACTTGTTTAATTTTGATAATTGATAATATCAATATAAAAAAACCAATCTTACTTGATTATTTGACATAATTTAACCTGACCTTTTGAGTGCTCCATTGATCACAGACATGCGATACCGCTGGTGGTTCAGCTCCTTTAGGCATGAAGCTTGCAGATCACCCACTTCTTCCAATTTTGTTGTATATTCTTTGTTTACAGTCTGTAAAGAAAGGTTAAGTCTTCATATATGTATATTACACACACAAACACTTGTATAATCCTAAACTAGGATTTGCTCCTGTGCTATGGGAATTAGACAAGTTTAGGATAATTCACAAATTTAACACCCAGACACAGAGCAACTTGTACAAGTTGTAGAAAGTTGTACAGACAACTTTCTACAATCCCCTAAAGTCCCCAGTGGGAGACCAACCCACAACATCTGGTGCTAGAATCTAATGTCCAAGCCACTAACCAATGAGGCAGTCAACAACATCACCCCAGTTCAATTGGATTAAAGGCATTTCTTTGTTTTACATTAAAATAAATCTTTAAATTGACTTCTTCTTCTTGGCAGTCCCTGCACTTACTCCATGACTTATTTGCTTTTGTGTTTAAATGTTACAAAAGGTAATAAAAGCAAGAGTAACAATTTATTTAAAGTAACTGGGGTGGCTGAGAATGACGGTTCGGTATACACGGTTTGGTGCACAAAACTTTCACTTTTGTGAAATGCACCATGCTGGGCATGCCATCCCCATTTAAGAATATTTAAAAGACAGGAAGAGTACTTTCACCATAATATTGTAATTAATGACTTTGTATGCAAATCATGGAGATAGCTCATTCATCTTTACCTGCTGTAGACTGCATTCCAACAAAGTGCAGTCATGTTTATCTGAATTGAGGCACTGACATACAGGATTGGATAAAAGTCATTGGGTTCTGTACTACAATTTAAGTACCTGTGATTTTATACACTTTAAACTAAAAGTATAAATTATATTTCTTAGTACAATAAAGAATATTGTTAACTATTATTGTCTGTAAAATATAATGTAGATGTATGATCTACAATATTAAATAATACAGTATCATTTCATTATGGAGTGCTAGTTCAATGTAGAGTAGGTGATCTTGACCTAGCTAGGACAAGATACATACTGTTGTTTAGACATGAAAATCCAGTCAGAGTGTAGAAGAAGCACTATAAAAAACACTTATTTTTTTACAATTTGCCACTCGCCGGCCACTACCACAGAACTCTTGCTTCGCTCGCTCGGTTCATGTGGTGATCTACAGCAACCAACAAGGTTGTTGATTCGCTCTCTCAACCTATAACTTTATTGGTGACATTTTTCCATGTATTTTTTCACAGTGCCCCTAACACTTCAACCAAAAATTGGCTTAATACAATAGTTTCAGATCTTGAACCACCCAAATATTGGGTTAAGAAACAGAGATACTTTTTGAGAAAATAATTACCTTCGAAACATAAGATCGATTACTACTACATATTTTAAAATCAGGAAGTTAGTTTACGCGATATTGTATGGAAAAGTAGATTACTTGCAGTTAAGTAGTTATCAACATATGATAATTACGTACCTCCAAACGTTTGTAGTCTGCTAATAAATCGTCCCATTCTTTTAGACATTCCTCCGCATCCATTTCTTATGGGTATTAGCAGATTTATATCAAATAGAAATAAATTTATCTAATGCGCCAAACTCTGACTAGTCTGTCCATAAAAGATAGAATATCCACATAAAATGAATCAAAAATGCGAATACCAGAGTATGGCACACCACCGTACCGTACGTAATAAAGCGAAGGGCTGCGCAGACATACGTCAGTCAGGCAGGTAATGTCAATAATGTCAAATCAAATCATAATCGTCATCACAACTTCCGTATAAATTCATAGTACTCTTTGATCACAACCCAAGAAGTTTAGATACTAATGGAGCCTGCAGTACTAACAAATTTTTGAAGCCAAAATCAATGAACTCATTTGACCTTTACTGATGTCTTCCATCTCGCTTACTCTATTGGTGGAGTAGCCAGGCTCCAAGATATTTTCCCAAGCAATAGGATATTACTTTGTTCTCTTTACATTGTCTTTATCAATATTTCAACTGCAAACCAGTTTGTAATTTAGATAAATAAATTGTGGTCTTATTTGACTAGTTGTCTTATTCTTGTAGCTTTCAATAAGTTACAATAATAATAATTTATAAACTATGTTCACAATATTATTTCCCTAATTTTGTGATATTCTCGAAGACGTATTTTGGTAACACTGAAACCGTATGTCAATCTCGTAATGGCCGCCTGACAAACAACTTCTCGTCCACTTCGAAAGTTCATCTAAGTTTTTTTTACGATTCATTCAGCATTGTGGTGATATTCGTCATGAATTATGTAGTTCGTGGTTGCAGAAATGTTTGGCATCCAAAATCTATAGTGAAATTCCATAGGTAAGTTATTTAAATTAATATTTCGCATTATCATGGTACTTTTCGAACAAAGTGATATTTCTGGGCATACGTTTAAGTTTTTCTATAAAATAAACATAAGAAAAATCACACAACATCTTCTATATCGGATCTAATTACTAACGGCTATTTACGATAAGCATAAATATATAAAAACTTAACTTTTAACCAACAATAAAAAGTTGAATTTAAAAGACTAGGGTAACCATAAGTATGTGATACACGTCACGAGTACGGTCATGTATATGAGTTCTTGAAAGTATTGGTAATGTTTTGATTCGAATTAATTTGAATTTTCTATTTTTTGCTGATGATAATGTTTTGTTTAACAGTTTCCTTAGTGATCCAAACAAAAAGAATGCTTGGTTATCCTTGGATTTGTAGTGCGCATTTTAAACCTGAAGACTATGACCCTACAAGACCAGACCGCCTGCTTAAAACTGCTGTACCATTTTATACATACCATTTATGTGCATGCTGCAACACACTGGTAAGCATTTAATATATGGAACATAACAATCATTATTTTTTTTACCCTCAGTGTAAAGAAGAGTAACCCTTAATGTGTTATAAGTTCAAAGTCTGTGTCTCTGTTTGTGTAGGTACCTGTCTGTGGCATCATAGCCTCAAAACGACTTAACCAATTTCAAAGCATATGTTTGTTGAAAAGCTAATGAAGTCAGTGTCTATGTCGAATCCAGTATGTTGAGTGAATGTTCAGTTTCTTTGGGCTAGAAATGGACCATGGGGGACAATATGTTCCTTCTATTTGCCTGTTTTTTTTTTAATTTTGCCTATTTCGTACTACATTGTTAATTTGTATGTTTACTTATAAATTGTTACAATTTCTCAGGAATGTGTTAACATGCCTTCAACTTCCCAGACTACATAAGAATATAGTTGTTAGTGATTTAAAGTCCACACTGACGACTTCAGCCCAAATATTGTAAGTAAATAGTATCTATTTGCCATTCTCTGCTATTTTTCTTGAGCTCTCAATGAATGTGTTATTTTTTTTGTTAAACAGGAAAATGAAAATGCACCACCTATTAAAAGATGGGCTCTAACAGATCAGAAAACTATTAACATGCCATCTTCCCAGACTACATCGAATATAATTCTTAGTGATGAAGTAAAGACCGCGCTGCCACCTTCAGCACAAAATATTGTAAGTAAATAATAGTTATAGATTTGCCATTATTATGTAATTTTGTTCTTATCATTTTTTTTTATTTTCGCTGATGAAGCTAACGAAGACTGTGTCTATGTCGAATCTAGTATTTCGAGTGAATGTTCAGTTTCTTTGGACCATAAATGGACCATGGGGGACAATATCTATTTGTTCCTTCTATGTGCCTGTTTTGTTTTTATTTTGCCTATTTCGTAGTTTATTGTTAATTTGTATGTTTACTTATAAACTGTTACAATTTTTCTTAAGCTCATAATGAATGTGTAATTTTTTTGTTTCACAGCAATATGAAAATGAACCACATCTTAAACGGGCTTTAACAGGTTATCAGAAATCTATTAATATGCCATCTTCCCAGACTACATCAAATATAGTTCTTAGTGATGAAGTTAAGATTGCGCTACCACCTTCAGCACAAAATATTGTAAGTAAATAATAGTTATCAATTTGCCATTATTATGTAATTTTATTCTTATAATTTTTTTTCATATTGTTTTATATTTTCAACAGCAAGATGAACCACCTGTTAAACGGCCAGTTTTAAAAGATTTCAACGTTCAAGTGGTTATCAAGACACCTCGTGAAGAATCTTTAATGAAGAAAAAGAAACTACTACAACAAGTTCAGAGGCAAAGGAAAAAAATATAAAAGATATGAAATCAATCATTTCCGATGATGACGTGCGGAATTACACTTCGCAGTCGGAAATCGAAAATATACTGCAGGCAATTTTGCAAATATTTGTAACATTTTTACAAGTGCAGCTAAGAGAAAAATACAGAGTTACAAGCTTTTGATTTAACGCTACATATTTATTCATCGAAAGCGTACAATTATTTAAGAATAAATATTTCATTGCCACACGAAACCACATTGTAGTGATCACTATCAAGTTTTACTGCTCTGTTGGATTCCTAACCGAAGTTTTGAAATATTGAAAAATAGAGTTGCCTAAAAAAGTTATTTGCAAAACGTTGCTCTGATTTTTTACTCCATTTTGTTTGTAAATAAAATATAAAACCTGTATGTACATCATTATAGTTGCAGTTTTATTGTCCTACAATAAGGATCAGAAATATGCAGATATTTAGCGATAAGAAACCCAATAAATACTATGAAAAAATTATTTAAATCGGATCAAAACTGACGAAGTTACACCGATTTTAGAACAGTAGTTCCAAAAACGCGCGCAAGAAAGGTAGCGACCGGTGACGACATGTGACGTATCGCGGGTCGAGCGAGCCGCATCGCACTAGCCTGCCATAGTGCTAAAGTCGATTAAAAATTTACGTGTATAAATGTACCAAGTTTACTCATCTAATAAACAAAATCGTAAACATCGCGTGTCTGTACATTAAAGATATTTGCAAAAAAAATTGGGGGTCTAAGGATAAGTAATAGAACATATTTCAATCATTTTTGTCTGTTTATCTGTTAGTTTGTACACTCATCACTTAAAAACTACTGAACGGATTTCGATGAACCTTTCACGGAAACATTGCTAACTTAACATTTAGTCTTTATTTCATCGCAATCAAAAGTTATGGGAATTTTTAGTTTTCTAATACATTACTTAGTAGGTATATGCAATGTAACAAAGAAGTAAAATGATATTGTTCGGTATAATTCAGATTGCGATGAGTTAGGACTACATTTGGTGCTGTAGTGGGCGTGGGACTGGGATTGGGATTCGCATTGGAAGTCTGAGTGTGAATGGAAGTAGGATAGGTAGCGGAAGTGGGAACGGGAGCGGATTCTGTAGTCCACGCGAGCGGAGCCGCGGGCACAGCTAGTTTCCAATAAATGACCGACTGCGAGAACTGGGATCGCGCGAATTCCAACTAATGACGTCACCTTAAGCCAAGCGCGAGCGCATGTTTGGAATCAGCCGTTCAAAAAACTTCGTCATTTCTTAATGGATTTTATTCTTTTAAAAATATGCTCAGAAATTTAAAGCGCACGCCTTATCAAAATCCAATATCTTCTTGAGATTGATCCTCATTACATATATCTCTTTTGAAGTATGTTTTGTCTTAAATGACATCTCTTTGGTTACCATTATGCGATCCGAATTTAAAAAAAGATTTTTAATGTTTTAAATTTCTTATTGGATATAGAGAATTGGTCAGGTAATTTAATTAATTATTCTGTATCAACGTCCTACATTAGAGAAAATGTATGTTCACCCTAACGAAAGAGATGGAAAACATCAGTGACGTCATTCAAGGTCATTTTTCTTGGCTTCATTTTTTTGTTCTATACGCAAGCTCCACTTGTATCTAACTTCGTGTCACAACCTCGCACCTTCGATAAGGACCTAACATTAAATTGCGTGTTACAAACAAAGTAAACGGTACAAGCGAGAGGCCACAACCCCGCGTTGTCCTTTGTCTCGTTCTAATATGAACATCAATAGGGTTTACACGCACTGCGAATTTATTCGCCGAGATTTTTTTCAGCATCCGCGGCGCGGTGATATCTGCAGCAAACAACGATCTCTATGTACTACTTCGATGGTTTATTTCGATTGCAGCAAAACACAGATTTGGTTGCGGAATTTTTTCCGCAAGTGCGTGCAGCTTCATACAACTTCCATATGTCACAGAACTTTACGGAAAAACACGCGGGAATAAATTCGCAGTGCGTGATAGCCCTTAGATCAATTTGATGGGAAAGCACCAAGAGTTTTACTGCTAAATCTGCTTATGCTTATCAGAAACAATAGTTTTCATATAAATAAGTATGTAACTATGCAACGAACGATTTATTGTATAAATAAAATAGTTGTTTTTAAAATGTTAGATTCAATTAAAATAAAGTAATATGCAATAATTTAGAATTCGCACAAATCTAGGCTGACAATGAAATTGAAATTCCAATAATTTATTTTATTTTTTTATGGCGACACGACAGCAATTCATTTGACATTTAGTATTGCGATATCTCATAGATTTATTGGTACCAAGAAGTTTATATCCAAATAGAGTTTGCATATGGAATAAAAAATATGAAGCATAATAAAATGACCTTGAAAGAAGTCTCTGTTGTTTGCCGTCTCTTTCATGAGGGTCAATGATAATTCGAAATATTAATTTAGATAACTTATCTGTGGAAATTCACTGTAGATTTTGGATGAAAAACATTTCTGCAACCACGAACTATACAACTCATGACAAATATCACCACAATGCTACATGAATTGTAAAAAAAAACTTAGACGAACTTTCGAATTGGAGTAGTTAATAATCTAAGGAATTGGACGAGTATTTTATCAGGCGGCCATTACGAGATTGACATACGGTTTCAGTGTTGCCAAAATACGTCTACGAGAATATCACAAAATAAGGCAAATAATATGCTGAATATAGTATATAAATTATTATTATTGTAACTTATTGAAAGCTACAATAATAAGATAATTAGTCAAATAAGATCACACTTTTAATTATCTAAATTACAGACTGGTTCGTAGTTGAAATATTGATAAAGACAATGTAAAGAGAACAAAGTAATATTTATTGCTTGGAAAAAAATATCTTGGAGCCTGGCTACTTCAACTATAGAGTAAGTGAGACAGAAGACAACAGTAAAGGTCAAATGGTTTCATTGATTTATGCTTCAAATTTTTTTTAGTACTGTAAACTCCATTTGGATATAAACTCCTTGACTGGTACAGCCTGAGCAATATCTACTACAATCTCAAATTATTTAGTCTGAGACTACAATTGATGCTTTTGATAGTACCTACACTTTTTATTCCGTGATTTTGGCCCATGCTGGCCCATTACAGACCACCATCGCCATTGTGTACAATTGCCAATGAGCCAGGCATCGTGGCGCGCAATGGCGAACTTGCGGTTTTTCGGGCACACTTCAAAGGAATCGTGGCGTAGCGTGGCCGGTAGTGTTCACACAGTCGCCCATTCAGTTCGTCACCGACAGCTGCGCTGACAGGGTGGTGCGCTTTTTTAATTGGAGATTTGTTCAATTTCTGATTGCGAAATAGAGTAGTTGTATGCAGTATATAAATAAACCAGCGACCCACCCCGGCTTCGCACGGGTGGACATTTATTTGTTAAACATTTTGGGATAAACGTAGAGTAAATGAATGATTATGCAGGACATAAGTAGTTTTTTTTATTTATACTTTTTTCATAAAAGTTTAAAATTTTAGTAGGGATCCCTAATTTTTAAAATAATAAATATAGCCTATGTCACTCAGGGATAATGTAGCATTCTAATGGTGAAAGAATTTTTGAAATCGGTCCAGTAGTTTTTGAGAAATATATATTTTTAAATAATTTCTTGAGTTCTACGTTGTTTTTGTATTTTTTAATGTGCCTATATTCTAATTTAATTTCATAGTCAACGTTATGGTAGTATATCACAATTAATGTAATGGTATCACTGCAGCGCCACCATTGGTCAATGTCGATGATTGGTCAACATTAAACCAATTTGTTTTATGAAGTAGGGTGACCATAAACATATTTTTGTTTAATGTTTCCTAAAAATACAGAAGTTAAAAAGAAATGGGTAGATGTCGTAACAGGACACAACGCAATATACAGTAGATTGTAGATTACACTTTAAACCAGATTTCACAACTGTTGCTGGGGCACTCAAGAAGCGAATAAACAAAATGCTATCTATACCTTCCATATTTTCAGTGGTAAGTGCTTGCTCACTTTTTACACTATTTAATTTTTTAAATTATTTAGGAATCGATTTAAATCAGTATTGTTGTATCAAAAAAATTTCTAAACGAACTAAAATACAACGCTGTGATAAAAAATAACAATTTTATTTTTCAGGTAATAAATACCTGAGGAAAAAAAGACATTTACAGAGTTAGTACTCGTTGATGAATATATTACACTCGTCTGGAATATGATCGGAAATAGCCTGAGTGTATTTTAATGTGTAGTAAGTAAGTACATTGTTGTTATTGTATATTTTCACTATATTTTGTAAAAGGATGGAAATGGAGACAAGAGGCGGAAGAGGTGAGGTGAAGAGGCGAATTGCGGTGTTTGTCCTCATTCACATCCTTAATTACAACAAAGCTTTGACTCTCTTTTATATAATTAAATTAATAGAGTGGGTAGACAGAAAAACACGCACATAAATAAATTACATATTTAATTGATTTATTTACAGAAAATTATTCAATCAAATCTATGAGAATTTGGTAGGTAGTTAATTTTCTATATAAATTTAGACAAAAAAACAGTAGTTATGTGAAATACATTATTCACTTGAAGAAATATAGAACTGGGTTTTTCTTTGAGATAGATTTTTCTTAGACCTGCTTATATGGTGACAGTTTGCCATACACATAGGTGTTAATTTTATGGAAAATTAGCAAATATCAAAAGTTAATGGTGAAAAGCCCAGTTTTGGTTAAACAAGTTTTTTAAATTAGATGTAAGTAGGTAAGAGAAATATTGCGTGTGGAGATATACATATTATTATGCCATCATTATCCTTAGGTTAAGCATATTATCATGAATGAGTGCAAATACCTACATAACTCGATAATTGTAATACAAACATCTTATAATAACCGTACAGTACATTACAGTTCGCAAGCTATAGTTAACGAATCGCCGCCGTACGTTACCAAAGGAGATTGTATAGATGCTATAAAAAGTACAACGGCATCATTGTATGCAAGCAACTGTAATACTATAATTATAATGTATTGAGTTCAGTATTAGGTAATAGGTATAAAATATAATTAATGTTCTACTATGTGACAATGACTAGAAAATACATAAGGATGACATATCTTCAGCATATGAGTATCAAAAATGCGCGTCTCAAAAGTCCTTATGATTGAGCTGAATTTCAATGATAGCTTTGATCATCCGAGCAGCATACACCATACAACCTCCTTAGTTATCGCGTATTTACGAATTTACATTGATTAAGCGAATCAAATAATTTAATGATACGATACTGCGTACCATGCCATGTTACTTGCTGTTTCCTAATCGTAAGTGTAGTATAAAACTGGGTTACAATTTTAATATAATTGATGTTTGGCAAGTCTTACTTAGCATGGTATCACAGAATGTGAAGATGGAGTCACACGCAATGTGGTTTTAATACGGCATATACGGCAAAGCTTCTAAATACGACCATACCATACTAAACTACAACTACCACTAACTTCTATTAAAATACCAGGCAACCAAATTTCTCAATGCCGTAAATAAATAACTAATTTATCGAACAGGCTTCAAGATTTATCTTTGAACTAGCTACCTCAAACAGGATTGAAAATTAAAATATTAAATTATATATCACACACTTTTAATTTACGTAGGATTCGTATAATATAATTGAAAACACCTTATAGATTTAAATCAGATTAATAATGACAATGTTGAATGTAAACGATTGCATAATAACTACTACACTAGCAATATAATGCACTAGCTACATAAAACAGGATTCTGTTTGAGACATTGAAATTTAAACATTGAAGATAAAAATAAATAATTAAAAACATTAAAATATAACGCTCTAACTTATAGTTAAAGTTTTGAATCGCCAAAACTTAAAATAAGTCCCTATGAAACATCTGTTCTTTATAGAAAAGCACTCCCTGCGTAAAAAACCCAGCTAAATCGTAATATGAACTCAAAATTTGTCTCCACAGATTTCCATTAATGCTGTTGGCACACTTGCAAACAAACATAATGAAGATCGAATCGAAACGAGACAAGCATCAATAGCTTTATGTACATTAGCAGATATAGGACATTGATGAGTTTCGAATGTGAAACGTGAAAAGGACCGTTAACAAGATGATTGTCATGAATAACCATCAATATCAAATTTAATAAAACTAAATTAATAATTAAAAAAATCAAGGTACAAGTTTTTTCTAGAGTGGACATGTAAGAAATCATATTAACTATTTATTCCAAATAAAATTTATATCTAAACGAACTTATTATTATTAATAAACAATAACTCTATAAAATAAAACAGAATAATGAAATGTTAAATTATAACACAGCTTTTACTCCTCACTCCGTCGTTCCGATCGGGTACACGACGAATGCTACATCACTAAACGGAAAGGCTTTCTAAATAAATACTCAGAACCAGAAATCTCAAATTACCTAAAATATACAGAAACTATCATGATTACATTTTAATGGAATGTGTGAATCTAAACAACAAGGGATTGAATACAATTCAGAATAGAGAGACGTAGCATCGTCATGTGTACGAGAAAAGACCACAATGAGCCGAAGGAAGAAACATTATCAATAAATTATCAAAACTATTTCTTCGCTCTAAAATGATTTAAACGCAACTCATATTGCTCTCATTGCAGCTATAAATGTGAAAAATAATGATAAATATATCATCGGTGAGTTTAAGTTACTAAAATGGCAACGCTCTTAGCGACACTCCCATATTTTAACGGTTTGATCGACGCTGCCCGATATCACGTATGGCAAGCTCCTGTGGAAATCTGAAATAAGAAAAACATACTTAATAAAAAGAAGTGTGTTAAACCTAGATTCTAATTAGACTGGATTAGAATAATGAAGTAAAATTATAACGCCCGAGACCAATTCAAAGTAAGAAAAATATATATCTCACTCAACTCACTCTGCTGGGTTTCGGATTAAAAATAAGACGGGTATTCTGTATACCTAGCACAGTATACACAGTATTCGCGCATTTCAAGCTTCGAACTTGTAATTTAACATTATTATTCATTAGTTATATTCATGATTAACGAACAAATTTTAGTCAAGTTTAATACTTCTTCAATATCTGAAATTAAAAACCTAAACTAAATATACGTACTACAGGTCATACCATGAAGGAAAATAATTTTCGCACCTCATAAGGGCGGAAAAAGTATTTACCTTCATGATGGTTATGTATGAGACTAATCTAACCATCATGAAGGATGAAGGTAAATAAGTTTTTCCGCCCATAAGAGGTGCAAAAAATATTTTCCTTCATGGTATGACCTGTAGATAAAATGAAAGTTATGTAAAGTCTATTATAATTCTTTAAGACATCAGTGTGAGTGGGTCGGTAACCTACCACCGCATCGGAAAATCTGTGAGGAGAGAAGTGACCATAATTATAGTATAGTTAGACATGTGCAGTGCACACAATTAGTTACCAAGACTGGTGGCGAAGTGTTGATGCGCGTAGAGTGTCTTGAGACAGCGCGTGTGCGCCACGTCCCAGACGCGCAGCGTCTTGTCGTCGGAGGCGGTGAGCAGGTACCGCCCGCCCGGGTGCCACGCCGCGCCGCGCACCCAGTTGTCGTGTCCCACCAGCGTCGCCAGGCACTGCCCAGTGCTCACGTCCCAGATCTGGGCAACCGACAGTGGGACAGCGTCAATAAGGTACTTTTAACAATGAAATCATGTCGTCGCACTTGGGTAAGGAACAACGATAGTGCTTTTTTATTTTTTTAAGATTTCATCATTCAGTTAATTTTTTTTAAAATCCTTAGCAGTATTTCCGTGTTCCCTGCTTGGAATAGGGCCACCCCCCAATCTTCCTATGGGTGTCCTCAAGGCGTCTAAGGAATTGTATGAGGGACAGGCAGCAGCGTTCTCCTGTGTATATTAAGATCATTACTGCGATCACCTATCGGAGTGATT
The DNA here is from genome assembly GCA_947086405.1 of Esperia sulphurella. NCBI lineage: Eukaryota > Metazoa > Arthropoda > Insecta > Lepidoptera > Oecophoridae > Esperia > Esperia sulphurella. The sequence continues at coordinate 10,764,909 of OX352270.1, read as the reverse complement.
ATGGAAACCCCCAATGGACATTCCATGAAAATTGGCATTCAGCGCAGAGTCCACGCAGTCGTCAGTCCACGAGCGATGGCACGAGCGACAGCACGATCTATGATGCTTTCTTGTCCTGCAAATTCCGTGGAACCCGCTCGTCATCGCGCAGTGAACGAGCGTGATTTGGAAATCATGGTGGACCTCAGAATACCGATATTGGAAGCTCTAAGGGCAACAGTGTAAACAAAGTGGTGTCACCTTGACGGACTTGTCGCGCGAGCCGCTGGCAAGGAAGGGCCCGGTGTGGCTGGCGCGCCGGTTGTCGCCGCCGGAGGCCTCGTTGACGGCCGCGGCGGCCGCCTCGGGCGCCCACGACACGCACTCCACCACGTGCTCGTGCTCACGGAGCTCCATCTGAACACACGCATATACAATTTACCGCCGCTATTACTGGACTTGGTATCACGCGTATGTTTGTATCATAATTTCGAGGGAATCAAAAATAATGAGTGCTATGATAGTAGCAACTGCTAAAAAAATTGAAAATGTTTCATAATGAGGTCATAAATAATTCTTCAAAAGTGACCTAGCAATGCAATGGAATTTGCGCTATCTCCATTACAAAACATAACTATACAAGCGTCCGGCTCGCGTAATAGGTAGGTGTCAAAATCACAAAACGTCAAACTTTTATTTATTAAATATTTCAATTCTTTTAAATGAATTTAGCATTGAAACATTACTTCAGTAGACGACATATTTAATAGCGCGCAATCTACAAAAAATTTATTAACTTAATACGGTACGCCTGCCGTGTGGTTTCCGGTAGAGTAGAATAGGACCACTCCAACTCTTCCCGTGGATGTTGTTCAAGGCGACTAAGGGAATACATTATAAAACATCAGTCAGGCCTCCCCAACCCGTCTGGCCAGCGCGGGGAGTGTAGGCCAATTTCTCCGTCTGTCTCCAGCAGATGAGAGAGGGTTGTGCTCCTGCAGTGGAGACAAAAATAACCTGATGATGATGATGACTGTACGCTTAATCAATTAGATGAGCACTTTTTCCAAGTACTTATTTGATAATGTAAATCAGCGCCATGAGTGCGCTTTTAGGAACTATAGTTATAAGGAACCGTGCATACGCAGGGGAAGCCGTGACAGCCACATCCAGTCATTACGGGTAGGAGTGGAACGCATATACGCTATTGATTAATTACCTTGCACTCGTTGGTGTCAGCGTTCCATATGCGCACGGTCTGGTCGTTGGAGCAGGACGCGAGCAGTGCGCCGTCCGGCGAGACGCGCACCATGCGCACCCACTCGCGGTGTCCCTTGTACGTCTTGATGCAGTATCTGCAACATCACCCCCATTCATAAATATTAACACAAACTTACACATAAATAAATCCTTCCTACTAATATTATAAATGCGAAAGTTTGGATATTTGAATGTTTGTTACTCAATCACGCTTCAGCCACTGGACGGATCGGGATGAAACTTGGCCCACATATAGGTTAGGTCCTGGAATAGGACATAGAATACTTTTATCCCGAAAAAATATCTCATTCCTACGGGAAATACATAATAATTTGTGATGTTAAGTTGTCCACGCGGACGAAGTCGCGGGCAACAGCTAGTCTTTTATAAAAACCTAAAACACGTTACGTTTAAAAAGCTTAGTAACTGAACAGATATTAATCATGCTGGAAGCCTGCACTTAGTTAGTCGATGTTATTTAGATTCAGTTTCAGAAACTGATAATCTGCCTGATTAAGGCGCAAAACGCTGAGGAGACAGTGGTATTAACCCATAAGTTTACAGTCGCTCAGATAGTGCTCGAATTTGTTTGAATGTGTAATTGAAATGGGACTGAAAACTAAGGCCACAGTCCATAGCTGAAGAATGAGACAGCTGAAGTAGCAGTGGGCAGGGTACATCTTTTGCGGAACCTTTGGCCGTCGAGGAATGGAGACCATAATTGTGATGGTTTAAATCGCAGAGTGTCCCAACATGTCCAAATGGTACATTACAAACCGGAATATTATGAACAGAATGGATAGTTGCATGTAAATGGAGCCAAACTGAGCTCGTGTAGTTCTAAATGCCGTGTTAATCCCGGCTTACAATAGGACCACCCCCACTTCCCGTGGGTGTCGTCAAGGCGATTAAGGGATTCCGCCAGCGATGAGCAGCAGCGTTCTTTTATGTACATTAAGATCGTTACTGCGATCACCAATCCGCCTGCAAGCGTGAGGATTATGGCAAATCCCCCAATGGACAGCCCGACAAAAGTGGCATTCTATTGGGGAGGCTTATGTTCGGCAGTGGACGTATTTCGTCTGATGATGAGTCCTGAATGAAACAAGTATTACCCGGTGGCCACCTCCCAAGCCTTGATGGTCTTGTCGCGGCTGGCCGAGTAGACGACGTCGCCGCTGGGCGAGAACGCGACGGAGGACACGTTGTGATCGTGCCCGTGCATCGTCTTCACGCACTCGAACGTCTGGTTAAAGTCCCACAGCTTGATCGACATGTCCGCGCTGCACGACACTGCAAACAGTTTATAAGTACGTCAATTGTTTAATCAAGTCAAGAGCCTATTAATATGGCATGACATATGTCCCCACTGTTTGGGTACAGACATACCCGCTAAATATTCTCCTGTGTTATGGGAATTAAATAAGGACCAGACGATACACAAATACGATCAAGCATTGCCTGACCATGATCAACGTGTACAGTCGGTCCCCAGTAAGAATCGAACCCATGACCTCTGGAGTCCAACGACCAAGCCACTAAGTCAATGAGGCGGTCAATGGTTTAACTCTAGCTAGCTAGCTATGCTACAGTTTGATGTGATGACGAGCAATCAACCGTGGCGCAGAAAACGTGGAAATGACGTCACAGCTGGCTGCTGCCAGTATGTCTTTGTCACTTCTTCTCGTAGTACTCGACATATTAGTTCAATGACCTAGATGCACCAACAGCTCTGGCTAGCAAACGGGTCGCGGTAAAGATTTATTGATTTTTAAGTGAACAGCGGCGCGAGACAGCATTCTGCTACTTGGCTCACGCTTTTACCGACTAATCCTAATATTATAACGTGAAATTTGTTTTTTTCTTTTTTAAGCATCTACAATTTAGAAGATAAGCCGGGGATAAAAGAAAACTATAAATGTAAGGTAAGTAAAGAAAATACTTATAAGCAAGGATAAAATATTTAAATTGGATAAGTCTGATGAGTTTAAGTGACTCAAGTATTTAATTGACATTCTAAAAAAAAATCTTACCAAGTAATTTCCCATGATGATCGAAGGCGATATCCTGAACGGAATCAGTGTGGCCCTTCAGGGTTCGTTCGTACTCGCCGCTCTCAAAATCCCACACTTTGATGGTTGCATCCTCGCTCGAGGAGACCATCAAACTGAATACTGGGTGGAATATTACCTGGAAACAGTATTTATTTATTATCCACCTCATTTGTATTGTTAATATTGTTTAATTTTAGTTTGTCTGTCATGCCTTTCCTTGCCAAGCACCTGAATGAAACAGCATAAAATATTGTTTTCATCAACAAAAAATAAAATGTATGTCCATTATGCGTATTGAACATTATGCGTCGACAACACATTATGTTTCTGAAACAGGATTCGACCTGGGGAATTTTCAAAATTAAGCTTACGAGGTTCTTTGCAAGAAACGATACGGTACGGTATGGTACGATACGATAATAAGCAAATCTACAATATAATAAAATCATAGCGAAACACTTATTTGTGACTCGACAGAACTTAAGGAGACTTTCCTGTTACGTAGCTAATGACCTACTTAACATCTGCGATATGAATAACCTTAAATCACATCAGCGAAGTCACGGGCTAAAGCTACAGTCAACAACACAACTATATGCTTACTATTTTTTTAGTATGTTATATAGATACCATTGTAATTTGCAATTGATTGTGAGAAATCATATAACAAGTGAGTAACAAAAAGCTAAAACAATATGTCAATACCAAGTATTCCATTGCGACAACTTTCTTGTGGATAGAAAGTCGATATTATGTCCCTTTGTTAGCTGTGTGACGAAGTAGTTTGTCGTATACGGATCATCTTGGTCTCGTTAACTACGATTCTTTACTAAATTGCTGCCAATTAGTCTTTGGTACGACTTACGTTTCAAAAAAAAATTCCTTTTGGCAAACAATCTTGCAGAAGTTTTAATTCAAAGATATCAGAGATCATATTAGCCTTGCTCATAAAATGCATCACCGGAGTTTTAAAGAACCAAGTTGATATGATAAGCTAGTTAGGGAAGCTATGGTCTGGGTTGGGGGTACAACCGGTGGGGAAGGTAAGTATTAGAGTGAAAAACCATGCATACGGGCACATAAGGCAGACTTCTGGTCAGCCGGATCGATGATCTAAAAGTATCTAAAGTCTTTATAGCAGTGGTTAAGAGTAAGAACATGGGTGATTTGATGACAATAATATTTATAAAATGCAATGAAGTGGAAGTTAGGGGGCCTAGCTTTGCCCAAAAGTAGGATGAGATATAATTAACTTATTAAACAGGGCAACCTTTAAAAAAATAACCTTAGTAATGGTGGCTCTGTGTCCCGTAAGACAGAACTTCTCCGGTGGGCGCGGAATCCACTCGGCTGGCGTGCGCTTGGCTCTAGTTGGCGCACCTTCAATGAACTCCTTTTGCGCCTCCGATAGTTTGGACTCTAGTTCCATCACCTGTGGAATAAGAACGATGGTAATTATTAAATCTTGACAAAGTAAATGACTATTTTATATTAGATAGGCTCATAATTGACCTCTATCTTTCCTGATAGAAAATATAAATAAATATGGGATAGAAAAGATGGAGCGTTTAACCTAGAAGATACTACTACTCCTTTTAAAGAGATCATCATATCAGCCCCCAGAAGTCCACTGCTGGACATAGGCCTTCCCCAATGAACGCCACCACACCCGGTCCTCTGCCCTCCGCATCCAGCCGCTACCGGCCACCTTCTTCAGGTCGTCGGTCCACCTGGCGGCGGGGCGTCCCACCCTGCGAGTGCCGATCCGCGGTCTCCACTCCAGAACTCGTCTGCCCCAACGGCCGTCGGTTCTGCGGCATATGTGGCCCGCCCACTGCCACTTCAGCTTGCTAATCATTCGTCCTCCCCAGTTCAGCGTTTTAAAGACATCCTCCAGTGCGCTGGTAAACAGTTTCGGGGATATAACATCCCCCTGTCTAACCCCCCTTTGCAACTGGATTGGCCTTGTTTGCTGATTCTGGAGTTGAACGGTCATGGTGGCAGTGTTATACAGGCATCTCAACACCTCGATATATCGCCAATCGACTTGGCATCGCTGCAGGGATTCCAGAACAGCCCATGTCTCGATGGAGTCGAAGGCTTTCTCGTAGTCCACAAATGCAAGACACAAGGGCTGGTTATACTCTTCGGTCTTCTGTATAACCTGACGCAATGTGTGGATGTGGTCTACGGTGCTGTAGCCTTTTCGAAACCCAGCCTGTTCCGGAGGCTGAAAGTCGTCAAGTCTTCGGGCGAGACGATTCGTAATAACCCTCGAGAACAGCTTATAGACATGGCTTAGGAGTGAGATCGGCCTATAATTCTTGAGGAGTGTGATGTTTCCTTTCTTAAAGAATAATACCACTATACTCCTACTCCATGCCTCTGGCGTTGTTCCGTTGTGCATGACGGTATTGAAGAGCTCCTGTAGTCGCGTTAGGACTGGAGTCCCTCCGGCCTTAAGAAGCTCCGCTGTGATACCGTCGTCACCTGGCGCCTTGTTGTTCTTGAGCTGCTCGAGGGCTATTCTAATCTCGCCCACGTCAACGTCCGGGATGTCCTCAGTATAGTGGCGGATCAAGGGTGCGCGACTATCGCCCGTGACTTGGGCCGCAGGCTTTGGCGCGTGTGTCGAGTACAGTTGTCCATAAAACTCTTCCATTTCGGCAAGTATCTCTGGCTTAGAGGCAACGGTCCTACCATCAGATGTCCTCAGCTTCGTCATGTGGCTCCTCCCAAGTCGCTTGGTAAATACTTTCGATCCCTTGTTTTTCTCGATCGCTTCCTCTATGGAGCGTGTATTAGAGCGGCGGAGATCGAAACGTATTTGCTTTTTGACGCGCTTGTTCAGAGTATGCCAATCTGGCGAAGACGTAGGCATCTCCCGTCTCTGCCTCATAAGATCCAGAGTCTCGCTAGAGATTTTGGACTTGGTACTCTTACGCTGTTGTTGGCAGAATCTGCGGCCCTCCTCACGGACGACATTCGCGAAATCGTTGTATTTTTGATCAACGGCCTCTGTGGTTTCCAGCGAGGCGAATCGGTTGCTTAGTTCCAGTTGGAACCGTTCAGATCCCATCATGGTTTGGCCCTGTGTTGGTCGGAGGGTTGACTTCACTAGACGATGCCGCTCTAGCTGGAAGTTCACATTTAGAGTGCCTCGGACAAGTCGGTGATCGCTTCCGGTATTAAACCTATTAATCACTGAGACATCTTCAAATATAAACCTCCTATTCGTCATGATGAAGTCAACCTCGTTCCTGGTCACGTTGTCGGGGCTTCGCCACGTCCACTTCCTAGATTAAATTTAAAGAGATCAAAGTTATATGAATCCGGAAAAATAAAAACCGGCAAAGAATTTTATTTTATAGCAGTCCGCATAATTTATGATGAAGTTTGCTTGTTTCCAATGTGTGGTAGATTAACTACATAGGGATGCATCCCCCACACGACACTGGGTAGTTCGATGGTGGAAAGAGCATGAGGGAAATATTTCTCTAGAATGCATAAAAACGTTTCATATAAAAATACAGGTTAAATACAGACAGGCTACACTGCGTGCAACGGTGACTGCTTGAAGCTTGATGTTCAACAGAGCATCTTCGCCTATCGATCCTTCGGGCGCGACGCGCGATCGCATTCCAGGGCTGTCAGATGATAGAATGATCTAGTTGCAATTGAAGTCCTAGTTACTTTGTTGTAATAAACGAAAAGAAAATGTATACATAAAATAATGCGACTATTGTGTTATTTTATTATAATATAATTATAATAGATATTAAATAGTCATCGTATACTTAACGCTTGAGCTGAACATTACAGTTAGCAGCGAAAATAAAGAAATCATGCTTAAATATAATTAAATTTAGAATTAAACTGCTTTGCAGTGAATTGTTTTCCTTAATTTTATTTTCGGGCAAGGTCAGTTTCATGATAGTAAACAACTGTTTGAATCGCAGGCCAATACTAGAGCAAGGTTCACGATGAATTTAGCGTACCTAACGTGAGTTTAATTTGTTTGGTTTTGTTGCGTTCCTGGATTGATGTTTGTCGTGACGACAGCGTAATAAAAGCTCTTTAATAATAGCCGGTTAACTTGGTTATAATATACATTGATGGTTATGTTCTGTTTCAAAAGTTTAACAAAAGGTAGAAATGCTTCAATGTATGCCAAAGTTCGCAGACTACGTTGGCTGAACCGTTCATCAGGTCAGTCTCGCTCGCCAATATTCGTAAATCAAGGAGGAACGACGGAAGGAATTTAAATCGTTTTTCGAATGAACGTGACTATACACTGGCTTAATTGCTCCTACATAATTGGTTGGTCGACAGTTTTATCATTGGCGGATAATGAAAATGGAAGTAAAGGTTTTTGTTAAAGTAAGTCGCGACGACCACTGAACCAATGGCACAAGAGTGGCATGAAGACGACGACAGCTGACAGTTTACTCAGCCGCCGACTATTCAGTCAGAAAAACAAATGGCATAAACCGACTGCCAGCGATGGCGCCGCCGCCGCCGGCAGTGTTTAGGATAATCGTCGTGCGAGAGAGACCTACAAACGTCAACGACACAACACAGATCGATCGAACCCACGGCTTGCAGAACCAAACCGTGTCGAGAAGTCATTAGGCTTTTTTATACGCTACATCTCACAATGAAAGCGTTTAACCGTGGTGGGTTTGGTAATATCTTTGACAAACCATACGTCTGCAAAATTAATGCCGTGTTACGTAACCAATCGTTGGAGATTGCTCGTTGCATGTCATTAACAACATAATCCATGTAATCTATCATATTTTGGTGTTTATAAATCGATTACAGGTGTCGTCAATTGTAGAGAGTAAAATTGCACAAGCAAAAGTTGGTACGTAATTCATCATCACATCAATGCTGGTTATTTGTTTCCGCCCACTGCACCTAATATTCGTACACACTATTTGATGAATGGTTATCTTAATATGGTACTTTGATTTGAGTTTTACTTACGATCATCAATACACATTTGTCTGTATTATATAAATTAGCTACATCCGCTCCTATAATTCCCAGACCATACTCAGTTTTAAGAGTAAGATATGTAAGTATTCAAATCATATTCGAACTCTTTGTACAAAAAATACTCAAGGGAATAATAATACCCCGTTAGTATTTGTATAAACAGATTGCTACCGAAATCGGGGTATACGGTATACCCTTTAGTCGGTACTGCGGGGTGTTCCCTTTAGTCGATACTAGCTATCTTTTTTGTACCAGAAATACTTGAATGCTCACCTTTTTCTGCAGCCTGATAACGGAAGTCCACTTCTTCTCCAAGAGGCCGCCGAATTTGCGATCCATCTCGCCGGTCATGTCGGCTTCCTTCTTGAATGCTTCCAACGCGTCCGTGTAGCCATTGCTGCCTAGGTAGTCGGCGATCGCTTTGTTCCTGTTAACAATAATTTAATTATTAACAATTATAACGAAATAAAAGAGGACGCTCAATTAGCTTAGAAAATTTGAGCGATTAATGATAACCCTTCCGAAAAAGATTTATTCAGAATAGTGTGTAATGTTAGTAGACATAAAATTTGGGGGATAAGATATTAGTTATCGTCGTCGTGATCACGATATTAGATTCCCATTCTGAGAGCACATTAAAAAATATATTTCATAAATAGATTTGTACCAAAAATGAAGAGATAAAGATCTTTGCGACATGACAGTGTCTACACTTCTTACATCCTAATAATCTTTTTTACTAGCTAATTTGGAAGTATTCTTAAAAACATTTTAAGAATATCTGATATTGATCAATACAAACATCACTAATGATATCTTCGCCTACATCATGGCACCATACCGTGAAGGTTTGTCTGTGTTTTTTTAAGACGAGCACTAGAGAATAATCCATAAATAGGAAAGACTCGAAGCTACGGCTTTAAGGAGCGATTGAAACGAATTAAGTAAGCCATAGAATTATACAAGAGGCAATGACTGTCTGCAATGATGTAATGACTGGAAATACCTGAACACACAAAAACATACATATGTCGGCTCACCTCAAAATATACGACAAAACTCTACAACAAAATAGGGATAAAGAGAAAATCTGTGTTAAATCTAAAAACGTAATCATGAACTTAATTAGTAATAGATATAAATACAGAAGTCATGTAAACGGATGTTGTTTTGACATACCTCTACGTATGTATATATCACGACAGCAAAAAAAACGCAACAAGAAACAGTACAAAAAAACTGAAAGCTGAAGCTTATTTCTTTGGACGCAAGTTTCTGAGTAACATAAAAAATATCGACGTCATATGAACAACACGTGTGGCTTCCTTGCTTCCAAAAGTCACTTATAGTATGTAGTTATTTTATTACAGACTACAGAAAACATTGCTGCGCAGCCAGATGTTGGCCAGATATACTAGATACATCATAATGCGACATGAAACAAGATTATGACGGATTGCAATTGTGCTACTTACGTCTCTTATTATAAAAGGTTGCAGGACCATGGGTGGTGAAGGGACTACTCCTAGCCAATGTAAAGGGTGGTAGGGAAAAGTTACCAAGAGCATAGCCAGGGGCTCAGGAGCAAATAGGCAGTACCTCCATCATGCAATACAGTGTGAGTTAAACATAGGAAACAGCGGAATAATAAAGTATGTAAAGGTCGCCGGTAGGCACATAAACTACTGCGAGCACACGTCGAACTTGTCCCAATTCGATAAGGCGCCCTTGTCGTATAATGACTCCGTCGTATCCGCAATTATCGTGGTGCGAATCGTGTTACAAGTCCACAAGGAAATTCCATTGGCGTAGTTTGAACGAAGCATGTTAATCTGGAGGCTTGCAATGCGACCCCGATGTCAGGTTGTAAATCCTTCCGAGTAATTTGAAACATTCTAAAAATTCAACTTAGTTCAGAGTGCCAAACATTTTTCCCACGCAAATTCCAGACAAACATCAGAAAACAATAGAAATTAAACTATGTTTAATGGCATAATGGGCCCGATTCTGAAGGCACACATTTAAAATTTGACAGCGCTAAAATTGGTTTCGTCTATAACTTCACAATACTGTGTGATAAGGATAGCAACAGTTTTAGTGCTGTCAAATATTAACATTGTGCCTTCAGAATCGAGCCCAATATATAACTTTGACACGCCTCGCCCGGTGTGAATATGTGAAATCAGCTGTTCCAGAATGACAATTATTTGGTTACTCGGAATAAGTAAAACGCCCGATATAAGTTCTGTGCAATGTGTACATTGTTTAAAAATGTCTATTGACATACAAACACACTCTTACATAAGCCATTATTCTGCGCAGAGCGAAGGTTACAAAATTGAACAACCTTAGCAACAGGGTAATATAGTTAGCGTTAATAATAAAATATTAAGTATACGTGGGGCACTCAGATTTTTGTTTTATTTTCAAAGAACTCTCCACCAGCGTCAATGCAAAATTTCATGTGTCAGACTGAACTTATACTCGTAAGAATTCTTCCAGGTCGTTTCAGACACCTAATCGACTGACTGCTCGAATGCAAGCTGCATCTTTCGGCGATGAAGTGTTTACGTTTGAGTAGTTTATTTATTTATTTTGGAGAATAAAAAGAAGTCACACGATGCCAAATCGGGACTTTAAGTAAGGAGGGTGACCTATTGACCGGTGTGCTGTCCATAAAGTCCCTCGTTTTGAGATTAGAGTACGCCAGGCCATAGAATACTAACAATGACGAGACGATGTCGTGGTCGTGGTAAAGCAGCAGCTCGCGGAGGCCCGTGTTCCATTGCAAAAATATCTGACATGTATTTTGATTTCGTAAATGTACTGACACCAGATACCCTGTCAAAGTAAAGAAACTTGCGATCAAAATCTTTCACGCGTTTCTCGCTCGCGTCACTTAGGAACGCATAGTTTGAAATAGTTCAACAAACGGTCGACTGACTCTTCGTTTCTGGATCATACTGGTAGATCCAAGATTTATCACCAGTAACGATGTCGTAAAGGCGGCGAAACGAGCCTGCTTCTAATTTAGCTATTATGTTACGGCACCATTCAGTGAAATTATACGCTACCCAGCGCGAAACTATCCTACTCATGCGAAGATGTATATTCTTAAGCATAAAACTCACACTTTCCGATCCAATTTGCAATGTGTACTGAACCTCCTCATATGTAAATCGCCTATTATCTTCGACTAAAATTTAATTTATGTTCTCGACGCAGATCCATTTTTCAGTGAGACAAGAATTTATTTAGGGTTTAGGTAGTAAAATAGTGGAAGGAAATTTAATACTGGAATGTTCGTATTTTTTTCTCCTGTTATATTTTAAAACTTCGCGGGTGTCTCGCCAATTTTTGATCACAATCGGTTAATAACCACTGGCCAGTGCCTTAAAGATACAAAAAAAATCTAAAACTTAGTAGGCTGCTACAAACACTTGTCTAAATTCAAACTAGAATTTATATCAAATATGGTAAATTAGACAAGGTCAAGACAATCGCAAACATGGTATACCTACTTACCACATGGACTATGACCAATTAGTAATACTTTTGTCTTCCCGTCGGGGCTTGAAATACCGTTATTTTCATGAACGATAACCGGTACCACTGGTCTTGGCATGATACCGGTAGGAGACCTAATACCGGTCTCTGTTTTATTGGTTGTCAATGTGTAATACTGGTAGCATATCGACCATAACAACTTTATTTGTGAGGGCGATAGCAGACTCCACAAGCCTTCTGGGGTATTGACGGAGTCATAGCGCAGCAAGCGAGTGGCGCGTGGCTGGTGGCACAGCGCAACATCGCGTACAGGAACCGCTAATGGATAATTAGGCCAAAATATCGGTTCTCGTTAGATACCGGTATTCAGGTATCTAAAGGAAACATACTGGTATACTGCTATTTTCGAGCCCGGTATCAAGCCTTGGTTCCTGAGAAGTTCGAACTCACAACCTCTGGTGCTCGATTCGAGTCGGTCGATGTTGGAAAATACAAGACATCCAGAAGTTAAGAGACCTTAGTCTAAGCAATAGATTAAATTTACATCAATTTCATAAAATAAATCCATAAATCACGAACTCTAGATGCATGACACATTTTTTGTCAAGTCAATGATGTGATGAGATCATCAACGAATTTTATTTAACAAGCTGGTTAAGCAACAAATGTAAAGGTCACATAATTGAAAAGACGATAAAGACGATGTCTTTATGTATATTTTGGTTATTATCAAGTAACACGCGGCATAGGGTGACATTTTAGTGTAGAAAAACAAGATATTGCACATGCCTCTGTAAAATTCTACGCACTTGGTTATTAATTAATTATGACTACCAGCGATAACAGTATATTGCCCTTAAATATAGACACGTTAAACATATATAAGTAAATAAATGTATACGGGGTGTTAAGAAAGTCAATGCAAAGCATTGAAGAAGTGGCACGTCATTTGGAACATTTTAACCAATCATAACTTAGTCCAAAGTATCATTGTTTTCGAGCTTTTACTATATTTTAGATTTCTAGGCAATAACCAAAGAAATCCTATCAAGATAGAACGGTTATAGCCATTTGTTTACTTCAGATCCACGCGTGCCGAATTTCGGACACAGCGCGCCCCTTCCGCTCAACCTTTATGCCTCGCGGTTACGTTTCTAGTGAGGAGATAAGTTATGCCGTTTGAAACCGCGTAATATGGCATTTTTTCAAATTTTTAGTCGATGTTTACCTGACCTTGACTCGGCCCGAAATGAGTGATCGTTTGACAGTTTATGCAATATATTGCAAATAGTTGGCACGCGTGTCGCGCCTACTTCACCATACTTCTTGATAGAATTTCTGTGGCAATAGCCCAAAATGTCACTAGTAATATGCGTGCAATGAGCATACACTAGTAATACCCAAGTGATAGGTAACATGGTAGACAAATCTTATTATTTTGTTTGTTTAATGTGTATTTAATCTATAAATATGAAAACAAACATCTGTAAGAACAAAAAACATTAGAAGTACATTTGTTTTGCATCGAATTTCCTCACAGCCAGGTAGGTAGTATAGGTAGGCACATAGTACGAAATATATGTTGTACAGTAAATAACACTACAAACAGAAAAATCATAAGATAGAAGTCAGGAAAAGCTTTGTTTTTTGAGTGTTGTAAGCTAGAGTGAAGACCGCGTACGGTAGAATGTGGTGTGACCGCGTACGGAAGATTGGCCGAGATATATAAAAAAGCAATCGGAAAGGGCTGGATGAAGAACGAGAAGCACTGGAAAGTATTTCGGCGTTACATGCAGTATATTACCTTCATATAACTCAAACATAGTTTGCTATACGTGCACAGTTTCACCATGATTATTTGAACTTATTAGGTTTATACAAATTGTTAGGTACGGTCAGCACATGACTTACGTTTTCTTGGCACCCCTGTATAGCAAAGGGTCTGAACGCACGATTTTCCACTAAGTACCATTATCTTTAGAAAACATTAGATAACGTATTGCTGTGACACCTATATAGTATCAAGTATGAAAACTGTCACTTTAAGCGCCTTTACATGAAAAAGCACAAGCATGCAGCAACACACAAAATTTCTGTCAGCTGTTCTAAAATGTACTACACCCCGCACTCACACTTACATATATGGCGATCTTTCAACTTCAAGGGATTGTTCTCACTGCCCACTACAACTTTCTAAGAGAAATGATAGCAGTTACAGGTTCGTTGTAAAACCATATATCTATATGCTTTTAGATAAAGAGCTGGGCGCATGTAACAAGATCGGAAGTACGTAGGTGTACCTTTATGTTTGTCATAAAATAGTGTGGCAACTTTTGCAACGAAGGAGATAAAAATATCATGTGCTCACAGATTGTTAAAAAGGCGATTGGGGTCGCAAAACTCTCGTTGAAGTTAGTCAAATGTGTGCATCTAAATTCCGTAATACGCTCTGATAATAAACAAATGAATTCAAATTGCTGCTTAAACTCCTGCATCCATTTAGCTTAGCTTTCATTGGCATAAAAAATAACATGTTTACTTACGTGCAATTCATACATACATCTACTTATACACAAACCAGTCTTTCCGAATGTCATTTTATTTATTCATTCATCAATATCTAGTCAAAGTCCCCACTTCTCAGCAACCCACTTCTTAGCAAAATGTTTCGTATTCCAAGAACTGCCGAAAGAAGTCGCCGTAGGTGGAGAGAAACAGCTGCGTAATTGTATAAAGTCAACAATAGTTTACATAATATCTACTTTAAGCCGAAGTCGTATCCCTTAAGTTACAGATTTTTATTTAATAAACGAATTATGTAAACCACAAAACACTGAATAAGTAGGTACTTAAGTATCGCCGTAGTATGCATCAGTTACGTCATTTACACGTTCTAAAGACGCCAGACTGGGCTGTGGTGACTCAATAATCCGATATGCACAGACATTTAATTCGATATTACATTGATAATCCCGGGTTGAGCGTAACCATCGACGGACTTTCATGCTATTAAGCGTAAGGAATTCGGTGAAAATGGTGTTAAGAAGTCTCAATTTATTTTGAATTGGCGAAACAAGCGTTACATTTACAGCTATTCAGTGAATGAAACTAATTTCTTGCTCGTATTGTTACGCGTCGGGCGCCGACACTCGTACGGTGTATGGAGAAACCGAATCGATTCCAAAGACAATCAGTTTCGCAGGTCTCCCCATTGTTCGCGTGGGAGCAGTCTAGATATTTCGCACAAGTGAAGAGATTTAGCGTTACTTTGCCAATAACGCAGTATCTATTTACAACGGGATATGCTTTTATCTAAATAAGTTATATAAAAAGAGTCGAAATACGAAAAATTATAGTCACATGCGTCTTTAAAACAGGTTGAGATAAGGGATCAGTTTCTCTCAACGGATTTTATATTTCGAATTGTCGCATCAAGCCACTAACCGACATCTGTATGACTCACGCACGACACGATACAAATTTTAGTTTTTGTCCATCTATTTGTTATCTGATAGACTAACATTGTATCACGTACGACTCAAAACTGTTATTTTATTTCCTTACTTCTCTGACCGCTATGTCTCTAGTATTAGACATCTACGGGTTCAGTGGCAGTGTTAGGGCTCAGCGAAAGTGGTTCTGTGTGTAGAGGCGCGGGCCGATCGTGAACCGCTCGAGAAAATAACTTTCACGCTACATTTCCGTCGTTATACCTCCGATTGCTGGGACAACGGCACAGAGCATACCCACAGCTTATCGGCACCCAGTCAGGAAATATATTCAACTCCTACAACCCAATTCGCTAGAGATACAAGATACTAGTTCATTTACTTAGTGTAATAGATAAGATTAGACTAGTTGCTGAATGAATAAAAAAACATACAAGTGTGTTCTGTTACAAGAACAACACGACCATTGCCAAATGTGTATATGGCCTTCCCATTACCATCGATAATACGTAACAGTCGATAGCGATTAGCAATTCAAATACGTGATATGTAACTTGTTACATTGATTAATTCATAGGATATAATATATTAATACAGACACGCAGTGACAACAAAGATTAAATATATCCGTTTTATATACTTACTGATACTTTAGGTTAACATTATTGTAATAGAACTATCTGCTGATCACTTCCCTATCCATGCTACTTGTTATTCAGCTTTTATATAAAAAAATAGCCAATAACCCTAAACAAATCAACAGTAATTCGAAATAAAGCCTACTATTAACGGAGAGAGACCGACAGAGACTTCATATATTTTATAATAATATGTATCAAAAATCTATCGCCTTGTTAAAGTTGTCAGATTGATCATACTGAGACTTGTAGCACTTGCGAGTTAAAAAAAGGTAGCTAACTGTACGTGTGTCACCATTCTTCCTAGTTTTATTGAAACACAAGGCAAATTGCCTTTAACAGTGCAGGCTGCGCCCAATTCTAGAATCATCATCACGCCTTGACGTCCACTACTGGACAAAGGCAATTCTAGGACAGACTAAGAATAAATGACCAAACTATGTTTATATGTAGGTCAGTTCAGCATTTCTATTTCACGACTCTATAAGTAACTCAACGAATTTCCAAAAAAAATTGTTTAGAGGAACATGTGTCGGAAAGAAACAGTTAACACAGAGTGGTGACAGCTAGTACCTATTGAATAATTGGGGAAATTAATGGGAACGTGAATTTTCCGTAGCGGAAACATCAACTCCATGTAACGAGCGTGCGTCAGGAAAACCGATAACGAGCGGTATTTAAGAAGTGATCGCTGATAAAAGCTAATACGAATAACTAAGTGCCCATGGGGATGCTAGTCACTAAAATCAATTAAAACGCTTTCGTTAGAACACTAATTGGACTGTAAATTGAATTGAAAAAAAAAATACAATTGGAAAATTTTCTAATAATTTACTATATTGTAATTCAAATATATTTAAACTAAAAAAGCCGATTCTAATGAAACTTTATACACGTAAGTAGTGCACAAAATTCTTGAAATTATATAGATTTTTCATACAAAACATTAAGGCACTACTCTTCCCAAAAACGTCCGGACCTGTGACGGAATTATACTTTTCTTGACTCTGTGCCGCCCCTCCCTTCTACCTATCTCAATCACTCTGAAATCTGCCGCCCCTTGAGTCTGCCGCCCCTATAGTCCAGGGCTGTCCCGGACACCCTGAAACATGTACGCTACTTTGGACGCTAATCTATAGTTAGACTTTTAGTTTTGTAACAGTACCAAAGATTAAAGTAATAACGGAAGCACGTATTTCTACTAAGCAGAACGAAAAACTTTTAAATAATGAACAACCCGCAATTACCGAGTTGTCCGTATGAAGAGCACGTAACGTCAAATTTGCATGCGCATACGTGACTTGAAATACCGTTCGTGCTACTGTACGTTGCCGAAGGACTTGCGTAAACAAGATTATGGTATTTTGCAGCATTTCACCATATGCGTACATGCATAGCTCAACCACATGAAGAGGTAACCAGGTGGCTCAACTAACTAATGTATACGACACTGTCTCAACGTCGCGTCGCCATCGTTATCCCACTCGGTCGCTCCTTTTTAATGAGAATCAAAAAGGGAAACCTTAGGAACTATTGGATATAAACTATGTGACGAGCGGTGTGATTTTTCAGACGAGTTCAGTATCCAACAACCAAGACATACTCGGCTATCCGCTAGCAAATATATCGCACTATGTATGTTAATCTGCAAGATACTCGTAACTATGTAATAAGCCCTTGGGGTGATTCAAAATATGCAAGACATTTGCCAATTTACGATGCATAATTATTTTTTGAAGAGTAAATGATAACACATGTTTCTATTCTGCAACAAATGACCATAATTGTTTTTTTTATTTTATACAGGAGTCTTATTACATTTCATTCATTATATAAAATAAGCAAAAAATCTTTGTGCTGATTGATGATAGACAATTTTAAGGTTTGTAAGAAAACCTGCTACAACCTTGAAGTTATGTTAGTGTATTTATATTAACGCTTATATTGCGATATAATAATACTGCTTGATAAACAAAATTAAATCTAATAAAAACTGTGGTTAAGGTTGATTGTAGTTTTTCTTGTGAGAGGGAGTTGTAGGGGGAGATCGCCCACGCAAAGCGTATTGATCGCCCCTGCCCGGCGCCCTCGCTCGGCTGGCTGACTACGTCAGAGCATGACTGCGTCACTGCGAATCCTTCCATCGGCCTATTCAATAAACCTCCCCTGAGGTTAGGCTCTGCACGCAGAAAATAAATGACTATTTTATACAATATGTTGTAGCAAAATACCAGTAATGATCCTTCGCCAGGTTTGAACGATAATGTATATGAATGTAATCATAATAATCTTACTGAAACATGATATTTCAATTTTGAAACAGTTTACGAAGCCATTTTTTTTTAGTTTTAGGCTGTACTCGCAGATGCGAGTCATTCCGCAAGAAAAGATGAAGATCTATTTGAATATATGTTATATATGCAGGTAATTTAGAATAACATACAAAGGTCATTATTATATTGTTCGGTGATACGTTTCTAGTCCATACAAATGACCTAATATAGCAAAATTATTACACCCTACACTTGACTGAATTACTTAATTATGTAAATTAGACAGCTTGTAATATTTTAAGGAAAAAAGTTGGATATTACTGTGAAATGCGCCTGTTTCATAGAAACAATGTTACATTAAATGAAAAGTTGTGTTGTCTGTTTGTACGACCGCGACCCCACTGACGTGACTTGTTAACATTGGCTCATGTCATGGCAAATAGGTAATAAAGTGGGGTTGCGGTGAAATGAAATATTGGGAAACGGAGACGCACAAGGGAGTGAAAGGCTATCAACACGACATCGTGAAAGGGGAAAAGGTCAAAGACTTCTCGTAAACAGAAGTGTAACTAATAATGTAAGTCTTCGTTTAAAAAAAAAACTAGTCTTACAGACATTGTATATATTTTATTCCAAACCAATAGTCATACGAAAACCAACGCTACTTGCGTCTCAGTAATATGTACATGACAGGATCACTAGCTGCAAAAACAAGTTTGTATCACCATGTAAACTTTGCAGTCCACTTAGGAACACCATCTATTATTTATGTTGTTTTCGAGACGCAAATGCGTTTGTTTTCATATGGCTATTGATTTGGAATGACATATACATTGGTTTAGGTTCTTGTTTACATTAAACTGACGAGCCTATCAAGGATTAAAATTGCTCATACTTCTGACTACATTATGAAAGTGAAGACACAAAAATATTATATTACAGTAGCCTATTAAGTTTAAGTTTCCGTTAGGATAATATGTGTCAGTAGCTCATAATTGGATTACAAGATTTGAGCGACACTAATACGTGAAGGTAAGCTTGTGAAAAAACTTGCAACAGGAAATACATCGATATACTACCACAATACTACGTCACATTAAAAGTCTGTATAGCTGCAGTTTCTAGCAGAATAATTAAGTTATATTTTGTTTGTGACCGGACGTTTTAATCCCGTAAAAGAGAGTAACCGGTGAACGATTTGCATAACTAAGACTTTCTGTCAATCACGGTATTCTATGGTTTCTGTCTCTAGCTGTATCTATAGAGTAATAAAGAACCATGATTTTAATAAGACATTTTATAAAGAAGCTGTTGCCCGCAACGTCGTCGTCCGCGTGCAATTTTCTTCTTTAAGGTTAAAAATCATTTCTTAGTGCCCAACGTCGTTTGAGAAAAACTCTATGCAACATAACATGTTTTAACCTGTAAGTTTGGACCTATAATTATAATTTGATAAATCAGTTCATAAAGCAACACTTAATAATAATAATTAATAACAATCCATAAACAACATTGAAATTTGGCGATATGTAAGGGAAAGGACGTTATGATTATGTGTTGTTCTATTTATGTTTGTGTTTCATAGCGACAGCGTACAAGTACATAGTAATAGTATTCTCTGGTACAAGTGTGCATGTGTGCGTGGGGATTCCAGCGAAAAATAACAGGATGTTTCGCATCGGATGACAGCGCTATGTACTCCCCCCCGGGTCGAGCAGGCGCCCTGTTGCTCTATGAGGATCTCAATCAGGGCATCGTTTCATGAATACTAGCTAAATAAGTAGGTATTAGGTAAAACGTAAAAATCTCTTTTAAGTAATCTTTCACCAAGATATTTTTGAAATATCCGATGATTAAGACAAGTCAGAGTTATTTCAGTTAAACTTAAATATAAACGCAAGAAATCGGAATAGAACATTAAATCAACGCCCGACTCAAACGCATAGGAATTTTGCATAGAGATTGGCAATCTGTAAGCAACTACTACGAAAGGATTTTTTGAAATTCCACGCAGACGAAATCGCGGGCTAGCATTTTACACAGAAAAAGAGCCGCAGTTAGAAGAAAACAGTTCAAAAGTAGGTAAATATTAACATAGAACCTCTTGATCGTGTGCAATTTCACGAGAATGTTGATAATAATGATAATATTGCAGGAAAGATGTATGCGGAGTGCGCCATGGCATGCGGCAGAATGGCTAGCATCGACCGGCGAGACAGCATTCCGCGCGCGAGCTGCGACTAAAGTCGTTTATTTCAACGGGGCTTAGACCTCGCAGGTTTACTTGATGGAAAAACGGTACGAAGAAACGCGTTAAGATACCTTTATATTTATTAATACACCCCTACTTTATGAGTGGAAATCGTACAGTAATTTGATTTTAACTGCAATCAGTAGTGAGTTTGGCCGTTTGCACTGTAATGCAACGTTTTGAAATCATCTCCATTTTAAAATGAAGTTAAATGCAGCAGGAGGTAGGCAGGTATACAATATATTTAGATGTGGGATTGGTTTTATATCTTCAAGGTAAGGATACAATTGGTTTTAGTATACGTCGTTTCAAAATATTCAAAGTTGAATTACAGATTTGTGCGAACTTTTTTAATTTTATTTTAAGGACATTGGTAATTCTGTAAACTCGGCATCATCAATACGTGCAAAATGCGTCTACAAATCTGGACTGAGTCAAAACATTAAAACATGAATTGACTTATGATGACCTAATCTCAACTCGCTATATAAACAATGGACGTAACGAAACAAGTTGACATTGATGCAACTACATATCTTGATGAAGATACAGATAGCTGCTACACGTACGATGATTCAGTTAATGCGTTCGTTCTGTACGTAGTAGGCATCATGTAAAGCTACGTAAGCGACGGAAAGATAGAGCTCTCGAAGAAATCGGTACGTTCAAGGCTATCTGTAAAACAAGCCAGTTATTTTTACACCTGACTACTTTCGTACGTTTCTTATGTATTTTTAAACACTTCAACAACTGTCAGCATTCCAAAGTTCACTAGGCGAGCCCAAATAATGCCAAATACTGTAGCTACCGAAGCAAAACGCTTTCTATCATGTCTATTAGAAGGTTGCATAAGCCCGATTATGATCTTGATAGATTATGGTAATAAAATGTGACGTAATCGATTTTTTTGTTTGGGTGTTTAATATACAACTCTCGATTCGACCCGGTTCGTACTCGTACTGAACCACGGGAGGTCTCGTGACTCAAGACGGGCGTTGAAATAGATTGTTATCACAGGTAATTTGTATAAGTGTATTACCACCTGGAGCAATATGCGAGTCCGTTGTTTGTGCACTTTCACTGGTTTCAAACGTTCAAAGCTGTTATTGTGTACGAAATTGTTCTTGTTGTAAAATAATATCAGATACGAATCATACGAATGTCAAACGTCAATCGAAATCAGTACAATCTAACCTGGCATATCTACAAGAAGCGTCTGCGCTGCTTGCTACCAATCTGCCTTTAATTTTATTTTTCCGTTGTATAAAGTAGCCCGTTACTCCCTTGGCTTATGAAGTAGTAGACTTTCACGTTTTTATTAGGATATATTTTATACTAGATATAATATAGATTTTACTATATTTTGGTCCACGATACTCTATACTGTTGGAAAATATATAGTAGCCAAATCTACTATATTACAGCCAGTAGCTAGTATCAAACAGTAAACAATTTCCCTTGTCATACATACGAGTATTACATATCGGTTATGCATGCAGGCTAATGAAACTAGGCTGTATTTTTGAAATATGAATGTAAAAAGGCATTAACCATGTTTTTAAATACAAAAAAAAACATAAATACGGCTATTAGGTCAAATGAGTTTACTTTTTTGAAAAATAAATAAGATGCAAAATAAATAAATATTTGTTTTATGTCTGCTTGTTTTTTTTTGGAACCCAAAATGGAAATCTCTTATATAAAAAATAATAATAATAAAAACCTCTCGAAATTTTTGGCAACTCCAAATCTAATTAATATTTGGGTTTTACCAATAGTTATTGTTACATTATAACTGTGTATATTAGGTCCAAAAGGGAACTTGTAAGAAATTGACTCCTGATTTTTTGTACAGGATAAAGTAGCGCAGTTATTTGTAAATAAAGTGTAATGAAATGAAATAGAACACTGTATACACTACACTTTGAAACAGAGAAGGTAATACTCATAAATAAAAGGGCAGCTGCTTTCTAGTCATTTGTGTGCTCAAGAACCAGTCTAGTGTCTTGTTGCTACACTACAGATGCACCTGCATTTATATTGTCTTATACAGCAGGTACCTACGTATCAGCGTAACATTAAATTATAGTCCGACAGCCGTGTGACGTGCATGATAAGACGTCTGCACCAGACTTTTAATTCCAGTCTTCAATTGTTTCTGCTATAGATTACATTATGTGAGTTTTGTGGCAGTCAATAAATGAGTATTATATTCTATCCAGTTAGCAATTTATTTCAAATAAAAAAGTAACGTTGCAGTCACAAGTGGCAAAGCAATGTTAAAATAGTAGAAATGTAACTAATTAATCATGTAACGTAATATAACTATTTGTTTATCAGATTCCACGATACAACCACAATCGCAATCTTATCTCAATATCACTTTTTACCAATTAAATGAATGTTAATGGAGATTGCACATCAAAGCGCAATCGTCCGATTTATATCTAGGCATCGAACGCTTTAATCGCATGTTTATGCATAAGTATACAAAAATGCATTTGAGACGTTAATCCAACTGTAAACACATAAAATTCAAACACAGGTGTAAATTCAATGAAACTGATTCTCGTGGTTCATAACCAATTATTGTAACTTCAATCATCCAGCCAGTTATTGGCATGCATAACAATGCTTTTAACGGAAATCTTAGGAATTAGAACTATCGTGGAGCCAACCCATTAGCGAAATATGCCTGGTTGTGCTTTAATTTGTGATCGTTATTTTTAATCAACCGACGAGTTCAGTGGCCTCGATTAGTAACGCACTAGATTCAAACGGACCAGGCCGTTGAGATGGTCCCCTATCGAGATCGTAGTCAGGAAGATAATAAAGTCGAAGTAACAAGTCGGTGTGAATATACCCGGAACTAAAACCGCTTACATGACGTAACAAACAGTCTTACATATTAGGACACTGTTTTGTCATTCAAGCGAAGCACTAAGCGTAATATTTATATCATAATATAGGTTATTAACCACGGATCGGAATTAGGAAGTGTCATTTATATACTTGCGACCAAAATATGGACAATATACGAACATTCCTTTTCACGGGATTGTATTAACTATTGTAATTAAAATCCCAAGACTCTTAGTAGTAATATAATAATGAAAAAGTAGATAACATCCAATTAAATAAAGATATTTTCATATATATTTTATTTTACTGGTAAGCGGGAGGCGGAATAATAGATTATTAAATGAGCGATAATTGAGTGGAATGTCCATATTTATATTACTGTACATAAATGAATGACCAACAAATGATGAACAAAATTTTAAATAAGTACCTATAATATGAACAAACATTTCGTCACAAGTACATTTGACACTACCTAATTATAATCCCTGTTAATAACACTTCTTAATACGTTTACATAAGCATGGCGTTTTTAATACGGGCTGGTTAAATCTAAAGAATGCACTTGTTCAACAATGGCGTGTGAATTGAATGGCAATGTCCTCACATCTTTGTTCAGTTGTGTCTGTTAGAATAGATCGTGGCTCTCCTTTCACTTCGTGAGGCCAGTTTAAAGGGTAAGGAGGAATGCCATGGCGTTTTAGGTCAAGACAAGAAACTATACTAATGAATAATGAGTCTGATTCGCTTAAAAATTACATAACAAGACAGCGTGATGTGATGATATTGGTAAATTCCTATACGTAATCTGCGCTCTCAATTTTATACTATTAATTAGTATACTGACATATTAGACCTGATTCTAAAGACACGTATTTAAAATTGAGAGCAATAAAATTAATTTCACAAACAGCGAGAGAAAGCCAATTTTGGTAAAGTCAAAGCTGTTGAAAATTTTTGCTTATCTACTGTCCGATATTAGAAAAGAAAATATCTAAATGACCGCCACGCATAAGACCTATATAAATCGATAGTTGACATCAACACAAATAAGAAATGTGGTGTAACAAAATCTCTGAAAGTGTTACATTTAGGAGAGTTCGAGGCCAGCTTGCCCTGTAGGGTAGCAATATTTTAGGTAAGTATATTTTCAAATATCAAAATTGTCCCCGACCCATAAAATACAAAGCATTATACAACAGCAAAACAATTATTGTAACAAATACAGTAGTTTAAAGATTATTCTTATTCTGCTAAATATTGTATACTCAATAATACATCAATGATGTTTCAAAATAGCGGACAGTAAGCTAGGCTTCATAGTAAACCACTTTTAAATGTATGCCTTCGGATTTAGGTTGGACGCTGTAACAGAGATAACTTATCAAAAAATAGTTCCAGGCAGATACCGATCATTTGTTAAATAATATCAAGAATGTTGGTAGCACGCGTGCAATCAATGCTTGCGGAAGGTTGCTTCACAGGCCGCGTTCGCACATCAAGCAACTTAATGATGATGGGATTTCTGGGTTCACGATGAAAGTTGGCACCCGGTGTGATTGGAGGAAGGCGCCGACAGCTGAGGTCAAAGACCTGCCGTTATAAGAACACTGTTACTTTCAAAGGTCGAGCGGTACTAGCACGTCAGGACAAACAGATCTTCTCTATTGCTGTTGTATCGCCAAGGAACTGTTATTTTGGATTGTCGCTTGGTAAAACTTTATCTTTATAAGATGATGATTGATAACCAGGGATCGGAATTAGGTAGTCATTTATAACTTGCAACGAAATAATTATGTTATATGGATATTCCGGGTTTTTTCCGAGACTTCTATGAAAATTTGCTCGTCATACATGTATAAACTCCTACAGTAATATAAACACCGCTTACCAGTAAAATAATATGAACATATTTTTTCTTAATCTATACTTAATATTACAAAGAGGTAAAGTGTGTGAGGTTGTAGCGGGTAATCTCTGGATCTACTGAAAGGATTTTGAAAATTCTTTTACATTGGTAAAATAATTTATTTCTATTGAGAAAGCCACGTTATTTGCGAGTGTCATAGGCTATATCTTACATATAATAAAAGAGTAGAAAAAACAAAAGAAAAGCGAATCTGTACATTGAAGTTAAAAAAAAAAATTCACTGCCCGGACGTTACTGAAGACCAGTAGAGTCCAAAAATATAATTAAAAAATTTCTTATCTGTCTGTATGTATGTATGTATGTACGGGCTAATCTTGGAAACTGCTGGACGGAATTTGACGGCGTTTTCACTGTTTAGGAGCTTTGAGTTCGGGCCTCATACTGGTATAAGTCATATCTCAATAAAATGTCAGGATGCTGATATACAAGTTGACCTCTTATTTCATATCATTTGTATGAAAGTGTAGTTCAACATTACTGGTCGATGCAAGAATTTGACAGAAAGTGACAGAGATGTTTTAAAGCTTATTTATAGATTTATTTTAGCTGATGTATTTCAGGTATTTCCACAAGTCTCGATACAAAAAGTTCCCTATTCGATAATTAGTGGCCCTGTATTAGACCGGTGATCGTCGACAATGTCAATATCGAAGCTGTTCAGGAGTACATCTGCCTAGGACATACAATATAGTTGGGTAGGATCAATTTCAAAAGCTGACAGAAGAATCCAGTTAGGGTGGGCAGTATTCGGAAAACTGCGTCAAGTCCTTACGTCACCTATTCCACAATGTTTAAAGACAAAAATCTTTAATCAGTGCGTCCTGCCTGTCATGATTACAGCGCGGAGACGTGGATACTGATGGTGGGCCTGATCCACAAGATTCAAGTGGCTCTGCGAGCTATAGAGAGGGCAATGCTCGGGGTCTCTATGAGGGATATGATTCGTAATGAGGAGATCCGATGAATAACGAAGACGACCGACATAGCCGAAAGAATTAGTAAGCTGAAATGGCAGGTCACAGCTGTCGTAGTACCGAACGGCCGTTGGGGCAGACGGGTTCTAGAGTGGGACGCGACGTCCCACGCGCATGGTGGGACGCCCTGCCGCCAGGTGGATGGACGACCTGAAGATGGTGGCCGGAAGCGGCTGGATCTGTAGGGTGTTGTGGCATTCATTGGGGAAGGCATGTCCAGCAGTTTGATAGACATTTTGTTGTACAGTTAATTGGATATGCAACATAGGAAGGGAATACATAGGAGGGGAAGGAAGTCGGATGGAAAAGAATAGAGGGATTAGGGTAAGAGAGGAAAGATGAGGGGGCAGTGGTAAATAAAGGGTGTAGGAAGGGGTGGGTTAAGGGAAGGGGGAGAGGTAGGAGTAGGGAGAGGGAAAGGGTGGGGGAACGGTATTTCAACGTTGTGGGAAGGGGATGGAGAAGGAAAGAAAGAAAGGGTATGGAAAGGACAAATTGGAGGGGAGGGGGAAGGAAATATCACCTAGTTTGCACAATATTAAAATATATTTTTTTTTATTGATTATTTGATAATCTTTTAATTCATGATAAATGTAAATGTCAACTTTATTTAAAAAAAAGCGGCCAAGTGCGAGTCGGACTCGCCCATGAAGGGTTCCGTAGCAGCAAGTAACATAATATAAAAGTTATTGTAGTTCGTTGTAACTTTGATCGATGTTTTAATAATAGTATTGTGGTTTACGATTTATGACGTATTAAAAAAAACTACTTACTAGATCTCTTTCAAACCAATTTTCGGTGGAAGTTTGCATGGCAATGTACATCATATATTTTTTTTAGTTTTATCATTCTCTTACAGGGGGGGGGGGGGGACACATTTTACCACTTTGGAAGTGTCTCTCGCGCAAAGTATTAAGTTTAGAAAAAAATTATATTAGAAACCTCAATATCATTTTTGAAGACCTATCCACGGTATGGGTTTGATGAAAAAAAAATTTTTGAGTTTCAGTTCTAAGTATGGGGAACCCCCAAAATTTAATGTTTTTTTTCTATTTTTATGTGAAAATGTTAATGCGGTTCACAGAATACATCCACTTACCAAGTTTCAATACTAAGTTCTTATAGTTTCGGAATAAAGTGCCTGTGACATACGGACGGACAGACAGACAGACATGACGAATCCATAAGGGTTCCGTTTTTTGCCATTTGGCTACGGAAACCTAAAAAACTGTGGTCCAATGGGCGAAACTGCCGCCGGAACGCTAATTTTTACCCGACTTCAAAAAAGGAGGTTCTCAATTGGATAGTATGTTTTTTTTTGTATATTAATATTTTTAATGAATAAACAGATTAATAGATTTCTTTTAGGATTTAGTAACACGTAATACATAAGAATGTGTAATGTTAAGTTGTCCACGCGGACGAAGTCGCGGGCAACAGCTAGTAATATATAAAGTTAAGTGGTCCACGCCGACGAAGTCGCGGGCAAACAGCTAGTTAGATACTTTTTTAGATGATTTTCATTCCCCATGTAATCGTTTCGTATAAAACTTTAAATTATATTTAAACAGACCTTTTTACCTATGGAACTCATAATTTTCCTACCATCATTGCAAGAAATTTTTACACGTTTTCTAAACTACAGTTCCATTGGTTCGAATCCGAGCTTTCGAGTTATCCGTCAGAAGGCAGACAGACATACGGACATGAAACCTTACTTATAAGGGTACCCGTTGTGACAGAAACCGAAAACTGATATTGAAATACCGAAAGTAACTTAACTAATCGATATTATTGTCAAAACATATCAGAAGCAGGTTAACATATTAGCAATTCGTCCAACTTCTATCACGTATCGAATGCATTAATTATATAATACATATATATATAGACAGTGAAATAGATTTGAAAATTAATATACGTAAGATAATTTCTAGTTTGGAATGTTCTTCCGTTACGTTTCGCTATGCCATGAGTATCTTATATTGAGGCGCTATTGAGGCTCGATATAATATTTTATTTCCATGTCAAATTTTAAATTTTAAAGGAATTATGTTGACAAGAAACCATTGTTCTAGGACAACGAGGTACTCTTATTATACCTTCGGAATCAGCAACATGTACTAAAAGACTTTCTCGCCAGCCGCCTTCGATAGCCTCCGTGTCTTCTATTTGTCTACAGGAGTGCTGGTTGATATTAAACCTTAATCTCATCAATGGCCTTTAAATTAACCGAGTTCCTACAAGTTCCTGATCTCTAAGTAGGAGGCTAGTGCGATGTCCTCTCACATTAGCTAGCGAGTGTAAGGGTAAAAAATATATGACAACCTGTGGTACTTTCCACTGTTGGGTAGGGCCTATGCTCATAATGTGAGCCTTCCATAGGTAGTAAGTAGTGTGGTGGGTCGTCCCGTTTTTCAGCCCACTCAGGACGAGTCCCGCCAGCACCCTGAGCGGAACGCCCGAAATCCCGCTTTTTCATCTATTTGGCCAATTTAGTGTGATAGGTACTTTAAATTCCTTTCACAAAATAAATAATAATATATATTTGTTGAATATAATAATAAGATAAATTTAATTATTGTTAATAGTAGTATGATGCTACTCATAGTAATAGTAGTAAATCATAAGGTTGATTGATGTAATTAAAGTCTGATTTTGAATTAAAAGATTGTATGTTACCATTGTTTTGCATTTTTCCAGATTTAATCGTTTCACTCTCGCTTTTCTATTAATTAAGTCCCGACATTTGGTAAAAACGGATCTGGCAATGCTAGCCATAGTTAAGCCTAACCCTAGGTTATTTCTATTTTGACTGCGTTACAGAGTAATTGCTGATATCTGGGGCAGAAAGAAACTGTGGCGTAAATAATAGGTATCTGTACATCAGAATTTCTGAGCAAAATTCTGGTAAAATTGCGTTAGTAGGCGTGACCTTGTGCTCGCCGAAACTATTTGCTTGACCGAATTCATTGAAACACAATTCATTTGTTCCAAAAACGCAACCGTACATTTAGAAGACAATGCCGTTTCTTAATTGAGAATTATTCACAATCAACGCTGACTTAACGCTTTGCGGTGCCCATGATTATTCAGGTTTACTGCAGTCTTAATTGTTCTTAAAAATGGTCAAACATGGTACAATTTTAAAATAAATATTAAGAAGCCGGAAAGCTTTAACGAAGGTGTGTAGGTTTTGTTAAATAAGGTCCCCGTAGATGACGTGGCTAGCACATTACGATCTTTGTTCGACGTTACACGGATTTCGCGCGTTATGGTACCCAGCGCAAGCTTAATATGGACAACAGATGCCATAAACAACAAATATTATTTCTGATAATCAAAATTAATCCACC
This sequence comes from Esperia sulphurella, assembly GCA_947086405.1. NCBI lineage: Eukaryota > Metazoa > Arthropoda > Insecta > Lepidoptera > Oecophoridae > Esperia > Esperia sulphurella. The sequence continues at coordinate 10,735,375 of OX352270.1, read as the reverse complement.
AGAACTATGTTTATGGGGACGATAGAAGTTACAAAGTTGCTGACATATTTCCTGCAAGACGTTACTAATGGTTCCAATATTATAAAAAATGGTTACACTGAAAAACATTTGCTTAGCTTTAAGTACATATTGTGCTAATTTGGAGACCATTTTTGCCTTACAGTTAGCACTGGATCAGTTCAAAGAAAAACATAAATTTTCAAATTTTTGTACAAAAACAATGACAAATCGTTGTTATGTTCTAAGTATACTCACAGCTCCTCTCGTTGCCGTTGTGATAACACCATTTTCATCGTGGTTGGGTGTCGCTTGCGGCGGCGGGCCCGGCGGTTCACTGCACAAGAGTCTTAGTATTTCACGCAGGCGACGGCGAGTGCGCCGTTGCCATTATCACACCTGTGGACAAAAAAATTACATATGACTAATTTGTCAATAAACCTGCATTAAGTAAATCTTCATAAAATATTTTTAATGCGAAAGTGTGTAATTTTGTTATTTATTCAGTACAGTGAGTGAGTTTTTTTATCATGACCTAGCTGTTGCTCGCGACTTCGTCCGCGTGGGTAAAAAAACAGATGCCTACATCTCTTGAGGGACCTCTATGCAAAATTTCAAGTTCTAGCTGCTAGTAGAGCTGTTCGTTGAAAGATCAGACAGACAGGATATCCTTTTATACATACAAGTGTACAATAAAATGGGTCTATTTCAAACTGATAACTTGACACTAAGTAATAATATGTTTTTAAATAGGGTTGTGTAATATAATAATTCTTATAAGAATTTTTTTTGGGCTTACGATATACAATAACCCCTAATCCAGTTGGTATATATATTTGTACCCTTGTAGTAGGCTACCTTGTTTCACCAGGAAATAAAAAGTACAATGTGAAAAATGATACAGTCCGACTTGAAAACATATGGCACCCTCATTTCCATTACCTACACATTTATAGTGGGGTAAAAAAATATTTGACTAATTTGAGCAAAATAATTTAATACATTATAGGTAAATAAAAAGAAACTAATTTTACTACTGTGTTCATAATACACTAAGAAGGTAAAAAAATTGTCGCCACCCTACTGGGAGTAAACGCCTTAGTGAGGTGATAGTCAAGACAAGCTTGAGGCAACCATATTCTTGCTATTTGCATTAGGATAAACAAATTTAATTTTATTGTTACCTCAAATTTCATGGGAACAATCATCTCAACTTTCGTTTTAAAAGGAGAATGCCCAAAATTTTATGGGAATTGGGTTGACCTTGTATCTGGACCAAATTGTCGCCAAAATACAGGAAATGTACTAAGGATTATAATAAAAAAAAAATCATTTAACTATTTAATGGGAAATTTGAATAATCTTACTTAGAATGAAATCTTCGTTGGCGCACAGTTTTCACAGCACTGGGGGTGAATGGCCACGATTAACTACTCAGATCTTGACGCCCATAGTGTGGTTATTAGTCGACGAAGGTTTATTGCATTCGTCACTATGTTTAAATAGATTTTTTCACCCAAATACAATGTAAACAAACGGAGAAAAAACAGTATCTGACATGACGTAACGAGTACAAAACCATAGTGCATATAGATAGTGAGATCCTACTGCACAGGTTTATCAAATTCATTAATCAATATTTCGATTACCTAACAATATTTTTATAAAAAAGTTATGAACGTGTGTATCAATATAAATACCATGTTTTCAGTCAGTAAATAAAAAACGTGATGGGTGGATTACCGTGCTGTTACTGAAAGGCCGAATCAAATATTTTTTACAAATATAAATATATTTCGATTTTAATTCTGCTTTCACTACTCTAGTGGATAAGTTGTAGTCGGCCGGCGGTAATCAAACAACGTTATTATTATATGTAATTTTTAAAAAACCTATTCCATTGACTTAAATTTTTTTTTTAAAGGATTGCTAATTCAGACCAATATTTGTAGTACATGAATGGTGAAGATGCATCTTAGACCCAGTTTTGGGCATTCTCCTTTACTGACACCAGATTGGAAACCAGAGTAGCCTCCTTCATGTTTTTTCCACTTCATTGACATTGGCGGACTTATTGTGCATAATAACAAAGGTTTTCTTTAAATGGGTTATAATTACTTTGGTGAGTCCAACATATAAAAAAATAAGTATCCTAATTTAGTGACAGTAGTACAAAACTAAATGCCTTCTGATAGTAATAAGTACTCAAACACCACTTAATAAAGTGAAATAGTCAAGGCAACATGTGAGGTCAGCATATGGACTCCCACAATTAAGTATGAGTTAGGTACTTAATCTTCACTACTGTTAGGCAATAATGTTGAAAATAATATCAATTACACAGAACATGTGAATAGGACAAGAGGTTACATCATGAGACAACACTTACAATAGTAAGCATTAGTCACTGTATTGACTAGTGTATATTCGCTAAACCAGTTACAAACTTCAAACGTATCTAAATATTATATACTTAGACAATCTAAAGGAGACGGCAGGACTACTGTGGACATGATTACCTAAAGATAAGCGGGCGTGGAGATTGCTGAAGGAAGCCTGTGTCGAGGGACATACCGAACAAATGCATCAGAATTAATTTCTATAAATTTTAGAATTATTTAACTAATTAAATGACATTTTAATATATAAATTTCATGAAATTAATTATTATATGTTAGTAAATGTAATTAAATGAAATGTAAATGTTTACTGTATGAATAAAAAGGCTATTATTATTATAAACTAGCTGTGCCCGCGGCTCCGCTCTCGTGGACTACAGAATCCGCTCCCGTTCCCACTTCCGCTCCCATTCCCTTCTCACTTCCACTCAAGACTCTCATTATCCCAATCCCACTCCCAAATGTAGTTAGTCCTAATGTCATTGTAATTAATTAATGTCAATGTAAGTTGTGTATGTATACCTACTAATGTACACCTTCCCCCTACACTCACCCCCCTTCCTCACCACTCGCCCTCCACTTCACTGACTACTTTCCCCTACACTTCCATGATCATCTACCTATCTCCAAATGTAGTTCTCACTCAAAGCAACACGAAGTCCGTTGAGCATTTACACCCTACACTTCTTTGTTGTATACTAATGCAGTGTATGCAAGTTTTAGAAAACTATAAATTCACATAACTTTTGATTAACTGGGCCGATTGAAATGAAATAAAGCCTATATGTTACACCAAATTAAGCACTATGTTTCTGTGAAAAATCTATCAAAATCGGTTCAGTAGTTTTTAAGTGATGCGTGCACAAACAAACAGATAAACAGACAAAAATTATTGACATTTTTCTATTGCTTATCCTTAGACCCCCAATTTTTTTTGCAGCAAATATCTTCAATGTACAGACACGCAAAGTTTACGATTTTATTTATTAGATACCAGTTACAGAGTACTACTCATAGGCAGGGCTTAAAATACTGTAAATACCAGTACCAGAGACAAACCAAGCCAATACTATTTTTACTGGTACCACTTAAAATACCATTTTATACAGGTATTCTCTATAAATAGATAATGGATATCAATAAGTTTTAAAGGAGTTAGAGACATTATTAGGGAATAACATGACCTGACAATCCTACCTTTGTTGGATCATTGCATGATTGATAGTTATTTACCATTTTCACTCCATCACTTGTTAGGTTTCACTTGGGCAGCAAATTTAAAACAGCTACACCAGCAGATGTAATTTGAGATATCCAATCAATTTAAGGCTTCTATGTCAAGGATAAATCTAACATTAATTTGGTGCCAATTATGCAAAGAAGCCATACTGTGGGAATGTTTATATAGATTCAGAGAGCAGTAGCCCTTTAGTGGATATAAGAAATGACAAGATTAATTAAAACAATTGGTTTTATATTGAAGTTATTCATATTAATGCAACCAAGAATATTTTATGAAATTCATACATAATACTAAATTATTAGCATTTTAAAGGATTTTAGTGGATCAAAATTATTTTTATGTTACTCTCAGAAACATTATAAATTATTCCTATCAACTACCTAATTGGGATTATCACATTTGGCAAGACTTTACTACCAAACTACATCTGTATTTCACCTTATAATGCCCTTCTCTTAAGGACAATAAAGCTTTTTTTTACATTTGTCATACATTTAAATTGCCCTTATTATCTTCATAGATCTTATTTTAGAGAACTTTGTAAGTACAGTTTACAAGTTGGTCCTTTTGCAATGTTATTTGTCAATTTGTCTTATTCTTGTCTAGTTTCCATAGTACAGGAGAAAATCCTATTTTAAATATACTTAATGAAATATTTATTTAGCCTTCCTAATATTATAAATTCGAAAGTTTAGTCGGTTATGCTTTCATCTTTCTTCCATCCATGAAATGTTGCATACACAGCCTGTCATGGAAATGAACATAGGCTAATATTAACAACAGGTAAAACTATTTTTGTAAGAAATAACACGTCACGGGCGAAGCCGCGGACAATGACCAGATTATCGATTATTATCTCAGCTGTAGCAGACCATTAAGGACTTTTTGGTTCTTACTGTAGAAAAAACGGGAAAAAGGTGTACAAAGCAATTTAATCAACCAATACATAAATGTTAAGGTAAGTTGGTTTGCCCAAAAAGTTGTGCAGAACAACGTTTGTACGTTATATTAGACCCACAAATCAAGAAAAGAATCATGATCTTAACTTGAATAAATCGATGAGATGATCAGCCAATTTTACAATAGATTTAATCATACACTACATAGAACCCAAGTCACTTTAAATAATGCAAGTTCCAAGGTTTAGGGAAATACACACCAAAATTGCAAAATACAGAAAATGACTCAGAAATCAAACGTCAAAACTAATTTGTAACTTCTGTCACTCATTTGGCTTGCCACATCAACGATAGCCAGAGAACTGTGATTCATTTTACGACTGTTTAGATCTGATTCCTAGAACTAGCTAGATTGTAGGGTGATACCAAGGTTTCAACAAATAGGCGAATAATGTAGGAAGAACGGCCATATTGAACACAACGAAACTAGTGAAGAGATCCTGTCTACTCATTGTAATTTCAAGATTTCTACAGTTATAAAAGGTTAACACTGTGTTATTAAACAATATATACTTACAAAAAGCAAAAAACACCTAAATATTTCACTTTTAGTGAATAAAATAACACACACTCTACAAACACACAGCACACAAGACCCGAGGCAGAAAACCGATTTCGTTGCAATGAATTGAATGACTGACTGCTGACCGAATGAAATAATTTCGATTCGATCCAAGTGAGTAGGTCGTGAACAGGTATGTCATTCATTCATTCAATTGTTCTTTAATGTCGCCGTGCCATCTATAATCTATGTATGGAACTATTTACATATTGAAAAAAGAGACCCGCTCATATAAATTTGTTCAAGTTTAAGAGAGAAGAATGAATATTCCAAAACCATAGGTAGATAACAGGAGCTTAATTTCATTATCGATATTTACCGATAAAAATTGACTCGTCAGCTGCATCTCTATTAGATACTTTATAGTACCAATACCGTACTAGCTCACAAATAACGATATCATTTTAAATAATTACGTTACCAGTAGTGCGACATAACTTGCTGTTAGAGGAATGTAGTTAGGGCACAGAATACGAATAAATGGTACTATTCGTACAGAAGTCTCTCTTCCGAATAAAACGGTGTTTAGGTATCAAAAGCATACTACACTACGCTTCTCTATCTGTCGTATAACTCTATCTCATTCAGACGCGGCACGTGTAACGTTAGAGTTGTCTTCTTGTGAACCCATAATTTAATCTAAGTATTTATGGGTAGTACCAAAGTACCTATTACTCTTTATAAATTATTTATAAGTATTTTTTTACCAACTACGGTTGTCGTTTTAAATTTTAAACAGAAATTTTATTTGTAAGCTGTAAATTTTTAAACGAAACGCAAAAACAAAAGATAGCAAATCTTGCTTCGACTCTTAGACTATAATCCAAATCTACGAAAAAATATATCGAAAAACAAATCGTCGCGCGTGCGGCACATCAAGCGGGCGGCAACTGACTGAATTTTTTTCCGGTAGACCTTCATGGCATTTTTTTGGCCTGATGAGGGTAAGTTCGAATATATATACACTTTATTCTGTGACAAATGTACGCATGAATTAATTTTACTCACGTTTGTTTATAAGTCAAATAATGAACGATTTTAAATTCAAAAATAGTAAATTAGGTTACAGTGTCATTATTATCTCGATATGTATCAGTACAAAAATATAAAATAATAAAAAAAAACTTAACTGAGAGATAAAGGTGACTTGCTAATTCGGGCTTCAAAATTCAGGGCTCACTATACTACAGCGAGTATTTTTTTAACTACATAGGTATTCCATGTACTGATCCTTAATTCGCTAGTTAACCAAGATTATACATTGGTACTAATGGTGGACACTGACGTGCCTTGTTTCACATCAGGATAGAAACCTAATAATTTTAAACTTGGCTGGCTAAAAACGTTTTACCCGACTACGACGTTTTTAGGAGTGGGGAGGAAGAAGGGGGAAGGGGGAAGAGAGTACTACCCTCTGGTACCACTTCCTTCCCGAGGAAATATGTAGTTATAGTACTTATGCTTAGTGGCACAAAACATGGTCTCCTTGTTATTTTTTGTTTTTATTATCATGAAATAAAAAAAAATATATAGAGATATGGATTTTTGAGAATTTTAAGGTTTTGTCTCTTTGCTTGCTTCGTGGCAGAAGTTTTGACTAACCCACTACTTTCCGTTTTAGAAGTTACTATTTGTAATAGTATTAGTAAGATAAAATTATAGATCTCGGTAACTTGTAGTTTTTTTCATTTAAATGTATCATTTTTGACTCTTTGTCGGTTTAGTGGTTGATGTTAGGTCACTGACTGTAGTTGCATTTTGCAGAAAATACATAATAATAAATGGTAATTGACTATAATTTATAAACATATTAATAATAATAAAAGTGGATTGCCCCTCCTACCGTCATCGCCAGCGCCAACCCCAAAATATGTGCGAGGAGTGACCGAAGGGAACTATGGTTACCAAGAAATAGGGAGTCAGAGGACCCCCAAACTCCCTTGTCAAAACTTCTGCCAGGAAGCAATGAAAGTGGCATAACCTCAAAATTTTCAAAAGATCATATCTCGACAACTACATATTTCCGCGGGAAAGGAGTGGTACCATGGGGTAACCCCTCTCCTCCCCATCCCCCCTCCCCGCCTCCTCTTTCTGTAATCGTGGGAAGTTAATGTAATTTTTTTCCGAAAGGGTTTTAAAAATTATGTTAACACATTTTTAACGAAATCATATTGTAAGTATATTTGGATGGCCCAGTTAAAAAAATCCTAAAGTCCATTTTTGACCTTTTGAGATAACCATATAGTAATATTTTTTGTATTATCCTAAATGAAACTATTTATTGAAAAAGTAACAACAATATGTTTAAAACCATGTATCTGATTTAAAAAAAGAAAATACCTTTATCAAGTCAAAACTTTCGAAAATGCAAAAATGACTGCCGTGTGTGTAATAAATAACTTATCAGCTGAAAATTGGCAAATTGAGTTAAAAACTGGTGCATCCATTTATAGGAGATTATAAGGTCAATAAAGTGATTTTCTGTGAAAAATATTTACATAAATATGATAACACTAAACTAAACTTTAGGTAGGTGGGCAAGTATTATTGTGATCCGTTTAAGTAGTGATTCTTCTTCATCTTGAGGCAGGTGGCAACGCATTTGTAGCCTTTGTACTGTTGCATGCAGCAATCCAGAAGTTGCAGGGTGGTTCCAGGTGTTCATGGGCGATAATGGCTGTTTACCATTGCCCTTGTCCTTTTACAGCTCTTGACCGTATATAAAATTTAAAGTAACAATCCTCACGTAAAGTAACTAATATTCTTGTAATAGCTCTATTTTACATCATAAAGTACCATTTAACAGATGAACTGCGATACGATACCTACTTCATTACATACGTAGGTACCTACCCAAACAAATGTCCGATTCGTGCGCCCATTTCGTAAGTTCCTCGAACGATAATTTCGACTAACGCCCTACAATACACATAATATAGTTTATTTGGGCTAATGTGATTTATTTATTTGTTCACATATCACAGAAATCGTATATAACATTAAAACAAGTTTTTTCAAAATTCGATGGTAAAGAACCATACGTAGACCAACGAAAAGGAATCTAGTTTCATTATAAATAATGGTGTTTGCGTGAGATCTACAATATTATAACACTAATCAGCTACTACACTTAAACATTTTAGTATCAAAAACTGTGGTTAGCCCTCAAGATGGCAGGGAAGTGTTCACCTTTCACTGGCTAGATTTTGGTTTGGATCATCGATGTGTTACTCGTCACCACAGCTACGAGGCACGGATGCTGACTCTGAGGAGCGGTGTGTGCGATGGTGATAGCAAAGAAGAAAGTTAAACCAAAAATGAACAACACAATCAAAAATATGGATTACAGCTGGGCAGCTGGCCCAGAGCCCCCCAACAACCAAGAAGTGGGTGTCCCCAGAGCTATATTTATTCCTCACTCGAACTCCTTGCCATTTGAAGAGAGACGTGTTACTCTTGAACAGCCAGTCAAGGTAATTTTGTGCACTTCTTTCTATATTAATCTAAAAGTTTAGATTTCAGGATATATTTTGCAAATTTGACAGAGCCCAGTAGCAGAGAATACTAAATATTCAGTAGTGTAAGCATATTTAGTAAACCACTGCTATAGTTTGGTAGCAGTGTCTAATAGTTGTGGGTTACCAAAATTAGTGTCAAGTACATAGGTAAAAATTTAGGGAGATTATTCCAACAAGTGATAAACAACCTGAATGGTTGTTATTTATTTTTGAGTATGACTTATCAACTGTGACAACAACTGCAGACTTATCCAATAGTTGACTCTTCTTAAAATAGCCAGGTGTGACATACATTAAACCACCAGTCTATGTTTTTAAAATGTTTTGATAAGATGGGTAGGTAACTTAAAAACAATTATAGGGTGTAAAATAAAAACTTTTTAAGGTTTTCTATTTACCTTCCTTTCCCCCTTTTACTTTAAGATAAAGAATCTTGAGTAAATGTATTATAAACTTGGGTCAAGTGCATTGGTTACAGATATAGGATCAGTAAAAATTAAATGTGTCTGCGATCCATCTTTAATGTGTTAAAAATGTGAAAAAATAATCACCTAAAGAGATTCTGTGGATGTAATGTGAGATATATTAAAAAATATTATTCTCCAAATTAGGTATGCAAATTATTCCCTGTTCTTTTAAAAGTGTCAAAATTTGCATTGCAAATTATTAGCGAAACTAAAAAAGAGGTTAAACAACTATTTTGATTGGTGTGGTCTTGTGGAAAGACTTAGACTACAAAATGCAATTTGCTAAATCCGCATTTTTTTAATACAAGGTAAATGACCTAAATTATAGAACAAACAAGAAATTCTTGAGGTAAGCTTTTTTTTGTTAAGTATGAAGTCATATTTATCTCCGCAAGTGGCCGGTATTATTGATCCCTCTGTGGGAATCTTATCTCATGCTTATAGCCACAAAACCCTAGATAAAAAGTTATCTTCATTTATCTTTTATCTCTTATTTGCTTTCTAGGTTTATCCTCAGAGTTATCTTTTTCTCTGTGAACAACAATAAACTTATATCTTGTTTCAAGAACTAAAACATGCCAATATTTCCCTTAAATAGGATTAATTAGTATTTTAAGTGTAGAAATGTATGCAGCAATTTCAATAAAGTATTTTATTTTATTCATTTTTCTAATGAATAAGTCTCAAACTAAACTTTATTAGAGTTGAGTAATTTCAAAGTCAAAATCAAAGTGTTTGTCATGGTGATACGAACCTGCAGTTCATTAAATATATATTTTTTATGTTTTCCTAGATATCTTAGGAAGGTTTTTAAATTCAAATTTTTCTCCTCACTGTCAGGCAATTTTACATATGGGAACGTACCAAAACTACGTGACACGATTTTAACATTTTTTTACCCCCCTCCTCCCTTCTGTGACCACCCGTAGTTGTTCATGTTGCCACCTGATTTTAAAAAGCGCTAAAAACTAGAGGGTATTGACTACGTGACGAAAATCTCTCACCCCCCCTGTGACCAAGCGTGGTATTTTGAAGACCCCCTAAACGGGTCACGTAGTTTGGGTACATTCCCTATACATGTTCAAAAATTCATCTCAATCTTTCCAGCAGTTTTTTGAGTTATTCGGCGGACAGATGGTAAAAATATGTTGTGCAATAAGCCATTACCTTACCCTAAAAACAGACTCTTGCAGTTCGCACTTCGAGAACATTTTTAACTTCCATTGAGATTAAGATTAATAAGTCTTATCCAGTGCCAGATCACAGCTATTGAAAACATCTTAAGTAGGATGCTATAAAAAAAGAAACTGGAGCCCAGTGCATCGCAAATCATGCTGCTTTAAATTCCGAAGTGTGCTTGTTTGTCGCATCAATCAAACACTTTTATACTTTGTATGCAATCCACAAGTGTATGTATGTCTGTGTGTGTGTGTGTCTGAGTCACAGTGACCCAGGGTGCTAGCAAACTTGAGACGACCAATTGTGCATTGGCAATTAAACTTAATGAGATTAAATGGTGCTGTTTCTGACCAAGCATCTGCTGTTGCCTAGCGACGGAAGCTAATTCTTATCTGTTAGTTTTATTCGATTATTATTCTGGTGGTGTCCGAAATAAAATAGTATCACTTCTAGTTTCCCTGTGGAGTTCGTAAGAGGCGGCTGTAGGATATTTCAGATAATGGGAAGCTGCATCGTCTGCATTAAACTCTTAAACTTAAATCACCAACCTCATTTATATAAACCATCCATTCCTTTGGATGAGGCTTGATCCAGTCGACACTATTCATATGCTATTGACAAACAGTAACACTGGAGGGAAGTTGACTCAGGCATTCCACTCTGCCAAAGGTACAAGTCCACCGGTCATGCGCCGGTCATGTTTACGAGATATTGTAAATTTGTTTTTCGATTTATTCTGTGTGTTAGGGTGTGTGAGTGTGGACTTCCTTCCCGCGAAAAATTACATTATTCTTCGCATCGGAAGTAAACTCTATAGTGTGTCCCCTTTGGAACTGGCAGTCCCATGTTGCTTTAATTTAATTCAACAGCATTAGAGCAACATCAAGCCGCTATAATGTTTTCAGATTGTTGATAAAGGAAGTTCGTAATATAGTGGTAACATTGTCACTTGTTTTTTTTTAGATAATCAACTGCCAAATAAGCAATATCACTGTATAAGGATCGAATATATGGCAACTGCCTTGATTTCGGCCTTGCCTTGATGTGATTGCCTTCTCTAGAAATAGTAAATGTTATTAGATCGTCGCTATTTTTATGTAGTCGATTCAGATTCGGAGTTTGGTCATTGCATCTTAAGTCGGAATCATTATCATCATCAGTAGAAATACGTCCACTACTGAATAATCAGCCTCCCCAATAGAATGTCACTCTTGGTGAGCTGCTACATTGGGGGATTTGCCATAATCACCATACCTGGCCGGCGGATTAGTGATCGCAGTAATAATCTCACAGGAGAACGCTGCTGCCCGGCCCTGGTGCCAGCCCTTAGTCGCGTTGACGACACCCGCGAAAAGGGGGGGGTGTCCGTATTCTAAGCCGTGAACCACATGGCAGTAAGTTGGGAATGCTTACTTTCGTGAGGTCGAGGATTGAAACTAATGAGTTTTCAGAACATAAGGTACTTATGGGTTTAGTATTCTCTGGTATTGCCGTGTGGTTCCCGGCTTAGAATAGGGCCACCCCTATCTTTCCCGTGGGTGTCGTCAAGGCGACTAAGGGATTGCACCAGGGACGGGCAGCAGCGTTCTCCTGTGTGTGTGTATGTTAAGATCATTACTGCGATCACCAATCCGCCTGCCAAGCGTGGTGATTCTGGCAAATCCCCCAATAGACATGTAACCAAAAGTGGTATTCTGTTGGGGAGGCCTATGTCCAGCAGTGGACGTATTTAGGCTGTATATGATTCTCTGGTATGGGTATGTTTCTTCGCAGTGTCTGCTACCGCCAGCGCCACGCAGCGGAGCTATTCTATTGGTTTCGAAAAAAAATACCCATGCGTGGGTACTTGTTCAAGGATTACTTAATAGTTACTACATAACAGATGTACTTACATCATCCCTAGTCACTCTGCTTTTAATCACCTACTGTCAGACTATATACGCATAAATGTGTCTAAGGCGCTCGACTTAGCGTTGTTAGTGAGAACCACGGGTCGGTCCATAAATGTAGGTATGTACTTATCGCGGTAGGCTCGATCGAGAGACGAAGGCCAGTAGTGCTATTCTCTAAAATACAAACTCACGTGTGAGTCTCACTCAAGTGACTTCACTCACTTCGAAACCTAATCCATTGGCATTCTGTAAACATTCCAGAACACTGTTGAAGTTAAGTGAGTTCTCTGTTCACTTCAGGTCGATAGTGCTCTGGAATGTTTACAGAATTACCAATGGATTAGGTTTGGAAGTGAAGTCACTTGAGTGAGACTCGCACGTGAGTTTGTTTAGAGAATAACACTACTGCTCGTGTGCGGGTCACACTTGACGCACCACAAGCACTTAGAATTTTCGGTGAAGAAAAATAATGGAGGAAGTTTTGCTTATGAAAAGTTCACCAATAGGTACTGTGGTGAACTAGACTTTAAAACTTAGTTTTATTCTAAAGCCGTGCATAATAATATAAGCGTAGTCAAGCAAGTCGTCTGCCAGCAATTGTGCGTGCATCCGAGTAATTAGCTTCCTACCCGTAATATGAGTGTGATGTGTGAAATAGGTGGTAAAAAAGGAGATTGCATAGGCATTATACATGAATATTTACTATTACTACTTATATAATGTTCTACGCTCTCAATGATATAATTGCATATTCTGTAGGTTTTATTGCTCTCAATATTATGTTGTTGCACAATTTAAATGAATTTAAACCTTTGGTCGCTGAATGCGATAATTTGCTGAAATTTTATAAATATGACCACTTCTGAACCTTATTACACTGAAATAAGGTGGTAAGATACTCTTTGCAAATAAAATAAATATATCAATATTTTATTCATACGGTCGGCAGCGCGGCTGATTTTAAGCTGTCATTTTAATAATCGTCTTTAAAAGTATAATGATAAAGTTCAAAAGTGGGAGCGCGATGATACTCTACTATCCGCTGGATACATTTTACTCCTACATGAAATGTTGAACTTTATTGTAAAACCTTTAAAGAATAGCCTCTGCCTGGTTTGCGTTGACTAATACATATCATCATCTTCATATCAGCCTATCCAGCCAGCCGTAGCGCTGAAAAGAAAGTTGGTTCCCAAGTGCATCAAATTACAGTTTTGATACTGCGACAGCACATTCAATTCTCTGTCTTTGGCCATCCCTAAACACCAGTCGTCAATTATTTTATTCTATGTTCCAATTACACAGTGATCCAGTTAATTTATCTATGGTTTTCAGATTGGGCGCAATGTATACCGCGCTACGCCGAGCTCAACAAACACAATTTTCGAATGCCGAGTACTATCAAGACACCACGCTACACTCTACTACGACAAGGGACACTTTTATCTTGTTGTAAGTATTATATTAATCGTGATAAGTCATGGAAAGCAGTTATGTCTGTGCAATAAACTTTATATTGTCATATTGCTTTTGCATACTCGTATCAGAATGGGGATGGTATTTGTTTAGACATTTTTAAGTCGAAAACTAAGCGACATAAATGGAAACTAAAACCTATTCAAATGATGCCCTTTCATACGATACCGCACATGATCTAGTAACCACACTTTAAAACCTTATCCCCCATTTCGGCCCTATAGCATCAGTAGTTGCTGAAAAAAAAAACAGCTGATAGATGGACACACGAACGAATGGACGGAGTCACACAATAAGGGTTCCGTTTTTCTATTTTGGTACGGATCCCTAAAAACAATGTTTTTTTTTTCACTACTTATTCTCACTATAATGTGCACTGCTGTCTGCCTATCTGCTTTGCTTTTCTCTTTCACCCAAAGGTTTACTGGAAGAAAACTCTTACAGAGTTAAGTGCGCCTTTGTACATCTTGTGTTTAAATTAGTCGTGTGACTTATATTTGTGTACAATAAAGTATAAATAAATAAACAATAATAAGAGAAAAATCAATATTTTCAAGATACGAAGATGACAAGGTAACATCACAATATATTGTGATCACCAACCCGCTTGTCCTGCGTGGTTATTAGAGCTTAAGCGGCCCATAACTTTGAAAAAGGTCTGGCCCAGTAGTGGACTAATTATAAATTGATATTAGGCATGATAACAACCTCAATGTAACAATTGCATTAATTATTACCCTCGTGTATTATTCTTAAGATTATGATGCGTTAATAATAATATAATATGCGGAGACATCTCTCACACGACCATCAGATCACAAACTAGGCAGAGCCTGTACTATGGGTATCGGCAGTTGATATACTCGTACATACATAGATAAATTCAATCCAACTCAAGAGCCGTGGTAGCCGGTTGGTTGTGCACTCGCCTCACATTCATGAGGTCGTGGATTCAAACCCCGCCCGTACCAATGAGTTTTACGAAACTTAAGTACGATTTATTTATAATACCACAGGCTTTTCGGTGAAGGAAAACATCGTAAGGAAACCTGCATATGCCGAAGAACAAATTCTGAGGCGTATGTGAAGTCCACCAAATCGGCGTGGGGCACCGTTGGTGGTCAGGGGTTTGGCACAAAAGATCCTGAAGGGTCGAAGTGTCGCCAGGTCTTCCTGGCCCCCTGAGAAGATAAGATAAGTGTTCATCACACAAATGTTTGCCCCGGGCGGGGTTCGAACCCGCGACCCCGAGCTTTGCAAGTAGGACTCTTTAGGTTTGATCGTTGTTTTCGTAAGACTACTACTAGAATTTTATAAAGTTTTTATACAAATATCTCTATATACTAGGTATAGTAACTATTAAGTAATCTGTGCTGTACTGTTAAAATGTTATAACACTGACGAACCATTGAAATAAATACTAAAGAATATCTTTTTCTTTTGTGTACTCGTAGTATAGAATTCAATGGACAAGTCGACTAGCTAGTTTCTCTTATTCTCTTTTCCACGTCTGGCGATTGCGGCATTGGGAAAATGAAAACAATGCGATACAAAACTGTGATTTCCTGTGCTAAAGCTGTGATTTTACGTTGTCCATCTATACATTTTATACTATAATATTTAAATCCATACAAAATACAGTAGGTACAGTCGGTTTATGAAAACGTTGATCAATTTTAGACTTTGTTACATTAAACTCTTAACATATCGATTGATGTAGTACTTAGCATAGGTATACGAAGGGTATAAGGTTTACTTGTGACAGTTACGCGGATCCATGATCCAAAGAGAATATTTACAATCATTTCAAAGAGATTATTATTAATAATATTATCTGATCTGAGCATGTAGGTATGCTTACTTCAGCTGAGTTTGCATATTTATAACTTTATAATATTATTAAATATAAAATAAAACTAAACTTGCGCATAAATCAACTCTCAGTATATAGAAATATAATATGACAGGGTTCTTAGTATGGTTAAGGCTTTCATAGGCCGGCCGTGCTTAAAGAAAATGGACATGTTTTTAGTAAATCAAAATCTAGCTGCGCAGTAGTTCAGCAGTAGGTACTAAACCGGTCTATACCTGTGGTTAAAGTCTAGTAGCCATTTGCCTTCACGCGATTTTATAACCTTCTATAAATCCACTATTGTGGATATGTCGGATTAGTTAGAACAATCAAACTCCTCTAGATCAAACGACGTTCAGGCGCTGACTAATATCCTGTACACTCGCCGGCGCAACAATAGCGTTGTCTGTTTTGTCCAGTCACGTGTTTCTCTCATAGATAGATTATTATTAAAAAAATGCAGTAAAGTCTACATTGTACACATAATGTCCCGTATATTGTGTACCGTCATCATCATCATCATGTCAGCCACTAGAAATCCACTGCTGGACATAGGCCTTCCCCAATGAACGCCACTATACCCGGTCCTCCGCCCTCCCCATCCAGCCGCTACCGACCACCCTCTTCAGGTCGTCGGTCTACCTGGCGGCGGGGCGTCCCACCCTGCGAATGCCGATCCACGGTCTCCACTCCAGAACTCGTCTGCCCCAACGGCCTTGTGTACCGTAAATATATAGAATTTCCATAATTTTCCTATCATTGACGTATATTTTAGCTCAATCGGTCCAGTTAGTTTCGAATTATCTGGCGAACTGACAGATAGACAAACAAAAATGCTTCGCTATAAGGGTATCCGTTTTGACAGAACTCTAAAACCACGACCAAGTGACATGAACTCATGGCCAAGTATTTACACTACACTGATGGTAGAAAAATAGAGGGGGGGGGGGGGGGGGGGGAGGTGAGTCGTGAGGTCGCACGTTTAGCACGCAGAAACCCAAGTGTTGCGTTGGTGTACATGGTTTTTGGACTCGAGCGCCAGAATCGTGGATTCGATTCCCACTGGGAACAGACAATTTTGCGCAAGTCGGTCCTATCCTTTTTTCATTCCCATAGTATAGGAGAAAATCGTAGTTATGGATTAGATTAGTGTATGAAATATTTATCTTAGTATCAAGATGGTGTATCTGGTTCTAAAAAAAAAGTAATGTTACATTTCATTTAAATATAAACAGTGATGTTCTATAAGTAACTAGATATCTAATCTGCAATGAAAAAACGCCGACGCAAATGAGCTCACAATACTAGAGGCGAGCTCATTTGCGATCAGTCGGGAGACCACTACTGGGTATGCGACGCCTTCAAAATGCCTAGATATTCTTCCAAATTACATAATAAAGTGGAAATTAAACAAAGACATTATTAATGTGGGTTAATATGATTACTTTTATATTGATACATGCGTAACTTTAGAATATTTTCTAAGATTTTGTTCAGAATTCATTGTCTATTTAAATAGTAGGTCAATGAATATAAAAGACCGCAAATCTGTATAAAGAGTCACGATGAAAGAGTCGCTCGCTCATCCTTAGAATCGATTAGTTATCCACAAAATCTATACCTATAGTTGTCAGATAAAGAAACACTGGTCTTGTCTGACCTAATAGTAGTACGTAAGACAAATTAGATCGGTGGAAGAAAACAAAATTGCAGTCGCAAATCGCAACACCACGTGGGAGAAATTGGATACAATCATCATTATTTATAAGAATTATGATAAACTGAACTCATCAGCGCCCTGATAATTACGTCACAACTAATCAATGTCATCCGTGTAATTGTTATTCAAGAACCTTGGACGACTTATTTGTTAAGAAGCGGTAACAGGCCGACTTTTACTGTTTCCTCCCACATACGATTTCTAACGCCCGAGCGCACCTTTGTTGTCTTCATGCTAATTGCCACTAAACTGTGTCTCCAACCTAAACGTTTGTTTGTGGACCATTGTACGAATTAATTGTTCTTGTAAGACTATTTTTTTCGTCGTGTTAACTCACGCGTCACTTAGTACGTTATTTGTTATGGAATGAGATGCTATTAAATGTAATGCATTCTTGTTTCTTAAGTGTGAGAACATGACTAAGATAACTCGTCTAAGAAGGGAAAAATCGCTTCGTTCTATTAAAACTGCTCTATTAAACAACCTCCTACCTACTTTCCCAATCAATCACATATCTTTGCCGTTTGTCCTGAACTACGATCATGTTAACAACATCCTCAACTATAGTTGTAATCAAAACCCACCTATGGTTTTTATTTTTGGATGCCATTCAGAGATCTATGGGATTTAATTTTGTAGGATCCGCACTAAGTAGTCATACTTATATCGTCCACTTTTGGTTTTATTAGGGCTCTCATTTCGGCAATAATTTCTCGCAATTATGTATTGAGTAGGATAGAACAGTCTGGCCAAACATCACGCTCAGCTTATTTATTTTATAAAATGTATTTTATTTCATAATTTTATTTCATTTTATATTGTTTGTATTTGTCTAATGTAACAATTTTTTTTTATGTCTGCAATAAAAAAAATGAGCAGGTGAGGGTCTGAAATATCAAAGATGTTAACATTAATAACAACCTCTTAAGCTGCTTTGAATTTTATAGTATACCACCTCAATTTCGATATACAAAATGGTGGTAATCATTATTATACCGTCGAAATATTGGGCACGTTGTTGCATTCTGTCGCCAACAGCATTGCGTATCATGTATTGTTTGTTTATTTGTAGGACAACCAGAGCAGCAACGGCACATTCATCAACAACAACCGGTGCTCGATATCGAAGGAACAGGAGCCGCATGAGGTGTTTTCCGGTGACGTCGTCCAGTTCGGCATACCAGTTGTCGAGAATGCAGGAAATTCCGAGAAGGTATTTTGTTTTTCTTAAAGGTTGCGATTTTAGTATAGGAGACTTATCAGAAGACAATGTTAACACATTTGTGACTTTACTTTGACATATTTGTTCATTTTTGACCGCCTCGTTGGCCTAGTCTAGTAGATTGGTCATTGGACTCGAGCGTCAGAGGTTGTGGGTTGGATTCCCGCTGGAGACAGACAACATTGTACAATTTGTACAAGTTAGTCCCGGTCTGAATGTTATATTTGTGAATTGTCCTATTATTGTTTAATTTCTGTAGCACAGGATAAAATCCTAGTTTAAGATTGGAGAAGTGTATGTAGTATATGAAATGAAATGATTTATTGCTTTCATATTGGTACATTTTATGATCTTAAGTTTAGGTGAGCCTGGAACATGATACCTCTCTGGGCATTGCAATATGTAGATACGGATATTTGTTACTATTACATTAATATCAAAATACAACGTCAAATTACAAAATTGGAAGCATAAAATCAATCTATAATAATTAGGTAAGTATAATATTAAAATATATAACCAACAATGCATTTATAATACCAATGTCAGAAAGGAGCGTTATACGAGTATATAGTAGTCAGAACACAAAGTACAAAACAAAGAAATGAACCTATTTTCGACCAGAATAAACGGATAATTAATAATAAATTGTAAACATGTCTAGATTTAATTATATGTCATAAATTATATAATTTAGGAAGTCATTT
Organism: Esperia sulphurella; assembly: GCA_947086405.1. Lineage (NCBI taxonomy): Eukaryota > Metazoa > Arthropoda > Insecta > Lepidoptera > Oecophoridae > Esperia > Esperia sulphurella. The sequence goes on along the minus strand of OX352270.1, from coordinate 10,716,182 downwards.
ATGCTATAGTAGCTCTTTTCAATTAAAAACGCATGTAGCTTAATTTTGAATATTTTGAAATTTTGTGCCCTTATGCTGTTCGGAACCTTGTTATATAATTTTTGTGCCAAGCAAACGAAACGTTTTGTCAATAATGCTGTCTTGGTTCAAATGGACACAGTACGTTTTGTTCGCGGGCAGGATTTTTTCTATTTCGTGTTTGTATGACCCTTCTAAACAATGCGGTGTTCGCCTTTACAAATATGGCAACGTCAAAAATGTACTAAAACTCGGCGTGTTATCTTTCCCTTGAATGGGAAAGTTAACACGCCGAGTCTTTTAAAATGTGGTTGGCAGCTGTCTGGAGTTTTTAGTCCACACATTGATCTAATGCATCGTTTTTGAACCTTAAAAATTGTTTCTCGTTCTGATGAATTCCCCCAAAACATTATGCCATATCGTAGAGTTGATGCAACCAATCCGTGATAAGCAGTTAGCACGGCCTTCGCATTTGCTACCTTAGATAGCTTGTACAGGGCGAAGGCATTTTTGTGGAGTTTGTGCCTATTATCTCGGATTGTTTTTTCCATGATATTTTATTATCAATGGTTATACCAAGGAACTTTGTTGCATCAACTGATTCTATATTGTGACCTTTATAATTAATCTTTATGTCAGCTCTTATTATTCTTTGTGCAAAGTGCATAATTTCTGGTTTGTCTAAATTAATTTGCAAATGGTTAACTTCTATCCAGTCAATTATAGATTTTACGGATTATAGATTATTATTTATTTCGTCTTCATATATTGTTATGTCATTGCATTCTATGACTACCGTGCTGTCGTCTGCAAATAGAACCATAGGGTGCTTTAAATGTTCGGGCAGGTCATTGATATATATTAATCTGAATAATGAAGTGGTCCTAAAACACTCCCTTGGGGCGCTCCATAATTGATTTTCTGACATTTAGGACGGTACTTCTTTTCTTGAGCGGTGTTCAGACAAATTTGCGTAATCTCAATGTATTGGTCTCGGTTTCTTAAATAAGATTCAATCAAATACCACTTGATTCTAGTTTTTTTAGGAGTATAGAATGATCCACATTTTCATAAGCCTTCGTCATATCCATATATATAGCGCAAACAGCTTCTCGTTAATCAATTTTGTTTAATATTGGTAATAGAAAATCATATATGGCCATATTAATAGTTTTTAGTTTTCTAAAACCTTTCTGTTCGTTGACTTGTTATGCTCTTCTAAGAAGGAATATAATGATTTATACATAACCTTTTCAAAGATTTTTGAAATTACAGATAGTAAAGCAACAGGTCTATAATTTTCCATATTTTCTTTGTCATTCTTTTTGTAAAGAGGTATAACAATTGCTGTTTTTAAGTCTTCAGGAAAAAATCCTGCTGTAGTAATAATCCTGCAATACACTTTGATGTGTATTTGATCACTCTAGTAGAGATTCGGTCATTTCCTACACTGCCTGTATTTCTTAGTGACATAATGATTTTCACAATATCATGGGGAATAGTTGGAGCTATGAATATCGATTTGAGGTTACATTCTTTAGTGTATTTATGCTGAACGTGATCTTGTGAGAGATTTGGTTGAATTTGGTTTATAAAGTACTCGTTAAAAGCCTCTGCTATTTCTGATACATTATTTGAATAATGATCGCCTATTTTCATTTTTGTGATAGGTTCTTTCGGACAGGTATTTTTTGACCTGTTTATAATTTGCCACGTGGCTTTAGATTTGTTTTCGGACGTATTACGTAATTATACGTAATATTTGTGTCCATTTTTTACGAAAATACAGGCGCCTCCTTCTGTATAATCTCTGGAGAAGCATGCTGCGAGCGAGAAATTCGGAATCGTGAGATATTCCTCTCGTTCTTCTGTCATATTGTGTTCGGTAATGCAAATTACATCTATTAGCTTATGTTTGCTAGCAAGATCATCTAGGCATACTGTAAGGTTGTTACTTTTACTTATAAGGCCACATATATTCTGATGAAGTATGTGTATATTCTTAAAGAAGAAAAAATTACAGGTATTAAAGTTACTTATTTTTTTGACTTTCATATTCTTGTTCTGGGGTTCATTGATCAATAAATAAAAGTGATAGAACATATTGTTGATTCCTAAATTATAAAATTATTTAATATATATGCAGTATGTAATTAATCTTTTTTTAACGGTTAGCACTTAAAGGTCATATATTGTCACAATTTGTCACAATGCTTTATCTATAAAATTCGTCTATCAGTTACATAGTATTGCCTACTTACTAGTTCCTGAAATTTATAAAATGCTAATGTAAGAAATATGAATTCAACAGTTTGTGTGACTGGCATGATAATTCGAGTAGATCGTGATTAGTTAATTAGCTAACACGTCAAACGGATGAGGCCCAAGTACTATAACAAAGCATAACTGGAGTTATACCTTAGCATATGACAGGTAGATTGATTGTAGCTTTAAATGAGGCTATTTTGTTATTTAATGTTTCAACTTGAACATGGTTGATCCTTGTGTAATGAATTGGCTCATTAGGCCAATACATTGTTAAGTTTCTGAATTAGTATTACAAATTTGAATAAGAAAATAAAGATTGTAAATTCTAACCGCAAAGTAAATAATATATCAACATTAGACCTAAAACAGTGATTTGATTGCTTTTTCCAAAAATATCTTTACATAGTGTAATGCAAAAGTAGTTTAGGCCTTTCTGTCTGTTTTCTGGATTTAAATTCATATCGTAAATCTATAGTGTCGTGTCAGCGTATTGTAATAATAACTACAATACACTTTATTGCACAAACAAATACTGTTATAGTTTATAAGTTAATACATATCGTACAATTCCAGATGACTTTTAACTAGTATGTGAGAGGTGCCGTTTGTTATGTTGCAGAACACATTCCCGCCCGTGGTGGCGCTACTGAAGTTGTACCACCCGGACGGCAAGGAGGCGAAGCTGTCCTTCAACCCGACCATGACCACGCCGCTCCATCTCAAGGAGTTGTACCAGCTCAACAACTTTGTGCAGGTACATTTGTAGATTTTGTGAACTTCGTCCCGAAAGTACAGTATAATGGTTTATTATTCACAGGAAGTAGGCACATTGTCAAAGTCAAAATCATTTATTGTATATGAGTACACTTGGTACATTTATATACGTCATTTTTTTATCGACTTCTATCTCTTAGGTGTTAGTGCTGTGACGAAGAAACGGCGAAACAAACTTCACGCAATACATATTTTAAAATCAAGTTTGCATACAATATATTATGGTTAAAACTAATCTATCTTAATAAAAGCAATAATTAGTAATTAGTGCATAAGTTATTGGACATGAACATCGTGTTTCACTGCATTGATAAAGGTATTATCGGCACAGATTAATAATAAGTTGGCTGTCCGTCAGTGAGCATGAGTAACTGTTTAATTTATCAATCTAATTCTTTAATGGTGAGGAACCTATTCTCTGATTGGCGACCGTTCTCATACAAAGACTAGCAAGTTGGTTAAATATTTCTATGTTTACGTAGCGTAAATAAGTGGAAAAACACGTGAACAGAAAATAACAGTGTGGTAGCTGGATCCGAACAGCACTAATTCCAGTCTGCCTGTGAATATGGTACAAAGTGACTAAAAGATAAATCCAGATGATAGATAGCAGCATCTATGTGCATTAAACTCCATATGGGTACTGCGATAACCAGTCTGACTGCCCAGAGCGTGGTAATTAGGACATGTCCCAGGGTGCCGGGGTTGAGCCCCACTATCGAGCGCTCCGACGAACTTTGCCTATACAAATCAAGTGTTTTGTATGGTATAAGCGCTTTCATCGAGCAGTATGCGTCCATGTGCAATAGTAACTCTTTTGCATGCGGCCACACGTCGCCGCGCTCAGTAACATCGACCTTTTGTATCGGGTTTTGTGTGGCGTGGAAGGGAGTGCTCTGCGCGATGCAGCGCATGTTAGTCAACCATTATTTATTATTATTATTCGAGTTGGGGCTATTTCAAGGTCTCAGTCTAGACCTTGGATCACTGCGAACATTTCTGGTCTACTGTGATCGCCACCATACTACAGTTCGGTGCTAAGCTTTGTGGCAGTTAGAAACTGCACAATGCTTTTAGCAGTGAGTTGTTTTACTTCGTCAGGGCGAAGCGAGTGGTTACCTATAGGTGTGTATTTCTTTTGCGCATCAGTGGACTACACAGGAGGTGCATGGTTTCTTCTGCTTCCTCACAGTAATCAACTGTTATAACCCTGAATAACTCGTGGTATCGGGAGAGGTTTGGCTCAGCAGTAGACCATGCAGAGGCAGTCGTTTTTATTTGTTAAAAAGTTCTCCTCAATGCAGATAAGGTGATACAGAACAGAATACGCTTTATTAATATGCGTTTGATATGTCTATTGCAGGAAGCGATCCAGCGCGAGGCGTCGCTGGAGAGCCGGCTGCGCGCGCTGCGCGAGTGCGTGGAGCGCACGCGGGCGGAGGCGCGCGCGTCGTGGGAGCTGTTCGTGGGCGAGCAGCGCCTGCTGATGCGCGTACACACGCTGGAGACCATGCACGCGGCGGGCCGGCAGCCGGACGCGCACCACCTCGCGCAGCTGCTCAACGACAAGAGGAACTACCAGGTCACACACCCCCACACACGTCATGTAGCAGGCACGCTTAGGTGGCATTATTATCAGAGGTCGGACTCTGCTGGTGCATATGCTAATGTAGAAGCACTGACGATTGATTTTGCTCAATACTCTCTTAAAATATATACAAGTAGCTTTTGGTCGCGACTTCATTCTCGTAGGTTTCGATATTATCACATCTACACTGCTTTTAAAGATTAATTTGGTTTCCCGTAGTAATGATATGGTTTTTAGAGAGTAGCTTCGAGACCTGCATAATTGATTAAAGCTGCGACTTGACGTTGCAGGAAGTGGCGCAGGAAAGTCTACGCGCGGCGCACGAGCAACGTTTGGCGCTGGAGGAGACGCTGGAGCGGCGCAGTCGCGAGGCGGCCGCGCTGCACCAGCACAACTGCGCGCTGCGCGTCGCCGCCAACAACGCGCTCGCCGAGCTGCAGGTGGGTGGTGTACGGGACGAATGAATAGCGGCTGGCACTCGCTGGACGTGGCGTTAGAGCGGCGTAATCGCGAGGCGGCCGCGCTGCACCAGCATAACTGCGCGATACAACAGCGACTTCGCCGAGCTACAGCTGGGTGTTGTACAAGAGCCAAGAGATAGTCGTCGCTCCATCGTCAAGAGACCAAGCAAAATATTGGGAGGTTTGTGTCCTAATTGCGGGCCTTGATCCACAGAAAGACGGAGAGATGTGCTATTTGGTTCCGATAATGTTGTTGACAGTGGTCGATAATACCTCTTATCCGAAACAACTGGAGCTCTCCAGCAGCACTACGACTTACTAGAAACAAAATTCTATACACCCGTGTCTTAAACCAAAAAATAAATAAAAAATATTCTAAACATTTCAAATTAATGTATGTGATTCTTATCCAGTAGTTTCTATTTCAGCACGATATGAGTGTACAAAATTGTTTAAAGTTTGAACATAATGAAATAAATTGTCCGTATATTTAAGTGTGAAAAATGTGCAATAACACACTAGTTGTTTTTGCACCTGTTTGATTATGAAGTAATTATTCACTGTGTCTGTCTGTGTGTGTAACAGAAGCTGGCAGCGCGGTGCGAGCGCAAGATGTGCGCGGCGCGGCTCGCGATAGGCGCCGCCGAGGAGCGCGAGCAGGCCGTGCGAGGACACCTGCCGCTCGCTGTAAGTTAGGTTACACCTCCTCACACCTTATGCGTTTTAAGTTACTTGTAATGTACATTTTTTTTTATTTGTAATTGAGTTTTAGTAAATCGAATATATTTAACCCAGCCATAAACTTAGAATATTGTTACGACGCACGTAAGTTAAGATAGTATTTATAGAGGATTTCTGTCACGGATATAAAATCGCGTTTAATGACTGTTTTCTTGTTTATGACAGTACTCAGTACAAAACGGCGAAGCGAAGATGCTGGTTCTGAGCTCAGACAGCAACAAGCTGCAGGAGGCGAAGCGTAGTGGCACGCTGGAGGACGCCGTGCGCGCGCTCCCGGACTACATCAAGCTACTTATGCCTCAGCAGGTGCTCAACAAGGTATGTGTTTAGGCCTGGTACTACTCTATACAGAAGAGTGTTCAATACAGAAGAGTGTTCTATATATAAGAGTGCTCTATATATAAAAGTGCTCTATACATACAAAAAAAATACAAAAAATGTTTATTTCAGAAACTTAAGGGGTTACAGAGGATAGTTGGGGCCCTCTTTTAGACATAAGATACATAAGAGTGACCTATACAGAAGTTAGCGCTATATACATAAGAGTGCTCTATACAGAAGAGTAATCTATGTGTTGTGTATGTTCATGTGTATGTGTTTGTGCATAAGGGGTGTGTTTATGCGTGTTTGTTGAATACAGCTAATCTAATAGTTACATGAGACTTGTATTATTTTTAATACATATTGATATATTGCTGATGTTGTTGCAGGTGGGCATAAAGGTCGTATCTGCTGATGGCAAGTGTTCAAAGGAATTCGATACGATATTGAAGAAGAATAATATTTACAATACAGAAATTAGAGGTAAGTAAATTCTTATCATATTATCTTATCAAATTATATTATCTTCCATTCTATGATCTGTCTGCGCCAGCTTCACACGTTGCATTTATCTAAACCTTCCTCGGCAAGCGGTCACTACACTAGCGACTACCACACCCGGTACCGCGACCGCCTCGTTGGTCTATTTTGCTTGGTCATTGGACTCGAGCGCCAGAGGTTGTGAGTTCGATTCCCGCTGGGCACAGACAACTTTGTACAAGTTGGTCCCGGTCTGGATGTTATACTTGTGAATGGTACCATCCTTTTTTTTAATTTGCATAGCACAGGAAAAATTCTAGTTGAGATTATACAAGGTGAATATAAGTATATGTAATATTTAAAAAAATCTCCGTTCATATAGCCGGTCCAGCTGCCTTCGGCAACCTATTTCAGGTCGTCGATCCATCTGGCAGGGAGGCGTCCCGCACTGTGCCTACGTGTACGCGGTATCCATCATATCAGCCTTTAGACGTCCAATGCTGGACATAGGCCTTCCCCAATGAACGCCGCCACACCTGGTCCTCCGCATCCAGCCCCTTCCGGCCACCTTCTTCAGGTCATCGGTCCATCTGGCGGTCCCACCCTTCGCGTGCCGATTCGCGGTCTCCACTCTAGAACTCGTCTGCTCCAATGACCGTCGGTTTTGCGATAGATGTGGCCCGCCCATTGCTACTTCACCTTGCTAATCCTCTCGGCTATGTCGGTCACATTCGTTCTTCGTCGGATCTCCTATTTGCGAATCATATTCTTTAAAGAAACCCCGAGCATAACCCTCTCCACAGCTCGCTGAGCGACTTGAAACTTGTGGATCAGGCCCACCGCCAGTGTACGTTTCTGCGCCGTACGTCATGACAGGCAGGACTGACTGAATAACGACTTTTGCCTTCAAATATTGTGGAATAGGCTACGTGAGGACTTAACGCAGTTTTGCATGCATTGTTTGCATTATCTCTTTGTATGTTAGACCCAGCGGTTTGAGCGGGTTGATAGATCAGGGTTGGTCGGATAATCAGGATATCCGCTTATATACTACTAGCTGTTGTCTACCGTTGATATGTCACTTTGTCCACATGGCATTTTAATGCTTTAGTGATGGAATTCAAAAAATAAATCATTTTTAGGGATCCATCAAACGGATACCCTTACAGCGAACCCATTTTTGTCCGTCTGTCTGTATATCCGGGGAACAACTCGAATACTAATGCACCAATGAGCTGAACGTTGTAGTCATGTACTTTTTGTTGGATTTTCATTTTGATTCAAACGGACATAGATTGTTTAATTAAGTAATTTGACGTGTAATGTTAAAATGCTTTAATCAACGATATGGTTCCTTAGAATAAATTACTCTATCTCTTATAGATTCTGACTTCCCCATACTGACCGGTCTTGATGATACATCCTGTATACATATTCTAATACCTAGTCGTATTCGTGTAATAGAAAAGCAACAATCCGAGGAGGGGGGATGTTCCATCGGCGACAGTGGAGAGGATAAAGCCGCCGATCCTGACACTTGCACCGATGACGAGAAGCAGTCGAGACTCAACCACGGTATGTTGCGCTGTCACTCTAGGCATGTGCCGCTTGTTCATAATACGGTTGTTCAACATGGTCGTTTGCTTAATACATCTGCCTTCTCTCTGCCGAAGTACAAGTCCACCTGGTTAAGTGTGTGTTCATAGTGACAGCGTATAAGCAGAGAATACTAAATATTACTACGTAAAGAACCTCCCCCCCCCATGGCTGGATGTACCCACTACTGGGCTGCCACCGTTCGCCTCGCGCCGCGGCGCCCGCCGGTACAAGGTTACTACGCCAGTGACCTATCGACCGACGTAATAAGTTAGAAGTTAAAGAGAAACATTTGTCCCTCTCTCGATCAAGTAAATTCGCGCGCTGGATGCAGTACCCTACAATAACTTGCGCGCACACACAATCGTGTACGAATAGTCTGGTGCGCCTGTAGTAGTAGGTAATTACATACGTTTGCTTATATAGAATGCTGGGGGTGTGGTGTGCATGTGTGCGTATCGAAAAAAAACGCTATAGTATCTCCCGTCGAGCCCGTCTTGCTGTAGGTTGTCATCTAAAAATCGAGGTTGGCCTATTCAATCTATATAACCTGCCTGACTGATTTATTAATGCACAGCTCAGAACACCTTACTCTAAGAACTTCTTGCTCTAAGAACTTATAATTTTGTATACTTAGAGGTTCCTCAGTGACGTAACCAACAAAAAAAAACGTTCTTCCAAAATTCCCGCGGGTAATAAAAGAAACGGGATGGTCAACTTATCTTTTTGGTTTTTTTTTATTTATTTATTAATTAGCCACATACAATTTTTTAGCGAGACCGAAGTCACAGGGCATCTGTCAGACCGAAATAAGGGGATCCACCCACGGGAAGATTGGGGATGACCCTATTCTAAGCCGGGAACCACACGGCATTCACATCAACTAGGGGAAAATAGTGCTGAGTTCTTTAGCTTAATGTTTATTACTTATTTGCTATAGTCATATAAGTACATATTTATCATTTAAGTTTCCAAAACAACACAGCCTACCTGTTTCTCTGTCATTTAATACCCAAAGGTTGTCTGGAAGAAATCGCTCAAAGCGATAAGACCGCCTAAATTTTATCATTTTCACTTTCTATAATTGTAACTGTATTTGTTTATACAATAAAGTGTATTGTAATGTTTCTTCTGCTTAATATTTTGAATTTTGACCAGTGCACTACCAAAAAAGAGCTAAACAGAAAAGAGGATGATACATTTAGCTTAGAGACTGGATGAGGAAATCCTGTGTGGTACTCTTTAGATAAGCCCTTTGTCCGACAGTGGACGTCGAGAGATGGATGACATACATACATACATACACATACGTAATGCTCACTCCATGGTCCCAGAGGGGTAGGCAGAGACGATGGATCGCCACTTTTCGCGATACTGACACACCTCACTGGTCTCACTCACATTTATCAACATTTTCAGGCACCTCCTTTTATTCTTCTCTCTGCGGCCCCAGCCTTGAGGACGTTACTAATTTGATCCTTGAACGTTCTCCTAGGAAGACCTTCAGCTGTAGTTCCTTCCACATTCACTGTAAATTTCTTTTGTCACTCTTCTTTCACTCATACGCTCTAAATCTCCAAACCTTCGCAGTATACCCTTCTCTGCCTTTGTGACTACATCTTCTTTCAAACCACACTTTGATGATGCATGAGAAGAGAAGGCTCTAATTGCATGTATTAAATATGTCAATATTTCCTATATACAAACATTACACATTTCTACAATATCTACCAAACTAGGATTTTATCCTGTACTATTTACAAGGACAGGACAATTCACAAACATAATTTTCAGACCAGAACCAAATTGTGCAGAGTGTTTTTTTCCTAGTGGAAATCAAAGTCATGACGCTCGAGTCCAACGTATAAGCCGCTAAGACAACGAAGTGGTTACATAACGTGACTTAAAAGTTATATGTAACTTATTTAATCTGTGACACTCTTGATATTGACAGTATATGAATAGTATTGACTGTACTGAATAGTATTGACTGTACTGAATAGTATATGCCTGACCTTACTTTTTAGGTCACCGGTGGTCCTCAAGTCACAGTTAAGCAAATGATACCCTCATTACAATAATGTTCATATGGGCATTAGTTAAAATCCTGACTGTATTTAAAAGAACTGTGTATTCTAGAACACTGCAACGAGAGCGAGTCGTCGAGCCCACTGGACGGCGAGCTGCGTGCCGATAACAATGCGAACTCTACCTACAGCGAGCCAGACACCAGGGAGGACTCACCTGTTAGTCATATGCATTTAAAAAAAAGTTAATGCCTCTTTAACATGTTTCAGTATTACTTTTCAACAACTACCAGTATAGTGTTACATTTTACTCTCAGAATAAAAGTATCTATAATTCTCCATTCAGATTTCATTGGAATCTGTTCAGGCTTATGATATTTTTTTATTTACTGAAAAAAGACAGCGTTGAGATATCTTGTTACGAAGGTATTAATTAAAACCAAATATATTTTAAAGTATTTTATTGATTCTTAGAGCAAAGGCGGCATGGAGTATGCAAACATTTTGCGCGTGATGGCTGGGCTTAACGACGAGATCAAAGTGCTGCGCGAACGGCTCTCTGCGAGCACGGCTGAGAATGACCAGCTGCGCGGTGTTCGCGACGAGCTGCTCGCTGCGCAGGCCGAGCAGCTCGAAGAACCCTCGCCGCAAGAGCAGGAGACCGCCGGGGAGTACCGCGCGCGCATTGCAGACCTGCAGGTAATTTAGTGTTTTGTATTGGTTTTCAACAACTTGAAATAAATTACTCTTCCTACCTGTAAAATATTAAAGGATTTTTTTTGCCTAGATTAATTCAAAACAAAACATATCTACAATATTTTTAGAATATCGAATTATAGATGAGCAACATTAAATCTGATTATTTCTGTTTACAGTGTTTCATAGTCTCTTAGTCATTTTATTTCACTTTCACTAAACTTATAGTCGTGTTAACAGGAGAAAAGGGAAAGTTAATTTACAATTTGAATAATAAATTTATTGTGTTGCTGATGTTTTCAGGCACAACTGACGCGCTCCACCGTGGCGGAGGAGGCGAACGTGGCAGAGATCCAGCGCCTGGCGTCCAGCGCGGCCGACATGCAGGCCGAGCTCGCGTTCCGGCCGACGCGCGCGGACATCGACGACCTCACCAGCGTCGTGGGCAAGTTGCGCGCAGAATTACTCGCCAAAGACCACCAGGTCGAACGTCTCCAATTCGCCATGCACAGAGAGGCCACCACCACAGACAAGGCCATCGAAACCTCGCGCTCTCTCGAGGACCTCCGCAAAGTAGAAGACGTCGACACGGGCACGATATCAGCGGAAATCGACGAAATGTTCCGCCTGGACTACGAAGACGAGGACGAGGAGACCGACTCGGCCGTGACCGAGATCAACAGGGACGACGACGCCCCCACCGTCACCGAGGTGCCGACGAACGCCGACTCCAGCACCGTGAGCGAGTACGTGCGCCTCGACGACGAGGACAGGCTGCAGCTGACCATGCAGAACGGGTCCCTGCACGCGCTGGAGGAGGAGCTGGTGAGGACCAAGGAGCGGTGGGCGGAGGCGAGCGCCGAGCGCGCGCGGCTCGCGGCGCAGCTGGTCGCGCTCCAGAACAAGCCGTCCCTCTTCACGCTGCTGCACGTGGTCGCGCTGCTGGTGCCCGTCATCGCCGCCTGCCTCTACTACTTCCTGCTGCCCTACCTCTCTTGATTGACGGCCACGTGGGACCCGCCCGGGTTTGCGTAGCCCCGACGCCCGCCCGCGGCGACGACGGTCGAACCGTAGTCCACGCTGTCGTGCGGTGGGACGTTTTAACCTTACAATTTTTTTGCTCACTATACTCCTTTTACTCTTTTTAACCATTTATAACTTCGACTAAATCTGAGTGAGTGTTTCTATTTCAACGCCGACTCGGACCGGTCTTCCCGCTGCCCTGTACCTTAACTATTCGAATATTTTATGCGCGCCTTGTTGGTTACCGTTCGGAGGACTCGAAATATTTATGGATATTGTAATCTGAATACAGTTAGTTAAATTTAGATAATAGATAGTTATATTAGTTGATATATGATTTACCTTCGGTTCGGTAACGATGATTGTAACGGAAGGCCGGTGCGGGTCGCGGGCATGTGATGTGACGTTGTGAATTCGATTGAGTTTGTAAGGAAAGTGCCATTTAGCAGCGAAGGTGGCGCCGCGCCGCGCCCCTAGTCGCGGCGGTCAGTGCACGTTGTTATAGCATGTATATATCCATAGTATTGTTTCTGTAAAAAGCGTCAGTACGTATTGATAGATATAAATTGATTGTTGAATATCTGCCATAATAAATAACTGTAAATTGTAAATCTTAAGGCCTAACGACTGTCCTAAGTTATAAAATTATTGTTATAACGGGGTCTTTCGAAATTCTCAGTTGAGCTATGTTTGCAGACTAAGGGATTCTGCTAATTGAGTATAGATATTGATAATAAACTTCATAGTGTGTTCATTGATTATATAGGGTTGTTTCGCCGACGGCAGAGCGCAACGGCTGTCGCATTGTTATCACATCGCTTCCGAGAGCTGCACAACACATATCAATCGCATAGGTTTACACAGTGTGGGCATTTACTCGACCGACTGGACAGATCTTTTAGAATCGTTTGCATTTTTCTAGTCTTTAGTATCGAAGTGGTCTTTGTTTCAGTACGTTATCATTTTTTATACAGTTTTATAGCTTATTTACATTGATTAATATCGAAGTAGATGATCCGTGTAGACGCATTTAACGCGCATCTTATTGCTGAAGCATTTGGTTTGACGTTTTGTGCGTGTAGATTTGATGTTGGTTTTATTATTTGTGCCAGTTTTTTTCTAGTTTTGGCCGAGATGGGATTTTATTTTATGAAGAAGTAGTTTTGTTTTATTGGATGGACGAGGCACGCGTCGTTTTATTGGACATTTAGTGGTATTTCGCCAGCCTTATGTTGGTCGACCCTTGAGATCGCTTAGCTCTGTGATGTAAAGGCCAATAGATAATTTTGTAACAAACTTGTATAACTAACAATTTAATTATAATATCCTTAGAATAATTGTAACTTTACCACGTTGAAGTCCAGTATCTATAAATATTTATTATTTTATTGTTGCACTGATTTTTTTGTTACGTTCGATGTTTAATTTGTGTTTAAACCACCTTATTGTAAATAAATTGTACCTTATACTCGTTCTTATGTTTAGTTTCACGCTGTCGAAGACTTTATGTTGTATTTTATGGATGAAAATTAATATTGCATTCAATGTGGATGTACTGATAAATTTATTGGAAATAATATTGATTTGTTTAAATATTGATATTTTCTTTCCGTCTCAAAATAATGTCTACACGTGCTGCTTGTAAACTATGACCTAGTCAACAAAAAAGGTCACATGCAGATAAAATAAGGTTGGCAAATTATATCACTATAAAATAGGAGTGGTATGGACAGCCGCTAGGTATACAGATATAATAAAAAAATATATTAGAACATCCTGAGGGGTATGGGGGAATTTATTAGCGGGTTCTACAAAAGATTCAGATAGTTGCATTCATTCATGTTTTTTTCCCCAAGTGTACCTAAATTATGAAATATTAACAATCTACTGTATCTCTTTTAAAACCTGTAGAAGTACATAGTTTTGTGGAGCACAAATTCAGGTAGTTTTGTACGATTACAGAATTATGATATCTTTCGTAGTTATCGAGATATAGCCGTGGCCTGCTGTACTGACGTAATTTTGGCAGAGCCACAAACAAAATCCAATATCTTGAAAGCGGGAAAAGTATGTGATCTGAATTTTTGATTTAGAGACAATAAAATCTAACAATATTTTGTATTTTTAAAGAATTTTGATATCTTATGTCGTTTCCGAGATATGGCGTGGCCTGCTGTAGTGACATCATTTTGGTAGAGCCACCAATTATAAGCCTAAAACTTTTAAACGGCTGGATTACAAATTCTAATTTTCGAGTACAACAGCACATTTTCAGTACATATTTTCTGCATAGATTTCAAATCCGAGATCGTGGCTCTGCCAAAATGACGCAGATTTAAAGCCGCTGCAACATGAATAATTTCATCAGCTATTGTTGCCTAGCTGTAGTCCATTTAGGTACATGAATTAGGTACTGTTATCAATATATTGGGCTCGATTCTGAAGGCACAACGTTAAAATTTGACAGCACTAAAACTGTTGCTATCCTTGTCACCCAGTACTATGAAGATAACGACGAAACCAATTTTAGCGCTGTCAAATTTTAAATGTGTGCCTTCAGAATCGGGCCCATTGTCGAGATATATACGTGCCGTTTTCCTAAGATACATTTTTACAGATAGAAAAAATTTAGGGATTAAGTTGCCTTTCATTTAGATATTCGAATGCACTCTCCGTTCTTCTCTTTATTTTGGTACACGTTTGAAAGTCTTGATAAATTCTCTGTTTAGACTGACGGTCTCAAAAGATACATATTCTGAAAAACAAGTTAGGCATATCGCGTGTTCGCGTATGACGCAGGCGCAAAATAGTAGCTGACTAATGACATACGTAACCGCTGCCGGCCGCTTGCTAGCTGAGCTACGACACACACCACCTATTTTTAACCAACTACGAAAGCATATTACTTACGAATCATTTATTAAAAGCTGCTTTATTTTTGTTTACCTACGTATGACTCGGCTAAATGCTCTGAAAGACATGTGAAAATAGAACGTTGTGTTATCGTTCTTTTGTATCATACCTAACACCCGCAGTTCATCGAACCCCGTGGTTATTACTACCAGAAGCTAAGCCACCAGATTTCATGAGTTGAGCATTTATGGCGTGATTAACAAACATCCACACTTTATCTAAACAAAATTCACAAAAAGACAGTCATTACTGAAGCAATTTGTTATGTGAGTCTGGTGCCAATAGGATGAAAAGGCATTTTAGATTCATCAAAGCTAGGCACAAAAAATATAGGCAATGCAATGCGCTAAGTAAGTACCTAGTATAAATGTTCTAAGTGAGAACAAAGAAATCTGAAATAATCACGTAGGTAGTTTATATTATCTATTAGTCATAAATACGCAAATATATCGTGAAAACGATATGTATATATGGAGTTTTTATTTTGTTTAAAGTTATGAAGTAAAAATGCAATTTTGGACAACTCTTTCCTCAACTAGATATTTTCTACAGGTGCTTAAGTACTACCTACGCCAATTTAAAGTATACCCACTCGTATACTGTATATGTATAAGGTTGCATGTCACATTTTTACTGATTCGTAGCAAATTTCTCTACATACATATGCGTAGTTAGTCAAAGATAATATATTACTAGGTAGTTTAGTGTATTTAACGAAAACAACACTTTGACATGCACATGCTGCGTATTTTTGTGTAAGTACCTACATTCATAATTTTTAATTAGTGATCAGGAATAATATGATGCACTATGTCGACAGTAAGTAAATGTTAGTGGATTTACATCACAAGTAACTAATCTTCATAATATTATGAGAATTTAGATAACATTCTTGCTTTCTATATTTTTGTCTGTGGTCGAAATCAAGTCCAGACTTTCTTCTTTACATAAATAACACTTGCAAACATAAGAATGAAAAACCTGTGTTTTAGTAACATTGTATTTATAGTAAATAGTATTTTAGGACACCCTTCAATTGACGTTTCCCAAACACTGAAACATACATTTTTAGCTTACGAAATTTTAGAAAGTAACAATGGTATTAGTTTTTGAACCAGATTCTAAAATGGGTAGGTATTTGCAACTAAATTACGAAACTTAAGTGCCTAAGTAGACGTTATTCGTAGTGGCGATGTCTGAATCTTATCTTCTTTGCTCTTCAGCTCGTCGATTGTAAAGCAAACGTATAAGCGATACAAACGGACGAAGATCCCACCGACCCGCAAATGACGGCCGAACTGGGAAGTTCGCCCGGGCGTAGCACTTGATACTGTTCTTCTTTCTTCCAAATGTGGATTCGTCGTACGTTCCTTATTCGTCTTCCTTTTCGTGTAGTGACGTGCATTAAGGTGTTCGCCATTCCTGTAAATTTACTGCAACTTTTAAATCGGTAACAAAGACGAATAGCATATCTATGTGAAAGCGCTCACGTGATGTTTGTTACACCCAGGCTGGAAAAACGCCAGACGGTGCATTGAGAAGTTAAAATGTTTTGGGAAATCAAAAGTTATCTTGATAGTTATCGATGAACGTTACAACATGTGGATAATGGCCAATTTAATAAACAAATCCACAAAACGCTTTGTCATATTTGCTCATGGACAACGATAGCGGCGAGTTTCGTCAAATGCTTCATTCGCCTAAACCTTATAATAAACTTATACCTATTAATAAATCGTGGAAACTTGAATCGCACGTATACAAATTATAGTACTTAATCGTAATTATTTCACCTGTTATCGGCAGCGATGCTAATGAGTGTATCTTCAAAGCGGGCGGGCGATATAAGTGCGCTGCCTCTGTCGACCTTCGATAGTTGCGAAGCGAGTGAGTGTCCGCGCCGAAGAGCGCGGCGCGACGCGGCGCCGGCGTCGGCGGTGAACGAACTCACCTTGACAAATGCACCATTTGGCATTGTTCGCGGGAAAACCGGCGGCCTTGCGCGCGCGCCGCTGCCGCCGCCCGCGCCGACCAATCACGAGCCTTCCCGCCACAGCCTGCGCTCGTTTTGGCGGCAACCACTCATTGCGCGCTTGGCGCGAACGTCACGTCGACAACCGCGATTTCAGCGTGACGACCTTTCAATAGTAGCCTTCTAATAATTGTGAATATACGGGCATATGTGGGTCTAATGACGACTCTATTTACAAAGAACACCGATTCATGCCTTTCTAGGAATTTTCTGGGTAATGGCACAGTAACAGACAGTTTATAAATTGATTTATAGAACAATTAAAAGATTTCAACGCCCCTTTCAATTACTCCATAATTATGGAATAAAAAGTGGTCTGGTGTTTTATTAACACGCGTGGTTAGTAGTAATTTGGTCATGGTTGGCTGAGTATTAGTAGATATATGGACAATGAACTGAAAAACAAAATGACACTGTTTCAATAATATTTGTTTAATTTTTTAGGTATATTTAAGGGCAACTCATGTTATTTCTTTGTCTCTCTCTAGAACTAACAGAAAATAAAATCAAATTACATGATTCAACATTGAGAAAAGTTAAAATCTAAGTTATGAGATTTATCGTCAAAATGGCGGATACATAACACGTAATCAGACAGTGGCGTGACAACAAACGGCAGACGGTGCAGGCGCAGTCAACATGAAATTGGTTTCTAGGAAATTCGTCAAAGCCAAGTCTTTAGACAGGAAAACTTATTATTTAGTACCCCTACTACATCTAATAATATAATACCCAGGCTGTAGCTGAGCAGAGAGAACATACTATTACATATCAACAGGAGGAAGGATAGAACAAATTTAATCAAGCAAATAAATGCGTCGGAAAACTAATTTAGATCCGAGAACTTTTCTAAAAATTAACACCTGGATCGTACCTATGTACTAACATCGAACAAGTTTTGCTTTCGTGATTGGTTTTCGCTAATGGGTGGGGTAAATCTTTGGTACTCATGTAAGCGTGTTGTAATAATGATGAATGAGTGAATCCATTAGTTGGTTTTTGTTTTAACACTTTATAATGCTCTTCAGTGCATAGCAATCTCACTATTTTTTTGAGATAGGAACACATAAAAATCATCAAACTTTTAAAACTCTTTCCTAGCTTGTTATGCTTAGGGTACATTGGAATGAGCGATGATTAATGAATGAGATGAGATTATCCTATGACTCTGATTAAACTATTTAAATATGTCGTTCGGACTTTAATCGTTATAATTAGCAGTGTGGGACGCAGACCGGTGCAGGCCTAGCCAAACTTCGATGCAAATTCTACCCACACGCGCTTTCGTCCAAACAATAAACGCAGTAAGTCAAAATTGTCCTAGCCAAAAACGACTTAGTGCCAAACAAATTGCGTGCACTTACTGCATTTATATGGGCTTGGACGATTTGACTTGCTGCGTTTATGGTCTGCATGGCAGCACGCTGTCCGGAATCTGGACTCGTGTGTTTTTTTTTCACGCAATAACTAGAACTAGTAACATAGTGTTTTAAGTTTCGCACACACTACATTTAGTACCTATAGTCATAAATTTTTTCGTTTCTATGGGATGTTATGTTAATGGCCGTTTGTGGTGTTGGGCATTGATGAAGGCATACAGCAGTACCTAGCATTAACAGCAGACGGCGATAGGCTGGTGTTGTGCCCAATTAGGTACCCATGTTTACCCAATTAAACTAGACAATTTTGAATGTTTTTTTTTCTTGAATGGCTTATACTTACCTAAGTAGGTAACTATTTGTAAATAAAGTAGGTAAGGTATTCTAAGCCTTATCGTCACGCAATACAATCAGGTGAGATTGAGGTCAACGGCTAACCCATCACCAATAAAAAAGGTTGTAGAGGATTTTTTTAAATTTATGTAACTTCAATAAATAATTCGTCGAAAGAACCTTTTCAGTTTGAAAAATGTATGCTAATGCCACAAAAAATACAACGAACTCGTAAAAAACTACGGCGTAGCACGAAGGAATAGGTAATATTGTTATTAATAATATTTATATAGGTACTTACCTATCCACATTTTTATTTATACAAGAATTACAAATCAATGTTCTCAGTATTTTATAGTTTAATAAACGGACAATGTTATAAATTGTGTATGTCTAACGTGCGTGTACATATGTAACTACACCTACGTGTAAAAGGGTTATTATTATTACTTACAAGGTACTCGTATTTTATAAATAGTAGTTACAAAACTCTGGCAAATTCAAAAAACTCACCGTAAACACCTCGACTTTGCAAAATAAAAGTTCAATGTGCATTTTTAAAGATTGAGACACCGTATAATTTTAATCAGAAATACATTGTTCGGGTTTTCATTTCCAACCGTGTTTTTGCAAAAGTGCATTAATCAAAGTCCTTAGTTTTTGACACGGGTTCTTCTTCCTAATACGGGTAAGTTTGGGGTACCGGTACTTATATATTTTCTGTCTGACTCGATTAGGACCCTAATTAATATAATCGTCTGGTGTATTCGTATTTATATGGACACAGTTTGCTGAATTTTGCTCCAAGCGACGATAAATAAGATGTATTTCTTTATAGTCTGTATTATGGTACAATATAAGTAGTAATGAGGCGACTGTAATAAAAAATCAGTAAATAATTTTTAAATAGTAATAAGTAAATTCCGCCGTGTGGTTTCCGGTAGAGTAGAATAGGGCAACTCCAACTCCAACTCTTCCCGTGGATGTCGTACTAAGCGACTAAGGGAAACATTATAAAACATCCCTCAGGCCTCCCCAACCCGACGGGCCAGCGCGGAGAGTCTAGGCCAAATCCTCCGTCTGTCTCCGACAGATGAGAGAGGGTTGTGCTCCTGCCAGTGGAGACAAAAAATAACCTGATGATGAAGTAATTTTTACGTTTTACTAATGATCAAAATTTATTAGATTCGTTTGCCTTCGTAATTCACATTCTATTAAGCCAATCATTCTTTAAAGCCACCCCGACACTGGCGCGGTGGCTGTGGCGGCCTTTTCGCATATACATATGGAATTGTATGGAGGACACCACACAGCCATACGTCTTTACTATTGCGCGCCACCGCTACACATCCAATCCTCCGTCCGCCCGCGTCATCCTAGCCCTTTTCGGACACCTTTTTCAGGTTCATCTAGTGTCATTCATACATAGGGCATAAAGGTAGGTACTTATCTACCACTTCTCAGTACTTTAGGGGTAGCCAAATAATTACACCATGCATGTCGATATGCGTAGTTAAATAGGCGGAACAAAATAAATAATTTGTAATTGCTAGCTCCTCTAATTTGTAATTGTTGTATCTATGTCTTTCTGCCTTTCATCTCATGTCGTCGATTGTTATTTCTCATATTTTGGCTGATTATGTTACAGCCATATGCATATACAATCAATTGAGTAAACAGTCATAAAACAAGCCATTTCTGTCGGCTGCTCTGACCGCATACCTATGAGTCACAACCTGTGATCCGGAGCGGAGCAGACCTGTCATACGACTTTTGTGCTGGAGGTTGTCAATATTTTGTTATAAAAATATATCAACAAACAACGCTTATTCGAGTTTTAAAATGAGGAAAGTAAGAGGTCTCTCCGCTAACCTATTTTTTTGTTAAAACATTCAAAACTACTGACAGTTTCATTGGTTTAGTGGCTTGAACGTTGCACTCTAGCGCGAGAGGTCGAGGTTTTTTGAATCCTTTGTACCTATTTGGTGTTTTAAAAGTACCAAGTATTTTACCTCCTGAGGTACCTACTGTGTGTCACGAGATGTAGTTATTTAGTAGTTATGTAATTTTTGGCAATTACAGATTAATAATAAAATTCTGGACTGTGTAATATAAGTATACCTATAGTAAATTATTTTTGACTAGTTATTCTATTTTATATATAACTACGTATTAAGTATTTTATTTCATAAGGGTTCATACATTTTAAATAGGTTAAAAATTATTTTGTAGTTTTTCTAAAAAGTTTTTAATAGGTGCGACTTTGCAACAATATTTTAACTTTGTTTATTGAACTTTGTGATGTCCTGGCAAACAGAAGAAACGCTCTGAACAATAGTTTAAGTGTAGATAAGTAATAAAATACATTGAGCATCGGAGCCACGTAAATTTCTTCAGCGGCGCATGCGACTGCGGCAGGACGTGAGTCAGGTGTCATTAACCCAGTGCTACGCGTCATCACAATACCTATAGTCCGCCATCATACTTTACGCCACTTTTTATCGTGTCTCGACTCGACTCTTCTGACCCAACGATCTCAGAACATGTTTACCACTTCTGATCGTCTGCTTATTGCTATGCGAATATCTCTAATGCATTTTGTGTGCAGACAGAGAAACTATTGTAATATTCGTAATAAATAAAAATTTAATTACGTACTTAAACACTTTTCTGGTCGATTAGTGGTGATCAGAAACTAGGATGTTCTCCTGTTCTTTGGGATTTAGACAAGAGCAGGACTATATACATAGGTATACAAACATATTAAGTCTGATAGATCATGTATCTTCTCTGAGCTTATTCAAAGAACCCTATTCTAGTTGATTCAACCGGTAAAGTACTTTAATATCAGAGGATTCAGATTTTGGAACCTACGAAAATTGATAATGTAGGTAGTTCTATCTATTTCATATCTATTCTGAGTTTTAGTGTACACATATAACCTATAGTATCTTGTTGTGCCATTTCCGGACAAATATCTGTTATATTATTTTTATATTATTTGAGCCACTGTTTATTTATACTTCAGGACTTACTTACAAATAAAAGACTTGAGCGTAACATAACTCAAAATCTATCTTACGCAAGGACTACGAGAACCTAGTTATAAGATCGAAGATAAAACCATTTTGGTAGTTATTTCACTTTTCATTCAGTCGCTTTATTTATTTACTAAATATTTACGCTATTCGCCCGTAGCGTAAATATTTTGTAAATAATTAAATGTTTTGCGTAGTAACTGCACAAGTATCAAAGTAAATGTGAACGGGTGTGCGGCGCCGAAGCCGCAGTTGCGTGGAACAAAGCGATGGTTTGGTTCGCTCCATGTAGTACGTTCTAGTACATTAGAGATCGTTGGTGACTACCTACTTACATCGCGGTTACTAAAGGTGGGGAAGAGTGGTAACCGAAAATGGAGATGGATGTTACAGGGGAAAATATTTAAACAACGATAGGTCACAAATTACTTTCAGACTGGGACTAATTTGTACAAATTGTACAAAGTGGTCTGCCCCCAGGCAAAATGGAACCCACGACTAAGCCAACCCCGGTCAGGCAGATAAACGTGTCTTTATCGTAAAATATAAATAATCATAAACCATCCACGAATATATTAAAAAAAAGTCAAAACTGATGACTTTTAAATTAGTGTAACTTATTGTGCCAGTGGCTTCAATAGAAGGTTGGTTAATTAATATGTATTAGATGTGCATCCGGGAACATGAGTCAGCCTCGGGTCCTTTGGTTCGGCCCGATCATCATCGCCTCTTTGCGAAATGTTGATACGACACGTGTCTACGTCAATAATAGTACAGAATGCTAGTGAGAAAGCGACTAACCCCATAATTATTCACGTAAACTTTCAAATGTCAAATCCCCCAATAGACAGCCCACTAAAAGTAGCATTCTATTGGGGAGGCTTAATATTATTAAGTATTAGCTGTTGCCAGCGACTTCATCCGCGTGGACAACTTAAAATCCAAATTATTATGTTTTCCCGTAGAAATTGGATATTTTTTCGGGATAAAAACTATCCTATGTCCTATTCCAGGACCTAACCTATATGTGTGCCAATTTTCATCTCGATCCATCCAGTGGTTGAAGCGTGATTGAGTAACAAACATCCAAATATCCATACATCAAAACTTTCGCATTTATAATATTAGTAGGAAGTATGTTCAGCAGTGGACGTGTTTCGGCTGATGATGATGATATATTATATTACTAAGTACCTAAAAGTACGTAGGTACATATAATTTCTATAGTTTGAATACACACAACCATGTACTATTTGTATACAAGTCTGTCCTTTTCTTGATGAAATAAATGTCTGATTCCCCGATTACAAGAAAGTATACCTAGTTTGGAATTAGACAAGTGTATGTGTGTGTTTTTACATTCAGTTAGAAACTGAATTGGTTTCTGACGCCCCAGCTCATTAGCAACACCAGGAGAAATGTGATTCTGCATTTTGCCTGTATTATGCTGTTCGATGTAAATTTGGCTGAAAATTGAATAAATAAGAATAATCGTTATTCGCCGTTATTCGATAGTATTCGACTGAACTATTATTAAGATATAGGTAGGTACTAAATTCATACATTAAAAACCTATATTAAGTTATTTAGCTTGAAGAATTAAGTGTTCTGGATCCCACAATAAACACATAATGGACCCAGACATTTTTTTATAGGTTGGCTTAGCTACATCGATGTGCTGTCGATCATTAAATCAGTAAATGACTTTTTTTTTTATTAATTACAGTACGTTGAACTCTCTGGTGTCCATGTCCTTCCGTCCGCACATTTGTTCGTCCATGCGCGTTTAACTTCCACTCTGGCATTCCAGCCATGTTAGATTACAACGTAAGAATACAAATCAGTAAGTGCCATAATTGAAAGGATTTTTTTACATAATGTTTTGTTTGATACATTATTATTAAACAGGTGTTTGTTTTAATCAATGAATAGTCTATTTAATTGTTAGTCCACACCGCTGGGGCAGGGGTTTAATTTGTTAGATTAAGTATTTACTTTGTACTGTAAAAATATGTTTGTATAATAAATCACTCTTTTTTTTGCATTTATATTGTAATTTCTGTTTCATTCATTACGAAATGAATGACTAAAGTTCACCTATTAATTTTATGCAATCAAGTAAGTATATTTTTATTTTCATTATGTTGAAGTAAAGAGAACACAAAAATTTTAATTTCTGCCAATAAACTCTTATACAGGTTGGTTATTAATGTATGTACTTTTGTTGAGATAACTTTTTATATTTTAAAAATAAATCAACTATTATCTCACCTTATCAAATTGTCAATTCCAGGAAGTGAAATCTTCCTTGTCTTTCCTTGCTATCTGAAAACAAAGAAGGAACAGTTTAGTATGTAATGCACGATGTTTGTACATTAAAATCTAACCCTAATTATGAGAATGTGTCCATATATATGAGCGAATAGTTA
This sequence comes from Esperia sulphurella, assembly GCA_947086405.1. Classification (NCBI taxonomy): domain Eukaryota; kingdom Metazoa; phylum Arthropoda; class Insecta; order Lepidoptera; family Oecophoridae; genus Esperia; species Esperia sulphurella. The sequence continues at coordinate 10,692,065 of OX352270.1, read as the reverse complement.
CTAAAAACAGATAAACCGTGGATTTCGAGGAAAATGGTAGAGTAAGCTGCGGTGCGGGGTGAGCGGCGATTCGGCATGTGCGCAGCCGAGCATGAATTTAATCATACATTGCTGAATATGAATGATGTCACTTGTTTCGTGTTGTGACTCAAGATATCTGTTCATTATTCTAAAAATCTTCTCCTAATTACTGTATTAGGTAGGTAAAAAGTATCTTTTGGTAAAGTTTATTTCATCGCGATCTTTTTGTTTCGATACGCTCGCTAGTTAGCTCAATGGCATCGTCGTCATAAGTACCCTAACGTAACTTCACCTATTAATAAACATCAAATTTTTAACAGATTATCCAAATAAATATAAATGTTCCGCGTGTTCCCAGTAGTCCTACCAAACGTCTTCTGATGGAAGCTTTTAAAATGGAGTCCTTTTTGTGCTTTCGGAGTTTTGTAAATAGCTCGGTCCATAATAATTGTAGTCATTTTAATCAGTTATTAGGTAACTATTGGTAATTCATGTATATTTACTGCAGATAATAAGAATGATAACAGTTACTGTTATCAAACATTATGGGATTTTTATATAGCTATCTTTTAATGAAACTATGAGAGACAAATATCCTAAACAAAAGTTAACAATACATCTTCATCATTTTTATATATTTTGTAGGTATAATGGAGTCATAAATAGGCAGATTACCTATAAATTAACACACAGTGTGACAATAATAGACTAGCAATGAGCGTTCCCAAATTACATTGCCACACGTGAGTTTGAGAGGCGCCAACCTACCCGGTGGCCAAGTGCTAAGGGCTAACATACACAAATGTATAGATGGATATGTATATATTTTCTCGGCGAGTTCATATAAAAACATCTAAGACGATGATAGTTTTTTAACCTATGCAAATAGAGAAATGGACATAAAAAAGTGCTTTATAAAGGTGTTTGGATAGTCTAAGGCAACAAATAACATTAGAATTAATATATATATATATATTATCTGCATACACTTGTCTTATTCCAAACTAGGATTGGCTGTTACTGTATATAGGAATTAAATAAGAATCGATATCCAAATAAAACATTCAGATAAGACCAATTTGTGCAAAGTTGTCTGAAATCGAATGCATTAATTTTGGCGAAGTCAACGATGCGGTCATAATATAAAAGTTAGGTACCTACTCGTATTATAATTTGAACATATAGTCACTCTGTATGCTTTAATTAAAGCAAATTATTGCTGCTTTACTTTAACGGGTATTTATAAAAAATTCAACATCTAGATCTCCGTGTGCACGAGATGATAGATCTTTTATTTATAAGAAAACTCAGTCTGCAACTCGTTTATGTTTCAGGTAATTAGCTTATTTCTTTGGCACGCGGCGCGGTGTGTTGGCGTTCCCTCAGGAATGCAGTGGCCATTATGTGGAAGCCGTGGAACCTGTTTCTCAGCTGTTGCCATCACGTCACATGATGTAACAACAGTCGATGTTATTTGTTACTTTATGAGACGAATATCTTTTCAAATACGTTTTAAAGAGAGAATGTAAGAGTATAAGAGTAGATATTTACTATGTTCGATATCAGTAAATGATTTGTGATAAGAATCAAAATGTAATATAGTAACTGTAACATCGGTAGCAACATTTTAATGGACTATTACTTAATATAAACCGTTGTGCTAGTATTAAAATGGGATTCATGCCTTAATAATGTTCTTTATCAATAATTTATCATTATTAAAGACAACGAAAAAAAGTGAGAATACTTAGTATAATTTTTGGGTATGTTCATAAAATTTTATTCAGATTATAATACATATAAAGTGAGAGAGTCCACGATCCTAGTGAAGGTACTGGAACCACAGTTATAAGATGTCTATGAGGACCTGGGACCTAAATGAAACAAGAAGTAGATGTACAACTTAAGAAAGAATGATGCAGGTCTATAACCTCACTAGAACTCAGATTTATATTAGTTAGAAACTGGCCTCAGTGATGAATTGATGGATGATTGAGCAAATATTACTTTAAATGTAAAGGACATTCTAATAAAATCAGTTGATAGCTTCTTAACCTTTGTTACATTGAAAATGTATAATTTTATCCAAATACCAGCTGATGCTGACGTAATCCGTGACACGGCCATTATCGCCGGCCCGGCTGACACGACGATAACGAACTCACATTCTCACACACCCATAAATTCATGTTTCCGTCTCTATGTGTAGTTAGCTTGGCTCAAGTGTGTGTGTAGTCATTCAACATTGTCTATAAATCATCAAAGAAAACGCGTCGTAGATATATTGGTTTTATAGTTTCAAACACTGGTAAGTAACTGGTATTTGACAGAATTATGACGACTATATCAAACAGGATGTTCGAATAAATCTTTTTCTTATTTTGGTCAGTTTAGCAATAAATTAGGTACCTACATAACTGAGGAGATGTTCAATTATTCGTTGTTTGATTTTCGAAGATTTACGAACTATCACAGCTGTGCTGAACTGTATTGGAATGAATGGTACCTCTGCGAGTAGTACTGTATTTGTAACATGGTATTATTGAAGAAAATGAAACCAGGTAGATCACCCGTAAAGATTTAGTTCAGATACCTAGTATCTACGTACGATATGGCAATGTCCCGGAATTCGCGGCGGGCGGCGCGACGAGTGTCTACACTTTAATAGTTTAACGTCCTAATTAAGGAATTCTTGACGTCTGCACGTCACAGTTCGTTAACTGATTAGATTGCGCACAAGCCGCCGCCACCTATAGTAACACACGGCTCTTTGAATTTACCACATTATATTACATACATAGAGAATTGTACGTTTTTGTTACTATTTCATAAAACGTAGACGAATGCAGAAGGCGCGCAGTGGGAGTTTAAAGACAGAATTGAAACGATCTGACGTCAAATAAATTTTCCATGAATCTTTTAATTAATATAATAAAGTTTTAAGTAAAATTTAAAATGTGTTCGTTATATACATGTATTGTATGTACTCGTATGTGTTGTAATTGCCTGCCATTAGTGATTGTGATTCTGAACAGGTACTGCAAGTCTTATGTAGGTACATAAACTTACATGCTATGTACTTGCTACGATACTATATTTTACTTAACATAGACTCGCCCTATTTTCTTTGCAGATTTAAATTTATTTGACTTATTTTCAACGCGTCAGAAGGTGCACTTTCTAAGGTACTTAAGATATTAGGCATAATAAAATGATACATTACTATATCAATAAAAACTATTTATCATTATAAATGATAAATAGTAATGTAATGTAATAATGTTCATCATTATCATGTCGTTGACTACGTCTACTATCTCTCGTCTACTAAGCCTTCCGTACCTACTGCCTATACTTCCCATCTCTGATATCGGATCTACATGATTTTGGAATTACGCCAGTGTTTTCCGGAAATGTTCTAGGCGTAGGGGTTGTCTATAAACCATTTCTCAACATTCTGTTCTAAATATATTTGTGACGATCCGACAGTCGCGATAGTGACGCGCACTGACGCATCTATGCCCACGTCAACGCTCGACACCCACTGTACTGAATCACGAGCTATCTAACCGCTGTATTTGCACCACCGGCTTTTAATAACATTTCTTATATTTGGGGTAAGCAAAGTCAAAGTAGTTGTAGAGAATTAATACGTACCTAATGTTACATGAGACATAGAGCAAAGACTTGTACCTAAATACTTCATTGTCTTCACTGAACAGTGAGGTGATGGCTTGGTTATGGTGAGTGCTAAATAAATAGTAATTTACATGGACTCTATTTTCCTCGAAGTTGAAGTTGCGTTACTACGAGTATGTTTCAAAAATAAAATATTACCTACTGCAGGTAATGTCAATAAAAATGTAGACTGTTATATTTTTTAAAGACGATTTGTTTGCTGAAAACTCATGTAGCGAGTTTTTAAAGACTAGGACAAGATCCGTGAGCTACTCGATAGAAGGGTAGTGAAGTTTCCGTAACTGCAAGTAAAAAATGGACTTTATTCTCAGGGCACTCATTTAAAAGGACAACACTAAAATTAGCCTGTTTTATGCAATATTATTTTACCTGAAACATATTTTCCTATTTAGAAGCAATCTTCTTGGATAAATGCATCTCTTGTCTCTACAAATGCATATCACAAAGTAAACATGCTCACTCTCTTATCTGATAAATTGTTCTCAACTTCACTGTATGATTAGAGGATTCTGTTAAGTGTTAATTAATATTAGATACAAATCTAATAACGAGTTCAAATGAATTAACGCTGAAAAGTTTAAATTTATTTGTCTGTTCTACAGTCCGGGTTGGTAAAGGTAATAAATATAATGAAATCAATCCGCCTGCAAAACTTGGTTTATGGCAAATCCCCCAATGGACGATCAGCCCATCTATTGGGGAGTCTTATGTTCAGCAGTGAACGTATTTCGGCTGATGATGATATCTATCCATATCAGGGGATTTATCTTTGCAGTATATTAGTACAAATTACAGATACAGGGAACCTATTCCTACATCCAAAGTAAACTTCAACTGTCAATATTCTTTAGGCTCTGAAATCTGAATCCTCCTTATTATGAAAGAGAAAACTTTATCCAAATATCATTAACTTACGTATTTCAATAACTAATATGTAATGTAGAGTCCGTAAACATACAGGTATGCAATATGCAAGTGAGAAACGCTAGTGCAAAAGGTAAAGGAATTGTTCAGAGCCTTTGGAACCGGATCGGCCGCATGACTCATTGTCTGGGTTAGACTGGCCGGACAGGAGACGCTGCAGCGGACCTAGGTGAGTAAATACAAAACTTCTTTAGTGGTTCATCGACAGATTTTGAAGTGAATCATAAGGTGAGATAGAGGTCAAGCGTAAACCTAACAACTATAAAGAAAGGATCAAATTACAACGATTTTAGGCTAGTATTCGAACTTACAACTTTTTTGTCTGTAAATAATCAAATTTTGCATAAGTTAATCGTTATAAATTTAATTTTTTTTATTATAATGATCAAAAAAGGAAAGTAGGATTAAAAATTAAAGCTAGTCCCTACTACATAAACTAAACGGGTACCTAAACTCCATCGTTACAATTGAAGGTTCTTTTATAACAACATCAACATTTTCCTTAAATTAAAATTACCAAGATTATAAATAATGATCTATTTAAAAATTCGAACATCAATTGGCGTTTCGGACCTACTAAAGACGGAAACTTAGACTTTACTCATCATAATATATGTATATGTATATACATATTCCTTATTGCACATTATGAGCACAGAGGTACGGTAAGGCGTAGTGCGAGCGAAACATGTCTCAACTTGAATCTCGGAGGATATCGCCCTCCACACAGAGAGTTGCTTAGCGATAACCTTTTCATTATTTATAATATTGTTTTTTTTTTTATAACTTGTGACATCTGTGTTTAATGATTGGCATAACTGAGGGCATAACGTTCGGATATTTAACAATTAGAGAGATAGATCATAGTAGAAAAGTAGTTATTAAGTATCTAATCTGTGGTAGACTAACTGGGTGAATTTTTCGTCATCATCTGAATATTCGGAGGCGTAGAATAAGTCGATAAATATTTTACAATGGTGATTCCTGTCTAAAAAACCAATATTCTGTCTTATTTCAGTGATATATACCTACTTACATAGATTTAATATTGATCTAGATGTAGGTACGTTCATATCTCAAACTGCAATGAAATAACAGAAGTAAGAGACGGGAAAGAATATTCAAAATCAAAATATTTATTTTCAAAATTGGAATACATTATTCTCTTTTTGACGTCAAATTCTGCCTAAAACTACTCCACTTCCACCTGTATAACCGAGGGGAAGAAGTGGCAACAAACCCAACGGCATTGATGGTTTGGTTATTGATGGTAAATACCTCAAACTATATGTTAAATACCATTCGCCAAGCAACGCCATTCGCAACGACATTTCGTTAGGTCAGATGATAAAATATAAAGATACACAACAGTTCATTGGAATATTCCTTATTAATTTTTGTTACAATTTCCAAGGATGCAAAGTTTGCCAGAACCGCGCAAAGTGGCGATACATCGTTTCTGCCTACCCCTCTGGTTTATGAGTAATTTTACCAAAGGAATCGTAGGTTGCCATGGGAAATTTAAATACCGAGGTGAAAAGCTATAGTGTGAAAACAGCAAACAAATGACAGAATTAAAATAAAAACTACTGTTGTTTAAGATTCCAATTTCCGATGTGTTCGTAGAACTTATTGAGGAAAACCTATAAGGTGCGACTGAAGTTTAATCCCTTACTGAAGATATAAATATAGACTTAGTTAAGTAGAAAGATAAAAGCAAGCCAACGTGCTTTGTTACCTAAATTTACAAAAACACTCGTTTACAAACTTTTCTTAAACCATAATCAAACACTGATATGGAGTATCAAATAGCAGACCTAGTTAAAAAAATTTTTAATTATCAGTGATGCCAGTATGTAGTATTTTTTTTTAGTTCTTTATTTGATATTTTATAAAGTTTGAACTAAAAGTGATTGCAGTATCTTAAACATATTAACTTACCTATTGCAGTTTTTGTATACAATACTTAACTATCTAATGTATATAATAATAAGTTAAAGATTAAAGAAAGATAATTTTAGAAATTAAAGAAAGATAATTTTCTCATCATTAAATCACCACCTTAAAATTTATATTGTTCTAAATTATTAATTTGCGCATTACTTTGTTTTATCGGGTAATTATAATCTAATTGCTTGGTATGGCAAGGTGATGCTCCTAAATTCCATGGGGTGCGAGCCTGGTGATCTGATTTCACAGGTTCATCCTATTTTTAGACACCAGTCTCTCACAAAAGATAAATTGTACTCATTTTTAAGTTTATACATTATAGTTGTACTTAACGTTTGTGTTGAGCTAATAAATAAAAAAAAAAAATTGAAATTTGAAGTATTATAATTAAAGAACGTTTGTTTAAGATACTCTCGGAAACTACCGAACTGATTAGCAAAATTCTTTGTAGAATATGGGATACTTTGTCTCTCCGTTTACACATATGCTACGGAAAACTTAGATAGGTACCTATATGTGGGTAACACCGAATAACGAGGCGGATACCTATTAGTAAGATTTGTAAACATATTATGACCACTGAATATATATTAATGTATGTCATTACGTGTACTAGAAACTAGCAGCTAAAATATCTGTTTTTATGTCAAAGATATCAATCTGTGCTTAGCGTTAACTTCGAATTGAGGACAACACCATTTAATGAAAGATAAACTTAAATTCCAACTAATTATTCTTAGCTGAGTCATTTTATAAAGAATCGGTCAGAGTAAAGAGTGTTTATCAGTGACAATGTCGCAAAGTTCAGCGCTGTGCCGCGCTCGGCCGCCGCGCCGCCCGCCGGTCGCCGCAGGCGCAATCGCGGCTCCGACGTCACACGCATGATATCTCTCTGGCTCACTTATCGTTCAATTCCAATCAGTTGTTTCTGTGGAAAGTCTGTGACTGTGACCTCTTTCTTTCACCTTACTTCTAATTTTCGTCTTGAAACACTATTATCTATTATGATCCTTGACATATTAGATTAATTTTAGCCATTTTTTTACCAGTCTATAATCGGCCCCGCTGCTGGACCCCTCTTTTTTTTCTCCAGCCATCTCGATCGAGAGTTCTCTTGGACCATTCTTGAGGGAAACTATCCAATTCGTTCCTCCACCTTTTGGTCCTTCGCGGTCGCGACGACCATCTTGTGGCACCTAATGGGTAACTATACCTTCGCCCATCTTTGGGTGCATGCTGTATAGCCTACTTCAACCTACAAGCTTTAAAGATGTCAGTAAGTTTTAATTTGATGTGATGATATATGTAGCAAAGAATTTTATTTTATATTTACATTATGTATTATATGTTTTTTGTGCGCGAGTTATTCTGTCTCCCAATGTTTGTGTCCGAATTAAACCTATGAATTAACTTTACAAATGGCGCCTTTATGAGAGTCACATTACTTTCATTCTTCGTTATTATAATACGAGTCAAATTACGTTCATCAGCATTCAATGGCAGTCATCGTCCATAATAATATGCCGATCGATGCAATAATGTATGACGGAAGACACGCTGACGTCAGAGGAAGCGATTCTTTTTAGCGGCTGTAGCCGGCGAGCGACGGAGAGTGAAACAGACAAAAAGAGAAGCGGAAATGCTCGTCCGTCTGTCAATGCGGCGACAATGTCGTGCTATTTGCGTTAAACGAGCGATTTATTTCAGTCGGTCGCGACGTGAACGGCCGCAGCGGAATTTCGGCCGCGAGGAATCCGATTCCGTTAGCTTGCAGCAGTGCGATCCGGCGGCGCAGGCGCAGGCTGCCGGAGCGCCCGGCGGCAGCGGCGGCGACCGCGGTCGGCGATAGGCCCAGATACTTGTTGCCGGGCGCGTCGCGCCGCACCGTGCATGCTATGCCAACACCCTCTAGTGACAATATGCCATTTATTTTGTACAAAAGAAAATTCGAGATGCCGCTGAGTCATCACAGCCGTCACCTCCGCAACGTCGATGTCGCATAACTACACACGACTTTTCAGTATGGCAAGAAATACAATAAAAAAAATCGACTTTCAGTTTTTGTCGCCGACTGTAATTTTTCGCCAAAGCATACTTTTCTCGTCTACTCTTACCTTAGAAAAGTCTCATCCACACGCGTCCAGCAACCTCACATATGCACAGCGCTTGGCTCAATGGTGCTCACACACTATATTGTCCACGGTAATATTCGATCGTAAATCACTATGAAACCCAGCGAATGGGACCTCGCGAGTGCGTCGTGGCATCGCGCAGATAAACGTCGAGTAGACAGGCGTGCGCTCACGGAACTGAGTGCGCCGGAGCTCCATTTGGGTCACTGTCATGCCGTGGTGGGGCGGACACACGTTCGCCACTGAAAAATTGGCGACTCGCGAATATGTTTCATCGACGCGCGGGCGTTTTCCCTCGCGACGTGCACCAATGCGCTCACGCCGCTCCACCGCCGTTCACTTCACTCTTTCATCTGTAAATTTTCGGCGGCAAACGCACAGCACTCCGCGCGTTTTGGTTGCTACTCGCTCGACTGTCGCGCCATACGTGTTGTCTACAACTGACTAATGCCTGTCTCTTCTACATTTGCGACTCTGCCGGTGTAGCGCCATAGTTTCTGTTTGCAACTGATAAATTTTGCTACTCTACCATCGCACTATGTTTGGTGTCGACAATTTTATTGTCTTTGCATTTCTGATCTAGGGTCATGCCGTACTTGCTGACTACGACAAATCTTTGATAATTCAGCAAACTTTATTTAATGATTTGGCACGTTCCGACAACGGGTTTGCAATGTACCTCATTGCAAACCCGTCTTACACATTAAAACATATAACGTTAGTTAAAAATGTTAACCACCGAACTCCAAATTCATACAAAATAATATATCGATGCAGTCGAACTTAGGTGGTTAAAATTTTTTTTATCCGACGATACTTTTCATAAATTGGTCTCTTATGAGGGCTCTGAGATTCTTACACATTTTATCAAGATGTGGGAACCTCTGTTTAGTCTATCTAAATTGGCGACTCTACCGTGATAGCGTTTTACTTGCTCTCTGAAACTGATGATGATGATAGTCCCTGCACTCTCTATTTTTAACTATATCTGTATTTCACGCCCTACTTCCATGTTTGCAACGGGCGAATATATTTGTGACCCTACCGGAGTACCTACCTCTATAATTGTTCGAAATAGACTTACTTAGATACTTAATTACATACCTATCGCTTAATCTTTTTTTCATGAAATTTCCACAATTTGCTAATTATTGCCGGGTATTTCTGAAAATAATAATATAAATGTTCCGAGTTCTAACTCATTCGATCCAGTTATTTTCGAGCTATCAGGGGATAGATATACTGATAGAAGGACAAACTTGTATCCATTTTGAAGTTTAATCATAGGCTTCAACGTACATCGACGGTACTGCAACTTACTGTCTTGAGTTCTTTTAGAAAATGATATGAACCGATGGTAGAGGTTTTATAAAATTGATAGTTTATAAGTGTTTATTAGTTACCTATATAGCTTAATTAATAACTACCATTCTAGTCTAGAAAAAGGTACCTACATTATTTTTTATTACAAAGTATTTAGACTTTGTTACCACTGAATCTTTTAGAATTATGCTATAGGTACATAGTCGTTATATATACTAGTTAAGAACAAATGATATTGATTGATATGTTACCCGCCACCTTTAATTACTTTCGAACGACAACAGGAGTGAAGAAAGTATAGTAACTTCACTTATTGTCTAAATAACTCTTTTTTTTAAATGTGTGTTTCCGTCACTGAGCTATAAACTTTCATGCATAGTGAATCAATATGCATGAAAGTTTGTATTTGTGAGAGAATTTCGTAAATATTTCTGGTATTTTATAGCTTTGAAGCTAAGGGACGTACCTACCCCTTTATTTTCCCACATAAAAATATGTAGCTACGATTTGCTTCAAAATTCCTATGTAGTAGACTCATGTATAGGCATGTGTACTTATAATGCAGGAATACCCATTGGTCCGAGATAAATCGGTAAACCATACAAAGGTTACAATTTTATTATGGAAAAAACTCAATTTACTTAGATAGCGTCGATAGAGTCGAAGCGATTAAATAAAATTGTTTTTGAGTTACGTCTTTAAATTGCACTCAGTTTCAAATAGTGTAGTGAAATTCAAACTACGCACTTTTTTTTTTAATTTCCACATTTAGTAGGTACCTATTTTGGAAACCAACATTTTGTAGAAAGTATTTTTATCCTTGTATTTTTAGCAGTCTAAATGATAGGTACTGCTATTACAAATTTTGCTTTTATGAAAAGTCTCTCGAAATCAAAACAAATACAAATAACTTTATTGTTTCAAGAACATTTGCGTTCATAAAACAGAAGCACGAAAACAGTTATTTAGTGGAAAGTGGACAACACAACGCTTTAACATTTCTTCTTCAGCAAATTCTGTTTTTTCTTTGCCAAAAAGCCGTGCTATGAACTGCTGTGGTATGATTGATAACTCCCAACTACTGCACAAGCCGCTTTACATTTCTTCGCGAACTAAATGTGAGGGTCCAACGCGCAGCGCAGGGATTGACACAACATAAGTACCTCCTATGCAAATGTTCTGAATGTATTTTTTTTAAATTTATATTCCGAACATAGCGCCAACACCGTGAAGTGACATGATAACTTGAATGAAACTCAAGTTTGTATTTGTAAGTATTCAAGATAACTTGAATGAAACTCAAGTTTGAGTTCTCTCACTCTCATTGTAAGGTATCGGATATATCAAAACCAGAAGGCTCTAGTTACTGTAAATTGAACTATTATAGAGGGCACGAACTTATTTGAGGAAAGAATAATTGTCCATTCTCATTCATAAAGCCGGCGCCACGTCGTCTAGCTTGTGGACGGCAGTATTGCCGGCGGGCGGGAGGTCTAATGGCCGCCATGGAGGTAGAACACAACTGATCGAAAGAATGAACCCTTTTGTTTCAAGTATTGTTTAAATCTCTATTAGGAGCAGGGGTTTAATCATTTCTGACTGTCACCCTATAGGAAAATTACATTAGACGTATTTTGTAGAGTAATAACCGGCATAAGGTTAATAAAAATAATAATGTACAATTAGTTAATTATATTAAGAATGAAGAAGGGAGGGAGGGAGTATGGCTTGACTGGTCACTAAAATGAAGCAAGCAGGTGAACGAGTAACAACAAAAATATCAAAAGTTTTTAAATATTTTTAAAATACGGGTGGATCGGGGTATGCACCCTAAGTATATTCACCAAATTGTCCTGAATGTGATGTCATAGAGGATGTACAGCATGTATTGATGGTATGTGTTTATGTACAGCGTGTAAATTTTGTATATTTCAAGTTAATAAGTAATGTTTTATATATCCATTCTTGAAAAAATATGTCACTCTATGTTATCACGTTATTATTGTACCAGTTAAAAACAAATCGGTTGCAAACGTCCCATCTAAATCCAGGTACATGCCATTTGATATTCCTATAATTGCAGGAAACCTAAATGGGTACCTATTTCACATTGTGTCCGACCTAATGCGCTTTTATAAAATGACGGCTATAATTGTCCCAATCCTTGTTTATAGGAGAACAGTTAATTACATAAAAGGAAGATTGTCTTATTTTAAAATAATAAGTAACACTGCATTCATAGACAGTGTATGTTTAATAAGTTAAAAGTTGCTGCCTTAGCCGGGAATTATCAAAATGCGAATAACATCACCTTATAATTTATGACATCGTCTACATGTCAAATGTCATAGCTCACTATGAAACATAGTGTCTTAAATTAAATTAATATCGATGAAATCTGACATAATTAATTCAACATAACATCAACGAAATGTATTGAAATGAAATTGTATATAAAACAACAATCAAACATAATCAATTTTATTAATGTTTACAGACTCATCATTGTTCATTGATTTTTTTTGCTTTCAGTTAATTTTTATAATAAGAACTATTTTTATTCTAATTAACTATTTTTTATGATAAGTAGTTTCCATCTTCATGTTTTTAAAACAATTGGCACGAAATTAGACTTTTGTTATCTACAGAGACATGTGTAGAGATAATATAGTTTTTAATATTTTAAGGTCATTAACCCTGTGGATCCATGCCGTTAATAGGTGAAGTTTATCGGAAATTTATCGGGTAGATTCTCGACTGAGGACTGACTTTTCAAAAATCTTTAAATGCAATAAAAAAACTCATTATTTGCATGACCCAAAGGTCAACTGTAAGAGAAGGCCATATGGCATTATGTTCGCCTTTTGTACAATCTGTGCAATAGTTCTTAAATCAATTAATAAAATCCTTTAAGGAAAATTTGTTATCATCAATATTAAAGGTACTTTCCTCAACCGATGCCCTTTAATTTCCACCTTATATTAATATATACACACATTATATAGAGTAGTACCTAGAGATAATTTTAAATCAAACTATTACACAAATATTTACATAACACACTAGGGACAGCGAAAAATATAACATGTCAGTTATATTTATTAAGTAAATATAACGTTGGCTTGTATTACTTATGTTATTTTAATCAGTTGTAATTTTTTGAATAGGTACTGATTTATACTGCTTGCTCCTCTATTTATTTGTTTCGTCCATGTCGAGAAAGTTCCAAGTACTCTATGACGAGTGATGGTTTACCGGCGGCGTGAGCGCAGCCGCCGGCATAGGAACGGCCTTCGGGTAGCGAGAGGTGATTAGTTGGCCTCGCTGTAGAAAGTACTAGTGCCTTTTGATCAATGAAAAAAAAAATTGTCAGTCTAGACATGATTTAAAATTTAGTATAAAAACTAATCTTTAAGTTATTGTACTTCATTTTGTCACTAAAATAAATTTAAAAAAAACCCGTAGATACAAAAGTTAATTGACCAATTTATGGGTTTTGTTTTTGGTATAACGTCGTACAAGATGTGCATTTTTAATCTTCCTGGAATTAATCGGAAAGGATTATTTTTATTGGTATGACATAATTTTTACATCATTGCGGGCCTATTTTGGATGTTTGTTTCAAATTTCAGCTCAATCGGTCCAGTAGTTTTCGTGGTACCCGCCGGACAATCAGACGACTAAAATAGCTTTACTGGTAGAGTATCCGTTTTGCCTGGTTCCTAAAACTAAACATTGATAGGTACCTAGGTATTAATGTTAGCTAACAAAAAAGTTATACACTCAATATGCTACGACCTGTAATATGCCCAGTCCAGTATTGATTTTTTGAGCAAAGTTATGTAAGGTAAGATTCGACAAATAAATTAACACAGATATAATTCGATTTGTTTCATCTTATCATGTTTATTATTTTTTGTATTAAGGCATACTTGTATGTATAGGCTTCAGATAAAGAGGCCGTATCTCTATTAAATAAATAATAATATTTCAGTTTCCTATAAAAAAAACTTTTGAATTTTTTTTATGATTTTTTAAGTTTTTCCTAGATGTCTGTTTTCATGTTATTGACAACATCAATAATATTTAAGCTGATAGATAACTCACGCTTAGAGAGTTCACAAATTATATTTTGACATATGGGCACACGCCCATCGCCCCGGTGCTACCGGTCAGGTCACATTCTTTCGTTATGGAGTTATTTAATCATGGCATGATATTTACTTAGTTTACTAAAACTAGTTGTTGATAATGACTTCTTCAATATGGAGTTCGACGTTATTGTTTTCCCATACTAAGCTTTTATGTTATAGATTGATGTTAAATACTATAATAGATCAGGTTTGCGGGATCCTGAGCTACCTAGACGGTTAGATGTCTTAGAATTTTTTTTTGTAAGTATTTATGTACCTATATATAGTCTTAGCTTTGAACATGCTCAAAACTAAGACATAAAAATTGGGAAGGTCAGAGCTACAACGGAACCTGCCCCAACCAAACTCCCTCCCTCCCCTATCTCCCGCTACCTACCACCCTCCCGTCTACTTAACACTTATACAATGTACATAGGTAAATAAATGTTATAAATTTGTTAAAATAAATGTGTATATCTTCTGATAAAGCGAACCGATTGTGATGAAATAAAAACTTAATATTACTTCAAGTATTAAGTCTCTATGTGATGGTTTCATAAATGAACATACAACAGGCAAAAAAAATATGCGAATTATTTTATTTTAGTATTTAATTTTACGTAATGTTTGTACAAAAGTGCAATCGTGTAGCTTCTTGACAAACTATAATTAAACAATCATATGCTTAGAAATAATAAAATTAATTATCTAAGATCCACTCATTAGGTTTAAAGATTCTTTATTTTCGTTAAGACAAACGTCACTTACATGAGAAATAATGTAAAGGTATATTATATAGGAGCTCGCTGTAAAAAATATCTATATAAATACGATTTTTAAGTATTTGATGTATGACTGTATTATATTGACATTTTAATATTTGTACCAAGTGGTATATTATCTGTAATTGATTTATTATTTATGACATTTATAATTTTTTTGTAATTAATTTTTTATACTGACATTTGTAATCTTCATGACTTATTTTTATTTTGTAATTAATTTTACTCGTTTTGACATTGTACGGACGTGATTTTATTAATTAATTTTATAATATAACTGTAATCAATTTTTGTGATGACATGTCTAAGTGTACTTTATGTACCCTAAAGATTAAATAAATAAATACAAATTTTATGATTTAATGTGCAAAAATTGTAATTTGTGGCTTATTTTATTTGGAAACTGATATGTTTAATTAATTAAGCAACAATAAGTATAAACAATATAGTGCTTAAATAAAATGTTAATATTTTGCCATCGTTTCATTATACATATTCTATTTTATTTACGGGTTGAAGGCAGGGTTGGCAGTAAAATAAGGACAACATCATAACGTCTAGTGGCATTAGGGCGATGTACGGAAGCCATACAAAATGGATTAAGGCTGAGATCACTGAGGATTTCAATATTATGGATATAATTAGGACAAAAGTAGATCAGGAAATACTCAAAAACACTTTTAAAGTATTCAAGTATACAAACTATACAATAAAAACCTATTATACAATAAAGTTATTATACGTAGTGAAAAAATTAAACAGCTTTTGAAATTTTAAATTTATCCATTGTAATTTAGGTAATTTCCTTATTGTTTGTTTCTTACGTACCAATAATAACCAAACTTTGTAACAGATTAGCCTTAGTATTTATACTTACCTTTGTTTCTATTCACTGAATAACTACAGTCAAAGTAATATACTAGTTTCGTAGTTACACTGTACCAAATAGATCTCGCGTCTAGATTGCTTCTAAAAAATCATCGGCCGATGAATAGAAGTTAACACCGTTGTCATGAATGTTTGGACTCATTGACGCGATACACCACTGTTTGGCAACACATTAGGAATGACGCAGATATGGGTTGATTGAAAAAAAAAGCGCGGCAAAATGATGGCTGGTTGGGCGGGGCGGGGGCGTCACAGGGCGTTGCGCCCTTGGCGCCGCCCCCTGAGTCATCGTCTCAACTGCGCCAGCGCAACAAAGAGTGATCAAGTCACAGGTAATTCTGCTATTAATAACCCTAATAAAATCACTCTCAGCGAGACACGACAAAGATACGTGAGAAGAAACGGCTTCCAATCTTCAGATATTGCCACAATATGTTTTATTGTTACTGTCTTAAAAGTATCATGAAAGTATAGTCACGTTCTTGCTATTCAGAAAAAAATCGTTATGTCAGCATATACAGGTTTTTATGAAACACCTGTAGCGATCGGTTGCAGAGGCTTCGAATACTGAACAACCTCTAGTGGAGTCAGTCTAGACAAATCTGAGATAAAAAATCTACGTGTCGTTCATTATTTAGTAGGTACAACTATTTGATACAGGATTTATATATGATAAAATAAATGAACTGTGTACTTATATTTTAACAACATTTTATTAAAAACCAAGTAAAGATTTAAAATGATTAGTGCTCCAATTTATAATAATAACTATTTTATCAAAAATAGCGGTTGCATGAATCATATAATTATTTATTTATAACTTTTATAAGCTAACCAAAAACAGGTCGCATATGAGTGGGTTATATAAACCTGTCTAAAACTATCTATATTCATACCATATGACTCAGGCACATCCGTGAGACATTATTCTGATCTATTAATGTGAATAGTATACATTGAGTGTTCAAAAAGACACAATATAAAAAAAAATATCGAAACAGAGCAATGAATAATGCATGAAGTATATAGGTAGTTTACGTATAAGTAGTTTCGTTGTGACAGGTCATAAAATTACTTGCTGTGTCCGCGACTTTGTATACGCAGTCTACTGAAAAATGTACCAATGTCGATACTTCTAGCATTGGACATGAAACCAAAAAAAAAAAAAATGGGGTACGTAGTATTCAGAGCTGCAATCTCATTTGTGTAAGTGACTAATATTACTTTCCTCCCTCCTTTGATCCGCACCCTCCCCCTCACTCCGCTTCCCCGTCTACTCCTTCCTTACCCCTTACTTCGTGCACCCCTTTCACTCAGCTCCTACCGCCTCTTGCCCCCTTCCCCCCTCACACCCCTTCGTTCTCCTCTTTCCTCTCACTCTCTATACCGCAATGGTATATTGAAAATTTGGAATTCGGTATTATTATAATAATACATATTATTATTTTCAAAATATATATATAGATATATTATAATTTTTTTTGTGTAGACAAGTTTACAATTTAATTTATTAGATGTACAGACGTTTAAGTTTGACAAGGACAGACACATTTATCGGAATGTAGTTTGATGCTTTATTTATTGAGTTTTTAAATTTTGTTCCTTGATAGGTATCCTATTTTTGCTTAAGCTTAGGTATAGTTCTCAAATAAAGCTTATTTTTCAGGTATGGTCAATTTTATACTACATATAAAATAACTACCTATGTAGCAAACCAAAGCTATGGTGGACTGAATAGTATTTGATAGATCATAAGAAAAGGTTAATCAGGACCTTTATAATACTAGCAATTAAACTATTTCATGGTTAATTATCTGTAAAAAATATCAGAAAATCGTGAATTATTTATTATCAAAAAATTACTGCGTTGATGTCTTTTATATAAAGGGGAGGGCCTTCATACCAAAGACATCAACGCGGTACAGGATCTAAGTAAAGCAGGACAAATGTTATCATGATTTATTATAGGTTATTTATTATAATTAATAACCTATGTAATACTTATATCTAAACCAAAAACAAATTAAATAAAGATGGCTGGAAGAGATGTCTTTTAGAGTTAAGCTCGTCTTTGTACACAAAATATCATCATTGTATGTAGTTTTTACAATTTGCAATATAAAATGAAGAATATATTATCAAAATAAAATATATAATCATCATAGAGAACAACAGGCAATAAGGAAACAATAGGCGAAATTCAGACATTATTCAGTAATTCTATTTCGAAATAGTTGAAAAAAAAAGTTATCTGTTATTTTTTTTAAAACAATCAGTTCTGGTTTTAATAAAAGATCATCTATACATATAATAAAACAGTAGAAAAACAAAAGAAAAGCGAATCTGTAAAGTGAAGGTAAAAAAAAATTCACTTCCCGGTGGAATAGGCCGTCTTTAAGACCACTAATTACTAGAGTCCAAAAATATTATTAAAACATTTCGTGTCTATCTGCATGTATGTATATATGTATGTACGGGTTAATCTTGGAAACTACTAAACAGAATTTGACGGCGTTTTCACTGTTAAATAGCTTTGAGTTCAGGGCACAATCTGGTATAAATTATATCTCAGTAAAATATCAGGAGACTGATCTACAAGTTGACCTATCATTTCATATCATTTGTATGACAGTGTAGTTCAAGATTACTAGTTAAAGCAAAAACTTGACAGAGAGGGACAGAAACGTTTTAAAGCTCATTTACAGTTTTATTTATTTATTTTAGCTGTTGTATTTCAGGGTATTTCCACAAGTCTCGATACAAAAAGTTCGTTCTTCAATAATTAGTGGCCCTGTATTATATCGGTCATCGTCGACAATGTCAGTATCCATGTTGTTGGGTATGGAAAGAGGGAATGGGAGAGGGGAAAGGGAATATCACCTGCGATATATATTTTGTAATAAAATAAATATTAAAACATAAAAATTATAAATAATTATATGATAACTTTTATTTATGATAAACATGAAGAATGTCAACTTTTTTAAAAACATTAATTCTGTGGTCCAACGGGCGGAACCGCCGCCGGCATGCTAATCTTATGTAGGGGAAACTTGCCCAATTCGTACCCCTTAAGAACAAAGTCTAATATTGGGATATCTAAAAAAGTAATAGACATTTAGTTTATGATTATATAATCTTTATTATGTGATTAATAAACAACAGTATCAATTTAAACTTAAAAGATATAAACCTCTTAAAAAAAACTATATTTTTAAAAAAGTATTTAAGGTACGATTAAGGAGCATTACTCTAAAATCGTACTATGATATACCTAAATCGTACTTAGAGATCAAATAATTGTTGTCAATCTTATAATCACAGGAAATGAATTATTGTACCAAAAATTTAATTCTGCATAGTATATTCAATTGTTTTATTAAATCCTTGCAATAATCACACAAATAACAGTTTTTTGTCCACACTGGCGCTAAGCTCATGTATCCAGGTATAGTAATGCCGAAAAATCTAGATTCTAGCTTCAAATATATTTTACTAGCTCTTCTTCCATCTTTTTACTCAAATTTGTGGGACGTCCAATACTTTGGTGTATGTTCAAACCATTCAAGTGACGCCGGAAGGTTGGTATAGGTATTTTATATGTACGATAAGCCTAATTGAATTTTAAAATTCCTTTTCTATATCCGTCAAGGGCTTTTTCCATATCACCTTGGGACCAGGAAATATTTTCACTTAGCTATGGCAAACTTAAACAAAAATAACATATATTTTCTTAATTCGTACCGGTACGAAATGAGTCAGAGCTTCGAGTACGAATTAGGCGCAGGTTACAAAACTATTTCAAATTTTCCGCGAAAAAAAATGATAGCTAAGAAAAAAAAAGAATGGAGCCGGTAACAACATGAAAATAACTCTCAAATATACGTACAATTTAATAATATATTGTAAAGTTAGTCACTTAAGATGAATCTTAATCACAATGCTTATGAATTTACTAAAAAAATTACATGATAATTGTGAAAATACTAACTTGTCATATATTTTTTAACGGAGTAGCAGTGAAACGGCGCCACTTGTTGTGTGGACCAAGGCGGGTTAATGGTTCCATTTTCGTCACTTGTGTCGCTACTGTTGTTCTTCATTCAGAAATAATGATGGGGTACGATTTAGGAACAAGTATGATTTAGGCAAGTTTCCCCTATATAAATTTAGTTTAATAGATTTCTTTTAGGATTTACTAATACATAATAATGTGTAAATGTTAAGTTGTCCACGCGAACGAAGTCGCGGGCAACAGCTAGTAATAAATAAACTGGTAAACTAAAATTGGATAGTTTCAAGAAGAAGAAGTAGGGCATAGTTTAATTTTAAAACAAAATATATTTGACCTGACACGTAGGTACTATTTATTACCGTTTAAATCTTATCTATAAATACTCTGTTATCATATCAGCTATTTATATCATTTACGTGTAGAAGCTAAATCAGTTATAAGGCTTTATCAATTATATGCCATATTATATCAAATGTGATATATAGATATATTACTCAGATTTATACGATGTAGTGGTAAACGCCCCTGGTCCGCATTATAAGTTTAAACCATCTACAAAAACAGATTAGTAAAATCGTACCCTTAGTGGACGGGAGTCGTATCGTTCATACTAAATATATGAAGGATACGACTATCTTCTAGTAAGGATACGAAATCCAAAACCAATTGGGTTACGTTTGATAAAGATGTTTAAGTTCCATTGATAATACCTAATGGTATGCTAAATAATATTGTAACTTTTGTAAAAATAATTTTGTAGGTAATCTTTGTTCCTTTATAGGTACATTAAGGTAAATAAAGGTACTTATAAGCATGCTCAATTGTAGAATGCTCATGGCGAGTTCACATTTGTTGATCTAGCCATACTATTTATGAGCATGCTACCTACCTGAAAAAGTATTTATCAAATACACATATTCCGGACTTTCTGTTAA
Organism: Esperia sulphurella; assembly: GCA_947086405.1. Taxonomy (NCBI): domain Eukaryota; kingdom Metazoa; phylum Arthropoda; class Insecta; order Lepidoptera; family Oecophoridae; genus Esperia; species Esperia sulphurella. The sequence goes on along the minus strand of OX352270.1, from coordinate 10,671,263 downwards.
ATTGGATGAGTGTACGCCGTACTAAGTTGAAAATTATACTCCTATTAGCTGTGCCCGCGTCTCCGCTTGCGTGGACTACAGAAATATTGTTTATTTCTTTTTAAAATGAATTCTTTTTTAAAAAAAGGGTTGAACATTGATTGAGGGAATACAAAACTGCTTCTTGACTTTATGACTTTGATCCTCCCTTCAACCCTCCCCTGTACCCTCCTTAAACCCTCCCTTCAACCCTTCCCTCAACACTACCCTCAACTCGCGCAATTAGCCACTCAACCCTCCCCTTCCCTCAACCCTCCCTCAGCCGTCCCTTCCACCCTACCGTTCACCCTCTCAGCTCAGCTCTCCCATCAACCTTGCCTTGTTTTTGCAAAAAAAAGATCGTATAATCTAAATAACTATACTCGTCCAAACAATGTTGTGAAAAGGCAATTTTTATCTACTTACATAAAATATGCCTGACGATAAGTAATTTTATTTTGATAAGAAATCAACATTACCTACTGAAATTACCCCCGACAGATTAAAAATAATGTTAAATATTATCTTTGTCATATTTTATCTATAACGAATTAACCTTAACCAACATATGTACATATTATGTCGTCCAGACTTTTTTACAGGCCTTTCTAAGCTCTAAAATTTTTCTTATGAACGCATTCATGTATATCTTACCGTTAAGGCAGCGTTCGTAAGAAATGTTTTCGTTCGATCGTATTTTTTGTCGACTTACGTTGCAAAATTGGTCTCCACGATAAGCCGCCTGGTCGCCCTAATTTTAACAGGATTTTACTTGCTATGCTATGCTGTCTTTATCCTGAAGGTCCATTCTAAATATGTGTTAAAGAATTTTTGAAATCGGATAAGTAGTTTCTGAGATTACCTCCTACATCCAAAATGAACAAACTTACAACTTTCTTTACCTCTTTATTATCTAATAAATAAAATCGTAAACTTCCTATGTTTGTACATTGAAGATATTTGCAAAAAAAATTGAGGGGTCTAATAAGTCTAATAAGTAGTGAGTTTTTGAAAAGTATAAATTCGCATAACTTTTGATTGAGTTAGTCGATTACGATTCATTTGTTGAATACATATGCAACAAAGTAATGCTTGGCGGAATTTGGATTGCGATGCATTAGTTAGGAGGACTACATTTGGAGCGACAAGGGTAAGAGAGAAAGAGGTTTGAGAGGAGGGTTGAGGGGAGGGTTGAGGGGAGGGTTGAGGGGAGGGTTGAGGGAGGGTTTAGGAGAGGGTTGAGGGGAGAGTTAGGGTAGGGTTGAGGGGAGGGTTGAGGGCCCAGGTCCAGGTGCGAGTGGTAGAGTCTTGAGTGTGAGTTGGAGTGGAAGTGGGAAAATGAACGGGAGCGGAAGTGGGAACTGGAGCGGAGCCGCGGGCACAGCTAGTCTATGCCTATTTTTTGCATATAATTGGATCTATTTAAAGGAAGCCAGTGGGTCTGAGCAGAGATGACGGGAAAAGACCGGACGGGATGACTCTTACTCCTTGGTCCAGAGGCCGAGCCTTGGTATGGGACGCGACGTGCGTAGATACGTTGGCAGCATCTTACGTCACCTCCACGTCTCGCGTTGCTGGCGCCGCTGCCGAAATGAAGGCACGGTCTAAACACCTCAAGTACTCGAGTATAAAGTCATCGTACGATTTCGTAGCGTTTGCAGTCGAGACTCTAGGCCCTTGGAGTAAAGAAGCGCGCGATCTACTACACCTATTAGGTTTAAATAAATATTTCTGGGGAGAAAAATAGCGGGAGGTATCTTCAACAGCGCGTAGCCTTAGCCGTCCAGCGGGGAAACGTAGCGAGTGTCCTAGGCACGTTGCAGCACCATTCGCTGGACAAATTTTTTATTTAAATTAGATGTGTTTCATATTTGTTAATTTTCAGCTTGTATTTTATACTCATATTCAATAAATTATGTACCTAATATACTACATAATAACTAAATACTGAAACTACTTTACACATATATACATACATATTACATATAGTAAATAAATATTTATAGTATTATATTATATTATACCTATTCTTATAAATAACAATGTTTGGATACTGTACCTAATTGTTTTCTTTTCTGATATATCTCAGGAAATATTATTTGCCTGGAATTTTCATATTTTCTTACTATTGCCGGTCAGTTTTACATGTGTGTTCCAAATTTCAGCTCAATCTCTTCAGTAGTATCCGAAACATATATATGTGAAAAGACAGACAGACAGACTAAAAGTACGTTTGATGTATCCCTAATAAAAACAAGATTTAATAATCTCCGGGCGAATTTACAGATGAGGCGATGAAGGTAAAAACATTTTTGTGGGCGCCTCCGCCCTTATGGGGCGCGATTTTTTTCCTTCATGGATGAGGCACATTGGCCAGCGGCGAGGTGCGCGGCGGGCGAGGCGCTGCCACATGACGTCACCCGTGTGCCTAACAGCAACAACTTGCCCGCTTTTATTCTGGCATTAAACACATTATTATACGGAATACATAATGCATGATTTGCTATACTTTAAATTTGACGACCAAAAATTTTTAACGAAATACGAATGTTTAGGAGCTGACTAACAAAGGAATTATTTTTGTTTGCCTACAATTTCCGTATCCATTCCATCATGAGTGATGAGATTATTAGAAATGTACCTAGTACACGTATATATAATAAATAAATAAAATAAAATAGAAAGCCTTTTATTTCTTGCATAACATAATTTCAATATTTACAATACTATTAATCTAGTAATATTAATCTGCAAGAACCCCTCCGCAGGTGAAAGCCTCCTCCAAAGAACTCCATTTATCTCTATCTTCGGCTACTTGCAGCCAGCGAGGGCCAGCCGTCTTAGTAACGTCATCTTCCCATCTCGTGTGGGGTCTTCCTTTGGGACGTTTTCCTTGTGGGCCCTCCCACAATGTTATATATATATATATGCATAGCAGGTGCGATAGAGCCTATAAGTGCATATATCCAGCGGAAGATAGAGGCCTATGTCCAGCAGTAGACTCTTTCAGGCTAATGATGATGATGATCCAGCAGAAGATGACAATGGCTGATGATTATGTAGAACTTTACTTTGCATCCGGAGTTCCAGACCACGGGAAGGGTAATTTGAAATAACTCAAAAATCAAACTAGCTGGATAGGTAAAAAATCTGATCGTGGTAGGCATCTGTAATAAACATGCCTTCTATTTGTCTCTGTCAATACCAAATTAATTAACACGTACATTATATTATCTCTGATTGTTCTAATGTTGCATGCTATCCGGGGCTTCGACCGGGCACAGGTGACTGACCGCCAAACCGCGCCAATCCGCCATCTTGGATTCGTCATGGACCGCGCGCATTATGTCTTCTGCGAGGGCGCACGACGAGCCAGAAGCAGTCATTCAGTGAGAAGTGAAGTCTACTGCATTGCAATAATATAGTTTTTATATCAAAGTATCTTTTGAGCCCACAGGTCGAATTTTCCATAGGAACTTTGTATTTTCCCTAGATAAAAAATATCCCTTATATATATCAAGGATTCGGAAAAGTAAAAACACTTTTTTAATCTGTGCTTTGCTCGAAGGAGCTTCCCAACTCAGAACGTTACCTCTTTGTTATACCTACTAATAGACCAGGAATCGTCGCGGCATAAGACATTTCTTGCTATTCTTGTTGATGTAGTATGCTGTCTAAATCTAGATCTATTTATTAATTCATACACTTGTTTGAAATAAGAACTTGCAAAATGTAATGAATCAATAGTTATATGATGATGAAACTTATACTGATACTGATAAATATTGAATAAAATAAGTTGAATACCTATATTATTGTACGAATCATAAGACGTTTACTTTGAAGTGTTAACTCATCTAAATTCCAAAGATTTGATCCACGGTGATACAGCGGCATAGCAACAACGAAATGATAGAGAGTAAGAGCGCGCAGAAGGCCGTTGGCTTTATCTGTGGCTTCGAATAATGATCGCATTCATTCGATGGCGTTCATTCAGGAAAATTCAAACATCACGTATTTTAAAATTCGATGATAGTGACGTTTGTTTCATAATTTATTGTGTTAATTATCATAAATCATGGCTTCATAACTCTGCGCATTGTTCATAAACAGTGTTGAAGTTTGGTTTTAAATCTAATAAATAAAATCATAAAAATCGCATGTTTATGATTTATTTATATAATAAATTGAAGATATTTGCAAAAAAAAATTGAGTGGTCTAAGGATAGTAATAGAACACATTTCAATCATTTTTGGAATTTTTGTCTGTTTGTCTGTGAGTTTGTGCACGCATCACTTAAAAACTACTGAACGGATTTTGATGGACTTTTCACAAAAACATGGGGATTAACTTAGCTTAACATTTAGTCTTTATTTCATTGCAATCGGCTAAAAAGTTCAAAAGTTATAGACATTTTTAGTTTTCAAATACATTAATAGGAAGGTTAGTATGCAATATATTGCAAATAATAGTAAGTATTTCCGTATTATTCAGATTGCGATGAGTTTGGATTACATTTGGAGCTGCGAGTGTTGGAGTTGGATCGGGAGAGGGCGTGGGCGTGGGAATAGGGGAGTGGATGTGGGAGCGGAAGCGGAAGCGGGAGCGGGAGGAGAGCGGGAGCGGAAGCAATAGCGGGAGAGGGAGCGGGAGCAGGAGCGGAAGCGGGATCGGATGCGGGAGTGGTAATGGGAGTGGATTCTGTAGTTCACGCGAGCGGAGCCGCGGGCACAGCGAGTTGGTAATAAATTGATATTTTTAGTATCGAAAACTAATATAAAAACGCGTCACAGTAAGAACACGTCGTCCAACTCGCCTGATTACGGCATGGTTCCCAGGACACTGGCGGCGTTACCTCGCTGGATCGACGTTAACTATCGAAAATAAGTCCTTCTTTTTATCATAGAAAACTAAGAAAGAATACTGAGATAATATAACCACAATTACCGCTCCAGATCTTGATGTTATTAGTTGACGAAGTTATATTGCATTCGACACTATATTAGACACATTGAAATAGATTTTTTCACCCAAATACATAATGTAAACAAATCGAGACAAAACAGGTGTTGACATGACATCGGACATGACGTCACAGTAAGAAACCATAGTGCATATCGATAGTGAGGTTCTGCTACACCGATTTATCAATTTGAATAATCGATATTTCGGTTACGTAACAATATTTTCATAAACATTTATTAAGAACCTATGTATCACTTTAAATCAGTATAAATAGCGTGTTTCCAGTCAGTAAATAAAAAATTGGGGGTAGATTATCGTACTAGTAACTGAAAGGCAGTATGAATTATTTTTGACAAATATCGATTATAAATATATATCGATTGTAATTCTTTCACTACTCTAGTTGAAAAGATGCCAGTCGGCCGGCGGAAAACAGATAACTTTATTATTATATATTATTTTTTAATTAACTATTCCATAGGCCTTAAAAAACATTGGATGGATTCATAATTCAGGCCAATATTTTTGGTACAAGAATAGTGAAGACGCACCTTTAGCCAGGTTTTGGGCATTCTCCTTTATAATCGTTGCATACAGGGGCATACCTAGTTGCATTTATTGAACCGATTATTCAACTCTGAAGCTCAATGTTACTTCTAATAGCAACCCTAACTGATTTATTCTAAAAATAGTTGTTCAGTGTTGAAACGATTTAAAGGGGATAATTGAAGGGACAATACTTCTTCATAGAATTGTTTTAAGACAATCTATGGATCAAGGACCACAGAACATCTTTAGATAGGTACTTAAATCTTTTACCTTTATTGGATATTTAATTTTTTTCGAAGGAGCTAACCTGAGGTCGTAAGAATTCAAAAATAGAGGTAAAGTGGGTATTGGCATTTCCAAATCCACGCAACCGAATCCGCATACCAAATCTATGCCCAGTTATGGACACTGCACGATAATGTTAACTTACATTATTTTGAGGGATGTGATTTAAGTAGCTAAGTACCGCTTGGTAACAAGAAGAGCGACCGGCCAAGCCAAGAGGAATGCTAACTCAATACATTGTCATGTGCAAATTCACAGCACTGAAAGTTTCGCTGAGAAGTTTTTACGATCGTATCTATCGTTTAATTTTAACTCGAACAGCTTTCTTGTTTGTTAATTAATTAGTTTTTTTACATTTGCAACACCTTCAGTATAGGTATAAGTAGAATATATTATCTTTGGTATAAGCTAGGAAATAAAAACACTGCGATGAAAAGGCAATAAGATAGTGGTTACACACGTTACAAATAAACAATAGTTTTGATCTAATACCTTTTCCACAGTCTAAACAACTACTAATAATATGTCATGGAAGATTTCATTTAATTCATGGACTTGTGGTGATTGTCATAAACAGAAACCACCAAGGTTAATATATTAGGGCTGCAGTGTGTTCAGTTTAAGTTATAACGAGTACCTACTTGAATTGGGCCAATTTTGAAAAATTCTTCTCGAAATCGAATTGCCGCCAGTCTACGAGTATAACAGTGTATGTACCATGTGAGACATGCCTCGCAGCCGGCTGGTCACCAGATAAGTAGATGATCCGGTTGAAATCTACAGTCCGTAACATATACATACTGTAATTTATTGAATTATGTTGTTTCATCATCATCATCATCAGGTTATTTTTGTCTCCACTGCAGGAGCACAACCCTCTCTCATCTGCCGGAGACAGACGGAGGATTTGACCTACACTCCCCGCGCTGGCCAGACGGGTTGAGGAGGCCTGATTGATGTTTTATAATGTATTCCCTTAGTCGCCTTGTACGACATCCACGGGAAGAATTGGAGTGGTCCTATTCTACTCTACCGGAAACCACACGGCAAATTATGTTGTTTATTTATTTATAATACTAACTGTCCCCGCGGCTCCGCTTGCGTGTAATAAAGTTGAAATTTACTTAGTGTTAATCTCCTTTCCTCCCGCTCCCTCTCCCCCTCGCCCCGATATCCTTACTCATCGCAATCTGAATTCCGCCTAGCGGTAGAATAGTTAAAGTTTTCAAAAAAGATAATCATCTTTGAGTGAATTTTTGCAAGTTATAAATTCTCATAACTTTTGATTGAGTAAGAAATAAAAACTAAATGTTACTCCAAATTAAGCCCATTGTTTTATCAGAATACTGCATCAGAATTGGTTTAGTAGTTTTTACGTGATACGTGTACAAATAAACAGATCAACAGACAAAAATCCAAATTTGAAATGTGTTCTATCTATCTTATTCTTCATCCCTCAATAATTTGTTTTGCAAATATCTTCAGTGTACATTCTCGCGAAGTTAACGTTTTTAAGAGATTAGTTTTCAAGGGTAGATTGTATATTTTAAAACAATTTTATAGTCAGTATTTATCAAAAATACAATTTTATAATGAGTTTCTCCTTGTTTTAATAATGACTGGGCTTTATTAAAAATCGGAGTTCGAAATAGGGAAGCGAAGGACTAGTTTCAGTTTTTGACTCAAAAACCTCGGTTCTAAATCTGAAACTTATAAGTTTATGAAAGTTTAGCAAATACCTAGACATTGATTTTTTAATCGTACAAGAAAGCTAGTTTTTTTTAGTAATCTAGTAATTAAAAGACGTCACTAATAAGGTGGGACTAATATGTAGTGGGTACCTTGTTTTAAAAAAATGCATTGTCCAAATAAACACCCAAAAGTATAGAGTCTGGGCACGCTCCATATAAACATTTCGAAACCTTTCGAGTCAAATAATTATTGCGAAAAGTTTTTTTGGAATAAGAAAATTATATAAAATTTGTCAATACAAATGAAAAAAGGTAAGCGTTTTCAAAATTGTGATATTAGGACAAAGATATTTTATTGTAGGTCCTCGTTAAACTGGATAGAAAGTTTTTGTGTTAGACAGTTATTGAATTCCACTGTTGAATATTCACTAAACGTTGAGAGTATTTTCTGTTTCTTATAGATTTACATAACTGACAACCCTCGGCTTGTTGTGACCAGATATTGTAATGATGCAATCTCTGGACTCACTGACTCACCTCACTGCGAAGCCGACCCTCAGTCACTCACCGTGATTCACCGCGTTGCGTGATGTGCCCATTTCACTCAGCGATCGGTGTGTACCGATGTGTAACGCAAGGATGTTTTTACTTGGCCTAATGCCTTATTGTGTAGTCATCGCTCGATGGTTTTCTTTAAAAATGTCGCTCGCATCTACTAAATAGATAAAACTGTTTAAAAAATGATGTCCGATGGTTTAAAGACATAACGTAGGGAAATGTAGATATTGTTGATTTTGCCCAATTTACTAGTTGATATTTATTTGTTTATAAATGTGCTTGTAGCTTGTCATCAATTATGATTATGTTACGCTTTTGATATAAAGAATAAGCAACTTTAACGATTTTAAATAAATGGATAGCAATTTTTTTGTTCTAATAGAGAAACTTTACAGCATGTATGGTAGGTATTTTTTATTTATGTTATTCTCTTAGTAACTTTGCAATATTTTGCATCGACTAATATGTGTCACCTTTGTACCTATACCTATACCTTTACCTACCTATACCTATACCTACCTACCCCAAGACAATATTTTGGTGGACTCAGTGTAAAACATCTATATTAAAAGTTGAGAGAGCTTGTTCCAACACCAAAGTGCAATCAAGACTAGTGTGTTTCTAACTTATTTTAAGTATGTACCTATTTCAAACTACATAGAGGTTATTAACACAAATTTCCTACAAATAGGTGAAACATTCCTTAAAAGCATTCCCTCTGGAGTCCTATCTTGACACTTAGCTACACAAGTTTATAAGTGGAAACTACATTAAATACCTACCGTCCAGATGTTTTTGCGTGATATCAAATTAAAAAACCATGTCCAAGACCACTGAACTAGACGTGGACTGGATTTGGACGTAGGCAAAGAATAAATATTTCTGACAATATATAGACTATCTTACCATTACTGTTTTATTAAAGGCATGTTTAGATGCAGCCAGGGTCATAAAGTAGGTAGGTGCCTACATTGAAATAATTCAACACCCGCCGAGAGCGGCAACGTCCCAACCACAGACCGTGACGGGTAAGTGGCGTTATTTTATAATTTCAAAAAATAATTATCTTGTGGCATGTCAGTTAATTAAAGAATATTTTTCTGGAGCGTTCTAATCTAACTTACGTTCTACGTTAGAATAAATTTTAAACGCGCTTAGTTACTTCGTTATAACACGTACTAGATTCTTTTTTATTTTGCCAGCGGTTCTAAAAAGACTGACTTACCGATAACATTAACATGCAAAATGAAGTCTAGACTGGAACATATTGTCAAAAAGTTTAATGTTGAATCTCATACCAAGAATCCACAGAGTTAGCTTCATCTTTTATTGCAGTGTTCAATATTCTGCAAGGAAATTAAACTCTGGAACGAGCGGTGAAGTGTATCAGTAACACTTCACTTTCTGCAATTCAAAGCTTAAGGATTGCGCTTAATGATAAGAATGCAAAGCAGAAAGGGGACTGAGGAACCTGATCAAAACGAAAACGGAACGAGATCAAAAATATACAAAAATCAGGATTAATTCTAGAATGGAACTGAAATATATTATTTTATTATTGAAGAAAAGTCAATGCAACATTGTAACTAATTGCGAAGGTATCGTAGGCACCTATTTAAAATATTATGTTTCCAGCAACAGTAGAACAACGTTCAGTGGCCCGTATAAGGGACTAATTAACAAGAATACAAGACAAGCTATCATTGAGATTAAAGCTGTCGGCAGTCGGCACAGACGGTCGCCCAGACGCGATGTGGTGGGTGCAGCGACGCGAGAGGGGAGCTCAGACGCCGCGAGTGGGAGGTGGGAGGGGGGCGAAGGCTGCGTTACGTCAGACTGCCGCATCCGGGTTCGCGGCCGCCGCACGCGCCGCCGCCGCGGTTCTCCATTGTCCGCAAGCGCGCAGTCTGCTGCTAAGGAGGCAGGTGTACCACTCACTGGGATGAAATAACGTCGATTTCACACAATGTTTGTAATTAAAAACGATATGTTGAATTTACTCATATAGAAACCAATGCAGTCTTCAAGCATGATGAGCAAATTATGGAAATCCATCCAGTGGAATTAGAAGAGCTTATTTTATGACACTTCATAAGTTCTGCTGGCGAAGAACTGGATAATAGAGTTACAGAGACCACGCATGACTTTCTTTATAGCAAGCTACGAGTACCTATACTAAAAATTTATACCTGATACCTACTGACGGTGAATTAGTGATATATCCTATATCTATCCTACTTCCTACTATTATATGCGAAAGTTTGGATATTTGGATGTTTGTTACTCAATCACGCCTCAACCACTGGATGGATCGTGATGAAACTTGGCACACATATAGGTTAGGTTCTGGAATGTGACATAGGATAGTTTTTATCCCGATAAAAACATCCCATTCCTACGGGAAATACATAAAAATTTGTGATGTTAAGTTGTCCACACGGACGAAGTCGCGGGCAACAGCTAGTATACAATATAATTTATGTCGTGTGGTTCCTGGCTTAGAATAGGGCCACCCCAAATCTTCCCGTGGGTGTCGTCAAGGCGACTAAGGGATTGCATCAGGGAGGGGCTCCAGCGTTCTCCTGTGTATATTAAGATCATTACTGCGATCACCAATCCGTTTGCCAAGCGTGATGATTAACGCAAATCCCGCAATGGACAGCCCACAAAAAGTGCCATTCTACTGGGGAGGCTTATGTTCAGCAGTGGACGGAGGTATACAGGCTGATGATAATACAATATAAACTACAAATTCGATTCAATGCAATAATGTTACTTATTGCACAGATAAACTTGTGAATATCTCTAAATGTTAAGCTTCTAAATGTAAAGTGATTAAATCACTTAATTTTCCGCAATCGTGCGCAGCTCGTGCAAGAGCGGTGTTGCTAGGTCGTCGTCGCCGCGGCCGCGGCAAACGGAAATTATCTAAATTCTAGGCCAGCACGACCCGAGCATCGCGGTTCTCTATCTCACTTCTACAACTTCGAACAACTGCAGGAAGCACTCAAATATTAAGAAGAGTGTTTTAGGTACTTTTTTTTCTTTATTTACAGAGGATATAAATTTATCACTTTTATTTATCTAATTTTGATGAATTAGGTCTAAGACATCTTGTAAGATAAGCTAATGTACATAATATTTTTAGTATTTATGTCCAAAAATTATAAAATTCTTTTAATTTACCTGCAATACTCTGTCGTTATGTTTGTCTTATATTCATTGGAAAAGGTTGCCTGGAAGAGATCGCTTTAGGCGAAAAGGCCGCCTTTGTACAATTTCTATATATCTGTACCTATTTTATATTAGTATTTTTAATCTGTTTGCAATAAAGAATTTATCTATCTATCTATCAAAAGCTAATCATGATTCAAGCGGCAAGAAACTTAAGAGCTCTTGTTGATGCACATAATTTCTTAAACTGTTATATTACCCTATGTATTCTTATAATCAGACCACGACTCTGAGCATATTTCCCCACAAGTGGAGCTAAATAGGCAGCGTTTAATGCCTTTAAAATTCAGAGGTCTTTAAATCAGTCAGTGAACGCTTAATTTTCTCCCTTGATTCGATAGTCGACATGTTGCTGGTAATAGATTTATCGACGGGCGCGAGCGAAAGCGCGTGATGGCCGGATAAAATCGCAAACATGACGGCATCGAATGTACGGGGAAATCGGTATTATAGATCCTGTATCATGCTTATTAATAAATAGATCCTCTTTGATCATCCTTATTTTACGTGCTGAATGTATGTGTATTTCCTGCTGTAATTAAGTGAAGATAAAAGATATATAAATAGGTAATAAGTAGAAGACTTGATATAAGTATGGTATAAAGAAATATTGATGCACCTAAAGTAGCTTCTTGGATATGAGAAAATCTAATGAAATAGGTAGTTTAATATAATAGGTTAACGTATATATCATAAAAAAGAAATTTTGCTTCAAATTTGCACATGATTATTGATTCTGGGTTAGATACTGGAATCGTCTGCATCCCTTGTAAACAGAGAGACTTACTGTAACTTGTACAATATAATTATGTAAATCACCAACAGTGATTCCTAGCGTCCAATGAGTCATTTTTGAAAGTTCATGCTAAAACAGGTATCAGGTACCTGCTACGTGGCATCGGTCAATTTCATAATGTCTCACGCAGCACAGTTTTTAGGTTTGCGTCACTTTTCGCGTTTTACATGTTACATCTATCGCCATTAGAATATCTAAACTGGCACCGTTTAGGCCATTCAGAGTGAATTTTTTTCGCTAATATAACGAACCGGTTACCGAAAGTTGCTCTTGCGCATAACGGCATGAGCGAGAGGCGCGGGATCAGTCCGTGGGAAGAGCGAGTTCCGGCTGTGTGTGCCACTTGTGCCACGCCTTTCACCGCGCAAGGTCGCGCCGCGGCCGCGCCACTTTCTTTTATATAACCGCTGCAGCAGCGCCCGCGCAGCCGAGCGGCATGCGACACCCGAATTTATGGCGATGACGTCATGAGGTGATTCACCTCACCCACCATTAGCCCACTCCCATCAGATCCTACGCAGCGTGCGTCTTATAACACATAAAAATGATCTGTGACATGAATAAAACTTAACAGGTTGCCTGCTGAATCTAGAAACCATCCCGAACCATCATAAATAAAATATTTAATGTGAAGTTACGGGTAGGTGCAAACTCGTAGATAACAGTAGACTTACAACATGATATTTTCTGGCTTACTGTTTCTTTCGATTGGGCTTTGTAGATACCGATTAAGTTCGATTCCCACGAGGGACAGCCAATTTGTGTTTTATGTTGGAGTCTAGGTGTATTATTTACTTATTATAAAAAAAGCAAAGAGACAATTGCCAGTGTTCTTAAACAGTACGAATTTGATCCTTCTGCAATTCCTCCATCGATATTCCGTTCTCCGCATCCAGTCACTGTGCGCCTTTTTCGGCAGATCGTTATTGCCCATTGGGCTTTCCCACATTACATGGTCAAAACATGCTAGTAAACCAAATATTTTGACATAGATAATTAGGGTATTTAATTAAGGCCTGCGCCCAAAGGTATCCAATCTAATAATCGGCGGCCGAGTTGAAATCGCCAATTCAAGACGGGCTGCGCGGGCGGCGACGGGCGTTAGAAAGTAACAGGCGGGTACATCCGGCACATTCCGGAACTGTGCGGAGTGTCTCGTGCGACACGGCGACGGAATGCGATTATATAATCCGTCATTGATTGCGGATCAACAGCATCGGCGTTATTCGGATTGTCGTCACAGAATTTCTACACCACCTGATTTGTCACTGCCTTAGATTTTACTGAGATTTGCAATACTTGATATACCTACCTACTATAGCGATGTCCGGTTTGCGGATGTTTTCGATCTTAGGAACCGCTGTGAATTAGAATAAAAAATATAAAACAGCGTTTTAGATATTAGACCAATCCTATACGAAATAATAGCCGGATCTGTCTAAAGGGCACAAGTTCGTAGCCACCTTGAGGCTTAGGTTGGAATGTATCGTGTGCCTGTAATTACATGGCTTACATATCTACACTTCAAACCGGAACACTGCATGCACTGCTATTTGATGGTCGAAAAGGGTAAGAGTACCCTTTTACCTATTTTAACCTAACCAGACTGTAGTTGTCGTTGTTTGTTGTTGTTATAAGAGATGATAGACAAATGCCTAGTAGTGGATAGCCATCGCACTACTAGGCCGCGCAACGGAGTGGTTGCTGATTGACTGTCATAGGTATGCGATGCGACATATAAATGGTTAAATAGAGGTACTGCGTTTTTCGTTCGTCTCATAGCCTTAAGTTGGTGAATAGCTGCGTGCGAAGTGGCATTTGCAAATAACGTAGGGGTTAGATGCTCAGTGTGAAAAATATTTGAACGTTTTTGTAAAATTTTGTAAAACTACACAATTACAAACATTCCTTGTGCAGCATGCACACTTTCTACCAGTCTGAGCTTTCTACCAACCAACTAATAATCGCTGTTGTCACAAACGCAAAATCAAATAATGTATGTATTTCTAGCGAAGAGCTAGGCTGTTTGTTTCTTGATACCTATGTTTTTTATGGTACAAACTAAATAGAAGTTGTCGCTGGTCGGCATAATCAGTGTTGCCTATCTTTTTGGAATCATTTTCCTTGAGTTTAGGTAAAATATTGTTTTATAGGTTTAGAAATATTTTAATTTCAGACTATGCCTTAAAAACAAAAAAAATATATATATGACAGAACATAACTATATTATAACCTCCTTTCTTTGTAAAAATATAAACCCTGTGACGACATAGCGTTGTGTTTGCTAAAATTAAGTGTTTAATCAAATGTATAGTCCAATTTATGTTTGTGGCTCCATCATATTGGTCTGTCAACGGCGAGAAGACTTGGAATTTCGTACGGTTAATTAGTTAAAGATATGTCTTTGCCGTGTGGTTCTCAGTTTAGAATAGGGCCACCCCTATCTTTCCCGTGGGTGTCGTCAAGGCGACTAAAGGATTGCACAAGGGACGGGCAGCAGCGTCCTCCTGTGTGTCTATGTTTAGATCATTACTGCGATCACCAATCCATCTGCCAAGCGTGGTTATGGCAAATCCCCCAATGGACAACTTACCAAGAGTGGTATTCTATTGGGGAGGCCCGTGTCCAGCAGTGGACATATTTAGGCTGATGATGATGATGATATATTCTTTTTTGCACAATTTCAAAACTAAATACAGTAAGGTACAAATTTTGTGTGCAAAGAGCTTATCTCCAAAAACGATCTCTTCGAACCAAACTTACAGGGTGTGAGACAAGGCACTAAGAGCGAGGTATATCTTCTGGTCAACCCAAAGCACAATTTAAAATTGATTAAACTAACATCATTAGATCAATTTTATATTGTGCAATTATCTTTTCCGGTGAAACACAACTAACGAATTATCTATCATTCTTAAAATTTTCGATTGATCGAATTGTTTAAAGCATCATATGAAGCTATATTCACAATGCAACACATAACTATGCACCAGCAAAATGTGCTTTAATAACTTATTTTTATAGGATCTGCACTTACGATTTATTGATAAGTAGAATCGTATCGATATCACTTTACAAAAAAGCGTTTACCATTTCGGTTAAAGAATAATTTTTTAATGAAAAATTATGTTGGAGCTGGCAACGCTGAATGTCAATGTCAAGTCAAACAAAAATATCAAACTCATAAAGCCTCCGAAACGTTGTGCGTGGTATTTATATTATTTTTCATAAAAAGTCAATACGTATGACTGTTTAACCAGAAACTGTGAAATTGTATTTTCCGTTATATAAACCTTTTATTTATAATTTCTTGTTTATTTCATCTATCAAAAAGTAAAAGCAAACCAGTTCACCAGTAGTATTCTACCTCCTTCGTTGGAAGACTCATTTTTAAAGTTATATATCCACTAGTGACCTCATAAACTATTTTTATCAATGTTATTAAGTCGTTAAACAAATTCGACCTTGACATGGAGCGTATAACAAACCCCACTAGAAAGAAATTGAAGAGCCCAGGTATAGACGCTACTGCAAATATCAACATAAAAACTTCAGTCACGTGAGTTTACCCTCTTCATTTTTATTGGGCACCTTAATAATATTTCATATATTAATAGTATATCGTTACTATGAAATCATCCCTCACAGCAGCCATGGCTATAACCTAAAATATGCAGCATGTGATGTGCAGAGTATGGGTAACCTGACAGTCGAACTATACATTATTTAATTATTCACATACCAAAAGTTTATGGATATTTTCTGTCAAAAATTGGACATAGAAATATGTGATTTATTTAGCGTTTTAAGTATACTTAGTAGTGAATTGTAATGTTCTAGCTTCTTGTTAGTAGTGAATTCTAATGTTGTTACCTTCTAGTATGTTTATCGTTTATCCCTATGCTATTTTATATCTGTAATCAAAGTGCTGCTCTTAGTGCCTTGTCTCACACCCTGTGAGGTTGGCTGGAAGAGATCTCTTTTAGAGATAAGCTTACCTTTGTACACAACATTTGTAACTGTAGTAAGTTTTAAAATTTGTGCTATAAAGAATATATACACACAATTGATAGTAGAAATATGTTATTTATTTTGTGTTTTTTTTAAGTATCATAATTAATCTTTTACTTTTTATGATCATGATTATCTTAGAAAATAAATGTAACCTACAGTTCACAATGATCATATTATCACTTCATCCATATATATACCTGTTTGTATTTTACAGTTGCGTAAATGTGCCAGAGAGTTTGTTTGATGCAACTTTAGCTAAGAAACACTTCAGCAAGTTTGGACGCTTGCAAAAAATCAGATTGTTTCCTAAGAAGCAGATGTGCATCATAGAATATGACCAGCCAATGTCAGCAGAGCGTGCTGTTCTAAATGCTGGGGCTTATGATGGCTTCATGTTTGATGTTACTCGTACAAAGCCGAGAGTGTAAGTTACTTATTTCCTGCTACTGTCTTCGACTGAGTGCATTTATAAATAAGAAGAGGGTATAGGGGATAATGATGAATTTCATAAAATCGGTGCAAGTATATTCTGGGACAATTTTACAAAATCTGTTGTATATGCCGTTACAAGTATTAAAAGTTAAAAATAGTACAATTTATGTTTGTTTTAAATTTTCTTTATTGACATGTACATTTGGTTACAGTAAACTTAGATTTTAATTTAAAGTTACACATAAATGGGTTCTAGAAAAGTGTTTTATGAGCGCGCCTCTGAAATCTGTTAAATAATGTTAGTATTAATGTTTAAATCATTAACATATAAAATTACTTATAATATAAAAATTATTATATAAAGTTACTATAAGTAGGTATTGTGTGTGTTTGGAAATAATGCACATTTATTGCATCTATGAAATATAATAAACAATTTACATAAAGTAAATGATCAGATAGGAGGTACAATTTAGGTGGTCTATCACTTTAATAAATAAATTAATTTATATGTATAGAAACTATTGATTTTGTATTTTGTGACATGATTTAAAGTCGGTGTAGTGATGTTGACTACTTTTCCCTCTTTGCAATGCTGATTATTAAACTTATTAGATTAAACTAAAAAATAATTCAATAAAAAAAGTTATAACAATTTTGCAAATATAAATAATCACCGAATCTTGAATCTTTTAGCCACTGCTCAGGTTTTACAAATCCATTACAATGTAGCCAATATGTCCACTATACAAGGTGTCAGTGTGTATAGGTTGATTGTGTGGCCTATGTACTCTGTGTTCCTATCATTTAGCAAAGAATTCTCTTCATCAATCTAGAGAAGCGATTTAGAAAAAATCCAAACCTTAAATCAAAATACACAGAGTTCATACGAGAGTATGGCGAATTAGGATATATCTCTGAATCTCCCAACTTCAAACCAAATCCATCTTATTTTCTTTGTCATCACGCTGTCTTCTAACGGCTCGGCCCCTACTTCTTCTGGACACTCTTTCAATGACATCCATGACCCATCTTCTTGTCACTATGTTCTTACCAATCCTAATCCAATCCTAAACCTAATATCAAGAGGTGTGAATGCCAGTCAGTTGCAAAATTTAGACTTGTGGTGGTCAGGCCCTACCTATTTACAGAATGATGAGTCTAAATGGCCCACATTAAAACCTAATGTCGCTGCAGATCTACCTGAAATAAAAGCTAACCCAGTTTCTATTACACAACCTGTGATTGATTTCACAAATCATTCCAAACTTGACAAGCTCCAAAGAACATTGGCTTATGTCAAACGATTTATTTTCAATTTAAAACATCCTCTAAATAAATGCTCAGGAACACTAACCATCGACGAATTAAATGATGCGTTTCAAGATCTCTGCAGTGTTGCGCAAAAACAATAATTTCCTCAACAATACTTGTTGTTGATTAACAACAAACCATTAAATTCAAAAATTCTATCTTAGTCACCATTTTTAGATGACCACACATTTAATTCGAGTTGGTGGTAGAATAGACGCGTCTAACTACACGTACGATAAAAACATCCAATATTACTTGATTCATCACATACATTAACAAAACTGTTGTTTGATCGCAAGCACTTGCGTAATTTGCATGCCGGTCCTCAATTGCTTCTAGCCACTGTAAGAGGAACAGTTTGGCCTATCAATGGAAGACGTCTTGCCCGCAGCACTGTTCACAAATGCGTGCGATGCAGGCGTGCCCAAGGCAAAACCTTGTGTCCTAAAATGGGCGATCTTCCAACACAACGCATTACCGCTGACTTTCCATTTCGAAGTGTAGGAATAGACTTCGCCGGACCGTTCCATATTATAAATCGAAAGGGACGCGGCAGATTGTGTGGCCTATGTACTATGTGACTCTTATGTTTTTTTTTTCTAGTTAAGTTTTATGATATTTTCTGGCAGTACGTAAATTAAACCTACATATGAGCAATCCTAGAGTTATGGGTTTCAAGTATGGAGCCCCTATTTCGAGAAAGATATCACTTTTCTGGAGAAAGTGCAAAGGAGAGCTACAAAACTACCACATGTTTTCAAAAGATTTGAATACGAAACTAGATTGTTGAGCCTGAATATTACTACTTTTAAAGAACATAGAGAAAGAGATCTAATTGAGACTTTCAAGATTTTAAACAATATCTACAACAAATCCAAGTCTAAGAATATACCTATTTAACTCAAACCCCAATGAACGACTCAGAGGACATAATATGAGAATACAAAGATCAAATGCTCACCTGAACCCTCACACCATTTTTTTAAGCAACAGGGTTGTATCCAGAAAATAATCAAGTCGACTACTGATATGGAAGAACCAGCTGTAAGCTGCCTTTCCATTTAAAAAAAAACATTTACTTGCAGAAGGAGACATAGCAGAAAGGATGATGATCCAGACTGGCTGCCAGACCCGGATGTGGAGGAGGAGCTGTCGGCTATGGGTGGGGCTTCAACATACAGGATCCCGCGGCAGAAACGTAAGCAGCACAACAACAGAAACCACAATCTTTTTAAAGGTTACATCTAAATATGTATCATAGCCAGACATAGATTTTTCACTAATTAAAGAGCGATTTTTATGTCGGATATAATATTAATATACTGTAAATATAATGAAACTGTAAACTGTATATATATTTTCGGGAAATATATACATTTCAGAAATATATTGTTAATCATATCAGGATTGGACTAGACATTACATTAGATGTAGAAAAATATATTTCTTCAACTGGAATTAAGAATAGTAACAAAAAGTAAAAAATTAAACAAAAGGTGAAACAGTAAGTCTTATAAAAATGCATAGGTAATTTTTGAGAGTAAATATTTTTTTTTAGATTTTTAATGTTTATTTATCTTGCAGGCGAACATAAAATGAGAGTGTTGAACTCGGTATTATTTAATTACTACACTTATTGATACCAATATATTATCCAAATAAAAATGACTGAGATAATTATATGGATGCTAGAACAATTTCTGTGCCAGATCATAACGGTTCCCGGTATCCATACTATTCCTGGATGAAGGAAAGTGAAGTGAAGCAGATGGATTTGCAGGGCTGACCGGGTATGGTGGTGCACATTAGGGAAGGCATATGCACAGTAGTAGACCCTTGCCCATTGTTTTTTTTAATTGTTTTATTTAGCTGTTATTTTATATTTTTATACATATTTTATGTTATTCTAAACAAATATTTATTTTTATTATTTAACTGGTTATGTTTTTATAGCAATGGAAGTTGAACCCAAACTGAGTCCACTCAAAACATTGAAAAGGGCAGTAAATCAGTCTCCCATTAGAAAGAAACTGCCTGTTCGAGAAAAGAAATCAATTACGTAAGTTTTTCATTTCTCCCTTTATTTTAATTTTTTTAAGTTATGGCCAGCATTTAAATTTTAGGGAATATTTAATATTTTTATCTATTAAAATAACAGTTGTGCCAGCCATTATAGGAACAACTTACTGTTGCACCAACTGTTCTTTCAGTTCTATAGGAAAGTATTTTTTTATTATTATTTTGGGAAACTTATGGAGAACTTAAAAATCAAAGTATAATCACAGGAAAGTAATAAGTATTATAATTTAAGAACAACATAGAATATACAGAAACAGTTTTCTGTATATTCTATGTTGTTCTCTGATTAATCTTTGGAAACTTGGGAGTAGACAAAATAGACAAAAACACTTTATTCTTTATTATATATGAAATTTATTACCTCTTCCGTTAAAATAAGGTAGACAAATTGGAGATTTTGAAGTGTGCATCGACTGTTTCTTCCGGCGACTGGAATCGTTGACCACGCAATCTATCCTTGATTCTGGGGATTGTTAAGAAATCATTAGGGCTTAATTTGAGTCATGACTGGCCGATCTTCAAGACATTTAATGTTTTGTTCCTCCAAAGCTTTTGTTTTCCAAGGGACATAAGTGCTTGCATTGTTGTGGTGGATTTCCGTATCGGACTCGTATGCATCATATATTCAGAATTCATTACCTGAAACGACGGTAAATAAACGAAATTCCAAATTCCCCGCGAGTCGATATCTGCTCCTCAGACACCAAGTGCGAGATCGAGCAGGAAAACAGCTTATTTAACAAGCAAAACTTTTGTATCCGATTTATTCCCAATGCCCAAATATTTGTCACAATAATACGATGATTAGGTCACGCACAGAAATGTCATTTTCTTGGGTGACTGCAGATTTTCACACGTATCGTCATCGTCATTGAGATTGACCATCATCATCATATCAGCCGTCCACTGCTGGACATAGGCCTTCCCCAATGAACGCCACCACACCCGGTACTCTGCCCTCCGCATCCAGCCACCACCGGCCACCTTCTTCAGGTCGTCGGTCCACCTGGCGGCGGGGCGTCCCACCCTGCGAGTGCCGATCCGCGGTCTCCACTCCAGAACTCGTCTGCCCCAACGGCCGTCGGTTCTGCGGCATATGTGGCCCGCCCACTGCCACTTCAGCTTACTAATCCTTTTGGCTATTTCGGTGACTTTCGTTCTTCGTCGGATCTCCTCGTTACGAATCATATCCTTCAAACCCCGAGCATAGCCCTCCATAGCTCGCTGAGCGACTTGGAACCTGTGGATCAGGCCCACCGTCAGTGTCCACGTTTCTGCACCTTAGGTCATGACAGGCAGGACGCACTGATTAAAGACTTTTGTCTTTAAACATTGTGGAATAGGCGACGTGAAGACTTGACGCAATCTTCCAAATGCTGCCCAGCCCAACTGGATTCTTCTATCAGCTTGTCTAAAATTGTTCCTACCCAACTGTATTATCTGTCCTAGGTAGACGTACTCCTCAACAAATTCAATATTGATATTTTCGACCAACACCGGTCTTAGGTCAACGTGTGAGTTGGACATGACTTTCGTCCTGTCTACGTTAATCCTAAGACCTACTCGTCTGGAAGAGCAGTTGAGGCTGGTCAGCATATCCTCAATATCCTGCAGCGACTCTGCCATCACAACTATGTAGTCTGCAAATCGAAGGTGTGAGATGTGCTCGCCGTTTATACTAATGCTCCGTCCTCTCTAGTTCAGTGTAAGACATCCTCCAGTGCGCTGGTAAACAGTTTCGGGGATATAACATCCCCGTGTCTAACCCCCCTATGCAATAATGACCATGATATGCTTGAATTCCAAGAACCAGGGATATATTGTCCATTTTGATGGTGCTCGTTCACCTAAAGTAGAAGTTATCCGATCAACATATTGTTCTTGAGGTATCTTGAATTTTGTCATGTCAACTCAATTTTTTTCAATAATTTGTCTACCTACTTCAAAAATCATTGTGGCTTAACCATTTAACCTTTTTAGGTCTGTTAACTGTTTTAGATTATTATAACCTCCATGTTTAAAAAAAAATTTCTGACTTATGGTAGGTACATGACTATACGGAAGTATTCATTTTTAGAAAATAATGTAGTTTCTCGTGTGTTGAGATGTGTTTCCTATTTTTAGATCACAACCAATGAGTGGCAGAGAATCTCCAGCATCAGTAACCATGACTCAAACCAGTCTGAGTACTTCAGAGGCAGCTGCGGAGCTGCATCAACTCCGCTCCAGGATTTGTCTTACTCCTGACGAGCAGTGGAGAACTTTAGATGCTAGGGATAGGTAAGTCAGACTTTTTTATCTTGATCTATCTTTTATGTATGGTTTAATCTTAGTCAAAAGTTACCTTAAACAAGGTATCGTGAATTTTCATTCTTTTAAGAATAGTAAAACACATTCAGGCTGCAATAGTACAACTTAGTTACAGTTTGTTTATGACCAGGGAATAAGTTTTTTGACTATTGATTGCGAGGAAAACTCGGTGTGGCATTGCTGCAGATTGAACTTTCTGCCAGCTGGCTCAGGCGTAATCATCAACATTAACTGCATGTAGTAAGTCTACTGCATGACCAATCCTATCCCTAAATAACGTGACGTTTATGCGCTAATGACCACGCTGCACAGGCAGTGAAGCGTAACAGTATATTAAGGTTAATGTACTGATCCTGCTGTCCATCTGTATTTATTTGCTATGTATGAGTATGTAGATTTTAATGTAAAGTTATGAATGATTGCAGAATATTAAGATCGTGGGGCGGCGCTGGTTCACGGGTGAAGGCGGGGGGTGCCACTATCGGCACTTGCCCCGACATGTGCCCAGAAAAGGAGCTGTTACATCGCCAGGCAGAGCATCAGGTAAATACATTTACTGACAGTTTCTTGATCAACCAGCGCAGACACAATGTTATACTGGCATCACATCACTAACCCTTTCCCTTTCAACTTGTATTATAATTTATAATGTATCAATTTATCTTATATATAAATATTTATAGACATTTTAGCCAGTAGGTCGCTTTACGTGATATTAATATTATTTTATACTAGCGACCTCCTGTGTCCTCGTTCCCATTGAATTCTTTTCTTTACAAATCTCGTAATTTGTTTGGATATTTAAAATCTTATGATTTTTTCCTAAAGCCGGTTGAAATGTATCCAACAATAAAAGAATTAAGTTCGTTAGTTTCTGAAATGATTAAGGCAATCAGTATCTATTTATACATATGCAGAGTCCATGGGAAGAATGGTCAGTCACCTTTTATTATTATCTACTCCTTTTATATTAGCCACTGTCTAGTTCGTTCGAGGTAAGCTTGCATCGCCAAACTCATAACAATTGATTAATTTACGATATTTAATAGTGTACAGTAGGGTCCGAGTTACAGGACTACCGAAGGAATGTGACAGTTATGTCCTGTTGCATAGCACGGCAGTTGCATTTCCTATGTCACAGCACCTTGTTCCCTGAAGCCCTTTAACTAAGTTAAAGGGCTTCAAATGAATTTAATTTTATCGCTACTTATCTCCATTGTATATAAGTAGTGATACATTAAATTCATCTCAGTCGGTTACTCTGACAGAGCAGTTGTGGTCAATCATTTCATATTATTGTATAATTATTTCTAATGGTTATTTGTTAAATAATGTAAAAATTGTAACAAGTAATTATATTATTCACTAAACAACATTTATATTTTATATTAAAAAAAAATAACTTATACATAATTATTGGATGATGCTGTGGAAGTAGAGGTCTCGAATAAGAGCGATGTCTCAAAGTGTGTGTGTTTGTTGTGTGCTAGTGATTGGACAAGGCTTTAAACTTGCAGGTGATGACGCTGGAAACAGTCCCTAACTCTGACGGGCAGCTGGAGCGGTGGCGCGCCGTGAAGCAGTACAGCCGCAGTTCCGCCGATCAGGAGATCCCAATGTGTTACGAGCTGCGACCCGCGTCCGTGTTGATGCGCACTTGCGCGTACCTGCTGCATGAGATCGCAGAGCCTAAACGACAGGTAAATTATGTGGCTTTATATTTTTACGGTGCCGTCAAAACCATACCTTATTTATAGCGACACATTTTTTATCCGTTTGTCTGTCTGTCTACCAGATAACTAGAAAACTACTGGGCCGATTGTGATAAAATTTGAAATATATCGTCATATTACCCTCGCATTCTCCCGGCTCTTGAAAATTTTGATTTATTGTTTCGCTATATCCTAACAACGCCGGATATTATGAGATGTCCTATTATTATTTAAAACCTTGTCAGATAAAATGTATTACGTTTCTATCGTCTCCTTCAAAGTAGTGATTTTCGAGAATGCGAAGGTAACATGATATAATATGTATTTTTTTCCGCCAATGAGATTTTTTATTTTATTAATTTATATAGGTAATTCTCATTTCAACATTTTCCCAGTTATTAAAGACAAACTAAAAAATAATAATTGACGGAACACGCACATGGTATATATTAAATACCATGTGCGTGTTAACTACCTTAAAGGTATACCTACAATTTGCTGAATTTTATATACATTAAGATGGTGGTAATTATCCAGATGGATCCTGTACTAGAATTCTCCCACTGGTATATATAGAGCTGCTTACCCTTAAAAATATTCCATAAGGTGTACAGCAGCAATGCATGCAGAATATGTAATTAGCACTGTAGAATTACAAGTACTGTACACAGTAGTACGAGTACATATGGCATATTATTAAGTATTCTATGCATAAGCTCTGTCATATACGATAGTATAAAAGCGGCTAAATGATAAAAATTTAAAAAAAACATCTGTACAGTTGGAATTGTAGCATATGGAAACGTTAAACCACTATCCGAATACTGGATTTAGATATATTGGACAGATTATACTCATCCCAAATATGTGCAGTCCAATTAATTTGGACATCCGAATTGTGTGATATGATATTGAACATAATAAAGACATTGCATTTCAGGTAACATTGGCTGATTGGTTTCATTTTATGTGGGATCGGCTTCGTGGAATTCGCAAAGACATAACACAGCAGGCTCTGTGTTGTGCAGGTGAGATTTGAACATCAGTATTTGTAAATTTTACTTTTATGGAATTTTGTTACGGAATGAGGAAGATCTGTGTAACCGTGTAATGTTGCCCTAAAAACTTGTCTACATTCTGATCTGTAATTCATTACATATTCTGCATGCATTGCTGTTTAGCGACAGAAATAGACAAGATGATGGTACTCATCCATACAGACCCTGCACTAGAATCCAAACACTACCGTTTTACAAACGAATTCAAACATTTTTTTTTACGTATTTTTTTATTTACAGAATCCATTTATCTAGTGGAGATGTGTGCTCGTTTCCATGCACACTGTGCCGCCCGCCTCGCTGACTTGGAGCACACGCAGTTCGATCAGAAACTCAACACTGACAACCTGACCAAATGTCTCCAGACCCTTAAGCATATGTATACTGACGTGGGACCCGAGAACAAGCCGCGGGAGGCGGAGTTCAGAGGATATATTGCGCTACTTAATCTTGGCGACGCCAATTTTTGGTGGGAGGTCAGTAAATTTATTCTTGTTTTTGTTAGTATTATTATTATTATAGGGGTAATAGGCGAGCAGCAATTTTCTGGTATGTCTATATCTTAACTGGTGTGAAGTCTTTGCATTGTCACTTGTAACACTGGTTTTTGAAGAACTTGGCTAGTCTGGTTTTAAGTGTTAACTGAGGGAGTGTTACATTACAATATAAATGAATAATTATGGTTTTTAGGATTCTGTCAAAACCCTTATATTGCAGCTTTTTTGTCCATCTGTCTTTCTACTGCTAAGTCCTGGACTGATTTACATAATTTACCGATTTGCCATGAAGAGTGGAAACTTTTTCAAGCTTACCAAGCAGTCATTTTATAGCTTTGATGAGTTTCTATTTATTTATTTAATTTTATATGGAAATGCAGCTTATATTTGGTGTTTCCATATCAGTAGTCGACGCAAAACTTTATGCAAAAAAAATGTTACTTATTATTTCTCCACTGATTATGAAGTATCATCAAAATAACATAATAATAGGACTTTACATACACGGATTAACAATATTAGATTACATAAGAATATAGCGATTTATGAGAAGTAAACTAATATCTACTATATTTAGCATATTAGGACGCAATGCTTAGTTATCAGTAAAAAAGTAAGGTCTGAATAAAGTAATGCACTTCTTACTAATTTTAGTACCCGAGAACTTACGTTGTTAAGTCTGATTTAACCAGCTTAAGGATGACTATGAATGTTTTTAAGACATCCTATATAAATATGCCTTTATATATATACATATATATCAGCCCCTAGAAGTCCACTGCTGGACATAGGCCTTCCCCAATGAACGCTACCACACCCGGTCCTCTGCCCTCCGCATCCAGCCACTACGGTAGTGGCTGGATGCCTTCATACAATTAATATTTATTAATACCTTATTTTTATATTTATATCAATTTAAGATTTCTCTTCCTTAAGAAAATGATAACTGTATTTTTGTTGCAGATCAAACAATTACCTGAGGATATCCAAAAATCTGAAGCCATCACATTCGCTATACAAATATTCAATGCGTTAGATAATAACAACTATGTCAGATTTTTTAGGCTTGTCAAAGAGAAAGCTACATATCTTCAAGCCTGCATTCTTTTGCGCTACTTCAACGATGTTCGCGCTCGGGCTCTCGCTAGAATCGTGAAGGCTTATGCCCCTAGAGGGGGCTCCCGCTACCCTGCAGAAGAACTAATGAATTCACTCGCTTTCGAATCAGTTGAGAGCATGAAAGCATTCATCAATCATTACGGGTTACGAGTCGGTAAAGATGAGTCTGAGCTCACGGTCATATTGGATAGGAACCAGTTCATTGAGGACATGGATCCGTACCCTATTGCGAGAGCTATAAATCTTATAGAAACGAAAAGGCAGAATACTGTGGGTGAGGTCATTTCTGGTGGCAGACTACCAAATTACGATTATGCCCGTCATGTACCTTATTCCAGTTTTAACAAAGAAGGGAAACTGATGGAAACTGCGTTGACTGCGGAAGACCAGGGATATAACACGGTAAATGACAGTAATAAAGATGTTCAGGCTTTAAAAGCTGAGATTCAGAGACTTGCACAAGGTGGCCGAAGTTATGGGAATACTGAGAGAATGAGTGAAACTAAAGCTGATTTTTTTATGAAACCCGCAACAAAATCTTTGAGTCCTGGAAAATCTTTGAATACCTTCATTGCACCTTCAAATGACAGGAGTGGCAATACGGCATTTTTATTTAAGCCCGCCATACCTGTTGCACCAACAGAGGTTATTATAAATTCGCCTGAAAAAGTATTCGGAGCAGATTCAAAAAATATTTTCTTATTTTCTAAACCTCAAGCTACTGTCTTTGGAGGAAAAGATGCTGGAAATTTATTTAAAGGAAAAAGTGTATTTGATACAAAATCAGACCCTCGAAATAATATTAAGGTATTTGGAAAAGAAATCAATGAGAACAAAGATCCTTTGCAAAATTCAGTTAACTTATTTAAAAAACCAGAAAGTGGAAAGTCACTATTTACCAACACGGCTATTGAAACCAAATTTGGAGAATCGAGTAATTTGCTTGGGAATATTGCAAATAAAAACATATTTAATAGAAAAGATGCAGAACGTACTCTCAGTCAAAATACATTTGGCACCAAAAATATTTTTGCCAAAGCCAATGAAGTGACGTCAAAGCCTGATAGCTCAGTCAAATTCGAAACTAGTAGTAACATTTTTGCAAAATCTTCAGCGCAAGAACGTGATGTGACACCTCAAAACATATTCAGCTCGTTTAGTAAACAGAATACAGATACTACTAGTGTTTTTGTCAAATCCGATAACATTGATGTTCCAAACAAAACCCTTTTTACTCCTAATGGTGATGCCACCACTAGCAAATTGTCACCAGGCAGTTTATTCAAAAGCGCAATTAATGCTGATAGCAAAGGTTATTCAATATTTCACAGTAAGAATAAAGCTCAATCAGTGGCAGACAATATATTTAATTCAATAAACGAATTTGATAATACTGATAGTCAAATAGAAAACCATCAGCAATTACAGCATCCAGATAAAGAAAGAATAAACAAAGAAATAGAAGAACAAATGAGAAAAGATGAAGAAATAAAACAAAAACTAAAGCGCCAGGAAGAAGACAGACTGAATGAGGAAGAAAGGCGAAAAGAGCAAGAACGACGAAAACAAGAAGAACAAAGGAAACTTGAAGAAAAGAAAAAGAGGGAGGAGGAGAGAAAGCAAGAAGAGTTGAGGAAGAAGTTAGAAGAAGAAAAGAAAGCCGAAATAAAAAGAAAGGCCGAAGAGGATGAAAGACAATTTAAAGAGCGAGTTGAACATGAATCTACACAACTTATAGAAGAACTAGTGATTGAAGTCGGTGATGAAACAGTTAGAGAAATGATTACAGAGGAAATAGAAAAATTGAAAAAACTGATATCTTATGCGGGTTTTCTAACAGAGGAAATCTGTACAGAATTGTGTGATGAAATTTGTTATTCTGAAATGAAAGCCGAGAAATTCTGGACTGAGAAATTAATGAAGAAATGGTTTTATATTTGGAGAAAACAATTTATTAGAAATTTTAAACGAAGAAGTCTTCTCGAAGATACGCCGGTTTGGCTTCCAGAAAAATCTTCATTAGAAGAGGCAACTTATCTAAGGCGCTCAGTAGAAAATGCTACTTTAAAGAATATGAATGCTATTCATAGAGGATACAAGTTTACAGGTGAACTTAGACAACCACATACACCTGAGCCTTATAATATCATGGAGATAATAAAATCCCCTTTATTAAAACGTATGAAACAAATTAATTATCCTTATGATAAATGCTTCTTTTGGAAAGTAACCTTGGTTTCACCAGGTGAGATGAAATGGATATACAAAAAGATTGAACTTGAAAAGTGGTTGTTAGACGTTTTTAGCGATAAAAAGCCACACGAGATTTCTAAAAGTTTGATTCAGGTTAAAAAACAATCGTGGAATAATTTGATGGATTTCGCCATATCTGTCAGTTTCACAAATAAAAACAAATGCCGAAGCAATGGTGAGGCTTTAGAAGGAACCAATGGTTTGCTGTTTTATACTACCGAAAATGATGATAACATCAGTGAGACTATAACAGAGGCTTTGAAGCACAAATATCCATATCAAGTAGTTCCTGTTGCAATTATGTTGCCAAAAATGGAAGATAATTTTACTTACAATGCAGTAGAATTGACTTTGACAAACTGGGTCAATGAAAATGTTATTTCTGGCTTTAGAATATTTATTTTAGATCAACAGAATATTGTTGATTCTCTATACACTTCTACTAAAACTGCACTTAAATGGTTGGCAAAAAAATATCCACCAAGTCCACCTCTAGAAATAGACTACCTAAAATCAATATGCCAGAGGTACCTTGGGAATGAAATATGGTGCAGACTAAAATCAGAAAGGGATAGTCGAATGAATATAATTCTTAAAGATTTGGATAAATTGGTCAAGTGCTACAATGTCGCTGTGGATAAATTAATGCTTGTTCTTACAAATGAAAATTTATTTAATTATCCATCATTTCCACTAGAGTTCAAACAATATCTGGACCACACTTCTCCATACCCTAAGCCTTATGAATTTATACCTACCAATGCAATGAACTCTGACAATACATCAGCAATACAGGATATGATGGAAAATCTGAAACTACCAAGTCCAGTATCAGCATTTCAACCCGTGAGTGTAGTTAGTATGCAAGATGAAATTCGTAAATACTGTAACCAAATAGGATGGTTTGAGAATCCTGAACAAGTTGTGTGCAAAGTTGTTGCAGTTTTGCCTAATGAATTCTCCAATTTAGATATGCCATGTGAACAATTTACCAAGTATTTTGAGCACTATGATCTTATAGATTTGCTGAATATAATAGTGTATGAAAAGATAAATAGACTGAATAACTTTGAAAATAGATATGCCGTGTACAAAAGAGCAGAATTAGAAAATTATCGAAATGTACACTGGTTATACGAAGTTGAGGTTTTGTCCAAAATGAAGCACAAAGCTCTGGAATATGAAGATGATTTAGATATTCTTATTGAAGCCAAAAGGCGTAAAATAGCCCTAGATTCAACAGAATATCTTATGCTAGAAGACAAAGACTGCACCATGGTTGAAGAGAACATAAAAACTAATGATGAAAAAATATTAAAATATAGTAATTGTAAAGAAGCTGTGAAACAGCTAGAAAAACAAATTGATGAAGAAAAGAAAAAATCCACTGATCTAGAAAATTTGCTAAAAGCTGCTCTTTCCAATGTATACTAAATTAATTTGTTTTTAAAACCCAATGGTTTTTTATTGAATAAATGAATGTGATTGTATTTAAATTTCTATAAAAAACGGATAATTTTTGAATACAAAATTATTTTATTTTTATCCCTAGCTCAGTTTTTGTGAGATTTGTTTAGTATACTAGAATAATTATATTTTTGTAAAAATTAAAAGTAGAAATGAAAAGAAGAATATTGACATATAGTAATATTCTTACACAACTTAAGTATCTTCATCTTGAGATTGTACAACTTTCAAGCAAGCATCGACCAACTCTGTGAATATTGGCTCCTGCATGTATTCTTGCATCAAATTATCAGGATGTGGAGAGTTATCCAGTAATTTTAAAATATTTCTAACATGTGGGTTTTCTAGACATTTCTTTAGTTCTGTTGATTGTTCTGAAAAAGAAGAATATTGAGATTAGAATTTTTAATGTTCTTGCTTTAGGTTTAATTAATGCCTATGATGCAAACTACAAACTACTGGGATAAATATATACAGACATGTATATTTCGTTTATTTACATATCCATTGGTTCTACTTTAACATGGTGGGGATTTTTTTCTATAGCAGATTGCCTTGTGTAAGTGATTAAAACTTACACCTGATCTGTCATGACCTGTAATTTTTATAGGCTTAATCTAGTACCCTCTAAGATTATTAATCTCAATTTACCAACCCAATAATTTCATTTTTTCTAGTGGTACAGTATCTTCTGTAGGGAACTCGTAACTTTTGGTTGATTCTTCAGCAATTTCTATGTGGGGTGATGATGGTGGAGCAAAGCATGGTGTCAGCTTGTGTCTCTTACAGCAGGTTGCTGAGCAACTGTAAATATTTATTTATTATGTCAACAGTTCCTACGATAAGGCAGTAAAATACTACAGGTAACTAAAATAATAAGTCTTATTAAATGTTAAAGGTACTTGTCTGTAAAGTCCAACAATCTCTATGTACTACTAGATGGAGCGTTCCAAACAATCTCTCTGTTCCACGCAAGTAGTCACAACTCTTTCACATTCACAATGAAACTTGTGCAGTTACTACGCAGAACATTTAATTATTACTAAATATTGATGCTACGGTTTAATAATATCAATATTTAGAAAATAATTAAATGTTCTGCGTTGATACAGACTAATATCTCCGATTCTATGGGAACAAGGGCATGACAATTCAAATTTAACACCCAGATCACGATTACCTTGATAAAGTCTGCATTTAGGAACTGCACAAGTAAATACAATTACTTACTATGGTTCTCTACACGTGGGACATTTATATTTCGAGGTTTCTCCACACTGGATGCAGCTCATTCTGATAATGATATCAACGCAGACTAAGTAATCTTTTGGAAGGAGTAAGAATGAAGAGGCAGTGATAAATTAGGAAGTTGTGTGTTGTATTCTAGTCAATCAAATTCAATTAACTATAATATGATAATTAAATACCCTATGTCACAGGTTATGATGTCGACTTGTTTTTTATATTAGAGGCAAATAATAGGGTTTCTTGTATTCTCCAAAGAGGATATAAGTTTTTTGGGAGGGTTGTTGACAAGTGGTCGACGTTGTTGATTGACATGAAATTTTTTTTAAGACACTGGCAATAATGCCTTCAGCCTAATTACCATATCTTTTTATTTTCTGTTTACTATCAGTATCAGAGTGCTTCAGACCAATGCTGGTCTTGATATAATCACAGAATTCCCTTACTAACATTGATAGTAAGCTTTAGTAAGGTTTGAGGTTAGGAAGTTCATTACTTTAGGAAGATCAGCTTAGTCACGTTTATTTATGTTTTCCTCATAGTGTACACACGCACAGACATCACAGACATTTGTTGTATAATATACTAGCACTACTAAACACCAAAGTCCGAAGTAGGTATACATTATTTTGGAAAAAACAAATGCACAACAGACTGTTATATGCATGGGGAACAACCTTCTCCATGCATATTAAATTAATTACACGTATAACCTCAGAAGAATGAATTACCCTGAGCGTGTAACAGTGGTATAGTTTGTGTTTTTTTTTAAATTATTATTAAGACTGGCAACAAGGCCATCAGTGTAATCATAAGTTACATCATATCAGCCCTTAGATGTCCACTGTTGGACATAGGCCTTCCCCAATGAACGCCACCACACCCGATACTCTGTCCTCCGCATCCAGCTGCTTCCGGCCACCTGCTTCAGGTCGTCGGTCCATCTGGCGGCGGGGCATCCCACCCTGCGCGTGCCGATCCACGGTCTTCACTCCAGAACTCGTCTGCCCCAACGGCCGTCAGTTCTGCGACAGATGTGGCCCGCCCACTGCCACTTCAGTTTGCTAATCCTTTCAGCTATGTCGATTACCTTCGTTTCCGAGCATAGCCCTCTCCATAGCTCGCCGAGCGACCTGGAACTTGTAGATCAAGCCCACCGTCAGTGTCCACGTTTCCGCGCCGTAGGTCATGACAGGCAGGACGCACTGATTAAAGACTTTTCGACGGCGAAGTGAAGATTTGACGCAATTTTCCAAATGCTGCCCAGTCCAACTGGATTCTTCTGTCAGCTTCCCTGTCAAAATTGTTTCTTCCCAACTGATTGTTTGTCCTAGGTAGACGTATTCCTGAACAACTTCGATATTGACATTATCAACGATCACCGGTCTTAGGTCGACGTGTGAGTTGGACATGACTTTCGTCTTGTCTACGTTCAACCTAAGACCTACTCGTCTGGAAGAACAGTTGAGGCTGGTCAGCATTACCTCGAGATCCTGTAGCGACTCTGCCTTAACAACTATTTCGTCTGCAAATCGAAGGTGTGAGATGTGCTCGCCGTTTATACTTATGCCCCGTCCTCTCTAGTTCAGTGTTTTAAAGACATCCTCCAGTGCGCTGGTAAACAGTTTCGGGGATATAACATCCCCCTGTCTAACCCCCTTTCGCAACCACCACACTGTTAGTGAGGACTTTATTGATCAAAAATCCAACGCCGCCTTGGGACTTTTGGTCGCCTTCTCGATAGTAGAGCAGGTGGCCCGACCAGGGTTGTTGCTGATGCAGGTTTTTACTGTATTAGCGGATGCTGATATTAATAAATTACTTAAATAAAACATATCCTACTATAAAATTATTAGCAAATATGAATATTATTATATATACTAGCTGTGCTCGCGGCTGCGGTCGCGTTGACTACAGAATTAAATAAAGTTGGAAATTATTATGTGTTAATTCCCTCCCCCTCCCCTTCCGTTGCATTTTCTCCCTACCCTCCCACTCCATGTCCAGGTCCAGAACCAGGTCTAGCTCCCGCTCCCACTCTCTCATCTAGGTACCCTCTGCCCTCAACTCTGCTCTCAAAACTCCCCTCAAACTTCTTACGCTCGTCGCTCCAAATGTAATCCTCCTTACTAATTCATCGCAATCCAAATTCTGCCGAGTATTACTTTGTTGCATACCAGTGTAATTAATGTATGTGAGTTTTTGAAAACGCTTTAATTTTGATTGAGTTAGCAGATTACGATAAAACAGAGCATAAAGCTCCCGCTTCTGCTCATGAATTCCGTCGAGTATTTGCACCCTACATTTCTTTGTTGTATGTAGTGTTACGAGTACGAGTTTTCGAAAACTATAAATTCGCATAACTTTTGATTGACTGGACCGATTTCAATGAAATAAAGCCTAGTTTACACCGAATTAAGCACAATATTTCTCTGAAAAGTCCATCAACATTCGTTCAGTAGTATTTAAGTGATGCATACACAAACAAACAGATAAACGGACAAACAGACAAATTGACAAACAGTAAAAAATTCCAAAAATTATCGAAACGTGTGTCGTTCTGTCTGTTCTGTCTTATAGACCCGCCAAATGAGGGAACAAGTGACAGCTTTTTTTTATTTACTTCCAAAACTACCTAGTTAAGTACTTATATTTCCACGGGTTTTACTGATATTTCAATTGTTACCTGTCTCAACTTCTTTTATGACGGTAGATTTCAGTTCGTGAATACCTTTTCCTAACTTTGAAAACTGGTTATAACCACTTACAGCTGATACTTACAATTACCATAGTCAACGTCTGACCAAAATTAAAAGCCAATCACCTTTTAGATTGGAACAATATTCAATCAATGCTTTGATTTTGTACTAAAGCAAATCTAATCGGGAATTTCACTACTACAACCATAGAACTAGATTACAACGGAACTGCTATTGATTTGTTATATACCGAGTGAAATACCTATGTCTGATATATAAATACATAAGTAACATCGAATATAGTATTTCCTGTTTTTAAGTTTTTAAAATAAAACGTGCGTCACAGGCAAACATCGATGGGCACTCCAAATAGTACGAGTACATAGAATTAGCAATTTTTACAAAATGCCTATGCCAATTATGCGTTATATATATATCTCAATGAACACGTCTATAAATTTCTTGTTCTGGGGTTTGATACAAATAAAAAATGAGAGCGGAAGCGGACCGGGAGCGGGAGATGAAGCGGCGTCGGAGTCGGTAAATAATTGTGTAGTCCACGCGAGCGGAGCTCTGGGCACAGCTAGTAGATAATAAATATATTTTTTTTCCAACCCTACGATTCCAAGTTTACAATTTACTTATTCCGACCAAGTTCAATTCCATTCTGATTGCGAACGGATAATGCTGCAGGTGTCAAATATAATAAATAATATATAATAAATAATAATGTAGGCAGTTTTTTATTATGATTAATTGATTACAAACATACAAAAGTGTCATCGTTTCACCACATCAGTAAAAAAATTATCTGTTTTATATATTTATTTATTTAATTTAACATAATTATATAAGTATAACGAGGGCCTTACTAGGTAAACATGAAAAGGTCACAAACATTTATGTACAATATCTATACCTAATCTAAAATAATGACATCAGACATTAAAAACACACTGTACTACATGTTGTACTTACGTCTCTTTACATTTATAATTCTGTGTTTGAAGGACCACGGACCACAGTGTATTCTGAGTGGTTTCTATTACCTACATCGGGTAATAGTACCCTGATCGAAATTATCTATATATGGACATATTCTGAGAGAGTTTCTGAAATAATTAAGTCAGACTTTTAACAAGGACCACTGGTTGTGGGAGAACAATTGTGTCAAAGTGTACTTAATACGGAAAATTTACACAGAAAACGTGTAGATACGTATTAATTTTATTATTTCAGGAACTATTGTGCCCATAAATAATTACGATCAGGGATCGAAACCTATAAAAACATACTACCTACAATTTTACCCGATGTGAAAACCCACTGTTTCAAACACCACCAACAAGCTTTTTTTGCAATAAAGACTGACAGGCACACTGGTGGGATCAACGTGATTCTCCGAACAGACACAGCAATGTTCCATCAATGGAACTACTCATTCGGAGGGCGATAGATGATAAGAGCGTTTTTTCTTGTGGTGATATGATGCTGAGCCCAGCCCTAAATATGTGATATACTGTGCCCCAATAGGTCGTGGCCGAGGGGAGGCAGACTTCAGGAGGCGGCAGATTTCTGGGGGATTTCTACCCTTTCTGGTTTGAGATTTGGGGGTAGAAAAGTATAAATCCAGCACTAGTTTATTCAGGGAAGTAATAATTAGAATGATAACATGTCCTTTATTCCTGATCTTTACCGTGAGCAAATATCTTCAACCTGCGACAGTAGCTAATCTACCGTCTACTGTATCAAATAAAATTTGTATACCGATTATTAGGACCGCGATGAACAACAAAAACTTTACAATGTATGAAAGAAAATAGTTTCCATTTCTAATAAACTCTGTAGTGTACCATCGAGGTCGATTTCCGATGACATTATAAATTAAAATAAAGTATCATTACATAGGATGGTTAAAATGTGTAAGTACCTACGTGGCGTCTCAAGCAACAAACAGCAGAGTGGACATGGCGAGTCCCAAAGGTAGGACACTGTTTTTTACTTATAAGCAAATGGAAATGGAAACAATATTAAGCAACAGACGGCTTTTTGTACTGGTTTAGAAAGTACTTATGAATTATGATAAGATGATGTATTAAAACATACTATCTCAGATTGAAGCGATTGTACTTCTGTGTACGACTAACTACCTACCTACGTAACTTGTAACATAGGTATTCAAATCATAAGTAACTATGGCTATGGCATTTCAATTAAATTCCTGTCAAGTCAATGCCATAATGTAAGACACTTAAATTGTTTAAAACAATGTGCATAATTACATTAATACTAAACTTTTTCTTTTTCATTTATATTTAAACACTGTTCCCATAGGTACTTTATCATTGTTATTTTAAATTTTGATAATACAATGATTTACCTAATCATATCAGTCCTTATTGTTATTATTATAAGCCTAGTATACATCTACTACAGTTCTTCGTGGTAGGCGGGCTTGTGGTCGCTAACGTAGTAGGCGAGGTCCGGGGGGGCGGCCCCGCCGTCGGCGGCGGCCAGCGCCAGGTACCGCGCGCGGAGGTGGTGCGCCGACGCCTTGGGCTGCCGAGATCTGGTGAAGATGCCCTTTTTGTTGCCTCCTGCCCTCGTGATTGCTGCCGACATGAATTCATTAATAATGCTATTCAGTTATAGAGTAGACAACAACTAAATATGTAATATGTTTCTTTAGAAATAAGCTTAATCTTTTGTATAAGTTTCTTTTGTTTTCTTTGTATGTTTGTGTGTACAATAAACTATTAAATAAATAAATAAATATGTCAGACATTCACACCAATTATCCAGTCCCAAACTAGACAGAGCCTGTGGTATGGTTACTAGATAACGGATACACATACTTAAATATATAAACATCCATCCATCCATCCATACTCACTCTGTGCAGTCTTAAAGTCAGCAAAGTTCCATATGAACTCTCCAATGAAGAAACCCGCTTGTCTAAGTTTGTCGAACGCCTTGAAGTGTTCTGACATCAGTGCAACTTGATATTCTTCCGACCACACAAATTCCGGCACCTGTAAAAGGGAGACGACCTTTGTTTTGTTAATCTGAGTAGAAGTGACTGGTCAACGTCAATGTATATACATATATTAGAATTTGAATCTATTATTGTCTATCCACGAGAATAAACAATAGTTTCTTCGAAGTCTTCTAGACCGGTAAAATCATCCCACTAATATTATTAATGCGAAAGTTTGGATGTTAGGATGTTTGTTACATAATCACGCTTCAACTCCTGGACGGATCGAGATAAAACTTGGCACACATATAGGTAAGGTCCTGGAATAGGATAGTTTTTATCCCGAAAAATCATCTTATTGCTACGGGAAATTCATAATAATTTGTGATGTTAAGTTGTCCACGCGAACGTGGTTGCGGGCAACAGCTAGTTCTATATAAATCCAAAATTACGGTGAAAGCACTACGCCATCGCCAGCATAAATATTGATATTAAGTACATGAAGATAATACAAATAAACCTTACCAAATGTAACCCAGGGAGAGTGTCAGCGCCATATTCAGTCATTATAACGGCCTTGTTATGTGTTTTATGCCAGGCTGTGGCTTCTTCTACAACGTTGTTGGCTATGTTCCGTAACACACCAGGCTCGTGGTACCAGCCGTTGTATCGGTTGAAACATATTACGTCCAAGTGCTTGCCCTGGTGAGCATCAAAGTTGATGAAGATATAAGTTCCAATAAATAATAGAGAGACAATGCGGCCTGTATGAATATTAACTTAAATCATGAGGATATACATAGATATGTGATATCTTGTGTGCCTGTTATTGTAACTTGCTCACACCGCAATAAATTCATTGAACTTTGGCAGTAGACACAGGAGACAGTTCAGTGCCGTGTGGTCTCCAGTAGAATAGGACCACTCCAACTCTTCCCGTGGATATCGTACAAGGCGACTAAGGAAATACATTATAAAACATCAATCAGGTCTCCCCAACCCGTCTGGCCAGCGCGGGGAGTGTAGGCCAAATCCTCCATCTGTCTGCGGCAGATGAGAGAGGGTTGTGCTCCTGCAGTGGAGACAAAAATAACCTGATGATGAATAGGAGATAGTAGTATTTCTACTCAGATCACTTTAAGACCTTCCCCTGTAAACGACGAAAAGTAATTGTATTTTTGAAATCATCTAGTGATAGTACTGGAATGCTCTCAGTTTGTAATCTCATCAAAATAAAAAGTTTGATTAGCTTATGCCGGGCATATGGTAAGGATAACCTTTGATGGGATCATAGTGTCATTGTAATGCATATAATTTTGAATTGGTACTTACGGATTTATCACTATAATATGCTTGAGAAATAGCAATGGTGACAGGTCTTGAAAGATCCATGGATTTAACGTGCCTTACTACCTCCCTGTAAATAAATTTAATAATGTCTTATCTACGTTATTCGGAAGACGTCAGAAGCCAAAAAATATGATCAACATAACGTCCACAAAAGTGGGTACCAGAAAGTTCATCATCAGACTAAAATAGTCCACTGCTGGATATAGGTATCTCCCAAGGTGCGCCACTGAACCCGATCTTCGGCTCCATCTAGCCAGGAGGCTACACACACTACGCTTGCCCAGTCGCGGTCTCCACTCGAGAACTTTCGTAAATATTACCAGTCATTACCAGTAGTTATGTACAATACGTAATTAAAATCGACATAAACCTTTTTATGATCGTTGGTATAAACTTACGCAAAATATGCATCAGCCCTGTCCTTACTAGATCGGGGTTCGTTGGAGATGGACCACATGATGACGCTGGGGTGATTCTTGTCGCGACGAATTAACTCTGTCAGTGATTGTTTGTGTTTCTTAAGTAGAGAATTCGTGAAGAAACTATGAATAAACATATACAATTAGGATTAATTAATATAATATTTTATAAACTACCTATCCAAAATGCAAAATTTCATTTTCAAGTATAACAATGCACTTACAATTACGAATA
The DNA here is from genome assembly GCA_947086405.1 of Esperia sulphurella. NCBI lineage: Eukaryota > Metazoa > Arthropoda > Insecta > Lepidoptera > Oecophoridae > Esperia > Esperia sulphurella. The sequence goes on along the minus strand of OX352270.1, from coordinate 10,631,986 downwards.
CAACAGGGATAACACTGTCGGAGACCATGTGAAAGAAATATGAAGCCATAATATCCAGACTCGAAACAAACTCGTATATAGGAGATATAAGATGTATACTATCTACTAGCTAACCTAGTCACCCATTAGTCTGTCTTCAACGCTTAATACCTTACGTTCACAATAATGTTTCATTTTCATCCTCAGATAACATGTTCCTATTTTGCTAGATTGCAGTATGTACTCACTCGGTATCACCGCTGGGACATTCGTCAATAATCATGATGCCCTGCTCGTCAGCTAACTGGTATATCTCCTCAGCGTACGGGTAGTGCGATGTGCGGAACGCGTTGGCGCCCACCCATCTGATCAGGTTGAAGTTTTTCACCCACAACACTGGATCCCAGCCTTTACCCCGAAGCTTTAATCAAAATTAGGAGAGCAACATTTTAGTTATTTGATGATGTCAATTTTTTCGGTCCAATCACACTTACTTAATCTGACGTCTTGACGACATATTTCCTTAAAAGAAAGTTACTTACATCTGAATCCTCATGCATGCCAAAACCTCGTAGATAGAGAGGTTTCTCGTTCAAGAAAACAGAGGTGTTGGTCCACGTGACAGTCCTTATACCGATCTTCTGACTATATGTGTCTATGACTTCACCAGATGGACCGAGAAGAGAGGCCTGGGAGATAAAACATTTTTAAGTTATGCTTATCTTGTTCAAGAAAAAAGGTGAATAAACCAGACATGGATCTACAAAAAACAGAAGCTAAACTGCGACACACACATGCGCTTTAAGAACTTTTTGGTCTAGTAAAATCAAACTGATATCTGAGGATATATTGGACTTACCTTAAAAGTATACAAATATCCAGGTTCAGGGTGCATCAGGTAGGGCCACCAGAAATTGGCACTGACCACCTCAAGTAAACCCGCGCAATCGAAGGACGAGACGACTTGAGTTTCGTTTTTGTCGAACAATTGCACCAGACATTGGACATTGCCGTTGTTAGGTCCTCTGTATGTGATGTTATACACCACAAAACCTGTAAAGTGCGCGCTAGAATTATAACTTTTGGTAAAAAGTGCACAGTTCGTATATTATATATAATGTCTTAGAAGTGATCCCAGACAACAAAATATTGGTTAGAAATAGTCCGGGTACAAAAAGTAAAATTAAAATTCAAAGGAGACCATTAAGTGAAACTGAAAGCAAAGAAGCTCACCTGTGAGACCCTGTATGTCAGTGTTGACGATAACGTCATCGATGTAGAGCTGAGGTGTTGAATATAGGAACACAGTGCGGTGTATGCCTGCATAGTTGAAGAAGTCAAACGTGTAAGTTTGCTCTTGGCGGACTTTGTTGTTTCTGAAAAAGATATAAGTAGGTAGGTATAAGTGAAGTACGATTTACCGTTCAAATAGTAATGCTTTGTGTTCATTTCGTTCCCACTTTTCAATCTTTCCCTCACGATGGAGCTGTAACATGACCATTTAAAAGTTGTAAAAGTAAGACATTGCATGAATAATGTATTATTCTGTTTAGTTTTAGTGCCAGTAAGACCCCGTATCGTTGGAATGTTGTTGTTTTACCCATTCCTGGTAAAGCCGAGTTCAAAATTAGACGGCATAAACATGGCTCACTACCAAATTCACCGCACGAATCCGTATCCATTGGGAAATCTTGATCGACGTGGGTAATTGATCGCAACAAGCATGTATTTTTAACATTCACTGTCTCACATGACGGAAAACCAAAACATCTTACGAGCAATAAATCGATGTTTAAGTCTCAGTTGGCGCTATGGCAGAGTGTCCCTGAAAGGTGTGGTATTGAGGACTACAACGAGAAAGAGTGATGCTTAGATTAAACGGCATTGCGAACCTGGGTAGGTACTTTCTGAATACGCTCGGATGTGGCTGATAAAACCGAACTTGGCCTTGAAGACTCGGACGTTACAGGTGTAAGTACAGGAGCTAAGCCCTCCTTACACCTGCAACGTCCGACGTGATTTTTATATATGACGTTTATTTTCAAGTTCTGTAAATCAAGTACGCAAGTAAGATATAAGACATCAATATACTTACGCAATATAATATTAAATATAGCTGATACACGATGTGGTCGCCGGTTGCCCTGCAAATCATCAGACGAAAAGTAAGCAATGACTCGATGAAACGGGAACCAAACTGCGAGTGGAGACGAATTGAGCAGGCCTGTGATTAGTCCTAGGAATAGATAAATCAGGAAGGAATGGCATAATGATTAACTTACCCAACAATAATGTCCCTGATGGAACCCTGTGGAACGGTGTCGCTGAGCAGAGTATTGTCGACGACCACTGTGAGTAGGTTACTCGCGTTGTAGTGCACCGCATCCGTGATCTCTGCTTCGAACGGCAGGTGACCGATTTCGTGCGAAGTCACTAACTTGCCATTCACGTACTGAAAATGATGGTGTTGTCATTAAATTGGTATCAAAAATTAGACACTGCGTAAATATGATGATTCATTTATAACCTACTAGCTGTTGCCCGCGACTTCGTCCGCGTGGACACCTTAACATCACAAAATATTATGTATTTCCCGTAGGAATGAGATGTTTTTCCGGGATAAAAACTATCCTATGTCCTATTCCAGGACTTAACCTATAGGTACGAGTATGTGTGCCAAGTTTCATTACGATTCGTCCAGTGGTTGAAGCGTGATTGAGTAACAAACATCTAAACATCCAAATATCCAAACTTTCGCATTTATAATATTAGTAGGATAAGTAGGATATGACCTGATCGGATTATAAGTAATGAAAATATCAAATAGGTATCTATGTTCAATGGAGATTTCTAAGAAAGGAATTACTTATGACTATTAATTAAGATTTTTATGTCCATGATTCGTTTTGCCTTTGTAATAAGAGACGCAGTGGCACATCATATACATTCCGAAATCAAAAGGGTTACTTAAAAATAAAGGGCATATATGAGATAAACAGAAATAGGTACGAAGTACGAGGTTACAAAATATCAAGGTTGGGTAAAAACAAAGATTGTAACACAATTTAACACTGGCTCAAAAATAAATAAGTAATTTTGTACCGCAATTATTTCGAAGCCGATTTTTGCTATCTACACGAATGTTTACTACAAATATTGCACAATGCGGGTTATCTGGGAATCCAGCTGTGAGTGAATAATGTCAAATGAGTACGATAAACCTATTGCATTGCCCACAAGGCATACCTACCTACATAGTTTACCTTATCGCCCGTACTCCATATAACATACAAAATGAGTAGGTAGTCTAGATACGTTATTTCGTAACTTGCATAGTTATTTCTACCTGACATGGATATGGCTATCGAGAAACAAATATAACTTAAAAGCCATCGGAAGATAAACATCAGAAGGCATCAGAGTGGTCACAAAAAAGATAAGAATAAACAAAGGAAACATTCATAAATACTAAATATATTTATTATGTTGACCGAAAGCTTGAGAGAGCATTGAACACTCGTGGATTTTAAAAAGTCAAACGAGCAGTGTAACTTATATTTCAAGAAAAGGTATTGTACTATTTTCATTGTAACGTAGGTAATGATAAAATAATTAGTCGCCAAAAAGTGCCTGATCGATCACTTTGTCTCAAAAGTTATCAGGCACTTTCTTTATGAAACGTAGTCAACTATAAGAGCGGTACCTATAATATTGTATGAAACAATAATAAGTTCTCATCTGAGATACCCACAATTACTTATATTAACCGACCAGTTGGGTTTATGGCGTTAAGAGGAAGCAATGTAGATACTTACGTAATTATAATTAACAATTAACTGATTAGGAAGAACAGTCAACCGTAGTGACGACGATTCATACTTCATTCATAATCAGCAAAAAGATGAGGAAGTATACAATAAGGTAATTGTTTTATGTCAAATTTAATTATATGGGTTATGGGAAACCATGTTTAGTATATTCAAGGACAAAGCTCTGAGGGTGGCGAAGCGAAACAATAGGGAAGTTCACAAAAATATGAATGGTTTCGTGAGTACACGATCAGCTTGACGTAAGCTATTATTACTACACCAAAACTCTGGTGGGACGAAAATAACTTATTTCGAAACAAATTAACCTTTAATATTTTCTTCCTGGATAAATGAACTGGCCTAAATGGTAGGTAATTCTGTACCAATGCACAAATTTTGTTAGAGTAAAATTAGACGACATCAGATAAGGCTTCATGAAAACATATGATTGTATAAAAACAAAGTTATTGGATTGTAGACAGCGTTGTTGGCCAACTAGCTTGCCAGCCACTAGCTTGAGCATTGTATTCGAGATATCGTGGGCTAGAGTCCACTAGACTAATCGTCGTGTGGTTCCCGGCTTAGAATAGGGCCACCCCCAATCTTCCCGTGGGTGTCGTCAAGGCGACTAAGGGATTGCACCAGGGACGGGCAGCAGCGTTCTCCTGTGTGCATATGTTAAGATCATTACTGCGATCACCAATCCGCCTGCCAAGCGTGGTGATTATGGCAAATTCCCCAATGGACAACTTACCAAAAGTGGTATTCTATTGGGGAGGCCTATGTCCAGCAATGGACGTATTTAGGCTGATAATGAGAGCCCACTAGGGCAGACTTTGTATAATTTGAAAGTTAGGTGTGGTAAGCCCGGTCTGTGCAAGGAATCCTAGTTATGGACTAGACAAGTGTATTAGGTATATTAAAACTACTTGTATAATCCTGATAACTGTGTTCATCATCATCCTCAACCTGTACCATTCCACTACATAAGCCTCTCCCAAGGCGCGCCACTGAACCCGATCTACGGTTCTCCGCATCCAACCTTATACCGATCGTCGCTTCACCTTGTCTACCTCCTACGGCTACCCAATCGTAGCCGCTAATGGTTATCGGCTTTCCGACAAATATATAACTAGCTGCCACATAGCCAAAAGCCAAAATTAATTAATTTTTAGCTAATTTAAAACTTTAATTCTCCGTCGGAAAAACTTATTTCGGAGGAACTTCAAGTATAGCTTAGTGTAATTATTATATTCATTAAGTTACGGAAATGCAAATGTATCAAATTATAAAGCTGCCTACAATGTGACAGATAAATGTCGCGTAAATTTTTATTTTAGAGCGATAAAGTCGCACGTAGGTGTTTGTGTCACCGCATGATTTGTGCGCGTTCATATTTCAGAAGATTTGTGTTGTGCACGACACCGAGCCAACACGTACCGAACTGACATTACAACAATGTACTGTAAATTTAGCTTAATACTATAAAACTGACAAATCACAACGGAGGTGACGAGGTGTGCGACACTAAAGTTGTGATTCTCGACGTTGGAATACGGATCACAGCGTCGTCGTCGTCGTCGTCGGATGTTAAATTTCTACTAGCTTTAGTATTCAGATAATGGTATGCTCAGACGAGAAGCGGGTGGATGGAAAAGGAAAGGAGAGGAGAACCGGGTACTTGATGGCGATACGCTAGATGTCTACTTATAAGGCACATGATGCATTAAATAATTAATCAGAATCATACATACTTACTATGTCAGGTCATCAGAATGGGAAAACTTCTTTTATATTCGGCAAAAAGATTAGGTATTAGTCTACAACAGCCTAAACGTAGATAGAAACTGAACATTATAAATTAATACAGTTTTTGTGTAAACTACTCAATTTCTAAGCGAATGTGTTACGGTGCGCTGGCCTTAAAAGGGTGAACCTAAATGCTATGATTATTCTTGAGAATGCCTGCACTAGTCGGTAGGTCCGGTACACCTACCGACTAGTGCAGAGAAGGAAGCTGATTGAGTAATGTAGCCAGTTAAGCGAGGTCAGTGATTCTTGCCCTCTACTCTACTCTAGTAAGAGTATGAATGACATCCTTACACTGACAATTCGCACGGGCTAATGGTTCGAGTAAGTACAACCAAAGGAGAATGACCAAAAGTGGGCCTAAGATGCGTCTTTATCATTCATGTACCAAAAATATTGGTCTGAATTATGAATCCCCTCCATTTTTTTTAAAGCTAATGGATTAGGGAGTTTAAAAATAACATAAAATAAAAACATTGATTGATTTCCGCCAGCCGACCAGCATCTTTTCAACTAGAGTAGTGAAAGCAGAATTAAAATCGATATATATTTATAATCGATATTTGTCAACCATAGTTGATACTGCCTTTCAGTTACTGGCGCGATAATCCACTCATCACGTTTTTCATTTACTGACTGGAAATACAGTATTTATACAGATTTAAAGTGATACACACGTTATTAAGAGGTTCATAAACCTTATGTTTATGAAAATATTAGTACGGAACCGAAACGTCGATGTATCAATTTAATAAGTCGGTGTAGTAGAACCGCACTATCGATTTGCACTATGGTTTTGTACGTACTGTCACGCATGTCAGTCGTGTAATTTATAACTTGTGTATACAACCACTAAACTAACTAGGGAAAAATTTAATTGAATCTTGTTATATTCTCTTTGCACACAATGACATCAACATCTGGAGCAATTAATCGTGGCCATATACCACGGCGCTGTATAAACTGTTCGTTGGTGGTGCCGCGCCAACAAAGAGTTCGTTCTATGGATGAGTTATCCAATTCTATGCTTAATATTTTGAGTTCGTGGATTGCGCCTGGTTCTGTAAGTATTTTTCTATTTTATAGTAATTTGTACGTACATGTTTAAGTAAAGCCCTTTCTGCATTCACTTGCAAAAATTACTGCTAATATAACCCCACAAAGTCTTCGGCTGCGACCGCGTCTGCCTGTTAAGGTGGTAAATAACTAAAATATAAGCTTGGTTGAGGTGTACTTAAATAAGAGCAGATATACTTATTTTTGTATTTGTGCTCTTAGGTATTTAACAATATTTAGCTGATTTCAAGTAATACACACGTTCTTAAAAGATATTTATGAAAATATTGTTACGTAACAGAAATATCGATTATTCAATTGGTTAAATCGATTTAGTAGAATCTCACTATTGATTAGCACTATGGTTTCGTACTGTGACGTCATATCCCATATGGTGTTGTCTCCTGTTTTGTCTCCTTTTGTTTACATTATGTATTTGGGTGAAAAAATCTATTTTAACGAGTCTAATGTAGTGTCGAACGCAATATACCGTCGCACCAAACTATGACATCAAGATTGGGAACGGGTAATCGTGGCCATATACCCACGGTGTTGTGAAAACTGTGCGCCAACGAAAATTTCATTCCAAGTAAGATTATTCAATTTTCCCACTATAAAGTTTAACGATTTTCTTTTTACAATAATCCTTAGTATTTTGCCTGTATTTTGACGACAATTTGATCCAGACGCAAGGTTCAAAGTTTAAGGGCAAACTCCCATACAATTTTGGTCATTCTCCTTTGTAAGTTGTATTCTTCTCATTCGGTTAATTTATTTATGTCTCGTGTTTTTAACCGTGTGACGGCTCACGTCAACGCATATAGAAGGGATGTGCAACGCACTGGGTTGGGAACAAATTTCTCTTTGTTATTCTGTTGCATTTTCAAGATATAAAGTATTTTTAAACGATAACACTTTTTGAGTTTATTTCCACTTGCGGACTTGAGATCAATAATAAAAAAATACTTGAGATCTTTGTGTAGCGTCATTCACATCACATCACTACAAAATAAAAACGTCTATTGACCTGCTACCCACTTGGATAATTCATTCAACCTCTCAATTACCATGATTCATGAATGACATTGCGTTGTTGGTTTCTTAATTAACCATTCATGTTGCTGTTGTTTCCATCCGTCGCAGAACCAATGATAGTTGGGGTAGGGGACAAGTGAAGATTTTTTACCGGAGAGGTGGGTCTCCTCCATTCGATTCCCTACCAGATTGACCCATGTCCTAAAGTAACGGCACGATTATAAAGTAAGAGCGATGGTGACGCGCACTTGGAAGGCCCATAAAAATGGACTGTCCATCAATGTCTACCAGTGGACTTCGATAGTCAAGACGACGAATGGAGACTAAGCTCATCAGATCTACGACACGTAGTAAACCCTAATTTGCGTTAGGTCAGGCGAGCAAGCTCGCGAGCGTATCTATCATTTGACAAATTGGCCAATCACCAACACTGCACAATTGCCTAGCGACAGGCGACTGGAACACCTCTGGTCGGAGCTGGATCGACGCCCTTTCTGTATCAAAAGTCTTTGATAATGAATAGGCAAATCGGAGAGTCAATAAACATTGTTTTCATTCATTATACCTACATAGATAAATTAGCCAAAAACTGGTGCCTATATATAGCTAGTACAAGTTTTTTGGCTGGATCGTAAAAAAAATCAACTTTATGACTCTCCAAATTTTATCCAAATCAGATAGTTATTTCGTCGTGATTAAACAACAAAATAAATATAATATATATGTAAATATACACATATAGACATAGTATCACTTATAGATGCTATAGTCTTGGTTTAACCAATAATGAAACAATTGATAAATTATGAATAAATATGCCCTGTATTTGTTATCACGTTTTGCTATTAGTCCCTTTAGGTATATCTTGGGACTTGAACTCCTCAGATTCCATAGGTCAAATAGATATATCAATTTGGGTATGATCTGGGTCATTGTCAAACTGGACCTCGAGATCGCAGGCGTAACTGCTGGTCATGGCCAATTAATTAAGCCAGTAAGGTGGAAAGAGGTAGATATATAAAACTGAAGGAGAATCAAACCAGCAGTCTGTATCTATACATATAATAAAACAGTAGAAAAACAAAATAAAAGCGAATCTGTACATTAAGGTTAAAAAAAAATTTCACTCCCCGGACATTACTTAAGACCGCATAGTCAAAAATATAATTAAAAAATGTCGTGTCTGTCTGTATGTATGTGTGTATGTACGGGCTAATCTTGGAAACTACTGAACAGAATTTGACCGCGTCTTCACTGTTTAATAGCTTTGAGTTCGGGACACATACTGGTATAAGTCATATCTCAATATGGTATAAGTCATTTATCTAATAAATAAAATAGTAAACATCGTGTGTCTGTACATTGAAGATATTTGCAACAAAAAAAATTGAGGGGTCTAAGGATAAGTAATAGAACACATTTCAATCATTTTTGGAATTTTTGTCTGTTTGTCTGTGAGTTTGTGCACGCATCACTTAAAAACGACTGAACGGATTTTGATGGAATTTTGGGGCTTAACCTCACTTAACATTTAGTCTTTATTTCATCGCAATCGGTTTACTCAATCAAAAGTTATGGCCATTTTTAGTTTTCCAATACATTAGTAGGTAAGGTTAGTATGCAATAATATTTCCGTACTACAGCGGGAGCAGGATTGAGAGTGAGATTGAGAGTCTGAGTGGAAGTGGAAGTGGGATAGGGTGCGAAAGTGAGAATGGGAGCGGAACCTTAAGCCCACGCGAGCGGAGCCGCGGGCACAGCTAGTTGGTGAATAGAAATGTCTTCCGCTTAATCAAATTACGATGTTTTCTAAAACTCATAAATATGAACCCTCGATCTGACGACCGTAAAGCGACCTACCTGGACCACCTAAACTAGAAGGAAACAAGAAAAAAGAAAAGTTATGCTTATACAGCCTGCAGACACAGACATCTCTACTATCATCTACTTAGGTAGAGTCTACAGTCTACCTAATAAATAGCACAGAACAATACCAGAATATTTAGTTATAAGTGATTGTTACACATTAGCTAATTTTTTATTACACATTACCTATTTAATTAAACATTAAATTTCGTGGCCAATCGTAACAGGTTCTACAAAATACCTGATGTAATATTAATCTACTTAGCGGAATGTGATAAAGAACATAGACAATATAGTTTCAATTATCATTTATAACAAAAGCTTGTGAGTTGATCAAATGCCATACTGTCTTGATTTGAGAGAAAGTGACGCCCTACACCCTGCAGGCAAGTTTATATAACTCCGTTCTTTGTATACAATGTAATTATTCCTACTTATATTAGTAAAGGACGGGACATAGTATCACAGATGCTATAGCTTTAGACCGCGGCTTCGCTCGCATTTACTTAGGTCCCTGATGTCGTATCAAGTTCACTTTGGTGTTTACTTGTGTAAACACCCCATCTGACACACATTGCTCAAACACTTAGCGTCGTTTTTAAGTGATAGTCGTACTCATACAAAGAAACAAAAAGACTTACTGGGCAATTTTTAAAACCCTATATACTTCGTTATATTTCTATTCCGGCTGTCCACTTCAGATTGTTAAAAAAAGCATGAATCCTCCATGATCTAGCGTGGTATATTGTGAATCCCCTAAACCGGTGTCACGTAGTATGGGTACGTTCCCTTACCGTTCTAAACACTTGTTTGTATTTTTAAGTAGGACAGTTTGATTCTTATAGAAACGTAGGATGAACATGTTGTTACGGGGAATGACATCGCAAAAATACAGATACATATATAACATACAAATCATCTAATATAGGTGTCGAAAACGCTTAGGACATTAAAGTTATTGAACTTTTTTTAAATGGTTATCGGCGCTACTTCGTAGGATTGTGGAAATAGCAATTAATTAATGCAAGAGCAATACGTTTAGCCACTTTTGTCACACCTCCGCAAAAGATATCATAATAACAAAACATGTTTCGCAGTTCGCACTTCGTGACCAAGTATAGGTATACTTATGAGAGCCGGTCACACCACACTCTGACTAGACCTTTCCATATTCTAAAACAGGGAGTTGGTTTTTTAAATTTACTCGTGAACTAGCTGCGCCCGCGGCTCCGCTCGCGTGGACTACATATTCCGCTTCCAATCCCAAAACAGGCCAACAAACAGAAATTTCAAAATTGACCGAAATGTTTTATTACTTATCCTTAGACCCCATTTTTTTTTGCAAATATCTTCAATGTATTGACACGCGAATTTAACGCCACCTGGTCCAGTTCCAGATCCCGATCCAGATCCAGCTCCATATCCAGCGCCTCAGTCAAAAATTATGTGAATTTATAGTTTTCAAAAACTAACATACATTACATTGGTACCATACCCTCTCCCGCTCCCGCTCACGAATTCCGTCGTGCATTGACACCCTACACTTCTTTATGCGAGTTTTCGAAAACTATAAATTCGCATAACTTTTGATTGACTGGACCAATTGCAATGAAATAAAGCCTATATATTATACCGAATGAAGCATTATGTTTCTGTGAAAAGTCCATCGAAATCGGTTCAGTAATTTTTAAGTGATGCGTTCACAAACAAACAGATAAACAGACAAAAATTCCAAAAATGATTGAAATGTGTTCTGTTACTTATCGTTATATCCCCAATTTTTTTTTGCAAATATCTTTAATCTAAAGACACGCGAAGTTTACGATTTTATTTATTAGATATAGATATAGATTGGATTTTTTGCGGAAGAAAACGAGTGACATAAATATCAAATCTAGTATTCTACTATAATTTTGTAATAGAAAGACTAGCAACTATTTACTACTTAGAACTAAAGTATAACTTTCTACTGTTCTTGATGATTGGCACACTCTACTTCTGGATTACTAACACCCCCATTCTTCTAAAGACTAGCACCTTACACTTGCTTTTGTACGATTTTTGTAATTAATCCGTGGTGTAGTAGGTACATCTAATTTACCTTACATATACAGTACCTATAGTATCTCAGCTAAACTTTCTTTAATTCTATTCAACCAGTTAACAGAGGTAATTGATTGTTCAAATTAGATATTGCTAAAAGAATACAATATACGAGTAGATCTGGTTTCCGGTAGAGTAGAATAGGACCACTCCAACTCTTCCCGTGGACGTCGTACAAGGCGACTAAGGGAATACATTATAAAACATCAATCGGCCTCCCCAACCCGTCTGGCCAGCGCGAGGAGTGTAGGCCAAATCCTCCGTCTGTCTCCGGTAGATGAGAGAGGGTTGTGCTCCTGCAGTGGAGACAAAAATAACCTGATGATGATGATGAAAAGAATACAATACAATACTTACCACTTGTGCAGCGTAGTGTATGCTACTGAACCTCAGCCAAACACGTTGGCCCCCTTGCACCCACCAGGGCGGCACGTGGAAACGGCGGTCGTACCACACCAGCCCGACGTGGTCGCGAAGTGTCGCGTCCTCACTTACATCGTTGTACGACGACGGTACTGGCATCGGTATTACTGGCCCCGTCTGTGAAAGACAGAAATAATGATGTACGCTGAAAATATAGAAGAATATCTATATTCTCTTACGAGAATTAACACTACAAAGCTTAAAGGATAGCGTGAAGGCAACCATTTACTTGATTCTGAAAACTACAAGTACAGTTTGGATCTTTTTAAGGGAAGAATTAATCTTCAGGGTAAGCGCGCTCCACCTTAGTCCTCATCATCACTTACCATCAGGTGAGATTGAGGTCAAGCGCAAACCCATCAATAGCCAGGGCTACATCTTATAATCATGTTTCTGTTCAATAAAGATTTATTATTATTATTATCAACAATAAAAAAAACTAGCATACTATTAGAAAAAACGACTAGAAAAAGTAGCACGGTGCTTCTCACTGAATGTACAAAATTATACTAATCTTGACGATGATTGATTTGATTACTGGGTATACCTACCAACAAATCTTCTAAAATACATAATATTAGCTAGCACCATAATACTCATCCAAGCTAATATTTTAAGAACGATTTACACACATCAACTTGTCTCCTCTGAAGTAAAACGTAAATAAATAAAATCACCATATCCTGTATAAAGCAAAGCAGACCTACCCATAGACAATAAAATGTGTTACAAAAAATTGCTCTTGCAAAATATTTGAAATACATCAAATAGGCGTCAAGGCCACATATCAATATTGACATTGTTTCAATATTCATTTAATTAAACCTATTTAGCATTGTTTAACATATTTTAGACGAATGTCCATATTTTATGATTCTTAAACTGCGGATGATGCATAAATATTCACATTTGCAGTATTTCGTATCAAAAGACAAATAAGTATGACGTACTCGTATATCGCACCTTAAAAAGATCCTGCTCATACCAGCCATGTCTAAATCCATACTCAGGATCTACTGGTGACCGTCTGAAATTCCATATTCCATTTAAAGTTCTGAGATCTCTGGTTTCAGATGCTTGTGGGTAAAGTGCCCCTCCTGGACTCGACGACCTTTTCTTTTCTAATTGGTTTATTTCATTGGCACTGGCTGAGCCGGGCACCACGGCGTTGGCAATAGATATCACGAAACTAGCGAGGAAGATGAGCTGTTTCGATTTTGGTTTATGCATTATCTGGAAAAAGAAACAGTAAGCTTTTTTATGTATTATGTACGTATTTGTAAATACGAGATCCTAAATAACGTTAGTAGGTACTTATTATTTATCCTTTGTCCTTATTACCCTTTGTCTAATTCCCATTGTACAGGAGAAAATTCTAGTTTGGGATCAGACAAGTTAATGGCATAGGTATTAAGCGCAAAGAACGTTATATAGTAACTACACATGTGAACTGTTCGTACTAAACGACAAGGTTTTCCTATGTTATAAAATTGAAACAAAGAGTTTTGTCTGTTTTATAAATTTTATGACTGTATCGTTTATTTCATTCTACTTGGCATGCCATTTTTGTTTTGTTACTGATTATAACAATGTTTTAAATTCATCTGCATACCCTACATCTATATTATAGTTTTATATTTGTACAGGCTGTAACGAAATTATAATACCGAATACAAATTAAGTAGGCTTCTGAACGTATCTTGATCTACTGAACGAGTATTTTCTGGTCATTCATAAACATAATTTCAGTATCTTATACAACAACGATATGATAATACAGTTTTGTTTAAAACCATAAAAAAGTATACACTCCAGAAATTTTTAAACAAAATTAATTTATGCGACTACTAGGTTCATAAGGGTCTGGCAAGTGACGACGCAGGAAGCTGCGACATCTAACTAAGTATATGATCTCAGTATAGTGGACGTTTACATGTTAAATTCATTATGAAAGTGAAACACACGAGTGATAAAATGCGAGGCAAGTCTGCGTCACTTAGAATTGCATGACTTTTATAATCACTCAATTAATTGGAAGGAAAGTATTCTTACCCGTCTGCGGAACTAAATTATCTAGATACGATAGCTAATTTTCGTAATTAAACGCACATAACTTCTTCTCTTCTTTAGGTCATAAACTTATCATTAGTAGACAGTGAAAAAAGACTTATCCAAAAGTTGAAAGTCCCTCAGAGCATTTATACAAGAATTTTTGAGAGAAGAGAACTAAGGTCAAAGACATAGCTGAAAAAGTTACTAAACAAAGTAGAAGGCCAGATGAGGCAGTTTAATTTTGAAGAGTGAAGACCGCATTCCGAGAAAAAATGCAGGGGTGGAGGTGGAGGCGACAAGCTGAGATTGAGAAGAGTTACAGTAGCGGTTAAGTTGACTCAATTTTATTAGTCTATCGTAAATCAAATGCTCTTACGTTATGTATTTTTGCTTAAAGTAGGTACATATATTGATTATCGGTATAAGAACCATAACCAATCAATAGTTATAAATGCAATTGTTTTGCATTTACATTTTATGCTATTAAATGAGATGATTGATATTGAAATAAAGTCAACATTTATAAGTTTAGCAGGCTAAAATAAATAAAATGTTGACTTTATTTAAAAATAGATTTATCTAAACATGTTTAGGGAAAATCGCGATTTACAAAAGAGCTAGTTTCTAAAATATAACTAAAAATACCACAGGTATTCAATTACAAGAATAATTAATATAATGTAAAATTTCTAGAATTTCTCCATGAGTCACGAGTATCTAGGTATATAAAATATCTGTAGCTACGGGTATATCCGATACTGAAAGTGTAGCATCGATACCTTGACCGCCAACCATGTCGGGCCAGTTGTGAAGTCGCTTGAAATACTCGTTATCGAGCTATAGTGACATATTATTATTATTATGATTAACTAGGTAGTACGACTCCATTAGTGTGGATAATTGTCTTGTTTTGCAAAAAAGCTAAACAAACGAAGGTTAATAATTTTTTTATACGTATTATCATTTTACGGTTTGAAGAATGAAAAGGAATTGATATTTGTTGTATTCTAATACTGATTGAATTTTAACACAATATATACTTAATATGGAATATTTCTTAAGATACACATTAATTTATTTTTTCCATATCCATTTTGTAATCCGGGTATCAAGTTTCGTGAGCTTCACAATATCTACCTTATACCTGACAGTTACCTACATTCGGTAACAAATAGGATAAGTGTTAGGACTAAAGATGCGTTAGTACCTACACATAAAACATATACATAATAATGCAAATTACATGCATTGATGCGTACCCATATGTTACAAAACCACTGGCTTTCTAGTGCACGCGCATAAACAAAGCCGCGGGCTGATCAAAATTCTGTGTTGGATTCCATTCCATCCATTCACATCACAGGATTCCATGCATGCAGGGTTGTCAGTTGCCTACTTAAAAAAAATCAAAATTAAAAGAGAGGCGAAAATGTTTGCAATAGAATGCTTCGGCAAAACATGCTCAAGCTTTTGGGATAAATAAACATCTCTTTTTGAAACACTGCGATGCGTTCTTAGCACACCTATTTATGTGGAATATAAACAAAACTAATTTACAACTTTGGGACAAATACAAATTAAACAACAAAGAACCACAGCGCTAGTAAAGTGCAGTTATAAATTGGTCATGTTTAAATGGCCATTGATCGGTCTGTACCCGTGCTGTAAGTAATCCATGAAAATCTAACTGGTTCATCTAATAAATAAAATCGTAAACATCGCGTGTCTGTACATTGAAGATATTTGCAAAAAAAATTGGGGGTCTAAGGATAAGTAATAGAAATATTTCAATCATTTTTGGAATTTTTGTCTGTTTGTCTTAAAAACTACTAAACCGATTTCGATGGACTTTTTACAGAAACATAGTGCTTAATTCGGTGTAATATATAGGCTTCATTTCATTGCAATCGGCCCAGTCAATCAAAATTTATGCTAATTAATAGTTTTCGAAAACTCGCATATAACAAGCGTAGGGTGCACAACGGAAGTCATGAGCGGTAGCGGGAGCTGGTGAGATCAGGAGCTGGATCAGGAGCTGTATCTGGAGCTGAAATTTGAGCTGGACCTGGAGCTGGGCCTGGGCCTGGATCTGGACTCATGAGGAGTAACATACGCTACTAAAAGAAGTTAAGAAGCTCCCCCGTTAATAGGCATATCCATGCACGTGAAATGTAAATAACCGCGGGTTTCCCCAGATGGCAAAAAATTCCAGAAGAAATAAGAATATACTTTATGGAAGCCACATTAAGCAAAGCGTGAGAAACTATTAATCTTAAAGGTATCCGCTGATAATCTCAAATCAAATCCGACGTTGTAAAATTATTATATTCACATCCACACTAGGTAGGTCTAAACTAAATCCCAAGCATCTACATTAAGCCAAGTTTCAATATACTAGTCTTTATCTTTAAACCTAAAAAGTTTGATAAATGACAAACTGAATTTACATTGATAATCTAACTTTGAGTGTGAATATTAATTATAATTGGTGTTAAAAGGTTTTCCTCCCATAGGTTACTCGGGTCGCTTGCCTCAAGAGCAGTTCAGTTACCCTTAAGCAAAAAATTTATATACATGCCTACTCGATAATTACATGAAAACTCGATTAAATTTCGACAAATATTAATAAAAAAAATCCCATCAAAAGGTCAGCGGCTAGCGCCTAATTATGATGTAACTTTAGTATAAAAAAGCCAATATACCCAATAGTCGCACAGTTACGTAAAATTTGCGGTATTTTCTTGGGTTACTGTCCGAATAATGACAGTAATCAATTACCCACAGTAGTTATGCTACAACAAGTTGCATTTTATCTATCCCATAGATTGATTGCTACGTAACTGTGTGACTAACCTGTCAATTTAAAAACGTGTTGTATTTGGCAACGTAGTTTAATGTTGTCTATTATTTATTCAATTTATATACCAAGTCGCTCTTTTTCTGCATAGCAAAGAAACATTGTAAGTGCTGACTTTCAACAGATTTGATAATATTTACTGTTACCTAACTTATTATATTGGTATCCGACTAAGCGATCAAAACTACGGCCGAAAATCTAGTATTCAGTCGAAGTTGCGACACCGTAGGTACTTTGCACTTAATTGTAACTAGCTGGACCTACGACTTCGTGCGCATGGATGCCCTGCCCCGCATGCCCTGGGGTCAACAGTTTACGGGAGTGGATTGGAGTGGAATGTAATCCAATGATGATTTGGTCAGAGTTTGGAGTGGAATACAGTCATATACTTTTCAATTATTATTTTTTATCTCTATCCGATTATTTACACAAGAATGTGGTATGAGTTCTAAATATAGTCAACCCATACATAATCCTTTTTACCTTTTAATTCCTTAACGAATCAATGACTGGATTATATAGATACTGAAATTTCAAAAAAACTATTCAATTCTAAAATACTTAATATAATCTAATATAATAGAATAAGTATTCTTTACTTTGACTGTGTTCGATTTTTATGGTCATTCGAAAATACTTTGTACCTAATTACTTTTTGTACCCGCTTACTATTTTGTACATAATTAAAATCTTTCATTAGGTACTAGGCGAGATAGCGAATGCAGTACAATGTTTTAATCGTTGTGGAAACTGTTACAAAGTAGAGTTCAGATCGTTTGCTGTAATCTATGCAGTCTATGCTGCATTACCATGCATATCCTATTAAAATTCCCAACCCTTACATCCTACTAGTTGAATAGACGCATTGTGCCCTCAGGAATGCTTTATCGGGGATCTCTTTTGATGTATGCTCGACCACAAAAGTGTTGGTTTTATTTGTTTGGCGTATTTTTACTTAAAGCTTGCTTAGTAAAATTTAATTTTATATTTATACTGTGATTTGCGACGTCGATGTATTTTTTAAGTTTTACTAAATACCTACTTAGCGTTAAAAAGCTTATTTAACCAAAACATATGTTCTAAAACGCAAAGTGGACTGCTTTTTTTTCTTGTGTTGGACTAAATATATTTTTGAGATGAGACAGTTCAATTCTAATCAGTTTCTGAAGTGAAATTTCTAAAATGAAGATAGAAGGCAACTTACAGCGTTAAGCTGGATTAACAATGCAACAAATTGTTGATTCGAATCTCAGCACACGTTGCAAAATAAGCCTTCTGTTGTATATATGGTTTGCATTGTAAATTGAGCTTTACTGTAGAAATATCTGCTATTGTCTGTACACCACCAGACTCATCATCATTTAGCGAACTTATCGTCGGATCACGTGCACGGCGGTGTCTCTAGTAAGGGGTCGTGGAACGTGCGTGATGGAAATAATGAACACGGTAACGTCAAAAGTTTCAGTAAATAAATATAAATACATGTATAATATATACTACACTTGTCTAATCGTAAACTAGTAATCCTAAACTAGAATCCTATATCTATTAGAGGAAACTCCAGTACTATGGGAATTAGACAAGTACAGAAAAAATCCCAGTACATATACACCCAAACCAACTTGTATAAAGTTGTCAATCCCGCCAAAGAATAAATCGAACTAAGAACTCTGTTGCTCTAACAACTCGTTTCATGGGTCCGATGCCTCTAGTTAAGGCGTTGTTGTATAGAATAATACAGAAATAGGTATTAAATAAGTATAATGTTAAATGTTGTGATATTTTTTTCTAATTTATCCTTACTTCCTTATCCTATTTAACCAATTCTATTTATTCACAATACTGTATTAGCTTTGTAGAAAATTGTAATGAGTACCTATGCAGCAGAATATTATATAATAACCCTACTAAATTATTACAAACGTTACGACATGTGAGTCTGACATACATTCTTGGTGTTCCGGACCTTTAGAAAAGAATTTATTTTTATTTAAAATTATAACATAGATGAATAAATTAACTGCAGCGCATTTACCCACGTTGCCTAAATTCGTTTTTTTCTCATCGAGTACACTTAAACAAAACGAGCATAAGGGTATTCAAACTAAACAAAACCTAATGCATATTTATTTTTTAGTGACATCATTGTACTAAATATATTACTGTACTTTAGTTAATATTGCAAACAATGCGAGAGGCCACTTTTAGTGAAGTCATTTGTCAGTTCATTTTGAACAGTGCGCCGTATAATCGCTGACCTGCTTAACTAAACTTCATTAACTCTATAAGCTTAATTACTTATGGGTTAACGTTTCCATAGGTCAACTTGTTTAGTAAATAAGGTTTAATTTTAGAGACTAAGGATAGTGTAATGATTTTTTAACTAGCTAGGTACCTCGCAGTTAGTTTGGTAACATTAACAATTACTTCCAACTTAAATTGAAATACAGAGTCCCGGAAACAGACGGAATTTCACTACGTATTGCTTTTTAGTTCAATCCTTCAATCCATTTTTTATAGTTTAGTCACAAAAAATCACATGTAGATAAATTAATTAGTGTTTAGGACATGAATTGTATGGAAATTTCCATCTCCTCCGGGTCTGCTAGAGCGCCGTCGGAAATACTCCTCCCTGTGTGACCACTGTGAGTTACTTCCTTTTGCAGTAGGGACTCTTGGCGTTCGGGTGCTGTAGGCTAAGAAGTTCGCAACGTATATTGGCAAACTCCTGAAGGAAGGGTCCGGCACCAGATCCTTTTTTATCAGCCGCATCGGCCTGGAGATTCAAAGTAGTAACGAAGCGAACGTCTTCGGCACCAAATAAACTCTGCAGAACTACAATAGTTTATCTGTAGGGCGGCGGCCCCTCCATTTTTTCGTAAATATGTAGTAGAAAACCTTGTAATCATTTTCTATAATCTCTGTTTCACTTAATTAAAAGAAAGATATCCTACTGATAATTAACGAGGTTATGTGACAAAGACAAGTCATACATGTTCTAGTTATGTCGATAAGAATTAAATACCTAGCAAATGTGAACACATTAGTAATGGATGTTTTCTGTTTTATGTCTGTTGACTAACTATAGGTGGTCACGGTGCGATGGTAAATACACCACAGTTCGAGTTCGAGCGCGTAAAAGCCAACGATGATCGATTACCTGTCAAATAGACCACCTATGGTTATCTAACAGAAAATTTACACATATACATTGTCATCATATACTTAATATTAGGCGGAGAATCATATTAAAGTGATCTAACGATCTAAAAAGTTATAAATAACTCTTAAACAACATGGAAATTTACCTAGTTACTATTTTTATCAGACCAGGAAACTTTTTTTTGTACATAAATAAACCTAAAAATACCCGTTTAATTTAATGCCGTTGAACAGAAAAAAAACATTGTTTAAGCCCTTAGGTGTCCAGTTCAAACAAGCCAAACACAAATATTGACCTAGTTTTGTAGGGGGAATTTAAGTAAGTAAGTTTCATGAGTTTGACGTGTTATACGCGTACATATGTTATTTCACGTACATGCTCCAGTGTTATTATTAGGACCTATATATTGTTGGCCACCTATCAAATAAAATGAATGGAATAACTACTTCCGAGTAGCTGCAAATAGATAATGCATCTATTTCGTCAGCATGAAATTTCAACCCCGTATGGATGAATTTCGAAAAAAATTTACCTGATATTTTTATATCAGGTAACTGATATTGCGTATATATTCAGGTAACATAATATATATATTGCAAAATGTCTAGTTTCTAGACCCCAGTGGTATGTCGTATATCCGTATTGGCTAACTGATCAGTCAGTCAATCCAGATTACAGATAAACTCACATTTGTTTATGATTTGTGGATTGTATTTTATTTTGGTTTGATTAAAATGGGGATTTTCCCGTATTCTTTTCGGCGGACTTTTCCTGTTTTCGTGACAAGAAAAGCCACTAAAGTTCGTTTAAAAATTATTGCACGATAAAAACAAAGATAGGTACAATATTAAAGTATTAAACCTTTTCATTTTGTAATAAACATTATTTAATAATAAGACAATTCATAAATACATTTCAAAAAAAGGACCGTGTCTGATTTACAAACCATATATTTTCTTGTTATCATCTGTGAGAATCTTCTAAGTTATGTGAACAATATTGTTGTCGGAGATTACAATGTTCTCGTCTCACGTTTACTTGAAGACATAAACCCTAGTAAGTATATAATGATGATAATAATGAAACTATGTAATAAAGTAGTAACTAGTATTGTATATTCAACTTAAAATCTTGGAATAAGTAAAAAATTTACAAACATGTGAGCTACAATTTTAAGTTAATAACAAAGTTGTTTATTTAATTTTAAACAAGATGTTTTAATTTCTCGTGACTTATTGGCAAAAGGACATGACTTCAGCTTTCTAAAAGTAAGTTAAGTAGGTATGAAAAAGCGTTTAAGCAAATATTTTCACAGCAATCGGTCCTACAAATTAGTATATATATATATGTCTCTGTATTATCTATAGGCTAGTCAAAAAGAGATATTGAAATTAACTTAATGGATTAAGCAAAATATTTGAATCACAAATGGCAAATAAAGCGTCGTCGAATCAAGTCGAGCCTGCAGCTGCATTACAAAATAAGACCAAGATGTCAAGAGACACTGTTATAAAAGCAGATTACAGACGAATTATAAGTGGAGCGTGGGTAGTGCAGACATTTCCAGGTTACATTGCATCTTCCATGGTTCTTTTAGCCGTCTAATTGAGTTTTCAGAGTTCCGTAACTTCGGGAGAAACGGAACACTTATGCAACAGATGCGTGTCTGACTGTCACACGGTTCGTTTCTCACCTTTTTGCTAGTGGTAGTTTGTGTAGAGGGCATGTGAAGTCACTTTATCAGGGGTACTCCGACAACTTCTGCAACTCAGTCTCATCAATCAAAGGATCACGGGCGTTTTGGTACCCAGCCACTAATAACAACAAGTGATACGCCAATGAAAAGGTCTTATTAAATAGAACAATAGTTACTATGTAGGCTAATTTCAGTTAGCTGTATTTTCAAAGTAGGTACCCACCTACCAATAGCAACCAATTAGGTACAATAAGTGATACATTTTTATTTAAAAACCTGTGTATATCTAGAATAGAATATATTACAAGTGTGTACAAAGGTGACCTTATCGCTGTTAGTGGTTTATTCTAGGCAACATTTGGGTTGGCGAAAGTCAGGATTTTCTAAATATTGTATACTTAGAGGAACAGGATTACCGAAATAGTTAAAAATTGTTGATTCGAAGTTAGCGCATTTTAAACATTTACATTTACGACCTAGCTTACTCAAGGCACTTTTGACGACCTCCGTGGCGGAACGGGATAGCTCTCGGACTGCCATGCCGGAGGTTGCGGGTTCGAATCCCGCTATGGGCAAATATTCGTATGATGAATATGAATGTTTGTACCCAAGTCTTGGATGTTTGTATATTTAAGTATGTCCAGGCTCTGCCTAGTTTGGGACTAGATAACTGGTGTGAATGTCTGACATATTTATTATGATTTTTATTTAATTGCCAATTCAGAAATATATTTTCTGAAATACCTATTCCAGGAAACTTAATATTAAAATTCGATGACGTTACCCGTACATTGTGTAAGACGCACACTTTATTGACTTTCATTTATGGTCGTAATATTTTTGCGGATAAGTACTTCAGTTTGCAATCTGCAAGATGTTAGGTAACTACAGGATCTAATTGTATTCACACCACAATAATGCGTGACTCTGTAACTGAGTGTCTCAGCTAGTAGCATATAATTCAAAAAATTGTTTATTAGATACACAGGTAATTGAATAAAACACGATTATGTTATTAGGTATCTATGTAACAGGATACTATACACTAAAACATACATAATATAATATAGTGATGCGTATACAAGGTATGGGTAGTATCGTCTATGTATATATTGTTCGTTTATGTTTATGTAATATGTATTTTCAAATTTTATTAAAAGTAGGTACATTTCTTTATCAAATTTGGTACTAAACGCATTATACTTGTCCTTTCGGTTACTCTAAGGTTGACTGGAAGAGATCCCTAAGTGGGATAAGTCCGCCTTTGTACACAGTTTAATTCCTATTTTATTATTGTTGTTGTTGTTATTTTTGGTACAATAAAGCGTTTACATACATACATACATACAACGAAGATTAAATAAGTAAGGTATGTAAGAAAATATAATCTCTTTCAAAATTAAGAAAGGTCACAATTTTCTAAAGGTTGTGGTCTAATCGTTTATGACGTCAGCAGCACCATAGACAAAGCTTCTTCAGACAAAATTCTGTAAAGCATCACTAACAAATGGAACAGATAAACAAACGTCTACCTAGGAAATTTGCTCAAATAAAAATAATAGGTACTTCTATATCATCATTTAGTTATCTGGTAAGTACCTACGGTATTAAGTAGGTACATGTTGTTTTCATGTTTTTTTATGTAATGATAAAAGTATTCCATTGTTTTAACTGTAATAGAATAAAATGTTAAAAGCAAAGTATAAACGTATGTAAATAATTGTTTTAGATAATATTATTAATATTAAGGGCAGTCGTTTGATAAAATAATTCAAAGATTGCAAAAATAATGGTACCTAAGTACCTATATAGTAATAATGTGTTTTAATATAGCGATAAAATGTTAATTATAAAACACATTACCATTATAATAATGTAAATGATTTCTAACTAAGTGCTAAGCGGATAAATTGGTAATTTGGCGTAAACGCGTAACTACAGAACAACGATAATGTGTGAGTATGCGCATTGGGGAACGCCCCTACGTCCAGCAGTGGACGGCGAGAGGCTGATGAGATCTTATTGTTTTGTAATTTCTTAAAAAGAAATTTATCCAGTCTACCATATTTATCCAGGATACCATAGGTACTAGGTACTATCACAAAAACTACTAATTCTAATAATTGTAGAATCTATATATTTCATTCCAAGTCTCGAATTGCGTCTCGAAAACAAAATAAAGAATAGATGGTGCTCCGAAGTGGACCGCAAAGTTTACATGGTGATACAAACGTTTTTGCTGCTGGCGAACTTTTCATGTAAATGTTACCGAGACCCAAATAGCGTTGTTTTTTTGTATTGTTTCGACTATTCGTTTTGAATGAAATATAGAGTTAGTTTTGTTTACAGCAAATATAGTAAAATTCCTAAACAATAACAGATACATAAAATTTATCAAAGGAAGTAATATATGATCTTAATGTGAAAAAAATAACTTTAAAAAATTTCAGTTTTATTTTGGCATTATGAGAAATTTTATACGGTACTTACCTAAAAGTATACTTATCAAAGCACAGTTCAAACAGCTACTCTAGATTTAGAAACTTGCAATTTAGCATTCCTAGGCAACCACAGAGAAACGCAGAAACGTGGACACTGATGACAGACGGGTCCTGATTTACAAGTTTAAAGTCGCTAAACGAGCTATTGAGGGGGCTATTCTAAGGATATGGTCCGCAATGAAGAGATTTGAATTAAGAACTAAGGTCACCAAAACGTAGGCAAAAGGATAAGCAAGCTAAAGTAGCTACAGGTGGGCCACATCCACATAACGCAGAACTGATGGCCGTTAGGGTGATGAATTTTGAAGTGTAGACAGCGGACCGGTACGTCACAGATGCAAAAGGGTGGAGGGCGGCAACAGGTGGTGTTCGGAAATGCCTATGTTGAGCAGTGGACGTCGAAAGGCTAATAAAACACTAAGGTTTTTTTCCTCCTCTTTCATAATGCACACCTATTGCTAGTAATGAAATTCCCTGCCAGCTTCGGTATTTCCGGAAAAGTAGAATTTGGATCTTATTAAAGGATGAGTGAATACGCATTTTTGGGTAAGCGCTCTTCGCCATAGGCCCCATCGTCACTTACCATCAGGTGAGATTAAGGTCAAGCGTAAACCCTTAGGAATGAAAATAAGTTTTTTTTTTTAATTCCACCCATAAGGTAGTTGAAACTACATACAGACGACATTACAGGTAGCAATAAATGCAAAACTGTCATTTAAATCAAGTAATCATTACCAAAGATAATATATTACTAGGTATAATATTCTAGTCATTACCTATAATATTCTGTATTATAATAGTCATTAACTATATATAATATTCTGGGTCAAACAACAACTACAGAGTTCGTGGGTCAACTATTAAATAATTATATTTTATTTATTGTTTTATTCAACTATTTGTTGAATTAGCATATTGTGTGGTTTTATTCCGTTGTTGTTATGCTGATTATATTAACTTATATCTGTTATATTTTACGTAGGTACGTAACAGTTAGGAAATAGTCAGAAACATTATTATTATATAGCTACGAGTATATACCTTTATATTCCGCACGTGTAGGCAACTGTTCCCACGGTACAAAACCATCATATTCCCATCTATTGACTTTATATGGGTGATATACCTCACAAGGAATCAGGCTAGAATACCTACTGCAGAATCTGTCTGTTCGCTTATGTTGAGATAAACAAAAATATATTGATAAAGTATTAGAGAACTTCAATGTAGTTTGATAAATTTTACTTTGACAATTTCTTGTAAAAGGTTTTAGTTAAATCATTTAATTGAAAACTGAGAAATCTGAGAAACAAATATTTTTTCGAATTCACGAACTTACTCACTTTACTGAGTTGAGGACCTCCATTTCAAAACATAGTCTGCCCCTTCATTTTAAGTTAATGTAAATAATTTTATGTAATTTAATTAATACATATATAATGAGTGAATGAGGCTATAATATGTTGTGATCGTGAATAAATAAGTTTTCATTCATTCTTTTTACTTGTAAAAGTTTTACGCGCGAAATATTTTAATAGCCCCAAATTTGAAAACATATCTGACCAGCCACTTTTTAATCTGTAGTGAAATGTTGCTTCTAAGTAATAAATGAATCGACATTAAAATTAGAGTTTCTACTACTTTTACGAATATTTACTAAAAAATCATACTTCGCATAATCACGTCAAATTATGCTATTTCAATTTCGGTGAGTCAAATGTCCTGTTCTAAAAAAATATTGGATATCGTAGGTACTCGTATATATAGGGCCTGGCGTGGTGAAGACGTCTCAATATTTAAGGAGAGTCCCAGGTCTTGCAGGGGACAATTATAGGTACTGTTGGTTGAGTAAAAATTGTTACACATCAATAACAATAATATTAGAGAATTTTTAGCGCACTACTTACATTTAGATCAACTTTCTTCAGGTGTAAAAAGTTCTGCAATCTAATCACTCGCGATATTTATTAGTATAGTTTTCTAATCATAAACTTTTATTGACTTATAGCTAGTTTAATTAATAGTTCAGTATATGCAATTGTTATGCAAAAAATATATTATTATCATTCATTCTTTTCATTTATTTGGCGCTAACTCCACCGTCGCTGTAACTTTTTGTTTTTACGCGCGAACTTATAAAGTTTTTAAACTTGGAATACGTTGAAGCGAGTTCTCCATAAGGCGCGTGTCAGCGGACTGGCTGGATGTAAAATTCCTTGTCAGATCGGAACGCACCGGCATAAACCAACCGAATCGAAACAAATACTACAATTTACCGATATCTAGCCAACATCGATACAACTCTACGTGGCCGGCTGTATCTGTTTCACTTTCTAGCCAAGCAGTGATTGCTTCGCCCAGCCGGCCAGACCAATAAGTAATTTATCCTTGTAGGGAAATGTTAAAGAAAAAATTTATAGTCCCTAATATGTACGTACATTATCTTTCCTAAGGTTATATTTCTTCTTTGAATAAGTTTAACTAGGTTTAAGGTAGACTGCACAAAACTATATGCCGCTTAAGACGTAGAGACGTAGAATCTGCGATGTAGAGACTCATTAAGAGAAAAGTTTAAAGAAATAAGCATATTAACAGTAGCTGGTCAATTCATTTTAGATAATATTTTATATGTCAGAAAAAAATTATCTCTCTTTTTGAGGCACTGTGACAATAATAGTTATAATACAAGAAATAAAAATAAACTTGTTTTACCAGGGTTAAGACTAAGTAAGGTCAGCAAATCGTTCACGGGGCAATGTATACGCTTCTACAACAAACTACCAGAGGAAATCTTAAATATGACGGACAGAAAGTTTAAGATTCACATTAAAAAACAACTTTGTATGAAAGCCTATTATATAAACGATATAAACGATTATTTGAATGACAAAGATGCCTGGTACTAATGTTAATTCAGCTTCGCAAAATCTTTATAAATTGTATGCAAACTTGATTTTTAAAAGATGTGTTGCGTGAAGTTTGTTGCGCCGTTTCTTCTTCACAGCGCTAACACATAGGAAGCGGTAGTCGATAAAAAAAATGACGTGTATAAATGTACCAAGTGTACTTATATGCAATAAATGATTTTAACTTTGACTTTGACGGCAAGTGACTTATGTAGGCGAAGTGTTGAGAGACTTTTTTACCTTCTAACTAATCCTAATGATAATTGAGCAATCCGTTACTTAGGTTTTATAATAATTGGCGCCAATGAATGCATTGTTCTTAATAGATGATTTTAGTAATTGAATATTTTTTTTTACTATTTAGTTATAATAATACAATTACTTATTAGCTTTATTGTACGCGCGGTCGTAGGTCCATGCACGATAACTGACAAATTACTTTTTGGGCCGACTGTACTTTTCCATAGTCAAGTATTCTAACCCTACGTTACTACCACCAATTTTTTTAAACATTATTTATTCAATCTTTGTTTTGTATATACACGTCCCACTCGGTATAATGAGATGAGGGTGACGGAGACTAACATGTTTGAATCACAATTTAAATTAAAATGAAACATGTACGAATTTTTATTTTATAAAGTAATGAATTAATCCCAAACTAGAGTTTTCTCCTGTGCTATAGAAATTAAACAAGGAAAGGACAATTCACAAAATAACAGCCAGACCGGATTCACCGTATACAAAGTTGTCTGTCCCCAGTGGGACGAATTTACGACCTCTGGCGCTCGAGTCCAATGACCAATCCACTAGGCCAACGAGATGGTATTAAACCCCGCGCTGGTATTAATGAGCTGACCATTACGCTTAACATCGAATACTGTATTTTACAGTAGGCATGAATATGGCATGCCAGCTGCCAATCCCAGACGTCATTTTTGTCGGGACAATCAGGAATTGGGCTGGGCACGACCTCAGCCTAATGACCTTGTCACGGATCGACGCTGGCTGCCCTGATGGAATCTAGTGTTGTCGGGCTGTCGATGATGCAAATTTCAATACAATGCCATGGACGCAAACCGGAAACAGGGTATTAGAATTGTCTGCTATCTACAATAAACTTGGCCGCCTCCTTGTCAAGCATTTTGTCTCAAACGCCAGAGTAAGTGGTTTTAATTCTCATTGTTGTCCCAAGATAATATTATAACTGTACAAGAAGGTCCTTGTCTTTCCCTCTTGTTTCGAGGGCAGCCCCGGCCAGGATTTCGGCATCAAGCACGATAAGGTCCGAGAAACCGAATGATGTTTTATAACTAGATTAGATCTAATCTTCAATGAAAAAACGGGAACGCCAAATGAGCTCGCAACATGCTCGCAATACTAGAGGTCAGCCCATTTGCGATCAGTCGGTAGACCACTGCCGGGCGTGCGACGACGACGCCTTCAAAATGCCAAAGTATCCTTCCAAATTATTTAAAAAACTAAATAGAAAGTAACCAGAGACATTACTAATTTGGGTCAGATGATTGCTATTATATTTGCACATGCAGAACTTTCGACATTTACTTAGGAAGATTTTGTTCAGAATTCTTTGTCTAGTTTAAATGGTAGGTCAAATAGTAATATAATATCTTTGGCCAAATGGAGAAAACCTAAGCTCCCGTTGGTGTTAGAAGAGTGCCACATTTAAAGTGGGGATAACTGCGGAAGAGACAGAGAAGAGAGTGTGTGAGTGCCACCCGGCTTCTATATCGTGTAGTCAGCATAGGATAGAAACGTACCCAACAGTATCTAATATTCAATTCAAAATGAAATGGCATACGATAAGAAACGCTATTAGCGTCTCGTACGTCATACAATGACTTAGACGATAGTTTTATTTTATACACGTTAAGTAAAATAGTTTCGTTACCAGTTCAAAGTTTCTTAAAAACTTTAAAATAAGGAAATTAAAACATTCTCTTTGAGGCCATCGTAAATGTATGGAACATTTACGATGGCCTATAGAATATTTAAATTCATAATTTAGGTTTTCATAATTAAAGTCGTAATTTTTCATAACATCGCAACTATAATAATTTGCCTAATGAATGAGTTAAATAATATTTTATGATATCAATAACTTTTTTTAACGAAATGTAATATATCGATAGACGACTGTCACAAACTTACAACCCTATCGACTCTGCCCACGTATGGTGACATAATGATGAGATGTTGTTAGTCATTTTCGTGGGCTATGTCCTATGACAAAAATGAAAATAAAACAATATATTATTTTCTTACATTACGTTCACTTGCCATCTCTAAATTTGCCAACCAGGACAAGAAGCATGAAAACCCCGGATTTTGGAGCTCACAACCCGGGCATGTCAACAGAGTGTACATGTACCTTATGTACCCGGAAATATACCAAGTGTACTCATATGCTATAAATGATTTTGAGTCTTTTAAAAAGTTACTCAGTAAACGTAAAAAAATAGTTTTAGCTGTTATAAATCAACTTTTTACTGCAAACTTAAAAACCGGACTACAAATGAAACACCGCCCGGACGCTCCTCGGTCGCCCCGTAAACTACGGAATCTCGACGGATGACAGTTATATTATCTCTTTTTTGGTCATTGCATATGTATTATATTAAATTTCGCCCCTCCTTCTCTCTAAAGTGACATCCTTATAAAAACCCACCCAGTAGACAATTTGAATGGTTGGTTCATTTCTTTAGCTTATTTTTAGTCAAATGTCTGGACTGTAATGTAATGGCTGTAGATATGATTCATAAACTTTATTTGAATCCACCGTGGGGTTAACGATCCTAGGTAATTATCGACATATCGTGATCTCGCAAAAAAACTCAAACAAATGACTGCCTTTATATCTCACTGAACGATGATATTAATTTAAACAATTTTATTTATCGTGAGTTCAACATACTTTGAATAGCGATTAACTCTTGTTATTATTTATAGACATTTATTTAGTATAAAAAGTCAGTCAATGTGTACGTTGTTGTACACGTGTACGGGGTTCCGTAACAACGTTTCCTTATATTTTTGCTTTAGAATTTTCTAAATACAATACACTATTTAATTTCGAACTTTAGCTATAATATCTCCTTCCCAGGCAATACGGACCATTCTTGTTTCGTATACAATCAATAAATATTCAAGATGCCTAGGTACATTTTTGGTCCACAGTTCGTACAATTCCCTTCAAAAACTTTCAAGAGCAACAGATCCAAAGCTACATCCGAACCTAGTTTAACTAAGCATAAATGGTAACTAACGAACACGATACATTGTTACCGAGCACTGAAATGATACGAATCTTGAAAGAGTTTGTTAGAAGGTCGAGCGTTGGCGAGGCATAACATAATGCTTTTCACGAATAAATGCGAGTAAAGAGAATAGAAAAATATAAAGAGAAAAAATCCATCCTAGCTTCATGTGGCAGTGCTACAGCGCTCCTACAAAACTTTTATATAGAAACAACCTCTTGTCTTCTGCGGTCGGGTGCCAACAGGGCGACCCTCTCGGGCCAGCAATTTTTTCCCACACGGGTACCACACGTTAAATTTAACGTGTGGTACCTGGATGACGGGACCCTCGGAGGCGACGCACATACCGTCCTATCGGATCTTAGGGTGCTAATACAAGAGTTCAGTAGCATAGGCCTGGATTTGAATTTTGCTAAGTGTGAACTGTTCGTCCAGGACAGCTGCGCGAACAGAGATGCCACGATAGCAGAATTCAAGTCCCTAGCTCCTAAAATAACTCTGGTGGATAAGCAATCCCTTCGCCTCCTGGGTTCCCCGATCTGCGACGAGGCGCTGCCAGAATTTGTAACCGAGAATATTCAAAAATTTACCGAAACTTCCGATCGATTACTTAAAATCAATTGCCACATGGCCTATTTTATTATCCGATATTGCCTATTTGTACCAAAATTTACCTATGTTTTACGGTGTTGTCAGCTCTGGAAATTTCCAAACCTTTTATCCAACTTAGACAACACCGTACAACATACGATCACCTCGGTTTTTAATATCATTTTCGACGATCGTTCCTGGACACAAGCAACCCTACCAATAAGGTTCGGTGGACTGGGTATACGAAAAACGGCCGACGTATCACTCCCGGCGTTCTTGTCCTCCATCCATGCTACCCAGCCGCTTGTAGCGAAGGTGCTCGAGCAGATCGCCACACCTACAACTTCCCTTCTGGACGAGGCCAAGAGCGCCTGGATTGCCTGTTGCCCCAATACTGACCTCCCAACGGACCCTGTTTCCCAGCGATCATGGGACGGGCCCCTCTGTAGACTGGTACGGAATAACCTTGTTGATACGTCAACCAGTTCTGCAGAGCGTGCTCGCCTCTTGGCTGTTGGGGAATGGGAGTCAGGTTTGTGGCTACAGGCAGTGCCGTCGGCTAACATTGGGACCCTGTTGGATCGCACCACCTTCCGTATTACCTCGGCCCTGCGCGTTGGTGCCCCCAGCAACATCCCCCATCGCTGCCGTTGCGGAGCAGCCGTTGATAGCCTCGGCCACCATGGGCTCTCCTGTGTAAGGAGCGCTGGCCGTATCCCTCGCCACCACTCACTGAACGACGTCATTCGCCGTGCACTTGCCACCGCCGGTGCGCCAGCCATATTGGAACCCTCCGGACTGGCGCGCGACGATGGTAAGAGACCGGACGGAATGACTCTAGTTCCCTGGAAGATGGGACGAGCGCTTGTATGGGACGCTACATGCGTAGATACACTTGCGCCGTCCCATCTTCCATGTACCTCCGTGAGAGCTGGCGCAGCTGCTTCCAACGCGGAGAACCTCAAGCGCCGCAAATATGAGTGCCTCAGTGGAGACCTCATCTTTGAGGCGTTTGGGGTCGAGACCCAGGGCGCGTGGGGTTCCGGTGCCCACCATCTTTTCAGGGACATCTCGAAAAGACTGGTGGGGAATACCCGGGACCCCAGAGCTGGCGGCTACTTTGCCCAGCGCGTAAGCCTCGCAATCCAGCGAGGCAATGCCGCCAGTCTCCTGGGTACTCTGCCAGCAGGGGACGAACTGGGGTCAATTTTTTATTTGTAGTGTATAATAGTTAGGTTTTGTTTTATATTTTTTGGTTTGTTTTGTAATGTTAAGTTTATATTAATTAAAGAGATGATTCCAGAGTTAAAAGAGAAAAAAAGATGGCATCTGCCAAATTTTATTTTTTGTATTGCTTTTCTCATAAGTTAAATTAATTTAATTTATTTTCTCCCATTATTCCCAAAAAAACCGTATGCACCTACCTATTCATATACTCAACAAGAGGCTTGTCTGGTCACATTAGTTCACTTTACAGCAAAGTTATTCTTTTTTGATATAAAATGATACTTTTTTTAAAATTATATAGCTATGTACTTAGGTAGT
The DNA here is from genome assembly GCA_947086405.1 of Esperia sulphurella. NCBI lineage: Eukaryota > Metazoa > Arthropoda > Insecta > Lepidoptera > Oecophoridae > Esperia > Esperia sulphurella. The sequence goes on along the minus strand of OX352270.1, from coordinate 10,599,317 downwards.
TTTTATGCTTTTTCGTGATCTCAACTACTCGACTAAATGAATCAATATTTGGAACATGCATCTAAAATTGGCTGGCAACGATGGAAAAATTATGGAAATTCGAAAATTCAAATGAACACCTATCTATATGTAGTAATTTAAACCAAAACAATTATCGTATAACCACAGAAATTGCTTTCGGTGCGTATAACTCTAGTATATATTATCTTTGGTATAACTGATGATTCCCAGTATCGAATACTACAACTTAATCACAGAAATAACTTAATACAAGTTATGTGACTCGGGAATCCTTTCACAAATGGAATCTTGTAGCTCTTTTAGCAAGACCGAAATATTTTTACTACCTGGCAGTAACTTTAACTAAACAAGATTGGGCAAAATACTGTAGGTAATAGGTTCCTTGAATTTTGGCCGAAATAAAAGGTAACGGTTTGCTCCCATAAAGCGTGTATTGACTAGCGACTGACAGCAGTTGGTACCGGATTCACCAATTGGCTGCGTACAGGGCCTACGGCGACGACAGGCTTTTAGGGGCAGCAGATTGAAATTTAAAATATTTATAATCATTTAGTTATATTCCATAGTGTAAAAATGAAAATACATATGAAATTGTCTATTAAATGATGTTAAGTGTTATTTTTTATTTTATTTATTAGGAATACTAAACAGATAACAGTCATAATAAGTAATATACATAAATTTACAACGTTTTGATTTTAGGCGGCAGCATGATCAGTAATATAGTGTAGTATATTTTTATAAGTTTGTAATATTTCTTGTTATGTTAATAAATTTTTTTAATATTACTTCCGAAAACTCAAATCGCAGCCATTTGGATTATTATCCTGTGTATCATGATACTTACACTGTGCACTAATATTATAAGTAGTATAATATTAGTGCACAGTGTAAGTATCATGTTCAATCACTCATCTATTCGTATCGGTTCTATGTTCCACAATTTTTGTTAACCATAAAATGGGATAGGTATTACGATACTACTTATCTAGTCATTAAGGTAAGGAGGGATGAGAAAATGAGGGAAAAAAAATTAAACGTGCATCAACATAAATACTGAATCTGGCTCTGGACTACAGTGATGCGTGAGCTAAGATGTAAAACTTTATGGGACAGTATTGGAGCAATTTCGCGGAAGAATTCGAGTCTATTGGTCGAAGAATCAAAGATTTATGTTAACTAACGTATTTTTTAAGTATATTTCTAAATAAAGTCACCACAACTGAAGCAGTAAGAAAAGCTATATAACTATCAGCAGGTGAAAACTTGCAGCTGAAATTACCTATAACGAAACAAAAGGTGTCATGAATGATGACATCTCATTTCTGCACCGGCCCATCTGACCGAGTTATTCAAATTTTTTTATAATAGGACCTACTAAGTAGATGTATCATACACGTTATCAGCAGACATTATTTATAATGATTCATTATTAATGAATGATGAACAGAAGTTATACTGGATTGTAAGTAAATATATTATTATTACTAGCCACATATGTTTGTTTTATTAGAATACCGCTGTTCTGATATGTTTTGCAAAACTTGCTGCCCTATCTTTCAAAGCGGAACACAATAATGCTGGTATTGTTTGGCAGCAGAAATATGTAAGGGTAAGAGTATGGTGACCATCCAGCCAGACGGATCAGGGACTTATCTTTCCAGTGGTAAATTTAGTAGTGAAGTGTGGTAAAGTGGGGCACTTATTGTACTCCACTCATCACTCGAGAAAGGTTGTTTATCAGTACGAGTATCAGTTTTAGTTATTATGTGGCACTGGAGTGTATTAATACCGCTCAAAGCTAACAAAAACGCAAGCTTATTTAAGCACCTATAAGTTCTTCAGCTTGTAGTAGAATAATTTGTTTGCGTCATCGATTGTCCGATCTTTCGTCACTGCCTTTATAGATGCGATAAAATAATAATTTTTATTTTGGGATGTATACTTACTAAGCACAGTTAGAATAAATAATGCTAAGTATAAAGACAGAATTTTATAATGATTGATCATTTTGGAAATTCTCGAAGGAATTCTGTGGAAATTAATAGTGTGGTGTAACCTAACACAAATTTCGGGCAGGTATGCATGAGCATCGGTGGTTCAGTGGTAGAATGCTCGCCTGCCACGCGGGCGGCCCGGGTTCGATTCCCGGCCGATGCAAACACCTTTTTTTGATTTCGATTTTGCATTCAATTTATTTTAAGGACCTGTGCTGTGATTTTAAAAATTAATGAAAATGTATACAACTATATACAGTATTATTAAAAGCTAATATATAAACGCTGTGACTTATTTATTTTTAAATAATTCACCAGGATTCTGATGAAGGCGGTTTTAATTTTTATAAGAGAAAGAAACCCAGTTTCCGTAATAATAATATGTAACACTTACAACTTATTATTGTACACGAATAATGTGAAATTATATAATTAAATAGAAATTGTCACGAAGGAAAAAAACCTCGTCCCACCTTCATGATTTTTAAATCTCTAAAAAAGTATCGAAATTGTATAACTCAATTCTCATAATAAGATTTTAAAACGCAAATCTGCAAAAAGGGAAATTGCCGAAACCCGGGATTGAACCGGGGACCTTTAGATCTTCAGTCTAACGCTCTCCCAACTGAGCTATTTCGGCTGATGATGAGTAGTGTGAAATAATTTATCATAATGATTTAGTGCCAATTATGTAATCAAACTTAATATAAAATTAGTGCGCAGTTCTAGATTTATTATTTACTTAGTTCATGGCAAATATAAAATAGGCAAATGATTTTTTGCTAATAACAGTATAAATATTAGTTAAAACTACGTTGCACTGCCATCTCTTATAATCTTTCAGTACTATTCCACTCTATAATTATTTCATACACTAGATATGCTACTCATCAATAGATGTCACTTTAAAAATAATATGATAAATTATCGTTAGATGGCGCGCATATTCTATAAAATAAAATTCTGTAAAATATATTCTATAAAATGCGTTCTACAAGAGAGCCATATATTAAAGTTCTAGATATAAGTTATTTTCTTTTCTGTTAGTATTTTCAGATCTCGAATTACAAAGTTTTTGCAAATATGCTTGTTCAACCGTGAATTGAAGTGACTATTTAATATTTATTAAACTTACCTTAGTAAATACCTATGTTTATTATTTTATATTCTTATTGTAAGTCAACATCCAGACGGGTGTAAAGATAACAGCACACTTATTTATTGTACTATCTGCACAGTCAGACAATATATTTAGTTTTTAGGGTTTCGTGTAGGTATGTATAGTTGACGATACATTACTTGAGCTCTACCGTAAGTACATAATGTAGTCGGAGTCAAATTATCATCATCTGAATCTGCTGTGTTCATGTTTTTCGTTCCGCCCGAAGATATCTCCGAATATCCTTTATAAATGATATAGGTATTAAATGTAATTTTAAGCCATTTATTTATTCATTACCCGGGATGACGGAGCATTCACTAAATCAGAAAAGCCTTTGTTTGGAAAGGTCTCTCCAGTTTGCGTTTTTGAAATCACTTACGGTAGTCACTCAAGGGTTAAGCGTCACTAGATGGCACCGGTAGTGGAATAAAATAGATTTAAATATTTTAGAAATTTATTTGGTTACAATCTTAGATAAAAATCAGTCGATAACTCAAAGTACCCAATAATATTTGACTAGATTTTAATTAAGTTAATGAATTAATGTGCCTTTGTACACTTTCCAAATATCTGTACCTATTTTCATTGTTATTCTTAATCTGTGTGTAATAAATAAAGAGTATAAATATCTATCTAATGTGCAGTAAATTTCTGAATAGTGAAACTTTGTTCTCGTACATTTGGTGCATAGAAATTAATTGAGTAAATGTTAAATCTTGTCAAAAATTGTTGGATACACTAAATAATAGTCTAGAAACCCCGCTAATTGCTTTTATATCGAAATTTTTTACCAAATATAAAAATCGTAGTCTTATTTTTTTACGACTACTGGCGCCATCTAGTGTTTCTCAATCCATGAGCGACCACCTTACCATTTTGACGCTGAAATCGGATTGTGCAGATTCAAAATTAAGGGGCATGAGCCGTGTAGGGTGTAGGTGTAGCTTACCGGATAATTGGATAAACGTAAGCTTTGTTTGAAATACAGTTAATGAAATATTCACGTGTTTGTTATGAAATTCTGGTGAAAAATAATGAACCACTTGGTAATGTTATTTTACTTCATAATTCATGTAACATTTTACATTATACACACCAAAGCGCTGACTTTGTTTCAAATCAATAGCGTATTGTTATAATAACTTACTGTAAAATAGGTGCATGTTTTGATAATGTTATTAACTTATTTTATCTACCTACGCTCATGGTCGTAATTTCCAATGAAATAATAAACCGGGGGATACATAACTTACATTACCTCAACCCTTTGTCTCTGTCTCTATTTTAAACTATTGTATGAGTCTTATTTTATCCTGAGGAAGGTAGCTGCTGGATGCGGAGGGCGTCGTGGCGTTCATTGGGGAAGGTCTATGTCCAGCAGTGGACTTCTAGGGGTTGACATGAATGAATTACACTGCATGACACCATAGAATAGGTATGCATCAAAATTGGAAATCCAAATAATTACTTGAATAAAATATCTTTGTTCGACTACTGCCACACTGTGACACAATATTGCCTGAAACTCCTGAGCTCATTAATTAATGATTACTCAATTTGTTGTCTGCAACTGATATAAAACTTGCAGTCAGACAACGTCCGCGATGAATCAGTCTGTGACACATGTAATGGCAATGTGATTGATTACAGCAAATAAATAAAAAGGAACATAATTATTACACAACAAGCACACATCCCGTTATTGGTACGTTATGGATGTTCATTATTATCTTACATTGCAGGCACCTACTCCTAATAATTTGTAAATTGTATTCTGTAATTATTATTTTCTTTTTTTTCCTTTTTCTTGTTTGTTAATTATTTCTTTTGTGTGTGCCAATTATGGCAGTAAATAAATGTTTTTCTTTCTATTAACCTTTAGTTACCGGTTCAGCTAAAATACATCCACTGCTGAACATAAGCCTCCCCAATAGAATGCCACTTTTCGTGGGCTGTCCATTGGGGGATTTAGTATATCACTACTTTTGGCAGGCGGATTGATGATCGCAGTAATGATCCACAGGAGGACGCTATGGTCTGTTGGTGGGATATCATGAACTGATCCAATCAAACGTACAGGTTCAACCGCCGGGTCTAAACGCACATCGACACGTTTCAATTCGGCGCATGACCGTGGTCCTTTATCTTGCGCAAGGGAAACGCTTGAGTATGACGACTCCCTCCAGGGTTGTTTTTGGCCGGCGGCGATTATAGTTGACAACTTTTGAATGAGAAGAATTTTTTTTTGTTATCTAATGTTCAGTAATCGAACTCTAAGCAAATGCCTTTCTTACATACTCTTGTCTAATTCCAAACAAGTATTTTCTTTTGTACTATGGAAATTAAACTAGAATAGGACAATTGTCAAATATAACATCCAGACCGGAACCAACTTGTACAACGTTGTATATCTCCAGTGAGAATTGAACCCACGTCCTCTGGCGCTCGAGTCCAATGACCAAGCCACTAGGACAACGAGGCGGTCAAAAACCAACCAATCATTAGGTACATTCTAATCAGTCATCATTACATCCTGATGGTCCAGTGGTGGACTAATTATAAGTATAACTTGTTGATGTTTATGAAAATAATCAGAAAAACATTTTTAAGACCTGCTATTTTTTTGTTATTGTATTTTTTGATAACCGACAAAAACAACAACAAGGAAACATATATTTTAAAATAAAACTTTGTACAAACAACATCAAATACCTTCTACCTACATGATTTTATTACGCAAAGCAAATTAGAAGTTACACAGAAAATATTTCCTAAAATAAAAAGACAAAAAGATAGTCGCCCAACGTGGGGCTCGAACCCACGACCCTGAGATTAAGAGTCTCATGCTCTACCGACTGAGCTAGCCGGGCTTGTGTTGAGAGATTTGAAATAGGGCATTAGGTTCTAACTGCAGAAAATACAACATTTCTATTTTTATCTTCACTAAAGAATACCTGGCCAATAAAAATACCTACACTGCATCACTTCACTTTCAAATACTTATTTAAATAAATAAACATGTGTACAGATTGCAACCAATGAGTTTGCAAATCTATTGTACTTTGAACTTTGAATATGATAATTAATTTCAAATATCGAATGTCAAGAAAAATAATTTACAGAGATCAAATAAATAATTCAGCTCATGAACTTACGTGACGTGAGCTACCTACGTATGTTATTTTTTTTTAAATTTTACTGTAAATTTTTGTTTTTCTTTTTTGGAAATAAATATTATAATACATCAAAAGTCGTTGAGCAACAATCAAACACACAATCAGACTTTCGCATTTATTATATTAGTACATAGTACAAAAAAATACTAGGCAAAGGTTGTTGCTAAGGAGGAGCTAACTGTCCACTCGCGCCACTTCCTCCGCTGGCCATTGGCTGCATACTGATGAGGCCAGCACTGGCGCCATCGTCATCATGACCTTTAAAAAGTTTTGATAATGGAGGTGAGGTGATGAATTCTATGGTACAGAGCTATAGATTATTATTATTTGACAAATAGTGAAGTATCATTGAAAAAAGGGAATGTATTACCGTAAGCCACTTTATTTATTGTAGCTGTGTATTTTTTTTTATTGTGCTATTATTCATTTATTTATTTACTTTGAGGAAGACTTACAGAAAAGAGTAATTGATTTGAAAAAGACAAATAGTTTTATGCGAAATTGCTGCAACAGCAAACATGCTTCTAGTTTTCCATGCGACTCTGCTCCTTGCTAGTTGGATACAGACAGAATCAATTATTTATAAACAGTTTAGGAAGCCAAATGCTTCTGAGCATATTTGATGCTTAAGGGTTAATATCTATACAATAAACCTATTAAAAAATATGTAAGCACCATCATATAAAGCTTTTTATACAGTCTTTAAAGATTATTAATAACACCAAAGATGTTCGTCTTCTTTGACTGCTTTCAAATATTTGATACAGAGTGTTTGTGCTTGCGAGGAATAGACGATTATTTCTTAACTAATAACGGTATCCGAAAAATTCAAACTTATATAGCTAAATTTTTTAGAAATATAGAAATTTCTCAAAAAAAGTACGTTTCGTTAATTTTTTACCCCATAAGGGGTATTTTTTTAACGCCATCCAGTAGTTATCGAAATAATACGGAACAAACACGCAGTAGTTTCACATTATTCTTCGCAACTATAAATATTGTGCTTCATGGTGAGGTGTAGATTTTAAATTAGAGAATAAAAACAATGATAAAATATAAATTAAATTAAAAGGCTACGAGGTTGTCAGTACGATAGACGTATTTAAAAAGCGGCCAAGTGCGAGTCGGACTCGCCCATGAAGGGTTCCGTAGCAGCAAGTAACTTAATATAAAAGTTATAGTAGTTCGTTGTAACTTTGATCGATGTTTTAATATTAGTATTGTGGTTTACGATTTATGATGTATTAAAAAAAACTACTTACTAGATCTCGTTCAAACCAATTTTAAGTGGAAGTTTGCATGGCAATGTACATCATATATTTTTTTTAGTTTTATCATTCTCTTATTTTAGAAGTTACAGGGGGGGGGACACACATTTTACAACTTTGAAAGTGTCTCTCGCGCAAACTATTCAGTTTAGAAAAAAATGATATTAGAAACCTTAATATCATTTTTGAAGACCTATCCATAGATACCACACACGTATGGGTTTGAGGAAAAAAAAATTTTTGAGTTTCAGTTCTAAGTATGGGGAACCCCAAAATTTTTTGTTTTTTTTTCTATTTTTGTATGAAAATCTTAATGCGGTTCACAGAATACATCTACTTGCCAAGTTTCAACAGTATAGTTCTTATAGTTTCGGAATAAAGTGGCTGTGACATACGGACGGACAGACAGACAGACAGACAGACAGACAGACAGACAGACAGACATGACGAATCCATAAGGGTTCCGTTTTTGCCATTTGGCTACGGAACCCTAAAAAGCCAACCAGTTCGTCTTCTAAAAACTAGTGGCGCTAAATAATATTAAAGAATGACGTATTTATAATTATAGTAATTCGATAACTAAGCAAATTTTAATAATTTTATATTAAAAACTAGTTGCGAAGAATAATGCGAAACCATTGCGTGTTTGATCCGTATTATTTCGATAACTACTGGATGTTTTCTAGTAATTTTAAATTTACAGTTACGTTCTTTTTAGCATCAGGCCACCTAGTAGCCTTAGTTTTTTTTTGCGTATATCTTTATTAGTTGAGAAATAATCGTATGGCAACTTTTCTGTATAGACAATACAATACATTTTATTGCACAAACCAATACAGCTACAACTTTTGAAAGTTAAAAATATTACAAATTAGACGGTCTTACAAAATACCTTGAAAGTTTGCTGATATCTCTAATGGTTTACATCGTTTGCTTCAGAAATTAATTCCACGTGCATTTATAAACCGATTTGTTTAACTCATGAAGGTAAAAACTTTTTGGCCTCCGACCATATCGGGTGCGAATTTTTTTTATGTATTATAACTAGCGATTTTGCCAAGTATTAAATTTTTTTAAATCAGATATCATGAATTCGTGATAGTTTTTTGCTTATGTGATAGTCATGTAGGTAAACTAATGTACTAATATAGAGAACCATTAATAAAATACGCCATCCTATGCTGTAAATTGAGGTCCATTATCCCTGATAGACGTGATGTCTACACAAAGAAAGAAAAAAAAAACTGTGATCTATCTATTGTTGTCGCAACATCACGCCAAGTGGTATCACGAAGCGAAAAGTGGGCGAAGGAAATTCGCTTTGCGACGTTTTTCAGGATCAAGCAAAGTGGTGATACATCGTCTCTGCCTACCCCTCTGGGTCCAAGTGAGCAATGTATGTATAATTTTATTTATTTGAGCCAAATATCAAACACTTAATGAGTTGGTCCCGATGGTGAGTCATTCAACCATGTAAATATTCCATGTAAAGTTTGAAATATTTCCAATCCGGATTTCCGGATTTTCTCTATGACTGACCAGTTGAATCATCTCGTTAGATGTCGACTAATTTGACCTAGTGATCATTGAAGGTGAGGTGTTTATTTACGTTCAATTTGTGGTGATTTTAAAAGCATGAGTTAGCAGGTTTGCAGGTGGTTTTCCCCGGTGACTCACTGGTCTGACGTCAAAAGAAATTAGGTGTAAAACTTCATTTCAGTGTAAAACTGTTAATATTTATCTGTTAATGTTAAAGTTCTAATGGAATTGGTTTGCCTAAGCATTGATCTATACTAAGAGGTAAAGTCTGTGAGTATATACGAGTAAACTACCTTGTTATAGTTCTACGTCATGGGATATTTTTCATACCGGGAAAATAATGGGTTTTCATTCACCGTAATCAAGTACGAGTATCTCCTTTATAGGAGGTGGATTTATCACTGACTAGCTTCTGCCCGCGACTTCGGCCGCGTAGGTTTCGATATTCACACATATTCATTGCTATTAACGATTAATTTGGTTTCCCGTAGGAATGAGATGTTTTTCGGGATAAAAACTATCCTATGTCATCCAGGACCTAAGTGTGCCAAGTTTCATCCCGATCCGTCTAATGGTTGAAGCGTGATTAAGTAACAAACATCCAAACTTCCACATCTAATAAATAAAATCGTAAACATCGCGTGTCTGTACATTGAAGATATTTGCAAAAAAAAAATTGGGGGGTCTAAGGATAAGCAACAGAACACATTTCGATCATTTTTGAAATTTTTGTCTGTTTGTCTGTGAGTTTGTGCATGCATCACTTAAAAACTACTGATCGGGCTTTGATGGACTTTTCACAAAAATATGGGGATTAACTTAACTTAACATTTAGTCTTTATTTCATCGCAATCGGCTAACTCAATCAAAAGTTATAGACATTTTTAGTTTTCAAATACATTAGTAGTTAAGGTTATTACGCAATATATTGCATATAGTACTATTTTCGTACTATTCAGATTGCGATGAGTTTTGATTACATTTGGAGCTGCGGGTGGGAATTGGAGTGCGAGTGGGCGTGGGCGTGGGCTCGGGCGTGGGCGTGGGCGTGGGAAAAGGGGAGTGGGTGTGGGAGCGGGAGCGGAAGCGGAAGCGGGAGGGGAGCGGGAGCGGGACCGGAGCAAGAGCGGAAGCGGGAGCGGGAGTGGGAATGGGAGCGATTCTGTAGTTCACGCGAGCCGAGGTCACCTGGACCTAGACCTGGACCTGGACGATACACTGCGAAGAATGTAGGGTGTAAATGTTCGACTGAATTCGCGAGCGGTAGCGGGAGCGGGTATGGTACCAGTGTAATTTGAGTGTTTGAAAATTCGCATTCTGGACCTGGACCTGAACCTGGACTGGACCTGGACCTGGACCTGGACCTGGACCTGGACCTGGACCTGGACCTGGACCTGGACCTGGACCTGGACCTGGACCTGGACCTGGACCTGGACCTGGACCTGGACCTGGACCTGGACCTGGACCTGGACCTGGACCTGGACCTGGACCTGGACCTGGACCTGGACCTGGACCTGGACCTGGACCTGGACCTGGACCTGGACCTGGACCTGGACCTGGACCTGGACCTGGACCTGGACCTGGACCTGGACCTGGACCTGGACCTGGACCTGGACCTGGACCTGGACCTGGACCTGGACCTGGACCTGGACCTGGACCTGGACCTGGACCTGGACCTGGACCTGGACCTGGACCTGGACCTGGACCTGGACCTGGACCTGGACCTGGACCTGGACCTGGACCTGGACCTGGACCTGGACCTGGACCTGGACCTGGACCTGGACCTGGACCTGGACCTGGACCTGGACCTGGACCTGGACCTGGACCTGGACCTGGACCTGGACCTGGACCTGGACCTGGACCTGGACCTGGACCTGGACCTGGACCTGGACCTGGACCTGGACCTGGACCTGGACCTGGACCTGGACCTGGACCTGGACCTGGACCTGGACCTGGACCTGGACCTGGACCTGGACCTGGACCTGGACCTGGACCTGGACCTGGACCTGGACCTGGACCTGGACCTGGACCTGGACCTGGACCTGGACATGGACCTGGACCTGGACCTGGATTTAAAGTCTGAGTGGAAGTGTGATAGGGAGCGGAAGTGGGAATAGGAGCGGATCCTGTAGTCCACGCGAGCGGAGCCGCGGGCACAGCTAGTTTATAATATTAGTGGGATGGGATATATGATACTATTACTGTTGTCCGGAAGAATTTAAACAAATTACTATTAAAAATGCTATTAATTTATTTAATTTATTGAATTGTAACTAGTATCGATAAAATAATTTCTTAATTTTAATAAGAATTGAAATGTAAAATTATATTTTACTAATAAGTGAATTGATATTGAAGAACAGTTTTAGCTAAACAGAATAACTATTACTAGTTCCCGGCTTAGAATAGGGCCATCCCCCCACCATCTTCCGGTAAATTGCGTCAAGTCGACACGTTCACACAGCAGCGTTCTCCTGTCTATATTGTTTTACTGCTATAATTGCTATCTTACTGCTATTACCCTGCCAATCGTTGTGATTATGGCAAATACCCCAACAGACAGCCCACTATACGTAACATTCTATTGAAGAGGCTTATGTTTAGCAGTGGACTTATTTCGTCTGATGATGAATCAGACGCATAGAAACGTATTTGGTCAAAAATAAAAAGTTTTTGCGAGTTTCCAGAAGTAAGATAAAAGTTGTTCCTTTTCTGCTACATTGTTGAGGTTTCCATCGATCAATCATGCTTTACCAGCGGCACGTCTGGCTGATAGGTTTTCCCATTAGTAAATAGGTACTTGTGTAAGAATACGTTATATTCCCACTCTGTTTGTAATGGAAAACGTTCCTTGGAATAACCCTTCCATGTATATACCTGTTGAAATGTTCCATTTAACTCATCCAATCGGATGCAGTGATAAAGGTTAATTTGGTCGCGTTGTGATCAGTTCCCAGTATGAATACTGTTTCAGCCAGACAACGGCATGTACTCAGGAGTTGGTTTTGAATGGGGTTTTTAAAAGCACGACCATAATACAGGTATGAATATATCATACTTTTTATATATTTACGATCTGTCGCATGGCTGAAGCAAACAGCATGATATGATATTCTTTATTGCACATACATAAACTAAATACAAGATTAAATATTGTGTACAAAGGCGTTCTTATCTCTAAAAGAGATCTCTTCCAGCCAACCCTACAGGATGTGAAAGCGACGGCAGTACAAGCGAGGGTTTATAGGATATGCCTAATTTAAAAATGTACCGCAGCTAAAATCTTGTTGTGTACTAATAAAGAACATCTTCCGTCCTATGAGCTTAAGAAATTCGCAGAAAAAATTACCAACATTTGATAAAATCAATTAAAACGCGCTAGAACAAAATAATTGTAATATCTTACACCACTTGTGCACGCGACCTCGTACGGGCAGACCAATAAAATACGTACTGATGCAGTTTTTTATAAGTATACTTTTAGTCTGGACATGCACAAAACAAAGTGAAAAAACATTCCTGCTCCCTTCCCCGTGTAAGAGATTCCTTTTTTTCTCTTATAGTCTTCTTTCTCCATCGCCTTCCTCACTCCCTCCCCTTTCAAATGTAGTACTCATTCATCGTAAACCAAATTCCACTGATCATTACATTCTTTGTTGTATAATTGAATGTAGGTTGAAATTGAAACGTTGAACATTGAAATATTGCGTTAAGTTAAAGACTATGTTACTCCAAGTTAAGACCTGTGTTTTTCTGAAAACTCTACGACCAGCACTGGCTCAGTAGATTAGAATAACATCCGAATAGACAAACAGATAACCATTCCAATAATATCTTAATGTATTTCTATTACTTACTTATACTTCATAACCCAATGTAGGTACACGCAAAGTTTACAGTTTTATTGGAATTGTATACATATGTATATTTCATTCCAGATTAATAGTCCTATGAAAACAAACGCATTTGCGTCTCGAAAACAAAATACACAATAGATGGTGTTCCTAAGTGGACCGCAAAGTTTACTTGGTAATACAAACCTATTTTTGCTGCTGGTGACCCTTTCATGTATATGTTACCGAGACGTAAATAGCGTTGGTTTTCATAGGACTATTAATCTGGAATGAAATATATGTACATACACGTCTCTTATCCTAATAATAGGATTATCTCCTGTACCTACTTTGGGACAAGCACAGGACCTGCCAGGTCACCCTTATATTTAATATGTACCTACGTACTTCTACTTACTACGTACTAACTAATACGTACTTTTAATATTTCAATATTTCGTAATCCGTTCAAGTACATGTGTAATATTTTTGGGGACAGATAGGGTAAAAGGGCAGTTGCTTAAACCCCTGGGTACACTCCTGATATGGTGCGCAAGCGCATTGAAACGTTCACCCCCTTTTAACGAGCCAAGTTTACGAGTTCAGTAATAAGAAAAATGATGCACATGTTTATTGTAATTAATTTATACGCATCATAAGTTGAGGCAGCTATGTCTCAGATTGCTGATTTATTTTATGTTGACAGATGTTAAATGATTTGATTTTCAATTAAGTGCGTGTTAAATTTGGAACCTATGACCGACGAGTATAACCATAGCCTTGCACGAATTGGTACCCAGACCAGTTATCACAACACTTGGCGATGCAAATTAAATATTTTTAAAGCCCAGCAAAAAATTCATTTCATTTAAATTATTTCATACTAGCTGTGCCCGCTTGTTGTTTTGTGTATTATTATTATTATACCTACTAATGTACAACTTCCCCTGCCCTCACCCCCTTCCCCCCCCCCCCCCCCCCGTTCCCGCACTTTCAGTCTACACTCCATGACCATCTCCAAAATGTAGTTCTTACTCATTACAATACGAATTCCTTCTAGCATTTACATCCTACACACTTCTTTGTTGTATACTAATGCAGTGTATGCGAGTTTTCGAAATATATATATTTGTATAACTTTTGATTAATTGGGCCGATTGCAATGAAATAAAGCCTATATGTTACACCAAATTAGGCACTATGTTTCTGTGAAAAGTCCATCAAAGTCTGTTTTTTCGTTTTTAAGTGTGCACCAACAAACAGACAAAAAAATCAAAAATGATCGAAATGTGTTCTGTTACTTATCCTTAGACTCCCAATTTTTTTGCAAATATGTTCATTGTACAGACACTTGAGTTTACGTTTTAATTTATTAGATCACTAGCTGACCCGTGTCCACTTCGTTGGGCGGTAAACATTATATTTGATATTTTACTATGCAACCAAACTGTAAGTAACGAATTTAATCTAAATAAAATTTCCTTGGTGATATAACAATTTGTTTCTAAATAAATGATTGATGTTATCATCATCATGTCAGCCTTTAGACGTCCACTGTTGGACATAGGCCTTCCCCAATGAACGCCACCACACCCGGTCCTCCGCCCTCCGCTTCCAGCCGCTTCCGGCCACCCTATTTAGGTCGTCGGTCCATCTGGCGGCGGGGCGTCCCACCCTGCACGTGTCAATCCGTGGTCTCCACTCCAGAACTCCACTCAGTCAGTTCCAGCCGTCAGTTCTGAGTCAGATGTGGCCCTCCCACCGGTACTTATGCTTGCTAATCCTTTGGACTATGTCTGTCATCTTCGTTCTTCGTCGGATCTCTTCATTACGAATTATATCCTTCAAAGAAATCCCGAGCATAGCTAGCTCTCATGGAGATAGCTCTCTGAGCGACTTAAAACTTGTGGATCAGGCCCACCGTCAGGGTCCACGTTTCTGCACCATAGGGCAGGCAGGACTCACTGATTAAAGACTTTTCGACTGCGAAGTGAAGACTTGACGCAATTTTCCAAATGCTGGCCAGCCCAACTGGATTCTTCTGTCAACTTCCCTATCAAAATTGTTTCTACCCAACTGTATTGTCTGTCCTAGGTAGACGTACTCCTGAAAAACTTCGATATTGACATTATCGACGATCACCGGGCTTAGGTCGACGTGTGAGTTGAACATGACTTTCGTCATGTCTACGTTCATCCTTAGACCTACTCGTCTGGAAAAGCAGTTGAGGCTGGTCAGCATTTCCTCGAGATCCTGCAGCGACTCGGCCATCAAAACTATGTCGTCTGCAAATATAAGGTGTGAGATGTGCTCGCCCCGTTTATACTTATGCCCCGTCCCCGTCCCCTCCAGTTCAGTGTTTAAAGACATCCAACAGTGCGCTGGTAAACAGTTTCGGAGATATAACATCCCCCTGTCTAACCCCCCTCTGTAACTGGATTGCCTTTGTCTGCTGATACTGAAGTTAAACGTTCATTGTGGCAGAGACACAGGCATCTTAACACCTTGATATATCGCCAATCGACTTGGACTGGCTGTAAAAGTTCCAGAACAGTCCATGTTTCAATGGAGTCGAAGGCTTTCTCGTAGTCCACAAATGCAAGACACAAGGGGCTGATTATATACTCTTCGGTCTACTGTATAACCTGCCGCAATGTGGGGATGTGGTCTACGGTACTGTAGATTGACGTGTTGCCATTTAATAGAAAAATCACTCAATAGATTACGACACGGTCGCGGTTCCATACCTATGTCTTATTTATTCCATACCTATGTCTCTTTAACCATTTATCTAAATTACATGCAGTAAAAGGGAAAAGTCTTTTGTTTTAAACACTTCATCATCATCATCATCAGGTTATTTTTGTCTCCACTGCAGGAGCACACCCCTCTCTCATCTGCCGGAGACAGACGGAGGATTTGGCCTACACTCCCCGCGTTGGCCAGACGGGTTGGGGAGGCCTGATTGATGTTTTATAAAGTATTCCCTTAGTCGCCTTGTACGACATCCACGGGAAGAGTTGGAGTGGTCCTATTCTACTCTACCGGATACCAGACGGCATAAACACTTGAGACGATAAATTTACTTATTTTGATAAGAATTCACAATTGTTGATAATATGACCAATAAACATGACATAACGATTTAAATTATTTTTTTAATATAAAAAACTACTTTTTGTGACTTAAATATAAAAGATATGCTGCCGCCGACTTTTTTATATACATTATCAAGCTCTACAATTTTTCTCTAGAACTCAATCATACATCTCTCATCATTTAGTCAGCGTTCGTAAGAAACATTTTCGTTTATTCTTCGACTTACTTTGCAAATCCGACTACCACGAAAAAGTCTTTTCATTTTTCGGGTTAATATATAGCCTATGACACTCATAAGTAACGTAGCTTTCTATTGGTAAAAGAATTTTAGAAATCGGTTCAGTAGATCCAGAGATTACCCCCTACAACGTCACGAACTCGCAAACTTTACCTCTTTATAATATTAGTATAGATATCATCTATGAGGGGAGGAGATGTAACAAATTGAGTGGAGACTTCAGTTAGGTATTATAATAAGCACATAGGTATTGTCTGGTCAACTCGAGTACAGTTCATTATAAATAGTATGGTTACTTAGTAAACTTTTGCGTTAATCAGGAAAATTCCTGTTATATTTGCTTCACGTTCTAAAACTGTATCTTTATGCCTGCCTGACTGTCTGTTCGCTTCGCTTACAACATGCTTCGCTTCTGTTCAGATTTTTACTCTGGATTTAGCTACAGCATTCTCGCAGGTCATTTTGATTAGTACAAAACAACTACGAAGAATAAAGTACGGAAACCAAGATTTATACGCAAACAGATAGGATATATAATATGATCGACTGGCCATTCATCACAGAACCCATTGATATGAGAAAAATCCCGCCCATGATATGTGCCTAAAGTAATTCACATGGAGTATGAAGAATTGCCTCCAGTATTCGTCAGGCTAGTGACAATTTTAATCCTTCTATAATGTTATTCAGAGAGAATTTGCAGACATGAAACTATCTATGCATACCCAACTACAAATGTTTTCATAAATCTGTATCTATACTCTTGTTTGCAACTGTTTCACAAAATATTTTTGAAATGTAAATTACATACTTAAACACATAATGCTCACGCCTTGATCCCAGAGGTGTTGGCAGAGACGATGCATCATAAAATTACATATTATATTCATAAATAAAACCTACATGTGCTGTTTTTCACTTCACTTTACATATAATCCTGCATGATTGTATCAAAATTAACAATAACAAATAGGAACTGAAGGGGATAGGTAGGTGGATGGGAGTTATTTGGACGAATAGATAAGACCTTCCGCGAAATGAATAGACAGATAATTAATACGATTACGCAAAACCTCTTTTTGAAGAGTAAATAAGTCTGTATATAATGATACTATCACTATCTAGCCGTGGTAGCCGGTTGGTTGTTCACTCGCCTTACATTCATGAGGTCGTGGGTTCAAACCCCGCCCGTACCAATGAGTTTTACGAAACTTAAGTATGATTTATTTATAATACCACAGGCTTTTCGGTGAAGGAAAACATCGTAAGGAAACCTGCATATGCCGAAGAAGTAATTCTGAGGCGTATGTGAAGTCCACCAAATCGGCTTGGGGTACCGTTGGTGGTCAGGGGTTTGGCACAAAAGATCCTGAAGGGTCGAAGTGTCGCCAGGTCATACTGGCCCCCTAAGAAGATAAGATAAGATCACTATCTAATAAATTCATCCGATGTAGAAACTTGAAATTTTGCTTAGAGTCACTCAAATGATGTAGGCAAGCGAAAAGAGAGAATTCTTTAGATTTCCGCGTCATGGGGTTGAACTTTCGAACCTTAAGTCGAGGCAACAGTTAATTTTCTCAAAAATGAAATTAAATTTAAAAGAAAAACGATTCAAACCGTCTAGATTATGTGTAGACGGGTTGAGTGAAGTCGTAAACCCCAGCCAGAAGCGTTATTAAAATTAAAATAATGTTATTATTATGTCTGCTCCAAGTTATAATGGAAATGAGAGAATAGTTATTAATTCGGTCGTGATTTTAGTGCAATGTCTGTTCCATGATGAGCTGAGATAAGCAAGAACAAAGCTACATCTTAATAAAAACACTAATGAATTTTGAAAATTCATTAGATGAATTTTTGTATTAAAGAGAACATAAAGTAAAGATTTCCTAAATATAATAAAACAAAATACATAAAAAATATATAAATATGTAAATGAACATCACTGGAGACCAGCAGTATATGGCTTAACGTCCTATTCCAGACGTTTGTTTCAAAATGTCGGTTCACCTCAAAAAAAACGATGCCCCTGCGTCCACCGGTACGCAGTTTTCACTAAAACTGATGAACGGCCGTTCTATTCCGTTTAAACGAGTCGTCAAAAAATACATTATTTTCACTTTCATGCTATTTTCAACATCGACGACTATCAACACAAGTTTTCCAAACGTTAAAGTGCACTTATTTTACAAAACAAAATATTTACTCTCCGATTGAACATGAACAGTATAAACTTCTCCAGAAACTTGATGATTTACACACCGATTTGTGTAATAACAGCGCAGGTAAATGCATTATTGCGTGCAGTAGGCGTGAGTCACACAAGTGTAAACGTGCTAACGGTACTGTACGAAGTAGGTGTTATTGGAAAACATAAACCTACAGAAATATATAAAGAAAGAGTGGCTACACAATATTGTGATGAATGAGTCTATATAGGTGAGCTTACTAAACTATGGACATGAGACATAAGTCTCTCCAAAGCCGTGTCACAATACCTGATTCTCAGCTTTGCTCGTCAAGTTGACACAATTTCTCAGTCAATGATAGAGTATTGAGAGACGGACGCAGGTGTATACATAATATAGTTGTTGGCTTCAAGTAATAATAAATAATACGTGTTTTATGTGTCAACCATAGAGGACATTATTATTTTCTTTGGATTTTTTTCACAGTGCAGTGCCTCCATATATGGGACACCACGAACTAGACCAAAAGGATTGTCTCTGATTTTTATAAATAAATACTAACAACGAACTTGACGCCTGCAACTTCTTCAAAAGTCTTAGTTTGTTTTAGGTGGCGAAGTAGGTAATTTCTTTAACCTGTACTTTTCCTCTAGTTACTCACTGTGCGTATATTGCTTGACCTTATTCATTTGTAGGAATTAATATAAATACATTGACGTATTTGTGATTTTGTGGTCCGTTCCCCAGGTTTGAGTCATCTTATTGGATAAAAAGGTGCAGTGCGGTAGTAAAGCATACTATAGTAACGTAAAAGGTACAGTACTCGTAAAACGACTAGCAATAATGTAAATATTAATACCAATTAAAACAATTCTGCTGTGCTTTTGTAACAATCTTGATGAAATGAAATCATTAAACCCTACCCTTGCTGGTAAAAACATAATATAAAGTTACAGTAAACGTCAAAAACAGTTTATTCATTAATTAGTAGTAATTAGATAGCATTTAATTTACAGGCATAATAATATGTTTATACGTTTATCGTAGTAGATTCAGTAATATGATGAACTGACTTTGTAGATAAATAAAAAGATGTATGAGAAAAGTCTGCCTTACATAATTATCAGAACGCCGTAGGTTGCTATTAGCTATAGCAGTCAACTCATAACCACCTTCAGAACAAACTGCTAATCGAAATATAAGTTAGTTTTTATAGATTTAAACCCCGTTTATTATGACTCATAACATAATGAGTCCTTGAGCTATACATTTGTCTGACCGCCTTGTTGGCCTATATAGTGGCTTAAAATCGTTAGACTCGAGCGCCAGAGGTCGTAGGTTCGATTCCAACCAGTAACTGAAAACTGTACTATTATAAATAAGTCAAGTAACCTAGTCTGTATATATGACATATTTATATGTGGTATATAAAATATAATGCATAATAATTAATCATTAATTCATCATATGTATACTACCATAAAATGATAAAACTGATCGTAAAAAATCATGAAAAACACAATAAGAAATATCAAACTACTATGACCAATTGATAAGTTTCATTGCGTGAGACTAAAATAGTTATGAACCGGATTAACAAGTTTGACGTATGTCTGAAATTTCATATTTTTTTTTCAGTGGATAAGTTTGATAAGACACAAAATTACCACAGGACGTTATCTTTGGATCACGAATGAAAATGTAAGGAAATATGTTGTACGGCAGATTAAGGGGTAAACATTGAGATGACATTAGTTGGGGACTCTACGTTAGATTCTTCTGTTATAGCAGCGACTATTGGTTGCCAACTAGATCACGCTCAAACTTGAAAAAATATTAGTTAAGCTGCATGAATTGCACACAAATCGTACATAGAAACATTATCATCGTCATCAGCCTCTACAAGTCCACTTCTGAATCTAGGTGACCTCTCTCAAGGCGCGCCACAGAACTTGATCTTCAGTTCTCCAACAGATGTGACCAGCAAACTGCCACTTACTTCAACGTACTAACCTGCGGAGCTATGCCGAAGACTTAAGATCTCTGGCGGATAACCTTATTATATCATAGAAATATGTGATATGATTTCAAAGGTACTACCAAAGATAATTTATTACTGTACGAATAATGGCTTGGCTCTAGATACGCTACATGTTGTCGATTACTATCGCACTCAGGATGTGTCGCTTGTAAGGTCGACGCTCTGTCGGCCGAAACTAATTGTTATAAATTGTTTTATGTGGTTGTCTTGTTATTGATATATTTTATAAGTCGTGAGGTTATGAAGATTCCTCTGCTGAACCAAATAAAATTTTTCTTCGAATGCTATCAGCTCGAGAGGTAGATCTTCTAAGTATCAGCTCACACTTTCCAGATTTCAGTAATATTATATAATAAATAGCTGGCTATATCATTAATGTTTCTTTATTTAATTATTAGGCAGAATAAGAAATGTATTCTATCAAATACTCAACATATCGTGTTATGTACTCGTATATGTGGTGCACATGACTGTCGTGAATATAATACCTATGTGTTTGTTTTATCCAAATATTGGGCCCGATTTTGAAGGCACATATTTAAAATTTGACAGCGCCAAAATTGGTTTCGTCTTTATCTTCATAATATTGTGTGACAAGGATAGCATCAGCTTTAGTGCTGTAAAATTTTAACGTTGTGTCTTCAGAATCGAGCCCATTATTTTATTATATTTAAATAATTATTATCTCTCAAGGAATCGTTTTTTTTCGGGATTTAGTGAATCACTATGGCTGGCATCTCTACGGATTCCGACGTTTTGATGATCATCTATCAACATTATTTTTTATTTGCTGTAGTGGTCAGTTCTAAGAATATTCACCTTTAAAGCTTTATTAAATTTGATTGCGATGTTTGTGAATTATGATAGAGAAACAAAAAATTCGCATGTTTCAAAAATATAGGCATATTTTTATTTTATTTCATAATAGATAAGAAACAAAACTACATAAAGATATTAACTGTACTGTATTTGTTTAATTATGGTTTATTAGTACACAAACATAAGAAAGCAAGTAAGTAATATTTGTACTTTTTTATATACTTACCTATATATCTATCTCAATGATCGTTTTAGCAGTAACGGTGTACCCTCGAAACCATACGCAAATTTATTCACTTATCCTCAATAGAAATCGGCAAGTCATACTTCGCAAAATCATGTTACATGTAGGTTAAATAATCTGTGAATGAAAACAAGAAAGACACTCATACTTACTGTCTAGGCCAAGACTACCGTACCGTCGATATACCACGTGGTCACATGCAATGTTATTGCATTATCTACAACCTGTACCAACAGGAGCGGCCCTAGGAAGTATTTAGGTGGTACGCCAATACTTCCCAACCCCCCGTCGCCCTCCGTTGTACGGACATAATACATAAATAAATTAGTACAGTAAGAAGTTTGATGAATATAAATGTATATATTAAATATAAATGTTTCGCGCGTTAGGTGGTATACGAGTAAGGTGCTTGGGTTGTATTTTTAGTGCAGGCGATCTACCATTGCAATTTTAACTACTTGGACGATTATTAAATTTACTCGAATCAGATATGTCATACTGAGCAGTAGGACTAATTGGACGGCCTTTATTATATTTATTCATTTTCAATATGTCATACTAAGCAGTATAACTAGCTGGACTTTTTTTGTCCAATCTGTCCGATCATTGAACTAATTGTACCCCCCACAACAGCGCCCGGTGAGTTCGCACACATCAACCTTAGGCCGCCCCTGTGTACCAGTCGGTTCTTGCTATGTTCTCAAAACAATAAGATAGTAGGTAGGTACTATTATTTTATTCTATTATTTTAATTATTAAAAATGTCCGTGTAGGTAGGTACAATAGGTAGAATATAACAGAGCACGAATATTGTATAAAGTATTTATCTATAATAGTAAGTTTTTAGAAGGTTATGAATTTTTAGAATAATTATATACCTAGTCCCTTTTATATTCGTTGTCCCGTCATACACAGCTTAAACGCTTAAACATCTCTGTACAAGTTGACCTCCAATCTGCCATTAGCATAAATAAATGAAGATTGTGAGAGTCTTCACCGTTTTCGTAGGTTCCCATTGTCTAGATGACGTATCTATAAGTGTCTGTCTCTACTTACAACACACTGTAACCAATCTACGCCAAAACACTAGAATGCTCGTTTGCATCTTATTCTTGCAGTGTTTGATTTTTAACTTTAGAGACTGCAGCTCGGAACAGCAAACATATCAGGTACTTTTTTATGAAACTAATGGATTTCTTTCATTAGCGCCGCTAAAAAACCTCTACTTTTTACATAAGATAAAGATATTTAAGTGTTAGTGAAAGTTATTATACTGCGGTGTTTTATGTTTTTTCCAAAACCTGAGATTGAGAACCTTATTGTCAAGAAATTATCTATAATTTTCATTAATCGTTATTTTAATACATTTTAATCTAAGGCAATACTGTCTCTTAGTCACCAGCAGCGGTTTGTAACGGGACGGGTGCATGTGGGTCAAGTACTCGGAAATTAGCGAGCGAGCGGTCGACGGTTGGGTCGCGGGTCGAACTTATTCATCATCTATCACCAATTAATGTTGAAGGTAGATTATTTTCCTTTTATAAAATACATATACGACTAAATAACTAGGTAATTTATAAATATAACTAACTTATAAACATCTATACTAGCTTACGGGAAATCTATATATCTAAAGAAATAAGTTGTGTCAAAGATGGGATGTTCAATAATGATGGCATTTGGTAGGTACATAACTGTCGAGTTTTGTTAGTTTTTGTTTTAGCTAGTTTATTTACTCCTTTTTTACATTAAGTGCTTCACCTTTGTTTTCGTTTGTTATAGACATATGTGTATTACGAGCATCATTACAACATAACACAACACTGCAGTGGTCGTGAGTCAAAGTCACGTTCGGCTGGGACGGCGGCGGTGGCTGCTCGCAAGCACGTACAGCGACGCCATATGCGTTGTCTTGTCTTTCTCCTCGCCAAATACAGACTGTGTTACCGCTACCGACTCTGTATCTCTTGTGTTGTAGTCAGCGACCCGAGAGTTTTTCATTCTACGGGCTGTCTCTGCCTTCATCACGAGTTCTGGGTCTATTTGTATAATTTTTTGCATTATGAAAAATATTATGGAAATCTATGTCACAACGTTTTTATGGTTAGTTTTATATTTATTGAAGACTAACAAGTTGCTATATGGCCAATTTTCATCCTCAATAAATACGATCTGAAGTGAAATAATTTAAAAAATTTAAACAGATTCTAAGAATAAAGATACTTTATTACGACTACTTCTATAAATTCCAGAAAGAAAACCATTTAAGTAGTTTTTATCTCAAGTTAGCTTTGTCTAGTTATAGAAATAATTAACTGCCATAAACACTTGTAAATGTGCCATTTGCAACCATCTTTGTTACATTTGCACCGCATTGAGATAAGAGTGATACTTGACATGATACCTCTACCTGTTTAGCCAGATTTGGCTAAGATATATTGCACTACCTATTTGTAATTATGTTGATTTCCTTAAGTGTAAAAAGCCAATACACCAATGTATTGAATAGGAAATTATAAACATATATACATTGAGTAACGTTTTCTTTAACTGTGTTTAACTTAAATAGTTAAAGCATACCAATCACAAAACTTTGAACTACAAATCCTGGTCAATATTAATATTTGAAATATCTGTATAACTTTTAAGCAAGCAACTAATGGACCATGGATAATGTGGGTCAGAATGATAAGGATTACTAATTTCAAAATAATCGATGTATTTATCATCCTTACGCAAAGTTTAATGATTAAGTATACAAAGGAAGTAGGATGTGAGATAATATTGCTTGCTAGAATTATTGACGACACATGCACACTTAAAGATTAAAATAAAAATAAAAATAGTTATAAACAAATACAGATATGTAGAATCAGTTAGGTTTATTTAAGTTTCAAGTGTTTTAAGAATTACAGTTACAATTATTGTTTGATGTTCTAAGAATAGGAACGACATCGCCTATTCCACAATGTTTAAAGAGTAGTCTTTAATCAGTGAGTCCTGCCAGTTATGATCCACGGCGCAGAAACGTGGACACTGACGGTGGGCCTAAGTTTATAAAATAGATAATTTTATCGCTATATATGCCACGCTATATATATTCTTTTCGACGCCACGCTAATATAAGCTACTCGAAATACAATCCTGCGCAGACGAAGTCGCGGGCACCAGCTAGTTAGAAATAAATTGCTCTCTCACCAAGGAAATTTTATTTAGATAAAATTCGTTTTAATGTAAAATATCTAATACGCGAGAAAAATATTTACCGCCCAACGAAGTGGGCCCGGTCAGCTAGTAATTAATAAACTAAGTAATAGGTAACAAAATAGTTATTCTCATCCATTATAGTTTCGGGCCAATAAAGATTCTCTCTAACCCTCCGCATCTACACCCGTTTCCGGCCATCTCTTCCTCACGTCGTCGTCGGTCCACCTGGCGGCGGGGCACCCCACCCTGCGCGTACCGATCCGCGGCCTTCATTCCATAACAAGACTGCCCAATCGGCCGTCGGTTCTTTGACAGATGTGGCCACTGCTACTTCAGTTTGCTAATCCATATGGCTATGGCGGTAACCTTCTTTGAATCACCTAATTACGAATTATATTCTTCAAAGAAATCTTGAGTATAGCCCTCTCCAAAGCTCGCTGTGTAACTTGAAATTTGTGGATCAGGCCCACCGTTTGTGCACCGTAGGTCATGACAGGCAGGACGCACTGATTAAAGACTTTTCGACAGCGAAGTGAAGACTTGACGTAATTTTCCAAATGCTGCCCAGCCCAACTGGATTCTTCTGTCAGCTTCCCTATTAAAATTGTTTCTTCCCAACTGTATTGTCTGTCCTAGGTAGACGTACTCCTAAACAACTTCGATATTGATATTATCGACGATCACCGGGCTTAGGTCTGCAACTGTCTACAACTGGATTGGCTTTGTCTGCTGATTCTGGAGTTGAATGGTTATTGTGGCAGCGTTATACAGGCATCTCAACATCTCGATATATCGCCAGCGAATTTGCATCGCTGCAGGGTATAGAACAACCCATGTTTAGATGGAGTCGAAATGCAAGACACAAGGGCTGGTTATACTCTTTGGTCTTCTTTATAACCTGCCGCAATGTGTCGTATGTGCCGCAATACGGTGCTGTAGATTGACGTGTTGCCGTCTAACAGAAATATCACTCAATAGATCACGACACGGTCGCGGTTCCATACCTATGTCGTATTTCATCCAAATTACATGCAGTAAAAGGGAAAAGTCTTTTGCTTTAGACGCTTGAGACGATATATTTACTGATTTTTATAAGAATTCATAATTGTTGATAATATAAACATGACATGACGATCATAGACACGAGATAGACATATGCTGTCGCTGAATTATTTGTAGGCAATATCAAGCTCTACAACTTTTCTCTAGAACACAGTCATATATCACTCATCGTTTAGGCAGCGTTCGTAAGAAACATTTTCGTTCGACCGTCCTACTTTGCAAATGCGAAAACCACGAAAAAGTCTTTTCATTTTTCGGGTTAATATATAGCCTATGACACTCACAAATAACGTGGCTTTCTACTGATGAAGGAATTTTCAAAATCGGTTCAGTAAATCAAGAGATTACCCCCTACAACCTCACAAAGTCACAAACACACAAACTCACAAATTTTACCTCTTTATAATATTAGTATAGATTCAGTATGATAAAATAAGGGTAACGAATTTACTAATACAGACTAAGTAGGTATAGTTTTACACCTATTTAGATCCTAGTTACAAATCATTGTAGACATTACACATGACGCGTAAATACTGTTTCCTGTTATGTTAAATCATAGGTATAGAGGAAAATTATTACTGTTCAATTTCGATTGAATAAAATATAGACACATGGGTCATTTTAAAATTCCCAGGATAGTACTAATGACGTAATAAAATAAACGATGTAGGTACCTACCTAACCACGTTATCTTCTTTTAATATACCTACTTATTATAAATTATAACTATTTAGCTGAGACTCAATACATTTAATGTATATTTAAATATCCTATGAAGTTCTTAGTTATATTAACGAGTATAGATTAATGTTCAGATAATAGACTCACTATATAATTGCTTTTGTTTAAAGAATGTAAAACCACAACAATGTCTGTTAGAAAATGAGTGCAATCCTAGCTGTAGGGTGCCCAGATATTGCACGTCTAGACTGCGCTCCCGGGGATTCTGAATAGAGTCCTATTTCGGTTAAGAAATGAGGAAGGATCCCTGAGGCAATTTCAGTTTTGGAGTTTGACAAAAACCGCAACTAGCAGAACACGAAAGAAATTTATTCTATTTTCTATCAAACTTGAATTCATCTTTTGTTCATTGCTTGTGATGTTGGTATTGTGTTAATTGCATCTGATTGCATGCATTCATTCAGACATGGATTTGCCGACTAATAAGTCTCCCCTCATCGAGCACAAAGACCATACAGAAGCATCGGAAAACAAAGGCAGCCACGCAAAAACCGAAAGAAATTTTAATCAAACGAAATTGCTCCTTGTACGCACTTCATTGTGCGTCGACAATAATAACCCACAAAGCGCCACGCACTCATGCAGACACTGTACTGTACATACAGACGAGCCGCACACAGAGGGACGGGCGGGCGGCGCATGCACTAAAGTAAGTTCACTGCTGTATTCGGTTCCGTTCACCCGAACCGAAGTTTAGTAGTTAGAGACTCGCGCGTGGTCGCGTAGAACGCGTGCCGAGCGTTCCGCTCATGGACACTGTTTATTTTCACGTGTACGAAACACTCCGACTTTAATCGAACTTCGAATGCAGTGCTTTTACTTATTTAAAAACAACACAGTTCTTGTTGCAATCCACGTGCGCCGGTGCCTATTTAGCGTTTGATTTATTGATTTTTCTTTAACCCCTAACTGAATTAGCTTTAAAACATTCTCGAGTTGCACTTCAAGTTTCAGTGTGAATTATAATAAGTTGTTAGCAGTGCCTTCAGTGTCAGCTGTGAAAGCTCGTTTTCTGTCTCGCTTTGTTGTGTTGAAAGGGAAAGGAAACGCAAGACTGCACGGGAACAATTCTTTTAAGATTTTCACCGGTCTAATGTAGATTGGATGAGAAGATGTAAGTTTGTTTATGTGTTTTGTATATTTTATTATTGTTTTTGTAATATTTTTATTAAATCATTCATCTTAGTAGTATTAATTTCTTTGTGTACTTTGCACATTATCGTATATTGTAGAGTTAAAGGCATTTAGATTTATATAATTACGCATTTGACATTTAGTGCTTTCTCTCTGTGCATAAAGATTAGATATCTTTAACAATACAAGAATTACAATGTTTTATGTCTCCTGAAATTATATTTTTATGAATTCGCTGCCTCTCAGGTTAGGGTTCTGCCCAAAACTGGGTGTATCATGCTGAGTTTCCATTTGCATTATGATTTATTTGTAGTTTGGTGTCGGTCATGTGGACGGCCGTAATTAAACCGGCGTCAGTTTATAAATAGTCGCACTTAGACCTACTTGCGTCTAACTTGCTACAGCTATCCTGAGCTCTACCCGGTTCAATAGGTATACCAGCACCACACCAGCAAGTTTATTGTTAACAACGAATTGTTTTAGTAATGCTTCATCATCTTTATTGCTTTTATATTTTGTTAGATAAAGTGTAGCAACTATATATTATGTATATTATCCACATATTATTAATACGTAATAATTATTTACATATAGGCCGTAAGGCAAATGTGTAGTGCAAGTATATTTGAATTCCTACCTACCTAATAAAAATAAACATACTGTACAAAAAAAGAACCTTTTTTGAAGTGGGTTAAAAATAATTAACTCAATATCATATACAAGAATCAATATATAGTTATGTCAAAAGTATAAATATAATAATCATTAGTTAGTAAAGTATTATTATTTATTATTAATATATCATTAATTATTAAATTTATGGAAACAATATTTAAAATATGATTTAAAATAGTATTTCTTCTACTTTTAAGCTGCAATAAAACTGCTCTACTTTACTGCTAATCAAAACTTAAAATTTTATTTTATGCAAAAAGTAAACAATATCCTTAAAAATTAGACTTAGTACATCAAATACATAAAATACTTCAAAGTTTCTTTATTAATGAATCTTTTAAATAAACTTACGAATATTAGATAAAAACAACTGTTGACGTACTGATTTACCCATAGGTATAGTTACAGTTACCCTCTTCTATTATCGGCTTCCGACAAATTCAAGTCATTCATGAGTAGATATTTCCCTGGAAGTTTCTACATAATGACGTATTTTTAATTAATAAATATGTATTGTAGGTATCTACATCTACACTAATCCTATCCTACTAATATGGGAAAGTTTGGATATTTGGATGTTTGTTACTCAATCACGCTTCAACCACTGGACGGATCGGAATGAAACTTAGCAAACATATAGGTTAGGTCCTGGAATAGGATATAGGATAGTTTTTATCCCGAAAAAACTGATGATGATGTTAAGTTGTCTACGCGAACGAAGTATATCCAGAGGAAAGATTTCTATGTTTGTAACGAATAAACTCAAAAACTACTAGACCTATTTCAAAAACTTTTCACCATTAGAATGCTACATTATCCCTGAAAAACATAGGTAACCCAAGGTGTAAATTTTTTTGCCATAAAATGATTTTCATCGCATATGCTGCGGAAACTATTGATAATAAATAGAATAAAAAAATGTTCTACAATATTAAAGAACATATCAATATCTACAAAAAACTTCGCGACGCTATATGTCCAACTATTGTAGTTATGTCATCTACATCTACATCCCACTAATATTATAAATGCGAAAGTCTGGATGTTTGTTACTCAATCACGCTTCAACCACTGGACGGATCGGATCCTAGATCAATTACATTACTTTGGATATGCCATATGAAACTTCTTTTGCTTTCATTCATCGTTCACGTCGTCATCGCGACTATTTCCAATAAATGGTCATATTAGCGTTTAATAATAATTTACTTTTTGCCGTGTGGTTTCCGGTAGAGTAGAATATGACCACTCCAACTCTTCCCGTGGATGTCGTACAAGGCGACTAAGCGAATACATTATAAAACATTAATAAGGCCTCCCCAACCCGTCTGGCCAGCGCGGGGAGTGTAGGCCAAATCCTCCGTCTATCTCATCAGATGAGAGAGGGTTGTTGTGCTGCTGCATTGGAGACCAAAATAACCTGATGATGAATAATTTACTTGTTATAAAATAAAGATTTATGTTAAGGGCAGGCGTTATCTTAGGAACATAATTTAATGCTTATACTGTTATCAAGTCACAATGTAATGTCAAGTGTTGTTATGTTATCGACTTGTTAGCTTCTTGCAAGAGCTTTCCTTATCAATGGATATCCTGTCTTCGGTTATCAAGGTCTTGTTTGGAAACTGTTGCACTTGCACTGTTGCCTAATTAAGTCACTAATTATCTTTTCGATATATTTGTATTGTCGTTTCAATTATGATCAGCAATAATTATTACTATGTTTTAAATTGTACTTATTTGGATAAAAACCGCGAAAGTACTACACACATATTTCAAGGTTTAAGATGTCTTCACGAGTTCAATTAAAATCTTTGTTGCTTTAATTGAATCAACAATGATTCGGCTAATGTCAAGGTTGCTTGTAGGTTTGATGTGGCTTGTTCCTGTATTTTTAGGCAAAGCTGACTTTAATATATCTACAAACCAACTTTTTCCCGCGACTTCGTCCGCGTAGGTTTCGATATTTACACATCTTCACTGCTTTTAACGATTATTTTGGTTTCCTGTAGTAATGAGATGTTTTTTCGGGATAAAAACTATTCTATGTCCTTTCCAGGACCTAACCTATGTATGCCAAAATTCAACCTGATCCGTCCAGTGGTTGAAGCGTGATTGAGTAACAAACATCCAGACTTTCGCATTTATAATATTAGTGGGATTTATCTAAGCCTAGTGTTGAGTGAAGTAAAGTCTGGGGTCACCAATATCATAACGATTCGAGATAATATAAGTTAAGATTGGTTTCACAACCATACCTCAAAAAATAATATTTTCAAATTTGTTGACAATAATATAACAATGTAATGGCATTCAATAGCACGCACTAGGTCAACAAGTTCAGTAACCCAGTTATCAAACGAAAGAATCGTAAAAGTTTTTTATCAACATTCATCAGACATTATCTCATTGTTGCAGAAATCGCTTCGATATCTTGTGCATACAAGAATATTACAAGTACAGAACAAACAGGCGCACCGCCCACGTAGCGAGATAACGCTCCGCATCGCATCCCGTCCACAGAGAAATTAATCTGGCACACGGTAACAGGAAACATGCCGATAAAGTGTTACACACTGTAGCGGCAGAGTATGAGGGAACTGCTCGGCACTATAGACACTCTAATAGTTATGCACAGCTGACACGTGAAAACGACAGTAGCCACAGTAGTAGCTATGGATACCTCAGCGCCTGCAGTAACTGGCCACAAATGTGATTTTGCAACATCTTACAGAAATTGCAAAGCAGCTGAACCAAAACAGCTAGAAGATATGGAAACGAAAGTAGAGTCTAACTATAACCTCAAAGCACACAAATGTGTTCTAGAAAATAATAGAAGTATGGAAAATACTAATCATTCCAATGATAATTTAGAACAAATTCACGAAATGACTGATTTAGATAGATGTAGGATACCTAATAAAGGCAAATACGAATTCCAAATAGAGATTCAAAGGCGATGCTCGTTCACAATCGGAGCGGCCGATCGATGTGAATTGCGTAAGAAAGAAGACGTATACGGAAACGAATCGATTATCAGAAAGAGGGTAGAGGTCGACATATATGGAGGTTCAAGGCGGGCCGCTAATTTGAAATTTAAATGCAAGAGGGATGCGCAAGAGTGGATGGAAGCGATCGGGAGGACAATGGGCGTGCGCGTGCGTGCTATCGCAGTGATGGGCCTGTTCCTGGCAATGCTGGCAACATGTGCCGCGGCGCCACCGAGGTCTAGACCCACGCGGAGTGCACATCATGAGAAATCTGCGGTAAGTTTTTAACTTTGTACACCAACTTTCCATAGCGGGGTAGAGTAAGCTCTACCTTTGAGGTTACCTTTATTTTATCTGAGCTCAGCTTTTACAAAAAACAAGGGTAGCGTTATTTACATGTAGTAGCATCTTCATACTCCATCTCATGCATACTAAACAGTATGCAAGATGTCTTTACAACTTGTGAACTTTTGTCTCGTCTGAGCCTCACCGGAACCTGACTACTTACTATACTGCCATTGTCGTTATCTACATAATAAGGCTGATTTATATTATTAGACGCGTTCTATATACGAGTATATACTTAAGCTCATTTCCTTTGCAGGCTTTAGTACCTAGAAGTTTAAAATTACCTAACAATCAAGGAACGTATTTCAGAGTTTTTAAGTCTGTAAAGTCTCCATAGGATTGTATCGACCAATAAAGAATGGTCAAGATAATTCCTGCCAACGATCGTGTATGAATGTGGGTTATATTAGATACCTATTTCACCTCAATAATACTCGCGGTCTTGTGTCAAATGCCTTCCTTTTATCTCTGGAATGTTTGATTCTCCCTAAAGGGGACCGTTATCCGCTGACGGATTAAAGGCCGTTTTAAGGCGTATTTTCACGGAGTGCAAGTAATATGGGGACAAAAAGCTGGCGTGTCGTATTAGATTACTGGCAGTGACAGACGGACGGACCGTTTGTGAGGAGATTAATGGGCTAAGTGACGAGTGGGAGGCGCTCCTCCTCCTCCACTACTCTCCGAGTCGGGAAGATAGCGGTGGCGAAGTCATTTATTTTGTAGACCGTTACAAATTGTGAAAAATCTAACAAATTTTCACTGGGTCTGATGTTTCGAAAGTGGCATTGGTATTCAGGACTTCAAAGTACTTCTTCCTTCTAAAATTCCTGGACTGAGTTAAAATTTAATTAATTATTTTGTACATAAGCGCACTAATGGGTTTAGTTTACTAATGAAAAAGTTTTATGATTAAAGTACATTAAATATTATGAAAAAAAAAATTACACATTTATTCACGTTTACAAGACACGTAGAAGAGGCGGGATGACTTGAATCAGATTTAAACCCGATTTAATTATAGTTTAAACACGGCGTGACCGCGATGGTTAGCGGCTTCCTGCGCCCGCGCAAGTAGGTCGTGTTTGTGTTAAACTTTAGTTATGTAAGTGATAACTGGCTCAATATGCAACACTTGAATGATTTTCTATTAGACCCTAAGATATAGCTGATAATGCAACATATGAAAGTAAATAACTAACGCAATACTTTCTAAACTAACAAACGAAAGCAGCAATAATACGAGTAGTTGACCCGATCTTACATAAATAAAGGTAGATTTAGTTTAATTAAAAAGGAAATAAATAAATGTTACTTAGAAGCCAGATATGCTAATTTAAAAAAAAATCATAAAAAAGAAATATAATATGCCTGAAGAAGTACTCAACCGTTTGATCGATCTTGAATGGTTGCAAGGAAACTAGGTAGGTACCTACCTGCATAAAACTGCAAGAGCCTGTGCAATTTCCTTGCACCACCTACGCCAGTAATAAATATTGCAACCAGAACGTAAATATAATTTGATTGCACAGCTTGTAGTAGACATAAGGGTAGGGTTGGAGTCTATAGCATTTTCATAGACTCCGAAGGAACAGTCAGTTTCACCTTCGGCCATAAGTACTAAGTAGGTAGTAAGCCACTAAATCTTGCGGCCGATAAAATTATTGCAATGATTTCAAATGCATAATTGTAAAGGCTCCATTAACTCACTGTTTCACTAAACTATCTATTATTTCTTGTACAATTGTAATAGAATTATCTCATAATTATCCTACGATGACAGTCATCAGCACAATGAGTAAGTACAAGAAACATTTACTGCCTAAATATTTTCGATTTATCTTCATATTTAATTGATTTCTCCTTTCTTTTGTGAACTAATTCATAATTAGATAAATAATGTCGCTCATTCGAGTCGATGCAGTTCAAATTTAATTCGGTGGAAATCCATTCGTATTAATTTATTATCTTAGTACCAGCCAGACGCTAGTGACTGTGCAGCGTACACTAGACCATTCATAAAATATTATGCATCGATCGCCTTATTGGAGCCACTTCCTTCTACTTGTTGCTAGGTATACTCGTAGGGGATAGTAAAGCTGATTTCAAGCAAGGTTTTTTTTGTATGAATTGATGTCTTTCTTTAGTAATAAAGTGAATACAGTTGGCCACCAAACTTTATAGATATACAGTCTAATGTATGGCAAAATTATGCTTGCAGTTACTAAGTACCATAAGTAGAAATATAATTTAAGTACCCAGTAGTATTTGATCAGACTAATGATGTTGCAAAACTCAGTAGAAACGTATGAAATATAGTAGAAACCGTTTCATCTTATAAAGAAAGTGTAACTACCTATTATTATCCATGTCGCATGACTTTAGATAATACCGTAATAGGTATTTTGCAACTACGTATGTGAAAAAATAGTCTTGTCTCATAGCAGCACTTGGCTATGAGTATGACATATCCTTTCTGAAACAAAGGACAGCCGAGATCGCTCTCGCCGAGTACATCCTGTAAAATGCAGAGATATGCATTGTCTACTGCTCTTCTGTCGTTGAGTGGACCATTTGCTTTGTTCGGCCTCAGAATATTGTGTGTAAAGCAGTCGTGCTCATAAGAGCAGTTTATATAAATACTATTTACGCAGTTTCTAGCATTCCGTAACACTTTGTCATCTATACATATAATAAAACAGTAGAAAAACAAAAGATAAGATCTGTACATTAAAGTTTTAAAAAAAAATTACACTCCCCGGACATTACTTAAGACCAGTAAAGTCCAAAAATATAATTAAAAAATTTCGTGTCTGTCTGTATGTACGGGCTAATCTTGGAAACTACTGAACAGAATTTGACGGCGTTTTCACTGTTTAATAGCTTTGAGTTCAGAACACATACTGGTATAAGTCATATCTCAATAAAATGTCAGGAGGTGATCTACAAGATGACCTCTCATTTCATATCATTTGTATGACAGTGCACAATATTAAAACATAAAAAATATAAATAATTTAATGATAATCTTTTATTCATGATACATGAAGTAAATTTCAACTTTATTAAAATATAAACATTAATTGTGTAGTCCAACGGGCGGAACCGCCCGCCGTCGGCAGGCTAATTTTATTTATATGAATATTTTCAGATTAATATATTTCTTTAAGGATTTAGTAATACATAATAATGTGTAATGTTAGGTTGTCCACGCGGACGAAGTCGCGGGCAACAGCTAGTTATCAAATAAAGGTAGACCGACATACCTACCTACTCTATATTATATGACATCAGTCAGAGTTGCCAGAAATAGTTTGTTTCTGCTTCAAAATTTTGTAAAGAACGCGATTTTAGCATTTTTTTGGTTTTTCTCACTAGTGTTCATAGTATTGGAAGGAAAATAATGTAAAAAAATACCTTTAGTACCATGGGAAAGCTACCAGGAAAGGAAAATTTATTTAATTTATTATTGTAGTGAAAAAATTAGTCATGCCATGAAATACTCATGACAGAACAGCTCGTACATATAGCAGGCGTAGGGAAAAAAATAAAACCTAAACTAAATCACTGTTTACACTTTAACCTAGTCTGTTGAGAGTTCAAGATCAAGTATTTTGTTTTAGTAATTTTAAGACTTGAAGACAACGTAGGGACTAGAGCGATATTCATATTTAACTAATACTGTGTTTGGAGGTCATCATCAATGACCCAAATATCTGCCGTTACGTCTATCACTGTCCTATTCACCAATCGCCATGTTTGACGCATCCTGATTACTGACTGCTGCGCTAGCTATGTTTCGTTATAGTTTACATGATACATAGAATAATGCCACTCTATTGTATCTTTTCAGCTCACTCCTCTCTCTTTTTGACTTTAGACCTAAATTTTTAAATTCGTCTGCTATATAAGAGTTGTGCTGTGTGTAATGGCTAACTAATGGCTAACTTTACAGAATTAAAAAATTAAATATCTTTCCCATTGTTCCTAATTTCAACATTATTTTCCTTCCAATACTATACTAGTGGTACATTTTTGGTATACTAATCGACATACAAGGTAAATCCTATTATGCCTATTTGAATAAGAATATTTTTTAAATAAAATGTTTATTTACCTGTGATTGTAACTAATTAGCAATTAATATAGTATATATATTCTTTATTGCACAATTTTAAAACTAAATATAGTTACAAGTTTTATGTACAAAGGCGAGCTTATCTCTAATAGAGAAGATATCTCTTCCAGCCAACCTTACAGGGTATGAGACAAGGCACTCAGAACGAGGGGGCAAAAAATGCATAATAGACTACATAATAACTAAATACCGAAACTACTACATATAGATACTTTACTTACATTATGGTGTTGTCGGTTATATATTATCTACTGTAATTTGCAATGACAATTTTTTCCTCTCTAATGCTCAGTGCTACATGATGCGACATTAAGTTGGTAATTTAGAATTTGCATTTCAAACTGGTCCAGCGCCCATGGTCGAGGGCTCTAATTCGCACGTGGAGGCCTCATCAGAGTAATTTAACCGGAAGCGGCGTTAAAACGCTGTCAAAGGTTATATTTGCATGTTAATTTGACTTTTAGGCCGTAGTGTGATTTTGATTAGAATTGAAACCGTGTGAAAGATATTTTATATTGAAGGTTGATTGTCTATCGATGACTTTATCATCCATCATTCTATTGTCATCTACTATCCCACTACAGTACCTATTCTGTACCGGTTTTCTTTCTCTTGTACAACTTCTTTCTTTCTTCTTTCGGTCTTGTGTAACGTAGAATCTTCAGATAATAGTTATTAAAACGGCGATGTTGTTCGCAACACATCAGGCCAAGTGGTATCACGGAGCGAAAAGTGGACGAAGGAAAGTCGCTTTGCCACGTTGGATCGCGCAAAGTGGCGTTGCTTCGTCTCTGCCTACCCCTTTGGGACCAGGGCGTAAGCATTATGTTTGTATGTATGTATTAAAACATTATTATTTGTACAATCAACACTAACAAACTTCCATTTTTCTGGATTTACGTCTCTAAATATGTCCTTCAACACATTAGCAGTGAAAATATTTTA
Organism: Esperia sulphurella; assembly: GCA_947086405.1. Taxonomy (NCBI): domain Eukaryota; kingdom Metazoa; phylum Arthropoda; class Insecta; order Lepidoptera; family Oecophoridae; genus Esperia; species Esperia sulphurella. Next base: position 10,562,451 of record OX352270.1, on the reverse strand, counting down.
AATTTCATTGAATTTCGCTGTGACCTGAAAACACGTGAAATTTATTATGCACGTTAGTCAACTCGCTGTAGATTGCAGACGATGATAACATTACAAACAAGTGCTAATCCACCATTCCGCGTATTTTATTCACATGCATGTTCGTTATAACTACCTATTACTGAAATACATGTATGCTGTAGGTAAAACTAATAAATTTTACTTTTAAACCATTTTCAATTTAAGAAGATTTAAAAAAGAATTAAGTTCATTATCCATTGTTAGTTTTTCGACGTTCTACTATTTATTGATTATATGTAGAGAAATTTCATAATACGCACCACCACACGTTCAGTAAATAACTTAATACTTAGCCAGCAGTTTTTCGACCTCTTACGCTCAAATCCAAAGCCCAAAAGTAAATTAAATACCTACTTACTCTTCATACATATTTTTTTATTTCTTTGCCTATAAATGCATTTAAAAAAAATCTAATAAATAAAATCGTAAACTTCGCGTGCACATTGAAGATATTTGCAAAAATCGGTTTATTCAATCAAAAGTTATGGACAGTTTTAGTTTTCAGATACATTAGTAGTAATACCGGTTAGTATGCAATATAACAAAGAAGTATAATTTTAATGTTCGGTACTATTCAGATTGCGATGATTTTGGACTACGTTTGGAGCTGTAGTGGGCGTGTGGATGGGAGCGGGAGCGGAATCGGGAGTGGGAGTGAGAGTGGGAGCGGATTCTGTAGTCCACGCGAGCGGAGTCGCGGGCACAGCTAGTAAATAATAAGCCTCGTTTGTGAAGGTCACTCCAGTTTATTCCATTTTTTCCTATCGTGGGCCGTTTTTATTCTTTCGGTCTTTCGGATTTCTTTTTAGGGTTCCGTAGCCAAATGGCAAAAACGGAACCCTTATGGATTCGTCATGTCTGTCTGTCTGTCTGTCTGTCCGTCCGTATGTCCAAGCCACTTTATTCCGAAACTATAAGAACTATACTGTTGAAACTTGGTTAGTAGATGTATTCTGTGAACCGCATTAAGATTTTCATACAAAAATTGAAAAAAAATTAAAAAAATTTGGGGTTCCCCATACTTGGAACTGAAACTGAAAAAAAAATTTTTCATCAAACCCATACGTGTGGGGTATCTATGGATAGGTCTTCAAAAATGATATTAAGGTTTCTAATATCATTTTTTTCTAAACTGAATAGTTTGCGCGAGAGACTCTTCCAAAGTTGTAAAATGTGTGTCCCCCCCCCCCCTGTAACTTCTAAAATAAGAGAATGATAAAACTAAAAAAAATATATGATATACATTGCCATGCAAACTTCCACTTAAAATTGGTTTGAACGAGATCTAGTTAGTAGTATTTTTTTAATACGTCATAAATCGTAAACCACAATACTATTATTAAAACATCGATCAAAGTTACAACGAACTACTATAACTTTTATATTATGTTACTTGCTGCTACGGAACCCTTCATGGGCGAGTCCGACTCGCACTTGGCCGCTTTTTTTTACTTTGACTGCCTTGTGTGTTTAGTGGATTGGTCATTAGACTCGAGGGCCAGAGATCGTGAGTTCGACACCTACTGGGGACTGATAACTTTGTACAATTTGATCCCGATCTGGATGTAAGTAAAAAATAAAAAATAAAATAAAATATGTGGAGACATTTCACACACGGCCACCTGATCCCAAACTAGGCAGAGCCTGTAATATGGGTATCAGACAGCTGATATACATACATAAATACATAATATAATATATAAATAACATCCAGTCACAAGGCAAACACAAGTGCTCATCACACGAATGTTTGCCCTGGGCGGGATTCGAACCCGCGACCCCGAGCTTCGCAGGCAGGTGTACTACCGACTAGGCTACGGGGCCGAAGTAAGTACATATGTATCAAA